>CM034152.1:118344625-119687464 GCA_019776745.2 Taxus chinensis
TTTCTAGTTTGTACCGGGCTATGGAGCCTGGCTGGCAGCAGAGAAATGTACGGCTCTCCTTCCACCTACATTCACAAATCACCTATCAAAATAGTAATTCCTATACATTGGCTAGTTTTCTTCGAATTATTGCTATCAAATTTCACTTCAGGAGGTAATTAATTCTATGGCACACCCCTGGTTCTCTCATGATAAACATGTTAGTATGGTACCAAGTGTTGTTTGGACTTGTTTAGGACTCTACTTTAGTCTTTATTTTGTCTCAAAGGTGTTACTAGTTTCTCATCACCTTTTTCATTGTGAGATTCTTGCTTAACATTTTCCATATCCTTACATGGACTTCACCACTTTTCTTATGCTTCGTTCAAAAAAATCCAATGTAAGTTCTCCTTTTTATTCATGTTGATGTTGAGGGAATATTCGTCCCTATTTCAATAAAAAATATTTAATTCTGTTTATCATGTGTTTCGTGGCTAGCTTGCACTAGAGGCTATGTCATTTCCTTCATTAGATCTTGATTGTATTGAGTTCATCATATTGTTAGTAAACCTACTGCCTTAATCCATCGTATCGTATTTTTGTATATACACACAAGCTTATCCTTGTATATCTCACTCTGCTGGGGGGCAATTTTCATCTCTGTTTTCTTAAGATTTTCGGAAACCTTCAAAAATCCCAAAAAAAAATGGTATAATTTTCAAAAATCCCAAAAAAATTCAAAATTTGGTTAAAAAAACGGTATGCACGTAGCTAAGGCATATTAGCTGATCACCCTAAAAAAAATCTTTCTTTGGTCCTCAATTGTTGTTGCAAACACCTCACAAATCATCTAGATTTACCTCCTAAATAAGATGATTCTTACTATCTATGTATGCCTTTTCACGACAAGTTGTTTGGTACTATTTTCATGTGCACGATTGTTTTTTTAATTAGGACCCCAATACCTCCGTTATTCACCTCACATTTATGCTATCTTGATTGGGGTTCATTTTAACCTTGTCATTAACTCGCACATTTGGGAACTGAAGCTTGATAAAAAAAAATTTGGTTTGACAACTATCTAAACGTTGTTTGGTTTTAAGTATGTGTGTTTGTACTGCATTTCCATGTCAAGTTAGATCATTTACTTTCCTCGTACTAAATTACGTTATGTAGTTTCTTGGTTAGTGTTTTCAAAAGAACCAATTGTTAATATTATGGATTTCATGTTGTTTACACTTTTTGTATGCCTATTATATAGACTAAATGGGCGATGATGTAAGATAATGAGGAAAAGTGATGAACTAATGTATTTTTGAGCTACGCTAGATGACATCTATTTCCATTTTTTCTATCCATTTTCTTCATCTTTTCGATATTCAGACACCTAAAATCCGCTTATGCATTTTTACTACTAAGATTGTACTAATACTTTCCCCATCATTTTCATTTATAATAGTGATTTCTAAACCTAATTAACTAATGTTGCCCTCCATTTGTCAATTAATGAATCTTTATTAAGTGACTAGCCTTTACTTCACTCCAGATTGCCAATTAAACGACACTTCGTTAGTTATCATCACTTCCATTCGAACAATTATCTTTATTAGGGCAATTAAGCCGAGTACCTTGTATTTAAACAATAAACCCTATTATTGGTTTAAACCCCATTTCAACCATTCAAAATCATTCCCATTTCCCCTCTAAATCACTTTTAATTATCTTTTTAAGCTTATCCAAAGCCCTATTAGTTAATCCTATTTGACTAATATTAAAGAACCCCAAACTCCATGAGTTTCTAAACATTTTGAATTCTTCTAATCAAGCTGAATTCTTCTAATTCTACTTTATCCTTTCTCCCACCTGCACTAATTTTCGAGCTTCTCCCAAATTGGAAAGCTATATAAAGGAAACCTCCTACATTCTTTCACACCTACGCCATACTTTTGCTAGTATTTCATATAATACATATGATAAGAGCCTTCTCCATTATTTTGAAATAGATACTTCATCTTTTGTATCCATTCTACCATTTTTTAGTAGAAAGGAATATCTAAGTATGTCTCTGTAGCCATTTCTTGGGGAGATCCTTCCTTCTCTTTTAGAGATTCAAACCCACATATTTGATTGCTCGCAATCTAAAGAGGCTGATGTTTAGAAGTAATACTTCATTTAATAGTAGGAATGGTAAAATTAGTTGATTTTCATTCATGTTTATGCAATAATTAACTAATTCCTTTAAGCTATTTTCTTGATGTTCTTATTAGATTAAATTTTTTCGAAGCTACCTGTGTTAGTTTATTCTATAGCTAGTTAGTTGAGTATGCATATACTTATTGAAATTTCTTTGTATCTCTCACAATATTTTTAACATCAAATGCATCTTTGGCCAATAATAATATGTAATCAGTTGTGTAAAGGTCTATGTTTACCCAAAATATCTTGCTAAACTGCCACTATGTTTCTCCTTCAATTGATTATTTCTCATAGAAAATTTAACAATATGATTTTATTTCCAATGATCACTAACTCTCAAACTTAAAATATACCCATGAATGTTTTAATATTTTTATTGTTTGTAATGACTATATTAAGCTTATCAATTAATGCACAACCAACTTATTCTAGCTTCATCAAATACAAAATCTCTTTCCCACTTACCATTAACACTTAATTATATTTTTAGCTTCTTCTCCACCATCCTTAATGATATTAAGGTATTCTTTTTTCCATCCCTTTCCAACATATATGTATTACTTCTCCCATCATAAATAACCTTTCTATCATACTGCCAAGGCCTTTTGAGTAGCACATGACAAACATCCATGGGTAGGATGTCACATAAAACTTCATCCTTATGCCGAAAAATATTAAATCTAACCATTCATTGTTCATTAAACAATAATTGATGCCACTTTGCAACCAAAAAACCTTTTATGGTTTAGGGTTTACTTTTTTCTCAATCTAAACTTTTCAACCATCTCTAATGAAGCTAAATTCTCTATACTACCACTATATAAAATAACTTTGCAACACTTAACTTTGGCCTTGCATGTGGTCATGAACAAATTAATCCTTTAGGATAGCTCCATCTCTTTGTTTGGATTGAGCAATAATCTTTTCATTAATAAAGATTATCCTAGTTTAGGTTCTTCAACTTGTGATGGTGATCCCACGCTTTGTCCTTCAACTTGAACCACTTGATTTCTACTTTTGGTTCTTGTATTACTTGTTTTTTATCCTTCAAGACACTCATAAGACCTATGGTGAACATATTTATTACACTTTTATAAATTTCCCCAAAAGCCTCTTCCTTTAATTGAATAACCTCCTTTTGTGTACAATTTTCATTCTCTTTGTGAATAAAATCCTCTTGTACTATTTACTTGTTCTTAAGATCTACTAGCGTCAACATTATGACTGATTTACACCACCATTTTTTCCTCAAGACATATACTTTCTACCTCCTCTTCCTCTAGATTGCTTATTATTTCTCCTACCCAATTTCTCTTCTACTTCAAGAGAAAATTGGTAAGCCTCTTAAAATGACCTTGGTGATAATAATCTAATTTAATCTTGAATATCAAATCTCAAACCATTAATATATCTTGATACTTTCTTTGAGTTTTCCTCTATATGGAAAACTTTCATAGTTATCTTGTAAAACTTTTCTATGTAGTATTTTACACTCATTTCTTTCTACCTTAAGTTTTGGTGCTTCTTAAAAAAGTATGTTTGATAGTCTTCAAGTATGAATTTGGATTTACGATTGGATATAATTTTATCCCAAGAACTGATTTTCTCTTTGAATCTTCTCCTTCTCTCATCCTAAACACTATCCCACCATAGTGAATCATGCCCTTTTAACCAGGTACACATAAACTTAAATTTCTTATCTTCAAGTAATTCTTCATAGTTA
This sequence comes from Taxus chinensis, assembly GCA_019776745.2. NCBI lineage: Eukaryota > Viridiplantae > Streptophyta > Pinopsida > Cupressales > Taxaceae > Taxus > Taxus chinensis. Next base: position 118,348,524 of record CM034152.1, read on the forward strand.
ATCAACATTTATACTTCCTTCATATAATTGAAACCTCTAATTTAGTTTTTGATCTTATTCCTATAACATACTTTAGAAGTTTTTGTTCCATCCTTTCTTCCTCTTCTTCTTTTACAAATTATTCTTATGATTATTCTTTTCCTTCACTCACACTACCTTTTATAACCACTCCTCCTCCAAGTTATTTCCATTATTTCTACATGTTCTTATAAGTTTATTATGTTTTCTAACAACACATCTCTTGGTTGTATTCCTTGACCTCCTCTAGCACCACATATAGGTCCTCTTCTAAATGTCACTCTTGTAATTCTTGCAAATGTTTGTTTCACTATTTTCCTTTCACCTTGTCAATAATATACGACTTCACCCATGTCACTTTGAAGCAAAACCAATCCTACTCTGATACCACAAAATGGTGACAGGATGTTTAAGAATTATGTGCCATGATAAAATAATATTAAGGGATTCAACTTGTTTTAGTGTACCTTTACAAACCACCAAGATAAAATATAAATTAAAGAGGTTCCTCTAAATCTAAATAGGGTTCCTCAATCTTTGAAAGTGATCTACACCTCTATTCAGACTTGAAAATGTATAAGAAGCATATAAAACTGAGTTACTAAGCTTACAATATCCTTAAGAGAACTTAACACCTTATATAAATACTATATTCAATATAATGAAGTTCATATGTGTTTAACTAAGGTTTATAAACCCACCAAGATAGTTCCTCTTTGTAATCAAACTCAAAATGCAAGAAAAGTCATAAAATAAGGTTTTGTAGCTAGTTTATTAGGTTTACAAATAGAGATTCAAGAATATCTTCTTCTAGGTATCTCAATTAAATGAAACCACCTTGAACACTTCAAACAACTCAAAACATATATTTCTGCCAATTTTTAAAACTTTTGAGTGGCTCATTCTCAAGAAATGGAGTTTTTAGTGTTTCAAACCCTAGTTCAGGGTTTCTAAACAATGCATAACCCGAGAAGAGACAAAACACAAAAATTCAAATGTTATGAATTTTCCCCAAGATTTCAAGTTTGTAAAAAATATAGACACCTAGAATACCATTTTAGACAGACTTTTAGATTCTAAATATCCTTGTAAAAGTTTAAAACTACCCCAATATAACTGCACATACCCTCTTTTGGTCTATAAAGCTTGTATATGTCACAATAAGAAGAAAATTATTCAAGAAATTTTCAAAGACCACAAGAATCATTCCTTACATATATAATGATCATGACTACATTGGATTTTAAGAGCAATCCTTCCCTTACGATTCAATATTCAAGGAGATGTGAATTCAAATTTCAACTTTGTATAAGAACTTCTTCTATACTTCTTGACCTTTTTCCTAATTTTTCCCACTTTTTGAACTTAATATGAGTTTATTTTACTTATTCCTGGTATCATGAACTTTTCTCCATATTATATCATCAATAATACATCTCTGCAAACCTCTCTCCTTCAAATTCCTTGCCTAACCTCGTAACCAAATTCCTAAGTCTAATTAAGCCCCAACCTTAACTGAGTTTTTACCACGTTTTTACAAATTAAACCTTAATTATGCTATTAGGATAACTCTAAAAATTATCTAAGATTTTTTTTAAGCCATGAAATATGTGATCAGACACTTACATTTCATTTGTAGAAGATGAAAAGTTTAAAAAAACTACCTTAACAAATTTAAAAATTCAAATGACTATTTTGGCGGGAAAGTAGGAAACATGAAATATAAACCAAATGGAAGGAAGAAGAAGCATACCAATGTTTATTATTGAAAAATATGAACTCCTAAACCTATTCAAGAAAAAAATGTGTGAAATTTACCTATTATTTACATGGTCATGCATCAGGCTCCTTGAATTGCAAAAGCATTCATAAGCTCTTACTCATGAGATCTTCAATATTGGCACCATATTTAGCTATTTTGTAGGATTTATCCAAGTATAATAATCATGAGGATTATTTTTTCATTTGACTAGGTAATTGACCTATTATTTACCTCTTTTCCTCTTGGTCACCTATTTGTCGAAAATAACTTCTATTTCATTTTGCTAAGTTTTAGGCATTTGTTGCTCTCAATCAATGACATGTTCATCAATACCTTCTGGTGTCTTTGTTGTATCTTATTTTTCTCTATATGGGTAATTGTTTTTCTCATTGAATTTTGGTGAATCCTAATGCCATATGGAAGTTTTAGCTCACAGGAATTGGCACAAAATTTTCTTAAGACCTTATTAGCTCCCATTTGCTTCAATTTCAATTTGTTGTATTCACGTTTAGGAAACCTTTCCTTTCGAAGGTGTCCAAATACCAAGTCACCTACTTGAAAATTCACCTCTTTCATTTTAATATCGACATTTTCTTATATTGAATAACACTCAATTCAAATTTCTTCTTAACCTACTCATGTAGCTCTTGCATGCATATCGAAAAGTTTTCCCCTTCAACTCTCCTTTTCTCTTGCTTTCCCAAATACCTAAGTTCATAAACTCCCCTTGGATTCATCCCATAAAAATATGAATTGGAATAAGTTCTATACTTACATAAGGTGAAACTTTATAAGAAAATTCATCTCAAGCTAACACTTGATCCCATTGCTTTGGATTATCACTTACCAAACTCCTTACATGTTTTATAAGATTATGTTGATAACTTTAGTTTGACCATCAATTTGGGGATGGTAAAATGAATTGAAAATTATTGTAGTTCCCAATTTCTTCCAAATTTTTCTCCAAAAGCGTCCCATAAATTTTGTATCTCTATCAGAAATAATTCTTGTAGGAATAATGTGTAGTCTTATCACCTCCTTAAAGAACAAGTTAGCAATATTTTATGCATCATTAGTTTGTTTACATGCTAATAAGTGATTCATCTTTGAAAACCTATCAAAAACAACAATAATAGATTCATTACCTTTCTGAGTCCTTGGTAAACCTAGTAAATAATCCATGCTAATTGCATCCCATGGCATACTTGGAATGGGTAAGTGTTGATAGAGTCTTGTATTTTGACTCCTTCCCTTAGCATATTGACAAATTTAGCAACTCTTCACAAAATTCTTAACATATAATTACATCATTGGACAATTATAGTATGTACTCATATGTGTAAAGGTTTTTTTTTCTTTCCAAAATGTCCTGTTAAACTACCACGACGTTTCTCCTTTGATATATTATCTCTTATAGAAAATTTGACAGTATGATTATTTCTCTTATGCTAGTGGCTGCTAACTCTCATAATGAAAATATACTTGATCGGGTAAGTGCACCAATCTGGGGGGCCAAAAGGGGGTCTTTAGTGGATGCAATTTTTTGAAAAATAAAAAACTTCAACTTGTATGAATTTTTTGAAATAGTTACACTCAAAATTGGAAGATTTGTATAAACATGAATCATTGCATTTTGAGTCTAGTTTCTAAGCTACTAAATTTTATTGAAAACATATAAGTTTAAGTGGGTCAAATAACTAAAATACCAAAATGGGGTCCTATTTTTGTTAAAAGACATAATAGAGTGAATTTCGTGCGCCCCGCCATTTTTTGAGCAACATTTAGTATTTTTGAAAACCCTTTGGTAGAAAGATAACTAGGAGCATCTAGTTTGGGCTCTGTTTATTTTATATATTTTTAGAGGGTATATTTATTTTATGATTTTTTTAGTAAAAAAATTTGAAAATTTGAAAAATAATGGAGCTTCGACCATACGTACCCCCCTAACTACCTCAAAAAATATCGAAAATTAGATTTTTTTTAATGTGTATAGAATTACTCCTAGTTTGGGCTAGTATATTGTTTTTTTAATTTTGATGAGAAAAAAAGATATATGACAAAATATAGACATGTTTAAACTTCAAAAAATAGCTATAAAAAGGCATTATTAGAAAATAAATAATATGGAAATCTTATATTAGTCAGAAAATTTGAAAAATTATATTTTTTGAAAGTAGAAAGTATGTTCTATGTCATGGTATAATGTTTTTGAAATGAATTGATTATTTTATGTCAATTTATGATGTTAGAAGAGATATTTTTGCATTTTCCTGCAAAAACGTGTTGTTTGTTGTGTTTTGCAAGTCCTTTCCTTAGGTTTGGGGATCCAAACCAGATCCCCAAGCCTTGAGGCATGGCTTGGAAAAGTAAACAAACATAACGCGTACGCATTCCTAATAGTATAAACATGATATGTGGTTTTGGGATGCTTCTATTTACAAAAATATATGTTATTTATTTTAGTAAATACAAGATGTTAGGGCCACTCTACACCTTATGGAACTAGTCTCATAGCTCCATTTGTCACAGTTTAGAAGATAGTTTTTTTTATAGTATAATCTGGTCAGTATATAGGTAATTTTTAGGATCTCAGCATTCATCCTAAATATTTAAGAGTTTAAATTCTACAATCAAAACCCTAAACCCTAAAACCTAAACCCTAGGCCCTAAACCTTAACCCTAAACCCAAAACCTTGAGCCCTTAACCCTAGACCCCAAACCCTGAACCATGATCCCTAAACCATAAACCCTAAGCCATAAGCCCTAAACCCTAAACCTTAAACATCCAAACCTTTCCTATGATCCCTAACCCCTGAACCCCGAGCCTTAAGCCCTAAACTATGAACCCTAAACTCTAAACCTTAAACCATGAACAATGATCCCTAAATGCTAAACCCTAAACCCTAAACCCTAAAAACTAAATCATAAACCCTAAACCCTGACCCCAAACCCCAAACCCTAAACTCTAAACCTTAAATATTAAACCATAAACCTTGACCCCTAAACCCTAAACACTGAATCCTAAACCCTAAACCCTAAGTCATAAACCCTTAACAATAAACCCTAAACCCTGAGCCTTAAACACCAAACCCTAAAACCTAAACTTTGCGACCTAAACCTTAAAACCTCAACCTTTAATCCTGATACCTAAACCATAAACTATAAAACCTAAAACCAAAATAATAAACCCTAAACCTCAAACACTAAATCTTAAACCCTAAACCCTAAACCCTTAACCCAAAATAGTAAACCCTAAACCCTAAACCTTGAACCCTGATTCCTGACCCCTAAACCCTAAGTATAGAGCCTTTACCCGTGAGCCCTAAACACTAAACCATGAGCCTTAAGACCTAAACCCTAAACCCTAAACCATGAACCCTGAGCCCTAAATGCTAAACCCTAAACCCTAAAAAGTAAATCCTAAACCCTAAACTCTGACCTTAAACCCTAAAACCTAAACCTTAAACCCTAAAAACTAAAATATAAACCCTAAACCATGACCCCTAAACCCTAAATATTGAATCCTAAACCCTAAGCCATAGTCCCTAAACCTTAAACTCTTAACTCTGAGACCTAAACACTAAATCCTAAACCTTGAAATCTGAAACCTAAACCTTAAACCCTCAATCCTGAACCCTAAACACTAAATCCTAAACCCTGAACTCTGTGAACTAAACCTTAAACTCTCAAACCTTAATCCTGGTCCATATACCCTAAACTATAAAACCTATACTCTAAAACTAAAATAATAAATCCTAAACCATGAACACTAAACCCTAAGCCTTGAACACCACACTCTGGTTCATGATCCATAAACCCTAAACTCTAAACTGTGAGCCCTAAAACAACAACCCTAAATAGTGAGCCCTAAACCAAAAAATCTAAACCTTTAGCCCTAAACACTAAATCCTATACCCTAAACCCTGAACCTTAAACCCTAAATCTTAAACAATAAATCTTCAACCCTAAACCATAAACCCTTAACCCTAAACCCTAAACCTAAACCCTAAATCCTAAACCATTGATCCTTAACCTTGAATTTTGAACCCTGAACCACGTACCCTAAACCCTAAACCTTAAACCCTAAACCATGAGACCTAAACCCTAAACCCTAAACCCCAAACCCTGAGCCCAAAAATATAAACCTTAAACCCCAAACCCTAAGCCCAAAAACATGAACCATAAACCCTAAACATTAAATCCTAAACCATAAATCCTTAGCCCAAAACCCTCAACCCTAAACCCTAAACCATAATCCATAAACCATAAACCATAAACCCTAAAACCCAAACCCTAAACACTGAGACATAAAACCTAAATCCTAAAACCTAAACATTGAATCCCTAAACCCTAAACCCTAAACTTGAAACCCTAAATCCTAAACACTAAACACTAAACCCTAAACTATGAAACCTAAACCCTGAACCTTGAACCTTAAACCCTAAACCTTAAATCCTAAACCCTTAACCCTTAACCCTAAGCCATAAATCCTAAACTCTAAACCATAAAGCCTAATATGTGAACCCTAAACCATGAGCCCTAAAACATAAACCCTAAAACCTGAACCATGAGCCCTAAACACTAAACCCTAAACTTTGAGCCCTAAACCCTAAGCCATAAATCATAAACCCTAACCAAAAGGAAATTTCTAATGATATAATTCAGTGTGTTTCAGTTTGTATGGAATAGTGTTTGTGGTGATCGATTAACTCATTTAATTTTTATGAGAGATACTTCCTTTAAAGGCCTAAAAAATTCATTTTGGCCATTTTGTAGCTGATTGAACACCCTTCAGAAGTTTTTAGAGAAAATATAAAACATCTGAGGGTGATTTAAGAGACAATTGAAGATGTATAGCTAAATTTAGGAAATTTTAGGAAATAAAATATCATTTAGGAACAATCTTTTTAAGACAGGGTTTTCAGGTGCAGGGAATGAAAGCTAAAACGGTAAAAGCTGACTTCTCTGGATGATTCCAGGAGTTCTGGAAATACTTAGGATGAAAAAAAATAGGAATTGGAAGGATATTATAATAATATATAAGGTGTAATAATCAACATTCATTCAAGGATAAAATATTTCTTTAGGTACTGCAAAACTCTTCCGCTGCCCCTTTAAGTTCAAAATGAAATCGGACCTAAATTATAAGTTGTAGGCAGAATTAGATTTTTAGAATAGTTTCATTGATCATAAAATGTGATTTGTAGTGTTTCAGTGAATTATGGAGGTCAAGAATATGTAAATCATACTCAAATTTAATTCAAGGATTCATCCCCTATTCAGAGGTGCAAACCCATTTCCATAAGAAACAACTTGAGAAAAAAGTGTCCATGTACCATAAGAATGCTTACACCCAAGTTTCACCTTGGTAAATAAATTGAATTGTGAAGGATTCATCATATTCAAAGGTGAAGTGTGGATCTCAAGGAGTGACTTGATGATCATAATATCCTGACCGTGTCATTGTACCCAAATCTCTCCAAAGAATAAGATAAAATGAGCTATTTATGCCACTGAGATATCCAGGACCATCACGTGTGAAGTATTAAGGCATCGTCTATCTCCATGAGATACATATGAGTAAAGAAACGTATGAGAACATTGAATTTTATTCCACGAAAGGATGATTTTAGATCTAGGAAAGGTGAAGGGATGATCTTTATATGGAGCACCATGTTTCTAAGAATTAGTAATCATCTCAGTTCACTTGATGCAATTCACTTGGTACTATTCGTTAAAAATCATTCAACACCTAGTAGTTTGATCACACCTTAAGGAGGAGGCACATTAGAATCATCTCATTTTTTCCATAGGAAAAAAATCCCATTCAGGGAGTAATCCTTTATCTATAAAGTGAGGATCTCATCTTAGTAAGAAGTAGACAAACATCATTAGAGTTGATTCGTGGTCACTAAAGTGAATTATGGACCAAATTTTAAAATTGGTATACATTCAAGCAGTTGATAGTGCCAAAATCCAATCCAAAAGGGTAAAAAAACCTACACAATGACTATATGTTTTCTTAAAACAAAGACATTGACCAAAATATATATGGCCTAAAATTTTTATGTCATTAGCTAAAATCCTGAAAATGAATAAGTTACTGACCAAATTAGATTTTGAAAAACTATCTTCTAGATTATAACTTCCAGAGCTACAAGACCACTTTCATCAGGTGTAGAGTGACCCTAACGTCTTATATTTACTAAAATAAATTTAAAGTATTATTAAAAGAAATCTTATACTTAACAATTATTTTATTTCATATGGCTCCTTCAAGCCCTTACAAACTTCATATAGAGAAAAACGTGTATGCAGTATAATGTGATCATATTATAATGCATACACATTTTAGGTTCGTGAATTACCGAGCCTAGGAAAACATAACGTGATCACATTATTACAAAACGTGATTGCATTTTGTTCATTTTCAGGTTTTTTTCCACTTTTTAGCCCCCCCAACTTGGTACACTTACCCCTTAGGAATATTTTGATCTTTTTTTTGAAAATTTGGTGTTAAGCATTAAAGCATGATTTCTTACTTGGACCATGAATGACATAGAGGATACCTCAACATAAAGAGTGTGTTTAATTATTACTAGAGGATTAGAAACACGTGGAGTTTTCATGGTTCACCTACTATTACAAGATTTTTCTAGGCATTGAGACAAAACAATAGTTTTGTTTGTTACAAAACTAAAATTATATGAAGCTAAAGTATTTTGACCAAGCCTAACGGGTGCCATCTCTCAATATGAGATATACCTAGGCATATTTTGATATCTTTTTGATAATTAGATGTGTAGATTTTAAGAATGATTTCTTAAATGGCTTTTGTATGACCAACACAACAATTCAACAAAGCACACCGTAAACTAGAACTCTAAGTTTGTTATGTTTATTTTTAAATTACATAGGTGGAATCCACTAATAATAAATTTGGAACCCAATTATAACAATAATGGAATCCAATAATGGTGGTAACAAAATCGAGTATTAGTTATAACAAAAGCCAATAGTAGCAATAATAGAATTTGATAGTAACAATAAAGGAATCTGATAGTAGCAATAACATAGTCCAATAATATCAATAGTGGAATCTAATATTTCACCAAAATATGTAAAAAAGATTGTTCAAATTCAGTCAAATATGTCCATATTCAGTGAAATGATGGTTATTGCAAGAACCTCATGAATTCCCCCACTTATTTAATGATATGAACCTAGTGTGCAGATTTCACTAACACCTCAAGGTTTTGGTGTAACGGTTCGTTACATTTGGTATAAGAGAAAACACCTAGGTATGAGTCGCTGAGTGGGAGACAAGGAGGTCTATTGGCCCAAATTCCAAAGGCTGGTTCTCAGAAGGGGTTTGCAGAGCAGGTGTTAAGGAGGTCTACCAACCTAGGGTCCGAGCTGTAGAGAGTGGAGGGATGATATGATCATGGTGTGTAGAGTTCACTAACGCCTTGGGTTTCTAGTGTAATGATTCATTACATTCAATGGAAAAAACACAATCCCATTTTAGTAAGCTGATTTTAAGTTAATTTATTGGATATATCTAACACATTGTGTAGGGTGGATCAATATCTAAGCATACATATTCATTTGCATGGATGTTCACTCTCCCTCTAAGGTCACAACCTTGGGCTTTGTTACGCCTTACACATCACTTTTTGCAGTATGCTAGCCTTCACTGATACCACATCATTGTGAGCATCTATCTACACACACACCTCAAGACCCTATGAGTGGTTTTCCTTCCCTTTTATCTCACACATATAGTTCCACAAAAGAATAATAATGCATATTTCATTATGTAACAAAGTCTTTATATGGTATTATGAAATCCATGACTTTTAATCTATAGAATTCAATTCTCATGGAGTCCATAGACCTCTACCCTACGGTTTCAAACCTTTCTCTCACAAATATGACACAATTTTCCTAAGTGGTCGAAAAACTTCCAAATTGGGCCCCTCTGTCTCTATCTATATCTCTCAGATGATCCTTTAGTGGGATCCTAAGCAACTACAAAAACATCAACAATGATGGAAAGGTACGATGTAACCTACCAGTGCACAAAAGTCCAAAATAAACTTATTGTGTAGACATCTCCTTTCAGACCTTGAGCCACACATTTCTTACATATAAAAAATTGACTTTTTTATTCAGCCATGTGTTTGTCACTCAGTGCATTTTCCATGCCACTATATCAATATATCCTCAAGTATTATATGTTTAGGTGTTAGTGACTCTAATTGATTGATGAGTCACTAGACTGCATGCGGTAATTGTGTTCTACATTATTGTTTATATAACTCTCCTTATTATGTGTGCCCTAGGTTATGCCTTGGGATTCTGTCTCACATGCATTACCACCTGATGTTTTCACGCACATCCACATGTTTCTAGAGTAAATTGTATGTACCCATTTCAAAATTTTCACCTTTTTTGCACGTCAACTTCCTTTTCCCTTTGTGTGCCTCCATACTTACAAAACATCTAAAACATGTTAACTCCCTGCACTTTGCCCATTCCATCCTTCAACACAAGTGAACTCTTATGTAATATGTAGTCTCCAAACTACTATGTGTTAGACAATCACACCCTTACAAAGTTAATTTATTCTCGATAAAATTTAGCTCTATTCTTTTTATATTGATTTCTCATTCATCTTAAATACTCTTACATCAAATCTATCCTAAAAGTTAACTAATTACATTATATATTACACTCATTACTAGCTTTACACATTAAAATAGACAACAACATACAATTTTGAGATATTGCAATCTATTTGTTATGTTTTGTGCACATTTTCTCTACTTTTAGTCCTAAGATATATTTGATTGACAAAACTCTATTCTCTATATTTGAGTACCCCCGCCCCCTCCGCCCCCCACCCGTCCCCACCAACTTTGTTACTCCCATAACATGCAAGGCTTTGGTTGTAGTTTTTCTTTTTTCTTTTTAAAATTGTTCTTTAAATTTTGTAAAACATTTTTTTATATTATTTTGTAGAAATTTTCAATATAAAAAATAAAACTACTATCTTCTTTCATTATCACGATAAATCTACTAAGATCTGAAATATTAACATTTTTTATGCAACTAAAGAATAATACTATTTATTATTATGAGCCTTTTTAAAAAAGTATATTGAATATTTGTGTTGAGATTGATACAACTATATGATAATAATATTTTTCTTAATATATTTTGAAGGTAAACATTACTTTAATTATATGTTTCTTTATATTTTTCATAATATTCATAAAATTAGGGAATGTAGTTAACACAAGAATTCTAAACAATATTTAGTGAGATATTAAATATAATATAATTTTGAGTTTTTTATTCTCTAACTTTTTTCATCCTTAATAATATTTTAAAATTACTAATAATTTGATATTGTTGATGAAACTCATAAATCTCCTCACTCATAAAAAAATAAATAAAAGTGATATTCACAAAAGTAAAATGCATAATTTTAATAGAAATAATAAAAGATTAACTAATTTCACATATGTATATATAAAATTATAACTAATAATTCAAACATTGTACATGGAGTTGGTGAATATTCCTCTCTCATATAAGATAAAAGCGATATTCACAAAAATTAGTGACTTTAATGGAAATAATAAGAAATTATCTACGATTTTCTCTCTTTGACACACACACACACACACTACGCAGGCGCGCACACACACATATATAAATTTTTTAATTCACATTATTGTCCTTGTCCTTCCTCACTCATGAAGATGTAAAACACTGAAGATATCTTGGTCCGGTCCCTATCTCACATGATAAAGATGACATGTTTGATATATAAGTATACACACTAGGCGCGCGCGCACACGCACATATATAAAATTTTTAATTCACATTATTGTCCTTGTCCTTCCTCACTCATGAAGATTGAAAACACTGAAGATTTCTTGGTCCAGTCCCTATCTCACATGATAAAGATGACATGTTTGATATATAAGTATGGACATTTAAGAAGAAAAAACTAGTGGAGAACGATGGCTCCGTCCAGCTTTTTCTGAAGCAATCAATGTTGGAGCGCTTTCAACAGAAATAATTTGTCATGATACAATGTAAGAAACTCTGTAAATGTGATGATGCCATGTTATCACAGCTTTTCTTCCCAAAGCAAATCTGTAAAGCAGATGGCACCATGTCATGCCATGCCAAATAATTCAAATCCATTCCAACCAACGTGTTCAGATCTTAGACTCTTTCTTGTTTTTAATGATATTTTTGGTGTGCGACTTGTCTTTCTCGGTATGATTGAGGGGATAAAATCCACAATCCCTTTCATAATCTGAATAATTCTCTGCGCCACCTCAACTGATTTGCCATTATTGGCAGTCAATACAGAGAGTCATGATCACTCACTCCTTGTTATATGTACTATGATTATACAGATTCCTTTCAGTGCTTAATGATAAGGACAAATCCCTTTCAGAAACTCCAATTGCCGACACCATTTTTAACAGTCTGACACCATCTTAAAAACTGTTGTCAAGGCTACTTGAACTTCCACTTAATTGGGTGCTTTTTCCTGTGAAAAAAATTGATCATTCCATCTGACCTTCTTCCACAAAGGGTGAGGCTTCACATTTGAAATCATATTGGGTGGTCTATTAGTATGATATGTTCTAATTAACATAGTGTATAAGTTGTAGATGAATGTTTTTGGATAAAATTGTGTAATTGAAATGTCCATCTGAAAATAGACTACTCAATTTAATTGAGAACTATTCACTTATTATGTTGGTTATGGTGATAAGTGTTTCTATAATGGTTGGGTAGAGTGTAATGGTGTGAGTTGTTCACTTTTATGTGTCACTTTAAATTTGATGCCCATTTAATTGCCATTATGAAATCTCAACCTTAAATTTGATGCACATTTAATCGTCACTTATAATTGAGTTTTCATCGAAAGTGGACTTTGGAGCTCATGTCTTTTTGGCAAAAAACAACTTTTCCAATCTCGATAACGTGGTGTAGATAGATCAATACCATTCTTCACCAATAAAAAACACACTGACGTAAAATATAATGGAATTATTAGTCAATGTGGTATGTGAAAAATCTAAAATGAGAATCTTAAGATTGATATATGTGAGCGTATTTCAAATAGATGTATTTAACATATTTGTACTAGTAGACATTCAACAATGGCAACAAAGGGGTGAGATCTAATGATGTGACCTTGTAAATTTTATGATGTACATTAAATTTGACATCCATTTGAGTGTCACTTATTAGGTTTTTTCAATTTTGAGAAGTCAATTAAAAAATAGTAATATCTTGACTACAGGCCTAGAATTTCGAATTATCTATGCTTGTCAAAGCAAAATTTGTTGACGGTTTACCTCTCACTTGGCTGTAATTTCAAGAATTTTTTTATAGATATATGTATAATCTGTTCATATATATATAAATAGGTATTATGTTTTTTAAATAAACCCCTTAAAAAAAATTGACGGTTTTCAAAATTTTCAGCCTGTTGTCTACGGTTTCTAAATTTTTTTGCCTGTAAAAATACGGTTAAAATCACAAAAAACAGCTTACAGCGTGTCAATTTCCAGGCCTGCTTGACTATATGTTAGAGTTTGGAACCCTTTTCGATTTTTTTTTGTTATCAAGTTTGATCAATATGATAATGTGTAAAATCCAAAATAAGAACTTTGAAATTAATATCTATATATATATAATCATTTTTCTATATAAAGATAAATTGTCGAATAATTTTTTTTCATTTTAAATTTTTAATAATATTAAAAATCTCAAATAATGACCATTATTAATATTAAATATTTTATATTATGATATTTATTATTTTAAAATATATGTTGTACATTGATTAAGAGGTTGATAATTTTATCCAAAATTTTGAGTGGTGATATGGTTGTAATTTCATTTTTTTTGTTTGAAACCTGGCAGGTCATAGACCGCCATATCCTATGGGTGAAGTGGGCAGACTTCTTCGGCTAAGCAGCCAAAGACTGAGGGGTTTCCATTCCGCCAATTTCCCCTGGGACACGATCCCGATCTCATCCCTTATTACAGTATCTCTTGTCTTCGCTTTCAGCGAGAATTGAACCCTGGTGGACTCTTTAAGAGCCAAGCACTTTCACCATTGAGTCAACAAATAGTCGATGTAATTTCATTTTATTATTGTGTTAGGTTCGAAAAACTACTTCAAAGAAAAAACGGAATCTAAACTCCACTCTATGATAAAATTGTTGCGAATGATTTCTAAATAAGAAGATAAACTACTCTATGACTAGTCAACTAGATGTAAAGGAAAAAGAAAAACTATTTTAAAATGGTCAAATAAATATCAAATTTAAAAATTCCACTCTGTATTAAAAATATCATAATTTTTCAATGAATCATTATCTCCCACCTTGTAAGAAACATTAAAATTTAAATAATCCATTAATTACTAACAACTCGCAAACATTATGATCCACCACCAATAATATATCATTACCCTGAAATAAAAAAACTACTCTATTACAATTAAATAAATGTCAGCAAAAAAAAAAACTATTTTAAAACGATCAAATAAATATTAAATTTAACATCGATCATAATATCTTACCCTTACAAAAATGTAAATAGGGCTGTAGCTCATGAATGGGGTTTGAATTTATCAATTTTTTTGCTTGGTCACATCCATCTCACCAATGAAATCAAACCAAGGAAGAGAGATTTACAATGTTTTCTTGTTCACCTTTGCTTGTAATAACAATAATGAAATTGATTTTCAATTTAAATATTTTGATTATCTCATAGATGATAGAAATCCAGTTTCGTCCTTTATAAGTTTGGGTTGTTAAAGGAACTCCATTTTAGTGGATGCATAATTATGACATATTATTATTTGCATTAATTAAGTTACAACCTTTATCAAAAATGTTTCATGGAAAAGTGATTTTACTTCCTAAATGAATTATACTTATCTATATGTATTCTATTTAGAAGTAGTATAATAAAATTTAATTGTAAAAAGAATTATTTTGTAGTAATAGTAAATGATAAGATGAAGTTTTAGTGTTTGTGGTTGTCTATCCATGCAACACCTATATAAGGGTGATAGGCTATTTCAAGTACTTTGCTTTAAAACAATGGTTGTGTCAAATAATGGTAAAACTAATTTAAATTTATCATTTGAGTTCGATATAAAAGCAGTGGCTCTATTTTAAAGTATTATTTTAATACTTTAACTTGTTTTCCTAACAATGTTAATTATATGATGTGCTCTGGTTATAAAAGTACATGCTCTCATTATGAGAGGTATGCTGAAAAGACTTAATTGTCAGAGGATAGAACTCTAGATGTTGGTTATTATATTTGCAAGTTTTTAAAAGTTAATAAAGGGTTGAACTTTTGTTGAGTTCTTTACCTGAAAGGATTTACCTATGATTAACATTGTGTCAATATTCTCGGTATGTTCTAGCTTATTTTAGATCCACTTATTTTTTCATGTTCTGGTTTAGTTTATTGCTTGCATGTTTGCATAAAATCCCAACATTTGATATTAGAGTGACAGGGTTCAAACTTGGTGGGGATACGTTGAGAATGAATTCAAGCTCCCTAAATTTCCCAAGGGGAAACATAATGTGGGCACGTTGCAGGATGAAGAGTCTACTTTGCCCCATGATGATGAGGGAGAAGATGAGGAGGAAGAACTAAAGGAAGATAATGACTGCTTGGAACATGGCAGAAGAAAGCAACCAACTATAGGAGAAAAGAGAATGCGCGAGCCAACTCCTCCAAGGAAAGAAGAAGGTGAAGAAGAAGGGGTGGAAACAATCGTTGTGGGAATAGGTTTAGAAGAGGGCATTGAGGACCAACAATATAAGAGAGTATTGAGGAGAACAAGGACTCAAGGCACAGGCCTGGGGCCATCACAACCACCTAGGAGGTCACCTAGAAACTCTCATGTGAAGGCAGAATCAAAGAAGAAAAGGCACAGGTACATTCCCACTAAGGATAGTGAGGGTGAGAAGTCAGAAGATAACGCACAGAAGACTCATGTTAATACTAGGGATGTAGAGGAACCTTGGGGTGAAGAGTTGAAACTTGATGCAGAGGGTTCATAAGAACTAGAAGTAGACAATGGTGTTGTGGATGCAGAGAAGGGTGAAGATAAGGGTGAACCATCTAGTGCTCCTATTGATAAACATACCAGTGAGGGACCAATTCTTGATGCGGGAGTGCTTATTCCAAAAGGTAAGCACTTAGGGAAGGAAAAGGATGAAGAAATGTATCAAAATCCTACATTTGGTTATATCAATGATCCTACAAAGATCATTCATGTTAGGTTCTAAAGTACTTTGGAGCCGGAGGAGCTTTATGGTTGGGAGTTGATGGATCCAAAGATGACAACCATGCACACTTGTAAGTAGTTGCCATGGAGTATGCAGACTCACATGGATGATCTTGATTTTGATGTGTGTGAAGAATCATGTGTCTCTCAAAGGATGAAGAAAGCCCCGTATTCCTGCCATGTAACAATCAACCCCACTCAGATGTCATATGAATAAGTAAGTAATGCTTTGACAAAGGTATCTGCAGAGGTTGCACACAGAAATATAGATAAAGTGGCAACTATTCGGGATTTGTTAGAAGATAAAAAGGATAAAGAAGAAAAGATTAAGCACCTAACAGAGGAAAAAGAGAGAGAGCTGAGGCAAATGCACGTGTAGTACTTGACATGGCAGAGAAGATAGGTGATGAAATTTTAAAGGCAAGGTTACATTTGGAAGAGAAAATGGTTGAGAGGTTCCCATCTGCTATACATTATTTGGGTACACTAGTTCATATGGTGCTGGATGAAGGTACAGTGAGGATGACAAAACCAAAGGATGCTGCAGCACAGGTGGAAAGGACTAAAGCAACAATAGCCCACTGGATAATAGGCTACGAGTCTTTTCTCTAGGCCTTGAAAGATGAGATGAAAAAGGTAGATTTGGCGTTGACTATGTGCATAGATCCCAAGACAATAATCAAGAAAATGACTATGGTGGAAGAGAATACAGTCCTTGTACCAAAGAATGATGAAACACTTGGGCGTAAGGAGAGGCTGACATTATTAGTAGAAAAGAGCAATGCACTTGCAGCAGCTCAGGACCCTCATAAATATAAAATAAAGGAGATTGGGAAGATGATAATGCAATGCATGGATGTGATGGATCGGATGATCTCGAGTCTCATGATCGTTCTTCGAGTATTGCAGAATGAAGGTGAAAATATGACTATGGATGAAATGGAAGGATTACTCACAAATATCTCTGATACGACTAATAAGGCGCTTGGTGATTGGAACGAGTTAGAAGTACAAATCAAAAGTGAATATCCTGAGTTACTGATGCCTTTAGAAGGATAAAGTGCCCATGTATACCTTTCATTCTTTGTGTACAATTATTCTTTTGTTCCTTATTCTTTATTCATGGAGAGATAAGGCATGATTACCCATTGTTGGGGGCAGCAATGAAGCAAGTGTGGGGTAATGTTGGGATGATGAATCACAACCTAAGTACTAAAGGTGCATAAGGTTGGGGCGTGCAGACATGGGATGCATAGGTATGCATGGAAATATAGCCGAAACGGGTGCTCCCAGGAAATTCAGAAATAGGATTGAGTGCTGAGAACATTTTGGCATGAAGAATTGGAAGATAAGAAAAAGTTATTCTTGGACGAGTGGAAGATCAAGCGACATGAAATTGTTTGAGCTAATAATAAGATTTGAAGTAAATGTTAATTATAGGAGATCTATTATTAGAGGAGCTTGCACAATTTTGTATTTATCCTATAGTAGTGCATGGCTATTCTTAACATGCAGCCTGTTTTGAGGATACATAGGTGGTGAAGGGAAAGTCCCCACCCCTATATATATATATATATATATATATGTATGTATATATGTATATATGTATTGTTTTGCACGGATTTAGCAGTCCATGATGCCTGTAAGGTTATGTTGCTGGTTCATGAGTGCACATGAATTATGGTGATATTGTTATGTACGTATTCAAATTATGTGTTTTACATTGATTAATACAATGGATCTATGTGGTTGGATATTGGTTATTGACATATCTATTTCTAGATCTTGCATGGTAGATTTGATATTAATTCTTGTTTAATCACTCTTGCATATGGTTGTGATCTAGATCTATTTTGTGTTGTGATTTATACTTGATTACTTGTTATGGATCTAAAAAATATGTGTGTTTATCATGCTAACTCCTTGACAAAGCTGCCATAAAAGAGGGACATGGTACCCTTACACACTTTGGGTGAGCGCTCAGTTCTAGATGAGTAATGTGCCAACGTGCCTTGGGTTGTTTAATAAAATAAAATACTACAATGATCCAGTGTGCCAACATTCTCCATTTCTTCATTAAATTCTTCTTCTTCTTCTGATGCAGGAGGGGTAGGCACACACTCTTGCCTTGTCCCAACTATTTGTTTTCCCTTTGGCGGTTCAAGAATCTTAAACTCATTTTCAATATATTTACCTTTTACCAATTTGGGCTTAAGGTTGATATATATCGTAGCCACTACCACCTTTCTGATTTCCAAACTCATAGGATTTATCATAATATCATCAGATATCAATGTTTCTCTGTTTGTAAACCCATTTGGATAGACATAAGTCTTTTGAAGGGTTTGACACTCATAGTCAACCTTTTATACATCAAACCTCAACTTTTGCGCATCTATGAACCTATTGACAAAATCCTAAAAATACCTTGTGGTGAACGCACACAGAAGCTTGCACATTGAGCCCCATTGTCCAATCTTCATTATGATTTTTCCAACACAATAGTGTTAGAATACTGCAAAATTCGCTTCCCCATCAATAATGGAGGGAAAATCCTTAGGAATGTGCCACTCATATTCAAATGCCTCGCACAACCTTCTATACAACATCTCCAATTTGTTCTTATATGTGCCCCAAACAAACCCATCACAAATGTACTTGGAAAACCTTTTTGCAAGCGATTTCTTTTCCTCTAGGTACTGCCAAACTTTATCCTTTTGGCCATATGGTACTCCAATTTTAGCAAATACAATTGACAAAAGAATAACACCCTAACTAATATTATCCCCTGTATGCAGTTCCTCAATAATACTCTCAGCTATAAATGATGTCAGGCTATACAATGTACCTTCTTCCATCTTCTTTGTAATATATAGCCATCTTTATTTTACTGTGCCCCATCTTTCCTAGCCATTAAATTTTGTAAACAAGTGTACTACTATCTTGATGACTAAATTTTTTACCTTAGCTATGGGCATCACACACCCTTCTTTATGATATTTTAACTCCTCAGTAGTGGCTTATATGTTTACATCATCATGCATATCACTAGCAATCTCTCTACTCCATATCCTTAATCTAGTAAGCCTTCCAATAAAAGGCACGATGAGCCATACCCTTCTACCAACAAAATAAAAAAAATCCTCATGGACCCTTAACATTAGCCAATGGTAAAGTCCTTATAATTTTCTAAAATATGGGAGCTTATAGACTTGTAAAACCCCAAATTTCTCTAAGGTCTTCTTCCCAACATCGGCATAGACCGACTTATCATCCTCCGTGTGCTGATCCATCTTCTTCATCAACTCCGTCTCGATCTCATCCAAATTGGTGTTGGTACGGTGATTGAAATCACTCACCTTTCTCCTACTTATGTAAGACTCCCAATATCGCCCCATTATTACACCTTCTAGGTACTACATCTTTAAAAATATGATATTTGGCGTGTCGTCAACCTACACCTTTTGTTCATTTTTCTTCTTTCCTCGAGTAGTTTCTCTGGTTTCTCATTTGGGTGTCATTGCGAATTATAAATTTTTCCTTTCACTCATTCGACCTATGAAACTTTGAAGTCTGTGTTACCTAGCATGCCCTAATTTTAATTTTGTGTTATAACTTTGAAGTCTGTGTTACCTAGCATGCCCTAATTGTAGTTTTGTGTTATGAAACCCTAGCTCTACAAATCTTGTTCGTGCACACCTACCAACTCAAACACCCTTCCAGTGGAGCCCTGTCACAGTTGTTTCTATTTCAAAACTGGTTCACATATTTTATCCATTCGTTCGTCACACTTTGCACTCTAATCACTCTTCAAATGCACTTATTAGCTCAAAAACTTTAAAGTATGCAAGGTAGGAATGAACTTGCAAGGACCCTTTTTATATATTTTTTTAAAATTATGCATTAATTTCTCCCCACCTACCACCATATGTGGCTTTAATTACACTTTTCTATTTTTTCTATGCTTTCCACTACTTTTCCATGCTCTAGTCATAACATTCAGGCGTGCCCACTACTTCTCGGCCACATACCTCTTTGCATGCGCCTTCATGTGCCAAAGTACATCAGCTATTGTGCCTCATCCCAAGTAGTTTCCCATGTTTTTTCCTACCTCGTGTTACATTTGTTATGTTTGTGGAGCCTATTTGCATGTTAGAATGTGGTACACCTTCTATGTGTTACACTCGGGTATTTTTACGGCGGTCCCGCTCGCTGGTGAGCGGGTCAGGGGGGTTCGATGGAAGGGGGCGAAGCCCCCGAAGCAAATTTTCATGGGTGGTTTATTAACCCATGGGTAATGGGTAACCGTTATGGGTTGTTTTTGGGCCCATGGTTTTTTCGGTCTTTTGCCCATTGTTTTGATACCCACGGTTTTTGCCCTTGGTTTTGATACCCATGGTTTTGTATCAAACTGCTTAAGCAGTTGTCTATTTATATGGTCTTATGCATATGATAGATGTACAAGTAAATGTATTGCAGATGTGTTTTGAATTCGGGTGTGAATTCTGTAGAGTTTGTTGAGCATAGCTCCAAACGGATCTGGGTATTGTATTGAGAGAGTGGAGGCTTGTAATAAAATCTGAGCAAGTGATTCTTGGTGGACGTAGCCCAAATTGGGTGAACCACGTTAAATCTTGTCTCTTTGTGTTGTGTTATTTATTCTGCACTTTTATTTGAGATCTGTAATATTTTCTGCATATTAGTTTCTACTGTTGCGATTCTGTAAGGGATTATTCCGCATATTTTATCTCTTATTTCCTAACAATTGGTATCAGAGCCTGGTTTGGTTTGCTGAAGTGTTGAATCGCAGGGAAAGTTTTTAGCTTGAGTGGGAGCTATGGCAGATGAAGGAAGATCTAGGGTTGATAAATTCAACGGGTAGAATTTTAGTCTTTGGAAGATGCAGATGGAAGATTACCTTTATCAAAAGGATCTTTATACTCCGTTGTCTGAGAAGGTGAACAAACCCTCGAGTATGACAGATGCGGAATGGGATTTGCTGGATAGGAAGGCACTTGGGACAATCCAGCTGTGTCTTGCATCTTCGGTATTATTTAATGTTTCAAAGGAAAAGACTACAAAAGATCTAATGGATGCATTAGGGAAGTTGTATGAAAAACCCTCTGCCTCTAACAAGATATTTTTAATGAAAAAGTTGTTTAATATGAAGATGTCTAAGAATAGTTCAGTAGCAGATCATTTAAATGATTTCAATACGGTTGTGAATATGCTAGCTTCAGTTACAATAGAATTTGATGAAGAAGTTAGGGCTTTATTAATTTTGTGCTCTTTACCTGAGAGTTGGAATAGCCTGGTAATGGCGGTAAGTAACTCGGTTCCAGCTAACTCGAAGTTGAAGTTTGAGGATGTTGTAGGGGTGATTCTAAGCGAGGAAATGTGAAGAAAAAGCTCTGGGGAATCTTCTACTTCAGGGAATGCTTTGACAGTGGAAACTAGAGGGAGACAGAAGAATAGAGGAAACCGTGGAAAATCAAAAGATCGGGCAAGGTCAAAATCCAAGAACAAGATTGTATGCTGGAATTGTGGAAATCCTGGGCATGCAAAGAAGGACTGTTGGGAGCTTCAGGATAAGAAGAAACAACAGGAAGAAAACAAGGAGGCAAATGTGGCATCGGGTAATGTATGTCAAGATGCTTTGATTCTTTCTTTGCATAATATTACTGAATCTTGGGTTTTAGATTCAGGGGCTTCTTTTCATGCTACTCCACATAGGCATTATTTTGTTGATTATGTTCAAGGGGATTTTGGGCATGTTTTTCTTGGTGATGATGAGCCTTGCAGTATAGTTGGAAAGGGTTATGTTCAGGTTAAGATGCAGAATGGGAATACATGGCTATTGAAGGATGTCAGACATGTGCCTACATTAAGGAGAAATTTGATATCGGTAGGGCAATTGGGAAGTGATGGTTGTACTGTGATATTTACAGCTAACTCTTGGAAGGTTACTAAGGGTGCTCTTGTGGTGGCAAGAGGTAAGAAGGTTGGAACCTTGTATTTAACCACTGATAGTACTAATGATTGTAATCTTGTGGCTTCAGATGCAGATACAACATTATGGCACTATAGGCTTGGTCATATGAGCCATAAGGGCATGGACATCATAAAGAAGAATTTTCCTGGATATACAGAAACAGGTTTGGAGTTCTGTGAGGACTGCATATATGGGAAACAAAAGCGAGTAAGGTTTCTCAAGGTTGGACCTACAAAGAAAGAGAGTAAGTTAGAGCTGGTGCATTCTGATGTGTGGGGGCTAGCTCAGGTATCATCTCTTGGGGGTTCAAGTTATTATGTTACTTTTATTGATGATGCAACAAGGAAAGTTTGGGTTTATTGTATTAGAAACAAATCTGATGTATTTGACACTTTTGTTAAATGGAAAGCCTTGGTAGAGAATGAAACAGGTCTTAAGCTAAAATGTCTCAGGTCAGATAATGGAGGGGAGTATTGCAGCAATGAATTTAATGATTACTGTTCTAAGAATGGAATCCGCAGGCAAAAGATGGTTCCAGGAACTCCGCAGCAGAATGGGGTATCAGAAAGGATGAATAGAACAATAATGGAACGTGCTAGGAGCATGAGGTTACATGCAGGACTGCCTCTTTCTTTTTGGGTAGAAGTGGTGAGCACAACGGTGTACTTGATAAATAGAGGACCCTCAAGTGCCTTGGATGGAGGCATACCTGAGGAGGCTTGGTATGGTAAGAAAGTTGATTATTCATTTCTTAGAGTCTTTGGATGTGAGGTGTTTGTTCATATAGACAAGGATGATAGGACCAAGCTAGAGGCTAAATCAGAAAAATGTACTTTCATTGGTTATGGTGGTGATGACTTTGGATATAAATGTTGGAGTATTAAGGACAAGAAAATCATTCGATCTAGGGATGTGGTCTTTAATGAGAAAGTCATGTATAAGCAGCAGTTGCAGGAAAATAGGGAAGAATCCAAGAAAGAATATGTAGCGGTAGAGGATCTTCCGGATGGGAAAGTGACACATGAATCAATTCAGGAACCCCCTCAACAGGAACCCCAAACTCCTATATTGAGGAGGTCTTCTAGGGTAAGAAGAGAACCTAAACGTTTTTCTCCTTCTCTTTATTATTTATTACTCACTGATAGTGGAGAGCCAGAGAGCTTTGATGAAGCAATGCAGGTAGATGCCAGGAAGAAGTGGGAGCAAGCCATGGATGAGGAGCATCAGGCTCTCATGGAGAACCAGACATGGGATTTGGTGAAGCTACCCGAAGGAAAAAGAGCATTACAAAACAAATGGGTGTTCAGAGTCAAAGAGGAAGAAGGAGGAAAGAAAAGATATAAGGCCCGGTTGGTGGTCAAGGGGTTTGCACAGAAACAAGGTATAGATTTTGATGAGATTTTTTCTCCTGTAGTAAAAATGACTTCTATTAGAACTGTTCTAGGAATAGTTGCAGTAGAAGACTTGCACTTAGAACAGCTTGATGTAAAGACTGCATTTCTCCATGGTGATTTGGAGGAGGAACTATATATGCAGCAACTAGAGGGCTATGAGGTCAAAGGTAAAGAGGAGATGGTTTGCAAACTGAAGAAAAGCTTGTATGGCTTGAAACAAGCTCCATGTCAATGGTATAAGAAGTTTGATAGCTTCATGATGGAGCAAGGTTATATCAGATGCCATTCTGACCATTGTGTGTATACAAAGAAATTTGAGGATGGAAGTTATATTATCCTGTGTTTGTATGTTGATGACATGCTGGTTGCAGGTAAAAACATGCAGGAAATAAAAGTACTCAAGAAGCAGCTAAGTGAATCCTTTGCTATGAAGGATTTGGGTGCAGCCAAACAAATCCTTGGTATGAGGATATCTCGGGATAGGAAGGAACGGAAGTTGACTTTATCTCAGGAAGAGTACATTAAGAAGGTCTTGGAGAGGTTTAATATGCAGGATGCTAAACTGGTTGGGACTCCTTTGGCAGGCCACTTCAAGTTATCAAAGGAGCAGTGTCCCAAGACAGAGCAGGAAAGAAACCAGATGTCAAAGGTACCTTACTCATCAGTAGTTGGTAGTTTGATGTATGCTATGGTGTGCACTAGGCCTAGTATTTCCCATGCAGTGGGAGCTGTGAGTAGATTTATGAGTGATCCAGGTAAAGAGCATTGGCAAGTAGTAAAGTGGATCCTTCGGTATTTGAGAGGGACCATGGGGACAGTTTTGTGCTACAGTGGATCAGACACCACTTTACGTGGTTATGTAGATTCAGACATGGCTGGAGATGTAGACAGCAGGAGGAGCACAACAGGTTATATTTACACTGTAGGTGGGACAACAGTGAGCTGGATTTCACGACTACAGAAGCTGGTGGCTTTGTCAACCATGGAGGCTGAGTATGTTGCTGCCACAGAGGCAAGCAAAGAGATGATTTGGCTACAACAATTTCTTGAGGAGTTGGGGCATAAGCAGGAGGAATGTAAGCTATATAGTGATAGTCAAAGTGCTATACACCTAGCTAAGAACTCTACTTTCCACTCCAGGATGAAGCATATACAGTTGAGATATCACTTCATCAGGACAACTTTGGAGGAAGATAAGTTGAAGTTGGAGAAGATTCATACCAGTCAGAATCCTGCAGACATGATGACCAAGGTGGTCACAAGGGATAAACTAAAGCTATGTTCAGCTTTGGTTGGCCTTCGCAGATGACAGTGAAGGGTTGAGAAGCTTGCTCAGTGGAAATCAGTCTCCAAGTGGGAGATTGTTATGTTTGTGGAGCCTATTTGCATGTTAGAGTATGGTACACCTTCTATGTGTTACACTTGGGTATTTTTACGGCGGTCAGGGGGGCTCACCGGTGAGCCCCCCCGGGTTAGGGGGTTCGGGGGCGAAGCCCCCGAAGCAAATTTTCATGGGTGGTTTATTAACCTATGGGTAATGAGTAACCATTATGGGCTGTTTTTGGGCCCATGGTTTTTTCGGTCTTTTGCCCATTGTTTTGATACCCATGGTTTTTTGCCCTTGGTTTTGATACCCATGGTTTTGTATCAAATTGCTTAAGTAGTTGTCTATTTATATGGTCTTATGCATATGATAGATGTACAAGTAAATGTATTGCAGATGTGTTTTGAATTCGGGTGTGAATTCTGTAGAGTTTGTTGAGCATAACTCCAAATGGATCTGGATATTGTATTGAGAGAGTGGAGGCTTGTAATAAAATCTGAGTAAGTGATTCTTGGTGGACGTAGCCCAAATTGGGTGAACCACGTTAAATCTTGTCTCTCTGTGTTGTGTTATTTATTCTGTACTTTTATTTGAGATCTGTAATATTTTCTGCATATTAGTTTCTACTGTTGTGATTCTGTAAGGGATTATTCCGCATATTTTATCTCTTATTTCCTAACAACATTGAGCATCCATCCATCTACGTGAGGTTTTCAATATGAGAAAATTTCCTTAAAAACCTTTAATCTAAACATCTGTAACCTTTCTTTCCAGTAACCAACATTGTCTTCAATGAGCACACTCCTTTAGTTTTGCTACCCTTGGCATCAACAATTTCAATCCTCTACATGCACTTTCCTTGTAGTCCACCCACACTAAGATTATGTGCAGACCTCTGCGCATGAACTCAAAAGATAGTAATTAGCTCATGGCGCACGAGCACGCATATTACAACAAAACACTGAACTAAATTGACAAAGCATATCAATGATGAAAGGAAACACATGAATGGAAATGCATTAAAAGAAAATCTAATCTAAGTGGAAATACCGCCTTATAACAAACACCAAGAAGACTTATTTATAGTAGGGATTCAACATACTCCCATTGAAGTAACTAGGAAATAAAGTTCCATCCAATGCTTGTAATTTACAAGTGCCTGATTCCAATATCTTTGTTACTATAAAGGGTCCTAACCAATGAAATTTGAGTTTCCCTAGGTTACACGCAAAATTTGAATCATACAGAAGAACCATCTTTCCCACCTCAAATTGTTTATTCTTGATATGCCTATCATGCTAGGATTTCAATCTGGCCTTTTCTTTCTTCTGGCTCCATCAAGCAATAACGCATCATTCATCTAACTACATCAGCTCATCTATGCACTCCTCAATATATTTTTCATCATCTAATCCATCACACGCAAGAAATATGTAAGGATGGTTACATGAACTAAACAAGTAATATAGTCTTAGAAAACACTTAGTTGAACTTGCACACAGAGTCCGTGCGGAAGACCAGCACAGGAGCAAAAGCGCGAAGGTATAGGAAGGCGTCACGCCCAGAGGTGTAGAGTCAGGCTCTCAAGGACTTAGCCAATTTTGGAGATCAGGTCTATTCTTAGAGATTGGTGTGCGGAGCACACAAAGTGATACCGAGATTTACGTGCCACTCTTTGTGGAGATTCTTTGAGGAGCATGACAACTCACTCTTGCATGGGCATAAGCTAAGAATAGATCCACCACTGTAGTTAACTATCAGTGATCTACAGATAGCATACTTGCATGTATGGCTATAGTTGTAAAAAGGCACATGGTTGTTATTAGCATGCGACCTATTTCTGGTAGAGTTAAGTGGTGAAGGGCTAGTTCCCCACCCTATATATACATATGTAATGAATTACTTAAGAGATATAGATAGAGAGAGAGAGAGAGATGGAGATAGATAGATAGAGACACATGCTTTGAAGAATGAGAGAAACATGAGTACATGTGACTGGATAGTTGTAACAGATCCATGCGCGCATGCCTGGTATTGTATGAAGCTTCTGTACTGTTGGTATGATGAATAGATAAAGAAAATTGATCGAACAAACAGTGTTTGATGTGTTTTATCAATGCATATTATTATTTTCATAATGATTTACCTTTAAGCGCTTATAGATCTGGTTAAGTATAATGTTGAATAGATAGATTAGTTTCCAAAATATATGTTTATTGTTTTATCATGCCACCATTCTACTACAACAACATTTAAGAGGAACCCGATACCTTTTGCACTTTGGGTGAGTGCTTAGCCTAGGCTAAGTGATGTGCTAGGGTGACTAGGTGTTACTAACAATTCTAGGCTGCATCATTGGTTCCGTTACTGGGACCTCTTTTTCAGTTGTTTCAGAATGGTTCACGATGAAGACATACCGGCTAACTTTGGCGAGCGTTGAAGAATGGATTCATGATTTGGAGGAAGAATACACATGGAGGTTTGACACTGGATCTAGATTTAGCGCACGCACTTGGGTAGAGTAGAATCTGTATGACAGTTTATACGAAAGCTTCTTTGTTATCTTTCCAGTAGAATTGTATGAATGGTTGACTACATATGCATCTAAGTAGAATTGGAGGTATCACACACTTGTTTGGACACAGGAGGAATTTCAAACACTATATGATGCTGACCTGAGCTGGACTCGCGCGGTAGATACCTAGTTTTGCGGTGTCCTAAACAGCTATATTTTGGAGTATTCAATTTTGACTTATTCGTGCGCAGAGGTAGTAGAGTTCCAGTTCCTACGATATCCTAGAGGGACGTATTTGCAAGGTATTCCGCTGGTAATCAAAATACTAATGGTAACGTTAAACTTGGAAGCTAAACCCATGGAAAGCTAAAAAAATCTCCACGCGTGGGGGCAGGAATAGGATTGGTGAAAGATGGCAGACCTAGAGGCAGCACGGCAAAGGGAAGAAAGGCGGCTGAAGTATGATGAGGCACGCGAGAGGGAATTATGAAAGAGACAAGAAATTGCAGAATGGATGGTGTTGTGGAGAGAGATGGCTCGTGAAGGATTTGAGGCTCATGGGGAGGAAGAAGGGCAAGAGCATCAGGAACTCCCCCATCTAGGAAAGCATGACAGAGAACCCTCTTCAGCCTCACATGGAAGTGTGCCAGTAGATATGACCTGGGCCATGGGTGCGCATCTAAGCCAACCTACTGACCTAGCCCTTACGCTTGGTTTTCCAGTATCTAGTATAGTAGGTAAAAAAAGTTTTAATTTAGGAAGTGAAAGCACAGAAATAAGTCAGACAATAAGTACATCAATTACAACATAGATAGCTTCTTTATTCTTTGGGGGTACATTTTCAGGCTCATCATCTACACAGAATATGAGCACACCGAGTGTGGGATTCACCTCTGGAACAGGGACTACTTCCCAGACTATCAGGGTCCAGTATAGTACCACTATTGGGGCACAGGGGAGTGCATCCATGGGCCCTATTCCAAATCCTAGAGGAGGATCGGGTGGTATGGGTAGTTCTAGTTCTAGTGGTTTGGGTGGTATTGGAGGAAGAGGAAACCAAGGAGGTTCTGGGTCAGGTGGTCAAGGCCCACAACAACCCCAGAACATTTATATGGAGATGTCTCTTCATCTCCCAGAATACAGAGGTATCGAGGATATGGCTGAGCATGTTCATATGTGTGAAATATTGTGACACACAAAAGGTATTACAGCCTCTGAGTGCAAGGCAAGTCAATTTGTGACTACATTGCAGGCATGCGCGTGCACAGCTGGTATAGGAAGTTTGATCCCAATCAAACTTGTATTGACTATGTAGCATTGAAAGATGCTTTCTTAAAAGAGTTCCACATCCCAGAGTTTGAGCAGAAGAGTATAAGTGCACTCAAGGATATGAAGCAAGGTACTACTAAAAGTGTGTGAGAGTATGATGCGCATTTTAAAACACTTCTATCCAAACTCTCTTATGACATTCATGCAAGTCAGCATGCACAATGGTTTTTTAGGGGATTGATTACCCCATTTCGAAGAGCACTGTCGCATAAGACTTATACCGATCCACACAAAGCATTGGAAGCCGCTTTATGTGCTGAAGCAGTTGGGAGTATTGACACTGGAGTTAGTCCATTTTTGGAAGCTCAGATAGTGGCTATGGAAAAATAGTTAGAGAAATTATCGGCAAACTCAGCTCATGAAACACGCTCAGGAATTTGGTGTATAGATTGTGAAGTAGAAGGGCACACCAAGGATAGTTTCCCTCACAGAACTGTACGTTCACTGTTATTAGACTGTGAGATCTGCCATTTGAATCATGATGCTAGTCACTGCCCCTTACTACAACGCGCGATTAGGAAGAATGTATCCTCCTTTTGTAAAATTTGTAGGTCCATGACCCATGATACTGAGGACTATAGATTGATTGGCCAGATCCATGATGCCATTGATATTGGGGTAAGACAGGTGAGTGTGGCTGATAATTCTAAAGGGAAGAATGAGCATCAGGATAGGGATTATAATAAAACATGCTATGACAAGGAATGACGGAAGGTTTTAAGGGGTTCATGAAAGGGGACGAGGATATCGAGGTGGATATAGAGGATGAAGGCCGAGGTGGAGGAAGGAGTGAATTCCCTCGAGGAACTTGCTATACATGTGGTTCACCTGACCATTATAGGCACGAATGCCCGCAGAATATTTCCTGTTCATTTTGTGGAAAGGGGCATAGTTATGAAGAGTGTCCGGACTTGTATGAGCATCTCAGTAAGCAGCACAAGCAAGAAAACAAGGGCACGGGGATGGTTAGAATCCAGCACATGATAGAGAATCAGTGGATGCCAAAGTTAACACCAAAACCTGAGGTGGTAACAGTCAAGATAACCACACGAGCTGAGGTGGCATGCACAAGAGAGGTGTTGCAACAGAAGCTGACAATCACTAGGGAGGAGGTTTTGCATGCTAGATATCTAGATCCAGCTCATCAGAAAGAAGTCTATCAGGAAACAATGGAGGTCCTTAGGAGCCTTCAAGGTGAGATACAAGGTTTAAAAGAGTAGTCTCAGAAATTGGAGCACAAGGATACAGAACAGGTCTCGTTAGATATTGACGACATTAGAGAGGTATGTAGAACATTATGCCAAGAGAATATTATTCCTTTATTAGGAAATTGGTTGAAAGGGAATACTCCGCACGTGGGAACTGAAACTAAGAGACAAATACTTCATGTGAATCTTCCCCCTGATAGCATTGACTATGACAAGGAGAT
Source organism: Taxus chinensis (assembly GCA_019776745.2). Lineage (NCBI taxonomy): Eukaryota > Viridiplantae > Streptophyta > Pinopsida > Cupressales > Taxaceae > Taxus > Taxus chinensis. The sequence continues at coordinate 118,378,646 of CM034152.1, forward strand.
CACTTTGAATGCTATTGTGGATGGATGGCTGTTGAGCAATATCTTGATTGACACAGGTGTGGAAGTAAATGTACTTACATTAGATGCGTGGGAACAAATGGGGAGACCCCCATTGCAGCCATCATCTAATGTATTGTTCATGGCAAATAGAATGAAAGCTACTCCCATAGGAGTTTTGAAGGATGCATCTATCACTATACAAGGGGCCAAGTTCACAGGAGACTTCGAAGTACTAGCACTTGTAGAAGCCGATAGCTTCCCAGCTCTGCTTGGGTGCCCTTGGTGTTATGCGAACAATGCTGATTTGAGGTTTAACAAGGGGTATATCAGCTTCGAGAACAAGGAGGAAAGGGTCATAATACCATTGACAGATGGGAAATCCATGCCATATGTGGAACCTTTAAGTGAAGAGGACTTGAACAGAATCTATATACGCGCTATTCGGGACCCTGAGGTCAATGATCCATCTAAGGAAGGAATCCTTCATTGGGAAGATTCTTGTTCAATCAGTGATACTACTAGTATTGCTTGTGATAATTGGGCTCATGGCACTTATGAACTGGTGGGGTGTGAAGTTAAGTGCGTGGTTACTTGCAAAATGGGTTTTCACTCTGTTCGATGTATAGGTCGCGCAGTACCCCGCTATACTGGATCTGAAGATTTGGCTGGATTTTTATAGGTCATGGAAACAAACTGGGTTGACCAGCTTAAACGACGAGATATGCTATCATATACTTTGGGCAGGATGGCTGCGCGCTGGTGGGTAGTCCATAGGGATAATCTCTTAGAATGGGGAATGATTGGGACCACCTTATCAACCAGGTTTTCCAGAAGTAATGCACCTACAAAAATAAGCCCTTATCATGGTGATCAACCTGCTCAACATCATATCCAACAGTGTGAGAGACTCTGGAAAGTAGGACAGGAAGCATTACCGCCCTCACTTTGGGTGCATCGGTTTTATTCTACTCTACAAGGTTGCGCGCGTGCTTGGTATGTTTATGCTGAATTACATCGCGACACTGGAAATTGGAAAACTTTGACTACAGGGATGATCCAAAATTTTGACTTCTTTTCATCTACGCCACCAGTGAACACAACTTTAAGCTTTATCAAGTGCTTAACTATGGGAGACAGTGGGAAAGTGGAAGAACTTGTTCAGGAATTATTTGGTGAGACAGAGACAGGGGCTCATTTTGCGGATGAAGAAGATGATATCATATTACTTGAGCGCGCTTCTCTGGAAAAAGATAAGGGGAAGATGGTTTACATAATTGATGAGGAGGAAGTGGAGCACTTGGACGTGGATCATTCACATGGAACACGTGAAGTGTTATCCAGTGCAGATGTAGATGCGTGCACATATCATGAACCTATGAAGACAACAAAGGTCAATATAGGCACAAAAGCTGAACCTAAGGAGGTGATAATTGGGGATTACTGGTCAGAATCAGAGGTAGCAAAGATCATAGAGTTACTTCGAGACTATGAGGACTTATTCCCAAGAGGGTACCATGAACTTAAAGGCATGCATATATCACTCAGAGAAATGAAGATAAAGCTCAAGGAAGGTGTGTGCCCTGTTAGGAAGTGACCATATCGGATGATTCCCAATTTTGCATGAGAAAGTAAAGGAGGAGATTGACAAGATGTTGAAATCTGGGATCATTCGACCATTGGATGAATCAGAATGGGTCAGTCCTATGGTGATAAGAATAAAAAAGGATGGTAGGATTCAAATTTGTGTTGATTATAGGGATTTTAATGTAGCATGTGTTACAGATCCCTTTCCTACACCATTCATGGAGGAAATATTAGGAGTGGCTGGGCGTGAAATATATTCATTTACAGATGGGTTTTCAGGGTATCATCAGGTTTGGATTGCCCCAGAAGATCAAGAGAAGACCACCTTCACTACTGAATGGGGAAGCTTTTCCTATACTGTGATGCCCTTTGGATTGAAGAATGCACCAGCTGTATTTTCAAGGATAGTGGTACAAGCCTTCAAGGATTTTATTCATAACTTCTTACAGGTCTATCTTGATGATTGGACCATTTATGGGCTGATTAAGGATCATTGTGACAATCTGCGCTTAATGTTTGAAAGATGTTGACAGTTGAGTATCTCATTAAACATCAAGAAGTGCATCTTTGCTACTCCCTTTGGCACACTTTTAGGACATATTATCTGCAAGGAAGGGTTGTTGGTTGATCCAGCTAAAGTTGCAGTCATCATTGGCTTGAAAGCACTGGCCAGTCAGCGTGAGGTGCATGGATTTTTGGGTCATACAGGGTATTACCGGAAGTTTATAAAAGGGTATGCAAAAGTTGTCACACCCTTGGAAGAATTGCTCCAGGGAAAAGGTACATTCTACTGGGGGGAGTCACAGCAGCGCGTGTTTGAGATATTGAAGAAGAAACTTACTACCGTGCCTATCTTGCATTTTCCTTCATGGGATAAACCTTTTCATGTTCATGTGGACACCTCTGGCATAGCCATTGGTGTTGTCTTAGCTCAACCAGGAGAAGGTATCGTTGATCATCCCATTTGCTTTGCTAGTAGGAAGTTGACCCCTGCAGAACAAAATTATACCACTACAGAGCGCGAGGCCTTGTCCATGATCTATGCCTTGCACAAATTTCATCAGTATTTGTTGGCTACACCATTTGTGTTTTATACAGATCACATGGCATTAAAATATTTGGTGAACAAGCCCGTTTTACAGGGGCACATATGTCGATGGATACTCTTATTTCAAGAGTTTGACTTTACAATTATGGTAAAACCAGGCAAAAGAAATTCTGGACCGGATCACTTGTCTAGAATTCAATCAGGAGAAGAGGCACAAACAATAGAAGAGACCATGTCTGATGCATAGCTGTATAGGTTACAACGCACCATCAGAATTGGAAGACATTGTTGTCTTTCTAAGGAGGTATGGCACTAGAAGGCATGAAGGCTTTCGAGAAGAAACAACTTGCTATTTACGTGGCACCATTCATGTTAATTAGTGGTGATTTGTACAAGCTAGGTAGAGATGAGGTGTTACGCCATTGTGTCTTGGAGCATGAACGAAAGGACATAATGGAAGAAGCACATGGTGGTATTGCAGGTGGCCACTATACAGGTGATGCAACAATGTGCAAGATCCTACTTGTTGGTTTGTGGTGGGAAACATTGTACAAGGATTGTAAAGAGTATTGTAAGACATGTGACCATTCTCAACGTCTCGGTCGACTAGGACAAAGGGATGAGATGCCCCTACGACCAATAACAAGTATAGAACCCTTTGAGAAATGGGAAATTGACTTTTCGGGCCTATTTCACCAGCCGCGCACAGGACGGGATCATGCTATGTCATCACCTATATAGATTATCTTACCTGATGGGTAGAAGCAGCACCTACAAAGGACTGTACAGTGGCTACAATAGCATGGTTCTTATGGGAGAACGTTCTTACGAGGTATGGTTGTCCTTTAAGTTTAACAAGTGATAGGGGCACACATTTTTTAAATGAGACAATATGAATTCTTTTAGATGAGTTTATGGTTTCCCACCATAAAACTACACCCTATCACCCTCAGGAAAATGGGACTGCTGAGGCTTTTAACAAGATTTTGAGCCACACATTGACCAAGATTTGTGATGTTGGAAGGAAAGATTGGGATGATAAAGTATCTTGTTGTTCTTTGGGCTTATAGAACAACATACAAAATATTGAACAAAGCCACACCTTTTCAATTGGTGTTTGGCGCGGAAGTTGTTCTTCCTATAGAATTTATGTTACCTTCTTTGTGCATTGCATGGCTGGAGGTCTAGCTGATGAGAAAGCCTTGGAAGAATGGATTGCGAAGATGGTTCAACTAGATGAGCACCGAGCCATCACACGCTGGAGTCAGAAATAGGAGAAAGCATGCCAAAAGGCATGGCATGATCGACACATCAGGGATAAGAAACTTGCGGTGGGACAACTGGTACTTCTCTATGACTCCAAGTTTCTGTGCCATCTAGGAAAGCTCAAGGTGCATTGGTTGGGGCCATATGTTATCACTCATATACTTGAGTCAGGTGCTTTCCAGTTGGAAACAATTGATGGCACAAGGTTGCCCAGTTACTTTAACGGGATAAGGTTTAAGCCCTACTATAAATAAGTCTTCTTGGTGTTTGTAATAAGGGAGTATTGCTAGATACATTAGGTTTCCCTTTATGCATTTCCTTATTGTATTTCTTTCCTCGTCACTATGCTTTGTCAATTTTTGCTCTTGTTTGTGTAATAAGCGCGCTTGCGCGCATGAAGCTAACTGCAATATGAAGCATGTTGATGTGCAGAGGACTGCACATCCTTTTCATGTGGGGTGGATTGTTGGTGACTCTCAGGTATATGTTGTGAAGATGTCATGTTGTGGGTGTTGAGAAAGAAGGTTGCTAAGGGTAACTGACAAAAGATTACTTCTCAAGATAAGAAAGGATGAAGATGGATAAGGGAAAGTATAACTTGAGGTAAGCAGTGGCCATGGTAATTACCAGGAGATCATGTTGTGACGAGGTACTCGGGTGCTAGGGTGTGCGCTGAAGAGAAGTCTGTGATAAAGGGTAAAGAGGCGCGCTAGAAGGTTATAGCTTTGGCGCGAAGATATACCGCGCAGAAATGATAAAAATGGGTCATAAATGAGGAGACTTTGGTAGGTGGAGGAGCAATTAATGCAGCAAAAAGTAGAAATCTATATAAGGATGGGATGCGATTTCATTTTTACCCTTGCGACTATGAGAATTTGACAAAGAGCCTACACGTGAAGAGCATAAAGCTAACTGATTCAAGGTACGAAGCAAGCAAACCAGGCACAGAGAAGAGATTTGTTTATTAGAAGGGCTTGAATCCCCTAGGAAAAGGGTTTGACGAAGCTGAGTAACAAAAAAAAGCTAGGGTGTGAAAGTTTGTGATTAAAAATTAGGGCACGGTTGGATCAAGTAGGGTTTGAAGCAAACCATGAAAAACTTACAACATACAAATCTAGACAACAAAACCCTGAAAGAAGAATGGCACCAAAGAAGAAAGTGGCACCGGTAAAGGAAAAGAAGAAGGTGGTGGTGGAAGAAGAGGAGGAGATGGCCCCAGAGAGCAATTTCTCTAAAATGCAGTACCCTGAGGAAGTTATTGTGGGGCAGGAATGGAATACCCACATAAGACATAGTAAGATAAGTGAATACAATCACCGGACCAATGAAAACCAGAAGAAGTTAGATGACCTCCTCACTTCTCAAATGAACAGGTGCACTGAGGATGGCATGCCAATATATGATGATGCCGGGGAAAAGCTACTAAAAGGAAATGGTGTCTACTAGCTTTATGAGCTTCCATACTTTGGAAAGTATGCACCCTTGTATAGATGGCTGATGAGTCGAGTCCATGAGGACTTCTACTTTGCAGGATGGAGGGTAAGATTGACACCCATCCTTATTGCCACAGTTACTAGATTACGGGCGTCGGGAAAAGATATTAAGACTGACTTAGCTGACAAAAGTGCCATCTTGGAGACACAGAAGGCATTGGGCTATCAGAAGGGACCACGCGGGATGGACATTGACAAATTGAAAAATTGTCTAGTAGTACAGGCATCAACACATCTAACCACAAAATTGAATGACCAAGAACGTTGGTCACAAGTTAACTCTATGTGGCTACATGTGGCAAAGTGCATGTCAGAAGGAACCACTTATAACATTATCGGCTTCATTGCAGAGTGGATAGTAGAGGAAGCGCATGAAGGGAATAAGATAAGTTTTGGCTGCATCCTACTAAGTTTGGTCTTCATGGAGATTGGGGTACCAGATGGCCCAAAAGAGAACATATGGGAATACCCCATGAACCACAAGTCTCCAACTGAATGATTCAGAAAATATCTTTGTAAGGGGTCAATGATAGAGGAGGTGAAGGAGCACGCAAAGATGTGGTATGATAGGCTCTGCGCAGTGTTTGGTGAAGAATGGCATATACCCAAGGACTTGCCTTCGGTCTTAGGGAAATAGGTATAATTTGAAGTCTACCAGCACTTCTGTATTGCATGCTTTCTAATGATAGATGGGTCGTGGAGCCCCTGGTGCAAGCTGCCATACGCATTTCCCGCACAATACTTCCAAGCTGCAGTTCATCAGTTCACCAACACACGGAGGTTGGTGTTTAATGCAGACAAGGTGGACTGTGAATATCACACCCTATGGAAGACATATGGATATCTAGGGAGGAATGCATACAATGAGAATAACATCTCAGAGATCTTGAGTATTAAGCTAGAAACACTGGCCATTGTAGATATCGAGGGCCATGCTAATATACCTCCAACTGAAGCCTAAAATGGAGAATAACAAGTACATGGAGAAGGAATTCGCACTTCCAGGGCCACCGAAGGGAAAGCATACTATGGAGAACATTCGGCACCTAGGCCCTCTGCGCCCAAGCAAGATGATGAGGAAGAGGATGAAGAACCTGAAGATAGTGGTGGCCTGGTGCGAAGGAGGAAGCAGCCATCTGGCCAGGAGGGGGAGCGCGTGAAAACTCCCCAGGGAGAAGGAGTTATAGGGGAGGAGTAGGGTGACCAAATATTTAAAAAGGTGTTTAAGCACACAAGGGCGTAAGGAGGAACCCCGCAGGTGAAGGAGCCAGAGGAGAAGAAATGAAGAAAACTCAGGCTGAGTGAGGAAACAAAAGAATCTGAGGAGAAGGCGCCTTCATCTCCAACTGAAGAAGAGCCTCAACATGAGGAGGAGAAGATGGAAGGAGAAGAAGGGGGTCAATCAGAGGCTACACAGGACAAGGGTGGGGATACATCTGGTATTCCCAACCTTGATGCATCCATTCTAAGAGGACCCTGATCCCGTCAAATAGGGGAGGATGCCAAGGCACATACCATGGGGTACGCAGAAGACCTAAAGTTGATTATTTACACTCAATTCCAAAGCACCATCGAGTAGAAGGATTTATTCAAATGGGTGCTCATGGATGAGGACAAGGTGACTTTGCACACAAGGAAGTAACTCTCATGGTCTATGCACATGCATATGGATGAGCCCGAATTTGATGTTGGTGAAGAATCATGCACGTCAAGGTGGTTGAAGAAGGCACCTGAAATGTGCCACATGACAATCAAACCAATGGTGATGTCAGACGAGCAGGTGAGTAATGCTTTGGTCAAAGTATCCTCCGAAGTAGCAAGAAGAAACATAGATAAATTTGCTACCATCAAGGTGCTGATGGAGAAATTGAAAGCCAAGGATGTGGAGATAGTGTGCCTAGTATAGGAAAAGGACTTAATCAAAATAAAATATGACACTTTTTTTAGTATGGCAGAGGAAATTAGAGATGATGTTCTAAAGGTATGCCCAAATCTGGAATCTCGGGTACCAAAAGAATTTCCTTCTGCGATGCACTATGTGAAAACAATGATAACATTAGTGTTGGAGGATGAAAAGGTGCACGTATCCTCATAGCCCAAGGACTCCAGGGAAAAGATAGAAAAGGCATAGGCTACAGTAGCTAGGAAGATTGCTACTTATGAAGGCCTACTACAAGCCACCCATGATGAGCTCAAGAAAGCCTGATCATGTGCTAACAATATGCACAGCCCCAGATGCGCTGATCACGATAAAAACCTTGGAGGAAGAAAATGAAGTACAGAAGGTGATGAAGGATGCTTCCCTAGGCTGCGCTGAACACTTAGTCCTGGTAAAGCAAAAGTGTGAGGCACTAGTTGTGGCATAGGCACCACATAAGGAGAGGTTGGAGGAGCTAGGGAAGCTCATTTCTCAGAAGATGGATGTACTGGAAGGGGTGTAAACCTCTATGTCAAGCATAATGCTTGTGATACAAAATGAGCAAGGGAAACTCACCATGGAAGAGCTATAGTCCATCATTGCAGACGTGCCTGAGATAGCAGGAGCAGCACTAATGGCATGGGAGAACTTGGAAGTAGATATCAAAGAGGAATATCCAGAGTTACTGCTTCAGGATGAGACGGAGGGGCTAGAGGCTTAAACAGTTTTGTTAAGCTATGTATACCTTATTCAAAATTCTTTATTCAACTATTCTTTATTTATCCATTCTTTGTATAAGTTTTGGACATCGCCATTTTCGGGGTGACAATGAGATTAGTGTAGGGTAATGTTGATCAGAGAAAACACTTAGTTTAACTTGAACACAAAGTCCACACGGAAGACCAACACAGGAACAAAAGCACGAAGGTATAGGAAGGCGTCATGTGCGGAGGTGTAGAGTCAGGCTCTGAAGGACTTAGCCAATTTTAGAGATCAGGTCTATTCTTAGAGATTGGCATGCAGAGCACACAAAGTGATACTGAGATTTGCATGCCACTCTTCGTGGAGATTCTTTGAGGAGCATGACAACTCACTCTTGCATGGGCATAAGCTAAGAATAGATCCACCACTGTAGTTAACTATCAGCGATCTACAGATAGCATACTTGCATGTATGGCTATAGTTGTAAAAAGGCACGTGGCTGTTATTAGCATGTGACCTATTTCTGGTAGAGTTAAGTGGTGAAGGGCTAGTTCCCCACCCTATATATACATATGTAATGAATTACTTAAGAGATATATAGATAGAGAGAGAGAGATAGAGATAGATAGATAGAGACACATGCTTTGAAGAATGAGAGAAACATGAGTACATGCGACTGGATAGTTGTAACAGATCCATGCGCTCATGCCTGGTATTGTATGAAGCTTCTGTACTGTTGGTACGATGAATAGATAAAGAAAATTGATCGAACAAATAGTGTTTGATGTGTTTTATCAATGCATATTATTATTTTCATAATGATTTACCTTTAAGCGCTTATAGATCTGGTTAAGTATAATGCTGAATAGATAGATTAGTTTCCAAAATATATGTTTACTGCTTTATCATGCCACCATTCTACTACAACAACCTTTAAGAGGAACCCGATACCTTTGCGTGCTTCGGGTGAGCGCTCAGCCTAGGCTGAGTGATGGGCAGCGCGACTAGGTGTTACTAACAATTCTAGGCTGCATGGTGGCATCTCCAACATTATGACCTCCTGCAATTCCACCATGAGATTTTTGCATAATAGCCTTGGGATCATGCTCCAGAACACACCAGCATAAAAATTCATCATGGCCTAACTTGTAAAAATCTCCACCAATCAATGGGTATGGTTTTTACGCGTATTGCAAGTCACTTCTTTTTTAATGTTTTAATTCACTCATTCACCTGACCAATGCACAAGAATGTTGTAATCTCCTCTAGTTATGTGGGCATGTGATTCAATCTACATTGCTGTGAATTCGACATTGTTTCCTCAATGCTCTGCGCGTCCTCACTAGAATGGATTCTTGACAAATGGGTAGGTATTGAGTTACTTTTTCCTGGTTTTACAATAACTATAAATTTAAACTCTTGAAATAGTAGTATCCATCTACATATGTGCCCTTACAAAACATGATTGTTGACTAAATACTTAAGTTCCATATGATCTGTAAAGAAAATTAATGGTGCTTCCAATAAGTATTGTTTGAACTTATGTAGCGTTTAGACCATAAAAAAATCCTCGCACTTGGTAGTTATATATTTCTATTCATCTGGTGTTAACTTCCTGCTTGCAAAACAAATAGGTTGGTCTACCATTCCTTCACCTAGTTGTGCCAAAACTGTGCCAATTTCCATCCCAAAAGAATCAACATGAACATGAAATGGTTTGTCCCATGAAAGAAAGTGAAAAATAGGTGCAGTAGTAATCCTATCCTTCAATGTTTCAAATGCTTGTTGTTGTGCTTCATACCAATAGAATTTTCCCTTAGCCTTCAACAATTACGCCAGGGGTGCGACAATCTTTGCATAGCCCTTAATTAATTTCTAGTAATACCTTCTATGTCCCGAGAATCCTCACACTTTTCTCTTATTGTTAGGTTCTTCCAAACCCAAAATCACAGTGACCTTGGCTAGATCTACCAATAATCACTCTTTACAAATAATATGCCCAAGTACCAAAAGGTGTTGCAAAGATGTAATTCTTAATGTTTAAAGAGATGCTAACCTACCTTCACCTCTTAAACATAAGCCTTAGATTGTCAGAATGATTTTTGACCAAACCATACACTATCTAATCATTGAGATACACCTGCAAAAAATATTAATGAAGTCCAGAAATTTCTGTACCACAATGCGCGAGAACATTGTAGGTGCGATCTTCAATCCAAAGGGCATCACTGTGTATGTAAAAATTCCCCACTCAGTGGTGAAATTTGTCTTCTCCTGATCTTCCTTCACTATGTGCACTTGATGATATCCTAAAAATCCATCTATAAAAGAGTAGATCTCCTGCCCAACAACTCCTTCAAGGATACACTCTCTAAATAGGGTGGGAAAAATATCAATAACACATGAAGCATTTAAATCTTTGTAGTCCACGTAGATCCTTATCCTCCCATCCTTTTAATGCTGATGACCATGAGACTAACCCATTCAAGTTCCTCAATGGGCTCAATTATACCAGACTTGAGCATTTTATCAATATCTTCTTTTATCTTGACACGCAGATTAGGATTCATCCTGTAAGGCCTATTCCTAATCAGACGTACACCTTCTTTAAGATTTATTCTCATCTCTCCTAAAGAAAGGTTTACTCCTTTCAATTCGTGATAGCCCAATGGGAATAGGTCCTGGAAGCTATGAAGGAGTTCAATAATATTTTTCACTTCCTACCTTGACTAATAGTCACCAATAATGGCCTCTTTAGGATGGAAATCTATTCCAATGTTAACCTTCTTTTTTTTCATAGGCTCATGATACATGTGTGCCTTCAGTGTGGTTAACATTTAGGTTATTATCCTCCTCCTCATCATCATTTATCAAGTAGACCAGTTTACCATTTTCCTTTTCTTCCCAGGCACAAACCATCTCTTCTTCTTCACTTTCTTCAAGGTCAAGGTGCGCCTATAATTCAACCTCTCTAAACATCTCTAACAAGAGCTCCTCATCCTTTACAATGTATCCAAAAGTAAGGAACTTCATAATCTGTAACGCTTCATTGACTGGAGGTTTAGTAGAAAAATAATTGAAAGTATGGATCATACCTGAGGTCATCTCCTTCTAATTAATTATTGCTCTTGTCAATTCTATATGAACATACCATGTGTGTGTGAAACTGGTTAAGGTGGCATACAACTTATGTACCCAGAGTGATGGTAGCAAGGCCTCTTGCCCCTCCGTCCAAATTCTCTCATAATTCTAAACATGGTGTGAAGTAGGCGGTTTCCCATGGAATTCACATATCTAAGAAGGTACATTGGTTCTTAGGAACCTAATGGAAAATGTGATTGTCACCTCTCACCATTCCAATAGGCTGTCTCTGTTTGCAGCCCACCAACACACTGCTATCCCGTTTAGAGTACATACTAGCATATTTCATCTATCCCCTTCATCGTTCCACTGGGATTTCATGGCACATAGAAATACATCAAGGTTCCCTTCACCAGTGTACCAAGGTACCTGGTTATAACTTAAGTACTGAATGGCGTGCAACCTGATTACATAAGTAACTATGTTCTTGATCTCTCACCCAACTACTTCATACATTCAATGCACTTATTTGTCACAAGAAATACTTGTGGTATCACTAAGTGAATGACCATCATCCCATTTTATCACTCCTTAAATGTCTCATTTACCTCAGGGTCTTTGATTGTGCACGCATATATCCTATTCAAGTCTTCTTCACTCGAAGGCTCAACATAAAGAGCATCCTTTGCATCTATCAAAGGTATAATGATGTGTTCTTATTTGTTCTCAAAGTGAATGTACCCCTTGTTGAAGCAAAAATCTGTATTATTTGTATAACACCAAGAGTGTGCAAGTAATACTGGGAAGTTTTCTGCTTCAACTAGCTCCAATACTTCAAAGTCCCCAGTAAAATTTCCCCCCTGAATCATAAGTTGCATCCTTTAATAATCCAATAGGATTGGCCCTATTTCTATTTTCCATATACATCACATTCGAAGAAGGATGCAATGGTGGTCTTCCCATCTAATTCGAAGCATCCAACATGAGTACATTAACTTTTGTAATTGTATATATATTAGAATGTTTCTTTGAAGCCATCCATATATGACTACATTCAGTGTAATATCTTTATCATATTCATGACTATGGGGAAGCAAATTTGCATGAATTATTTTCCTGTCATGCTCATTACTTGCATGTCAACCATTCTCCTAACAAATGGATTATGTTCTTCTGGCACAACATTTGACATACCTCCTTCAAGTAATCTATGTCCTTCTATGGGAGTTTAATTATATTGGATCATCCCTAATAATGTCCATAGTCTCCTGGTAAACCTCTTTCTGATGTACAACATTAGGGTACTTTGCATTAATCACCTCTTGCTTAGTTATAGATGTCTTATTCCTTGAGGCTTCTCGTGCACGTGCAACCTCATCACATTTGGTAACTAACACAAGTTGTAATTTTGAGTTGAGTCTAGCCTTTGGCATCCATTGATCTCCATCTGTGTGTTGTATCTTAATCATAGTTGTACCCTTGTCCTACTTGTGTTGTTTACTCATGTGCTCATATAAATTACAACATTCTTCAAACTTGTGTTGTTTTCCATACTATGATCAAACAAAATTCTTAGGGAATTCACGCTGATAATGATTAGGAGATCCAAAAGTATAACAAGTTCCTCTAGGAAATCCTCTGCCACTTTTGGACCTTAACCTCTATATCCTCCATGAAATCCTCTATTCTGGTTATCCTAATTATGGTTCCCTTCATTATGCTACTATCCCTATTCCTTAGATCCACTTGTTACACTAGTCTAGCACACACCCATTTCAATGGCCTCATAGATATGATCAATCACTCTGTAGTTAACAATGTCATGAGTATGAGTTTTGAAAATTTAACAATACATAGATACATTCTTCTTGATCACACACTACAAGAGGGGAAATCTACTCACATTATGGTCTAAATGATAGATCTTTCACTCATAAAACATAGCATGAACTAACCTATGAGGAAAACTATACTTTTTGTGTTCCTCAACCTCACAATCTGTACATCATATTCCACTATGCATCTCATGAGCTGAATTTACAGAGAGCTTCTCCAATTGTTTTTCCATGGCTATAATCTATGCCTCTAAAAAGGAACTCACTTTGGTATCCACACTCCTAACTACCTGTTTGTCGAGCTGCTTCTAAAGCATCATGCGTATTCAAAAAGGTATTATGAGATAGTGACCTTCTGAATGAAGTCAATAATCCACCAACAAACCACTGTGCATGTTGACTAGGATGTATGTCATAAGACAAATTGGACAGCAACGTCTTATATCGCACATCATATTCCTGAATGGTTTCTCATAAGCCTTGCTTAATGTCATTAAGTGTGATGATATTTTTCAGTTCAAATTTAGGGATATGGAACTCAACTAGAAACGCAGAGTGCAAAGATTCATAATCTACTGCAGTCTGATGCGGGTGATAATTTCTATACCAACTATGTGCATGCCCTTGAAGAGTAGTGGAAAATTGACTCACCTTCTTATCTATCAACTCACACTTGTGCACATGCTCTATAACATATTTAATACCCCTATATCCTAGAAAGTGGAGGGACATCCCATAATAAAATTTCTGAGGTTGATGTGGGGATTGCTAAGGATGTGGGCCCTATCCACCAAATCCAGAACCACTACCAATATTTCCTCCACCTCTAGAACCACTTGATCTACTTGATCCTGACCCGCTTGATCTGCCTGATCCTCCAGTAGTAGGCGTTGGACCACTGGATGTGCTTCCTTGATTCCCAATAGTAGTACTAAACTAAACTCCCATAGTCTATGAATTTGTAGTACTTCTAGATGTGTGCCTAAGGTTCTACATAGCCACACTCTATCCTAATGACGTGCCAAAAAATATTCCTCCAACCAAGCCTCCAAATAATACATATGATGTTTATGCTTCCATAGTTGAATGTATCTGATATATTTTTGTATTCAAAGGAAAATGATATCTACATGACGCTACTGGATTACCTATACTTGAATTCTTATTAATGGTTACTTTTGGAATTGGAACACTAAGCGCAAGGGCTAGGCCACAAAGTGGGATCAGATGTGTGCCTGTCGTCCTCGTAATTTCCTCTAATGTGCTCTCATTTGAAGCTGAGAAGGGTTCTCTACCATGTTTACAAAATGTTAGGAGAACTAGATGCCCCGGCTCCACGTATTCCACATGAGCTTCAAATCCCTCATGAGCCATCTCTTTCCTCAATGCCATGCACTCCTCAATATCTCACTACTTCGTTGATTCCCTCTCATGTGCTTCATTATATCTAAGTTGTTGTTCCTCTCTCTATCTCTATTCCGCAAGGTCCGCCATCCTTCACCACACCTGATCCTATCCCTACGCATGGTGGTATGTTTAGATAGCTGTAGGGATGCACTCTAAACTCAACACCACCATTAAGATTTTAATTTCCAAAAGAATAACACGTATGTAGGATCCTTTGGGCTCGTGCAAAAATTCAAACTCAACAACTTCTGGACAATAATACTTAGAAACCAACATACTCCAAAGTATAACTATGCATAACACCAACCCACCAATGATCTACAACACACTTCCAAGGTTCATCTACATCAAAAAAATCTCATACTCTTCCTACATCCAAACCATTGATCTATAACTCTAGTTCCTCTTTGATGCATATGCAAACAACCACTTGTACAATTCTATTGGAGAAAAATTGAAAAATTTATCATAGAGTTCATGATAGAGATTATCTTCCACCCACTTGCATGCATTGAAATTATGTACATAACCATATCTTCATGTAAAATGATCTTGTTTTTCGTATACCCAATATTTAATGGCTACAAGATTCAATCGATATGCCATCAACATGTAACAACTTGGAAAACAATTTGAAAAGAGGTACTAGGAACAAAACTAAAATGTAGTCTTTGTTTTTATACTCAATTTCCTAGGTGCGCTGGTACTTCACTCAGACAGATTTGAGTGCTCACCCGAAGCACGTAAAGCCTATCAGGTCCCTCTTTTATGATATCTTGTCTAGATGTTAGCTTGCATGTTTATAATAACCACATTCCAAGTGTATATTCCATAATAAACAGATCCATGGGCTCAAATTAGACTCACATGTAATAAAAGAACATACAGATCACATAAGGATTAATATCATATTTACCATATAATTACCATGAATAGAGACATCAACAATCAATATCCATCCACAAAGATCCATCGTATTAAATTCTCACAAAAAAATAAGTTGAATTCATAGCAATAATTTTATGACATTCATGCACGCAGGTTCATACTAACAACATAATTATATTACATAAGGTCATCAAAACCCAAAACTCATAACTCTAATACCTCCTCTCTAAAACTATGGAAATAAAATACATATATAGGGGTGGGGGCTTGCCCTTCACCGCCCATTTACTCTCAAAAGAGGTTACATGCCAAAAATAGCCATGTGTGTATACAAAGATAAATATGAAGAATGTAATCTTCACTAATAATAGATTATCTCTATAAATACATCTTGATCTAATCCTATTATTAGCTAAAACTTTGC
Organism: Taxus chinensis; assembly: GCA_019776745.2. Classification (NCBI taxonomy): domain Eukaryota; kingdom Viridiplantae; phylum Streptophyta; class Pinopsida; order Cupressales; family Taxaceae; genus Taxus; species Taxus chinensis. Next base: position 118,394,292 of record CM034152.1, read on the forward strand.
ATGTCTCTTAATCTTCCTCTTACTCCAAAAAAAACTTTTCCTTAGTCACAAAGTTTTCATGCCTTTATCTTTTACGTGCACTACACTCCATCCTAGTTTTAGCCTCATCTAAGCCAAATGGCTAAGTCCTGAACTTTCTCTCTGGGTGTGAAACCTCAAAGTGCAATTTTTTCACCCTCTCATGCCTGCTCAAGTGCCCCCTCTTTTCACGCCACTATAGTATGCACCTTTGATACTTAGGAATTATTTCACAATCTCAACATAACTACTTCATCAATTACCTGATCAATAGATGCATGAATTTGTGCTTGTCCTAGTGCTTGATCTTGTTTCTCCATCACTTGTTCAACAACCATAGCCATGTTTTCTTGTTCAATTTCTTCTCCATTTTTCTCTTCTTCTAGTTTCTCTTGTTCCTCTTCTTCTCCCTCTCTATGAACTTCAACTCCATGATCTTCCTCCTCATTCTTTGTTGTTTCTTCTTGCTCCTCCATGTGTTGTTCATGGTACTCCATCTCATGATCTTTAACATCAATATCTTCATGACCAATATCCATTTTTTGAGGCTCAGAATCCTCTTCTATAGCTTCCAAATCACTACAAGTGATATGGGATGTGATTGTATTGGGTTGGAGATTTTTTGTTTTTTGGTTCTAAGCTTATGGGAACACCTATGATATGTAGGAGTGGAATGATAATATTTGTGTTTTCCTTTATAAGTGGAGGTTTCAAGAATTGAGAAATCTTGAAGGGTTTCAACTATAAAATTCCTCTTTAGAGAGATAGGATCAAGGTTTTCCTCAGTATATGTCAAACTTTAAGAAGCAATGTGTTCTTGGGGTTGGGAGGTTGATGGTATATTCTCAGTTATGTGTTCAGAGGATATCTTAGTGCTTCTCCTCCTCTTTCCCTTGTTTCCAAACAAGTTAAATATACAATTTTCAGTTACAAAATATCACCACCGTATCTAAGGATAATCCCTCTACATGGTATGTTTCACTATCAAGGTTACAAGGAAATGGTGTGACAATGCAGACCTACCCTTCTATGCTTCTCTACTCATTCTCTTCAACATTTCATGCAAGAAATTAGGTACATTTACTTGTTTGTTGTTCTTTATATGATTCAATAACTTGAAATGAACTATATTCAATCTATAATACTTTCCTTCACAAGTAAAGTACTTAATTACAAAATTTGTAACCTAATCCCATAAAGGTTTAAGAGATGTTATATATGTACTTTTCCTATCGGTGATGAATTCATCATCATCTGCAAACTCTCTTTCGTTTGCTTCTAGGTTGGACTTTTCTAGGAATGGTTTTCTTTAGGCTAGTAGGTCAGTTACTTTCACCAAAATATCATCACTGAGTCTAACTACTAATCCCTTCACCTTTTTCTCCCCATTACCGAATGTGTTGGAAATTTTTTCCACCATTGCTTCATTAAAACCTTGGAACCCATTGATGTAGTCTAACAAACAATTATCTTGAAAATAATACTTAATTTGGGGATGGTTCAAAAGTTTTGAAAGCTCAATGGTTTCATGACTTATCAAATATCATCCCATGGTGGATACTATACGCACCCAAAATTACATGTGCTACAATCGAAAAATAGTTACAAAAGTCCCCAATGATGATTCATATCCTTTCAGAAGGTGTTCGAGTTCCTAAACCAATTCGCAGTGTACATTTGTATCCTAGAAATCCTTATCTTTTCCACACTTTCTTCTAGCTTCCCACTCATTTCTATGCATGTTTTGGCCTTTAGTGTCAAGACCGCCGCCCTGCACAGGGTGGTGATTCTGCATGATTTTTATAGAACTCTTCATGTGTGGTTTTAACAAGTGTGATTTCACTTAACTTGACTTTTAGGGTGCGTTTGTGAACCAAATTGCCTAAAAATAGTATTTTTTGCATGGTATTCCTTCCCTCTTCTATTTTTAAATAGATTTAATTAGTTGAACTACCTCTTCACCCAATCATTTGGAACTCCAAGTCTGTCTTGTGCATGAAGGCACATCCCATCTAATTTATATATATTCAATGCTTATTTTCAAGCAAAAGGCCTAAGGATTTTGTGTATCTTGCATAGTATTGCTACCGAAATCCTACTGGAAATTGCATAGATAAGATCTGTTCACTTATGTTATCCCTCTTCCACTTGCATTACAACTAGAATGCCTTCAAGCTTCCATTTCTCAAAGCTCCTTCTCTTAATGTTGCCTTTGCATTTCCAATTCCTTGGACTCACATGGACACATAGAGAAAGAAAGGATAAACTAAGGGGAAAAATTAATACACAACTGGATTTACCTCTATTATGTGAATTCCAGGTTGGATTTGTTGTTTGATTTCCTTCATTCCTACAATTTATCATTGTTACATCATATCAAATAGAGTAGAAATCGGTTTCCTTTAATTTGAAAGTAATTAGTTGATTTCTAAGAGAGTTTAAATCATTAATAGAAGCCCCCAGTGATGGATCCTCTTCTTCCCATCCCTGTGGATTTTAAGGAGAGAATATATGCAGGAGGTTGTCTACATATCATATTAAAGGAGTCCATACGGAACATGAACTTCCTGCGAATCAATTGAACAAACAACCTCCATCAAAAGAGTTAGTCCCAATTACCCCAAGCATGCCGAAGGTTGAAGTCATTGACCCAAAAACATTTGAGGTGGAAAAAATAGATAAGGGTAAATCAATAGTTGTGGAAGTAGTGTCCACTAAAACCACAATGGAAATTATGAAACTCTTAGAGAGTGATGATCCGATCTTCCTCCCGTTTGAACCACAAGGGATGAGTAGTATTCTCAGTTTAGCATCTCTTCCCTCCAATGAATTAGGTATACGTGTAAACATGATAGAATTCACAAATGAAGAAGGGAAATTTGAGATTGAAACGATGCCCATCAAAACCATATCTAAGGGTTGTTATATTCTAAACCCCGGTTTCAAACCATGTGCGTCTGAAACTAAGCTTGACATATCCATGGGGAAAGGCCTCATCATTCAACAAGTGTCATAGGTAAACACAACCCTCTACATAGGAAACGAGATCAAGCAACATAGTCATGCTCACCCACACACCATGTCTCAAGAACATGACAAAGAGGTACACGAATGCCTCTTTTAGACAAGTGATTTTAATGATTAGACATATACACTTCTAGGAAAGGGTTGTAATTTAAAACCTAGAATGCTAGGCCCTTGTTAAGAGAACAAAAATTTTGAGGATCATGTTTCTCCGATCTGTGCTCTTAGGGGTGAAGAATTCAATGTTCGTAAAATTTCTTCACATTAGACATCATGACATGTAGTTTCACTTGCATTTTAATATGTACATTACTGCACCTGCATTGCATTTTCATCTTCCATTTCATTTTGTAAAATTTTTTATCAAGGGAATTATTCTTATAACAATTTCTAAAAACTTCTAAAAACATTAGCAAACCATTCAAATCGTATCTCTTCAAATCTTCATAGTATCATCAATTTTTTTAGAATCATTTCATCAATCCAAGCAATATAAGATAAAGCTTTGATAGTAATCATACCAAGGCCTACGTACTTGGTTCTGATTATAGTTTCTTCTAGTTTTGGTTTTTTTTCCTATAGTCTGTTCTATAAGCTTCATGGCATCGTATCTATCCCATAAACGTATTTTTGGAAATTAGAACATTCTAGACATTTTTCCTAGATAAATAAGTCAAATGTAAATCCACAGAAAATTTTATATTACACATTTATTTTCCCTACCAACCTTTGGTGTCGAGCCTATGTCTCTTACTAGTGATGTAGGGTTGGGAAAGGAGAGAAGTGCCCTTACTCACCTATGCATTATCCATGGTGATGAGCCCGTAATTCCTACTGGTAGCATAGGGAAAGGTGTAGGGGTTCTATTTGAAAAACTTGAAAGTTCGAAACAATTTATCAAATGTTGTGAAATCACAAATCAAAACAAAGTGAACTAGATGTCCAAAATTCCAAAAGAGTTTAAAGCCTCAAAACCATATTTTGTCAACCAAGTGGCCATCTATGGATCTAAGTCTAGATAAACTTGAAAGAAATTCACATTTTAAACTATGAAGAAAACATGAGTAGAATGAGGTTGTAAGGTCTCAATTTGGTTTTTTAAAATTCCTTGTCTTTCTTGTTAGGAAATATATATTAGTGCTCCATTTGTATGGGTGAATAATAATTACATGTGTAATTATTATTATGGTAAATTAGTGAAAGTACATTTACTATGTAAATGTAAAATGTGGTTAGTATGTGGTAAGTTAGTAAGTTAGAATAATAAAACAATTAGTATTGTTTTATTATTATATTGGTGAGAGGTTGAAACCATATGGGTGTATGGTTGTATATGAAGACAAATGTTGTTGTAAGGATTGTTATTTTACATCTCCTATATAATGGAGTGTATTGAAATAGTGAATTAATGAAAATATAATATAGAGTTGTTGATTTCAATTATTGTCTGTGTATTTATTTCATGGATTCTTTGTATTAGATCAGATTAATTTCTACATTTCTCTCATCATTACCATTCAACAAATTTCTATAACTTGTTCCCCTTCTCTCTCTTGGTGTTGAGCCCTTGCATCTTACCAATTGCATGGAGTTAGGAGTGGGGAAATTTAGTTCACTTATTATATCACTCTTTCGTCGCGTCTTTCCAAAACAATACGAAGTACCAAAATTTTCTCAAAGAAACTAAATTTCAACATTACAATGTGATTGCATTATCATATATCAGCATTACAAAAAAAACTGAGAGAGAAATCATTTTTTTAGCATTCATATCCATTGCATATAGTCTAAAAAGCATAGAAAAATAGAAGTTCTAAACAACTAAGAGTACACACATGAATCAAGTCATAGATGTAAGTCAACTGTATATAAGGAATAACTGAGCCAAAACGAGATATCAATATATATATATCATGGTGTGTCATAGTTTTGTACAATGCCATCATGCGCTAGGCGTGGTCAAAATGCTCGCAATGAGCCCAAAATATACAAAAAAATAGTATAAATGCCTGATAAAATTAAAACTAAGCAATAAAGGCACTTTTCCTATCTGCCTCGTTGATCCCCCTTATGACCACTCTAGCTATGAATTTCTTAGGATTTCTTCTCAAAAGCATTCAAATAGTAAAGGGGCAAGCCTAATGCAAAATACCATTCCTAAATCCATTCCAATTCAAACATGCTCACAAATGAAATAGTCATTATGGGCCCAGAGCTCAAAAATCACCAGGTCAATACACGTAAATGAATTGGAAAATGAGTTTCTTTATATATATATATATATATATATATATATATATATATGTTGTTATAACTTTGTTTTGAGTGCATATGCTCATAGGGTTGGATCGCTGACGTAGGTATATTTCTATATCCCCGCACAAATGGCAAGTCCTCTTGTCATTTTAATTTAGCATTTATTTTTTGATATTTTATCTATCTACACTTGACTCTTATTTTTCATTTTACAGGTAGTGGGAGTTTGGAAGGCAACATTCCAACACACGGGCAAGCTAGGTATAGCTTATAACTCCCCATTTTAGGAATTTCATACTCAGACTCTAAGTTTTATGCCTTTTTCATGGCTAAGACTCTTCTTTGAGGGGGCAATATGTATGTACTCAAAATTACATGTGCTACATTATCAGAAAATGGTTACAAAAGTCCCTAATGATGATTCATGTCATTTTAGAAGGTGTTTGAGTGCTTAAACCCATTTGTAGTGTATATTTTTAGCCTAGACATCCTTACTTAGCTTTTTCACGCTTTCTTCCAACTTCCTCCTCATTTCTATGCATGTTTTGGCCTTTAGTGTCAGGAATTCCACCCTACTTGGGTGGGAGTTCTGGAACTGCCACCCAGGTAGGGCGGCGGTCCTATGTAATTTTTCTAGAACTCTTCATGCATGGTTTTAACATGCTTGATTTCACTTAACTTAACTTTTAAGGTGCGTTTGTGAACCAAATCACCTAAAAATAGTATTATTTGCATGGTATTCCTTCCCTCTTCTATTTTTAAATAGATTTAATTAGTTGAACTACCTCTTCACCCAATGATTTGGCACTCTAAGGCATCCTTGTGCATGAAGGAACATCTTAACCAATTCCTATATATTCAATGCTTGTATTCAAGCAAATGGCCTGATAATTTTGTGTATGTTGCATAGTATTGCATCCACAATACTGCTAGAAATTGCATAGCCAAGCTCTATTCACTTGTGTTATCCCTCTTCCACTTGCATTACAACTAAACTACCTTTAAGTTGCCATTTCTCAAAGTGCCTTCTCTTGTTACTGCCTTTACATTCCCAATTCCTTGGACTCACATGGACACACAGAGAAAGAAAGGATAAAATGAGGGGAAAAATTACTACACAATTGGATTTACCTCTGTTATGTGAATTCTAGGTTGGATTTTTTATTTTATTTCCTTCATTCTTGCAATTTATCATTGTTACATCTTATCAAATAGAGTAGAAATCATTTTTCTTTCATTTGCAAGTAATTAGTTGATTTCCAAGAGGGTTTAAATATTAATAGTAGCTCCTGGTGAAGGATCCTATTCTTCCCATCCCTGTGGATTTGAAGGAGATAATATCTATAGGAGGTTGTCTACATATCATAGATCTTTTGGAAAAGTTCTTGTTTCGAGTTAGTTTAGTTTCAATACACTTAGCACAGGTAAGTAACCACACCGGGTTATTTTTCTTGTTTAGTTTTAGTGTAGAAATATTTTAACTATTTAGAATAGAAGTAAATTGTTGTTTGTGATTGTAATATTTCATTTTTGTGATTTTTTTAGATTAGTTTCCTTTCAATGGTAGCATAGATTGTTAGTTTCAGCTTAATTAATTTGGACACTTCAAACTAGATCAACACTTAGATCCAAGTTAGGAAAACAAAACATAAGGAATTTATGCTACCCATTCATAGCCTCTAAATCTCCCCTTTTCCAACTCAACTACCAAGAGATAACACTACCAGATATTAGTCATTGATCCTCTTATAGTTAACCGCACACAATCAACATTGGCTGCTTCGACACAATCTCAACGGGTCGAGTGTGGTTGAAGGTTGCATGTCAATTTTCATCTATACATATACGTAACCTTCTTTCAATACACAATAATACAACTCTACTTGATGTAATGTTGCTTAATTGAGTTGCTTTAATATTTTTAAACTTTGGCACTGAGAGGACATGCAAAACGGTTACAGGAGAGTAATAATTAATTGTTGTGACTATGTGAAGTATGTAAAGCGAATTGATTTGACAACATTGGATTATGTGGAGGGACACATCATAGCTTGAAAGGTGATGATATTTAAATGCAACACAAGCATAATGACTCAGCATAAATTTTAATTAATTATAATGATTATAATTATACTTTATTGAAGTGATAGTTGACTGCACTTATCTCGATATTCATTTGAAATGGTGTTTTTGCATGCTTATTTAACTTATGTCTTGGCTGCATGCAAGCTTGTTGTGATGCTGCAGATGTGTTTTGAACTAATGTTGGATGCTCCTTAGTAAAACCGGATGACTCCTGGAGAGGGAATGTCAGTTTTTTGGGGTGCCAATTGTTTCTTGTCCATCTTCCACATGTGCATGCATCCTTGATCTTATTTCATGCAATCATGAATTGTGCCAAACAAAAAATAAAAAATAGGCATTTGCTTCATGTTTTTGCAATTGGAACTCATAGTCATTGCACTTTCTCCTTATGATGGAGATCATGCACTCTTGTAATCACTTGACATCAAACCCTGCAAAAAAATATATGAAATAAATTTGTTAGTAGAGTGTTGTTGATCACCCATAAATTTGATCACAAAACTCTTATTTGACCTTGGAATATCCAGCAAGCTAAATACACCAAGGGCACTAAAATCTGTTAATCCTTTGAAATCTCAGAAGGTGAGCTAGCAGCGTTAACCCTTGAGGTTAAATTTGATGTCCTTACTTTCATTCCTCTTTGACCTCCTCTAAATAGTTGCATGAATGAATTTACATCAACTTGCTTCTTGTACAATATCAACCTATGGCCATTTACCAATAGCTTGAACTATACAAGATCTATGGTAGTGAGCTTTATAGCTCCATCGGGGAATATTTTTTAATTTCATAGGGCCCTAGCCACCTTGTTCTAAGCTTCCCCATATGATCCTTATATTTTGAATCAAACAAGAGGCCCTAGTTATCTTCATAGAATTGTCTTGTCTTGATGTACCGATCATATCATTTGACTCTTTGCTTTTACACCACTTCTGTGTTATGTACTTATTTTCTTCTTAATTCATCCAACCCATTGATTCAGATAATCCTCTATCTTTGAGCTTCTGATAAATCTATTCTCAGCTCGAGTGCATTCCTTAATGTTTTGTGCTCAAAATCTATTGGAAATAAAACAAACTTGCCATATAAGAGTTAAAAAGGTATAAATCTAGTTGTTGTCTTCCACGTTGTATTGAATGCCCATACTGCCTCTAAATCCTTGTCTTCCCAATCTTTCCTATGGAGTGTAATGATATTTTTCAATATGACCTCTATCTCCCTATTTATTACCTCTACTTGGCCCTTAGACTGGGGGTGGTATGTATTAGAATTCTTATTCTTGATTTCATACTCTTTATCTAGATCATAAATTACTTCAGTAGTGAATTGTGTACCTTGATCTGTTACAATTTATCTTGGGACTTTGTACCTAGTGAAGATTTGATCATATAGGAACTTGGTTACTTTCTACTTTTTATAATTTGGAAATGCCTTCACCTCTGTCCACTTGGTTAGATAATTTGTTCATACCAAGATGTATTCATTCTGTTGAGATAGAGGGTTTATTGGACCAATAAAATCTAAGCCCTATTTATCAAAAGGCTATAAGACCAGTTGAGGTTGTAATGACATCTCATCAAATCTGGTTGGCTTGCCCATTCTCTAGCATCTATCACATCTCTTGGTGTATAGTGTTGCATCCTTATGCAATGTTGGCCAATAATATCCAGTGTTTAAAACTTTTTCCATTGTTATTTTTACAAAAAAATATCCTCCACAAGGTTCGTTGTGGCAGGCTCTGAGGAAATCATATATTTCCTCATCATATATACTCCTTCTCATTACATGACCTTGTCCTATATGAAACAAAAATATAGCTATCCAAGAAAAAGATAAATTCTTTTCAACTATGTATTTCTTTTCAGGGTATAAATAACGTGGAGGTGTTTACATGAGACTAAGTAATTGGATGCCTTCATACCAGGGTGATTTTGTAGAAATACAAAATAAGTGTTCATTTGGAAAAGAATCATCAACCACAGGATCTTATTTATTAGTATCCATCCTTGAAAGAAAATATTCTAACACATTATCCTTGTTAGGATTGTCCACAATGGTGACATCAAATTCTTGCAAGAGCAGCACCCACCCTATGATTCTACTACTTATTGCTAGTTTGTTTATCAAATATTTTACTGCACCATGATCAATGTGAATGAACATTGAATAAATTGTGATGTAGTGCTTGAATTTGTTGATAACATATATAAATACCAATAAATCATTTTTTCTTACTATGTAGTTTACGTCTACATGATGCAAGTTTTTGCTAACATGATAAATTGCATAATTCATAAATCCATATTTTTACCCCAAGACAACTCCAATAGTATGGTCTGATGCATTAGTGTGGATGTGGAAAGGTAGGTTCCAATCAGGTCCTCTCAATACAGGAGTAATAGTCAAAATCTATTTCAAATTTTTAAAATCACCTTCATAATGTTCAGTCCAAATAAAATCAGCATCCTTCCCTAGTTATGCAAAAAGTGGCAGTGCGACCTTATTAAAATATTGTATTGAATATTCTATAGTATCCAGTATGTCCTAAAAACTCCTAACATCCTTTTGTTTCTTTGGTGTTGGCAGGTTGATTATAACATATATCTTTGTTTCATCAACTTGAATCCCCTCAAAGGATAGGTAGTGCCCCAGAAATATACCTTTAGACATCATCATGTAACACTTCTCACTATTTAAGGATAAATTATGGTCTTTGCAGGTATTTAATACTTTAGCTAGATTCTGCATAGCTTCTTGAAAAGTGTTGCCATGTACGGTGAAGTCATACATATAGAATTCCATGCAATCATTATTCAAGTCAGAAAAGATACTTAAGAATGCCCTTTGGAATGTATTAGGTGCATTACACAAGCCAAATGGAATAACTGAATAGGTAAATGTTCCCCATGGACATGTGAAGGTAGTTTTGTCTTGATCTTCTGGTGTAATCTGAAATTGATTATAACCAATCTATCCATCAAGAAAGGAGAAATATTTTTTTACCATCTAAAGTGTCAAACACTTGATTGATGAAGGGTAATGAAAATTGATATTTATTTATTACTACATTCAACTCCTTGTAATCTACACATATCCTCCATTTACCATTATTATTTGGCACAATGAAAAGATGTGATACCCATTGATTGTTTGATATGGGGCATATAAATCTAACATCCAAGAACTTTTGTAACTCAGCTTTCACAATCTCCCTGAGAGCTGGATTCATCTTCCTTTGAGGCTACTTGATTGGTTTACATCCTTCCTTGATATAAATTTTATGAGTGAACATCCTAGGATGAATCCCATACATATCACCATAATCCTAGGAAAATGTTATTTTATGCATTTTCAAAAGAGAAATTAACAGTTGCTTTTGTTGTCTATCTAGCTTCTTGCTTACGTTGAGTGGTATCCTTGGTGTTATTTCAGCTTTTTTAGAGAGGTCCATAATTGAACATGTGTTTTTGCTAATATAATTGAGTATGCAATCATGTGGAAGAAGTTGATGAAGAATACAATTCTTACCCGAAACATCCATGGTGCTTTGATGTAGTAGAACTTGGTTCAATGGACAACTTAAGCATATTAATCTATCATCCACTTCTTTATTTATTCCACAATTGTTCTACAAAACATTGGAGAGACTAATATCTTCTTCCCGTTCTTTAATTATACAAGATTTCTCCAACATCATAAGCTATTGTATAGAGCTCTGACTAGCTTTTGGTTTTTCAACCCAAATTGTTTGAGCTTCATCACTCAATGATTGGGTAGGAGGATAGAGAATTAGCTTCTTGGTACCACTTCCATTGAAAATTATCATGTTGCTAGACCTACAACCTATGAATGCATCAACAATGGCCAACCATGGTCTTCCCAGAATAATAGGATAACCTCCTAAGCTCATTTTTAGTTAAACCCAAGGTTGTACCATCACAACGATGTCTTCAAGGACTCCTTCAAGCCTTACTATTGATCTATCTGTTGGTTGTAAGACTATAGTTGTTGGCCTGAATCCTTCCGATTTTAGATCATCCATGATTTTCTTGGTCATGACGTTGATTGTTGCCCCTAGGTCAATCAAATTATTTTTTATTATTGTGCCATTAATTTAAATCCAATAGACTACATGGATATGTATTTGGGTAACATTGAATTTTCAAGCATGATATAAACCAGTTGTCTAATAGCCTATATAGTAGATGGATCTTTTCTTTTTCTTCCTAGATTCTTGATACATATATCCTTAACCAACTTATTTTAGATAGGTACATATTTGATGGATTTTATAAGTAGAACATTTACACAATTATCCTTCAGTTGGTTGACAAAATTAGAATCAAAATTTGATTTTGGATCAGATTTATTTTCTTATAATCTCTTTGGAAATGAGGGTTCATTGACTTGCATTTTTCCTTTACTAGAACTTTTTTCACGTTGTTTCAAATCATTTTACAACATATTTTGGCTTTACTGTGGATCAGTCTGCAACAACGGTGATTCATCTACAATTTCCATAATGGTGGGTTTACTTAGTGGGAGTAATGCTCCTCCTGACTGAAGATGGATATCATTGACATCAACTGAATAGGTATAGAATTGGGTTGATTCAATGGTGTTTGCTATATGAGTAGATTTTTTGTTGGGGTTAGGTGATGGTTGAGTTGGTAGTTGTGTGGCTTTTGGTTGAGATTCAGGTTGGGGTTTGGCATCAGAGCTTTCTATTTTGGGTAAGGATGTTAATGGTAAGATTATTGGTAATTAGGAGGTTGATTGCTCCATTGACGACCTCCTCTTCAAGGTTTTTTCCATAAATAAGGGGATTGTTTCCATTATTGGCGTTAGAATTGAGGTTTCCATTTCTATTAGTATTGGTTAGGGTATGGATCCCAACCTTGCTGAGAATTAACCCAAGGTTGGGGTTACATATATGAATTACTATCCCAATTTTTAAAATATGGCATTGGATCTAGTGACATACCTCCTTGTATTGGTAGCCAAGGTTTTCTTTAAGTAACGTAGAATACTTTTCCAGTGAAACATTATTTTCTTCTGAAATGTTGGCCAATCCTCTACATCTACAACTAGCTTTATTTCTTCTATATGCATGGAAAAAATCCGCAATTATTGCCGTTGGATCATCTCTTTTCTTCTTGGCATGCAAAACATTAAGCTAGGTGGCCATATAATTCAATATTTCTTGCTTGATGTGATTAAACATGTTCACAATATTTGGTTTATATATGTCCCCAATTCCTTTGGTAGTTGATCTACCCTTTGATCTAACACTTCTTATTCTCTTCATGGTTTCTCTGGAGTAGTTCCTATAGGATTCAAAAATCTTATCAAAGGTAGCTTTTAAAATGTCTTCATATCCTACCAGATCCAAAACATCCATATCCTCCTCATTGAGTCCCTTTAAGAAGAGTAATTTGAGAGATTCATGAGTTAATATTGTGTGCCTTGACTTCTGAATGTAAAACATGAATGTTTCTAGATAAATTCAACTCTCATGTCTGATGAGCAGGTGAGTAATGCCTTGGTTAAGGTATCTATAGAAGTGGCATGGAGGGACAGACAAGGCTATCATTATTAGAGCACTATGAGAAGCTAACAAGGCAAAAGCTGTAGAAATATTGTGTCTAAAAGGGAAGGAATTAGAGAAGGAAAATAATTAAGCCTTCATCACAATGGGAGAAGAAATTGACGATTATGTCTTGAAAGAAAGACCACACTTAGAGTCTAAGGTACCTGAAAATTTTCCTTCAGATATGCATTATGTGCGTACGTTGTTTGATTTGGTGCTTGAGGATGGACCAATTCACATGCCAGTGCCAAAGGACCCTAAAAAGGAAGTAGAGAAAGAAAAGGCCTCTGTGGTTAGAAATATTTCATCATACGAGGCATTGCTCTAAGCTTTACAAGATGAGCTAAATAAATCAAACCAAGATTTAAACATATGCGTAACTCCAAATGCAGTGATCAGGATCAGAACTATATTGGAAGATAATGAATTTTTGAAGGCAATGAAGGATGAGACTTTAGGGCACACAGAGAGATTGGTATTAGTGAAGAAAAAGTACAAAGCCCTCACAGTAGCACAACATATGCATAAGCAGAGGTTGGATGATCTTGGAAAGATCATAGCACAAAAGATGGATCTTCGAGAGGGACGAATGTTTGTTATGGCTAATGTTGTCATAGTATTGTAGAATGAAAAGGGAGAGATGACCCAGGATGAGTTGGAGTCCATCGTTGCAAACATTCCAGAGAAGACCATAAACATGTTGGATGATTAGCAAGCCTTGGAGGCTAAGATTAATGAAGAATATCTGGATTTGATCCTATCAGTTGAAGTAGAGGGTGCTGCAGAAAAGAATTCTATTCTTTTTATAGTAATTATTTCCGTTCTTTCATTCTTATTATTTATTCTTTGGGAAAATAAGGAGGAACCCCATTTCCGGGATGAAAATGTAGTTTAGTGTGGGGTAATGTTGAGTAGATAGAATATGACACTAAGGAGAGGGCACATAGAATATTAACACATGGTAACAAGACATATTTTAATGCATGAAAGGATAGGGAAGGAAACATGTGCGAAAGATAGATTAGTTCGGGACTTAGCCATTTTCATGGTTACAGGCTATTTTTGGAGATAGTGTATGGAGCACACATGGGATGGAGACTTGCATGCCACACAAATGCTATTTTGGGAAGAGCATTTACTAAGTGTCATGCATGAGTTCAAGTTAATAATAGGATTACTACTATCCGTTAGCTGTAAGAGATCTATTATTAGTGCACTTGCATGTGTGCATGTTATTGTAAAGGCGCATGACTATTTTCAGCATGTGACCTATTTTGGGAAGTGCATAAGTAGTGAAGGGAAAGTCCCCACCCTTATAAATATGTATTAATATATGTAGTTAAAGAGACAGTGTGTATGAGCTATTGTGGAGTTATACTGCCAGATCTAATGCGAGTAAAAACTTATGATACTACTTATTGTAAGAAGATACTATATTGACTTTGATTTAATATAATGGAGTTGTTGTCTCCTAAAAACTACTCTATGTTTTCATAGCCAAATTTAAATTTTTTGAGCTCATGCCCTTCGTTGGTGTCTAAGCCTAATTAGAGATTCAATAAATTAGCAGAAGTCGTGCCCTAGAGTTGTTTAAACCTTTGTTTTGCTCATTTTGAAAAATTTCCCATTCCACAGTCTGTGCACATAATATCATTGTTCACTTGTTCTATGGCATGGGTTGTCAAACCATTGTTTTGCCTCCATGCCTCTAGTTAGCGAAGGAAATTCAAAAATTGGACTCAAAATGGTGAAGTTCTCTTCCTCTATGTATTTTTCCTACAGTCGAGATGACGAGTGTCTTTTTCCCGTCAAATTTTGGCCCCAATGAATGCATGTATGTGGTCAGATCCTATTGGAAGGGGAGGAACATAATTTTTGGTGAACTTAACACTTTTGGTTTCTTTTCTCAAAAATGGTAAATTTACCCCGCGGGCCCAAAAAGAAGAATCGCCATTGAAAATTCTAACCTCAGCGGACATCTCCACATGTCACAACGACGCAACTTCAGGGGTAGATTCCAAGGGACAGTCTTCAATTAAGCGGATGACTCCACATGTCCCAGGTACAAAATAAAGGTAAAATCAGCTAAGTATAGAAGGCTCAGTGGACGGCTCCACATGTCGCAACATCACAACTCCATGATAGGGCAAAAAATGTCAATTACCAAATCAGCACCAGATCATCATGTGGTTGAAGGCATTGAAAAGTCAAAGTGGACGAGCAGGCCATTGGGGAATTTTTTGAAATTTAACCAAATTCCCAAAAGTGAAGTAAAAGTTCTAAAATGCTCCATTGCTCCACCAAGGTCTCGGGTCGAAGGCATTGAAAATTCAAAGCGGAAGAGCGGGCCGACAGAGGAATTTGTGTTTTTGAGTTTTTTTGTAAAATAGGTGAAAAGTTAAAACATCCATAGCCCCGATCAAGCTATAAAGGAAAATTTCAAAGTTGAAGCCCACAAGGAAAAAGTCAAAGGTGAAGCCTGTCGTTGAAAAGTCAAAATGAGAGAGTGGGTGGGTGGAGGAAATTGAGGTTTTGAGCCTTTTTCCCAAAAAGGTTAAAATGTTGAGAAAAGGGGTGTGACCCTATTTGCAATCAGAAGCAACCACGTGTCTAAGTTGAAAATTCAAAGCAGGGGTGCAGGCCAATATGTTCCAAATTGCCAAATCTTTAAAAAAATCACAAAATGCAAAGAGCTTCCCCGTAATTGCTCCAATCCATTCCTACCACGTGGATCACCCAATTTCAAAGTTAGAGGAGAAAATCTAATGGTCTATATTTAAACTGGAAAATCAAATGTAACAGTTGCTTTGCAAGATCTAGTTTTAACCCGCCATGAGAGTTTTCTTTATAACAGAGGAATTCAAAAAGGTGTTAAGGATTTGTGAATTGTAACGGTTTCTTGCAAAGAATATAATGGCTTCTCGACATCATTCCAAGGGGGCGATTAATTTTTGAAAAAACCAAAGTTACCTGGAAAAGACAGAAAATGCCATTCTTCTTTTATTTCCTCTTCTTCCTTGAATTTCTTCCATTCTCAAGCTATGTATAAAATCTTCTCGAGCTTCAATAAGAAAAGAAGGAATTTTTGCCTCCTTGATTGAGGAATTAATTGGTACTTTGCGACCAATGAGTTTCATTCGGTCTTGTAGCTTCTCCTACGGATTTATTTTTCTTCTGATTATAAATATATGTAAATGAAGTTTCTAATTGATGTGTGTGCGCATCTGATATTCTAACCGCAACATTATTTTTTCCTACCTCCATTCTCACTCCCTTTTCCCTTTTCAAACAAAGTTCTTCTCTGGTGAGAAATTGCTAGCTTTGCCATAGGGACAGTGGAGTGCCCCTGCTAGATCTCTGGTCAAAAAACCACCTTTGAAATCCACTTTTTCATGCATGCACATAAGAAAGCTGCACCGTTCAAGTAGAGGGACTTAGATTCCCATAGTGTTGGCCTGAAACCAAGCAATTTGTCCACAAGACAAATTTTCTTGCCAACTATTTTTGGCACCCACCATGGGGTAGATTTTACAGCATCTACACCTAAAAAATGACCTCAAGGTCATGAAATACAAAAAAATATTCTATAAGAATAGTTCTTGGAGATTGAATAATCACACATACTACATGGATGTAAATCATGGCTATTCTGGGAAATCCTCCTCTTGAGAGACTTGATTTACTCTTTCACATCCAAGAAGACATTCCTTCCAATCTGAGAGAAGCTATTTGGCATAAGAGACAAAGTGTCAATCAATACTTCAATGCCATAAGGATTCTAGACCTGGAAGAGGAACGTGCTGTCGAACTAGAAAGGCAGAGACAAATTCCAGCACCCCAGAGGAGAGCATAAAATTTCAAGCTGGCTGATAGAAGATATACCCAGTAACTGAGGCAAGGATGACAAATTGATCCCACATTTGAATAACTTGAAAGAGAGGTAGTTGCTGAGGAGGAGATAAGGGCTTAACTTGAAAAAATAGAAAGACTCCAAATCGAAGCAGAAGAAAGAGCAGCAGCAGAAGTAATCTTAGCAAGATTGGAGGATACAAACAAGAATAGAATGGGTGATTGTGAGCATGAGGAATGCAGGCCCAACATACCATGGGGAAGAAATAATGGTCCAATGGCTCTTGCTCAACCACTCCATGAACTCCTAAGAGGCTCAAGAAAGAACTTCCCAAAATTTAAAGGGAATGGTTCTCAGCTCCCAGAAGAACATGTAGCAGCATTCATCACTACTTGTGTAGTGTTGGGAGTTGAAGATGAAGATGTTTCAGTTAGGCTCGTTGTGGAGTCACTCCAAGAAAAGGAAGTTGAATGGTTCTACATGTTGCCCCCAAGATCTGTCACATGCTGGGAAGATATAAGAAGTGCATTTGAACATAGGTTCAAGAGTACAAAATATTGTCAGGACCTGCTGGTCCAATTGGTTTAGATGAAGGAGACCTTCGAATTAATTAGAGATTTTGTAGTAAGGTATGATAGGTTGACAAGGAGGATCCCAGAAGATGTGTTACCCTCTGAAAACAACTTGAAAAGATTCTTCATTAGTGCTTTTCAACCAGAAGTTGGTTTCTTCCTCAGAAGAGCCCAACCAAGAACCTTGAGGGACACTAAAGAATTCGCAATTGAGACTGATGATGATATAATTCTTTATGGAAAAGTGAAAGGACCAAATGGGAAGCAAAAAGGTTATAGTTCAAATCCATTCACCACTGATCCAATGTTCTAAAAAATGGTAAATGACCTAGTTGCTTTGAAGAAGCATTTGTCACAAATCACAATGGGGAATGCTCTGAGGAGATCAAACCTCCTGATAGACCAATAATTGCTCCACCTCCTCATATGCTTGCTCTTGAAGAACTACTAGTCAATGCTATCTGTGACACTAGACAATCAGAAGAAGGAACAAACATTGAGGAAACTAAAGAAGAAAGCATGGATGACTACAAAAACTATCTTGAAATTGAAGAGGTCAGTATGCACAATGGCCTGATTGAATATGTTGATGATGAGGAGGAAGGTGATGCAGGAGATCTAAGTTTTTCATGTGCTGTTTTCATTCATGCACAATCCAAGAATGATGTTTCAGCCTCAGCAGTTATAACTGAGAGTAGGAAGAACACATAAGATAGCTCTTCAAATCCTCCACAAAACAATATCATCAGCAGAGGATCACCATTACCACCTTCCATGGAATTAGCCAAAGAGAAACTAGATTCACTGGTTTTCAAGGACCACATTGTTGTGCCAAGTAAGTCATATGATTCTCTTCTCAACCCAAAATTTGTTAAGAGCAATTCTCTTCTTAATATTATTTCTGCAAGAACATCTAAATTTCAATCTAGGGCTACACCCTCACCTCCTTCCAAGCCAATTGTTATATTTTAAAAGGATAACCCAGCACCAAAAGTAACAAAACCTTTAAGTCCTCATCCATTGTTGGAACCTCTTCCTCACTTTCCATAGCTCCATTTGACTTTGTGGAGCATGCAAGCAAAACAAAATTTCATCTCTCTGAGATTAAATACCTATAAACACATCCTTCCCAATTTGATAGATTCATCGAGGTAGTCCGGGGTGGTAACCCTACACCCCAGATCTGTAATTCTAAAGGCTTACTTCCCATACAATCCATACCACCTTCTCAAAACATGCTAACCCTCAGTGCCTCAAACACCAATAGAGTTGAGCCTTTTTACCTATCACTTCTCATCAAAGGCTTCTAGTTGAACAATTGCATCATAGACTCTAGAGCCTCAGATAATGTGATTCCAGCAAAATTTTCAAATGCTCTTGGCTTCTCTTTGACCCGGGTAAATGGTGCATGCTACTCAATGGAATCCAAACAAGTTCCATTGGTGGGAAGGATTAAGGATGCTCAAGTTGCACTAGCTGATTACCCTGACAAGAAGATACTCTTGACCATTTTGGTGGTAGATATCCCAACATATTTTGGTATGCTTTTGAGTAGAGGTTTTTGTAGATACCTAGGTGGAGAAATAAAAATGGATTAGTCATCCACAACTATACCAGTGAAATGAGAAATGAGGAAGCTGTTGCCAGTAAGGAAAATGAAATTCACAGTAAGGAAATCTGATGATCTAAGAGCTAACATCCTCTTTCAAGATTATGGGCTAGGAAACTACTTCCTTACATCACAAAAGAAAGAGAACTTGCCACTCCTTGTGGAGGAAGAAGAATATCATATTTTGACAATGGAGTTTGATGGCAGTCATTCCAGAGTAGTTTTAGCAGCTGGTGTAGTATTATACTCTCCCTCCAATGAGATATACCATTTTTCCTATAAGCTACAATTTGATAATACAAACAATATTGCAGAGTACGAAGCATTGCTCTTAGGCATGAATGCAGCAGAGGACATGGGGATCAAGAAGCTGAGATGAAAAGGTGAGGCTGAGATTGTGGTGAAGTAGGTCTGCCAACAATATCAGGTAAAAAATCCAAGGCTCAGGCACTATAGAAACAAAGTGTGGGACTGCATTGAATCCTTTGATGCATTCTCCATTAAATCCATCCCTAGGGAGGAAAATGTAAAGGTTGATTCTCTAGTAGTGTCAAATTCCTTAGTGACACCTCATCCTTCTTTTGGAAAATATAAAGTGACCATTGAGATGGTTTTCATACCTGGTGTACCAGAAAATGCAAATCAATGGCAGGTCTTCAATGATGACAATCAGATCCTAGCCTTCTTAGAATAAAGGGATAACTTCAATAATTTGTTCTTTAAAGGAAGTGAAAACCCACACCGTGAATTAGTCCCCAAAGAAGAGAAGGAAGGAATTGAGGGAATTTATGAAGAGGGGGTAATTAAACTAAAAGGAAAAAAAATCCCCAAAGGCCTAGTTTCTTTGGAAGATCTCTTTGACAAGCATGACAGGTTCATCCAAGAGAAAGAAAAATAGTCTTCTCGGTGCCCATCTGATTTTGATCAAGAAAGCATTGGCACTTCAGAGGATCCAAAGATGGTTAATATTGGTAAATGCTACTCACCATAAGAGAAGAGAAAGTTTGTCACTCTGCTAAAAAAGTACTCAACTGTCCTAGCCTACTCCTATAATGAACTCAAGTCTTTTCAGCCAAAGGAAATGCATCATTCCATTCCTTTAAAGCAAGGAACCAAGCCCTTCAGGAAAAAAAAGGCCCTATAATCCAAAGGTTGTTGATGTTATCAAAGAATAGGTGACAAAGATGCTCAATTCTAGAATCATTTTCCCCATCCACCATTCAACATGGGTGGCTAGCATTGTGCCAATAAGGAAGAAGAACGGGGAAATAAGGATTTGTGTAGACTTTTGAAATCTGAATCAGGCATCTCTCAAGGACAACTACCCTCTTCCAATCATGGATCATATTTTACAAGCAGTCACTGGATTTGAGATGCTCTCTTTGCTTGATGGATTCTTAGGGTATAACCAAATCAAGGTGGCAGAAGAGGATTGCAACAAAACAACCTTCACAACACCCTGGGGAAATTTTGCCTATAGCAAAATTCCTTTTGGCTTGATCAATGTTGGGGCCACTTTCCAGAGAGCAATGGACTTGGCTTTCAAAAGATTTGAAATATTACATTTTCATTTACCTTGATGATCTCAAGGTTTTGTCAAAGAGGAGGGGAGACCATATCAGTCATTTCGAACAAGTCCTTGCAAGGTGTAGGAAACATGACATTTCTCTGAATCCAAAGAAGTGCATTTTTGGAGTCACAAAAGGTAAGTTGTTGGGACACATTGTGAACAAACATGGAGCACACATTGATCCTGAGAGGGTCAGAGCTATCCAAGCATTAGCCTTACCAACAAACAAAAAGGGATTTCATTCATTCTTTAGAAAGGTAATCTTCCTTCATCGTTTTGTGCCTAAGTTTTCTGAACTGACTAAGCATGTAACTTCCATGATGAAGCCTCAAGAAAATTTCAAGTGGAATAAGGAGGGAAAAACAACATTTGAGAATATCAAGAAATCCATTGCCAAAGCTCCAAATCTTGTATTTCTAGATTTCAACAAGGAGTTCATCATGTATTGCTATGCATCAAAACATACACTCTCTGTTGTCCTTGTGTAGAAAAATGATGAAGTCTTGGAAGTACCCATTGCTTTCATGAGATAAAGTACAACCAACTAGAGAATCATGCCTACGTAGTGGTTAAAGCTGTTAAAAGTTTAAAATTCTACATTCTCAATTCCCATACAGTGGTGATGGTCCCTGGAAGTGCAATCAAGTCCATTTTGACTCAACAAGATCCTGGGGCTAAGAGAGGAATTTGGATTTGCAAAGACCCAAGAGTATGACTTGGAGATTAGGCCCTCTAATATGGTAAGAGGAAATGGTTTGTGCAAGCTGATTATTGAAGATGAAGCTCTCAAAGCTTAACAGGGAGAAAAGGATGATGTTTTCCAAACCTTTTCAAAAGATAGTCCACAAGTTTTCTTTGTCACCACTACTAATGAGTGGTATGTGGATATTGCTTACTACCTCACTTACGAAGAATGTCCTCCTCTTATTAACTACAAAAAAAGAAGGACACTCAAGCTAAAGGCATCCAAGTTTGTGATTTGGAATAATGCAATTTACAAGAGGGGCCTAGATGGTTGTTTCCTTAGGTGTGTAGACAAGGAGCAACAAGAAAAGTTACTCAGGGCATATCATGATCAAGCTTGTGGTGGACATTTTTTAGCAATGGTCACTGCGCATAATATTCTTAGGGGAAGATATTATTGGACCTCCATCTTTGCAGATAATCAAGATTGGGTTTCCAAATGCAAAGAATGCCAACAATTTGTTGGAAAGCCACAACTAGTTGCATTACCACTCAAGCCTGTTGTGATTGAGGAACCATTTCAGAAATGGGGGCTAGATTTTATTGGTGTTTTGAATCCTCATTCTAATGTAGGGCATACTTATGTACTCACTACAACTAATTACTTCACTAAATGGGTGGAAGCCATTCCAACCAAGCAAGCCAGCTCTAAAATATTCTGCAACTTCATCAGTGAGAATATCATTATCCATTTTGGAGTACCACAGAAGGTTGTTGTTGATATGGATTTCATGTTGATTATAGGTCCATGGATCTGTTTTTGCTAATAAAGGATTCAAATAGAGGAAAGTATAGTCCTAGGGGGAGCTTTTTGAGCAAGTAAGTGAGTTTTGTCCATTGTTTTCATTGTGTGTTATCATTTATATGTTTAGTAGTCTGTATAGCCATTTTCATAGATGGAAAATGGGGAGAGTGGTATCATAAACATGTATTCAAGGTTATGTAGGTGTTGTTCATGTTGGTTGCCATCAATGTTTTTGAAGATGGTTGTCATCAATGACAAAGAGGAGATTGTTGGCCATTATGGGTTTGTGTTTTCATTTATGTTAACCCCATTGATGGAAAATGGTGTAATGGTATATTATGAGTCCCCATATGATGTTATTAAGGTTCCTAACATGAATATTGAGTGGTTATGCCAATTTTGGTGAGTTATCATGGTGTCTTGGAGCATGTTTGTGTATGCCTAGTCATGGTATGCATTTTCTTGAGGTGATTAGTTGATGTTATGAGGTAAAAATGGATGGTATAATGTGTCATGAGGTTACATTGGTTTGCATATGGTAAAAATGGCTAGTTATAGGTCATTCCATGCTTTTTTCTAGCCCCAGAGCATTTACAAGGTCCTTGGGAAGATAAAGTCGAGAAACAAGCATTTTAACACATGCAAGTGAGATTGGATGGAAAATTTTAGAGATATATGCTCTATACGAAGATCATTGAAATTTATAGAAGGTTTTAATGGTGCTTCATGTCAAATTTTAGGTCATTCTAAAGAATATTTTTGAAGATATGCAAGTTTTGGTGAAACTGAGTAAGTTTCAGTGTGTTTTTAGAACAAAGTTGGACCTTTTAATGCTCGTTGTGAACTGTATGATTTTCATGCAGACCTCATATATTTGAGGTATCTTATAAGGTCAGTTATTAAGATTTCAAAAAAATAATTAGGTGGTTTTATTGTCACATTTTTCTGAATGATCGTTAATAAGGTAAAGTGGTTTGAAACTCTAGATGGGAACAACTTGTAGAAAAGTGAGTATACTGAGCCTGTTTTGATTTATTTTGCAAAATTGATGATTGGATTGTTATGTTGTGGATCCTATTTTCATGTGTGGAAGTTTTAAATATTGTACACTAAAAGTATTGTACATTATTCATAGTTGTCGTAAAAAAACATGCCTGATATTTCAAAAAACATGCTCTTCTCATATGGGTGGGATTTTTGACCCATAGGTTTATGGGAAGTTTGGGCCCATTGTTTTGGTACCAAAAGTTTTGTAAAACTACTAAAGTAGTTACATATTTATGTTATTTTTTGTATATGGTAGGGTTGATGTAACATTTTAGATGTGTGTGAGTTCAAGTGTGAATTCTGTAGAGTTTTTTGAGCATAACTCCAAATAGATCTGGGTACTATATTGAAAGAGGAGTTGGCTTGTAATAAAATCTAAGAAAGTGATTCTTAGTGGGCGTAGCCCGAA
Source organism: Taxus chinensis (assembly GCA_019776745.2). NCBI lineage: Eukaryota > Viridiplantae > Streptophyta > Pinopsida > Cupressales > Taxaceae > Taxus > Taxus chinensis. Next base: position 118,417,811 of record CM034152.1, read on the forward strand.
TTGGGTGAATCATGTTGAATATTATCTCTGTGTTATGTTTTTTTTCTGCACTTATATTTCAGATCTGTGTTATTATTCTGCATATTAGTTTCTACTATCACGATTTTGAGTGAGATTGTTCCACATATTTTATCCCTTATTTCCTAACAATGGGTATAATATCCTCATTTGGTTTGTTGAAGTGTTGAATTGGAGGGAAATTTTTAGCTTGAGTGGGAGCTATGGCAAATGATGGAAGATCAAGGGTTGATAAATTCAACAGGAAGAATTTTAGTCTTTGGAAGATGTAGATAGAAGATTACCTTTATCAGAAGGATCTTTATATTCCACTATCTAGAAAAGGGATCAAACCCTCGAGCATGACGTATGTGGAATGGGAATTTCTTGATAGGAAGGTACTTGGGACAATCCGACTATTTCTTGCATCTTCAGTATTATTTAATGTTTCAAAGGAAAAGCCAACAAAAGAACTTATGGATACATTAGGGAAGTTGTATGAAAAACCCTCTACCTCTAATAAGATATTTTTAATGAAATTTTTGTTTAATATGAAGATGTCTTAGAATGGTTTAGTAGTAGATCATTTAAATGATTTTAATATGGTTATAAATATATTAGCTTTAGTTACAATAGAATTTGATGAAGTTAGGCCTTTATTAATTCTTTTTTCTTTACCCAAGAGTTGGGACAACCTGGTAATGGTGGTAAGAAACTCGGTTCTAGCTAACTCGAATTTGAAGTTTGAGGATGTTGTAGGGGTGATTCTAAGTGAGGAAATGCAAATGAAAATATCTAGGGAATATTCTACTTCAGGGAATGATCTGACATTGGAAACTAGAGGGAGATAGAAGAATAGAGGAAACCATGGAAAATCGAAAGATCAGGCAAGGTCAAAATCCAAAAGCAAGATGGTATGTTGGTACATGGGAAAGCCTGGGAATGAAAAGGAGGAATGTTGGGAGCTTCAGGATAAGAAGAAAAAACATAAATAAAATGAGGAGGTAAATGTAGTAACAGGTAATGTATGTAAGGATGATTTGATTATTTCTTTGCATAACATTGTTAAATCTTGGGTTTTGGATTCAGGGGCTTTTATCCATGCTACCCCACATAGGCATTATTTTGTTGATTATGTTTAAGGGGATTTTAGGCATGTTTTTCTTGGTGATGATGAGCCTTGAAGAATAGTTGGAAAATGTTATGTTTAGGAAAAGATGCAGAATGGGAATACATGGCTATTGAAGGATGTCAAACATGTGCCTATACTAAGATGAAATTTGATATCAGCAGGGTAGTTGGGAAGTGATGGCTGTACTATGATATTTACAGTGGACTCTTGGAAGGTTACCAAGGGTGATCTTGTGGTAGCAAGAGGTAAGAAGGTTGGAACCTTATATTTAACCACTGATAGAACTAATGCTTTTAATCTTGTGGCTTCAGATGTAGATACAACATTGTAGCAATATAGGCTTGGTCATATGACCCATAAGGGCATGAAGATCATAAAGAAGAATTTTCCCATATATACAGAAACATGTTTGGAGTTATGTGAGAACAACATAGATGGGAAACATAAGCATGTCAAGTTTCTCAAGGTTGGACCTATGAAGAAAGAGAGTAAGTTAGATCTGTTACATTCTAATGTGTGGGGGTTGGCTCAGGTATCATCTCTTATGGGTTCAAATTATTATGTTAATTTTATTAATGATGCAACAAGGAAATTTTGGGTATATTATATTAGAATTAAATATTATTTATTTGACACTTTTGTTAAATGGAAAGCCTTGGTAGAGATTGAAATAGGTCTTAAGCTAAAATGTATCAAGTCATATAATAGAGGGGAGTATTGCAGAAATGAGTTTGATGATTATTGTTCTAAGAATGGAATATGTAGGCAGAAGATGATTCCAGGAACTCTGTAGTAGAATGAGGTGTCTGAAAGGATGAATAGGGCGATAATGGAATGAGCTTAGAGCATGATATTACATGCAGGACTACCTCTTTCTTTTTAGGTAGAAGTAGTGAGCACATATGTGTACTTGATAAACATAGGACCCTCAAGTGCCTTGGATGGAGGCATACCTGAGAAAGCTTGGTATGGTAATAAATTTGATTACTCATTTCTTAGAGTCTTTGGATGTTAGGTGTTTTTCATATTAGAAAGGATGATATGACCAAGCTAGAGGCTAAATCAGAAAAATGCACTTTCATTGGTTATGGTGGTGATGAATTTGGATATAAATGTTAGATTACTAAGGACAAGAAAATCATTCGATCTAGGGATGTGGTATTTAATGAGAAAGTTATGTATACACAAAAGTTGTAGGAAATCATCGAAGAATATAGAAAATAATATGCAATAGTAGAGTATCTTTTGGATGGGAAAGTGGTACATAAATTAGTTCAAGAACTTACTCAACAGGAACTCCAAAATCCTATATTGAGGAGGTCTTATAGGGTAAGAAAAGAACCTAAACATTTTTCTCCTTCTATTTATTATTTTTTACTCACTGACAGTGGAGATCTAGATAGATTTGATGAAGCAATGTAGGTAGATGCCACGAAGAAGTGGAAGCAAGCCATGAATGAGGAGCACCAGTCTCTCATGGAGAACCAGACTTGGGCTTTGGTAAAGCTACGTGAAGGTAGAAGAGCATCACATAACAATTGGGTGTAAAAATTTAAAGAGGAAGGAGGAAATAAAATATACAAGGCCCGGTTGGTGATCAATTGGTTAGCATAGAAAAAAGGTATAGATTTTGATGATATTTTTTCACCTATAGTAAAAATGACTTCTATTAGAATTGTTATTGGAATAGTGGCAGTATAAGACTTGCACTTAGAGCAGCTAGATGTAAATACTACATTTCTCCATGGTGATTTGGAGGAAGATCTATATATGTAATAGCTAGAGGGCTATGGGGTCAAAGGTAAAGAGGAGATGGTATGCAAACTGAAGAAGATCTTGTATGGCCTAAAATAAGCTCCACATCAATGTTATAAGAAATTTGATAGCTTCATGATGGACAAAGGTTATATTACATGTCATTTTGACCATTGCATGTATATAAAGAAATTTCATGATGGAAATTATATTATCCTATGTCTGTATGTGGATGACATGTTGGTTGTAGAAAAGAACGTGTAGGAAATAAAAGTAATCAAGAAACAACTAAGTGAATCCTTTGATATGAAGGATTTAGGGGTAGCCAAACAAATCCTTGGTATGAGGATATCTAGGGATAGGAAGGGATGGAAGCTGACTTTATCTCAAGAAGAGTACATTAAGAAGGTATTGGAGAGGTTTAATATGTAGGATGTTAAGCCAGTTAGGAATCCTTTGGCAGGCCATTTCAAGTTATCAAAGGAGTTGTCCCAAACAAAGGAGGAGAGAAACTAGATGTCCAAGGTACTTTACTCATCAACGGTTGGAAGTTTGATGTATTCCATGGTGTGCACTAGGCCTAATATTGCACATGTAATGGGAGAAATGAGTAGATTAATGAGTGATCTAGGTAAAGAGAATTGATAGGAAATAAAATGGATCCTTCGATATTTGAGATGGACCATGGGGAAAATTTTGTGGTACAGTGGATCGAACACCACTTTGCATGGATATGTAGATTCAGATATGGATGGAGATGTAGATAGTAGAAGGAGCACCACATGTTATATTTACATTGTAGGTGGGACAACAATGAGTTGCATTTCATGACTACAGAAGTTAGTGGCTTTGTCAACCACGAAGGCTGAGTATGTTGCTGCCAAATAGGAAAGCAAAGAGATAATTTGGTTACAATAATTTCTTGAAGAGTTGGGGAATAAGTAAGAGGAAGGGAAGCTGCATAGTGATAGATAGAGTGTTATTCACCTAGATACGATTTTTTTTCCACTCTAGGAAAAAGCATGCATAGTTAAGGTACCATTTCATCAAGACAACTTTGGAGGAAGATAAGTTGAAGATGAAAAAGATTCATACCAGTTAGAATCCTGTAGATATGATGACAAAGGTGGTCACAAGGGATAAAATTAAGTTGTGTTCAACTTTGTTTGCTCTTAATGGATGACAATGAAGGGTCGAGAATATTTCTAAGAAGAAAAATAGTCTCCAAGTGGCATATTGTTATGTTTTGGAGCCTATTTTCATGTGTGGAAGTGTTAAAGACTGTACATTATTCATAGCTTTTGGAAAACACGCTCTTCTCATATGGGTGGTATTTTTGACCCATAGTTTATGGTTGGTTTGGGCTTATGGTTTTGGTATCCATGGTATTGTAAACTTGCTTAAGAAATTGTCTATTTATGTTCTTTTGTGCATATGGTAAAGTTGATGTCACATTGCAGATGTGTGTGAGTTCAAATGTGAATTTTGTAGAGTTTGTTTAGCATAGATCCAAATAGATATGGGTACTGTATTAAGAGAAGAGGTTGTTTGTAATAAAATTTGAGCAAGTGATTCTTGGTGGACATAGCCCAAATTGGCTGAACCATGTTAAATATTGTCTTTGTGTTATGTTTTTTTTTGTTTTTCTGCACTTATATTTCATATCTGTGTTATTATTCTACATATTAGTTTTTACTATCGCGATTATGAGTGGGATTGTTCTGCATATTTTATCCCTTATTTCCTAACATAGATGTTGGATATGACTCTTCCATATTTCCATAAAGGTATGTTAAAGCATGTGGTCATATGTGGGCGCTACCTAAAAATTCTCGTTTCTGAATAGTTGCAGTTTTGTTAGGAAATTAGTGTTTTCTATGTCGTAATTATGTTAGGTTTTTATACATTATTATAACAATATATACGACATGTTTATTGTTAGGAATATTGTTAGTATGTTTAGAGGGAGTTCCTATATTTTAGGAACTGTAATCTCCTATAACTATGTATTGTCGGATGTATGAATAGTGAATAGTTGCAAATTATCAACTAGAGTATTATTATTTGTGTCTAATTGTTGTTGCTCTATTATCTGGTATCAAATCGTTGTAGATCCATGGTCAAAATAATGAGAATCTAAATGAATATGAAAGATTAATTTGTTTTGGGGCATTTCATATTGTTTGAGTGCCTCGAATGTTACAGAAGAACTTGTTGATTGAACCCACAGAAACACCGATCTTCTCTTCCATGTGTCAGACTCATACACTGGTGTAAAAATTAGTTGGTAGTTGTAATGTATTGGGAGGTTCATATGTATTCTTATTGAGGGTGTCTCAGGTGTAGGTGTATTAGGATGTATTAAATCCACTGCAAAACCCATGTGCATGTCTTATTTTTAAGTCAGAATATCTACCATACTCACTGTTATGCATAATATCAAAGAATCCAATCTGAAAATTAGTTATTGAATGTTGAATTATAGTAATCAAATGTGGTTATACCTGTGGATATCATATGCTATATCAATAAATTACATTTCCTTTAATAACGCATGTAATTTTTTGAAGTTTTCAATGCGCGTAATTTTTTACATAATGATAATTATACAGATTCTTGGCTTGCATTCAAATTCCATTTCTCCATAATAGGTTGTCAACTTCATTTCATTTTATGTGTAGATCTTTACTCAAGCGCAGTTGATGAAATGCATTCAGATCAAGTTATCTACTTCTCTAAGAAGCATGTTTGGGAGAACTGAATTTCATTTGGAAACTTTCATTCCAGGCCTCCAGCATTCTCTCGAAAACGTGAGGTCTATTTTTAGCAAGCCATTTCTCATACTCTTCCACGTCATGAGATCCTCTCCACTTGTAATGGCGTATGCTAGAAGTTCATCACCATGCAATGATTCTCAAAAGGGTGTGGTGATATAGTTTCATTATTTTACATTTGATTTCTTTTTAGTATCATTTTTGTCCACAGCAGTGAATGTTAATCTCTTATTTTCATTGTCAGTATGTCATGAAATATAATGTCATTTGTATTGTCATATCATTCTCGCATCAATTTTGTATAATTAATATCCTTGTCAAAGTCATAAGTTGTTAGTCTATATTTTTTTTTTTATGAATTATCATTGTGAAAGTCAAGTGTCATCTTGTCACATTTGAGTTCTTTTCACTTTTTCTATTGTCTTGTCTTAGATATTGTGTTTATGTGAATAATAGGTTATTAAGTCCAATGTTTGTGTCATTATAAAAGTAAAAAATTGAGTCATAGCAAAGTCGCCAAGTCGTTTTATGAATATTTGAAGTCAAATATTTGTAAAAATAAAAAAATTTGCCTTACGGACGCATTTTTGATGTTACCCGATGTCTAAGATAATAAAATTTTCACATTACGGGGGAGGGGAGAGATAAGAACAATTACAATGTGGAAAAAATGCTTCAAGATCGCATTTGCTGAGTAAGAAACATATCTACTCTAGGTCGAAAGAAACGAAGGATGGAGGGTGATCAATGCCTCTGGTCAGCCACCAACGACTGGGTCACATACAACACTAGTGGCACTTTTTAATATTATTTTAGTTGTTTTCTTTGAGAGGCATGTGCAGAAATAAAACATGGTATTCATTCCCTACTAAAGATTGAAATGAGGAGAATGTGCATTGCAGATGCTGAGAACAGTTATATAGGAGGGAAGCTAAATTGGAGTGATCCTATGACTGTCAAGATTCTTCAATTGTTGTACTTCTAACATCAATCGGCTAGTGAAAGTGCGTTCACTGGAAATGAAAGCGAGAATTATTGAGTTCATGTATGTAGGTCAATTGGTGCAAGTGTGATCATTCGGTATGGGATTCACTGTGGTGAAGAAGATAAGTCATGTGCAACAAGATTCAGATAGCAAGATCCAAGCCAACAGTATGTAGACCTAAAATTATGTAGAGAAATATGATTTTGTTTCCAATTTTTTTGATGTTCTTCTTCCCATGTAAACACTAAGGGGGGAAATGTTAGGAAATTAGTGTTTACTATGTCATAATTATGTTAGGTTATACATTGTTATAAAAAAATATACAAAATATTTATTGTTAGGCATATTGTTATTATGGTTAGAGGGAGTTATTATATTTTAAGAACTGTAATCTCCTATAAATATGTATTTTTCAGATGTATAAATAGAGGAGAGTTGCAAATTATCAATTGGAGTATTATTATTTATGTATAATTGTTGTTGCTCTATTAATTTTAAGGAGAATTTGTCCAAAGAAGGTAATGAATAAATTAGAATTTATGATATTCTAGAGTTTTTATTGATTTCCATGGAGGTTTCAGGTCATGGTGATGTTGAAAAAGTGTAAAGTGTGTCCTATTTAGGTTGACTTGTCAAAGGACAGTTTTGAGGCAATTAAAAGCAGTCTTGAGTGAAATGGACATTGCAGGAGCTAAAGGAGAATTTATGAGGTGATTCAAGTTTTTTTGGAAAGATAATTAAATGATATTTCCATTTATATAATTTTGTATTCATGATGATGAGTTTTTTTATGGTTTCTAGGTCAGTTTGTGGACACGAATATTGTTGGCTATCCAAGATATAACTTCTTTTGTTGAAGAACTAAGTTGGTTAGAGAATGAGATGGATTGTGTGATGATTTATATCACCTTAAATGTGAATAGGGATGAATTTGGCATCCAATTAATCCATTTTAAGGTCTTGAAAGTGTCAAGAAAGGTGTTAACCAGTTACTTCTTGAAAATTGCTCTTTGGGTAACATGTTTTGGTGAAGACAAAAGTGGGTGTGGTTTGATCAGGTGATTATTTCATGAGCTCTAACATGATTATATGTGTTTTATAGGTCTTTAAATTTAAATAGAGTGGTCACATGCCATAGTTGAGGCCATCTTAGGGGGTCTTTAGGCTTAAATTCAGATTCAGGTTATTGGAAACAATTGTTTAGTAAGGCTAATAAGTCAGTGGACCCATTAAATGAAATAATTTTATTGTTTCATGAAAAATGAGACCATACATGGTGTTTAAATGTCATTTTACTCATGTTTAGTTATTTTTAGAGCTTGGCTAAAAATATTTTTGGCATGAGGGTATTTTTTGCATTCCAATGGTAGGGTTTATAGACACCTTAGTGCATGGAATGTTGTTTTTGGATAGGATGACCTATTTGGGTCATATGTGAGAATTGTAATGAATGTAATTGAATTTTATAAGGTATATGGGTTTAATTTATCATGAGGTACGTACCTCCTTTGGGTTTGAGAGTTGAAATGCATATAAAAGTGGAGTTTAAGCTCATTTTTTGAGCTAGTCTTGCATGGAGGAAAAGTGTGACCTAGAGGAGAATTATTTACAGGTATTAAGGCATGTATTGAAGGTTGATACAGTTTTTTTCAGGTTAAGGAGAGTTTTACCAAATGTGTGCAAGATATTAGAGGCAAGACAAGTTGATAAGGAAGAAGATTGTGCAAGATCGAAGACCTAGGGTATAAGCTAGGGTTTCTGAGATGAATATGTGATCTCCATAAGTTGTGGAAGTAGAAAATTCAGAGATAAAACATCTTCAGGTGGTTGAGTTAGTGCTTGGCCATCCTAGGGGGTTATATCCTCCTTGAGGAGTTGATGCTTCACTAAATTAGGGGTTGGTGCTCTTTGTAGGGTTGGTGCTCCTTGTGAAGTTGGTGCTTCACTAAATTTATTTTTTGTGAGTAATATAAAAAAATTCAATGGTTTTTATTACCATTGAGGGTTTCCCACATATATTTTGTGTTCTTTTGTACTCTCTTTCTCTTTTTCTTGTGTATGGTTGATTCAATGCTTAAGAAAACACACATATGGTTATATGATTAAATGGTTGTTTGATTAGTAATGAATGATGAATGGAAATGGTTTAAAGTTTTAATAGACCAATTCACTCCCCCTCTCAGTCTCTTTTGATTCCAATAGAATGATCCTACATGATCTCTTTGATGCTTAGATCTTTTCTCAGAAATTCCATTGTTCTTACTATCTTGACAATCAACCTTAAATTGCAAATTTCCTTCTGAGTCCCCCCACACTGCTGATTTCTCATTTTACATCTCATCGTTTCACCAAGGATGATTTTTTATTGGGTTGTTTGAATTTTCCGAGTTCTATTATTTCCCATTTTCATGCTTATTGACAATTTTTCCACAAGAGGCCTTGAATTCATATTTTTGTTCCATTTCATTATGAGGTGTTCAGATATTGCATGAAGGATAAAATAGCCTTATACCTATCTTGTATGACCATAACATGATTGAATATGTCAAGACTTAGCTCGGGATATTTTGTACCTTCTGAAGCTTTCAATATTTCTAGCAAGGATTCCTTCTTCAAAACTATCGAGAACTTGTCGTCATATTCATTTAAGGAATATTTGTTCTGAAATTCATGGGAACTATTCAAAGTGTTTGGTTCACCATCCCAAAGATCATGGCATTCCGCTACTTCTTTTTCTAGTGAATCTCAAATATGAGGACATATAAACTATTTTTTTCAACCTTTTCATCATGGAAAGAGTCTTCTTCTCTGAATGGAAAAGAGAAAATTTCCATTTCATCATCACCTCCATCTATCATAATTTCAAGAGGGATATGAGATTCTTCATCTTTCTTTATTTATTCATGACCAATATTCAAATTGGTTGAGAATTTAGCTTTAGATTCATACATGTCTTGCAAATCCATGGCTTTCATTAGAAGTTCAAAGCTGAGATGAGGGTATTCTATTTCTTTTGAAATTCTTAGTATTTATTACATAGAGTCTTCTTTCAAAAAAATTTAAGCACCGTCACAAGTTGGATTTTCTTCTCCATGGATGACATGATGAATAAAATATCCATGTTCAAATGGGAATGCTAATACCTCTTCATCATGGGTAAACACATTATTTGATTTCTTGGCTTGAAGCTCATCAAGAACCATGTTATATTCATCATGGTTTGCATTAGTCAACAACTCGGGACTATCTTCTTGCAACTCAATATTTATCCATACTTCTCCATGATCAATATCCCATCAAAAAGGAATTTTTGGTCATATAAGGATTAGAATCTCATCCTCATTTGTGGATGTTATGAAATGATTCATTTTCCTACTATCTTGGTAAAATATGTTAGCTCCTGGATTTCCTTACTTTTGCATTGTATATCTCATATTTTTTACTGGAAGCAACTTTTCCATATATCCTTAAACTAGAATGGTTGCAGAAGACCAATTCATCTAGAATTTTCCTCCCAAGTTTTGGTAGAAGCTTCTACTTAACAACATTCCAAATGAAGCTAGAATGTCTGTTATTAAGATAGTTAATGAAACTTTTTCTAGAAATTTTAGTGAGTGTCACCTGTGCATCCTTGACCTTCCCAACAAGTGGGACAAAATTTGAATCCATTGAGTAACAAGAACCACTCGACTTAGTCAAGGTGTGTCTGAGAGCATTGGAAACCTTTATGGGCATTAAATTTTCAAAGGCACCTGAATCTATTATATAATTATTCAGTTGGTATCCTCCAATGAGAAGGGAGACATAAGAAGGATCAATTTTATCAGTCTTTGATGAACTCATAAAAAACATGTTTTGTGATGGAAGTGTAGTTTGGGTTTGTAGTAGTCCTTTAGAACTATGAATCACAGTATTAGGATTTGAAGTACTACTCTTGATATGACGGACATGTTGGCTCCCAAATTTACACACTGAGGAAGACAAGGAAACATAGATGTACAAAGGTCAGGGTGATAGGGGTGGAATTACATGAATTATCATTATGTAGCTAGGGAATAGGTCTTCTTCCACTCACCCGTACACTCTTTCAGAGGGAGTGACACATAGGCACCTTAACAAAGGGTGTGGTTGATTTCCCTACTACTTTTGACTCTACCTAAGTCAGGGTGAGAGTTCCCAAGATGTGACCCAAAGGGTAAAAGATAGGGGAGGGAATCATGAGAATTTCCTGAGTCCACCAGTGATAAAAAATTGGGAATTGGATGCAACCATCGAATGCAACACTCACTCGAAAGATAGGTCACAAAGCACTAAAAGCACCCAGCAACCCTGATACATGTCACTAAAGGAAAGTTTGGCATGATCTACATATTAACCCCCAAGGATTTACATGAATTATTCCAGGCTAATGTTAAGGATTTTCACTTAAGGTAAGTACATTGATGATGTATTTCCATAAGTGGAAATGTATAAAATGAATGAGTAAGGTGATATCCACACAAACACTTATGGGACTCAAATAATTTAGTATGAATTTTTGAAGTGGAGATAGGGTTGTAAGGAGGAAGAACTGAAACATCAAAGGGAATCGGGAGGGTCAAGAAACATATCAACCATTTTGTCACCATGTCCTCACAATTTCACAAAGATAGGGGATACATAAAATGGACTTTTCACAAGAAATTGGTTGCAAGGAACATCCGAGAAAACATACAATCCTGATCCTTGATAATTTATCTCAGTACCCCTAAGAATAAACCACTGTGTACAAATTTTGTTGAGTTTTCTAAATCGAGGGACACCCAACACAAATAAACACAACACCCAATATTTTTCAATTAGTAAGGAATTTTATAGGTCCATAAGATAGCATCCTAAAGTACCCTCAAAGGACATTTACCTCCCACACCATCCTAATAAAACCTAAAAAACATGGTGTCTTCATATAAAATTACAACCATAACATACACAAGATCTGAATAAAAATACACACACTAATTTACCCCTAAAATCATTCCACCAGGAGAGCATAACCAAAATAATTATAGTAGACTATTTAGGATAACCCCATTAAAATTGGAAATAACAAGGGAAACATTTATATACGCTCTCAAAGATTGTTAATGGATTTACATGAGAAATCACCTTAATATAAATTCTAGGTGAATGGGAAACACAACAATGCCTACATCACAAAAGTACAAATTTTCATGGTCGACTATGCACCTAAAAAATCCCAGAATCCCTTTAAAGAGTATTCTCCTCTCCCCAATAGAACCATCTCTCTTTCTAAAACCTTAAACCGTATCATATATCCTTACCCATTTTAGGTTTTTACGAAATATCCCTTCAAATTCTAACTAACTCATCTTAGGCCACCTCCTGAAGATTCCACAAAATATCAGGGGCTATTTTTCCACAACAACCCTTAATTTTTCTTGTAACCATCCTATCACCATCATGCTAACAATGAAGAGGCATTATCTTTTCCATGTCACATTAATTTAATATCAAATTTTACACATGCAAGTAAATGTGACGTGGCTACAAAATTTATATTAACAAGACATTATTAAAAGGTGCAAACATTTACTCCATCTCTAGTGACACGCTTGACATTAATAATCAACCATAACCTAGCTCCCATACGTGCCTACCAACCTGGCTATATATTATATTTATGGTGGCATTATTTTCTAGGACACGTCATCATGGGATCCATGCCTATTTAAGCGTAGCACAAAGGGCCTCAAATTTACCACCCAAATTCCATTGATTTGTGTACGCCTTGCTTCCATTAACAACCTTTCTTCCATGGCTTCTAAACCCCTAAGATCAAGTTCTACCAATGAAGAACTAACCCATCTGGGTGAAATTTTCCAATTAACAGACCCAAATGAAGCGTTCATCAAGCATGTCTTCAGTGTTTCAAATTCCAGGGTCATTCCTCCAAAAAATTACTCCCTGAATATTATAATCCCATCCTTCCTAAATCGATTTTCTAAGATATGTGCTTCATTATCTCTTTTTTAGATGCTTCACTTTCACTTAATCCTCCCTAAATACCACCTAAGCACATTACACCTAAAACAACTAACTTCATCGTTACCCATATTCCCATGAAAACCAATGGCATATGAAAAGAGCTTACTACAATCCCATCTTACTAAATATAAAGCTCCATATAACAAGCCCATCGAGTGCATCGAAAGAAAAAGGAAAACTTTTTGGTTTGAATACAAATGATACAAAAAAGATGATTTTGGCCTTGGAAGCTGCCTTGGCCGAAATTCGAGATAGAATGAGTATCCAAGATCTTCCCCCCAAGAAAAATATAATCACCACAAATGACACACCCAGAAAAGAAACTCCATCTCTCACTTATCAATGCTTCACTGCTCATAGGAAAAAGGCTTACATAAGAGGACGACACCCTCTCTCTAAATTGGTGAATTCACTTGAGAAAAAGAGGGAATTCAACCGAATTCTTAATGGACCATAGGTGGAGATTCCTAAGCTATTGGAGAAGGGGATGTCACAGGGGCTAGTGAGGGATGTTCAATTTTTTTTTTCAGTGTCGTGGCACATGAAGATTTTATTCAACGTAGGGACCATCTGCTGAGGTGTGTGCCAACCTTCTTGGGTGAAACTATGACGTCTGAAAATTTACCTCCATGTATGTAATGGGATTATCTGTATTATCATCATTTTGTGTATGTATTCATGTATGTATCTTCAAGGCGTAGGGGGGCCTATAATACAACCCCCATTTTGTTCATAGTATACATCATTTTGAACTACCAATTTTCTTCATCAATGCATGATATATATTTCTTTATTTTGCTATAATAACTAAAACATATAATTTATCTTCATGTTTCACCCACACTACACAATGAAAAAAACTCACATAACTAATCTTCCCATATAACACTCACCAATGTGTTTAAGCATTCCACACAACACACACAACCCTATGAGAGAGAGAAACAACCTCTTGCTACCCAATTTCTCATAGCTTCCTTAAAATGGATAAGAATAAGTTCATTTCTATCTTAAATGTGCTCCAGAGAAATCATACATGTATATCAACTTTCTACCTTTACCCATTTGTTTTCGTGTAAATGTGCAACATGGAAATTGTCAATTCTTGAGCACAAAAACTATACCTCAGTGTTAATTTTTTTAAGTTCTATCATTCCAAGACACCCTGAGTCTGTTCATTTAGTTAAAGTGACCTCCTGATTAATGTTATCTCATCCCCCTATGTGATTTAGGAAATTTCATTCATTCCCCCTAGGTCATTTTAGGAGTTCATTTGCAAGCTACAGGCAGTTGTGGGAAGGGCTATCACTAGCCTTCCTAGAGCCGGAGAAACCTCACATAGTGGAGAAAAAGATCCTAAGTGGATATGGAGGTGATCCAAATGTTTTGAGACATCATGGAGATGATTTAGGAAGATTTTGGAAGGTCTCATAGAAGATAGAGCAGTTTCATCAAAATCAGGGTTCACAAGCCTAAGCAGTACACATGCCTAAAAAAGTTGTTGGGCTTCAAAAGATGATTCTGGGAGCTCTAGATGGAGTAAGGATTAAAAAAACCATCTAATTAAATACAATTATAATACCTATAATATGGTGAAATAATATTTCTCACAAAACTTTGTCGCATTAGGTCTGCAGGTAAATTTTCTCAGGCATAGGTGGAGTACAAAATCACAATTACGATTTTTCATGGATTAAATGGATGAATAAATACATTATACCCCCACCATTGGATTTAAAATTAAATTTCCAGTCAAAATCATATAAAAATTTTCCAATAAATTCCATGGGGAGCTCAAGTTATCATCGTTCCAAGTCACCCTCTTGGAGAAAGTCTAGGAGTTAGTCAATTTTCGGGAGGACATGTGTCAGCACTAGGAGCCTGGCAGAATTTTATGACCCCAACGTTCCTGAGGTCAGGTACATCAGCCCTCAAAAAATATTCCCAGCCCCTATGGTGAGTATTTTGGTCACCCATGTGACCGAATTTCAGCCCCCAAGTGCATTTTTGGAGCTCAAACTCCCTGTCGTCGGATCGAGGACACATGTCAGCTCCAGGACCACTGTGGAATTTGATGTCCCTCACCTCCCTTTGAGGTGAGGGAAAAAAACATGGAAAAATGTGACCATCCCTCTAGGAGAGTTTTTTAGTCACCCATATGACCAGTTTCCAGCCCTAAGGTGTTTGTCAGGCGTTTTTGTTTAAATCCCCTACCGTTGGATTAAGTGCCACATGTCACCTCCAGGATCACTGTGGAAATTGATGTCCCTCACATCCCTAAGGTGATAGATGTCAAGGACACAAAAATGTTCCCAAACCTTCCATGTGCATTTTGTTTTAATATTCAAATCTGACACTTAGTCATTTCTCCCCCCTCATTTCACCTTCACCACTCCTCACCATACCATGGCTTTGCTCAAGCTTGTTCAAACACTCAGTCTACCATTTCTGATACAAACCAGCTCCATAATGATCAAAAAACTCTTCATACCATGAATGTACAGTAATATGTAGGCCTCAAAGAAAAATGGAGTGAAATGACGAAGAACGAAGAGAAAATGGAGATTTTTTGCCAGATAACTATGAAGCCACTTGATCGGAAACTCCTCATATCTTACAAAGTACAAGTCTGATCAAGATGCCATATTTTTTAGAATCTCAAATTTTGCAAGAAAATCAAGATGCAACAAAAAATAGGTCAAACAATGCCTAGAATCATTTGCTCCAACAAAATCCTCACTTCCTGCACCAACTCACATTCATCGGATTTCCCATCACTCTGGCAACGGAAACAAATTAAAAACTTACACATGGGCTCCAAATAAAAAACCTATCACAATGGAGTTTTTTTCATCACAAACGGAGCCAAAAACTAGACCTGTAAATTTCAAGCTCCATTAATGGCTGCCATGGTAGCTTCGTGCCTGAAGCCACTGCCAGGTCACAATTTTAAAATTTATTTCCAATCATTCTAGTGGGAAAAACTATGTGAAATTTAGAGGGTGTGATCATAATGAAAAGATGAGTCCAATTAACTATGTTCCTTTGTAATCAAGCATAGGAAACACACTTTTTAATAATAGTAAGTTTTCCTATATAGAGTTGCTATGTTTGGAAATTCATCATCAAAAGCAGATGAGACAAAGGCAGTGGGCATTGAAGATCACGAGGAAGCAAGAATGAGTGTTTAGAGTAGAAAAAAGTTAAAATGAGCACTTACTAAAAATAGTAAGTCCCTTATATGGGTGCTTACTAAAAATAGTAATTCACCCCAAAGAAGCAGCTGAGGCGAGGGTAGTGTGCACAGGATCGAATGAGGCAGTTCATCACATCACTATGGTTGAGAAGAGGAAAAAATCACCTCTCACTAAAAATAGTATATCATACACAGACTGGGAGTTGCGGTCATCAACAAAATAGTTCATTCAACTTGGCAAGCATTCATGAGCTGATTTGAAAGAGATTCACAGTGTGCAAGGAGTTCAAAGATTCATAGTTTCACTGCATTTGAATATTTCCATCAATGAGGATCAATAGACTTCATCAGAAATGACATCTCCTCTTCTTCTCTCTCTCTCTCCTCTTCCCCCAAAATTTCTCTCACTTTCCAATTTTCTAATTTTTCATTGGGATTGCACTTTTTCATATGTCCTAATGTTCCTGTTGTCAAAATTTCACCCCCCCAGGGTAAATTTTGATAACATGCATCAGAGTCTTGCAGTTCCAGGCAAGTAGATTGAAACAGGAAAAATCACAAAAAATGGCTAAGTCCTAGTCCTAGGAGCAGTCGGGACATCTGGACCACAGGTACGCGTGGGACGCGAAATGCCCGAATCGGCCGAAACAAGGAAAAATTTTCCCAAGTCTTCATCCAGGACAAACGAGACACAATTACGCAAAGTACGTGAACCAGCCGGTTCGGTCGAAATGAGAACAAACAGTCCGGAGACAAGTGGGACAAATGGACGCGAACCGGCAGAATCGGGCGAACTGGAAGATTTTTTCCTAAGCAGCACTGGGACATCCAGGACAAATGGACGCGGTGGACGTGAAGGAGTTGAAAGGGCCGAGAACCAACCAAATCATGACACGTGTCACAAAGGAAATGGTCAAAAAGTCAAAGGGCGAGTTTTGAAGGATCAGCCCGAACCAATGGGATAGTGCCACGTGTCCCAGCTAGGGCCCACAAGGAAATTTCAAAAGAGAGCCCACTGAGAGGTGGAGGAGAGAGAGTTGCTCAGCGAATCAGAACCTGCCACGTGTCATCCAGGTGGCAGAGCGCGGGAAGAAATTTAAAAATCTGTTTTCACCTGTTTTGTGCCCTAAATCTTCAGATCGCCATAACTTTCGATCCAGAGCTCGGATTTGCACGTTCTTTATATCAACGGAAAGCTTGTGAGATTATCTACA
This sequence comes from Taxus chinensis, assembly GCA_019776745.2. Taxonomy (NCBI): domain Eukaryota; kingdom Viridiplantae; phylum Streptophyta; class Pinopsida; order Cupressales; family Taxaceae; genus Taxus; species Taxus chinensis. The sequence goes on from CM034152.1 coordinate 118,434,909, forward strand.
CGATTCCGAGGTCAATCTTGCATTTTGGTTCATTTTGGAGAGAGAAAACCAAGAAACACCTCTGGCACGAAATAACAAGCAGAAGTAATGCTTCAACAAACAACTTTAATGCAGCAGACAGTTCGCCGCTTCTATTGGACAACCCGTCATTTTTCCAGGATCCGCCGCTTCTGTCATAATGAGATGAACTAAATGCAACTTGAAGTTGTTTGGGTAGATTTGGCTTCCCCCTCTCTCTTTCCTCTCTCATTCTTTCTATATATTGTAAAGAGAAGCTTCTTTTCAAGGGTCGAACATTTTCTGTTTTGCTCCTCCCTTCTTCTCCTATCAGGCGAATTTGTGGAGTTCGAACCTCTCATTTGAAACTATAATACGACTCTACCTCTTGGCATTCTGCAGTGTATTGTATCAATATTTGGAGCAAGTAATACATGTCTGTGGATGATTCTCAACCCTCTCTGTGTTCATCTTGCATCCTCCTGGTCTTTCACTACAAGTTTTGTTATCTGTGCATGATCTTATATCACATTTGAATGGTCTGTGTTTACTAGCAAGATAGGTGTTCTTCATTCCTTGGTGCATCACCTCTATTAGTTTAGATTTATTTTTATGCATCTTCTTACCCTGTCTCCTTGGCAGATTAGATTAGGTTTTGAGAAAACCCTCTGCATATTTCGTGTGCATCTGAACAGAGGAATAGGAACTAGCCTTCTCTGGAGAATTCTTTCTCATTTTCAAGTCCCACACTTAGAGAAAGGATTCAATGTTATGCAATCACACTGGATGCTAAAGTGATCAACCTAGAAACGTGATCTGCATCCAGGGGTGCTATGATTTTGCACCAACAGTTTTGGCAGGCCCGGTGGGACCTAGAGGTCTCATTTTTATTGCAGCAAAGTTGATATGCATCTGCTGCAATTTTCTTGCTTGAAAAAAGCTATTATTCGCATATCTGGCGACTCTAAAAGGAAGATCAATTGGTTTCAGCAGTACAGGCCTAAAAGCTTATGAGAAGAATCATAAGGTCAAGAGTTGGAGAAGAAGAAGTGATGTTTGAATACTTGCAATTATCTCCAAGAAGAAGGAAAAGAGGAAGAAGGATTCAAAGGTCTCCATCTCCACCAAACAGAACTCTCTCAACTCCTCCACCTGCTCGGCCTTTCATTTAGTATTCAAGAGTCCTTCGACCAATCAAAATGGCGTAACCACTAAATCCCTTTGTCAATTTCACTGGCAGTAGCCCACTTGCCCTCAATGCACAAAATCCAGTTCCAATTGCAGCATTGAAGAACATTCCATTTTTCACTGGAGAAAATCATACCACTCCTGGTGATCATGTCAAAGACATTGCTAACGTCTGTGCAATCCATGAGATAAATGAAATGGATGTGGCTATCAAATTACTGGCATCATCATTCAAAGGGAAGGCATTGCAATGGTTCAGGAGCCTTACAGCTGGTTCTATCACAAATTGGAATCAGCTATGTATTGCACTTCATGAGCAGTTTGGAGAAAAGGGAGACAATTTGTCTCTACTAGAACAATTGACAACTATCAAGAGAGCCCCCAACGAGCAGCTGACTGATTTCAACTTCAGATTTCAAAGGTCTTGGGATAGGATTCCAGTGGCAGTCAGGCTAACAACAGAAGGTGCTTTTCTATACTATCTTAAAGCTTTGAATTCTGATATTTCTAAGTTAATTCAATCTACGGGAGGAACAACCTTACCTGTTGCTTATAGCATTGCCATTAGAGCTGAAAACTGTCTTATTCAAGCTGGTAAATTGGCTCCTAGGCCTCCAATGCCATTATATCCAAGTTTAGAGAGCCCAAGTGCTAGTCAAGCACCTGTCTTAGCTCCTATTCCCACTCCTAGAAATCAGAGTTCAAATGAAGCTTCCACTTCATCTCCAAGTGCCCCAAATGAGCTTCAAGAGGTCATGAAGCAACTGCAAAATTTAGGTAATGAGCTGGCTACACTCAAAAGACAACAAGCTCAAGGTTTTAGATCTTCGTATCAGCCTCAAGCTCAACCTAATAGGCAGCCATATCAGCCTCAAAGGCCACCCAATCCAGCTATAAATCAGAATCAAGCAAGGCCTCCTGCCAATAGACCATTCCAGCCCTATAATCCAAATGCCATATCTGCCTCTAAGGCATTAGTACCAGCACAAAACAACATTGCCCAAGAGTATGATTGGTGTTTTCCATGTAATGAGCCTCATAATCAATCCATGTGCTTCAATGGTGCTTTGAATCAAGCTTTAATGGTAACAACTACTGGTGTGGAGGGGAAGAACAGTCAAGAAAACAGCCAAAAACAAGAAACATTCAAACAACAATCAGCCCTAAATGACACCACATTGGTAAATTGGCAAGCAGAGGATTTTTGTGGCATGAACCAGGCAGTTTCTCAAGGTGTTGCAGAAAACACAAGGTCAAAAAGGAGAAATTTGGGTGAAGAACAGCCATTAGCCCCAGCCAATCCACAACCTTCCATGGCTCCACAAATGATTGGCAAGCAAAGTCCCGCTTCAAATGCACAAGGACAGCCAAGAACAGCCCCTAGGCCAACTCAAATGCCAGCTGTTGCTGCCCACATACAAGGAGTAAATGTGCAAACCAAGGGACAGCAGAGAGATCCTTCATCACCATTTAGTATCATTGATCAGATGAAGAAGACAAACGTCAATATATCTATGTGGGAATCCCTATCCATCCCAGGCCAAAGAGATCTGCTACAAGCTTCCATGAAGGACTGGCCAGCTTCGAATCAGCAGATGCAAGATAAAGTGCTTACAAATGCTGCCCATCCTGAGGGAAATCATGGAGGACAACAATGTAAGATGTTGAAACCCCCTCCTTTCTATGTTTCGTTAATCATTGGAAATCAACTAGTGCACAATTGCATGATAGACTCCAGGGCAAGTAGCTCAGTAATGCCTAAACAGAGAGCTGATCAGTTAGGGCTCCAGTATGAAATAACATCTAAGGGAGTAGTGCAGTTGGATGGGATAGCAATAACAACAGTTGGAGTGATTAGAAATTTGAGTCTTACCTTGCACGCATGTCCAAATGTTGTTTTACAAGATGTGTCAGTCATAGACCTTCCACCACTCTTTGCCCTCTATTTGTCAAGGGACTTCACTGCCAAGATTGGGGGATATTTGTCCACTGATTGGTCTCACATGCTATTCAGAACGAGATATGGAACTAAGGCCACAATCAGATTTGAACCTATTGCAAACTTCCATATTGAGCCCTACACTCCAAGTCAGATTAATGTCAATTGCTCAGCATTTGATCAAGAAGATCACCCTAGCACTGATGAAGCTGACACTAAGGTTGGAAGTATCCCAGATTTGACTCTTGATGAATGGGAAAACAAGGTGCATGCTTTTGATCCTTATCAAGGAATAGAAGAATCTGAGCTAGGAGTCTATTGTATACACGAAGAAAGTCAACCTATTCCTAGCATCACCAAGCCAAACCACAAGGATGACAATGAGGTATGGTAGCTGTTTTTTGATGGATCAAGTAGTAGACAAGGTGCAGGAGGTGTAGCCATGCTTGTTTCACCTCAAGGGGTAAAGTACTATTTAGCTTTCAGATTTCAATTTGCATGCTCCAATAACACTTTTGAATATGAAGCCTTGGTGCAAGGGATGCATTGGACAATCAAGAAAAAAATAAAGAACTTGCAAGTCTTTGGGGACAGTGAATTGATTGTAAATCAGGTCAAAGGACAACATGCTGCCAAAAATGATCTACTCAAGTGCTATAAGAACAGGGTGTGGGACCTCATGGAAGATTTTGAGGGTTTCGGCATTAAAGCCATTCCTAGGAAAGAGAATCAAGTTTCTGATAGGCTTACAGCAGTAGGGGCAGCCTTTGACATTGTAGAAAACATTCAACAAGACAAGGTACAGCCAAACATCCACGTGATTGTGAGGCCTTCAGTGCCGGATAACGATGTCAGTTGGCAAGTATTTGAGAATGACCAGCAAATCATCCATTTCTTGCAAGAAGAAGCTAAGTTCTCAGCTAAGAATCAAGAAAAGTTAGAACAACAATATGGTGACCAAGTGATACAGCTGAGAACTGACAAGCTGCCCAAGGGACTTATCACTTTGGAGTCCATTTTTAACCCCAATGATCAGTTTAGAAAGGAGAAAGCAAACATTCAGGTCAAGAGAGAAGATTCGGTATCCATATTGGTAGAAGAAAACAAGCCATTGCAAATTGGAAAGATGACAACTGAGCAAGAAAGGTGTGAGTTCATACAGCTATGTCAGGAATTCCCTGACGTGTTTGTTTGGAGCTATGAAGACTTGAAAGGTTTCAATCCCAACTTAGCTCAGCATACCATCGAATTGGATCCAAATACTAAGCCTGTCAGGCAGAAACAGAGACCAGTCAATCCACACATGGAGCCTCTCATGAGGAAAGAATTGGACAAGCTGATTGAGTTAAGAATCATATTCCCAATCAAGCATTCTAGTTGGGTTGCCAATTTAGTTCCAGTCAGAAAGAAGAGTGGAGAGATCAGGCTGTGTGTTGACTTCAGAGATTTGAATAGAGCCTCTCTCAAGGACCATTATCCACTCCCTTCCATGGAGAAAATATTGCAGGTCGTAGCTGGTTCAGAAAGGTTTTCACTACTTGATGGTTACTCAGGCTTCAATCAGATTATGGTGAAGGAGGAAGACCAGTTCAAGACAGCCTTCACAACCAAATGGGGCACATATGCTTACAAGAAGATGCCATTTGGACTGTCAAACGCCGGAGCAACATTCCAGCGAGCTATAGATATGGCATTCAAAGGCTTGATCAACAAGATAGTGATGATATACCTAGATGATATTACTGTCTTCTCAAAGAATGCAGCAGACCATTTCTTTCACCTCAGGCAAGTGTTTCTGAGGTGTAGAAAGTTTGGAGTGTCCTTAAATCCTAAGAAGTGCATCTTTCTTGCACATGAAGGGAAGCTCCTTGGCCATATTGTCTCCAAGGAAGGATTAGCAATTGATCCATAGAGGGTTGAAGCCATAAGAGCTCTACCATTGCCAAGCCACAAGAAATCCCTTCAGAGTTTCCTGGGAAGGATAAACTTTGTTCAGAGGTTTGTCCCAGATTTTGCAGCCCTTGTCAAGCCCATCACCAAAATGTTAAGGAAAAGCATGGCTTTCAAGTGGACGACAGAAGGCAAGGAGAGTTTTGAAGCAATCAAAGAAGCCATCTCCCAAGCACCCACTCTCATCAACCCAGAATTTTCCAAGGATTTCATCCTCTATGCATTTGGAGGTGATGACACTATTTCTGCCATTCTGGTACAGTAGAACAAAGATAATGATGAACAGCCGATTGCCTTCTTCAGCCAGAGCCTAGATGACTGCGAAGTCAGGTACTCTTTTATTGAAAAGCATGTCCTTGCAGTAATCAGAAGCTTGAAGAAATTCAAGCATTTAGTCTCAAACAACAAGGTCCAATTGCTAGTCTCACATGCTGGGGTTAAGGACTTCCTCCTCAACAAGGATTTGAATGAGAAAAGGGCAGGATGGATCACCCGTGTCATGGAGTATGACATTGAGATCAAGATCACCAAGCTGGTAAGAGGCAAAGGTTTGTGTGAACAGCTCACTTCCAAACAACTAGACAACCCAGAAGATGAAGAAGACGCTGTCCTGCTATTACAAGATGATCAAAAACAGGAAAATGATGATGTGTCCACTCCCTGTTGGACTCAGAATATGATACATTTCCTACAGACGGGCATGTGCCCTCCAGAAATGAGCAAAGCAAAAAGAAGGTACTTCAGATTACAAGCAGTTCCATATGTGCTTGTTGATGGTGTTTTGTTTAAAAAAGACATCAACGGTGTTCTATTAAGATGTATTGGGACATGTCAGGTTGAGAGGATCTTACACGAGTTCCATGACGGGGAGGCAGGAGGCCATTTCACCCCATGAGTAACAGCTCTCAAAATCATGAAAGCTGGTTACTATTGGCCTACTGTATTCAATGATTGCTACTCATGGGTTAAGAAATGCAAGAAATGTGCATTCTTCACAGGGAAAGGAAGGTTAGCAGCACTGCCCCTTCGTCCAATTTCAGTAGATCATCCATTCATGCAATGGGGATTGGACTTCATTGGAGTCATCAATCCCAATTTGAGTCAAGGCCACAAGTGGATTCTTACAGCGACAGACTATTTCACCAAGTGGACCGAAGCAGTAGCGCTCAAAGAGGCAAGTGAGTCTAACATACTAGACTTTTATGAAGGAATAGCAACCAAGTTCGGTGTGCCAGCCACCATCATATCAGATAATGCATTAGCATTCATAGGTTCAAAAATTACATAATGGGCTGTCAAGAATGGAATCTATTTGAGCACCTCTTCAAATTATTACCCGCAGGGTAATGGACAGGCAGAGTCCACAAACAAGAATTTGCTAAAAATCATCAGAAGGACTCTGGATGAAAATCAAAGAACATGGCATACAAGACTAAAATCAGCGTTATGGGCTAACAGGATAACACCAAAGAGGTCTACAGGTAATTCTCCCTACAAGTTGGTCTATGGGAAGGAGGCAGTATTGCCTATATCATTAGAATTGCCAGCCTTGGAGCTCATGAAGCAGTTTGAGTTATCTGAGTTCGAACCAATGGAGGTCAGGTATGTAGAATTGATGGAATTAGAAGAAATCAGAGAACATGCAGTTCAGACGATTGAAAAGGATCAAGCCTTAGTAAAAAGATGGTTTGATAAGAGAGCAAGAGCAAGGACCTTCCAGGAAGGGGACCTAGTTCTGAAATGGGATGCAGATCGGGCAAAACCAGGAAGGCATTCCAAATTTGATGCCATCTGGAGTGGTCCCTACATGGTCACGGGATGCAAAAATAGTAATTCCTTCCAATTGTCTGCATTGGATGGAGAGGAACTTCCGATTCCGGTTAACGGAATCTATCTTAAACATTGCTACTAAAAAAGAAAAGGTTTACCCTTGTAAATATTAGTTTAGATTTTCATTCCTCCAAGTGCTTGTGCACATTGTCCTGTGGTAGTTAGGCTTCTATTTCCCTAAGTGCTTTGGCACAGGTTTTGCTGCTCTCAGGTTGTTTTCTACAGTTTAGAGTGTTGCTGGAGAAGAAGTTGCAGTATCAGGCTCGTTTCAGGTTATTACTTATAACTCCATGCCCAATGGATCACTAAAAGGCCACTGATCTTCTACCTAGCAGGCAGGTGACCCCGCTGAGTTGTCAAAACTGTTGTCAAAATTTCACCCCCCTAGGGTAAATTTCGATAACATGCATCAGAGTCTTGCAGTTCCAGGCAAGTAGATTGAAAGAGGAAAAATCACGAAAAATGGCTAAGTCCTAGTCCTAGGAGCAGTCGGGACATCTGGGCCACAGGTACACACGGGACGTGAAATGCCCAAATCGGCTGAAAGGAGGAAAAATTTTCCCAAGTCTTCATCCGGGACAAACAGGACACAAGTACGCGAAGTACGCGAACCGGCCGGTTTGGCCGAAATGAGAACAAATAGTCTGGAGACAAGTGGGACAAATGGACGTGAATCGGCCGAATCGGGTGAACCGGAAGAATTTGTCCCGCAAAGCACAGGGACAAGTGGGACAAATGGACGTGAATCGGCCGAATCGGGCGAACCGGAAGAATTTGTCCCGCAAAGCACAGGGACAAGTGGGACAAATGGACGCGAACCGGCCGAATCAGGCGAACCGGAAGATTTTGTCCCAAGCAGCACTAGGACATCTGGGACAAATGGACGCGGTGGATGCGAAGGAGCCGAAAGGGCCGAGAACCAACCAAATCATGACACGTGTCACAAAGGAAATGGTCAAAAAGTCAAAGGGCGAGTTTTGAAGGATCAGCCCGAACCAATGGGATAGTGCCACGTGTCCCAGCTAGGGCCCCTCAGGAAATTTCAAAAGAGAGCCCACCGAGAGGTGGAGGAGAGAGAGTTGCTCAGCGAATCAGAACCTGCCACGTGTCATCCAGGTGGCAGAGCGCGGGAAGAAATTTAAAAATCTGTTTTCACCTGTTTTGTGCCCTAAATCTTTAGATCGCCATAACTTTCGATCTAGAGCTCGGATTTGCACGTTCTTTATATCAACGGAAAGCTTGTGAGATTATCTACACGATTCCAGGGTCAATATTGCATTTTGGTTCAGTTTGGAGAGATAAAATCAAGAAACACCTCTGGCACGAAATAACAAGTAGAAGTAATGCTTCAACAAACAACTTTAATGCAGCAGACAGTTCGCCGCTTCTGTTGGACAGCCCGCTGTTTTGCCAGGATCCGCCGCTTCTGTCATAATGAGATGAACTGAATGCAACCTGGAGGTGGTTGGAGTAGATTTGGCTTCCCCCTCTCTCTTTCCTCTCTCATTCTTTCTATATATTGTAAAGAGGAGCTTCTTTTCAAGGGTCGAACATTTTCTGTTTTGCTCCTCCCTTCTTCTCCTATCAGGTGAATTTGTGGAGTTCGAACCTCTCATTTGAAACTGTAATATGACTCTGCCTCTTGGCATTCTGCAGTGTATTGTATCAATCTTTGGAGCAAGTAATACATGTCTGTGGATGATTCTCAACCCTCTCTGTGTTCATCTTGCATCCTCCTGGTCTTTCACTACAAGTTTTGTTATCTGTGCATGATCTTATATCACTTTTGAATGGTCCGTGTTTACTGGAAAGATAGGTGTTCTTCATTCCTCAGTGCATCACCTCTATTAGTTTAGATTTATTTTTATGCATCTTCTTACCCTGTCTCCTTGGCAGATTAGATTAGGTTTTGAGAAAACCCTCTGCATATTTCGTGTGCATCTGAACAGAGGAATAGGAACTAGCCTTCTCTGGAGAATTCTTTCTCATTTTCAAGTCCCACACTTAGAGAAAGGATTCAATGTTATGCAATCACACTGGATGCCAAAGTGATCAACCTAGAAACCTGATCTGCATCCAGGGGTGTTGTGATTTTGCACCAACAGTTCCTAATGTAATAAGTGACCTTTATATTATAAAAAGGGACTTAAAATTTTCCTAGGAAGTTGAAATTTTTTAAGTTGTGTGAGGACATATGAAAAGGAATTGGGGGGTAGATGAAGATTCATATTCTAATCTATAAATTTCAACGTCATTCCCATTTCAAAGGGTTGAAAATTGATCTTGTATACTCAAGAGTGCATTATAACTAGAGAAAGAAAAAGGAGATAACCATTTTTCTTCTACTTTCCTCCACTCTCAAATTTCTTCCATTCTTACACTATGTACAACTTCTGTTTAAGCATCAATACAAGAAGAAGTTTCTAGCTTTCTTTGACTAAGGGATTTCATGATACTTTGTGTTCATCTAATTCTATTTGGTCTTGTTGCCATTTGTAGGGTTGTTTCCTCTTATTTTAATGCATGTGATGAAGTTTATTACTAGTATGTGTGTCAGAATCTGATTTCCTACCTGTAACATTAGTTCTCCTACCTCTTTTCTCACTCCCCTTTCCTTCTCTTCAAAAAAAGTCTTCCCTAGCAAGAGATTTTTAGATTTTCCATAGGGTCAGTGGAGTGCTCCTGTTGGATCCTCGGTCGAAAGGTCACTACAAAAATTCACATTTTCTCGCGCATGCATATACGAGAGCTGCACTGGTTAAGTAGAGGAACTTAGATTCCCAGAGCGTTGGCAATAAATCCACAAGTTTTTCCACCCGAAAATTTTTCTCGCTAACACTATCTTAGCACCTAGGTCCATAGCAAGTAATTTGAACCATACCAAAATAAGGTGGAAAGTAAACCCAGTCTGGGCTCTGAAAATCCAATTATATTACAAGTCAAACATTCATACCTTTTTTGACCTTGGGGTTGGACTCCTACTTTACACATTCTCAGAGATAAAACAAACTTTGACATCACTAACTCTTTCCTTGAGAACTCACTTTATCCTTTTGTCCCCTTTTAAATAACATGACGCCAAGAATCTGGCTTGTACCCCGAATGAATGCCGAAAGAAAGCATGAAATTCTTCTAAGTTTGTCCCCTGGTCACTAAAACACTTCCTTGTTTCAGGCACTAGGGAACACTATCACCTTGTGCGTAATGTCCATAATATGTATAAATGGCCTGAATCTTGACAATACATCAAAGCATCCACTACCCCATACCTCAAGTTTTGTAAAAACCCTAAGACCTTGACAAAAGCATAAAACTAGGTGAATAATTAATTTTTTTTCCCAAAAGTAGGGTTTTTAAAGAAATTTTTTATTTCAAATGTCAGTACCAAGTGCACATCTAAACTAGAAATAAGAATACATTCATTGATATATCACTAAAATGAAGCCTAAAAATTATATGCACCAACATTGGCTCCATCTCGGGGATGGACTCCCCCAACGGGTGTCTAAAGAACACCAGAAGCAATACTAGGAGAAGAATACTAGATTCCTATCCATTAGGAAACAGAGTCCAAAAGATAACCACCACTTGAAACCATCACAATGAGAGTGAAAAACACCAACACAAAAAAAACCAACTGAAACCAAAATAAGAACCACTGTAAGGAAGAAAGAAACTATACACTATACAAAAAAATTGTTGAGGCCCAGAGGACCCAAAAAAATTCCACTAGAAACCACTTGTATCCCATACAACACATAATTTTCCAACCAAGAATCAAAAATAGACAAGCCAAATACCATGGGTGAGGAGCTAAACAACTTCAACTAGAACACAAACCACTAACCATCCACCACTACTGACATCCAACTCACCCTCCAGTAATGAAAATACACCATCTTTCAAAACAACAAGTAGATCTTGTGCACACAACAAGAGACATCCATGAACATCTTCATATTCACCACATACTCTAAAATGTAAAAAACTCAAGAATCTGAGGTGTACCCCAAGGTTCCTAACACATTCCTTCTTTTTAAATTTTGACTAGTCTCCATTTAATCAATCCTTTTTAAATATGAGGTAAACACCAAGACACAAGTATACATACCTATTTTTTACTTTTATTTACCATATCCATGTTGGAGGGAAGGTCATTTATCCCTTGCGTACCATGATCAATAAGTAAAGGGAAAACATCAAACCCCTAACATATTTTTGTCTAATGTCTCAACAAATAGGAGCCTATCTGTAAATGAACACCACTACCAACATTTAAAGCAACTTGTTTCATCCCCAGAGGTTTGAGTGAGAACTGATGTTCAACCATTTTTTAGAAAATAAGGGATCATAAACATTCAGGCATGGTTCTATAGGAAATTCACCACACATATATTTAGGAAATAGAACCACACCACCATCCTCTTATTTTCTACCATCTAGTACAACATTCTTAGTACAACTGTCACCAGAGAAAACCTCCTCAACATCCAGAGCCATTACATGAATTTCAGAATTAGGTGGGGGAACTAAATCACATACATCCAGGTCTGCAGAAAATGTCTAATCTATCCATGAATGCCTCATTACGGATTTACTTGAAAATTTACAACGCATTTTAAACCTCTTATCTTGTTCCACTACTGCGTTAAGAAAAAGGAATTTGTCTTCTACTGAGGGAACACCCCCATCATATTTAGTAATCATTTCATCCTTTAACTGAAAATTTTTATTACTAAGATAACCACAACCTAATTCTATATTTTTTGTATCACTACCTTCCATAAGAGCGTAACACACTCCTGTGAGGATATCCCAAAATTCATTTGTCGTTTTGGCACACAAAAGATCAGTAGAAGATATCCCACCTCTATAGTCTATTTGGCCATGTGACACAATATTTTTCACTTCCTAACTCCAATTTTTCAATATCAAGCACACCATCCAAACAATAGGGAGCATGAAGCATAAATAATTTGTTACACCATAAACTAGTATAACCACCATGATCAATCTTTTCAATATTTCCCTCAGTCAATGGCTCAGCAATCGATACTAGTTTTGTAGTCCTAATTTATTCATTCTTAAAACCCATGATCTTACTTTCTCCAACCAGGTCTATAGTATTTCTATCATGCTAATGAATAATAAAACCAATATCATCACTAAATTTATCTCTAAACATCGCTACCATTTTATTCCATGAGTGTAATGAACCTTGAGGTAAGGAATTAATGCAATATCTAGTATCTTCTTGTAGTGTATAAATAAATAAATTCTTGAAAATATCCTTATATCTTACCTCATATTCATTCATCACCTTCTCAAACAAACCAAGATAATGTTCCACATAGGTACTTTCAAATCCCTAAAAAATAGGAAGTTTCAACATGATTCCGTCAGGGATCTGATGTGGGTATCCATGTACCTCCTTGAAGTCTATATGCCTGAAGACACTTGATTTGAAAGGAAATTTAGGAGGAAAACACACCATACCACCATCAAAAATACGCATGGATAGGTTCACAAAACACCACTTCTTATAAATAAACACTTACCCCTTAAAACATGAGAAACCCAATGATATAACCTGAGCATAGGCTCAAGTATGACACAAAAAAAATTTACAATGAATAAAATGAAGAATACTAATCCAATATAACCAAAAGAATAATAGAGTTTCCACTATAATCATGACCCTAGAAAAAAAAAATGACACGAATCCCCCAAAGGTAGGCTATTCAAACATGTGATTCCTAAGTTACATAAAATAGGACGAGAAGATAAAAAATGAAAACCCAGGTGATCAACAACTTCATTTGTCCCTGACTATGACGTCAGATGGTTGTTGGATCTTGAATTTACACCCTAGGGGAGAGAGGGAAACATAGATGCACAGAGGTTAGGGAAAGATGAGTGGACTCACATGAATTTTTGTTATGTAGCATCAAATGGGGTCTTCCTCCTCTCTCCCTTCCACTCTCTCAAAGGGAGTGATTGGAATTCACCTTAACAAAGGGTGTGGCTGATTTCCTTGCTACTTTTGAGTCTTCCTAAGTCAAGGTGAGAGGACCAAAGATGTGACCTAGAGGGTAAAATATAGAGGAGGGAATCAGGAGAATGTCCCGAGACCGCCAGGGATAAACAATTAGGATTTGGATGCAACCACCAAATGCAACACTCACTCGAAAGAGTGGTCATAAAGTGTTATCCGCACATCAACCCCTGATACAAGTCACTAAAGGTAGGTTTGGAATTATCCACACATTAACCCCCAAGGATTTACATGAGATTTTCTTGGCTAATGTTAAGGATTTTCAATAATGAGTGAAAACACTTAAGGTATGTTGATTGACAATGTATTTTCACAAGCATATCTATATAAAATGAATGAGTAAGGTGAGACCCACATGAAAACTAATGGGACTTGAATAAGTTACTGCAAATTTGTGACTTGGAGATAGGGTTTCAAGGAGGAAGAAATGAAACACCAAATGGAACTGGGAGGATCAAGAAACATATCAACCATTTTTTCACCATGCCCTTATTATTTCACAAATATAGGGGATACATAAAATGGAATTTTCATATGAAATTGGTCGTGAGGAACCTCCAATAAAACATAAAATCTTGATCCTTGATAATTCATCTCAGTAACCCTAAGAATAAACCATCGTGTGTGAATTATGTTGAGTGTTCTAAATTGAGGAACCCCCAAGATAAATAAACACAACACCCAATATTGTTTAGTTAGTAAGGAATTTTACAGGTCCAGAAGATAACATCCTAAAGAGCCCCCAAAGGACATTAACCTCCCACACCATCCTAACATAACTTAAACAAAAACAAGGTGTCTTCATATAAAATTACAACCATAAAATGCACAAGATCGGAATGAAAAGACACTTTATTTTACCCCTAAAATCGTTCCACAAGTAGATCATAACCAAAATAATTATAGTAGGTTACTTAGGATAAACCCATTAAAATTGGAATTAAAAAGGGAAAACATATATATACGCTCTCAAAGCTCGTTAATGACTATACATGAGTAATCATCTTTACATGAATTCCAAGCGAATAGGAAACATAATAGTTCCTACATCACGAAAGTGTAAATTTCCATGGTCGACTATGCACCTTAAAAATCCTCGAATCCCTCTGAAGAGTCTTCTCCTCTCCCCCAACAAAACCATCTCTCTTTCTAAAACCTTAAACCCTCACATATATCCTTATCCATTTCCAAGTTTTACAGAAGATCCCTCCAGATTCTAACTAACTCATACTCAAGCCACCTCCTGAAGATTCCAAATAATATCAAGGGATATTTGTCCACAACAACCCTTAATTTTTCTCACCGCTAGCCCGTTACCATCATGCTAATAATGACGAGGAATTATATTTTCCACATCACATTAATTTAATATCAACTTTTACACATGTGAGTAAGTGTGACGTGGCTACCAAATTTAAATTAACAAGATATTATTCAAAGATGTAGAGATTTAATCCATCTTTGGAGAAAAACTTCACATTAATAATCAATATTAATCTAACTCCCACACATGCCCACCAATCCAGGCTAGATATTATATTTATGGTGGCATGATTTTCCAAGACATGTTATCATGGGAGCCATGCCTATTTAAGCATATCACAACAAGACACAAATTTATCACCCAAATTCCATTGATTCATTTGTGCCTTACTTCCTATTATCTAAATAACTATCCTAATTATTTGGGTAACTTATAAACATATTTTGACTTTGATCTATTCATTACAAGGTTACGCGTGCTCAAGCTCACTTGGCACATTCCCTTGGTTACATTTTGTTTCCCCTTCTCCCCTCTCCATTTTACTTTCCCTTCTCCCTTTCCACTTTCCTTTTCCTCTTTGTTTCACTCTCACCTTGTGTGCATCTCCTGCACATATGCCTTCTTCCTAACAGCTATTCACCCTGTGCACGCACCTTACACTTGCTTCAATCAACTAATTCCTTGGCCTTCTTGTGCACCCTGCACATCATCTTGTAATAGTTTTTCCTTGACCATGCATTCTCTGCTCACCAATTTTCCTCATTTTCCCCATGCATGCCTTCTTTTTGCCTTCTTCCAACACCTTATTCTTTCATGCGCATATCTTTTTGCCCTTATGTTCTGGGTTATCCTCTGACATGCTTAAGTGTGCCACACATAACCAATCAAAGCATACCAACAGGGCATCAAATACTTGCAACAAATAAATGAGTGACACTTGGTAGAAATGATAAAACATTTTCATAGTTGGCCACCCTTTCAACCAATCCATGCATGCCATGTTTCTTGCATGTGTAGACAACTCTGATAAACTTTTGACAACCATATATTTTGCTACAGAGCTCTGATTGGCACATGTCCAGTCTCAATCAATAACTGCTGACATGGGATACAATGCTAAATATTCAAATTCAAATTCTTAGCGTAGATATGGTGGGTGATAAATGGGAAAATGTCTTTATAAGTCATTAATAAGTACATCTTCTTTCTTCAACCAACTGATTTGATATGATCCTTCCCTCCTTCCTTCTCCAACATGCCAAACAGACTTGGGGAAATGTACTTGACAAATTTACAGGCAGATTTGTAGGACATTTAATACTTCTTGTTGGTGGTTGCATTTCAAATTCATGATTTTCCCTCCTTCTTCTCTTCTTCTTCCATGGATTCATCTATAAATGTAAGAGTTAGACTCATTATTAAAGTTGGATTCTTTATAATCCTTATGCATCTTTGCTAAGGAATTCATCTTTTATGTATTTTGAGTTACATAGACCTCTAGATCTAGCTCTTGCATGTGGATATCATCCTCTTTCACCATTGTAATAACTCTATACATTTCTCGAAGTAATAAAAGCATCATTCTATGATCATTCTCTATCCTAACGTGTTTGCATTCCTTCTTCAAGTGCCTTTTCTTTTGCATTACGTGTTTTTTGTGTCATTTCACGTCCCTTGTAGCTCCTTATTTAGTTGTGTTCCATGAAATTGATCTGGTAAATATGTTTTATATTATGTTACATGTGCCTAGCCTTCTTTCACACATTTACCTTCATTTTCACTCAGAACATATCGTATTCATCCCTCTTTTTTGGTGCTATCACCTTTTAGTGTAGGTTTCCTTTCATGTTATCCTTCTATCGCTAGTCCCTTGACATTGTTAGTTCAGTTTTCCCTTTCAACACTAGGAGTAGTCATAGCAGTAGAAATAGATAGAGGAACTGACCTTCTCCAGAGATCCGTCCCAAGCACACAAGGTCCCAAAACTTGGGGACGATTCCATTGTTGTCACAAATGACTCGGGTTTTTAAGATCCGAGACACGGGTGTAAATTTGATGACCAATAGTTTCTGGCGCGCCCTATGGGATAAGCATTGAAAGATTAAATTTCATATTGCTAAGTTCTGATGTGTGGACTTAGTATTTCTAGCTTTTTGAGGCTCATTTCAACACATCTGGTGACTCCTAACATTTGCAGATCTTGATTTTAGCAGCCCTAAATGCCTTTTATGTGCATGTATACTTTGCATACAATGGTAGAAGTGCAGTAGTTGAAGATTCTTTCGAGTAACTTCGGCCATCCTTGAGAAGAGTTAATTCCAAAAATCCCACATGCATATCTAGCTATATCCTATGAGCAAATCCCATTCAAATCACTCATCATGATAGAGAATTGGAGCAAGGGTTGCAATGATGCATCAGCCACCTCCTCCATCAATACAAATTGTTATCCAAAATAATCTCCTTGCTTATTTTTTGGCTAACTCCCTTTATTCCTTCCTTCCTTGTGCCTCAGTCAGAATCTTTTATTTCTCAGGCACTCAACAATTTTTTGGAAATGGTTTCATTGGATAGAGACCCTTCTAAGCTTTCCAGAAAGTTAAAATTTTGCCTCTTACTCCTTGTATGTCCTTTAAGTGTATGGCTCAACAGAGTTTGGGAGGGAAATTTTTTCAAGGGAGGTCTGGGGGCCAATGAGAAAGCACCAAGTTAGCGGTGGAATGGTGGATTGGTGGGGCTACACGAGAGAAATTTTTTGACACCGATGGTCTGCCAGCCAATAGGAGGAGGCCACATGTCCTCAGACCAGTGGGAGGTGGAAGGAAACTTTCCTTTTCACCAAACAATGGAAAATAATGAAATGAAAGCCTATCATTGATGGCCCGCACCAATCAAAAGCTGCCACGTGTCCATGCGGCTGACAAGCTCTTAGGGGCGGGCGTGATAGAAGTAATTTGGAATTTAGGCTCATGCCAATAAGAAGGTGCCACTTTTCTCTCTTCAGGGTAGAGGTTGATAGTGATGGAAAAGTTGGAAGCAGAGGCCCATGCACCAATAGGAAGGTGACAGGTGGTAGCGGAGCCCAAAGGAGTGACGGAGGAATTTTTGAAAATTTTCCACATATCCAAAAGGTGTAAAAGGTGTGGGATAAGGCCCGCGACCAATCAGAGGATGCCACATAGGAATCATAACTTTAGGAGGTGGAGTTTTTTTGCAGAAATCCTCCCAAAGGTCAAAAAGGAGGGAAAATTTCAAATTTTTGGCCCGCCAATTCAATTTTGCCCTAGTTTTGCCCTAAATCTTCAGAAGGGTAATAACTTTTTGATCCAGAGCTCAGATTTTCAGCATTCTTGGTGTCATTGGAAAGATGGTAAAATTCTCTACATGATGGAGGGCTCAATTTTGTGTTTTTGTGGGTTCTGAAGATATAAAATAAAAAACACCTTTGTAACGTGGAGATTAGGTAGACTGTACATTTCATACCACCAGATAATTATGAAGTATGGCTCGCATTCTCTTCCATGCATCGTCAAGAAAATCATTAGTGAAAATTTGAGGATTGCCCATGCTAATTAATGGATTGATTGTTGGTGGTTGAAGCATCCCTTCATGCTTTCCTGCATTTTCTCCTTCTTGGGTCCGAATTTCTGAATTAATTAATAATCCAAATTTCACTCATTTTGTCTAGTGTTGGACATAGAATGTTTTGTAGACTCCCTCTATTCACCCTAGAACGTGATTTTATGGAATTTCGTACCTCTTTAGGGTACTACAACCTATTTTCTGCCTCTCTTCTATTGTAATGCATGTAATTTGATATTAGAAATGACTTAATGTAAGCTCTAATTAATGAGTTTTAGTCCTGCTTTTTGTGTTTTTTGATTCATTCATGATAGTTCTTTTGACGATTTATGTCAGTTGATGTGCATGATGAAAGGGTACATTTCTGTAATCTGTGTCAATTTGTATAAGTAAATGTCCACCACTTATGCTTGGTGCGTATCACCTTATTAGTCTTAGTTTTATTTCTTTGCATCTTTCATGAGAAGAGTCCCCTTGGAATTTAGAGTAAGATTTTTTAGTTTAAACCTATGTAACTTTCAAGTAGCTACAAATGATCCCCAAGAAAAGTTTGTTCCAGGAACCAACCTCTAATGCTACGAGATTCTTTCCCATCTTTAGTGCAAGCCACGCACACTTGGGGAAAAGATCCTCACATTTTTTTCATTCACACCAGATGCAGTTTTCCTTACTAAGGTAGATCCATAACTCATTTGGGGGTGTTGTGAATCTACACTAACAAAAATTTTCTAACTTCACCAGGAGGAAGTACCCATGGTTCTTAGTCTATGTAACATGATATTCTAAATGGCATGCGCTCAAGAGTATTCCATACTTTACTAGTGAGAATCAAGTCATCCCTTGGGAGCATATCTAGGATATAGTGAATGTATCTTCACTCCACCTGATCACACATGATGATGTAACCGTCAGGATAGTTGTGACATCATCTTTCAAAGGAAAGGTTCTTCAATGGTATCCGAGGCTTGAGACATGGATCCATTTCCACCATGGGATGAGCTTGGAACAAATATTTGTAATTACTTTTAAAGATAATTCAGATCACCTATCTCTGGTGGAGGAATTGACAATAACAGGGAGGGCGCCTAATGAGTAGATGATTAATTTCAACATTAAATTTCAGAAGACTTGAGACATAATCCATCTTGTGGTAAGAAATACATCCCTAACATGTTTTTTTGTATTATCTAAAGGCGTTGAACACTGATATATTTTTCATGATTCAATCCATTGGAGGAAGGACCTTTCTAGTCGCTTATAATATTGCAGTAAGGGTGGATAATAGTCTTTTTTAGGTAGGAAAGATATATCCTAGATTGCCTATTCCCTTATTCTAAGAGATGTCACAAGCGTTCCCCATCCTTCTTGTGGCCCATATTATTGTTCCTGAAGTAAGGCATTTCAAAACCTATAACATCAACATCCTACTCTTTAGCACGAGTAAAAAGAGGATGAAGAATTGAAGACCTTGATTAGAAATTTGTCAAACAAAGTAATATCATTAGAGAAACAACAGGCGCATGCCTATAGAGGTAATAGTTCTAATTAGGCAGCATAGCCAAAGAAGTTTGCCTTAGAGGAATCAATATGGAAATCAAATTTACACACCTTAACCAGTAAAATGATAGATTGTATGCCAGTTGCACATATTCCCTTGCAAGTGGTTCCTCCAATGCCCTCTCTTCTAGCACCTAGTGCAAGTCAGACATGTTTGCTATCCAATTGTGTCAGAAAAACTTAGTACACGAGTCTGAGTGGTGTTTTCCTTACAACATGACATCATAGTTAGTATCACTATGTTAACATTACGCTACATGCACACAAGCCTATATGATCTAGAATGATTCAAAATGTGAACTTTCAACAAGTGCTCCTTAAGTAAAAAATCAAGAAAGGCCAAAAGGTTCTTCTTGAGGCCAACTTGATTTTATTCAGCACTTGAAGAATTATTTTATGCAATCAATCAAGCAGTAGAAGATGCAATAAGACTACATGCCCAAGTTGCAAACAACACAAGATACAAGAAGATAATGCTCGAGTCTTGTGCACATAGGTCATAATCCCAACAATCACAAGTAGAACCAAGAAAAATAAGAAAGATGTAGCCAAGGCATCCAATAATAGAAGTGCTCAATTTTTTCCATTTGATGGATCGATGTAAAGCTCCTTCAAAAGTGGTGTGCACCCCTCCTTTGGTAGGTCAAGCCTTCATCTTTAGCTAAAGCTCTTCTTTCCATTCCTGCACCCAGTAGTCAACCGAGTAAAGATGTCTTTGTGTCTCAAATATGACAAGTTAGTGGATTTTTCATTCAACATTGTGGATCATATGAAAAAGGAAAACTATAAATCTTATAATATGGGATGCCTTGACCCTTCCATCCTCAGCGCAACTTGTTGCATAAATCTCTGTCCACAACTTCCGTGAGCTGAAAAACCTATTCAGAATTTAGGCACATTACTATCAACATATGCTAAGAAGAGGATAAGATAATTAAGTAAAATTATCAAAACCCCCACCCTTTTATATGTCCTTGATCATAAGAAAACACCTAGTGCATAACTGCATGATATAATCAGGTGCTAGTACCTTTGTTATTCCCAAGAAGATAGACCGATGCCCTAGGTCTCAAGTTATAACCCTTTGTCCAACATGAGTCTTATAACTTGATGTTTCAATTATCGCTACCTTACAAGTCATCAATCATCTTGATTTGAACCTCCATGCGTGTCCAAATCTAACAATAACTCAAGATGTGCCAATCATTGACCTGCCTCCTTTGTTTTCCCTATGTCTATCAAGAGAATTTACTGTAAAAGTGGGGGGCTACTTGTCTTTCTGATTGGTATCATATATTACTCAAGATAAGGTATGGTACTTCGGTTTACAATAAAAGCTGAGAGCCAATATTTTCCTATCATGTAGAGTCATATGTCCCATCCCCCTCTCTAAGCTAAATGTTTAATCTAAGAACAAGATTCAGGTCCCAAAGAGTAGTCCTCCTCCACCTTTCTATTCCTAATCTAGTACTTAATTAATGGGCAGAGACGCACCATAAATTTGACCCATATGGTGAACAACTAGAAGCCTATGAAACTGGACTCGGTACTTACTACATTCTTGTAGAAGAAGCTATGCTTACATGCGCACGCTCAAGAAAGACCAAGTTTAACCCTGTTCTATGTAAGTTATACTTTCGATGGTTCCCGAAGAATAAACGACATGTCACGGGAGCAGGAACGTTTGTTCTCATTTCGATCCTAAGGATGAGAAATTATTCTTTGTGCACACACAGATTATAATATACCTGTTCTAATAATGTGGTAGAGTATGAGGTGCTGGTGCATGGTCTACTTATTACTGAAAAGAAGAAGATTAAGGCACTACAAATATTTAGGGACACGAGCTTGGTTATTTACTAGGTTACTAATAAGTGTCAAGAAAAGAATAATCTTCTCAAATCTTATAAACATAGATTTTTAGACCTCCTTAAGAGATTCGATGCTCTAAATCTGCAGGTGGTGCTGTGTAAAATGAATAAGGAAGCTAATCAAATGGTCGTGTTTGATTCACAGTTCCCTCCTGCTAAGGAATTTGTCAAAGGAAACACTTAACACATTAATATGGTATTCATACCATCCATTCCAGTCAACAACACTAGCTGGAAAGTGTTTGAAAGTGATGCACAAATCATCTAGTTCATTCAAAATGAAGCTGAATTCTCATCAAGCATGCAAGCTAACTTGCATGATAGCTATGGATACCAAGTGATACAACTTAAGTCAAATAATTTTCCTAAAGGGTTGGTCACCTTAAAGAAAATTCTTAGCCATGATGATGAGTTCAAGGGTGAAGAAAGATACATGCGTGCTACATAAGAAGACTACTCCCCATTCACTATTATGCACGGGAAGGATTTGTTGCTCAGTAAGACTTGCATGCACAATGAAAAGAAGGCCTTCATCTCTCTTTGTCAAAAATGCAATGATATATTTTCATAGGAGTATGAAGACCTCAAAGGTTTTGATCCAAGTGTTTCTCAACATTCCATTGACCTTGATACTAGTATCAAGCCTATCATAAAAAAATAACAACCAGTCAATCTAAAATAGAGCCCCTCATGAGAAAGGAATTATCCAGACTTATTGAGGAAAATATTATTTTTTCCATCAAGTAATCTACTTGGGTCACAAATTAGTTCCAGCGTGCAAAAATAATGGTGAAATTAGACTGTGTCAATTTCAGATATTTGAACAAGGAATCTCTAAAGGATCATTATCCTTTGCCTTCAATAGAGCAGATTCTACATTGTATGGCTGACACACAAAGATTCTCAATGTTATATGGGTATTCAAGTTTCAATCAAATCATGGTCAAGGAAGAGGATTAATTCAAAAAAATGTTTACGACAAAGAGGGGAACATATCCATATCAAAAGATGCTCTTTGGTCTATCAATGTAGGCATGACATTTCAGCACACCATGGACATTACCTTCAAAGGTTACATCAATGAGTTCATCTTGGTTTACCTTGATGACATAATAGTCTTCTCAAAGAAGAGCGTGGATCATATGACACACCTAGAGAAATTATTTGAGAGATGCAGAAAGTATGGGGAGTCTCTTAACCCCAAGAAGTAAAATTTTGTAGTGGTTCAGGGAAATCTTTTGGGCCATGTGGTTTCAAAGGATTGCATTACAATTTATCTTGAGTGTGTTTCATCCATCCTAGCTCTTTCCCTACCGACGCACAAGAAATCCTTATAGTCCTTCCTTGGTAAGATCAATTTTGTTAGGTGTTTTATTCCTAACTTTGCAGGACTAGTTCGACCCATCACCCTCATGCTCAAGAAGGACATAGCCTTTAGATGGAAAGCAAAAGGAAGAGAGACATTCAATATAATCAAGAGAGAAATTTATTGTGCGCCAACACTCATCAACCCAAATTATTCCAAGGAATTCATCCTTTATGCCTATGGTGCTGATGCAAGTGTTGTTTTTATCCTAACACAAGAAAATGAACAAGTGATGGAGTAACCAATGGCTTTCTTTAGCTAGATGTTGAAGGATTATGAGTTAAAGTACAGTCACATAGAGAAGAAAATATTCACCATCATGCATGTTCTCAATAAATTAAAAAGTATTCTTGCCACTAATCATATCAAGGTGTTAGTCTCCCACTCTTCTATCAAAGACTTCATCATACGAGAAGAGATCAATGAAAAGAGAGCACGATGGGTGACCAATATCATGGAATATGATGTGACTATCAAAGCCACAAAACTAGTAAGAGGTAGCACACTATGCAAGAAGATTACTGAGGATGCACAAAATGAGCTTGAGACTTCATTATTTCTTGATGAAGCTATCCTACGCACAGAACTTGAGCAAAATATAGACCCTGGCATGCACGAATGGAATAATGACATGATCACATTCCTTTCCAAGGGAATATAACCTCCTATCTTAAATAAGGAAAATATAATACATCTGAGGTTACAATCCATCCCTTATGTTTTTATTGATGGAATTCTCTGCAAGAATAATCTTGATGGCATGTTGTTAAGATGTATTAACGACACATAGACTAAAAAATTGTTAGCAAAATTTCACGATGGATTATCTGGTGGACACCTCTCTACCAAAACTATAGCAATGAAGATCATAATGGCAAGAATATTTTGACCTACCCTTTTTGTTTATGTACACAAGTGGGTCATGAAATGCAAGGAATGCACTTTCTTTATAGGTAAAAAGAGATTAGCAGTGCTCCCCCTCCAACCAATACAAGTGGATCAACATTTTAGACAATGAGGTCTTGACTTCATAGGCATGATTAATCTACCTTTGAGCACTAGACAAAAATGGGTGTTGACAATTACAGACTACTTCACCAAATGGACAGAATATGTTGCACTCAAGGAATCAATCGAGTCAGTAATCCTTGAGTTTCTCGAAGGTATAGTCACAAGGTTTGGTTTTCCTCAAACCATTATCTCTGATAATGAAAAAGAATTCCTTGGGACCCAAATCAATTATTGGGCTTGAAATCAAGGCATCTATCTAAAGACTTATTCCAACTATTACCCCCAAGGAAATGGTCTAGCATAGTCAAAAAACAAGAACCTAGTCAGAATTATGAAACACATAATGGACATCAGCTAAAGACAATGGCATACAAAGGTCTCATGCACGCTCTATGTAGACATAATCATAGTAAAAAATGTAATAGAAAATTCACCTTACAAGATTTTCTATGGAAAGGAGGATACCCTTCCCTTGATGTTGGTGTTGAACTCATTGGTGCTTTTCTAACAGCTGGAATTTGAAGGCACGTACCAGAGAGAAATCAGAATGGAAGAGCTAGTTAATCTCAAAGAATCAAGGGAATCTTTCATGATAAAATTAGAATAGCATCAACAAGAAACAAATAAATGGTTTGAAAGAAAGGCTAAGCCTTAAGCTTTCAAATATGGGGACTTGGTCTTAAAATGGGATGCTGACAAAGCTAAACCAGGGTGCCATTTAAAGTTTGATGTACTTTGGAGTGGCCCATACATCATCAGTTCATGTAAAGAGGCTAACTCTTTCTAGTTAGCTCATCTTGATGGAGGCACGCTATAAATCCCAATAAATGGGATCCATCCCAAACCCTTCCATTGATTTTGTTGCATCATTTTGTATATATTATGGTAGTTTCAATTCCTCTAAGTGCATTGCGTGCACATTGTTTATTTTTACATAGTTATTTCCTATCATGTGCTTCCCACGTGTAATCTTATGTTGCTTCTAGGATGAAAGTCTTTTTTTAGCACTTACAAGTTTCAGAATAAAATTAAGAAATGATCCTTCAAATGAATTCAGGGGCGGTTCTTCAAAGTTACAAATCAGAATTTCATGATCATATAGTAGACTCCATGCCCAATGGATGTTCCACGCTACTGATCTCCTTCATCTAGTAGGCAGATGGCCCCAAAAGTTGCCAAAACTATTATCCAAATAACTCTCCTAGTTATTTGGGCAACTTACAAACATATTATGACTATGAGCTATTCATTGCAAGGTTGCGTGTGCTCAAGTTCACTTGGTAGATTCCCTTGGTTGCATTTTCCTCATGCAATCCTTCTTTTCCTCAAGCTCCCTTGTGCACTTTCCCTTCTCCCTTTCCACTTTCATTTTCATCTTTGTTCCACTCTTACCTTACACACATCTCTTGCACATTCAACTTCTTCCTAGAATCTATTCACCCTACACACACACACCTTGCACTTGCTTCAATCATATAAGTCCTTAGCCTTCTTGCACTCCCCACACATCATCTTGTAATAATTGTGCCTTGACCATGTGTTCTTCGCTCAGCATTTTGCCTCATTTTCCCCATGCACATCACGTGCCCCTTCTTTCTGCCTTCTTCTCACACCTCATTCTTCCATGCACATATATTTTTCCCCTCCTCTGTGCCATGCCATCCCCTCACATGCTTGAGTATGCCACATGCAACCAATCAAAACATGCCAACAAGGTGTCGAATCCTTGTAACAAATCAATGAGTGAAAACTGGCAGAAACAACAAAACATTTGCACAGTTGGCCACCCTTTTAGCCAATCTGCACATGCCACGTGTCTTGTGTGTGTAGAAAACTCTGAAAAACTTCTAACAACTTTATCTTTTGTTACAGAGCTCTGATCAACACGCGCCTAGTCTCAATTGATATCTGCTAACATATGCTACAATGCTGGACATCCAAATTCAAATTCTTGGTGGATCTGATAGGTGAGAAATGGGAAAACATATTTCTGAGTGTTGATGAGTAGAGCTAATTGTTCCAACCACCTGATTTGATATGATCTACCCTCCTTCCTTCTCTAACATGCAAAAGAGACTTGGGGAAATGTATTTGATAGATTTTTAAGTGGATTTACAAGCATTGAATGCTTCTTGTTGGTGGTTGTATTTCAAATAAGGATTTTCTCTCCTTTTTCTCTTCTTCTTCCATGGATTCATCTATAAATGTAAGAACTGGGCTCATTTTTAATGTTGGACACTTTGGATCCTTATACTTTTTGCTAAAGAATTCATATTTTCTATATTTTGAGTTGCAGACCTCTAGATCTAGATCTTGCATGTGGATATCAACTTCTTTCACCATTATAACATCTCTATGCATTTCTGAAAGTAATAGAAGCATCATTTTGTGACTATTCTCTATCCTAACATCTTTGAATTCCTTCTTCTTGTCTTTTTTTTACATTGTGTGCTCGTTGTGCCATTCTACATCCCTTGCAACATCTTATTTAGTTGTGTTCCATGAAATTGATCTTGTAAATATGTTTTAAGTTGTGATACATGTGCCTAGCCTTCTTTCACATATTTCCCTTCATTTTCACTCAGAACAGATAGTGTTCATCCCTCTTTTATAGTGTTATCGCCTTTTAGTGTAGGGTTTCTTTCATGTTATCCTTCTATTCATGGTCCCTTGGCATTATTATCTTAGTTTTCCCTTTCAGTACTAGGAGTAGCAATAGCAATAGATATAGATAGAGGAACCGATCTTCTCCAAAAAAAATTCCCAAGCGTGCAAGGTCCCATAACTTGGGGATGGTTCCATTTTTTTCACAAACAACTCATTTCTTCCAGATTTGAGACACAGGTGCAAGTTTGATGACAAACATTTCCATTAACAACCTTATTCCCATGGCTTACGTACCCCTAAGATCAAGTCCTACCAATGAAGAACTCAACCATCTGGGTGAATTTTTCCAATTAACATGCCCAAACGAAGCATTCATCAAGCATGTCTTCAGTGTTCCCAATTCCAAGGTCATTTCTCTTGACAATTACTCCCCAGATATTATAATCCCATCCTTCTTGAATTGATTTTCTGAGATATGTGCTTCATTCCCTCTTTTTTAGACTCTTCAATTTCACTTAATCCTCCTTGAATAACACCTAAGCACATGACACCTAAAACAAAACTATATCCTTCATTTCACATATGTCCATGACAACCAATGGAATATGAACAAATATTACTAAAATCCCATCTTACTGACTGTAGAGATCCCAATGAAAATCCCATCAATTGCATCGGAAGAAAAAGGAAAACCTTCTAGTTTGAATACAGACAATACACAAAAGTGACTTTTGGCCTTGGAAGCTACTTTGGCAAAACTTTGAGCCACAATGAGTATCCAAGATCTTCCCCCCAAGAAATGAAGAATCACCACAAATGAGACACCCATAAAAGCAACTCCATCTCTCACATCTTGATGCTTCACTTCTCGTAGGACAAAGGATTACATAAGAGGAGGACTCCCTTTCTCTAAATGGGTGAATTTACTAAAGAAACAGAGGGAATTCACCCATATTAATAATGGACCGTGGGTGGAGAATCCTAAGCTAATGGAGAAGGGGATGTCACAGGGGTTGGTGAGGGACATTCAGTTTGTTTTCAGTGCCATGGCCCATGAATATTTTATTCAACATAGGGACCATCTACTAAAGCATGCTCAAACTTTCCTGAGTGAAAATGTGACTTCTGAAAATTGACTTCCATGTCTATAATTAGATTGTTTGTATTCTCACCATTTTTGTGTGTGTATATATATATATATATATATATATATATATATATATATATATATATATATATATATATATATATATATATATATAATATATATATATATATATATCTATATATATATATATATATCTATATATATATATATATATATATATATATATATATATATATATGTATGTATCTTCAAGGGAAGGGGGCCCTATAATAGAAACCCCATTTTTCACAGTATACATCATTTTGAACTACCCATTTTATTCGTCAATGCATGATACATATTTCTTTCTTCTATTATAATAACTGAAACATATCATTTATCTTCACTTTTCACATGCATCACACAACTCATATTCCCATATAAAACTCACCACTATACTCAAGAATTCCACATAAGTGCACACTACCCTAAGAGAGAGAGAGAGAACCAACTACTTGTTACCCAATGGTTCCTAACTTATTTCAAATGGAAAAGACTAAGTTCCTTTCCCTCTTAAATGCATTCCAGAGAAATCATAAACATATACCAACTTTCTTCCTTTACCCATCTAGGTTCTGTTAGTCGTCAAACTTGCACCTGTGTCTGGGATTTGGAAGAACCGAGTCATTTGTGACAAAAACGGAAACATCCCTAATTTTTGGGACATTATGCGCTTGGGAAGGATCTCTGGGAAAGGTCGGTTCCTCTATCTAATTCTAATGCTACTGCTATTCTTAGTGTTGAAAGGGAAAACTGAACTAACAATGCCAAGGGACCGGGGATAGAAGGCTAACACAAAAAGAAACCTACATTAAAAGGAGATAACACTAAAAAAGAGGGATGAACATTATCTGTTCTAAGATAAAATGAAGGGAAATGGATGAAAGAAGGCTAGGCACGTGTAACACAACTTAAAATGTATTACCATATCAATTTCATGGAACACAACAAAATAAGGAGATGCCAGGGATGTAGAATGGCATAATGAGCACACAATGCAAAAGAAAAGGTGAGAAGAAGGAATGAAAACATGTTAAGACAAAGAATAGTTACAAAATTATGCTTCTATTACTTCCAAAAATGTATAGAGTTATTACAATGGTGAAAGAGGTTGATATCCACATGCAAGAGCCATATCTAGAGGCATGCGATTCAAAGTACATAAAATATGAAGTCCTTAGAAAAATAGGTAAGGATTTAAAATGTCCAATGTTAATAATGAGCTTAGCTCTTAAATTTATAGATGAATCCTTGGAAGAAGAAGAGAGGAAGGAGGGAAAATCTGAATTTAAAATACAACCACCAACAAGAAGCATTCAATGCTTATAAATCCACCTACAAATCTATTAAATAGGTTTCTCCAAGTCTGTTTGGCATGTTAGAGAAGGAAGGATGGAGGATCATATAAAATTGAGTGGTTGAAGTAATAAAATCTACTCATTAATCCCCAGAAATATGTTTTCCCATTTCTCACCTACCAGATCTACCAATAATTTTAATTTGAATGCTTAACATTGTAGCCCATGTCAACAGCTATTGATTGAGATTAGGCACGTGCCAATCAGAGATTTGTAGAAAATAATATGGTTGTCAGAAGATGTTAGAGCCATCTGGGCACACAAAACACGTGGTGCACATGGATTGACTGAAGAAATCATCTAACCATTCATTTGATTTGTCATTTCTGCCACATGTCATGCATTGGCTGGTTGTTAGGATTCGAAACACTGTTAATGGCTTTGACTGGTCGTATGTGGCATACTCAAGCATGTTAAAGGATGACATGACATGGAAAGGCATGCAGGGGGCACAAAGATAATGCACATGAAAGAATGAGGAATTGGAAGGAGGTAGAAGGAAGGCCTACGTAGGTAGAATGGCTACTAGGAGGAAGGCAGCTGCGTATAAGATACATGCAAGAAACGAGTGGAACAAAGAGGAAAAGGATAATGGAAGGAAGAAGGGGAAGTGCACACGAGTGCGTGAGGAAATAGTGACTAAGTGAAGGTTCCAAGGAGCTTGAGCGCACACAACCTTACAATGAAGAGCTCAGAGCTAGAAAGTGTATACAAGTTACCTAAATAACTAGGAGAATTATATGGATAACAGTTTTGGTGACTTTCGAGGTCATCTTCCTGCTAGATGAAGGAGATCAATAACCTAAAGCATCCATTGGGCATGAATTCTATCATATAATCATGAAATTTGGATATGCAGGTTTGAAGAACTACCCTTGAAGTCACCTGAAGGATCATTTCTTGACTCTTATTCTGAATCTTGTAACTACTAAAATAATACCTGCACCCTGGAAGCAAAGGAAGAGCGTGTGTGAGAAGAAAATAATTATGTACAAAAAAACCATGTGTGTGCAACACACTCAGAGGAATTGAAACTGCTCTAATCTATACAAAATGATGCAACAAACTTAGTGGAAGGGTTTGAGATGGATCCCATTTATTGGGATTTATAGTTCTCCTCCATCAAGGTGAGTTAACTCAAAAGAGTTAGCCTCCTTGCATGAATTGATGATGTACAGGCCACTCCAAAGTGCTTCAAACTTTGAATGGTGCCCTGGTTTAGCTCTTTCAGCATTCCATTTCAAAACTAAGTCCCCAAATTTGAAATCTTGAGATCTATCCTTTCTGGCAAACCATTTATTTGTTACTTGTTGATGCTACTCTAACTTGATCATGACAGAGTTCTTTAACTCTTCAAGATTAACCATCTCTGTCATTCTGATTTCTCCTTTTGTCCACAGCTTTAAATTCTAGCTGCTAGGTAAGTGCTAATGAATTCAATTCTAGCGTCAAAGGAATTGTCACCTCCTTGCAATAGAAAAGCTTGTAAGGAAAAGTTCCTATTGCTTTTTAAATTGTGATTCTATCTTCTTAGAGCACTCATGAGACCTTGGTATGCCACTATATTTGGCTAATGTGCATTGTGTGTTTCATCATTCTAACCAGGTTCTTATTTGTTGAGTCTGCTAGAACATTTCCTTGAGGGTAATAGTTGGAAGAATTCTTTAGATAAATGCCTAGATTTAGAGCCCAATCAGTGATTTTAGTTCCAAGGAAGGCTTTTGCATTATTAGAGATAATGGTTTGAGGAACGCTAAACCCTGTGATCATACCCTTGATAAATTCAAGGATGAATGACTTAGTTGATTATTTGAGCACAAAAACTTCTATCCATATGGTGAAGTAGTCTGTAGCTGTCAACACCTACTTGTGTCCAGCTCTTGAAGGCAGATTGATCATGCCTATGAATTCAATAACCCATTGCGCAAAAGGTTGATCCACTTGGATTTTTCAGAGGGGAATTGCTTTCAATCTCTTCTTTCCTGAAAATAGAGTGTATTCCTTGCATTTTGTGACCCACTTGTGCTCATCTACAAACAAAGTAGGCCAAAAGATACCTACCATTATTATCTTCATTTTGGTAGTTTTGGCAGAGAAGTTTCCACCAGAGAATCCATCATGAAATTTTGCCAACACTTTTTCAGTCTGCATGTCATTGATACATCTTAACAACACACCATCAATATTTTTCTTGAAGATAATTCCATCAATAAAAACATAAGGGATAGATTGTAACCTTAGATGTCTTCTCTTTGCTTTGTTTAAACCGGGAGGGTATGCACCCTTGGAAAGGAATGTGATCATGTCCTTCATCCAGTCACACATGTCAGGGTCTATATTCTGCTCAAGTTATGCACATAGAAGATCCTCATCTATAAATAATGAAGCCTCAAGAACATCATGCGCATCCTCACCAATCTACTTATAGAGTGCATTTCCTCTTACCAGTTTTATGGATTTTATAGTCACATCATATTCCATGATTTTGTTCAGTCATCGTGCTCTCTTTTCACTGATTTCTACTCCCATAATGAAGTATTTGATAGAAGAGTTGGAGACTAACACCTTGATATGATTTGTGGCAAGCATTATTTTCAATTTATTGAGTGCGCGCATGATGGTGAAGACCTGGTTCTTTGTGTGACTGTATTTTAATTCATAATCCTTCAACATCTGGATGAAGAAGTTCGATGGTTATTCCAACCATTATTCATTTTCTTGTGTAAGGATAGCAACAACACTCGCATCAGTGCCATAAGCATAAAGGATGAAATCCTTTGAGTAATCAGGGTAGATGAGTGTTGGCACATAAGTAATTTCTTGATTGATTCTATTAAATATATATCTTCCTTGTGTTGTCCATCTGAAGGCTATGTCCTTCTTGAGCATGAGGATGATGGGTTGGATGAGTCCTACAAAGTTAGGGATAAAATTCCTAACAAAATATATATTACCAAGGAATGAATGTAAAGCTTTCATGTGTGATGATAGGGAAAGAGATAGGATGGTTGAAATGCGCTCAGTATCAATTGTAATGTCATACTCTGAAACCACATGTCCCATGAGTTTTCCTTGTGCCATTGCAAAGTTTCACTTCTTAGGGTTAAGACATACCTTAAACTTTATGCATCTCTCAAAGAATTTCTCTAAGTGTGTCATGTGATCCGTGCTTTTCTTTGAGAAGACAGTGATGTCATCCAAGTAGACCAAGATGAACTCATTGATGTAACCCTTGAAGGAAATTTCCATAGGGCACTGGAATGTGGCACCTGTGTTTGAAAGAAAAAAGGGTATTTTATGATATGCATATATTCCCCATTTGGTTGTAAACGTCATCTTGAATTGATCCTCTCCTTGACCAGGATCTGATTGAAACCTGAATACCCATCTAACATTGAGAATCTTTGCACATCAGCCACAATCTGTAGAATCTACTCCATGGAAGGCAAATGATAATGATCGTTTAGAGATGCCTTATTCAAGTCTTTGAAATCAACACAGAGTTTGATTTCACCATTCTTCTTGTGCACTGGAACTAGATTTGTGACCCAGGTAGAGTATTTGATGGGTAAAATATTTTTTTCCTCAATAAGTTTGGATAATCCTTTTCTCATGAGGGGCTCTATCTTTGGATTGATTTTTCGCTACTTCTGTCTGATGGGATCGATACCAAGATCAAGGTCGATGGAGTGTTGAGTGACACTTGGATCAAAAAATCTAAGGTCTTCATACTCTCATGAGAAGATATCACTGTATTTTTGACAGAGAGAGATGAAGTCCTGCTTTTCCTTTTGCATGTAAGCTTTACTAAGTAGCAACTCCTTTCCTTACACAATAGTGATTGGGGATCAATCCTCTTGTGTAAATCACATATACGTTTCTTCACCCTTGAGCTCATCATCAAGGATAAACCTTTTATCTAAGGTAACCAACCCTTTAAGAAGCTTATTTGAATTAAGCTATATCACTTGGTATCCATAGTTTTCATGTAATTCAGCTTGTATGCTTGATGAGAATTCAAATTCATTTTAGATGAACTAGACAATCTACGTGTCACTTTCAAACACTTGATAGCTATTGTTGTTTTCTGGAATGGATGGTATGATCACCATCTTAATGTGTTAAATATTTCCTTTGACAAAGTCCTCAACAGGAGAGAACTATGAACCAAGTACGACCATTTGACCAGCTTCCTTGTTCATTTTTCATGGTACCACCTATAAGTTCAGAGCATCAAAGCTCTCAAGGAGGTCCC
The DNA here is from genome assembly GCA_019776745.2 of Taxus chinensis. NCBI lineage: Eukaryota > Viridiplantae > Streptophyta > Pinopsida > Cupressales > Taxaceae > Taxus > Taxus chinensis. The sequence goes on from CM034152.1 coordinate 118,467,886, forward strand.
AAAATATATGTTTATAAGATTTGAGAAGCCTATTCTTTGCTTGACACTTGTTGATAACCTAGTAAATAACCAATTTTGTGTCCTTGAATATCTGCAGCATCTTAATCTTCTTCTTTTTAGCAATAAGAAGACCATGTACCAGTGCCACATTGTTATAACATGTAAACTACAACCTGTGAGTGAGTAATAATTTCTCATCCTTAGGAGAAATGAGAACAAATCCTACTCCCATGCCATTTCTACTTATGGATCTATCAAAGTATATTTTTCATAGACCAGGTTCAACTTGGTCTTTATTGAGTGCATGCTGTAGCACAACTTCTTCAAGAATGGAGTAAGTACCAAGCCCAATTTCATAAGCTTCTAGTTCTTCAGTGTATGGGTCAAATTTATGGTGCCTCTCTACCTAATCATCAAGTACTAGATCAAGAATAGAAGGTGGAAGAGGATGGTCTTCAGGAACTCAAGTTGGTCCTTCTTGGATTAATTAGATGGCTTGGAGAGGGGATGGGACACATAACTCTACATGATGCTAAAATATAGGCTTAGATTATATGGTAAATCGGGTACCATACCTTATCTTGAGTAACATATGATACCATTCATGTAACATTCCCATTTTAAGGCTTTAGAAACAAGGGATTTTTTATTTTTTTTTATAATAATGTTCTCTATTCTAAATAATCATAATTTATAACACACATTCCATGAAAATCAATCTCATAATAGATAGCCATATGCAGCTGTAATAACTTGGTGAAACACCGATCTCTCATTTCATGACTCAGAGAAACACGGATCTCTCATGTTAATTCATTGAATTGTATACTAGGTATACTTGGTTCTTATACCATTTTCAGGATGCTAAGTGTTATTCTTAAGAGGCCTATCTGAATAATTATTCCCAATATTCATCTGAAATATTGCATCTTAAAACTAGGTGAAGTAGGACAATGCAACCAGTAACTAGCGATACTTTGGCCAAATATTTACAACATATTGTTCATGTTAATATTCCTAGATGGCATACTTTTCAAATGGAATATGTCCTTCACCCCACTTCATTTGTTATCTAGAATGGTTCTTCACTGACTTTCATCAGTCCACTTATTCAAGGTTAAACCCTATCCAAAGTTAGCAACATAGTCTAGGGTAGACGGCTACTCACAATGACTAAGGTTACATAGACATACTCAATCGACCTAAGTCGATTGCATGTGTTCCTAGTTATCCTAAGTCTTTCATGATTTTCCCCCAATAGTAGGTCATACCTCTAACGTAACCTATGGTATAACTAAGATCAAGTCCTAGTTTATGTAGTTCTAGATGATTCAACTCTAAAGGGTGTTGGAACATGTCAACTATAACATAGTATCCTCATGAAGACCTAAGTCTTCACGGAGGTACAGTGTTGCAGTTGGCATGTGTGCCAACATCCGTCAGAGTCATCCCCTCTGGATGTACATACCCAATAAAGAAGTTAATTACTTAATTATTTTCCTTAATTATGTCTAATGACAGCAACCATATTGAATTCCTAGTTTCATTAACCATTAAGGTTACCAGCAATAAATGAATTGTTAATGCTTTTTAAAAACATCAAGGTTCCCTTTCGTTCATTAACTTCATAATTTAGGATACAGTTTACAAACATAAACAATATACTAACAATATGGTTCACTTACTTAACTTAACCATGACTTAACTTGTTTAAGTTCTAAATCAGATTATTTTTAATAAACTTCATTTAAAATGAAGTCTACTATTTTATATTAGTATATACCTTTCTTTTGCTTAATTCAGTTTAAGGTACAAGTCAAGATTAAAGTACCTCTTCCTCTCTTAAGACAACATTAGGTTTAAATTCCCAAGGATTCTAAACAAAATGATTATCATTTTGGAATATTTATCTTTCTTGTTCTTATTATGAATTATGGTTCATTGTAACCTCTTATCATTATACAAGTTATCATAATAGATTTCCTACTTCCCTTTATCATCATTTTAAATTAACCATAGTGATTAGTTAAATGATCATCCATGAATGCCAACTTGATAAGTTACATTACAATAAAGGGATAGTGTATCTAATTCCCTTACCATATAGTTCATTTTAATTCAAACTCAAAGGGTTCATTACATATATGAATAAAAGAGAATAAATATAATATTACAATTCCCTTCCCCAGGAATATACAAAGAGAGTGACACATCAAGTACGGATAAACCCACAATCTTTTCCATTCATCTACGTGGAATAAATACTTTACAACTTCAACATTTCAAACATCTTTAGAGTCAAACATCATCAATAAGCTCAATTAAAAATACAACTTTTTTCTTACAAATAAATCTCAAAAATGAATCATTTTTCCTCATAAGAGATCCAATCTTTTGGTAAACAAAAGTAACATCATAAAATATCTTGTCTCCTTTTACCACTTACGAAGCCCATCTTCAAAATTTGCTAGCATGGGTCAGTTCATTGAATTGAGCATGATAAGCACTAAGCATTAAAATGATGTGCTTTAAACTAACTATTTTATAAAAAGAACTCCGTTTTCATAGAACCGATAAAGCATTATAGAAAGTCACATCCAAGGAATGGCAAACATAAGAGGGAGGAAAAAAAGATAATCCATATCCAAATTAAGAGAAGATCATGGAGAAATCAAACTCAATGTTTCATCCTATGATTTCATAAAAGAATTATTTCAGACAAGATCACCAACCACAATTCATCTATTATTATTTATGATTCATATCTAGATTCCTTAACCAAAAATAAGAAGATACTAACTCAAATAATTCATATAAATAGCATTACCTTAAAGGAACGGTGCTTCAATTACACAACATTAACTTACTCCATCCTAGGATATTTAATGCCAAGCTTAAATAACTTTATGACAAAAATTAGGATGAACCAATAATATCTTAAAGTAAGAGTTTCTTATTTGAGAAACTAAATACAAGTTCAAAGTCAAACTCTGGTCTAAATTTAGGATTAGCATCAACAGTTTGACAAGGATAGATTTAATTTGCATATATCTGGGATTACTCACACATCATAATAATTTCAACCCTACCAAAGTATCATTCAAGGAGAAGAATGTAAGGATTTAGCTATTAACAACTCACCTTGTAAATCTATCCATGTAATACTAACCGTACAGGTCAAATCCTTAAACAAGAGAAATGTGGATGAGAGAATGATTGAAAAAGAGAAAAAGGATCAATCTATATCTGTCTTCCAAGTTCAAACAAAAAACAATGGTATTGAAAATATTTAACTTAAAAAAGAGAGAAAGGATGACAACAACTAAAGATGAGATAAGATCTCATTATCCCTTCTTATAAAGAGGTATACATACCAGAATATAAAGGGAATGAGGCAGATCTGACCAAGAAAAACATTTAACTCCAAAAACCACCAAGAACTATTTGATATTACAATCGGTATCTTCGACTGAATATAAAAGTCAGAAATCGAAAGATGAATTTTTCCCCAACATATAAATGAGAACAAAAATGGTAGTGAAAAGGCTACTTAACTAAAAATTTTATTCCAATGACTTCAGTTAAAATAGTATCCGGAAGCAACAAACCAATAACAGAACATAAAACTTCATTCCAAAAGTTAGTAGCATCAACTGAGAAGTTCCTCTGGTTTTCCCAAATAAAATGGAGACATAGTAACATTTGAAATAGATTACCCTTATGCCGCCACAATTTCCTTTCAAGTTAAACTCACACAAGCTTACCCATTCCTTCATGGAAAAATGGGAAAGAAAGTAAAAACAAGATTTAACAGTCAAAATATACATTCAAACCAACCCAGGTCCACCCTCTTCACAAGAACTAATGGAATAGGCTACTAGTTTTTAAAGGAAAGGACCCAACCCAATTAGACCACAAGCATAACAAACGAATAGCGACAAGACCCCCAATTTAGGTGCTCAAAGTCAAGCTCAAAAGAAAAATAGAAAAACCTAAAACGTTCCGGTCCAATTCCTCAAGATTGCCAAAACTAAACTTAATCCACAATTCAACCTAGATACCCCGTTCCTACAGTATCATCTAAACATCAAAATTTAAAAGGAAAGAACCATTAAATCCAATAATATAATCCAATAAGGTAACTCCTGTAACATGAAATCTCACTTCAGTAAAAGCTACATATAAATTTGATAAGCCTTTCATGGATCATGATAGCAAAATAACTATCAACACTACTATCAGACAGATTGTAACAAGAAGATTCGTTTAGACCCAAAATCATATAAGTCATTAACAAATACTTCTCACAACTTACAAGTGCAAGCAACACAAAATTGACTTCATTTAAGTTTAAGCAGAAGCTAGACATAATTTTAACAAATTTCAAGCAAGGGAGAACAAAACCTGAAACATAATTCTTCCATAGCAGTGACTTTTACTGTTTAGCTTCAAAAAAATACCAACAGAATTTCTCATATTCAAAATATCTCAAGCTCAGCAAAAAGAAGAACATGGTTACTATTATTTTTCCAACAAGAACGAATCCCAAAACATTGAATCCGACTATCCATTTTAGCATATTTCAACAAACATCACAAGATTTGATAACATTTTGAGCTCAACAGAAGAAAAACATATTTCATACCTTCACCCAACAAAGGAAACAAACCCAGCTCATATTTTTATCAAATAGTAAATCTAAGTAGGTGTACACAGTGAAAAATAAACATGAATGCAAAATAAACACCACATAAAAACCCACTTGTTCCCCAAGAGACAAATTTGTTTTAATGAAAAAAACAATAAGAAAAAGTAGAACGATATTAATGGGTAGATCCTATCATGCCTGATAGAGATTCTTATTGATTTGCAGAATATTTCCAGCCAAACCTCCACAATCTCTTCTTTTTCCAAGTGACGTTAACAAATCTAACATTTCTACTTATTTTTCATATACTTGCACAAGGTCCAAAAATAGCTCAAGTATGCCAAAAAAATACAGCAAGATCAAAAATAAAATTGTTGGTTCGAAGAATCAAAAATCCCATGTACAGGAAAAATCAAAATAAACCAAAGATCTAACAACCTTTCCAAAATCTGCCATGTCTTTCTTCTAGGCAGTTTCTTTTGCCATACCCGAGACCAATTAATGTGAGGGTACTTTTAGTTTTCCCTCCTAATTCTCCACGCCACCACCATTCAAGTTTGGCGAGCCTCTTAATTCAAAATATGCATGAAATTTCAATTTAGTGGTGATGCCAACTAGGCATCCCCTAACTCCCCAAGCCTCCACAAAAACTAGTAGTTCAAAATTCATTTAAACCAAAAATCAGTTCTTGTTAATGCCTTGAAAACTGACTCCACCATCCTTACCACTTACCAAGTAGTCCATAGGTACCCCTTAGGTTAGTAATAGTTTAGGTTAGATTATCATTAGGTTAGAAATCAACCTTAGTTCCTAGGTAGGTCTTAATTACCTTAGGTTAAAATCCAAATAGTATAGGACATTCCATCTTAGGTTAAAGTATTTACCTTAATATTTTAGTAATAGGTCCTAGGTTCTCTCACGTTATTCAGCGTTTTTAAGAAGACTCGGGCCTATTAATTACATCAAGATGTAAAGAAAGGACACCTAAAGGAGGGTCCTATCAAATTTATAAACAAAAAAAGACTCAGTCCCACTTCATCTTCCATTTCATAATGCCAAGTTGACAAGACGAACAAGTAAGGAGAACTGTAGCATACCTTGGATCAATGGAATTAATCCAAGGTCTTGTTGTCAACACATAATGGGTTAAGACAACAATGATATAAGTTCATAACCCATTTTTTTAACTGAATATAAGTTGAAAAAAGAGATAAATGGTCTCATTTTTAAGTACACAGAAATCACAACCAAGTGAACCTTTTCATAGTAATGAAAGGTGTTTTCCTATGATCAAGTATATATAGAAGGGTGGGGTTTTAACATTATTACTTACATGTTTCTCCTCTATCTGAAAAATATTGATAGAAGCATGTGGTTTGCAAATAGTTGGATCAATACACGAAAGTTAGGCTAAGGCCTCATGCGGCAGATCCTGTTAATATGGAATGGTTAGAGCATCCCAAATTGTGACATTTATATTTGTCTTCTTCATCTGGTCCACCATGCTAAATGGAAGACCCACTAAGTTGTGCATTTGAGGGAGAAAAACATCTTTTCTTGATTATTTAGGCATGGAAACAGGGGCTTTAGCCGAAGCTGAGGCTTTTCCTACCAAAGGAGAGGCACACACTACTTCAGGAGGAGCTTTGTGTGGAGCATCTTGTATAGGGACTTGAGCACTTTTACCACTAGATTCCCTGGCTACGTCTTTCTGCTTCTGAAGGTTGGCTTGTGTTACTAGAATTGTGACCTGCACGTTATACTCAAGCATTCTCTTCTTGTATCTTGTGTTGTCCACAACTTGGGTGCGTGGTCTAATTGTATCTTCTATAACTTGGTTGATTGCACAAAAGTATTCAACACCAAAGAACATAAAATTGGAATCAAGAAGAACCTTTGGCCTTTCTCGATTCTCTATCTCAAGTGCACTCATTGGAGGTTAACAACAAGAAGCATTCTAAATCATGTAGGCTTGTGTACACACAACATTGGCACATTTATATTGACTGTGAGTCATGTTGTAGGGGAAACACCACTACGAATCCTGTGCCAAATTGTTCTACACTAGAGTAAGCACCTGATTTGTGTTGGGTGCTATAAGAGAGGGCGCGGGAGGGAAAACTTGCAAGAGAAGATGTGCATTAACATGTCATCTATCATTTTGCTGGTTAGGCACATATCTTTGGTTTCCATATTGATTCTACCAAGGCTAAATAATTTTGGTATGCACCTGATTAAAACTACCTCTATAGGCTTGCGCCTGTTGTTTCTCTAGTTTGTGGAGCTTGTTTTCATGTTAGAGTGTGGTACACCCTATGTGTTACACTCAGGTATTTTTTACAGCGGTCCCACTCGCTCGCCGGTGAGTGGGTCAAGGGGGTGAAGCCCCCGAAGCAAATTTTCATGGGTGGTTTATTAACCCATGGGTAATGGGTAACCGTTATGGGCTGTTTTTGGGCCCATGGTTTTTTGGTACCCATTGTTTTGATACCCACGGTTTTTTGCCCATGGTTTTGATACCCACGGTTTTGTATCAAACTGCTTAAGCAATTGTCTATTTATATGGTCTTATGCATATGATAGATAGACAAGCAAATGTATTGCAGATGTGCTTTGAATTTGGGTGTGAATTCTATAGAGTTTGTTGAGCATAGCTCCAAATGGATCTGGGTATTGTATTGAGAGAGTGGAGGCTTGTAATAAAATCTGAGCAAGTGATTCTTGGTGGACGTAGCCCATATTGGGTGAACCACGTTAAATATTGTCTCTCTGTGTTGTGTTATTTATTCTACACTTTTATTTGAGATCTGTAATATTTTCTGCATATTAGTTTCTACTGTTGCGATTCTGTAAGGGATTATTCCACATATTTTATCTCTTATTTCCTAACAATTGGTATCAGAGCCTGGTTTGGTTTGCTGAAGTGTTGAATCACAGGGAAAGTTTTTAGCTTGAGTGGGAGCTATGGCAGATGATGGAAGATCTAGGGTTGATAAATTCAATGGGTAGAATTTCAGTCTTTGGAAGATGCAGATGGAAGATTACCTTTATCAGAAGGATCTTTATACTCCGTTGTCTGAGAAGGTGAACAAACCCTCGAGTATGACAGATGCAGAATGGGATTTGTTGGATCGGAAGGCACTTGGAATGATCGGCTGTGTCTTGCATCTTCGGTATTATTTAATGTTTCAAAGGAAAAGATGACAAAAGATCTAATGGATGCATTAGGGAAGTTGTATGAAAAACCCTCTGCCTCTAACAAGATATTTTTAATGAAAAAGTTGTTTAATATGAAGATGTCTGAGAATAGTTCAGTAGCAAGATCATTTAAATGATTTCAATATGGTTGTGAATATGCTAGCTTTGGTTACAATAGAATTTGATGAAGAAGTTAGGGCTTTATTAATTCTGTGCTCTTTACCTGAAAGTTGGAATAGCCTGGTAATGGCGGTAAGCAACTCGGTTCTAGCTAACTCGAAGTTGAAGTTTGAGGATGTTGTAGGGGTGATTCTAAGCGAGGAAATGTGAAGAAAAAGCTCTTTGGGGAATCTTCTACTTCAGGGAATGCTTTGACAGTGGAAACTAGAGGGAGACAGAAGAATAGAGGAAACCGTGGAAAATCGAAAGATCGGGCAAGGTCAAAATCCAAGAGCAAGATTGTATGTTGGAACTGTGGAAAGTCTGGGCATGCAAAGAAGGACTGTTGGGAGCTTTGAGACAAGAAGAAACAACAGGAAGAAAACAAGGAGGCAAATGTGGCATCGGGTAATGTATGTCAGGATGCTTTGATTCTTTCTTTGCATAATATTACTGAATCTTGGGTTTTAGATTCAGGGGCTTCTTTTCATGCTACTCCACATAGGCATTATTTTGTTGATTATGTTCAAGGGGATTTTGGGCATGTTTTTCTTGGTGATGATGAGCCTTGCAGTATAGTTGGAAAAGGTTCTGTTCAGGTTAAGATGCAGAATGGGAATACATGGCTATTGAAGGATGTCAGACATGTGCCTACATTAAGGAGAAATTTGATATCGGCGGGGCAATTGGGAAGTGATGGTTGTACTGTGATATTTACAGCTGACTCTTGGAAGGTTACCAAGGGTGCTCTTGTGGTGGCAAGAGGTAAGAAGGTTGGAACCTTGTATTTATCCACTGATAGTACTAATGATTGTAATCTTGTGGCTTCAGATGTAGATACAACATTATGGCACTATAGGCTCGGTCATATGAGCCATAAGGGCATGGACATCATAAAGAAGAATTTTCCTGGATATACAGAAATAGGTTTGGATTTCTGTGAGAACTGCATATATGGGAAACAAAAGCGAGTAAGGTTTCTCAAGGTTGGACCTACGAAGAAAGAGAGTAAGTTAGAGCTGGTACATTCTGATGTGTGGGGGCCAGCTCAGGTATCATCTCTTGGGGGTTCAAGTTATTATGTTACTTTTATTGATGATGCAACAAGGAAAGTTTGGGTTTATTGTATTAGAAACAAATCTGATGTATTTGATACTTTTGTTAAATGGAAAGCCTTGGTAGAGAATGAAACAGGTCTTAAGTTAAAATGTCTCAGGTCAGATAATGGAGGGGAGTATTGCAGCAATGAATTTGATGATTATTGTTCTAAGAATGGAATCCGCAGGAAAAAGATGGTTCCAGGAACTCCGCAGTAGAATGGGGTATCAGAAAGGATGAACAAAACAATAATGGAATGTGCTAGGAGCATGAGGATACATGCAGGACTGCCTCTTTCTTTTTGGGCAGAAGCGGTGAGCACAGCTGTGTACTTGATAAACAGAGGACCCTCAAGTGCCTTGGATGGAGGCATACCTGAGGAGGCTTGGTATGGTAAGAAAGTTGATTATTCATTTCTTAGAGTCTTTGGATGTGAGGTGTTTGTTCATATAGACAAGGATGATAGGACCAAGCTAGAGGCTAAATCAGAAAAATGTACTTTCATTGGTTATGGTGGTGATGACTTTGGATATAAATGTTGGAGTATTAAGGACAAGAAAATCATTCGATCTAGGGATGTGGTCTTTAATGAGAAAGTCATGTATAAGCAGCAGTTACAGGAAAACAGGGAAGAATCCAAGAAAGAATATGCAGTGGTAGAGGATCTTCTAGATGGGAAAGTGACACATGAATCAGTTCAGGAACCCCCTCAACAGGAACCCCAAACTCCTATATTGAGGAGGTCTTCTAGGGTAAGAAGAGAACCTGAACATTTTTCTCCTTCTCTTTATTATTTATTACTCACTGATAGTGGAGAGCCAGAGAGCTTTGATGAAGCAATGCAGGTAGATGCTAGGAAGAAGTGGGAGCAAGCCATGGATGAGGAGCATAAGTCTCTCATGGAGAACCAGACTTGGGATTTGGTGAAGCTACCGGAAGGAAAAAGAGCATTGCAGAACAAGTGGGTGTACAGAGTTAAAGATGAAGAAGGAGGAAAGAAAAGATATAAGGCCCGGTTGGTGGTCAAGGGGTTTGCACAGAAACAAGGTATAGATTTTGATGAGATTTTTTCTCCTGTAGTAAAAATGACTTCTATCAGAACTGTTCTTGGAATAGTGGCAGCAGAAGACTTGCACTTAGAACAGTTAGATGTAAAGACTACATTTCTCCATGGTGATTTGGAGGAGGAGCTATATATGTAGCAGCCAGAAGGATATGAAGTCAAAGGTAAAGAGGAGATGGTGTGCAAACTGAAGAAGAGCTTGTATGGCCTGAAACAAGCTCCACGTCAATGGTATAAGAAGTTTGATAGCTTCATGATGGAGCAAGGTTATATTAGATGTCATTCTGACCATTGCGTGTATACAAAGAAATTTGAGGATGGAAGTTATATTATCCTGTGTTTGTATGTTGATGACATGTTGGTTGCAGGTAAAAACATGCAGGAAATAAAAGTACTCAAGAAACAGCTAAGTGAATCCTTTGATATGAAGGATTTGGGGGTAGCCAGAAAAATCCTTGGTATGAGGATAACTCGGGATAGGAAGGAACAGAAGCTGACTTTATCTCAGGAAGAGTACATTAAGAAGGTATTGGATAGGTTTAACATGCAGGATGCTAAACCGGTTGGGACTCCTTTGGCAGGCCATTTTAAGTTATCAAAGGAGCAGTGTCCCAAGATAGAGCAGGAAAGAAACCAGATGTCCATGGTACCTTACTCATCAGCGGTTGGTAGTTTGATGTATGCTATGGTGTGCACTAGGCCTGATATTGCCCATGCAGTGGGAGCTGTGAGTAGATTTATGAGTGATCCAGGTAAAGAGCATTGGCAAGCAGTAAAGTGGATCCTTCGGTATTTGAGAGGGACCATGGGGACAGTTTTGTGCTACAGTGGATCAGACACCACTTTACGTGGTTATGTAGATTCAGACATGGCTGGAGATGTTGACAGCAGGAGGAGCATGACAGGTTATATTTACACTATAGGTGGGACAACAGTGAGCTGGATTTCACGACTACAGAAGCTGGTGGCTTTATCAACCATGGAGGCTGAGTATGTTGCTGCCACAGAGGCAAGCAAAGAGATGATTTGGTTACAACAATTGCTTGAGGAGTTGGGGCATAAGCAGAAGGAATGTAAGCTACATAGTGATAGTCAGAGTGCTATACACCTAGCTAAGAACTCTGCTTTCCACTCCAGGACGAAGCATATACAGTTGAGATATCACTTCATCAGGACAGCTTTGGAAGAAGATAAGTTGAAGTTGGAGAAGATTCATACCAGTCAGAATCCTGCAGACATGATGACCAAGGTGGTCACAAGGGATAAACTAAAGCTATGTTCAGCTTTGGTTGGCCTTCACGGATGACAGTGAAGGGTTAAGAAGCTTGCTCAGTGGAAATCAGTCTCCAAGTGGGAGATTGTTATGTTTGTGGAGCCTGTTTTCATGTTAGAGTGTGGTACACCTTCTATGTGTTACACTCAGGTATTTTTACGGTGGTCCCGCTCACCAGTGAGCGGGTCAGGGGGGTTCGGAGGCGAAGCCCCTGAAGCAAATTTTCATGGGTGGTTTATTAACCCATGGGTAATGGGTAACCATTATGGGCTGTTTTTGGGCCCATGGTTTTTTCGGTACCCATTGTTTTGATACCCATGGTTTTTTGCCCATGGTTTTGATACCCACGGTTTTGTATCAAACTGCTTAAGCAATTGTCTATTTATATGGTCTTATGCATATGATAGATAGAAGACAAGCAAATGTATTGCAGATGTGCTTTGAATTCGGGTGTGAATTCTGTAGAGTTTGTTGAGCATAGCTCCAAATGGATCTGGGTATTGTATTGAGAGAGTGGAGGCTTGTAATAAAATCTGAGCAAGTGATTCTTGGTGGACGTAGCCCATATTGGGTGAACCACGTTAAATATTGTCTCTCTGTGTTGTGTTATTTATTCTGCTCTTTTATTTGAGATCTGTAATATTTTCTGCATATTAGTTTCTATTGTTGTGATTCTGTAAGGGATTAGGGGTGACTTGATTCTCACCACTAAAGTATGGAATACTTTTGAGCTTGCCATTTGGAATATCATGTTGCACGGCTAGAACCAGGGGACTTCCTTCGGTGAAGTTAGTAAAGTTCCTTAGTAGAGGAGGTGGTTGATGCACCATTACATGGTGCTCTGGTTGTTTGTTGTAAGGAGGAGTTGAATGTGCACGACACTCTGGAGATGGATATGTGCATGAGGGATTTCCAGTTTGAACTCTTATTAGGGATAGTTGGAGGTACTCGAAAGAATATTTAGTTGTTGCACATCTCCGTTTATGCACTATTCTCATAAAAGGTGCTTAGGGCTGATAAAACATAGATCTGCAGATATTGGGATTTACCAGATGTGTTGAAATGAGCCTCCAAAGTCTGGAAATACTAAGTCTACACACTAGAACTTAGCAATATGAAATTTAAGCTTTCATTGCTTGTCCCACCAGGCATACTAGAAATTGTTGGTTGTCAAACTTACACCCATGTCTCAGATCTAGAAGAACCAAGTCATTTGTGACAACAATGGAACCATCTCCAAGTTGTGGGACCTTTTGCGCTTGGGACAGATCTCTAGAAAAGGCCAGTTCCTCTATCTAATTCTACTACTACTGCTACCCCTAGTGCTGAAAGGGAAAACTAAACTAACAATGCCATGGGACCAGGGATAGAAGGATAACATGAAAGTAAACCTACACTAAAAGGTGATAGCACTAGAAAATAGGGATGAACATTATCTATTTGAAAAAAAATGAGGGGAAATGCATGATTGAAGGCTAGGCAAGTGTAACACAACTTAAAACTTATTTATCGGATCAGTTTCATGGAACACAACTAAATAAGGAGCTGTAAGGGATGTAGAATGGCACAACGAGCATGCAATGCAAAAGAAAAGGTAAGAAGAAGGAATGAAAACATGTTAAGACAAAGAATAATCACAAAATGATGCTTCTATTACTTCTAGAAATGCACAAAGCTATTACAATGGTGAAAGAGGTCAATATCCACATGCAAGAGCCAAATCTAGAGGTTTGTGACTTAGAGTACTAAAAATATGAATTCCTTAGAAAAATGCGTAAGGATCCAAAATGTTCAACATTAATAATGAGCCTAGATCTTATATTTATAGATGAATCCATGGAAGAAGAAGAGAAGAAGGAGGTAAAACCTAGCTTTGAAATACAACCACTAACAAAAAGCACTTAATGCCTGTAAATCCTCTTGCAAATCTGTCAATTACGTTTCCCCAAGTTTGTTTGGCATGTTGGAGAAGGAAGGGGGGCGGATCATATCAAATTGAGTGGTTGAAGTAATCAAATATTCTCATTAATTCCTATAAAGACGTTCTCCCATTTCTCACCTACCAGATCTGCCAAGAATTTGAATTTGAATGCTTAGCATTGTAGCACATGTGAACAACTGTTGATTAAGACTAGAAACGTGCTGATCAGAGCTCTGTAGAAAAATATATGGCTGTCAGAGAAGTTGTCAGAGCCATCTAGGCACACAAGACACGTGGCACACACAGATTGACTGAAGAAATCATCCAACTATTCATTTGATTTTTCATTTCTACCACATGTCATTCATTGGATGGTTTTCAAGATTCGATGCCTTGTCGGTGTGCTTTGATTGGTCGCATGTGGCATACTCAAGCATGTCAAAGGATGAAATGGCATGGAAAGGCATGAAGGAGGGAACAAAGATAATGCACACAAAAGAATGAGGCGTGGGAAGGAGGTAGAAGGAAGGCGTACACATGATCAATAGATGCTAGGAGGAAGGCAGATGCGCAAAAGATATGGAACAAAGAGGAAAAGGAGAGTGGAAGGAAGAAGGGGAAGTGCACAAGGGTGCATGAGGAAACAATTACCAAGTGAATGTGCCAAGGAAATTGAGTGTGCACAACCTCGCAATGAAGATCTTAGAGCCAGAAAGTGTAAACAAGTTACCTAAAGAACTGGGAGATTTATTTGGATAACAGGTTCCTAGACCCTTAGCAAGTAATTTGAACCATTCCAAAATAAGGCAAAAATTAAACCCAGTCTCGGGCTCTGAAAATCCAATTGTATTACAAGTAAAACATTCATACCTTTTTGGACCTCACAGCCAGACTATTACTTTGCACATTCTTAGGGATAAAACAAACTTTGAAATCACTAACTCCTTCCCCGAGCACTCACTTTATCCTTTTGTCCCCTTTTACATAATATGGGGTCAAAAACCTGTCATGTACCCCAAATGAATGCCGAAAGAAAGAAAGGGATTCTTCTAAGTTTGTCACATGGTCACTAAAACACTTCCCTGTTTTAGATATTGGGGAAAATTGTCACCTTGTGTGCAATGTCCATAATCTACATAAATTTCACAAATCCCAAAAATACATCAAAGCGTCTGCTGCCCCATACCTCAAGTTCTGTAAAAACCCCAAGACCTTGATAAAATCATATAACCAGGGAAATACTTAACTTTCCACCCAAAAGAAGGATTTTCAAATAAATTATTTGTTTGAAATGTTAGTATGTAGTGCACATCCAAACTGAAAAATAAGAGCACATTCATTGATATGGCACTGAAATGAATCTAGACAATTATTGACACCAACAAGAAAATTTTCTCAAATTGTTCTATATGAGTCTACAAATACTCATATTCAGAAATCTATACTTTAGATTTGTTTCACATGTTATATGATATCAAAAGGAGTATATACATGTAAGGGGGTGAAAACGCTACTTTTGAATTTAGGATAGGCTTGGAAGGGGGAGTAGAGGTTTGAGAAATAGAGACTGATTTTGAAGTTACATTAGAGACTCTTGAAGGACTAGATTTTTTAGGAGAAGACTTAGGTTTAGAAGGATCATTGGAAAACTTACTTGGAATAGTAGGTGACCTTTTACTTACCATGAGATTTGGTTTCTCTAAAAAAACTCCATGGAGGGTAAAAGTGGAGATCCTCGACTGATTATTTTATTTTGTAGAGTTGTCATAAGATGATCTTCAATCTTCTTATTTTTCACAACAGTGGTGGAAGAATCTACCTTTTGAGATTAAGAGCAGGAAAATACTACACATGAGAAACTGGGTGCATATTTTTCATCATCTTCTTTACCTCTTGAATATTCATAGAATCTTATTTGTGCATCATTATCTACTTCTTCAATCTCTAGGAAATAATTGTCTTCATTTTCTTGTGTCAGTCATTCTTCATCTTCTTAAGCTATAAAAATTTCATTGAAAAGTGGATCCTCTAAGGAAATCCTTTGGGTTTCTCTTATAATTTTATCTGTGTTTTGAATTTATGGAATGTTCATTGTTAAACTTCCATCTTCAATCTTATCGATTCATTTTCCAATTTATGCAACAATGGATTAGTTATCTCATCTTTGGGATGCTGGGCTTTATCCTTTGCAGGGTTCTTGATCTTTCCTTATAGGATGAGGTCACCTTCTACTTCAATGGAAATTTATTGAGCTTGTGAAATATTCGTAGGTAAATATATTTGGATAATGAATCCCACCTCAGGTAATTGAGCATTGATGAAGAATCTATTCATGTTGTCGTCAGAGGGAAAATAATCAAATGGTATCCTCTAGAACAACCTATTATAATGAGCTATGAAATCCCTCATAGTCTCATTGGGCCCCTTTTTCATTTAAACTAGGTTCACTATGAGGTATTGACAATATTTAGTGGATTTGAACCTTTCTTGAAAATTGGTTTTGATGTCATCCCAACTAGTGATGGATTTATCTAGTAGGAGATAGAACCACTATGTTTCCTTCTCTTGTATATATTCTAAAAATAATCTCAAAGAAACACCTTCATGTTCAATTCCAATAACTCCACATGAGGTGATAAAGGAAAAGATGTGTTCTTTGGTGAGTTGTGTTTTGTCACCTTTGAACTTTGGAGATTTTTTGTAGGAACTTGTTGGTAGATTATGAAGAGGAGGTGTGAGAGTGAGTGGACCTTTATTCCTTCCCCATGAAATAATGGTTTTGGGTATTTCTACTTTTCCCACCATTATTTATTCTTCTTCATCTTATACTTTTGCTTTTGCTTCTATAAATTATTCTCCCAATTATTCTTCTAGTTCTTGTTCTTCTTCACTAGGGAATTCAATGTTCAATGGTGGTTGAAATATGGGGGAATCAAGGGGATTTTTAAGAGTATCAATATGGGTTTACATAGGATTCCCATGGGTACCACTTGAAGACTCAGATGGAGATGAGGCTTAAGAGAAGAAATATGGGTTATCTCTGATTTGATCTTGTGGATTTTACAAAGCCTCAAAATCGGCATCAAAAATTCCACTCAACCTATGCAATCTAGTATATATTCTTTCAGCCATTTTTGGAAAAATATTGCAATGATAATATGAAAGGACACTGTGGAATATGAAAGGTCACTCATAGGAATCAATAGTGGGTCTTTCAATGACGGAATTCCATTTTTTATGGTTTTTCAAATATATACTTTTTTGAATTTTGTGGTTCGTATATTGGGTGTAGATATGCTAAATCTACCCCACAGTGGATGTTAATAACTGTTAGTGAGAAAATTTGTAAATACGAAAAATTAGTGGGTTTCTGCCAATGCTCTAGGACTAGGTCCCTTTTCTTGAATGGGGAAGGTCCATTTATTGAAAATAGGGAAATTATATAAACTATTATATCATTTAGGGGTGGTCTTTCAATGGGGATCACATAGGGGTACTTCCCTACACATGTGGAAAATTTCTTGTAGATACTACAAGGGAAGAAAGAGCTTGAAGGAAAAGTGTGAAGAGAATAGTAAAGAGGGGGGTTTTACACAATAAATAGTAAAACATAGTTTATTGTCTTAAACTATAATATAATCTGTGAATTCAATGAGAAGGAAATGATGATAATCACAAGGAAAAAAGCACAAAAGGCACAAAGTCTTAATGCATGACATTCATCAAGTACATTGATCATGGATTATAGTTGAGATGGAGAGGAAACATAAGTAAGAGAAATAGAGGAAATTTGATCACTAGTTTCTAGAGATAATATGGGAGCTAGTAAAGAAGATTAACCATCCTTTGAAATGAGGAGGTTCTCTCAATTAATAGCTTTGCATTATAACTCTTTATCTACCCCCATATGATTGTGCATATTCCCATCACAGCTGACATTTAACATAACCTTAGGAAACACAAAATAAGTCCCTTTTTTATAATTTCCAAAGGGAATTTTACATTACAAAAATATTTTATAGTCACCTTAATGAATAAGACAAAAAATCATGACTGCTTACAATGAAGAATTAGAAAGGGGCTAGAGAAGAGGATAAAAAATGAGAGAGAAAATAAGGAATGCTCCAAAACATGGATGAAGATTCCTTTGCCTTCGATGAAGATCAACATGGAATAATTTGAAGATGATAACTTGCTCCAAGATGGCCCTTTACAACACTACATTGACGAAGAACTCTAATGAAGACCTTTGAACACTGTGTTCCTTCTGAATTCTTGAAACATTGAACCATTTCCACACTGCTTGAACACACCAAGAATAGGAGTGATGAGAACCTGAGAAATAGACCATTGAGAAAACTAGAAGATGAATCCCCTTTTTGGGAAAATCCTTTTGATCCTTGAGACACTATCAATGATTCATAATCAAGCATTCACATGAGAAGAACTGGATGCATTTTTTTCACCTCGCCATGGTCTTGATTCTTCCAATGTGGAAGAATTGATGATAAGTGAATCATGAGAAAGAATCCTTTTGATTATGAAGGAATAATGAAGGAACCAAAACTAATTCCATCCATCTTTTGATCATGCACTTTATGTGAAATGAACTGAAATGGCCTTTGGTACAAAAATGGAAATTTCCTCATTTTGACACTCTTCACTTGTTGCATCAGGGAATGCGGGAATTGACTTAGAAATAGAGAAAGGATCTCATATGAGTATTGAGACCATTTTGGGGTGGGTGAAGGACCGAAATGTGACCACTTTTGGCTCATTTCACCCATTTACTATTTTTAGAATATTCACCATTATGGTCATTTTTGTCAAATTTTCCAATTTTCGAGTGTCTCAAACATGGGGGAATGAAATGAGGAGTGTGAATGCATGTTTTTCTCGTGATTATTTTTTTAGTAGGTGTTCCTATATAGGATTATTAAAAATATAAATTTTTCTTCCCGGTGTCAGATTCAGATGAAACCACTTACAAAATTTTACATAATTCATTTCGAAGCTTTGCTCCAATTTTCAAGAAATCTCACCCAGTGGAAGCCTAAGAACTGAAGAGGTACCTTGCTTCCCTTTTGCTACTATGTCATGGTAGTCATTAATGGAGTCAAATTTTTAAAAATTCACTTTCCCAGCTCATATATAAATAAAATTAACTTCACTAGAATAGGTTTTTCTTCTCGACTCCATGTTCAAAATCTTATCTCTATCCATTTGTAATAATGATAGAAAAATGAAAAAAACGTAAACAAGAGCACAAAACAAGGGTTTAATTCCATTAAAAATATATGGAATAATTTAGTTTGATTCCACTTGATCCTTTAAGGTATCTGAAAAAGTGGAAGATTACAAAAAGTATCATTCAGATCCATCTACCAAATTGAGAGATATGATTTTTTTTTATTCTAGGGCATGAAGCCACTCTGGAAAAAAATGGACATGGTGCCTGAAAAAAATTGAAAATTTCTTGGGTGTTTTTTTAATGAAACCATGAGGTCATGGAGGAAAAATGGAAGGAATATGGATGGAAAATGGGTTTCTAGAGAAAATTTGACAACATTTATGCGCTTTCATGAACATTGGGGAAGAACTATGAGAGATGAAAAAACTTGCAAGTTTAGGTTTTTATCCTCTTGGGGAGGGACAAATTTTTTCCCCCTTTTTCCCCTTAGAATGGGATGAAAGGGACATAAAAATTCACCTTATCCCTATGATGACAAGTGGTGATCATCGGTTCATTGGAGGATGAGGGGGAATAACTAGTTTTAAGCACCCAAAGACTGAGTTTGGCTCATGTGAGAGACCATGCGAGAGAAAGGGGTAAGCGAAATTTTTTTATTTTCCCTTGGAAATGGGATGAAAGGGAAAAAAAATTCACCTTATCCGTATGGTGACAAGTGGCAGGCTGAGGTTGTGTAAGGTGGGGGCTAAAAATTTGGCAAAAGGGGCTTACTAAGGCTTCTCAGGGTCATCTGATGGTTCCAGGTGCTCACCAGGGGGTGGGGAGGATTTTTTATGTCCCTATTATCCCCTTGGGATGGGAAAAAAGGGACATAGAACAATGCCTTAGCCTCATTTTGACACGTGGCACTGGAAAAATTGGCTAAGTACGGAAAGGATATCTTGGGAAGAACCTTGAAGATGAAGTTGTCAGAGATCTCAAAGTATGTTTCGGGAACTTATTTATATGAATTTTACTACATAAGGAATTTTTAATACAATGGGATGGGTCTCAAGGTCTAATTTAGCCTGTAACCCCCTCACAAATAGCCTTATTGTTCTAGATCACAAGTTGTTCCTTCCAAGAATGAGGTATGGAAAGAAATTTATGCATCTTGTGAAAAATATGAGTATACCACCATGTATGGAATTGAATCATATTTCCAATGGTATCCTATTTAAGCTCTAACTCTTTACAGATCTCTTGGAATCATCTTTCAAATCTTAGGCCCTGTTTTGAACTGCAAGCTCCTCCTTTAAAAACCTACTTTCACTGAAATTATCCTTAAACCTCAAAATCTTCCCTAAATCTACCTAAACCACTTGAAATATGATATTATATCCTTGATATCATTTCTTGAAAAATTTAAGCCTTAAAACCTACTCTGTATGATGCACACCCACCTTAGAAAGGCTAAAAATAACAATTTCTAAGTCTACTGAACAATTCACCTTGAGAGGCATTGTCTCAGAAGAACTTCATGAACTTGTTTTCATCTTTCCAACACATGGGAAATGTGGTTACAAGACATATGATAATTTGGAGTATTTTTATAGGCATGACACAGAGGGGGAACTGATTCAAAGGAGTGCTCGGGAGGGTTTACAAGAAAAAAATTAACATTAGGGTAAAGTTGTCATATTTTCTCTTAAAATTTGCCCCTGTAAAAACACATGACAACACGAACTGAGATAAACTAGGAAGTAATTCAAAATTTAAGGAAGTAATTCAAACAAGGCTTTCTAATTATAAAAATTGAATGGAGAAGAGTTGCAGATTCCAATCAATGGGATCTATCTGAAGCATTAATATTGAACAAGACCTTCCCTTTGTACATAGTAGATTAGTTTCAATTCCTTAAAGTGATTTTCAGCACATTGTCTTGTTGGTAGTATATTTCTTTCTTTCACGCATTCTTATGTGTGCTCTTTTTTTTACTTATGGGATGACAGTTTAGGTTTCAAATGGAGGAGGTATTTAATAGTTCATGTGTGGCACTTCAAGTAGATTCATGGGTGGGAATTCCAAGTTTCAAATCAGTTTTCAAATCATCAAGTTGACTTCATGACCAATGGGTGCTTCAAAGTCACTGATCTCTTCATCTAGTAGGTAGATTACCTCGTTGAGTCACCAAATTATTATCCAAAATTACACCTCTTACAATTTTGAATAATTCATCAAAATGGAGTTAACATTTTTCATGGTATATGGGAGCCACAAGGTTCTTACGATTCTTACCACAAAATTCGTAAACATAGTGTACCATGGGTTTTCAAGACCCATATAAAAAAAATGAGTATACCATGCTTTGGGAAAGTTTGATTGACAGGAAGGGCTTCTAAGGGCCATGGAGTTATTTTGTGAAGGATTCATAGGAATACGGATAAGTTCAAAAGCCACAGGATTCCATTTTAGTGTTATGTGGATTTCTCAAAAGTCAATGTTCCGTGTATTTCACAAATCTACAAAATGACGAAGCAAAGCGGAGAGACATTGTAAAACCTGATACCTAGGAAAATTCTGCGGAACACTAAAATATTCAAATATTTCAAAGGGTTCACAAAGAAAGGAGGAATGCAAAAAAGAAACCTCAAAATGAACGATTGTGAATTTTCTCCCATAACTCTCATTTTGGTTAACCAAATCAAGAAATACTGATCTTTTTGGAAAGGTCTCATTAATGGATATATTCTAGGACCAAAAACTTCATAAATCGATGCAATCTTGGGGACTGAAATGTCTAACACTGGTAAATTAAGGGAAAAGTGAAAATTTGGACACACAAGCTACCCAACCTCCAGAATTAATGAAGAATAGTCCCCCTTTCATTCTACAGGTTAGATAGCATGAAGGAATTATATTCCAAAGGTAACCATGTGCTATTGTAGGATAATTAACGAGCTTTGGTTGGTAGTTGAATTATGAGTATGAATTTCTCTTTATTTTCTCTCTCCTTTCGACCCATGTTTCTATATATTGTAGAATAATGCTCATTTGTAAAGGTTAAACCTATTGGATTGCAAGAGCATTATTCAGAGTAGTGTTCCTTTGCATTTTGAGTTTCAGTCCTAGACCTAGCCCTCTACATGTGGATACTTTCCTCTTTCCACCATTGTAATTGATTGTGAATCTCTTGGAAGTAATAAAATATTGTTGTGTCTATTCTATAATTTTATGAAAATAGAATCAAAACTTTATTTTGAATAACTACTATAATAAAATATATTAAAATACAGATGCTAAGTACTCAAGAAATGCAATATTATAAGAAAATGGAAGAGATAAGTAACTTAGCTGATTTCTAAATGAATAGGAAGTGATTTGGGTAGGTGTAACTAATGAAAAGAATTTAAACAAGGTCATCACTGTTAACTATAAAATTTGGAACCCATGAATAGAGCCAAATAAGGGTGCCCATAACATGGAAATGGAGCCTAAGTGATGAAGACTAAATCTGGACACCCATGACTATGAAAATGATCAGGATAAGATATTTGATTTGTCGCAAGATATTTGTTGTTATTCCATGTTGATCACTTGATAGTCGCTCCTTGATCGTTGAAGGTACATGTAACCTGGAATAAATAGATTCATCTGTACATACCCACAAACCACATCAAACCTAAAAAGGAAAAATATAGAATGGGGAGATAGAATGACTCCAGTGGTTACCCAACAAAGTGAAATTATGACTGAGTGCTACACTACATCTCACAGTCCATGTAGTTCTTGTGTGTGTGTAGAAATTATGCCTTAGTGTAAGTTGCACAAATGATGGCGGGATGTAGCTAGAATGTAGAGATTGAATAGTATGTGTGGATGGAATAGAATAGAATTCCCCTCCTATGTAGTGTATGAAAAGTATGCATCCCTTATCCTTGGTATGAATGCCTTTGAAATACTTTAGTGCATTTTTAATTCAAGCTTAGTTGATAATAGTACAACTTAGTTCTTGGTCCCTAATCTTGAACACATAACTATATTTTATATGATTCCCTTGTTTGAATTTCATAATTGACAACTATAAGGATGACCCATAAGTGAAAAATATGTCGAAAAGATAAAAGAGACCCAAAAGGAAACAACAAGATAAGAAAGGGTCAGGGGCACCTAGAGGGGACATGAGCACCTAGGCGGCATTGTCCTAGCTAGGCACTAGTGTCTGAAGCTATGAATGATAAATAAGTAAATTTATGATTGGGCTGTAGCGTGTTTTTATGTTGTGGAGCCTATTTTCATGTGTGGATGTGTTAAATATTGTACACTAAAAGTATTGTACACTCTCCACAGTTTCACACTAGGGTTGAAATTTTTTTGGGCCTAAAAAAATGTGCTCGATATCTTATGAAATGTGCTCTTCTCATATGGGTGAGATTTTTGACCCATAGGTTTATGGGGTAGTTTTGTCCTATGGTTTTAATACCCATGGTATTGTAAAAAATTTTAAGCAGTTTCCTATTGATGTGATTTTGTGCATATGGTAGTGTTGTGCCCCTAAAATATTGGCTAAGTACAAAAAGGTGCATAGGCTTGCAAGGCCTAGTTGAAGAAAGGCACCAAAAGATAAAGTGCAAAAGGCAGGGTTTAAGGAAGGCTTTAAGGAAACCCATGGCGTACGTGCAGACAGAACCAAGGGTTCAAGACTTAGCCATATTGGGCGTTTTAGGCAGAACACGTGAAAAACATGACCCGATTGTGCATGCGGAGTGGATAAGGTGCTAGCCTAGTGACAGGTTGGCCTAGGAAGGAGCATGCCTATGGTAGAAGCTTCTAGAAGCACATCATGGTAAAAAGTGGAAAGCTCAGGCCTAGAGGAGCATTCTCACATGGAGGACCACATTCAGACACTTAGCATTAGATCTGAGGCCGTTGAAGGATGAGTTGGCAGTCCAGAAATCCTATATATACACATGCCTGCAAAAGTAAAGATAGAGAGAAATAGATAGAGGGCAGAACTCTACAGAAATACTGCAAGAACTCTATTAGTTTGGGAAATTGTTCTTAGGAAAGGATGTATCAAGGGTATGAAGAATATAAAATTGTTTTAATAGCCTAGCCATATGAGTCCATATATAATGCATGATTGCAGTCTACTTCTCTGTGACACTCTGTAATGGCTCCATGAATGTAATGAAGTTACCAACTTACATGAATATGAACATTGATGATTCTGATGCATACATCTTTCTCATAGTTCTTTTTCATTTATGTTTATGATTAAGTATGGATGCTTGTACAACTTCTTTCTGTTTTGGTATAAGTTATAAAATATGTTAAGATATTTCTGTCTGAAATGACTACAAGGGAGAAGGATTTTGAAACATGAATGTGTAGTCTCTTTATTTCCCAAACCAGAGCTCAGTGTGCTGGCACCTCATCCAGAGGAGTATGGATGCTCACCTAAAGTGATCAAAAACCACCACATCACTTCTTTGTTTTACTTATCATAATGTTAGCATGCATGTTAATAATTATAACCATCCATATGGAAAAATAAATCATATCACGAGAAATTAACAACACATATAATAAGGAAACTTAAACAATATAAAGAATAATTATCAAGATCTGTATTCCCATTATCCCATATTCAAACATAGTCAATTTAGCAATCGAAACAAAATTGTCCGTTGTAACTATTAATCAAATTCATAACAAAGTAGCTGATTACAATAATTTTGTTATGCCCATGCGCTGGACCATGCACGCTCTTACTGTAGTGCCCATTTAAACAACCACTTGAGACCAAAGAAACAACCTAGGGTTAGCTAGAAATTTATGGGATAATTTTTTTTTGTTTAAGGGATCAACTACTAGATTACAAGATCATAGCTAGCACAAACAAGATTAGGATTAACAATCAAGACTGACTTGTAAAAATGCTTCTAGCAATAATTAGCAACAAGCACAAGGTCAAACAAGAGGTTTAAATTCATCACTTATGTTAGGAAGGTAAATTCTCTCTTAACCCTGCTTTAAAAGGATTATAGGGTTCAACTTGATTTTTCACGCAATTAGAGTCATCAAAAATTTCCTAAACCATGCCCATTGGATAGGAAATTTTCTCACCTTTCCAACCATATAAAGAAGTCCTCCTAACTCCTCATAATTTGTAAGATATGGGCCGACGGAGTTTAAGGGGGAAATTTTCCCTCGAGGAGTCTATGAGCTTAGGGAGGGGGACACGTGGCACTTCCCAATTGGCGTGGGAAAGCATGGGCTGGTGGAGCATTCGTGAAGATGGAGATTTTAGGCCCAAAATCCCAAGCGCAAAAATAGTCGCACGACTCCGCCAAGGAGAAAACCCCTGCCACGTGTCAAAATATTATTGGCCGTGGGGAGGAGCGAACCAGCGGAACAAAAAGGGAAATTGAGGTTTTTGGAGTTAAAATATCAATGGAGAAAATAACTCCGCGCTCTCATCGAGGTCTGATCTGCCACGTGTCATCACATGATTGGACATGGGCCGGCGAGCCGTGGGAAAATCTTGGGAATTTTTCCCAAAGCCAAAACCAAATTTTCCAAAGGAAAATTTTCCTTCCCTCTTTTGCCATCATCAAAATTCCACATGGCATCCTATGATTAGATGCGGGCTGGCTGGGCCAATACGTTAATTTTACCCAAAAATTAAAAAAAAAATAAAAAGGTTCAAAAGAACCTGCACCTCCGTTGTAGACACAAGGGGACACGTGGTGCCCTCTTATTGGCTACGGGCCGGCAGAAGGAAAAGTGAAAATTTTCCCAAGGTCCAAAATTTTGAAAATTTTCCTAAGGCCGAAATGACGGGAAATTTTTGGCTTGCGGGCCCGCTAAGGAAAATTTTCCCAAATTTTCCCGCCCAAGCTCAAAAATTTTGAAGTGCCATAACTTGAGCTAGAAAGCTCAGTTTTCAGAAAACAAGAACTTTGCGGAAAGATCTCGATGTCCTCTTTGCACAAGGAACATAAAATTTTATTTTAGATGAATTTTTAAGAGTCAATGTTGTAAAAACGATCTACAGGATTTTAATTGGCAAACTGGCAATTTCTAACTTATAAATTTGACAAAATTAGAAGTCCTCTTTCGCTCAACATGTCAACCAGACATGAAGGATCAGTCTAGGGAGGGTTTAGAGTGTTTTAGGGAATTCAATTTATCCAATTTGTTCAAGGTTGCATTTTTCTGGAAATAGACAGAAAAACAACTGTGTAAGCTCTGAATTGAAATTCATTAAGTTTTAGAGATTCATTCTTAACTGTTTTGGCAAATTTGAGTTTCTTAAGTCTTCCTAAATGTAAATTTCAAAGTTTCATAACTTATTGTTGAGTGTAAGTCTGAACTACTCATTTTAATTAAAATGTGCATTGCCATATTTAATTTTTAAAATAGTGAGTTGTTACTTTAAATTGATTTAGCAATTTGTCTTTTGAATGTGCATATGATTCTAATTTAGTCAAATACAATGCTTATTAGATCATCCATTCAATTATAAATAGAAATGCATCTCTGATTTCAATTTTAATATACAATTTTGTAATTAATATAACACTATCTTTCATTCCATACACATGCTTCTTTCTTCTCTTTTAAACATTAATCAATTAAATTTCAAAAATAATTCGAATCAAATGTGCAATACACTTTGAGAAATAAATGCATTCTTTCATTTTTCATCAAATACAACATTACAACTTTCCTTTTTCATTTGTTTTCTAATACAATACATACAATAACAACATTGTTTCTTATTCCTTTTCAAAACAGAGATATCATTCTTGGACAACAAAACAATTCCAGTATACAATCCAATTTTGAAACTACTTCAATATGTTATTCATAATTCAATGACACTTTTACAACTTAACACTCTTCCAATTTGATTACAAAATACAAACTACAATGCTTATAATATCCTTTACATTTATTTCCAAAAATATAAAACAAGTGTAATTCTTCTTTACATTCCTCAATGCAACTACAACTTCCATTAACAAGGCAATGCTTCACATTACAACATTTATACATTCATCCACTCGAAGTGGGAGAAGTTACATTGAATTACTCAAAGGGAAATTACTTTCAAACTGTGAAATTCTTCCTCCAAAGAGCAGCATGTTTGTTTCTTCTTCTTTACAACTTTGATCACAATAAGGAAGGGAGAAAGGCAATGCTTTCCACCCAACCAAGATATCCAATGAGAAAGGAGAATCCATCCTTCCCCATTGGCCCCTGAGCCCTAACCATATTGAAATGGAGCATGAATATCAACTCATGGCAACAAAGGCTTCTATCACATACAAGTAACATTCACATTGCATACAATCAACAAGATGCACAATTCAAAATAAGACAACAGTTCCCAACTGCATTTGAAACAATTCATACAACACATAGGCTTTATCAAGCAAGCCAACAAGAGCAAGAACTATGGGGAACTCCTTATGCCCTCCAATTTGGAATTGGGCATCCACCAAAATGCATACCGCCAATAAACATATCAACTCCATAAACCTTATATCTCCTAATCCCTCCTTAACCCCCCCAATTTTATCCCTTATGCCCCCCATAGTAAGAAATGCAAGCAGTGTATTTTCCAAGGTGGATCCCAAACCAAGACTCCCTCCTCAATAAAACAGTGCCATCGGCAATCTCTTATGCCCCCCATATGAAATCCCCGTAGCCTTCTCCTACACCATGCCCTAAGAATTCTACCCAAGCAGCCAATAACACAAACACAACACCATATAAACATGCATACAAGAGAAGGAAAACAATTAAAACATAGCTTAAGATGCCTACCTCTCCATATTGGAGTTTGTTCCAAGCTCACAATCTTTCCAAAATGCCAAATATAGTCCAAGATCAGCAAGGTTCAAGCATGCAATCACTCCAAACTTCCTCCACAAAAGCTCCAAAAACAACAAGCAAAAATGTGCCCTCAAGAGGAATGAACAAGGTTCCAACAACCATAAACAAGCAAGGAGTTTGACTTTTATAAGAGAGGGGAGAGAAGAGGATGATGTGGATCCATGTGGGATGCCACATCATTCTTCCTCAACCCCAAGAGGAAAGTCAACATCCTTCACCAAATCACAATAAATAAAATGACAAAATGACTTACACACTCCAAAATGACCCATACTCCAAAAGGACTAAATTAAAAATATGTAAGGGAAGTGCAATTAAAACTTACAAATTATCACTTCAAAAAGAATTTAAAATGCCTAAATTTAACCTCCAAACCATAGGCATGGTTGGTGGATCATTTTAAGAGGTGTGGGACAAGTTTAACGTGTCCCACAAGCCTCCAAATTTGTCCTCAAAGGACAAATTCTAATTCCATAAAAGATGGAGTGCTTGACGTTCCAAAATCATCCTTACATACTCTTACATATTTCTTACACATCCTTACAACATTATTATTTAAACTCAAAAAATTTATTAATTACATTCCATGTCCCAATTAAATGTAAATAAAGTTTAACTATATGACTCTCACATTAAAACTATAACATTTAAATTAATTAAAAAAAGGAACACATTACAAATAAAAATACATACGACAACAATAAAAAGAAACACATAAATAAAACACATATTCCATGGACACATATAATGGAAATTCCCCCATGGAAATTCCTAGCAAAACACAATACACAACACACAACACAGTTGTCATGGTGACCTTGTTGATTTCACACAGAATTTCAATATGGTTAGTCTCCAGTCCCCCGACATTGTTGTGATTTTTAACATGCAAAATACAAATACCTCCTTCAGCCTCGTGGCCATATCAGAACATCGAAAAATGATATAAACAATATCTCAAAATCATCCAAACACACAGATCACAATAATATCAATAATTCAACATTATCATTTTTAATTAAATAAATCAACTATATCATCATCAAAATCTACCATACCAGATCTACTCAAAATATCGAATATCATAAGTCCAAATCAACATCTATAATATGTCTATGTCACAACAGTATATCATCAACCACATATAGAAAATGTCTCTAGTAATCATCAAGCATAATAACTGAATCCAAATCAATACTAATCCATGATCTAACATCTAACCATCATACTAAAACAAAACATAGTAGTGTCCATAATATGATCAATAGTATCAAAATCAATATCTTAAAGTGTTAAAGGGAAGTGGGCACTACACTTACTTAGACTCAACCCCAAAATGCTGAACCCTCCCTCCATACTTCACTTTTTTACACACACACACACACCAAAAGAGAGATCTTTACAAAAAGGACGCACTAGCTATATATAAGGGTGGGGAATTTCTTTTCACAGCTTCATGCAATTTCCAAATAACAAGCATGCGTACAAAAATAAACTGCATGCTTTTACACTACGGTAATAATAGGCTATGCAACATGCTTTATTTCCTATATTTACACTGATTCATGAGTGTGCTTTATCATGTTCTGCATGTGCTTTCTTTTTCCTTTCTCAGTCGCTAAGTCTTTGTGATTTTCTCTATTTATGGATTTTTACTTGAGTGGCACTCTAAATTTGATTTTTTATTTTTAGACATTGTGTAAAATTAGATAAGTCCTTAGTCTCTAAATGCATGCACGTATCCTCACATGCTGACATTTTCCCCTACTATGCACAACCCTTTACGCACTACTCTAATATTTTACATGCACATTCCCTTGTGCATAAACCTCTCTGCTTAACTGATACTCAGTCAATTTTCTCTAACCAACATTACCCCACACTAGGGAAATTGTCCATCCTTTACAATATGTTAACCAAACAATGCCTCGAGTGAATGAATAAAGAATAAGAATATGTGCTTGCACCCCAAGAATTAAAATAATTAGGTTCTGTGTCCATCAATCCCTCAGACCTTTTTAGTGAAGGAACCCTAGAAAAATATTTATCGAAAATAATTTCTAACTCCCTCCAACCTTCCAGTTCCTTTGTTGCCTTGATTAGTGTAACATTGGCTATGGGAGATACTTCTATGGGGGTTAACTCATCAAATTTTTGTTGAGATTGGTGATCATTTTCTCAAGTTGTGAAGCCACATCATATAGCACATCTATCCTGTGAGTGACCAATGGAAACATATCTCTCAGTGTGTGTCTCAGTGGTACCTTTAAAGCTATTATATAGTCTCTCTTCTACTCTACTTTTGCCAACACCTTCTCCCACTCAACCTTGTTATTCTTCATTTTGGATTAAATCTCTTTTAAATATACCTCATCATTGGTGACATGTGTATTCATAACCTATTCAAAATCTTGGTAGTTGTTCAAGAAAAACTCTACATTTTATGCAACCTCCTTATCCTTTGTAGCTAGTGCCTCGTACTACGCAAGATGTGTCTCTACTTGTTCCTTGCCAGTATTCTTCTGTAAGGATATCTCCTTAGCTATTGATCATATTTTCTTCCTCATCTCATGTGAAAGAATCCATGTCAGGTCCTTTAAATAGTGTAACACTAAGTCATATTCCTCCTTGGCATGTTCAACTAGGGATAGATATGCAATAGTGATAACATTTATAATGCAATCCACTTTCTTCTATGTTGTGAAAATTCAACCCTTTTCTTCTCTTAGATCCTTTTAAAGCTCCTAAATCTTATGATCCTTCTCCCAAGTTTCCTCATACATTCTCTTTATAGTGGAATCCTTATCAAAAATCCTCACACCAACATTTGCCGCTAATTTGTTTAGTGCATTTCACACTTTTTCATCAGTAAGCGTTTGCAAGTCAACCACTAGAAAAACCTCTCCTAACAAAAACTTTAACCGAGTCTCAGTTAATGGTATTTACCTTAAAATCTAGATCCTCTATGTGCATTTGATAGGCCCAAGAGAGAATATTTTAGGTGCAAGGAAGGGATTCCTTTTTTTCAAATAATGACAAAATAATAGATCTTATATGGCCACCAAGCTTTGATACCTTTGCCAAACAAAATTTGCAGGATCATCTACATATTACAATATAGGACCTTGGGGGATCTACCTTAATTTTCCTCTTCCCTTCCCTTTATTCCCCTTATGAACATCCTACACAATAAAGTGAATCATGCCATTTTCCTCTCCCATACGTGTATATTCTCTAGCGATGGTGTCCTTATCTCTCTATTCCTCCTCACGCTCAACTTTGTGCTTGTCTCCATGTTCTTTTTCTCCATGTGCATCCTCCCTGATGAGCTCTCCATGGCCTTCTTCATCTTCATTATCCTTCCTCAGTCCTTCTTCATCACACACATCATGATATTCCTCATCATCATCATCTATGTTGTGGATGATCAAAGAGTTTCACAACATCTCTTCTTCATAAAAACTTCCCTGCATCCTCTGTCTCCTCACTTGAAACCACTCTTGGATTTTTCTTCACTGGGGTCCTCTTCTTTGGAATTGATTTATTTGGAAACTTCTTGGTCACTCCAGAAGTGCTTGCACCTTTGACTACCACCATGCGGTCTTGTTATTTATCTTTCCTTGTGCTTTGATCTAGGGTAGGATTGTATTCATCTTCTGCCTCCTCTTCTTTTTCTTCTTCCTGACGGAGAGGGGTCTCTTCATGAGCTCTTTTCATGCCTGCCATCTATTTTCCTTTCAGGAGTTTAAGGTCTATGTAATCAATATACTTTCCATCTTTTACCCTAGGTCTTAAATAGATGTAGACTCTTTCCGCTTCCTTCCCTACCACAAGAGTCTCAAGAGTGATATTTATATTGTTAGACTCCATCATTTCCACGTATGCCAACTTCAATGGATATGCAAATTTGTTGTGCCGAGTATGAAAATCAATGTCTACCTTATCTACATCAAAATTTAGCACCTGCACATCAAAAAATCTATTCACTAATGCTTGGAAGTATTTGGCAGTGAACACAAAGGGTATCTTACACCATAGGATCTTATCACCAATCTTCATATGAAATATCTCCAAGTAATAAAGTTGATAGACTATAAATTATGCCTTTCCTTCCAAGACCTAAGGCACTCCCTTAGTACATACAATTCATTCTCGAATGCTTCACACATCCACCTATACCGCTTATCCACCCAGAGATTATAGGCATTATTGATTTCTCCATTGCAGGTATACTCTATGAACTTCTGTGTTGGAGACTTATTATCCAATAGGTGTTTCCAAAATTTAGCATCTAGCCCATTCAATACCCTTATTTCATATAAAATAATCAAAAGAAGGATGATGCCCCAAGTTTTATTTTTTCCATTCAAAAATTACATATGCGATTCTTCAACAATTCCTCAACAATGAACTGCGTGATGTTGTTTGCAACCTTTTATGCCATATTTTGTTCTATATGAAGCCACTTTTTGTTTACTTGTACCTGATTTGCAGCTGAAAATTTCACAGTGACTCTTGTGCCTGGGTCACCAATATTCACAATGTCCATTGTGTAGCCTCCCCTCTAATATTTGAAAGTAATGACAATGACCTCTACCTCTATTCCATCCTCTAAGTCAGGGTTTATCTCCATCCTTGAACTGCGCAAACATGTTATTCTCCCAATTAACTATGCGGTGATGTGCATCCTCCTTCTCGCACAATATAAATAGTCCTCATAAACCCATCACATTAACCACTAATACAAGTGCTCAGGATTTCCAAAGAAAGGAAAATCATAAATCTGGAAGACTCTCGTGCTCTCTAAATCCTTTTGCACTTTGTCATCATAGACTAACTTTCCATCTTCAATCATCTGGTCCATTTTCTTTATTATATCCCTACTTATCTCAGCTTCTTGCTGCTCCGAGTGATGGTTGTAATCTCTTATCTTTCTCTTAGATAAGTGTGAATACCATAGTTGTCTCACAATCACATCACCAATGTACTACATCTTTGAAAACCATTCCTCTGGCGTGTCCTCCTCTTCAAGCTTCCTGTTCATACCTTTTCACTTTCCATTTCCCTTGGGTGATACCATGGTTGATTTCTTTGGTTCCATTTGTTCAACTGCACAACTTCACACTTCCTAATTTAATAACTACATTCCCTAGGTTCTAAATCACAATCCCTCTCAAGTTACCTATGCTAAGCATTCAATCCTTCCTTCCTTACTTTGAATCTTTGTCACTCTTAAGAAAATCTATGCCCTAGCTTAGCCTCCCATGATTGTGTGCCCTAATTTCAATTATGTGCACTTGTGCTTCTACCAACCCTACCTCTATGAATTTAAAACCCTTGAATTTTTACCTCCATGCCTTCCCCACACTCTGAATTCCACTGAAGGAGATCCTAAAATAGGTCATGTGCTACATATTTAAATAAATTTCTAAATTTTTATCACATTTATTACTCCTTACCTACCACTATACTACATATTTAAGTACACTTTTTTCTTTTTCTGCACTTTTTCCTATTTCATCCTTTACGCAGCTATCGTAACCTTCTAGCGCGCTACTACTTCATAGTATATAGTCATCCTTATGTGCACTCCTTTGTGCCACAACCCATCTTCTTCTATGCCATATACCAAGTAGTCTATCATGTTGTTACCTTCCTTGTGTTACACTACATGGCCTCTTTTCTCATGTGGCTTCCCCATTCAAGAAATTATCATTCAAGCACATGTAACACCTTGAATTCTTAATCCACATCCACCAAACAAATTTTATTTATATTGTTGCATACACATCTGAATAAACTCCAAGGAAAGTACCATCATCTAATATTTATTGTTCGCATAGTCACACCTTCTTCCACCCCACACTAAAGGTATACGTGGTCCTCTACACATCAAATCGATAAGTAGTAATCAGATCTTGCATGCGAACGTGCTTATTAAAAAAAATAAGCAAAGAAAAAATAAACCATGAAAAGGAAATCTAAACTAAGTGGAAATAATGAATTATTACAAACATAAAGGAATATTATTTATATTAGGGCTTCAACCTAATCCCATTGAAGTAATTGGGGAATATGGTGTTATTTAACAATTGTAATTGATACATGCCTGAGTCAAGTATATTGGTCACTACAAAGGGTCATAGCCAGTGGAAATTTAACTTCCATGGGTGGCACGCAAACTTGGAGTCACAGTAAAGGACCATCTTCCCAACTGTAAAAGACTTGTTCTTGATGCACATATCATGCTAAGACTTTTTTTCATGCTTTTTCTATCTTCCAGATCCATCGTGAAATGACGTGATGCTCATCGAGTTACATCAATTTATTGATACGCTCCTCCACAACCTTTTCATCAACCAATCCTCATGTGTGCACAATACATAGGGATGGTAACATAAATTACACATGTAGTACAACCTCCATGCCAAATACCAACTGAAAGGGTGTGGCCATTTTCAATCATTTATAGGTTGTTCTGTATACCCAAAGAATGATTGATACCTTGTCATCCCAATCCTTTCTTCCAACATCACATATCTTTGTCAATGTTTGTCCTAAGATATTTTTGAAATATTTAGTAGTGTCTTTTTTCTGAGGGTGATAAGGAGTAGTCTAATGGTGCGTTACCATAAAATCTTCCAATAAAATCCTAATGGTTTCATTTAATAAATGAGTTCCTCTATCACTTATCAAGCTCAATGGGCATCCATACTCACTATTTATGTTTTCCTAAAGGAACCTTGCTACTGTAGCTACTGTGCAATCATTTGTAGGTGCAACCTCTTCCCACCTTGTCAGATAATATGTGCATGTGATGATATATCACAGCCCAATCTTATGCGTCAGTGCTATAATAGGTCCTACAAATTCAATTTCCCATTTCTCAAAAGGTTTCACACTTGATATACGAATTTCATCTATGTTTCTAGGCTTTTCAATTCTTTGACAATAATCACATGCTTTGGAAAAATCCTTGGTATCCTTGTACACCGTATCCAACCATAGACATGTAGAAAGAATCTTACATGTAGTGGTATTTCCTACATAATAGCCTCCTGCTATCCCATAATAGAATCTTACATGTAGTGGTATTTCATACTTAAGCATCTTATCAACTTTTTCCTTGACCTTCACGCGCAGGTTCGGGTTCATCTTATAAGGCCTTTTCTGAACTGAACGCGTACCTTCCTTCAACTTAATAGTTATTTCTCCTAATGAGGGATGCACACCCTTCAACTCATGGTAACCTCTTGGAAATAAATCTTGGAATTCATGCAGTAGATTGATTATCTTTGCTACCTCTTTTTTTGACTAGTAATATCCAATGATAACCTCCTTAGGAGTATCCTCAGTCCCAATATTAACCTTATTATTCTTCATAGGAACATGGTATGCACACAATGTTTCATCTACAGAGTCCATTACCTCACACAAACCTTCTGCATGGCTAATATCTAAGTTATCTACTTATTCATTGTCAATAAGACATACCAGTTTCCCTTTTTCCTTTACTTTGCATGCATGCCCTAACTAGATTTCTTCTATGTCCACTGTGCCCTTGCATGCTATAGTACTAGGTTCTCCCAAGAGATGAACCATGAGTTATTATACCTTTATGTTGTCCTTGAATGTGATACACTTAATTATCTGTAAGGCCTCATGTACTGGTAGCTTATTAGAAAAATAATCAAAAGTATGTATCATAACTTTAGTCATGCCACATCAATTTGCAGTTTCTTTTTTGAGCTTAGAATGGACATACCACAACCGTACACATCCAATAAACATAGAATATAACTTATGTAAGCACATGGATGGTGGTAAAGCCTCCAGGCCATGCACCCATTGTCTCTCATAGCTGTGGAGGTGTACCAAAGATGGGCTATTTCCATTATACTCATGGATAAGAGAAGGGGTATTGCTCTGAGTGAACCTTGTTAGAAACGCTACTCTTACCTAACACAAGCCCAAAATATTATATCTATGTGTCACCCACTAGCGTGATGTTGTTCCGCACAATGTATAAACCATCATATTTCATCTTTTCCCCTCATTTTCCATTGTTCTTCCATGGCACACAAAAATGATTCTAGTTTCACCTCTCTAGTATACCTTGGTAATTGATTTTTTACCAAGTGCCTAATCATAAACACCCTGATCATCTAGGTTAATCTTCCTTTAACTTCACATCTAACCATTTTGTACGTTCCAGGTGCCCAATTACAAACGAAACTAGTAGTGTCACTGACATATTGCATGTTGGACGGATAAAATGACTAAGTTTGAAAGCCATGTGTGTGAGTTTTGAGTGCAAGTAAGGGAGGTGCGAAGGGTAACATGGAAAAGGGGTTAGAATAACACATAGGAGGTTAATGCCTAGGAAGAACAAACTCAGGACTTAGCCGATTTTGCAGTTTATGGGATAAAAATAGAAAAGAAGGATGAAGTGTTGACTAAGCAAAGGATAAAAACCTGATAACTTGGTGGTCAAGCAAAGGATTATTTTGGAGAATGGACATGTAGTTTGAGAACAAACATGGAAGCTATTAACATGATAAAAACAAGTGTTATTTATAGGATGATCTATTATAAGTTGTCTTATAAAGAGTGCATATAATCTATTTGTGGAAGACCTATTATTAGGAGGGTGCATGGGCGATGAAGGGAAAGTCCCCACCCCTATATATACTTATTGTTACCCATTATTTTGGTACCACCATAGAGTCTAAGTATAGTCTTGGAGTCTAGTATGTTGTTCAGCTAGTGTTTGATTTTTTGTGCACATGTTCCAATACCTTGGTATACATATCTACTTAACATTTGTTTTGTAAGACTTTAATATGATGGATCATAGAGGATGGATTATGATCATTGACGTGTTTGGGTATGGTAAATTCATGGTGCAATTGGTATTGATTATTATCTAAACCATTATGTTACTTATTATATGTATTTCTAATTGAATGTATGTAATGGTTTAGTATAATTGAATTAGTATTTGGATAAATATCATCATGTATCTGCATGATAACATATTAATAAGTAACATAAAGGAGGGATCTATTAGCTGTGTGCGAATCAGGTGAGTATTCGACCCTACTGAATGAGGTTCCTACATGCCTAACACTCTGTTAGGAAGTAAGAGACTACATTTTGGTTCCATTGTTGAGACCTCTTTTCAAAATATCTGTCCATATGTTGCATACATATGGTGTATCAGTTGACTCTAGAGAGCATTGAATTTTGGGTGGAGGATGGTCAGGACCAGTTTACATAGAGATATAACACTGGACCTGATTTTAATGTATGATGGTGGGTGGGAGATAATATTTATCATGAGATCTATAAGACTTTATTTATCTTCTTTCTAGTATAATTGTATGAGTGGATGACAACATATGCATTAGGGAAGTGTTGGGGTCCTAAGAAAAATATTTGGACAGAGGAAGATTACCAAATTATTTTTAATGCAGATGAGGAGTGGAATAGAGATGTAGACCGTTGGTGGGTTGGTGTGTTGTAAAATTACTCATTGGATTACACTATTTATATGTGTTTTCATCTAGAAGAGGATGATTTCTAGTACTTTTGTGAGCCTAAAGGATGTTACTTGCACATTATACCCTTATCAATAAAGATCTCAATCAAAGAACCGGATTTAGAAAGCCTCCCTACGACTATCTAAAAGCCCACAATGTGCAGGGGTAGGAGTATGTGTGGAGAAATATGGTGTACATGGAGACAAAAAGACAGAGAGGAAAGATGGCTAAAGTCTAATGAAACATGTGAGAGGGACATTGTACGTATGCGGGAAATTAAGGAGGCACTTGAGTTGAGGAGGATGATGTATTGCAAAGGTTTTGAAGATCATGGAAGATAAGGAGCTACATAATAGGGATCTCCTAACTTTAGGCAAGTAGAGAATCAATACCCTTCAGCTTTAGATGAAAGCACATCATAGGAGAGAACAAGGAACGAAGGTGCACATCTCATCCCACCTAGCCACCTAGCCCTTACCCATGGTGTTCTAGATCTAGAGGTAGTCATTGAGAAGTGAGCTAATGCTGGTAAGAAAGAAGAGATGGGTAGATATAAATTTGCATTGAATTCAAGAGATCAGGTTAATAACACACCCATGACATCACACTGAGTGCCATTGTTTGGCAGTACCTATGTAGGATTGTTTCAGGCACATGATTAGGACAAAGTGTTGGCATGCAGACCTTTGGAAGTACTTTAGTAGCATATTCGACCATGCAGACCATTGTTTTCCAGTTCAGTACTATAACTGGGACATAGGGATTTTTTTGATTGGACCACAACCTGCAACATGGGACATGGGAGGATCAGGTCAGTTTCCTGGAGGAAATACTAGTGGAAGTTCTGGTTCTGGATCTAGTTGATAGGGTCCACATCCACAAAAACCACTTCTGAATCAACCACCACCTTAACAACTAGTGCAAATGACACCTCAATTTTAATATGATATGTCTCTCTATTTATTAGAATATAGAGGTATTGAAGATACAACAGAGCATGTGCATAAGTGTGAAATATTGTGGCACACAAAGGGGATTACAACTTCTGTTAGACTGAAAGAAATGGATAAGTATGGAGAGAACGTAGAGGAGTGACGCATGTAAATGGGGCACATGTGCATGCATGAAGGAACAATTAGAGTCACACACATGTAGGAAGATAGGACTCATGACTTAGCCGATGTTGCAGTTATTGGCTAAAAATAGAAATAACACATTGGAGTGCAGAGCATGCAAAGAGTATCTTAGAAATAAAGCATTGGTTATTTTTTAATAAAGAACATACAAAAGGTCATGCATAGATTGATCTATTAAGAGGATAAAAGAGAGTCTTATTTATAGGAATGTCTATTATTAGCATGCATGTGATGTATGCATGGATATTTTAAGCATGCAGTCTATTTTGAGAGTGCATAGATGGTGAAAGGTAGGTCCTGAACCATATATATATATATTATGTCTTTGTTTTGGTACCACAACCACGAACACATACTATTGGTTATGACTAAGCACTGAGAGTATTAATGGCTTAGGGTTTGATATTGCGCATGTTCCACCACCTAGTTATGGTTATATATTCATCTTTTGTTATGTAATACTTTACTATAATGGATTATGGAGGATGGATTCTAGTAATTGATGTGTCTGAATATGGTGATTACATGGTACATATGATATTAGTTTTTTATATGATTTGTGTATTTCATTATTACATGTGTTTCCAATTGAATGTATGCTATTTGTTCTTATGATTTAAAGAACACTTGTTTATATATCATTATGTATATGCATGCTAAAATCTTGAAAAACACACACAAAGGAGGGACCTATTAGTTTCACGCGCTTCAGGTGAGAATTCAAATTTTTCTCAATGAGGTTCCAACACACATAAGTAATTGAGGTAAATAGCAAGACTACATTTTGGTTTCATTACTAGGACCTCTTTTCAAGTTGTCTGCCAGGATGTTGCTTGCAGATGGCGTATCGGTTGACTCTAGAGAGCATTAAAATCTAGGTAGAGAATGGTCAGGATCATTTTGCGCATGGATATAATACTGGACTTGATTTCATTGCACATCATTGGGTAAAAGATAGCCTTTATCATGAGCTCTATGAGACATTCTTCAACTTCTTTCTAGTAGAATTGTATAAGTGGCTAGCGACGTATGTAGTAGGATAGTGTGGGGGGTATAGGCCAAGAATTTGGATGTAAGGGGACTACCAAATTCTTATTGATGCTGATGTGGAGTGGACTATGGTTGTAGATCATTAGTGGGATAGAGTATTACACAGTTATACATTCGAGTACACGATTTCTACGTATTTTTGTCTTGAAGAAGATGAGTTCAGATTCCTGTGAGATCCCAGAGGATCTTACTTGCACACTATACCATTATCAATCAATATTTTGACATATAGAACTAGATCTAGAGCGCCTACCCATGGCTAGCTAAACCTCCACCCCATACTGGGGTAGGAGCAAGGGTGGAGAAAGATGGCAGACCTGGCGGAAATAATTCATAGAGAGGAAAGATGGATCAAGTTTAATGAAGTTCGAGAGAGGGAAATGGTGAAACAAAGGGAGATTGAGGAGGCATTAGAGTTGATTAGGATGATGGATCATGAAGGTTTTAAATCTCTCATAGAAGATGAGGATCTACATCATCGGGATCTCCCAACTTTAGGCAAGCATAGTAGAGAATCCCCTTCAGCTTCGGATGAGAGCACGTCAAAAGAGATTATGAGGACCACATTCACACATCTGATCCCACCTACCAACCTAGTCCTTATGCTTGGTGTTCCAAATATAATAGTCATTGAGAAGTAGGCTAGCGAAAGTAAACAAGTATAGATGAGTAGATATAATTTTGTGTTGAGTTTAGGAGATAAAGTTAGCAGCATTCCCATGACATTGTAGTTATCACCATTATTTGGAATTGTTATGGTGGGATTGTTCCCAAGAACGTTATCAGGATAAAATTTTAGCGCACAAATTGTTGGAAGTACTATAGTAGAAGTTGCAACCACGTAGACTGTTGGTGTCCAGTTTACTACCATGACTACGACATAAGGATGTACATTAACTAGCCTGCATCCCACAATACGAGGCTCTAGAGAATTGGGTGGATTAGGAGGAAATAATGGTGGGGGTTATGGATTTGGATTTGGTGAACAAGGCCCACATCCTCATCAAACCCCACATTAACAACCATTCCAGCTGACACCTTAGGTTTACTATGATATTTCTCTCCATTTACCAGAGTATAGAGGGATTAAAGATGCAGTAGAGCATGCGTATAAGTGTGAAATTATATGGCATGCTAAGGAAATTAAAACCTCATATAAGAAGGCTAGTCAACTTTCTACTATGCTACAAGGGTGCACACATAGTTGGTATAGGAAATATGAACCACATCATACTGTGGTGGATTACAATGCCTTGCATTTTGCATTTCTGGTCGAGTTTCACATTACAGAATTAGAGAAACAGATCATCAACGTGCTCAAGGATATAAAGTAGGGACTATCTGAAAGTGTGAGGGAGTATGACACACATTTTAAAACTCTGTTCTCTAAATTGTCTTATGATATTTATCCTAGTTAACATGCACAATGGTTCGTTGGAGGATTGTTGACTCCATTCCAAAGAGAAATATCTCATAAGACATATGTGGATCCACATGAATCTTTAGAAGCCGTTCTGTGCACTGAGTCTGTTAGATGTGTTGATATAGGGGTAAGCCAATTCTTAGAGGAGCATATTTAAGCCATGAAAAAAAAATTGGAGAAGCTTTCTGCTAACTCAGCACATGAGATTGGTAGTGGAATATGGTGCACAAATTTTGAGGTGGAGGGACATACTAAAGACAATTGCTAACGTAAGTCAGTATGTGCATTACTATTAGATTGTGAAGTCTGACATTTGAACCATAATGTTCAAGATTTCCCTCTGTTGCATTGCACACTCTAGAAGAAGGTGTCCATGTATTGTAAGATTTGTAAATTCCACACTCATGACACCATTGAATATAGGTTGATTGATCACATCCACAAATCCATTAGAATTTTGAACTTTGGAAAGTGTTGAATCATGGTTCAAGAGCACGGAGGATGAATTTTCTCAAAGAATCAGCACTAAACCTAAGTTTGATGGATGTAGATGGGTAGAAGAGAACCTCTACCATGATTTTTATGAAACTTTTTTCTACTACTTCCTAGTAGAACTATATGAATGGCTCTTAGTATATGTGTCTAGATAAAGTTGGCATTCTAGATCATGCATGTGGACCCAAGAAGAATACAATAGGATGTAGGATGCATGAGAGGGTGTGTTAGCTAGCTACACTCTGGAGTATGCTATTTCCACATATTATTTCTTGGAAGTTGCTGAGTTTGAATTTCTGCGGGAGCCTAAAGGATCATTTCTACATGCTATCCCTCTGGTAATGAATACTTTGATTCTTACTTTCAGCTTAGAGGCATTTCTAATGGCCGGCTAAACCATTCTGAGTACTATGTGACGGAGCTAGGGTGGAGGAAGATGGAAGATATTATGATAGAGAAGGAAAGGGAGGAGAGATGGCTTCTGATGAGATTTCATTGTGTGGAGAGAGAAGATTCATTTGCATGTATCTAAACCCACCCAGTAACCAAACCTTGGCATTTGGTTTTCTAGATCAAGGAAGGAGTATCATTGACCTAGTTAGTTCAGTGGAAGTGACAGATCTGTGCCTAGGAGGTAAAATTTTTCAGTTCCCACTTCTATGGCTACACATATTCTATTATTCAAAGGAGTATTTGGACAATGGGCAAGTATATAAGCCTTTAGTCTTGCTTCTAGGAGTGGCACAGGGTATAATAGTGGTAGTGGGTCATTATCATAGATTTTCGGCGCACATTTCAGTGGAACTTTGGGGACATTTGACATGACTACTACAGGACCTAGTGGTTGTTGTGGATCTGGTGGGTCAGGAGGGACAGGACCTGGTAGACCTAGTGGTTCTGGTGGCTTAGGAGGCACAAAACCTTGTGGACCTAGTGGGTTCGGGGGTGGAGGAAACACCAGAGGAAACCAAGGCTTTGGCTCAGGAGGACAAGGGCCCTAGCAACTCCCTCAAGTATTCTTTGAGAAATATTTACATTTTCTAGATTACAGAGGTATTAAAGATGCTACAGAACATGTTCGCAAGTGTGAGCTTTTATGGCACACAAAGGGGATCACAACCTCAGAGTGGAAGGCTAGTCAATTTGTAGCAACGTTGCAGGGGCACGCACATAGCTGGTATATGAAGTATGACCCTCATCAAATGGTAGTGGATTATACTGATTTAAAGAATACCTTCTTAGTAGAATTCCACATCCCTGAGTTTGAATAAAAGAGCATTAGTGCCCTGAAGGAGATTCAATAGGGGATGGCAGAGAATGTGCAGGAGTATGATGCATGCTTTATAACTCTCTTGTCTAAGTTATCATCTGATATTCACCCTTCACAACATGCTCAGTGGTTTATTGGAGGATTGATCACACCTTTTAGAAGGGCCTTATCTCATAAAAATTTTACAGACCCGTGTGATGCGTTGGAAGCTACTCTACACACCAAGGATGTTGGTAGTGTTGATACTGGTGTTAGCCTATTCCTAGAGGCTCAAATTACTGCTATGGCTAAGAAGATGGAGAGGTTGTCCATGAAATCATCCCATGAGACTCGCAGTGGTTTATGGTGTACATGTTGTGAGGTTGAGGGGCATGCAAACCTCCCACCTCACAGCCTTGATTATGAAAAAGAGATTACCTTGAACACAGTAGTGGATGGATGGTTGCTTAGGAACATCCTCATTAACATAGGCACGGAGGTTAATGTCCTCACTCTGGATGCCTGACATCAAATGGGAAGACCCGTATTACAGCCA
Source organism: Taxus chinensis (assembly GCA_019776745.2). Taxonomy (NCBI): domain Eukaryota; kingdom Viridiplantae; phylum Streptophyta; class Pinopsida; order Cupressales; family Taxaceae; genus Taxus; species Taxus chinensis. The sequence goes on from CM034152.1 coordinate 118,510,774, forward strand.
TGTTCAAATGTGTTGTATATGGAAAATAAGACAAAGGTAATGCCCATAGGTGTCTTGAAGGATGCGACTATTACCATTCAGGGGACTAAGTTCAGTAGGGATTTTGAAGTCTTGGTGCTTGTCGAGGTAGATAATTTCCCATATTTACTTGGGCACCCATGGTGCTATAAGAATAATGCAGATCTCTAGTTTAACAAGGGGTACATAATCTTTGAAAGCAAGGAAGAGAGGGTGATTATACCACTTGCTGATGGAAAGTCCGCACCCTATACTGAACCCCTTAGAGAGGAGGTCCTTGACAAAATATATGTGCACTCCATACGAGATCCAAAGACCATCCACCCTACAGAAGGAGTCATCCAATTTGATGATGCTCAATCTGTCAGTGATGTTACTAGTATAGCATGCGATAACTAGGTGCATGGGACTTACGAATTGATTGGGTGATATCTGAAAGGATCAGTGACCAAGGTAATAATGGTGCGTATAGTTTGGCACCTAGGAGGAAAGATAATAACCAAGTATTCTGAGGATGCATACCCTGAGGTATTTTTGAGGGAAATGGAAGCTCATTAGAGGGAGAATGAGTGATGAGGTATGCTGAGTTATGTTTTGATAGGCACAATAGTGAGGTGGTGGGCCACGCATAGTGAAAACTTGTTGGAATGGTGCAAAGTTAGAATTGTGCTCACTGTCTGATTCTCGAAGAGCAACATACCCACCGCTATTAAGGATTACAATGGCAATGGACCCACCTCTTCTCACATCTAGACATGCGAGAGGGTCTGGGGAGAAGGTGTAGAATCTTTATCACCCTCCCTTTAGGTGCACAAGATGTATTCAACACTACAAGGTTGCGCACATGCATGGTACATCCATTCTGAAACATGTCACCAAATGGGAAATTGGTAGGAGTTAGCGGCTGACCTGGTTCACACATTTGAGTACCAAAGTACCATGCAACCAGTTGACGAGGCATTGGATACTATCAAGCGCCTCACTCTGGGGGATTATGCCATGGTAGAAGATAGATTAGTAAACTTACTTAATGGACCTAGCTTGGAAGCATGGTTTAAAGAGGATGATCCAGAAGAACTACAACTCGAGCGTGCATGGGCTGAAAAAGAGAAAGGAAATATGGTATATGCTATTGATGGAGAGGAGATGGAAATCCTGAATGTTGACCATTCAGTTGGAGTGCGTGAAGTAGTTGACAGTGCAGATGCATGTGCACACACATACCATGAACCACTCAAAACCAAGAAAGTTAACATCGGATCGAAGAAGGAGCCCAAGGAAGCTATCATTGGGGACTACTGGTCAGACAAGGAAGTATCAAAGATCATTGATATCTTGCAAAAATTTGAGGATTTATTCCCACGTGGGTATCATGAGTTAAAATGCATCCACCAGTCATTGGGGAAAATGAGGATAAAGTTGAAAGATGGTGCGTGCTCAGTCAGGAAGAGGCATTACAGGATGAATCCCAACATGCGCGTAAGGGTTAAAGAAGAGCTAGAAAAAATGATAGCATCTAGAATCATTGAGGCTATGGAGGAATCAGAATGGATAAGGCTAATGGTGATCAACATAAAGAAGGATGGGCAGATTAGGATATGTGTGGATTACAGGGAATTGAACGCTATTTGTATCATAGATGTTGGGCATGAGGTCTATTCTTGTACGGATGGATTCTCAGGATATCACCAAGTAAGGATTTCCAAGGAATATCAAGATAAGAGAACTTTCACCACCGAGTGGGGAAGTTTTGCATACACAGTCATGCCATTTGGATTGAGGAATGCACCCGCTGTATTTTCGTGCATAGTTCTACAAGCATTTCAGGACTTCATCCACAAATTCCTCCAGGTGCATTTGGATGATTGGACAGTGTATGGGTTGGTCAAGGACCATTGTGATAACTTGAGATTGATGTTCGAAAGATGTCGGAAGTTGAGGATTTCCCTCAACATCAAGAAATGTATCTTTGTAACTCCATTTGGAACGTTGTTAGGGCATATCATATGCAAAGAGGGCTTACTGGTGGATCCCACGAAAGTTGTGGTTATTGTGGGGTTAGGGGAGCCTACCAGCCAAAGTGCCGCACGTGGATTTCTTGGACGCATTGGGTACTACAGAAAGTTCATTAAGGGATACGCCAAGATTGCCATGCCTTTGGAAATATTACTCAGACAAAAGAGTACCTTTCAGTGGGGAGAGGCTCAGTAGAGGGCATTTGAAACTCTAAAAGAAAGGCTTATCACCGCTCCTATTCTACGATTCCCATCCTGGGATAAACCTTTCCATGTCCACATGGATGTCTCTGGTATAGCAATGGGAGTTGTTCTTGCTCAACCAGGAGAGGGAATTGTTGATCATCCCTTGTGTTTTGCAAGTAAGAAGTTGACACCAACAGAACAAAATTATACAACGACCAAGCATGAGGCATTGTCAATGATCTATGCACTCCACATATTTAGGCAATATCTACTGGCGACTCCCTTCATATTCTACACGGACTATATGGCCTTGAAGTATCTATAAAACAAAGCAGTGTTGCAAGGTCGCATATGCTGTTGGGTACTTTTATTTCAGGAATTTGAATTCAAAGTAGTGGTAAAACCGGGAAAGAAAAATTGTGGGCCAGATCATTTATCAAGGATTGATTTGGGAGAGGACGCGTAAAGTATCGAGGAAACCATGCCAGACGCACAACTATTCAGGTTGTGGCACACGCCCTTAGAATTAGAAGACATTGTTGTTTTTCTCAAAGAAGGTGTGGTACCCAAAGGGATGAATGCATTGGAAAGAAAAAGGTTAGCCATACGCGCTACACCCTTCATGTTGATCAATGGGGATTTATATAAAATGGGCCATGATGAGGTTTTTTGCTGGTGTGTATTAGAACATGAATGCGTGGCCACAATAGAAGAAGATCATGGTGGGATTACTGGAGGACACTATGCGGGGGATGCAACCATGTGCAAGATCCTAGTCACTGGACTATGGTGGGAGACAATTCACCAAGATTGCATTGAGTTTTGCAAGGCCTGTGACCACTGCCAGCACCTTGGCAAACCTGGAAGAAGGGATGAGATGCCTTTGCGCCCCATCGCCAACGTGGAACCTTTTGAAAAATGGGCAATAGATTTTGTCAGACCAATCTCACCAGCTGCGCGAAGGACTAACTCGTTGTATATTATTACCTGTACTGATTATCTGACAAGGTGGGTAGAGGCCATACCGACTAAGGATTGCACTGCAGCCATGACTGCTAGATTTTTGTGGGAAAACATTATCAACAGGTATGGGTTTTCATTAATTTTAACAAGTGATAGGGGCACTCACTTCTTAAATGAAACCATTAGGATTCTATTGGTAGAATTCATGGTATCCCACCATAAGACTACCCCTATCACCCTTAGGCAAATGGGACTTCAGAGGCATTTAACAAAATCCTTAGTCACACATTGACTAAGATATGTGAAGTGGGTAGGTAGGATTGGGATGACAAGGTGTCAGCAGTTCTTTGGGCATACAGAACAATGTATAAAAGGTTGAACAAGGCCACACCATTTCAACTAGTGTTCGGCGTAGAGGTTGTTTTACCGGTTGAATTTATGCTACCATTGTTACATATAGCACACGCAGGAGGATTGGATGATGAACAAGTGCTAGAAGAAAGAATAGATGAATTGATAAAGTTAGATGAAAGGTGCTCACTAGCAAGATGGATCCAAACAACTGAAAAAGCTAAGAAAAAGGCATGGCATGATCGCCACATTAAGAACAAATCGTTTGAGGTTGGCCAGATGGTATTGTTATATGATTCAAAATTTCTACGCCATCTAAGAAAGTTGAAGGTGCATTGGTTGGGTCCTTATGTAATTTCATACATCCTTGATTTGAGCGCGTGCCAGTTACAAGCGCTGGATGGAACAAAATTACCTGGACACTTCAATGGGAGTAGGATGAAGCCCTACTATAAATAATGCTTCTTAGTGTTTGTAAATAAGGCAGTTTTGCCAGTTAGCTTAGAATTTCCTTTTATGCTTTTCCTTTCTTTTATTTCCCTTTCGCGTTGTTGTTTGGTTTTACATCTTGGGCGCAGGTAACCTTATTACTTTATAAACTTATGAATGCGTAGAGGACTGCACATTGTTTTAGTGTGGGATGAAGTGACAAAGGGAAACATGGAGTTATTTTGCCAGAGGATTGGGTTGGTAGACCGTTTGAATTGGCCCTAGTGAAAATATGCATTACGAGAAAAGAAAGCAGGTGGACGGAAAAATAAGGTTACATTGGAAAACCACGTACAAGGAGAAAAAGTGTAAAAACATGAGGTAGGTGAAAGTAAGAATCATGAGGATGGAAGAGGTGCCTTTGGCGCTGGTAACACATGTGCAAGAGTATTATGTCAAGATGAATTGTTTGCGTGCTAGAAGGTTAGAAATGTTTTCATGCAGGGATTGGGTGTGGGTGGAAGAATTTTCGCTAAGGGATTGGGCACGGGTGAAAAATGTTTCATGCAAGGATTGGGCGCATGAGGAGAAACACTGAAGTTGGGTTTTGTTTGAAAATTCCACATTAAACATGGTCGTACGGTGGTAGGGATCCTAGCCTTAAATGCATAAAAGTAAGAAAAGCTATAAATACAAGAGTGGGCATTTCATTATTTTACTTTGTGAAAACAAGAAGAGTGATTTTCCTTCAAGAGTTAGGGTTTCGAAGACTTACTCGTGTGAAGGAAAATCCCAAAAACTTAAGCACAATCAGTTTGTTGGATCTACAAACCAGTGCAGAAGTGATTCATGGGTGTGAGGAATGTTGTGAAGAAGCACCGTGATCAAAGGAGAAAAGTTTGAGATTAGGGTTTGTGTTTTAGGGCACAGGGCGCGTGGGGAAAATGTTCAAACAAAATCACAAGTTGGCCAGGGAATGAAGGCAAGGGGTAAAATGACGGCCAAAAAACCATTTGATAAACCTACAGTACAATCCAAGAGGGGAAAGGGTAAGGGAAAAGGAAAGAAGAAAGAAGAACAAATCCCCTTGGATACCAATGAAAAATGATACTCAAAAATGCAATCCCTGGATGGGGTTTTGCTAGGGCAAGAGTGGGAGTCCCACATTAGAAAAATGTCTGTGATTGACTACAATCACCGATCAAGCATAATTGTGAAGGAAATGGCATTGGAGCTGGTGCATCCAACAAAAAAATGAACACCTGATGGGATGCCAATCTACAGTGATGTAGTCAAGGCAAAAATGGAGAAGGCAGGGCTTCTCCATCTTTATAGTTGTCATTCTTCGGGAAGCCCAAGTGCTTGTACCAGTGGCTGATGACGCATATGTACGAAGACTTCTTCTACTTTGCAGGGTGAAAAATGTGCATAACCCCCCAGTTAATTTCACACTTTACAGGCCTAAGCTATAAAGGGGACGCACTCCTAGATGACCTCCAGGATGAGGAGGTGATTAGAGAACCCATAACATCCCAAGAATATAAGAAGGGATCAAGGTACTACGACGTCACAGATATCAGTGATCTGGTGATGAATATGGCCGTGTACCTTGTTTCCAAGCTGAATGGACAAGAAAGGTGGACCCAAGTGAGCAAGCCCTAGCTGAATGTCTACAGAAAGGTCACGGAAGGCACCGAATACAACATCTCCCAGTACGTAGTAGACAAAATCATAAGCAACATGGAGAACAGGGGAAAGATCATTTTTGGAAGCATCCTGTTAACCATTGTGTTCTCAAAATTTGGGGTGTCGGATGCATCCAAAAAATTCATGTGGGAGTACCCTGCTGAAGACCCTTCGCCTGTGGATAGATTCCAGAAATATACATGTGAATCAATGACAGGGGTACACAAGGCACACTTGGATAAATGGTATACGTGCCTCAAGAAAACATTCGGGGCTGAATTGAAGATCCTAGAGCAACTCCCCATGGCAATTGAAGGAGAAGCAAAGTTTACGGTATACTAGCACTTCTACATTGGCAGATTCATCTTGGTGGATGGTAGTTGGAGTCCCTGGTGCAAACTCCCCTTCTAATTTACTACCCAATTTTTCCAGGTGGGAGTGAACAGGTACAAGGAGTTGAAGAAATTAAATCTGGAGTTGTCCACCCTTGACAGTGAACACAGAGAAATGAGAAAGAAGCTGAACTACCTGGGGAAGCGCACGTACGTTGAGAGATACGTATCACCAGATGTGCACATTGTAAGGCCCATGACCTTACCTATTGCTAAGAGTGGTGCTGCTAGGATCTACCTTCACATAAGGCCAAAGTTTGAAAAGGGTGCATACGTGGAAAATGAGATATCCATCCCAGACGACCCTATGGGAAGAAGGAAGCTAGTGCCAAAGAGTAAGGAGAGGGAAGAAGAGGAAGAACAAAGGGTGGTGGAGAAGCAAAATGTAGATACCATGGGGTGGAGTACCTACATTTGGAAGAAGAGGAGAATGGTGGTTAGGGAGAAGACCTCGGAGCTTATGAAGCCACCATCCCCTAAGGAGCCCTTAGATGAAGAATAGACCACATCCCTGACCCTAGAATTTTCAGCAAAGGAAGAAGAATAAGGAACAAAGGAACAAGATTCTAAATATATAGACGGCCTAAACACCTATATAGGTGAGAAGGATGATGATGAAGGGGAAGATTTGGAAGTGAATCAGGAACTAGTTGATGTCCATGATTCAGAGGAAGAAGGAACAGAGGATAAAAATGATGCTTTCATCTTTTTAAGGAGGAAAGGCACCCAAGGGGAGGAAGGTGTGCAGAGAAAAGAAAGCAGTGAAGGGGTAATTACTAAGGGGCCAGATATGCCCAAGCTCACTCAGGATGAAGTAAATGAGAAAGCAACAAGGGAGGTAGAGAAGATAATCAATACCTTAGTTGAAGAGGAGTTGGAGCCCAGTGTGGAGCTCGTACTCGGTGAGTTCAAAGAAGAGCAGAGGGAGAAGAGTGTGGGTAGAACAAAAGGCCCAACTCTTTCAGTAACTATTCCCAAGGGTGTGCGCACGGGAAGTAAATGTGTAGAAGGGGGAACAATCATGATGGGATACATTAATGACCCCAAAAAAGTTTTGCGTGCACGTTTCCAAAGTACCATGCCCACCAAGGAGCTCACCAGCATGGAGTCCTTTGACCCTGATGGTGGGTACCTGTACACAAGGAAGATGTTATCATGGGTGTTCGACTCCCACCTCGATGATCCTGAGTTCAAGGTCAACCAAGGAGTGGTATTAGCACTATCCGAAGGAAAGGGGGACAACCCCATTGTAAACACACAACTACTATCAGATGAGAAAGTGTGTAACGTGCTCAATAAAGTGTCTATGGAAATTGAGGCTAGGCTCTTTTGCAGGAGTGACAGGGTAAAAGTCTTGAAGGGCCTTTTAGAGAAGAGAAAGGAAGAAGTCCTGAAGCTAATGAAGGACCTCAGCCTTGAGAAATTAATCAGTTCTCAACTATAGAGGGAACTTCAGGAGGAAAAGACCAGGGTATGTGAAGTTTCCAAGAAGGTGGAGCTCATCGCCCAAGCTATTATCATAAAGCACCCGAATGTTAACCCTCCCGCACAAAAGTATGGATCCTCCCTGGAATGCCTAGAGGACTTGACTCAAATCCTCACCATGGAAAGGCAGTCTTTGGCCTTAGAGTCAGTAGAGGAGGTAGCTGAGTGCTTGGAGAAGGAGGACAAGCTGAAGGTCATCGCACTCATGGCTGAATACAACAGGGTGCTCCCTAACATGAAAATAGTTGCACAAGCTGCAGGGGTCACCTACGACCATTGCGCGGATCAAGACAAGGTGAAAGGCATGTTGTTGCCCAGCGACGAGGCTGAGCTGAAAGACTTTAGGGAGAAGAATAAGGGCAATAGGGCCAAGTGAGAAAATATCATAGCCAAAGTGGAAAAGAAGTCTAAAGCTATTGAGAACCAACGGGTCTCAATCAAAACCCAACTAAAAGAGCTCTATAAGGTCATCATGAGGAAGATGGATGCCTTGGAGGATCATGCCAAGGAACTAGAGATTGTGGTGGAGACCATTAGCACGAAGGGGGAAGGGTTAACCTTTGATGAGGTGATCACCTTAGTTGGTGATATCTACACTAGAGCATAGGATGAAGTCACTGCTTGGAGTACACTAGAGGCTGACCTACGGAAAAATTTTCCTTCTATTTTTTCTCTCCCCCATTTCTTTATTCTTCCCCCCCATTCTTTTCCAAGGCAAGGCCTTGCATTTTTGTACTGCATTCTTTGAAAAGGTTCCCAAAGGCAGAGAACAAATGAAGTGTGGGGTAATGTTGGGCCCGTAATGTAGCTACCAAATCTTAAGGGTGTGTAGGCATGCACAGCCAGAGGAAGCGCACAAGTGAAGGTGCGTAAGGAAAAATTCAAAAGGCTTCTTAGAGAACAAAGGACACATGCACTACGTGAAGAATAATTTGGGACTTAGCCATTTTCAGCCTTTTGGATAGAACACATGAAGAACATGTTCCATTTGGATAAGGTTCTAGCCTAGTGACAGGGTGTCCTCGAACAAATATACCTTGCGATAGGAAGATCCAAAAAGCTAATCATGACATGGAGAGGCATGTGCCTAGGGTGACCCACACCTTGACACTTGGGGGCAGATCTAAGGTTGTAGAAGAGTTTGTTAGAGCTCAGATGCCTATTTATACGTACGCCCTTGGCAAAGAACAGAGACACAAGTAAGGTAGCGAAACTCTGCAGAATTACCGCAAGAACTATGGGATAATTGGGTAGATGATTCTAGGAAGGATGTAATGGGGAAATGGGGAATGCAAATTTTATTTTGTAAGCATACATGTATGGATATAGATATGGTGCATGACTGTGGTCTACCTCTCTGTGATGTTTTGGAGTAATACTATGAATGAATGTGATAAGGTTACCACTATGTTTATGTTAAGATCTCCTTCTTGTATTATCTACACATTTCCTTTATGATTTTGATCTTGTATAATAATGAACTTTACTTGAATGTTAGTCTAATTATGGATTTACAACTTCCTAGTTCTAGTTAATTTTGCGCTTTGTTACTATTATGACTGAAGGGGTGTAGAAGCCATCCTAAGCTCTATAGCTTCTTCATGTCTGTTAAATCACTAAGTCAGAATCATGAATTATGCCTTCCACTGAAATCACATAAAACAGAGACTCGATTCCCTCTCGCGTGCCTCGGGTGAGTGCCCAGCGCCAGTTGGGTGATAGGCCGACACATAGGAGATTCCCTTATTTTTAGTGGGGTGTAAAAATGACTACAAAAGACAATGGCACTGTAATGGTAAGAATTAAGAAGACAGACACACAATCGATGTCACAGGTGACATGTGATACAGGCTTGGAACCTATTTTAGTAACAACAAGAGCAGAGGCCACATGTGTAAAGTAAATACCAAGGAAGAGGACCCTAGTTTCAAGAGAGGAAGTAGTTCATGGGAAGTACCCAGACCCTGCACATCAAAAGGAAGTATATCAAGATACCATAGATGTCATTCTAATTTTACAAGGATAAATCTAGTGTCTAAAGGAGTAGTACAGGAGGGAGGACCAAAGGAGGAAGGTCGAGGCACCAAGAGATGACTTGGATGAGGTCAGGGAAGTATGTAAAATGCTAAGGTAAGAGAATGTTATTCCCTTGCTAGGGGCATGGTTGAGGGAGAGGGTACCATGTGCTAGAGGAGAGCATGAGAGGAAGGTCTTGCATGTGAACCTTCCCCCTCATAGCCTTGTCTATGATAAGGAAATCACATTGGATGCAGTCGTAGATGGATGAATCCTTAGTAATATCCTTATTAACACAGTCATGGAAGTCAATGTTCTAACTTTGGATGCATGGCATCAGATGGGGAGACCTACATTATAGCCATCCTCAAATGTGATGTATATGGAAAAAAAGACAAAGGCAATTCTCATCAGTGTCTTAAAGGATGTAGCTATCACTATCTAATGAGCTAAGTTTACTAGGGACTTCGAAGTCTTAGCGCTCACCGAGGCATATAATTTCCTAGCACTTGTTACAAGAACAATGCAGACCTTCGGTTCAACAAGGGGTACATTAGCTTTGAAAATGAGGAATGGGTCATTATACCCCTAGCTGATGGGAAGTCAACACCCTATATTGAACCTTTGGGGGAAGAGGTCATGGATAGGATATATGTGTGCTCAATTAGGGATCCAGAGATAATCCATCCTACCAAAGGAGTTAACCAGTTTGAGGATGCTCAGTCAGTAAGTGACACCACTGTTCTAACATGTGATAATTGGGCACATGGGACTTATGAATTGATTAGATGGTACTTGAGAGGATCAGTAACAAAAGTAACAAAGACACGTATAATCTAGCACCTAGGAGGAAAAGAGCTACCTAAGTATTTAGGAGGGGCTTTCCCTGAGATCTTTTTGCAAGAGATGGAAGCTCAGTGGAAGGACGAGAAGGAATAGATGGGGATGTTAAGTTATGTCCTTCTCAGCATAGTAGCATGATGGTGGGCTACACATCAAGAGAGCCTTTTGGAATGATCTGAGGTGATAATTTCTCTCTCTGTCAGGTTTTCTAGAAGCAATGTGCCCATCGCCATCAAGTACTACCATGGGAAGGAGTCCACCTCTTTCCATAGCTAAGATTGTGAGAGAGTCTAAAGAGAAGGTACAGAAGCTTTGTCACCATCCCTCTAGGTACACAAGTTGTATTCTACATTGCAGGGTTGTGCGCACGCATGGTACATACATTTTGAGACACGCCGCTAAATAGGAAATTGGCAAGAGCTAGCAACTGGTCTCATTCAAATGTTTGAGTACTAAAGTACTAATCCATCAGTTGATAAGGCATTATAGGTTGTTAAGCGCCTTACCATGGGGGATAGTGCCATGGAAAAAGATAGGCTATTACAATTGCTAGGAGGACCAGGTTTCGAGGCGCGCTTTGAAGAAGAGATAAAAGAAGCAAAAGAGATCCAGCTTGAGCATGTGTGCTTGGAAAAGGATAAAGGGAAATTAATATATGTTATTTATGAGGAGGAAGTAGAGAGCTTGGATGTTAACCATTTTATAGGGCTGTGTGAGGTAGTGGACAGTGATGATGCTCACACACGCGCCTACCATGAGCCCTTAAAGACAAAGAAGGTTAACATCAGCTCAAGAGAATAACCTAAGGAAGATATTATTGGAGATTGGAGATTACTGGTCAGAGAAGGAGGTCTCTAAGATCATTGATCTTTTGCGTGAATTTGAGGATTTATTCCCGAGTGGGTACCATGATCTCAAAGGCATCCACCATTCCTTGGCGGAGATGAGGATAAAGCTAAAGGATGGTGTGTGCCCGGTCAGGAAGAGAACCTACCGGATGAATCCCAATTTACATGTAAAGGTAAAGGAAGAGATAGAAAAAATGATAGCTTATGGGATCATTGAAGCTTTGGAAAAATCAGAATGGATAATTCCAATGGTAATAATCATTAAGAAGGATAGGTGGATTAGGATCTACGTGGATTATAGGGAGTTAAACATAGTGTGTGTCATCGATCCTTTTCCAACCCCCTTCACTGAAGAAATTTTGGAGGGAGTCGGTGGGTGCAAAATCTATTCCTTTACAGATGGATTTTTAGGGTACCACCAAGTCTGGATTGCAAAGGAAGACCAAAAGAAGACAACTTTTGCCATTGAATGGGGAAGTTTTGCATACACATTCATGCCCTTTGGGTTGAAGAATGCACCTGGTGTTTTCTCATGCATAGTGGTACATGCATTCCAGGACTTCATCCAAAAATTTCTTCAGGTCTACCTAGATGATTGGACAATGTATGGGCTAGTGAAAGACCATTTTGATAATTTGAGGTTGATGTTTGAGAGGTGTTGGTAGTTAAGGATATACCTCAACATTAAAAATCATGTCTTTGCTACACCTTTTGGGATGTTATTGGGGCATATCATATGTAAGGAGGGCTTGCTAGTAGATCTTGCCAAGGTTGCAGTTATTGTGGGATTGGGGGAGCCTACTAGCCAGAGCACAGTGCAGGGATTTCTTGGGCATATGGGTTATTATAGGAAATTCATCAAGGGGTATACCAATATTTCCATGCCTCTAGAAGAATTTCTCAAACATAAAATTTCCTTCCATTGGGGAGAGGCACAACAGAAGGCGTTTGACACATTAAAGGATAGGCTTGTCAACACGCCTATATTATGTTTTCCCTCTTAGGACAAGCCCTTCCATGTTCATGTAGATTCCTCATGAACCACCATTAGAGTAGTGCTTGCACAGTTGGGTGAAGGAATTGTTGATCATCCTCTGTGTTTTGCAAGTAGGAAGTTGACACCAGCAGAGCATAATTACACCATGACTGAGTGTGAAGCATTGTTAATGATCCATACACTTTTCAAGTTCAGAGAGTATATGTTGACAACACCCTTTGTATTTTACACCAACCACATGGCATTAAATGACTTGGTGAACAAGCCCATTCTACAAGGGTGCATATGTTAGTGGGTGCTATTATTTCAAGAGTTTGAGTTTACGGTAGTTATGAAGCCTGGAAAGAGTAATTGTGGACCTGATCATCTGTCAAGAATTGATTCAAGGGAGGACACGTAGAGTATTGAAGAGACTATGACAGATGCATAACTATTTAAGTTGTGGCATGTGCCCTTGGATTTGGAGGAGATTGCAGTATTCCTAAAGGAAGGTGTGGCACCGGAAGGGATGAAGGCATTAGAAAGAAAGTAACTAGCCATATGCGTCACGACCTACATGTTGATCAGTGGGGACTTATACAAATTAGGGCATGATGAAGTTTTGTGTAGGTGTGCACTAGAGCATGAGCACCTCACCATCATAGAGGAAGCACGTGAAGGAAGTGCGGGTGGACATTATGCAGGTGACGCCATTGTGCGTAAAAGTTTAATGGTAGGATTGTGGTGGGAAAATCTGTATAAGAATTATAAGGACTATTGTAAAGCATGTGACCATTGTCAGTGTATTGGCAAGCTAGGAAAGAGAGATGAAATTCTTTTACACCCTATCCGTAGCACTGAACCTTTTGAGAAATGGGCAATAGACTTTGTAGGCCCTATTGCACCAACAACTTGTAGGACTGGATCATGTTGTGTAATCACTTGTATGGACTATCTGACAAGGTGGGCAGAGGCAAACCCAACTAAAGACTGCACAGTAGCCACAACATCAAGATTTTTGTGGGAGAACATTATCACGAGGTATGGATTTCCTTTAAGTTTAACCAGCGATAGGGGTACACATTTCTTGAATGAGACTGTGAGGATCTTGTTAGCAAAGTTCATGGTAGCTCATCATAAGACTACCCCTTATCACCCACAAGCAAACAAAACCATGGAAGCATTTAACAAAATACTAAGTCACACCCTGACCAAAATTTGTGATGTCAGAAGACAAGATTGGGATGACAAGGCATCAACCATATTATGTGCTTACAGGACAACTTATAAAAGGTTGAACAAAGCCACACTATTTCAATTGGTGTTTGGCACGAAAGCAGTTCTGTCAGTTGAATTCATGTTACCTTCTCTATGAATAGCATGTGTAGGAGGGCTGGATGATGAGCAAGTGCTAGAAGAGAGAATTTATGAACTGATGAAGCTGGATGAAAGACTATCACTTGTCAGGTGGAGCCAAACAACAAAAAAAGTAAAGCAAAAAGCATAGCATGATCACCACATCAGAGACAAGAAGTTTGAGGTTGGGAACATGGTATTACTATATGATTCTAAGTTTATGTGCCATCCTTGGAAGTTGAAGGTCCATTGGTTAGGTCCCTATAAAATCTCACACATCCTTGATTCGGGCGCGTGCCAATTACAAGCGCTGGATGGAACAAAATTACCTGGACACTTCAATGGGAGTAGGCTGAAGCCCTACTATAAATAAGTCTTCTTGGTGTTTGTAAATAAAACAATTTTGTCAGTTAATTTAGAATTTCCTTTATGCATTTATTTTCTTGTGTTTCCATTTCGTGTTGTTGTTTTGTTTTATGCCTTGGGCAATGGTAACCTTATTACTTTGAGGATTTTTTAGTGCACAAAGGACCGTGCATCATTTTAGTGTGGGGTGGAGTGATGTGAAGGAGATCATGGGTAAAGTTCCAAGGAGGTTTGTGTTGAAAAGCCCAGTTGAATGGCCCTGTTGAAGGAGGTGCATGGAAAGAAAAGATAGAAAAGGATGGTTGGTGTCAAGATAAGGTTACTTTTAGATCCCACATACAAAGGAGGAAAAAGCACATAAGCAACACGAAGTAGGTGAGAGAAAAAATCAGGACAGAAGAAGTGCCTTTGGTGCCAGTGATGCCTGTGCAAGAGTCTCCTGTCAAGATGGATTGGTTGTGCACCAGAAGGTTGGAGGTTTGTGTGTATAAGTTTGGGCGCATGATTTAAAGCACTAAAGTCAGACTTTCCTTGAAAAATTTGCATTAAACGTGAAAATTATGGTGGTAGGTGGAGTAGCATTTAATTCTTAAAAATGGAAAAAACTATAAATAAAGGGTCAAGGCATTTCATTATTCACTTTGCGTATAAGGAGAAAGAAACACTTTTTGCATCTTTGCAAACTAGGGCTTCCAAAAACTGATCCGTGTGAAGAAAAATTTGAAGAGATTGAGCGTGAGAAACTAGTTTAGATCTACAAACTAGAAGGAAGGGATTTCATGGGCGTAAGAGAAGTGGTGAGAAGGCATCGTCTTGTGAAGGAATATCCTAGCTAGGGTTTGAAGAACTAGGGCACGGGTTTAAGAAGTTTTCTTCACAAATTTGAGTTCTAAGGTGGGAAAGAGTGGAAGAACAAAGTTACAAGAAGTGATTAAAGTAAGAAGAGGACCTAGACAATGGCACCCAAGAAACCAATTAGCACACCTAATAAGGGAAAGGAAAAAGGCAAGGTAAAATAACAAGAAACTGATACACATACAAACAAAGAGTGGTATGCAGAAATGTTGTACCCAGATGGAGTGTTGCTGGGGAAGGAGTGGGAGTCCCATCTAAGAAACATGTCTATAAATGAGCACAATTAAGAAGGAGATGGCGTTGGAGTTAGTGTGCCCAAAAAATAAAAGGACGCTAGAGGGTTTGTCCATATATAACGATGATGTGAAGGTCAAGTTGGAGAAGTTAGGGTTATTGTAACTCTTTGAGTTGCCCTCCTTCGAGAAGCCTAAGTGCCTATATCAATGGCTGATGCCATGCGTACATGAATACTACTTCCACATCATAGGGCACATGATGTACATTACCCCTAAGCTCATTTCACATTTCATAGGCCTCATCTATGAACAAGATAGTTTGGAGGATGACTTAAATGACAAAGAGGAAATTAAGGAGACTATCACCGCCTACACATACAAAAAGGGGTCAAGGTACTATGATATCGTAGACATTGAGGACCCAGTAATGAAGATGGTCGCACACCTGGTGACAAAGTTAAATGGCCAAGAGAGATGGACCCAATTCAATAAGCCATGGTTGCATGTTTACAAGAAAATTTCAAAGGGCACAATCTACTACTTGTCTGCATTCATCACGGATGAGATTGTCAGCTGTGCGAGAAGGTGATAGAATCCTTTTCGGTAATATCCTACTAAACATTTTATTTTCAGAGATTGGGTTACCTGATGCGTCAAATGAATTCGTGTGGGAGTACCCTACTGAGGACCCTTCACTCATAAAGAGATTTGAAAAATATGCCTGTGAAACTATGATAACCATGCATAAGGTGTGCCTAGAGAAATGGTATACACACCTAAGGAACACGTTCAGGGTGGAATGGAGGCTTCCTGAACAACTGTCAGTGGCCACCAAAGGAGAAACTAAATTTGCTTTGTACCAGCATTTATGCTTGGGTAGATTTAGACTAATGGATGAGACATGGAGCCCATGGTGCAAGCTCCCCTTTACCTTCAGAGCTCAATACTTCCAAGCGGGAGTAAACAGGTTCAAAGAATCGAAGAAGTTAAAACTGGACCTTGGTAATCTAGATCAAGACCATAGGGAAATTCACAAAGGGTTGTTCTACCCTAGCAAGCATGCGTACGTGGAGAGGTACGTGTCACATGAAATTTAAATGACAAGGCCCATGAATTTTCCCATTGTAGGAGGATCTGCGGTGAGTGTATACCTCTGCATAAGACCTAAATCTAAAAAGGGCATGCATTTGGAGAATAAGGTGCCTATACCTGAGGACCCAACTGGTAGGAAGAGATCTATGCCTAAACTGGAGGATAACAAGCTAGAGAAGAAAATACCAAGTGTGGTGGATACACAGGTAATAGGCTCCCCTGGGATAAGCACCAGAACAAGTATGTATTCCCACAAGAAGAGGCCCATAGTCAAATAAAAGACTCCAGAGCTAGAAAATCCATCAGATAAGGAGTCCTTGGGAGGAGAAGAAACAAATAACATTGAGACCTTGGTGGAGGATAAGTTGGAATGTAATGCTGATCTGGTGTTGAACAAGGTTAAGGATGAGAGCGCAAAAAGTGACCACAGAAGCATTGGAGGCACCATTTTAACTATAAGTATTCCTAAGGGCACGTGCATGGGAGAAAGGTGCACAAGGGAGGAGAGGCCAGGGATGGGTTATATTGATGATCCCAACAAAGTGTTTCACGCATGGTTCTAAAGCATGATTCCAGTAGAGGAGCTCATGGCAATGTCATCTTTTGATAAGGAGACTACATAACCACGGAAAAGGAATATGGTCTCATGGGAAATTGAATCCCATCTTGATGAGCCAGAATTTGAAGTAAACCACGGGGTAATAATAACATTACCAGGACCAAGAGAAGATAACCCAGTGGTGAATGCTTAGCAGCTCTCAGATGAACAACTATGTAATGTGCTCAACAAAGTCTCTGTTGAGGTCAAAGCTAGACTCTTCAGGTGGAATGATAGAATCAAAGATTTGGAGGAGGACATGAAGAAGAAAGAGGCAGAGCTAGATGCAAGGGAAAAGGAGCTAAGTCAAGAGAAACAAATCAGCGCCCAATTGTTGCATGAGTTAAAAGACAAGAAGGCTAAAGTATGCGTAGTATACAAAAAGGTGGAGCCCATTAATAATTCTATAGTGTTGAAGCATCCAGACCTAGCGCCTCCCATGTAAAAGTATGGATCTACCTTGGGATGCCTGGAGGATTTAACAAGAGTCCTCACCATGGAGAGACAGTCGTTAGCCTTGGAATCTACAAAAGAAGTGGCCGTGCACTTGGAGAAAGAAGATAAATTAAAATTCGTGGCATTCATAGTTGAGTACAACAAGGTTCTTGTTGATATAAAAGTTGCTTCTTAGACTGCTAAGGCCATGTATGACAATTGCGTGGACAAAGAAAAAGTGGCAGGCATCTTGGTCACCACTCATGAAGCATAACTCAAGGAGTTTCAAAAAAATAATAAGAGAAATAGGGTGGAAAGGGAAAAAATTCTTGCCGAGGTCGAAATAAAATCTGAAGCCATTGAAAACTTAAGCGGTTCAATCAAAAACTAGTTGAAGGAACTGTACCCACAGATTACACGAAGAATGGATGTACTGGATGATGTAGGCAAAGATTTAGAGAAAATTTCTAACTCCATAAGCACACAAGGAAATGGACTAAGTTTTGAGAAGGTGAGTACCGTGGTCAGCGACCTCTATCAGAGAGCACATAATGAACTTGATGCCTAGAACAAGTTGGAGGTCGACTTGCAAAAGGATTTTCCTAGCTTATTACAGTGATTCCATCACTTCCCTATTCTTTTTTCTTTCCCTATTCTTTCATCCCCTTATTTTTGTCCCAAGGTGTACGTCTACTGTATTCTTTCTTTTCATTAGAGAAGTGTTCCCACAGATGGAGAATAGGCGTACTGTGGGGTGATGTTGGGCCCCTAAATTATTGGTTAAATAAAAAAGCTGCATAGGCGTGCAAGGCCTAGTTGAAGAACGACGTGCAAGGATAAAGTGCGCATGGTATGGTTTAAGGAAGGCTTTAAGGAAACCCGTGGCACGCACGTAGATAGAACCAAGGGTTTAGGACTTAGCCATATTGGACATTTTGGGTAGAACATGTGAAAATCATGACCTAATTGCGCATACGGAGTGGATAAGGTGTCAGCCTGGCGATAGGTTGGCCCAGGAAGAAGCATGCATGTGGTAGAAGCTTCTAGAAGCACATCATGGTAAAAATTGGAAATCTTAGGCCTAAAGGAGCATTCTCTCATGGAGGACCACATTCAAACACTTGGCATCGGATCTGAGGCCGCTAGGGGATGAGTTGGTAGTCTAGAAATCCTATATATACAAGCACTTGTAGAAGTAAAGATAGAGGGCAGAGCTCTGCAGAAATACCACAAGAACTTTGTTAGTTTGTGTAATTATGCTTAGGAAAGGATGTATCAAGGGTATGGGGACTATAAAATTCTTTTAATAGCCTAGCCATATAATTCCAAATATAATTGATGACTGCATTCTGCTTCTCTGTGACACTCTATAATGGCTCCATGAATGTAATGAAGTTACCAGCTTACATGAATATGAACATTGATTTCTCATATTTCTTTTTCATTTATGTTTATGATTAAGTATGGATGCTTGTACAACTTCTTTCTGTTTTGGTATAAGTTATAAAATTTGTTAAGCTCTTTCTGTCTGAAATGACTGCAAGGATCTAGAATCCGTTCTGAAGCTCTATGGTGCTTGTATGTTTTACTTCATTTCAAATCTCGTAAACATGGATCATAGATGATGTTTCCCACTAAAATCAAATAAAAGAGAGACTCAGTACCCGTGCGTGCCTCGGGTGAGCGCCCAACGCCCACTGGGTGATAGGTCAGTGTGCATGGGGTTCTTTTCTTTTGTAATAGGGGTAAAAATGACTACATGTAGGGTAGACATATCATTATAGATATGTGGGAGTTCAATTGTGAATTCAAGAGATTTTATTGAGCATAGCTACAAACAAATATTGGTATTGTATTGAGAGAAAGACGTGGCTTGTAATAAATTATGAGCAAGTGATTCTTGGCAGACATAGCCAAAATTAGGTGAACCATGTTAAATATTGTCTCTGTGATGTGTTATTTTGTTTTATGGACTTTTATTTCAGATCTGTAATGTCTTTCTACATATTAGTTTCTACTATTTCGATTCTATGTGGGATTTTTCCACATATTTTATCCCTTAATTCCTAAAAATTGGTATCGGAGTCTGATTTGGTTTACTGAAGTGTTGAATCGTAGGGACATTTTTAGCTTCAGTGGGAGTTATGTCAGATGATGGAAGATCAAAGGTTGATAAATTCAACGAGCATAATTTTAGTCTTTAGAAGATGCAAATGGAAGATTACTTTTATCAAAAGGATCTTTATATTTCATTTTTTGAGAAAGGGAAAAAACCCTCGAGTATGATGGATGCGAAGTGGGAATTTTGGATAGGAAGGCACTTGGAAAAATCTGTCTAAATATTAGATCTTGGTATTTTTTAATGTTTCAAAGGGAAATACTATAAAATAACCTATGGATGCATTAGGGAAGTTATACGAAAAACCATCTTCCTCTAACAAGATTTTTTAATGAAAAAGTTGAATAATATGAAGATGTCTGAGAATAGTTCAGTAGCATATCATTTGAATGATTTTAATACAGTTGTGAATATTTTATCTTCAGTTACAATAGAATTTGATGAATAAGTTAGGGCTTTATTAATTTTCTGCTCCTTACCTGAGAGTTGGAATAGCCAAGAAATGGCGGTAAGAACCTCGGATCCAAAAAACTCAAATTTGAAGTTTGAGGACATTGTAGGGGTGATTCTAAGTGAGGAAATTTGAAGATAAAGCTCTAGAGAATATTCTACTTCAGGGAACGCTTTAACGGTGGAAACTAGAGGGAGACAAAAGAATAGAGGAAGCCATGGAAAATTGAAAGATTGGGTAAGGTCAAAATCCAAAAGAAAGATGGTATGTTGGCACTGTGCAAAGCTTGGGCATGAAAAGAAGGATTGTTGGGGGCTTTAGGATAAGAAGAAAAGAAGGAGATGAATGTGGCAACAGGTAATGTTTATCAGGATTCTTTGATTCTTTCTTTGCATAATATTGTTGAATCTTGGGTTTTAGATTCGGGGGATTCTTTCCATGCTACTCCACATAGGCATTATTTTTTTGATTATGTTGAAGGGGATTTTGGGCATGTTTTTATTGGTGATTATGAGACTTGTAATAGTGTTGGAAAAGGTTCTATTTAGGTTAAGATGCAAAATGGGAATGCATGGCTATTGAAGGATATCAGACATGTGCCTACATTAAGATGAAAATTTGTATTGGTGGGGGAGTTGGGGAAAAATTCCCCCACTTTATATTTTTGAGTGAATACTCAATAATATAAATTAGTTAGAAGATGTGTACCTTATAATTCTATAGAGAGTGTGGCGTATAACATGCCGAATGGACGAGTGAAGTGTGGAATGATTGCAAAGTGAATTGTGAAGACTAGGAAAGGAAATCAACCCTAGAGGTGAAGAATATGCATAGATTGTACTTATTTTTGTGCTTGTAAGCTGCTTCTTATTGTATATTAAGGAAAAACCTCAAAAAGAAGAGAAAAAGAGTAGTTAAAGTTCTATATATGAGAAATACAAGTAAAGTATGTAAAAAATGTGTAAAATTAGTAAAAAAGAAAGTGTACAGTTGATGTATAAGAGTGTAAAGGATAGAAAAGTGTCCTTGAAATGCTATGAAGAGTGAATTTTTTGGGAAATATCATGCCAAGTAGAAGTTTTTTGGAAGATACCATGCTAAGTGTGAGTTTTTTGGGTGATCTCAAGCCAATGAGCAAGTGTTGGGGAGAGAGAACTAGTGTTACTCTCCTTCCACGACTCTATTTAATAAGCACCACTACATATGGTACATCCCAATTCAATTCTGATTGTCCTAAATTAGTTCTAAATTGTTCCATTTGAATTGATGGTAGGAGATAAAATTTATTATGTGTGTGGAGGCCAGTGCATTCTGTTGTAGAGCTTATCTGAAAACTTATGTAGATTATGATAATCTGAGAAAATGATTATATATTACCTAAGTACATTAGTGCCTAGGGGAAGACATAGGCACTTAGGTGCTACTATATAATTTTGGGTGTTGGTGTTTGTGAACTCTACCATGGTCTTGATTATGTCCCTGTGGAAGTACTGATGATGAGTGAAGAATGAGACATAATCCTTCTAAGTCTTATGCAGCCTATAATTTACCAGAGAACACCCTAGACATGCTAGCACATCACTCAGCCTAGATTGAGCGCTCACCCGAAGCACGCAAAGGTACCAGGTCCCTCCTTAGGGTTTCTGTAGTAGGATGTTAGCGTGATGAAGGAAGAAACATATTTATCCATAACTAATCCATCATTTTACAATGCACGCCATATTCAGATCTATGAAAGAAAAAAATTAAGCAATAATCATTATTGAAAAAATAACATGCATTACTCAATTACATGCAAGAATGATACTTAGATTCAACCAATAACTCCCATATATTAATAAACACAGAATCTCCTTACAATAATGGCATTCTATACCAATGCACGCATTGATCTGTTACAGTAATCCAGTCATTACCTCTTATGCTCTGCATATTCCTGTATATCTCTCCTCTCTGTACCTCTATATATACTACTATGTGATTCACATCATATGTATAGGGTGGGGACTTTCCCTTCACTACTTATCTATTCCAAAAAAAATTGGCATGCTATTAATAGCCATGCACCATTTATAGGCATAGCCACACATGTAAGTGTGCTATCTATAGACCTCTTTTAGTTAACTGAAGTTACAATCCTATTCTTAGCTCATCTCCATGAAAAATTCTTCAATATGATCATCTAAAGATAGACAATGTGTGGCACGCATGTCTTTGCATCGTTGGTGTGTTCCACATGCCATATTCTAAAAATAGGCCTTCATGCTCAAAATCGGCTAAGTCCTAAATGTTGAACTTTCCCTTCGTGTGTGGTTTCTTCCTGTCCATTTTCACCCTTAAACCTAGCTTGTTTTCTCACATGGACTTCTTGTGTGAGTTCTATCAAGTGTTCTCTAATCAACATTACCCCACACTAATCTCATTGTCTCCCTGTCAATGGGTATCTTCAAAAATTGAAGTAGAGAATAGAAGAATGGAAAGAATAAGAATGAAAGAATATAGATGAATAAAGAATTTTTATGAGGCGGCCTCCTCTGTATCATTTTGAAGT
Organism: Taxus chinensis; assembly: GCA_019776745.2. Lineage (NCBI taxonomy): Eukaryota > Viridiplantae > Streptophyta > Pinopsida > Cupressales > Taxaceae > Taxus > Taxus chinensis. Next base: position 118,533,041 of record CM034152.1, read on the forward strand.
ATCAACTCTGGATACTCCTCTATTTCGGCCTCTAAGGCATGCCATTTAGTGAGTGCTTGATCTACTTTTTCTGAAATGTCCACAAAAATATATTCTAATTGATCCCTCGTAATCTCCCCTCTTTCATTTTGCAGAACCAACACCATGCTAGACATTGAGGTCATTCTTCCTTCTACAACATCCATCTTCTATGTAATGAGCTTCCCAAGCTCTTCTAGCCATGTGTTGTGCAGCTCTTATGTTGTTTCCAAGGCCTTGCACTTCTACTTAACCATTGATAATATTTCTACGTGGCCCAATGTTTCGTCCTTCATTTCTCTCTAAAACTCATTATTTTATTCCAGGGTTTTTGTATTGATAAGTGCCTCTGGAGCTGTGTAGATGTTCAAATCCCGGTCTGTGTTCTTCAATTATTTTTGTAGTGCCTATAACAACCCTTCATTGGATGCAATATTTCGCATCACCGAGGCTTTCTCTCGCTCTACCTCTTATTCTAGATTCCTTGGTGATGGAATGCGCAGAGGTTCATCTGCAAGTACTAGGTCCACCAACTTTCCTACATAATGTATCATTGAGGGAAACATCTGTGGTACCTTGGGCTCTAAGTGTGGCCTAGTTCTTATGACATTGTCTCTAATCTCCTTTGCGGTGTTGATAAATACTTCCTTCTTCTTCTACACTAAGTCCCTCTCTTGTGTTATGTTTGCTATCTTTGCATCCTTTATCTTTAGCTCCTCACGTAATGCTCTTATCATTACAAATCTATCCATGTTTCTCTTAGAAACTTCAGTAGAAACCTTCACCAATGCATTGTTGACCTACTCATCTAACATGATAGTAGGCTTTACTATCATATGTCTAGCTTGAGGTTCCTTTTTCAGCTGTCTCGACATGCATGACTCCTCACATACATCAAAGTTAGGCTCATCCATATGGGTGTGCATTGACCATGATAGTTTGTTTCGAGTGTGAACAGTCACCATATCCCCATCCATTAATTCCTAGCCAAATAAATCCTTTTGTTCTGCAGTGCTTTGGAAACATGTGCAGATGATTTTTTCGGTGTCCTCTATATAGCCCATGATTGGTGCACTGTGTTCCCCACTCATCCTCTTTGATCTAGGTCCCTTGGGAATTGTAGCTTCAAGGTTAGGAGCCTATCCCATTACACCTTGAATAGTCACATGTGTGGAGCCAGAGGTTTCATTCTGTCATTCTTCTCTATCCTTCATCTCTTCATCTTTTTTTCCCTTCCTCATTCTCTGGCTTGTCTTCTTTTTCGAGTGGGGATAGAAGATGCATGCTCGCTCTCCCTTGATTCTTCCTCTTCTTGATCTAACTTCAACTTTATTCTCCTCTTTGGCTCAGCAGTCTCCTTGTGTGGAGAGAGACAAGGTGATTTCATTACCATTTGTGGAGTTCCACCTTGAGTCCTTATGTGTCTGAAAACTTTCTTAAATCTATGCCCCCCCTGCTCAACCTCTGTATCTTCCTCTTCATCCTGTCCATGAGGTGGAGTGGTCAGACAATGCAACTCTTCTCTGTCATATGGTTGCTTTCTTCTGCACTCCAATCCTCCACTATCTTCACACTCCTCTTCTTCATCCTCTACTTCCACAGTTTCTATGGTCCTTTGCACTAGTATGTTTTCCATTGTGTGCTTACCCTTCGGTGGCCCTGGGAGCACAAATTCATTCTCCATGTACTAACTATTCTCTATCTTGGGATTCAACTAAAGATACACTAATGCTTCCCCTATATCTGCTACATCTAGACTTATTGGATTACTATTCAATACCTTTTAAATGAGCCTCTTGACATAGGCACTTCATCCTAGATACACATACTTTTTCCTCAACGTGTGGTAGTCGCAGTCTACCTTATCTGTACTGAATGCTAGTTGTCCCTAGTCTGTGAATATGTGAATAAATGCTTGGAAATACCTTGCAGTGTATGCGTAAGCAAATTTACACCAAGGGCTCTAGACTCCATCTCTCATTAGGAAACACGTGATGTAAAAATGTTGGTATACAAAAAACTGAACTACCTTTCCAACCACCAAAGGCAAGTCCTTGGGGATGCACCATTATTCCTCAAAAGCCACATGGAGCCTATCATACCACTTCTCAGCCCATTGCTTAATCTACTTTGTCATGGATCCCTCACATAAGTACTTCTTGAAGCACTCTGTAGGTGATTTGTGTTCTATTGGATACTCCCATACCTTCTCTTTTGGTCCATCAGGTACTCTGATCTCCATGAACACTAGTGATAATAGAACAACTCTAAAGATGATCTTTCCTCTTGTGTGTGCTTCTTTAACAATTGTCTCTGCAATATACCATGAAATGTTGTAGACTACTCCTTTAGACATCTTTTTGGCAATGTGCAGCCACATGATTTTCACTTGTGACCACCTTTCTTGGTCATTGAGATTTGTAATGAGATGTGCGGCTACTTGTACAAGTGGATACTTGGTTAGTTTTTCAATGTCCATACCATGCAGATCCTTTGTATATCCCAACTCCTTTCTGGTCTCTAATATTGTAGTTTTATCTGTCAGATCATCTCACAAATCGTCTTTAGTGTCTTTTAACCCCATTACTGTGGAGATGAGTGCAACTGAAATTTTGACTCTACATCCTGCAAAGTAGAAAAAATGTTTGTGCACTCTGCTCATGAGCCACTGGTACAAGGGCTCATACTTCCCAAAATAAGGGAGATCATAAAGTTGGTAACCTCACAAGGGCTTATACTTCCCAAACTAAGGAAGATCATAAAGTTGGTAAACTCATATCTTCTACAAGATTTTCTCACCAGCATCGTCATACATCAGTATATCTTCCGCCGTGCGTTTATTTTTTTTCATGTTTAACAACGTGTCAAGATACTTCTTGTTCTCTATGGTACGTTGATTATAATCACTCACTTTGATTTTCCTTATGTGAGAATCCCACTCCTGGATGAAGATAACCGCCTTTGGATATTGTATCTCAAAAAAATTGCTTTCTGGAGCCATTTCGTCTTCTTCTACTACCACCTTCTTATTTCCCTTCACTCCTGCTGCAACTACTTTATTGTGTTCCATTTCTACCTTGCAATCCTTTGTAGATTCTTGCCACTCAAATTCTACAATGTGAAAATCAAACCCTAGTTCGATTCAGCATGCCCTAGGTGGAAACTTTGTTCCCTAACTCCTCTCTGTCACCTTACTTCACCCAAACCCTTCACCATTGGGGAAACACAATATTTTGTGCACATATTACTTCATCACGGCTGGTTACACACCTCTTGCACCTTAAAATGATCACTCGACTCTTTGTACTTGGCTTGTTTCAAATAATCTTAGTCATAACAGTAAAAATGAATTCACATCCCATCCATATATTGTTTTTTTCAAATTTTGATGCATTTATTACTCCTTCACCTATAAAATATCCTCTCATTCATTGACCAAATTTGTTCATTCCGCGTGGTATATCTTTGCACCCCATATATAACCTTCTAGCACACCTTCCTACCCTCTAGTCATAGAATTCTCTTTAAAACATGCCCTTGCACCTGAGTACCTCATCACTGTACCTTCTCATGTAAGTTATCATGGCCTCTGCTTACCTCGTGTTATACTGTCCTTTCATTCATCTCCATCTTTGGTCACTTTGAAAAGCAATATTATTTTGACTTAAAGCACACCCATAGCGGCTTATTCCTTTCACCTTTCAATTCCCACAGTCTTGTACCTAGATATCAATAACCACCCCACACTAAAAGGATGTGCAGTCCTCTGTGCATAAACATTCTTCACATAGTAATTAGCTTCATGTGCATAAGCGCGATTATTACACAAGAACATCAACTAAATTGACAAAGTGTAGCGAAAATGAAGGAAATACATTAAGGAAATATGGAATTGAAAACCTAATCTAAATGGAAATAATACCTTATTACAAACACCAAGAAGACTTATTTATAGTAGGGCTTCAGCCTACTCGCGTTAAAGTAATCAGGGTAACCGTGTTCCATCAGGTGCTTCTAACTAGAAAGCACCTGATTCAAGTATGTAAGTGATGACATACGGCCCTAACCAATGTACTATGAGCTTTCCTAGATGGTGCAAGAACTTAGAGTCATAAAAAATTACCATTTGTCCAATCTCAAACTTCTTATCCCTTATGTTTTTATCATGCCATGATTTTTTCTTGGTCTTTTCCTGCTTCTAACTCCATCATGATATGGCTCATCGCTCATCTAGTTGAATCATCTTCTCAATATGCTCTTATAGAGCCTACTCATCATCTAGACCTCCAGTGCGTGTAATGCACAAAGAAGGTAACATAAAATCTATAGGAAGAATGGCTTCCATGCCAAACACCAACTAAAATGGTGTGGCTTTGTTTAGTCTATTATAAGTTGTTCTATATGCCCAAAGAACAACTGACACTTTATCATCCCAATCCTTTCTTCCAAAATCAATTTTTTTTGTAAATGTCTGGCTTAAAGTATTGTTGAAAGCCTCAATAGTTCCATTTTCCTAAGGGTGATAAGGTGTAGTATTATGGTGAGAAACCATAAAATCATCTAATAGGATCCTGATGGATTCATTTAAAAAGTGTGTACCCCTATCACTTCTCAAAATTAAAGGACATCCATACCTTGTAAGAACATTCTCCCATAGAAACCTAGTTGCTGTACAGTCCTTCGTATGTGCTGCTTCGGCCCACCATGTGAGATAATCTGTGCAAGTAATGATATAACTCGATCCAGTCCTATGTGTGGATGGCAAAATAGGTCCTACAAAGTTGATGGCCCATTTCTCAAATGGTGTATCAGTAGTAACTGGTCTCAAAGGCATCTCATCTCTTTGTCCTAGTTTTCCTAGGCACTGACAATGGTCACATGCCTTACAATATTCTTTACGGTATTCATGTAATGTCTACCACCATAATCTAGCAAGTAGGATATTTTGGGTAGTTGCGTCACCTGCATAATGGCCTCCTGCAATACCACCATGGGATTCTTCCATAATATCCTTGTGCTCATGCTCTAATACACGACGACGTAATACTTCATCTCTGCCTAACTTGTAGAGGTCACCACTGATTAACATAAACGGTGCCATACATATAACAAGTTGTTTCTTTTCTAATGCCTTCATTCCTTTTGGTACCACACCAGTTTGTAGAAAGATATCAATGTCTTCTAATTTTGATGGTATGTGTTGTAACCTATATAACTAGGCATATGGCATGGTTTCTTTAATTGTCTATGATTCCTCTCCTGAGTTAATTCTAAACAAGTGGTCTAGTCCAAAGTTACTTTTCCCTAGCTTCACCACAACTGTGAAGTCAAACTCTTAAAATAAGAGTACCCATCTACATATGCACCCCTGTAAGACAAGCTTGTTTACCAAGTACTTTAATGCCATGTGATCCGTATAGAATAGAAACGGTGTAGCTAGCAAATACTGTCAAAACTTGTGTAATGCATAGATCATCGACAAGGCTTCACGCTATGTAGTTGTATAATTTTGTTCAGTAGGAGTCAAATTCCTATTAGCAAACAAATAGGATGATCGAAAATACCATCTCTAGTTTGAGCTAATATTGTGCCAATGGACATGTCAGAGGCATCCACGTGTACATAAAATGGTTTTCCCCATGGAGGAAAACATAGGATAGGCACAGTAGTAAATTTATCTTTCAATGTTTCAAACGCATGCTCTTACGATTCTCCCCAATAGAATGTAACTTTTCCTTTCAGTAACTCCTCCAAAGGTGTGGCAATTTTTGCATATCCCTTTATGAATTTCCTATAATATCTTGTGTGACCTAAAAATTTGCGCACCTCACTTTGACTGGTAGGTGCTTCCAACCCTAAAATGAATGTAACCTTAGCTGGATCAACAAGTAATTCCTCCTTGAAAATTATTTGTCCCAACAGTATTCCAAATGGTGTAGCAAATATGCACTTCTTGATGTTCAAAGAGATACTCAATTATCTGCACTGTTCAAACATTAAGTGTAGATTGTCATAGTGATCCTTAACAAGCACATATATTGTCCAATCATCAAGGTAGACCTATAAGAAGTTGTGAATAAAATCTTTGAATGCCTAAAAAACTATCCGTGGGAATACAATAGGTTCATTTTTCAATCCAAATGGCATCATAGTATAGGAAAAACTACCCCATTCAGTAGTAAAAGTTGTCTTTTCTTGATCCTCCTGAGAAATCTGAACCTGATGATACCCGAAAAACCCATATGTGAATGAATACATTTCACACCCTATAACTCCTAGTATTTCCTTAGTAAATGGCGTAGGGAATGGGCCTATTACACATGTAGCATTTAGCTCCCTGTAGTCCACACATATTTGAATTGTACAATCCTTCTTGATATTGATCACCATTGGACTTACCCATTCTGACTCATCCAAAGGTTGACTTATTCCAGACTTCAAAATTTTATCAATTTCTTCTTTTAACTTTTCGTGCAAATTAGGATTCATTCTGTAAGGTCTCTTTCTCACTGGATGCACATCTTCCTTAAGTTTTATCTTCATTTCCCCAAGTGATTCATGCACTCCTTTAAGTTCATGATACCCTTGTGGGAATAAGTCCTTATAATCCATGAGTAACTCAATGATATTTTCCACCTCCGAGTCTGACCAGTAGTATCTAATTATGACCTCCTTAGTCTCAGCTTCTAATCCTATATTGACCTTATTTATCTTCATTGGTTCATGATATGCACACGTATCCCTATCTTCAATGTCCAAGACCTCGAGTGCCCCCTGTGAATGGTAAATATCTAGGTTTTCAACTTCCCCATCATCCATGATGTACACCATCTTTCATTTTTCTTTCTCAAGTCAAGCACATCCAAGCAATATGAAGTCTTCTCCTTATTCTTCAAAATGCGTGCTTGATTCTGTCTCACAAAATAATTCCTAGATGAGTTCCCCCACCTTTGCACTATCTCAAATGGTTAACCGACTTAACAAAAGTTAATGCCTCTTCTACTAGAGGTTTATTCGAGAAGTAGTCAAAGGTCTAGAGTATACCTGCAGTCATATCTTGCCAATTTTTAGTCTCTCGATGGAGTTCTTCGTATACATACCAGGCATGTATGCACCCTTATAGAGTGGAGTACAATTTATGCACCCAAAGTGAAGGTGGTAATGCTTCATGTCCTTCCGTCCAAATTCTCTCACACTGCTAAATGTGGTGTTGAACAGGTTGATAACCATTATAAGTGTAAATCTATGTAGGTTCATTACTTCTTACAAACTTGGTAGATAAGGTGATCCTGATCTCCTTCCACTTCATAAGATTATCTCTATGAACTACCCACCAGTGCGTTGCTATCCCACACAAGGTATATACTAACATATCTCTTCTCCTGACCTGGTCTATCCACTGTGCCTTTATGGATTTCAAAAATACAGGAAGATCTTCTTCTCATGTATACCAAGGTAATGCACCACCTATCCATCAAACAGAATGAAGTCCATTCTTGTGCACAATTGTGCTTTTAACCTCGTTCCCTACTAGTTTATATGTACCATGAGCCCAATTGTCACAAGAAATACTTGTAGTATCACTAATAGAATGAGAATCCTCCCACTGTAGGATGTCTTCCTTTGATGGATCATTGACCTCTGGGTCCTGAATAACGGCGTACATAGATTTTGTTTAAGTCCTCCTCACTTAGAGGCTCAACATATGGTGTAAAATTCTCATCTATCAAAGGTATCATAACTCTTTTCTCCTTGTTCTCAAAGCTAATATACCCCTTATTAAATCTCAAGTTAGCATTTTTCGCATAACACCAAGGGCATCCAAGCAAGGTTGGAAAATTGTCTACTTCTACAAGTGTTAATACCTAAAATCCCCAGTGAATTTGGCCCCTTATATGGTTATAGATGCATCCTTCAAGACTTTTATGGAAGTGGCCTTAGTCCTATTTTCCATAAACAACACATTAAATGATGGCTACAATGGAGGCCTCCCCATTTATACCCATGCATCTAATGTAAGCACATTTACTTCTGCACATAAATCAATCAATATGTTGCTCAGTAACCATCCATCAAAATACAACATTCAGAGTAATTTCCTTGTCATAGTCAATATTATTAGGGGGATATTCACCTGCAGGATTTGTCATCCAGTCTCAATACTTGCGCGTGGAGTGTTCCCTTTTAACCAACTTCCTAATAGTGGAATGATGTTCTCCTGGCGCAAAATTTTACACACTTCTCTTAGCTCATCGATATCAGTTTGGACTATATTTGATGCTTTCTTCTGATCCTTTAAATATTGTATTTCACCCTGAACATTCCTTAGCACTTCCATGGTATCCTGGTAAACTTCCTTTTGATGAGAAGGATCTGGGTACCTTGCATACAAAACCTCCTCCTTAGTGATCATAGGCTTCTGGTGAAATGCCTCTCTTGTGCGCACCGCTTCAGCTTGTGTAGTAATCTTCATTGTCAATGCCTCAGGTTATGGTGCTATCTTGGGCATCCACTGATCTTTAACCATGCACTAGATTCTAACCATCCTGATGCCTTTGTTTTCTTTCTTATGTTGCTTACTGAGATGCTCATATAAGTCCGGGCACTCTTCATAGCTATGGTTCTTTCTGTAGAAAGAACATGCCATATTCTGAGGAAATTCGTGCCTATAGTGGTAAGGAGATCCGCACATATAACATGTTCCATGAGGGAACTCACCTCTTCCTCCCCCACGGCCTCATCCTCCATATCCACCATGATATCCACATACCCTTCCACGACCTCCTTCAAAATGCCCCTCATTCATGTCATAGTGATTTTGATTATGTTCCCAATCCTGGTGCTCATTCTTACCCTTAGAATTATCTGTGACACTTTTCTGTCATACCCCAATGTCTATAGCATCATGGATCTGACCAATCAATCAAAAATCCTTAGTATCATGAGTTGTGGACGTACAAATATTGCAAAAGTAGGATACATCCTTCCTTATCATGCACTGTAACAAAGGACAGTGACTAGCATCATGATTAAAATGACAGATTTCACAGTCTAACAACAATGAACATATAGATCTATGTGAGGGAAACTATCCTTGGTGTGACCTTCCACCTCAAATATGTACACCAAATCCCTGAGCACATTTCATGGGCTGGATTCCTTGATAGCGTCTCTAACTATTTTTCCATAGCTGCAATCCATGCCTCTAAGAATGGACTAATGCCAGTGTCAATGCTCCCAACTACCTCAACACACAAATATGGTTCCAGTGCTTCACACGGATCAATGTATGTCTTATGTGATAGTACTCTTATGAATTGTGTGATTAATCCTCCAACAAACCATTATGCATGCTATCTGGAATGAATATCATAAGACAACATAGATAGAAATGTCTTAAAATGGGCATCATATTCATGTACACTCTCAGTAGTGCCTTGCTTAATATCCTTGAGTGAACTTATACTCTTCTACTCAAACTTAGGGATATGAAAATCTTTTAAGAAAGCATCCTTCAATTCTACATAATCCACACAAGTTTGATGAGGGTCAAACTTCCTATACTAGCTGTGCACACGTCCCTGTAATGTAGTAGCAAATTGACTTGCCTTGCACTCAGAAGCCATGATCCCTTTCACGCGCAAAAATATTTCACACATGTGCACATGCTCAGCAACATCCTCTATGCCTCTATACTCCGGAAGATGAAGAGACATCTCCATATAGATATTCAGTGGTTGTTGCAGGCCTTGACCACCTGATCCAAAACCTCCTATGTTTCCTCTACCTCTAGAACCACTAGATCCACCCGAACTAGAACCACCTATACCTCTTGATCCTTCAGTTGTAGCTATAATAGGACATGTAGATGTGCTCCCATGTGATCCAACAGTAGTACTATTCTGAACCCCTACAGTCTGTGAGGTATTTCCACTTCCAGAGGTGAATCCAACAATATGCGCACTCACGTTTTATGTGAATGATGCACATAAAAATGTTCCTCCAAATAACATTGAAGCCATATGTCCTGCCATTGATGTACTTGCTCCCTGACTTACTCCTACTGTCCTACTTGCCAAGTTAGCTTGCTGGTCACTTGTCATACTAGATACAGGAAAACCAAGCGCAAGGGATAGGTCACCATGTGGATTAAGATGTGTGCCCATGTCCCAAGTAGTCTTTTCTGGTGCACTTCTGTGTGAAGCCAAGGGGGGATCTCTATCATGCTTTTCAAGATGGGGGAGTTCTTGATGCTCTAGCTCCATATCTTCTACGAGAGCTTCAAATCATTCCACAAACCATCTCTCTCCTCAATGTCATACTTTCTGCAATAGTACGCTACTTCTCTCTCTCCCTCTCACATGCCTCATTATAATTAAGTTGCCTTTCCTCTCTCTACCTTTCTGTCTCTAGGTTTTCCATCTTTTACCAAACCTATTCCTACCCTCGCGCGAGGTGAGGTTTAGTTAGCCACCGGATTTACTCTCCAGGTTCAAAGTTACCATCAAGATCTTGATCACCAATGGAATACCTTGCAAATATGCTCCTCTAGGATACTACAAAAACTAGAATTCAGCTACCTCCAGGAAATAATACATTAAAATTGAATATTCTAGAATATAACTATTTAGAACACCACAAAACTAAGTATCCACAGTGTGAGTCCAGATAAAATCATCATCATAAAGGGCCTATAATTCTTCCTGTGTCCATATAAGTGTGCGATACCTCCAATTCCTCTTAGATGCATACACAATCAGCCACTTGTATAATTCTACTACAAAGATGGCAAAAAAGCTCTCATATAAGCTATCATACAGATTCAGTTCTACCCAAGTGTGTGAGTTAAACTCAGATCCACTGTTGAACTACCATGCATTTTCTTCCTCTAGGCCATGTACCCCACTCCTTAATTCTTGTTAGAGTTAACCGATACGTCTTCATTGCGAACCATCCTAAAAACAACTAGAAAAGAGGTCCTAGCAATGGAACCAATGATGTAGCCTATAATTTACCAGATAACACCCTAGACACACTGGTGCATCACTCATCCTAAATTGAGCACTCAATTGAAGCACACAAAGGTACTGGGTCCCTCCTTAGGGTTGTTGTAGTGGGATGTTAGCATGGCAAAGGAAGAAACATATAGATCCATAACTAATCCATCATTCTACAATGCATGCCATATTCAAATCTACAAAAGAAAAAAATTAAACAATAATCATGATTGAAACAAGAACATGCATTACTCAATTACACATAGGAATGATACTTAGATTCAGCCAATAACTCCCATCTATTAATAAACACAAAAGCTCCTTACAATAATGGCATTCTATACTAATGCACACATGGATATGTTACAGTAATCCAATCATTACCTCTTACACTTTTCATATTCCTATATATATCTCCTCTCTATATCTCTATATATACTACTATGTGATTCACATCATATATATAGGGTGGGGACTTGCCCTTCACCACTTATCTATTCCAAAAATAGGCTCCATGCTATTAATAGCCACGCGTTGTTTACAGGCATAGCCACACATGCAAGTGTGCTATCTATAGACCTCTTTCAGTTAACTGAAGTGAAAATCCTATTATTAGCTCGTCTCCATGTAAAATACTTCAATCCAATCCTCTAAAGATAGAAAATGCATGGCGCGCACGTCTCTGCATTGTTTGTGTGTTCCACATGCCATATTCTAAAAATAGGTCTTCATGCTCAAAATTAGCTAAGGCTTGAATGTTGAACTTGCTCTCCATATGCGGGTTCTTTCTGTCTATTCACGCCCTTAAACCTGACCTATTTTCCAATGCAGAATTCTTGTGTGAGTTATGTCAAGTGTTCTCTGATCAATAGATTCCAAAGGAAGAAGAAAGGAACCAAAATCATTATCATCCATATTTTTATCAGGCACTTTATGTTAAATGAACTGAAATGGCCTTCGATAAAAAAATGGCAATTTCCTCATTTTGACAATCTTCACTCATCACATCAAGGAATGCGGGAAGTTACTCAGAAATAGAGAGAGGAGCTCGTGTGAATGCCAAGACCAATTTGGGATGGGTGAAGGACTAAAATGTGACTACTTTTGGTGTTGGAAGAACAATAGATTGAGATGGGGGGTGAATCATTCTTTAAAAAAATTTGTTTTATTTACCATTCATCACATGTTATCATTCATATAACCATTCATTCAACTATGTACCATATATATGTTTGTTTAAGCATATAAACAACCATAAGCAAGATCAAGAGTAGGGAGAGTACACAAGACACAAAAATTAAGTGGGAAACCCTCATGGGAAAGAAAACCCACTGAAACTCTGCTTATATTACACAAATAAAAGAGATTTAATGAAACACCAACTTCACAAGGAGCACCAACTCCACAAAGAGGCTACAACCCCCTAAATATGACCAAGAACCAAATCATCCACCTGAATATATCTGATCTCTACTTTTTCTGCTGCCACAACTGATGGAGATTACAATTTCAGCACACAAACCCTAGCTCACACACTAGGTCTTATATCTCTGAAAATCTTGATCTTTCTTCACTTGTCAAACTTGTAAATACTTGCACACATGATATATAATCTTCATAAACCTGAAATTATATTCCTCATCCTTTAAATCATTCTCTCATACCTATAAAATACTTTCCTCTAGGTCACACTTCTTCCCTCCAAGAGCACTAGGTCAAAAATAAACCAAACAAGCACTTAAATATGTTTTTATTCCTTATAACACAAAGGAGGTCAATCCCTCATGATAAATTTGACCCATAAATATTTAGAACATTTAATTACATTCATTATAATTGTCACATAAGACCCAAATAGATCATCCTAGCTAAAACCCTCTTTGCATGTGCTAAAAATGGCTAAAAAACCCCATGGGCACATTCTTAAAAATGCCCTTACATCAAATCAATACATATTCATGACCCATAACCCCTTACATATGATTAATATATCATTTTACATTCATACATGGTTGTAAATTTGATCAACCAATCAAATTATTTCATTTAATGGGCCCATTTCACTTTGTAATTCTCAAAACAGTTGTTTCCTTCACCCTTCAGCACCCACTAAACTTTACAAGGCCACAAAATCACTTCAACATGAGAAAAACATACCATGTAACCACTGTATTGGAATTTCAAAACCTTTATAACACTTCAAAGTAAGTTATAATCCTTTAATTAATGTTATGCTCAACCCACATCTACTTTTGTCTTCACCAAAACAACCTGTCAAATTTTTTTTTTTTCAAAGGTTATCTCATAAAAACATTCAAGGCATAAAAACTATTTCATTGGATTCCCAATTCATCCCTCTTCACATTTTAAATGATAGAAATCATTACCCAATGCATCTCTTGCTTCAAACAACTCAAAACATGCGCCATAACATATCCTATCCTGCACTGGAAAAAATATTCCTATCAAAAAAATGACCTGGAAACCATATAAAATCACCTCATCATGAGGCAAATATCATGTCACTGGAACTATATTTGAATCCTCTTTCCACCACAACTTGAATAACTTCAAACTCCACCTATAGCTCAAGTTATATCCATTTTATTGAACCCTACTATTTGAGATCCCAAAACAATCATATGACCATGTACCTACATGAATATGTCCTATAACCTCCATGTATATCAATATAAACTCCCATAAAATCATGCACCATCAGTTTTACATACTACACCTTTGTACAACCTCGTCCCAAAACCTTCTTCTTTAGAAACTAACCTATTTGAGTGGGGTCCACTCATCATCATGACCTTAACCATACATTTATGTAAACATAAGAGATTATCCTACAACATCTAATAATCAATTCTGATGAACCAATCAAATTTGGGCCATTATACCTCTTTTTCTGCAAACTACTCCTAGCTAGGGTTGAACTAGGGTTTTATACCACTTTATATTCCTAACATTCGTTCATAAAATATTGATAAGCAACTGACCTAATAATTTTTTTGAAACCTTATAAAATCACCATAGAAGAATCTGTAAAAGAAACAAGGTCCCATAGAAATCATACTATTCACAATGAGCATCAAAAGTTCAACTTCGAGCTGAAATTTCATTTATTTTTGACACAGTCTCACATAAACTGTCATATCGTGCGAAATTCACATCATGGAAACCTGATTTTTTCTCAAATCACTATGAAACATCCCTATAACATATCCAATCATCATCATTTCAAAGTCATACCTCAATCTCTCTAGTCGTTAAGACTTTCCTATTCTTGCAGGTTTATTCCTCACTGTAGAAGCTAGGGTCAAATGAAAGAATGCAATGAATAATAAAAAAACCTTTGAAAATGATCCAAACATACTTGATATGCCATGATATACCTGAATACAAGATTCCATGAGATCATATGGCTCAAAACCATAGTCTCACGCCTCCTGGCTATCATACCTGCTCCTAATGAGCACTTGTAACATAGTGAAACACATGTACCTGCACCATGCAACTATTGTAAGTTCCCAAGCACCCTGAAAACCTTTTATTCATCATGTCAACATGCTTCTTAAGCATCCAAGAATATCATATTGTCATGCTACATCACCTAGGCATCTGAATAGGTTTGAAAGAGAAAACATACTTCATTGAATCTCGCTATACCATCACAAACACATTTGAACCATCATGTTAGCATCATGTACATCATCATAGGACCCTAATAAAACATCCAATTTTTCATTAATTTGGTTTCAAATAAATGACAACACTGTTATCCAAAATTCACCCTCAAGGTAATTTTGATAACATGCATCAAATTATTCAGTCTCGAGCAAGTAAGATTGATTCAAGGCCCAAAATCATGTTTTTTGGGGTCCCCTCGGCCTTTTTCTAACTCTCCCACCCAAGAAGAAATCCCAACGAGTTAGAAAAAATGGAAAAAATGCAGAAAATAAGGTCGCAGGACTGTTTTAAAGCATAACGGGTCTGAAGGGTTCGGGTCGTATTGAGGTTCGTCATACAAAGCTTGAGGCCGGAAAAAGCAAGAAAATCAGCTAAGTCTTTTGTCCCAGGTAGTCCGCGGGATAGTTGGGACATAGGGACGTGAAGGACATAAAAATCTGAAATGGCCAAGAGTAAATCGTCTAAATCTGTTTCGCGTGATTTGGGACAGTCGGGACAAAGGTACGCGTGGGACGCGAATCGGCCGGTTCAAAGATATTTGTCCCAGACAGTTTGGGACATCCAGGCCAAAAGTACACGTGGGACATGAAAATCTAAAAGAGCCACCAATGAATGGAATCTCGCCATGTGTCTTCACCTCAAACAGGAACAAGGAAGCCCGAATCGGCTGAAGCAGGAGATTTTTGTTTGGGACATCCGGGCCAAAAGTACGCGAGGGATGCGTGGGACGCGAAAAGGCGAGAGGGCCGCAAAAAAAAAAGGAAGCCCACGGACGAATCAGAGTGTGCCACATGTCAGAAGAGGAAAAGTTGGAAATTTGGCTAAGTGTTTCACCAAAAATCCAAAAGGAGTGTTTTGGCCCACTGCCCCGACCAACGAATCAGGTCATGCCACGTGTCCAAGTGGCAAGAAATTTTCAAAGGATGAACCCACAGATGAACTAGAGCCTGACATGTGTCATCCAAGTGGTGAAGCATAAAAAAAAAATTCAAAATTTTCCAAAATGCGAAAAGAGGTAAAATTCAAATTTTTTTCCCACCGATCCGTTTTGGGCCTGTTTTTGCCCTAAATCTTCAAATGGCCATAACTTTCGATCCAGAGCTCAGATTTTCACGTTCTTTATATCAATGGAAAGATGGTGAAATTATCCACATCATTTTGGGATCATTTTTTCATTTTGATGGAGTTTTGAGAGAGAAAATCAGGAAACACCTCTAGCACGTGGTAATGGCCAGAAATGACGTTTCAACAACCAGCTTTAATGCAAAATATAGTTCGCCGCTTTTGTTAGGGTTCTCACCTACCACCATAATGAGATGAGTTAAATGTAACCTAGAGGTGGTTGGGGTAGATTTGGATTTCCTCTTTCTTCCCTCTCTCATTCTTCCTATAAATTGTAAGGAGGGGCTCCTTTCTAAGCGTTGGACATTCTTGTTTTGCCCCTCCCTTCTTCTCTTTGGCAGGAGAATTTGTGGAGTTCAAACCTCCAATTTAAAAATGTAATGCAAATTTTCCTCTTGGCATTTTGTATTGTAACTGTATCAATCTTTGGAGCAAGTAATGCATTTCTGTGGATGATTCTCAACCCTCTTTGTGTTCATTTGCATCCTCTTGATCTTTCACTACAAATTTTGTTATCTGTGCATGATCTTGCATCACATTTTAATGGCTTGTGTTTATTGTCAAGATAGGTGTTCTTCATTCCTCAGTACATCACCTTCGTTAGTTTAGGTTTATTTTTACGCATCTTCTCACCCTGTCTCCTTGGCAAGTTAGATTAGATTTTGAGTAAACCCTCTACATTTTTTCATGTGCATCTGAATAGAGGAATAGGAACCAGCCCTTCTCTGGAGATTCCTTCCTCATTTTTGAAAGTCCCACACTTGGATAAAGGATTCAATGTTGTGTAATCACACTGGATGCTTAGAATGATCAAACTAGAAATCTGATCAACATCCAGGGGTGCTGTGAATTCGCACTAACAGTTTTGGCACACCCGGTGGGACTAGAGGTCTTCACTTTTATTGCAACAAGATCGATGTGCACTTGTTGTAAGTTCCAGCCTTGAAGGAGCTTAAAATCGCACATCTGGCGACTCCAAAAGAAACATAATCCACTGGTTTCAGCAGTCCAAGCCTGGAAAATTTATGAGAAGAATGCAGACCAGGTCAAGAACTAGGGAGGAAGGATTGTTTGTTCATCTACACCTATCTCCAGGAAGAGAAATAAGGGGAATAAGAGCTCAAATATCTCCATCTCCACCTAATAGAACCTTATCAACACCTCCACTTGGTAGGCCTTTCATCCAATCAACAAGGGTTCTTAGGCCAATCAGAATGGCGTAACCACCGAATCCGTATGTCAATTTCACTGGCAGCAGCCCACTTGCTCTCAATGCACAACATCCAATCCCATTTATAGCATTGAAGAACATTCCATACTTTACTGGAGAAAATCAGACCACTCCTGGTGATCACGTCAAGGACATTGCTAATATTTTTGTAATCCATGAGATTAATGAGATGCAAGTTGCTGTTAAATTACTGGCGTCTTCATTCAAGGGGAAAGCTTTATAATGGTTTAGTAGCCTTACCTCAAGTTCTATCCAAAATTGGAATCAGCTATGTATAGCCCTCCATGAGCAGTTTGGGGAAAAGGGAGATAACTTATCCCTTTTGGAACAGCTGACAACCATCAAGAGAGCTCCCAATGAGCAGCTGACCGACTTCAACTTCAGATTTCAAAGGACTTGGGAGAGGATTCCAGTGGCAGTAAGGCCAACAGCAGAAGGTTCTTTTCTTTATTACCTTAAAGCCTTACACTTTGATATTTCTATGTTGATTCAGTCCATGGGAGGCATAACTATCCCTATGGCTTATAGCATTGCTATTATGGCTGAAAATTGTTTGATTCAAGCTAGAAAGCTAGCTCCTAGGTCTCCAATTCCATTATATCCAAGTTTGGAGAGCCCAAGTACTAGTCAAGTGCCTGTCTTAGCTCCTATTCCCACTCCTAGAAATAAGAGTTCAAGTGAAGCTTCTACTTCATCTTTTAGTGCCTCAAACGAACTTCAAGAAGTCATGAAGCAACTGCAAAGTTTAGGCAATGAGCTGGTTACACTCAAGAGGCAACAAGCCCAAAGTTTTAGACCTTCCTTCTAGCCTCAAGGTCAGCCTAACAAGCAGCCATATCAACCTCAGAGACCACCCAATCCAACTATAAATCTAAATCAAGCAAGGCCTCCTGCCAACAGACCATTTCAACCCTATAATCCAAATGCTATATTTGCCTCTAAGGCATTGGTACCAACACAAAACAATGTTGCTCAGGACTATGATTCATGTTTTCCATGCAATGAACCTCACAACCAATCTATGTGCTTCAACGGTGCCTTAAATCAAGCATTTATGGTGACAACTACTGGTGTGGAAGACGAGGGAAGTCAAGGAAACAACCAACAACAAGAAACATTCCAGCAGCAATCAGCTCCAAATGAAACTACTCTTGTCAATTGGCAGGCTGAAGATTTCTATGGTATGAATCAAATACCCTCTCAAAGTGTTGCAGCCAACACAAGGTCAAAAAGGAGAAATTTGGATGAAGGACAACCATCAGCTCCAATTATTTAGTAACCTTCTGTCACTCCACAAGCTTTTGGCAAAGAAAATGTAGTCCCAAACATGCAAGGAGCACCCAAACCAGCTCCTAAACCAACTCAAATACTAGTTGTTGCTACCCACATGCAAGGGATGAATATGCAAACCAAGGGACAACAAAGAGATCCTTCATCACCATTTAGCATCATCTATCAGATGAAGAGGACAAATGTAAATATATCAATGTGGGAATCCCTATCTATCCTAGGCCAAAGAGATTTGCTACAAGCTGCCATGAAGGACTGGCCAACTTTGAATCAGCAAGTCCAAATGCAAGAGAAGGGTGCTCACAAATGTTGCCCAGTTTGAAGGGAATCATGGAGGACAGCAAGGTAAAATGTTGAAGCCCCCTCCTTTTTATGTCTCATTAATCATTGGAAACCAATTGGTGCACAATTGCATGATTGATTCCGGGGCAAGTAGCTCAGTGATGCCCAAGAAAATAGCTGATCAGCTAGGACTTCGCTATGAAACCATATCCAAAGGGGTAGTGCAGTTGGATGGGACAACAGTAACAACAGTTGGGGTGATTAGAAGCTTGAGTCTTACCTTGCATGCATGTCCAAATGTTGTTGTTTTACAAGATGTATCAGTTATAGACCTTCCACCACTCTTTGCCCTATGTTTGTCAAGAGATTTCACAGCAAAGATTGGAGGATATTTGTCTGCTGATTGGTCACACATGCTGTTCAGAACGAGGTATGGAACCAAAGCTACAATCAGGTCTGAACCTATTGCAAACTTCCACATTGAGCCCTACACTCCAAGTCAGATCAATGCCAACTGTTCAGCATTTGATCAAGAAGATCACCCAAGCACTGATGAAGCTGACACCAAGGTTAAAAGCATCTTGGATCTAACTGTTGATGAATGGGAAAACAAGGTGCATGCTTTTGATCCTTATCAAGAAGTAGAAGAATCTGAGCTAGGAGTCTATTGCATACATGAAAAAGATCAGCTCATTCCTAACATCACCAAGCCAGACCATAAGGATGACAATGAGGTATGGCAGCTATTTTTTGATGGATCAAGGAGTAGACAAGGTGCCAAAGGGGGAGCCATGTTGGTTTCCCCCCAAGGAATAGAATACTATTCAGCTTTTAGATTTCAGTTTGCATGCTCCAATAACACTGATGAATATGAAGCCTTGGTGCAAGGGATGCATTGGGCAAGAAAGAGAGGAATAAAGAACTTGCAAGTTTTTGGTGACAGTGAGTTGATTGTCAACCAAGTCAAAGGGTGGCATGTTGCCAAGAATGATCTACTCAAGTGCTACAAGAACATGGTGTGGGACCTCATTGAAGATTTTGAGGGCTTTGGCATCAAATCAATTCCTAGGAAAGAGAACCAAGCTGCTGAAAAGCTTGCAACAGTTGGGGCAGCCTTTGATATTGTGGAAGCATTCGAAAGGACAAGGTACAGCCAAACATCCATGTGATTGTGAGGCCTTCAGTGCCAGACAAAAATGTAAGTTGGCAAGTGTTTGAAAATGATCATAAAATCATCCATTTCTTGCAAGAAGAGGTGAAATTCTCAGCCAAAAATCAGGAAAAGTTAGAGCAGCAGTATGGTGACCAAGTGGTATAGCTGAGAACTAACAAGTTACCCAAGGGACTTATCACTTTGGAGTCTATTTTCAATCCCAATGATCAGTTTATGAAGGAGAAAGCAAACATTCAGGTCAAGAGAGAAGATTCAGTATCCATCTTGGTGGAAGAGAACAAACCATTGCAAAGTGGAAAGATGACAACTGAACAAGAAAGGTATAAGTTCATACAGTTGTGTCAAGAGTTCCCTGATGTGTTTTCTTGGAGCTACGAAGACTTGAAAGGTTTTAATCCCGAGTTAGCTCAACACACCATTGAGCTGGATCCGAATACTAAGCCTATCAAGCAGAGACAAAGGCCAGTCAATCCACACATGGAACCTCTCATGAGGAAGGAATTGAACAAGTTGATTGAGTCAAGAATCATATTCCCAATCAAGCATTCTAGTTGGGTTGCCAACTTAGTTCCAGTCAGAAAGAGGAGTGGAGAGATCAGATTGTGTGTCGACTTCAGAGACTTGAATAGAGCATCTCTCAAGGACCATTACCCACTCCCTTCTATGGAGAAAATTTTACAAGTGGTGGCTGGCTCCGGGAGGTTTTCACTACTTGATGGCTACTCAGGCTACAATCAGATTATGGTTAAGGAAGAAGATCAATTCAAGATAGCCTTCACAACCAAATGGGAAACTTATGCATACATGAAAATGCCATTTGGGCTGTCCAACGCTGGAGCTACCTTCCAAAGAGAAATGGACATGGAATTCAAGGGTTTGATCAACAACGTGGTGCTTATATACCTTGATGATATCACTGTTTTTTCAAAAAATGCAGCAGACCACCTCTCTCATTTGAGACAAGTCTTCCAAAGGTGCAGGAGATTTAGAGTGTCTTTGAATCCTAAGAAGTGTATCTTTCTAGCACATGAAGGAAATCTCCTTAGCCGTATTGTCTCCAAAGAAGGATTAGCAATTGATCCAGAGAGGGTTGAAGCCATAAGAGCACTACCATTGCCAAGCCACAAGAAGGCCCTTCAGAGTTTCTTGAGGAGAGTAAACTTTGTTCGGAGGTTTGTCCCAGATTTTGCAGCTCTTGTCAAACCCATCACCAAGATGTTAAAGAAAAGCATGGCTTTCAAGTGGACAACAGAAGGCAAGGAGGTTTTTTGAAGCAATCAAAGAAACCATATCCCAAGCACCAACTCTCATCAACCCAGATTTTTCCAAGGATTTCGTCCTCTATGCATTTGGAGGTAATGATATTATTTCTGCCATTTTGGTGCAGTGGAACAAGGACAATGATGAGCAGCCAATTGCTTTCTTCAGCCAAAGCCTGGAGGACTATGAGGTGAGATATTCTTTTATTAAGAAGCATGTACTTGTAGTAATCAGAAGCTTGAAGAAATTCAAGCATCTAGTCTCAAACAACAAATTTCAGTTGTTGGTCTCTCATGCGAGAGTAAAGGACTTCCTCCTCAACAAGGATTTGAATGACAAAAGAGTAGGTTGGATCACTCGTGTCATGGAGTATGACATAGAGATCAAGGTCACCAAGCTGATAAGAGGAAAAGGATTGTGTGAACAACGAATTCTGGGCAAGTAAAAGGGGTTGTGCAATGAAGAAGAGGTTGTTTTGACAGCTCAAGACAACCATGTGCAAGGTAGCACTCAAGAAGAGAATAATTTTGTCCCCACTCCTTGCTAGACCCAAGGTATAATGTACTTCCTAAGCATGGGCCTATGCCCTCTAGAGATGAACAGAACCCAAAGAAGACACTTCAAATTGTAGGCTATCCCATATGCCATAGTATACAGTGTTTTGTTCAAGAAAGATGTGAATGGAGTACTGTTGAGATGCATTGGTATAAATCAGATCCATAGGGTGTTGGAAGAGTTCCATGGTGGACCAGCTGGTGGTCATTTTACACCAAGAGTGACAGCCTTAAAGATCATGAGGGCTGGCTATTATTGGCCCAAGATTTTCAATGATTGTTATGCATGGATCAAGAGGTGCAAGAATTGCGCATTCTTCACAGGTAAAGAGAGGCTTGCTACCCTCCCATTGCATCCAATTTCAGTTGACCAGCCATTCATGCAATGGGGTTTAGACTTCATTGGAGTCATTAATCCCAATTCAAGCTAAGGGCATAAGTGGATTTTGACAGCCACAGACTACTTCACCAAATGGACCGAAGCAGTAGCACTCAAGGAAGCAAATGAGTCTAGCATCTTAGACTTCTATGAGGGGATAGTAACCAGATTTGGCATACCTACTACAATAATATCAGATAATGCATTCACATTCAATAGGTTCAAGGTGACTGAGTGGGCTATCAAGAACGAGATCTACCTAAGTACTTCATCAAACTACTACCCTCAGGGTAATGGCCAGGCTAAATCTACAAACAAGAACTTGTTGAGGATCATTAGGAGGAATCTTAATGAGAATCAGGGTCTTGGCATACCAAACTGAAATCAGCCTTATGGGCTGATAGGATAACTCCTAAGAGATCCACAGGTAACTCTCCATTTAGGCTTGTTTATGGAAGAGAGGCAATCTTGCCCATGTCACTTGAGTTGCCAACATTGGAACTCATGAAGCAGTTAGAGTTGCTAGAGTTTGGGCCCATGGAGGTGAGATATGCAGAGTTGATGGAGCTCCAAGAGATCAGAGATCAGGCATCCCAAGCAATGGAGAAGGATCAAGCTTTGATCAAGAAGACCTTTGATAAGAAGGCCAAGAGTAGATCTTTCCAAGTTGGAGATCTAGTGTTAAAATGGGATGCAGATAGAGAAAAACCGGGAAGACATTCAAAATTTGATGCCATTTGGAGTGGCCCATACATGGTCACAAAGTGTAAGGATAGCAATGCCTTCCAATTGTCTTCAATTGGATGGCGAAGAACTGCAAATTCCAGTCAATGGAATCTATCTAAAGCATTGCTACTAAAGGGAAATTATCCACCTTGTAAATATTCGCTTAGGTTTTCATTCCTCCAAGTGCTGGTGCACATTGTTTTGCTGTAGGTTGTTTTTCTTTCCCTAAAGTGCTTTGGCATAGGCTTGTTATCCCTGGAGATGTTTTACAGCCCTTACTTCCATCGGGTGATATTCCATCTTCCTCCTTACAACATTCTAAGTCAGTTGGGGTTCCAAACAGACAACTCATGACTCCATGCCCAATGGATGTTTCAGGCAACTGGTAAGTTCATCCAGCAGGTAGATGACCCCGCTGAGTTACCAAAAATTGTTATCCAAAATTCACCCTCAAGGTAATTTTGATAACATGCATCAAATTATTCAGTCCCAAGCAAGTAAGATTGATTCAAGGCCCAAAATCATGTTTGTTGGGGTCCCCTTGGCCTTTTTCTAACTCTCGCACCCAAGAAAAAATCCCAATGAGTTAGAAAAAATGGAAAAAATGCAGAAAATAAGGTCGCAAGACTGTTTTAAAGCATTTCGGGTCTGAAGGGTTCGGGTCGTACTGAGGTTTGTCGTACCAAGCTTGGGGCCGAAAAAGCAAGAAAATTAAGAAAATCAGCTAAGTCTTTTGTCCCATGTAGTCCACGGGATAGTTGGGACGTAGGGACATGAAGGACACGAAAAGCTGAAACAGCCGAGAGCAAATCATCTAAATCTGTTTCACGTGATTCGGGACAGTCGGGACAAAGGTACGCGTGGGACACGAATCAGCCGGTTTGCCGAAAAGACAGTCCATTTTGGGCAGTTCGGAGATATTTGTCCCAGACAGTTTGGGACATCCGGGCCAAAAGTACGCGTGGGATGTGAAAAGCCGAAAGATCTGCCAACGAATGGAATCTCGCCACGTGTCTTCACCTCAAATAGGAACAAGGAAGCCCGAATAGGCCGAAGCAGGAGATTTTCATTTGGGACATCCGAGCCAAAAGTACGCGAGGGACGCATGGGACGCGAAAGGGCAAGAGGGATGCAAACAGAAACAAGGAGGCCCATGGATGAATCAAAGTGTGCCACATGTCAGAAGAGGAAAAGTTGGAAATTTGGCTAAGTGTTTCACCAAAAATCCAAAAGGAGTGTTTTGGCCCGCTGCCCCGGCCAATAAATCAGGTCATGCCACGTGTCCAAGTGGCAAGAAATTTTCAAAGGATGAACCCGCGGATGAACCAGAGCCTGACATGTGTCATCCAAGTGGCAAAGCACAAAAAAAAAATTCAAAATTTTCCAAAATGCGAAAAGAGGTAAAATTCAAAAAAAATTCCTGCCGATCCGTTTTGGGCCTGCTTTTGCCCTAAATCTTCAAATGGCCATAACTTTCGATCCAGAGCTCAGATTTTCACGTTCTTTATATCAATGGAAATCTGGTGAAATTATCTACATGATTCTGGGGTCATTTTTACATTTTGATGGAGTTTGGAGAGAGAAAATCAGGAAACACCTCTGACATGTGGTAATGGCCAGAAATGACGTTTCAACAACCAGCTTTAATGCAAAATACAGTTCGCCACTTTTGCTAGGGTTCTCACCTACCTCCATAATGAGATGAGTTAAATGTAACCTAGAGGTGGTTAGGGTAGATTTGGATTTCCTCTTTCTTCCCTCTCTCATTCTTCCTATAAATTGTAAGGAGGGGATCCTTTCTAAGCGTTAGACATTCTTGTTTTTCCCCTCCCTTCTTCTCTTTGGCAGGTGAATTTGTGGAGTTCAAACCTCCCATTTAAAACTGTAATGCAACTTTGCCTCTTGGCATTTTGTAGTGTATTGTATCAATCTTTGGAGCAAGTAATGCATGTCTGTGGATGATTCTCAACCCTCTCTATGTTTATTTGCATCCTCCCGATCTTTCACTGCAAATTTTGTTATCTGTGCATGATCTTACATCACATTTTAATGGCTTATGTTTATTGGCAAGATAGGTGTTCTTCATTCCTCTGTGCATACCTTCGTTAGTTTAGGTTTATTTTTACGCATCTTCTTACCCTGTCTCCTTGGCAAGTTAGATTAGATTTTGAGTAAACCCTCTGCATTTTTTTGTGTGCATCTAAACAGAGGAATAGGAACCAGCCTTCTATGGAGATTCCTTTCTCATTTTTGCAAGTCCCACACTTGGAGAAAGGATTCAATGTTGTGCAATCACACTGGATGCTTAGAATGATCAAACTAGAAATCTGATCAACATCTAGGGGTGCTGTGAATTCACACTAACAAACTCCTAATAGGACCACATGCCAATATTTACCTCATTTCACCCATTTACTATTTTTATAATATTCACCATTATGGTCCCGTTTTGGTCTTTTTTGCCAATTTTCTCACTTTTTCTAGTTTTTGAGTGTATTAAATATGGAAGAATGAAATGAGGAATGTGAATGCATATTTTTCTTGGGCTTACTAAAAATAGAAAGTGGTGTTCTTGATGTCGAATTTAGATGAAACCACTTGCAGAAGTTTACATAATTCATTGCAAAGCTCTTCTCTAATTTTTGAGAGATTTCACCCACTATAACCCTAAGAAGTGAAGAGGTACCTCACTTCCCTTTCACTTTTGTGTCATGGTAGTCATTAATGGAGCCACATTTTTGAAAGTGCACTTTCCCACCTCAAACCAGAATGAAACCAGCTTCATTGAAATAGGGTTTCATTGTGGACTCCGTGTTCAAAATCCTAGTTCGATCCATCTGCCGGAATGGTGAGAAAATGAAAAAAATGTAAACTAGAGCACAAAATGATGGTTTTTTGCCATTAAAAATCTAGGGCATCATTTAGCTTTCTTATGCTTTCTCTTTGCAGGCATTTGGAAAAAAGGAAGATTGCACAAAATATCATTTAGATCCATCTACATGATTGAGAGATATGATATTTTTTCAATTATAGGGCGCGGAGTCATTTTGGGGAAAAATGGGCATGGTCCCTAAAACAAATTGCAGATTTCTTGGGTATTTTTCTACTGAGATCATGAGGGCATGGAGGTAAAATGGAAGGAAGATGAATTTCTAGAGAAAATCCGGTAGCATTTTTGGGATTTCATGCACATGGGGGAAAAACAAATGGGAGAGAGAAAAAATTACAAGTTCAGGTTTTTATCCACTTGTGGAGGGACAATTTTTTTTATGACCATTATCCCCTTATAATGGGATGAAAGGGAAAAAAAATACACCTTATCCCTATGATGACAAGTGGTGATCATTGGTTAGTTAGTGGATGAGGGGGAAGAGCTAGTTTTAAGCACCCGATAAGTTTGGGTCATGTGAGAGACCATGTGAGAGAAAGGGGGAGGGAACATTTTGTATCCCATATGTCCCCTTGGAAATGGGATGAAATCAATAAAAAAGTGTGCCTTAGCCCTATGGTGATAAGTGGTGGGCTGAGCTTGTGCAAGGAGGGGGCTAGAAAATTGGTAAATGGGGCTTGCTGAGGCTTCCCAGGGTCATTTGTGTTGAACATTCAAGAACTGAGAGGGGGAGAGGGTGAATTAGTGCCTTCTAAAACATTTTAATTTTAACTTATCAATCAATACAACATTCATTTATCATCCTTTAAAATAATTAAATAACTAAAGCAAGCTATCATGGAAGAAGAGACAATAAACACATGAGGACACAAGATTTAAGGTGGAAAACCCAATAAGGGGGAAACCCGGTTGAAAAGAAAAATCAAAGCAATATCAGGGAAAAATGTCTTGCAATAATTACAATAATCTATCCATGTGGTGAGCACTCACTCACCTTTGAAGCACCAACTCTAGTTTTGAAGCACCTACTTAAATTCTATGTCAAGCACCCACTTGAATGTTGTTTTGCAAGAACCTAATTGCAAGGAAGATCACTCCCAAATTTTTGAGCTACAACTTAGTCTTTCATCAAATAAATTTATTTTATCACCTTCACCTCATTTACTTACATCAACACCTTGTGATCATTTTTTCAACTCATTACTTCAGGTTGTGCCTCTCTTAACAAATTTGCACATCATAATTCTTCTCTCTATGGCAAGAAATTTCAAGCTCAGAAAAATAAGCTTTTTAAGAAACCATCACACTCATACAAATGAATATTCAAGTTCATGTTCAAGGCTCTTCATCTTACTCCCTTGACTTCATACAAAAGGTAGTAGGTTCATCTTATGAAGAGTTATTTTGGGAAGGATTCATAGGAATGAGGATAAGTATAAAATTCGTGGGAAACCAATTTAGTTTTCCATATATTCCTTAAAATTCGATGTTCCGAGGATTTCATAGATCCATGAAACAATAAAGCAAAGCTGCGAGACATTACAAAACCCACTACCTAGGTAAATTCCACAGAACACTAAATTGTTCAAATATTTCAAAGGGTCCATGAAGAAAGGAGGAATGTAGAACAAAACCTCTGAATAAGTGATGGAGAATTTTTTCCCATATCTCTCATTGCGGTAAACCAAATCAAAAAAGATTGATCTTGTTAGAAAGGTCTCATTAATGACTACATTCTAGGACCAATAACTTCATAAACTGATGTAATCTTGGGAACCAAAATTTCATACATGATTTTAAGGGAAAAGTGACTACTATGAATACGTAAGCTCCCCAACCACCAACATTAATGAAGAACGATGCCCCGTTTCTTCTATAGATTGAATAGAATGAAGGAATGATCTTCCATAGGTATTCATGTGTTGTTACAGGATAATTAATGATCTTTGGTCACTGGTTGAATTCTAAGTTCAAATTTCCCTCTCTTTTTCCTCTCCTTTTGATCCACTTTTCTATATATTGTAGAATAATGCTTATTTGTAAAGGTTATTTCCTCTTGGATTACAAGATAATTATTCATAGTAGTATTCCGTTCCATGGGAAACCAATTTAGTTTTCCATATATTCCTTAAAATTAGATGTTCCGAGGATTTCATAGATCCGTGAAACAATAAAGCAAAGCTACGAGACATTGCAAAACCCGCTTCCTAGGTAAATTCCACGGAACACTAAATTATTAAAATATTTCAAAGGGTCCGTGAAGAAAGGAGGAATGTAAAACAAAACCTTTGAATAAGTGATGGGGAATTTTTTCCCATAACTCTCATTGCGGTAAACCAAATAAAAAAAGATTGATCTTGTTGGAAAGGTCTCATTAATGACTACATTCTAGGACCAATAACTTCATAAACTAATGCAATCTTGGGCACCAAAATGTCATACATGATTTTAAGGGAAAAGTGATTGTTGTCAATACGTAAGCTCCCCAACCACCAACATTAATGAAGAACGATGCCCCTTTTCTTCTATAGATCGGATAGAATGAAGGAATGATCTTCCATAGGTATTCATGTGTTGTTACAGGATAATTAATGATCTTTGGTCACTGGTTGAATTCTAAGTTCAAATTTCCCTCTCTTTTTCCTCTCCTTTTGATCCACTTTTCTATATATTGTAGAATAATGCTTATTTGTAAAGGTTATATCCTCTTGGATTAAAAGAGCATTATTCATAGTAGTATTCCTTTCCGTGGGAAACCAATTTAGTTTTCCATATATTCCTTAAAATTCGATGTTCCGAGGATTTCATAGATCCGTGAAACAATAAAGCAAAGTTGCGAGACATTGCAAAACCCGCTACCTAAGTAAATTCCAGGGAACACTAAATTGTTCAAATATTTCAAAGGGTCCGTGAAGAAAGGAGGAATGTAGAACAAAACCTCTGAATAAGTGATGGGGAATTTTTTCCCATAACTCTCATTGCGGTAAACCAAATCAAAAAAGATTGATCTTGTTGGAAAGGTCTCATTAATGACTACATTCTAGGACCAATAACTTCATAAACTGATGTAATCTTGGGCACCAAAATGTCATACATGATTTTAAGGGAAAAGTGACTACTGTGAATACGTAAGCTCCCCAACCACCAACATTAATGAAGAACGATGCCCCGTTTCTTCTATAGATTGATAGAATGAAGGAATGATCTTCCATAGGTATTCATGTGTTGTTACAGGATAATTAATGATCTTTGGTCACTGGTTGAATTCTAAGTTCAAATTTCCCTCTCTTTTTCCTCTCCTTTTGATCCACTTTTCTATATATTGTAGAATAATGCTTATTTGTAAAGGTTATATCCTCTTGGATTAAAAGAGCATTATTCATAGTAGTATTCCTTTCCGTGGGAAACCAATTTAGTTTTCCATATATTCCTTAAAATTCGATGTTCCGAGGATTTCATAGATCCGTGAAACAATAAAGCAAAGCTTGCGAGACATTGCAAAACCCGCTACCTAAGTAAATTCCACGGGAACACTAATTGTTCAAATATTTCAAAGGGTCCGTGAAGAAAGGAGGAATGTAGAACAAAACCTCTGAATAAGTGATGGGGAATTTTTTCCCATAACTCTCATTGCGGTAAACCAAATCAAAAAGATTGATCTTGTTGGAAAGGTCTCATTAATGACTACATTCTAGGACCAATAACTTCATAAACTGATGTAATCTTGGGCACCAAAATGTCATACATGATTTTAAGGGAAAAGTGACTACTGTGAATACGTAAGCTCCCCAACCACCAACATTAATGAAGAACGATGCCCCGTTTCTTCTATAGATTGAATAGAATGAAGGAATGATCTTCCATAGGTATTCATGTGTTGTTACAGGATAATTAATGATCTTTGGTCAGTGGTTGAATTCTAAGTTCAAATTTCCCTCTCTTTTTCCTCTCCTTTTGATCCACTTTTCTATATATTGTAGAATAATGCTTATTTGTAAAGGTTATTTCCTCTTGGATTACAAGATAATTATTCATAGTAGTATTCCGTTCCATGGGAAACCAATTTAGTTTTCCATATATTCCTTAAAATTAGATGTTCCGAGGATTTCATAGATCCGTGAAACAATAAAGCAAAGCTGCGAGACATTGCAAAACCCGCTTCCTAGGTAAATTCCACGGAACACTTAATTATTCAAATATTTCAAAGAGTCCGTGAAGAAAGGAGGAATGTAGAACAAAACCTTTCAATAAGTGATGGGGAATTTTTTCCCATAACTCTCATTGTAGTAAACCAAATCAAAAAAGATTGATCTTGTTGGAAAGGTCTCATTAATGACTACATTCTAGGACCAATAACTTCATAAACTGATGTAATCTTGGGCACCAAAATGTCATACATGATTTTAAGGGAAAAGTGATTGTTGTCAATACGTAAGCTCCCCAACCACCAACATTAATGAAGAACGATGCCCCTTTTCTTCTATAGATCGGATAGAATGAAGGAATGATCTTCCATAGGTATTCATGTGTTGTTACAGGATAATTAATGATCTTTGGTCACTGGTTGAATTCTAAGTTCAAATTTCCCTGTCTTTTTCCTCTCCTTTTGATCCACTTTTCTATATATTGTAGAATAATGCTTATTTGTAAAGGTTATATCCTCTTGGATTAAAAGAGCATTATTCATAGTAGTATTCCTTTCCGTGGGAAACCAATTTAGTTTTCCATATATTCCTTAAAATTCGATGTTCCGAGGATTTCATAGATCCGTGAAACAATAAAGCAAAGCTGTGAGACATTGCAAAACCCGCTACCTAAGTAAATTCCAGGGAACACTAAATTGTTCAAATATTTCAAAGGGTCCGTGAAGAAAGGAGGAATGTAGAACAAAACCTCTGAATAAGTGATGGGGAATTTTTTCCCATAACTCTCATTGCGGTAAACCAAATCAAAAAAGATTGATCTTGTTGGAAAGGTCTCATTAATGACTACATTCTAGGACCAATAACTTCATAAACTGATGCAATCTTGGGCACCAAAATGTCATACATGATTTTAAGGGAAAAGTGACTACTGTGAATACGTAAGCTCCCCAACCACCAACATTAATGAAGAACGATGCCCCTTTTCTTCTATAGATTAGATAGAATGAAGGAATGATATTTCATAGGTATTCATGTGTTTTTACAGGATAATTAATGATCTTTGGTCAGTGGTTGAATTCTAAGTTCAAATTTCCCTCTCTTTTTCCTCTCCTTTTGATCCACTTTTCTATATATTGTAGAATAATGCTTATTTGTAAAGGTTATATCTTCTTGGATTAAAAGAGCATTATTCATAGTAGTATTCCTTTCCATGGGAAACCAATTTAGTTTTCCATATATTCCTTAAAATTTGATGTTCTGAGGATTTCATAGATTCATAAAACAATAAAGCAAAGCTGCGAGACATTACAAAACCCGCTACCTAGGTAAATTCAATAGAACAATAAATTGTTCAAATATTTCAGAGGATCCGTGAAGAAAGGAGGAATGTAGAACAACACCTCTGAATAAGTGATGGGGAATTTTTTCCCATAACTCTCATTGCGGTAAACCAAATAAAAAAATATTGATCTTATTGGAAAGGTCTCATTAATGACTACATTCTAGGACCAATAACTTCATAAACTGATGCAATCTTGGGCACCAAAATGTCATACATGATTTTAAGGGAAAAGTGACTGCTGTGAATACGTAAGCTCCCCAACCACCAACATTAATGAAGAACGATGCCCCTTTTCTTCTATAGATCAGATAGAATGAAGGAATGATATTCCATAGGTATTCATGTGTTGTTACAGGATAATTAATGATCTTTGGTCAGTGGTTGAATTCTAAGTTCAAATTTCCCTCTCTTTTTCCTCTCCTTTTGATCCACTTTTCTATATATTGTAGAATAATGCTTATTTGTAAAGGTTATATCCTCTTGGATTAAAAGAGCATTATTCATAGTAGTATTCGTTTCCATGGGAAACCAATTTAGTTTTCCATATATTCCTTAAAATTTGATGTTTCGAGGATTTTATAGATCCGTGAAACAATAAAGCAAAGCTGCGAGACATTGCAAAACCCGCTACCTAGGTAAATTCCATGGAACACTAAATTTTTCAAATATTTCAAAGGATCCATGAAGAAAGGAGGAATGTAGAACAAAACCTCTGAATAAGTGATGGAGATTTTTTTCCCATAACTCTCATTGTGGTAAACCAAATAAAAAAGATTGATCTTGTTGGAAAGGTCTCATTAATGACTACATTCTAGGACCAATAACTTCATAAACTGATGCAATCTTGGGCACAGAAATGTCATACATGATTTTAAGGGAAAAGTGACTGTTGTCAATACGTAAGCTCCCCAACCACCAACATTAATGAAGAACGATGCCCCTTTTCTTCTATAGATCAGATAGAATGAAGGAATGATCTTCCATAGGTATTCATGTGTTGTTACAGGATAATTAATGATCTTTGGTCAGTGGTTGAATTCTAAGTTCAAATTTCCCTCTCTTTTTCCTCTCCCTTTGATCCACTTTTCTATATATTGTAGAATAATGCTTATTTGTAAAGGTTATATCCTCTTGGATTAAAAGAGCATTATTCATAGTAGTATTCCTTTCCATGGGAAACCAATTTAGTTTTCCATATATTCCTTAAAATTCAATGTTCCGAGGATTTTATAGATCCGTGAAACAATAAAGCAAAGCTGCGAGACATTGCAAAACCCGCTACCTAGGTAAATTCCATGGAACACTAAATTGTTTAAATATTTCAAAGGATCTGTGAAGAAAAGAGGAATGTAGAACAACACCTCTGAATAAATGATGGGGAATTTTTTCCCATAACTCTCATTGCGGTAAACCAAATCAAAAAATATTGATCTTGTTGGAAAGGTTTCATTAATGACTACATTCTAGGACCAATAACTTCATAAACTGATGCAATCTTGGGCACCGAAATTTCATACATGATTTTAAGGGAAAAGTGACTGTTGTCAATACATAAGCTCCCCAACCACCAACATTAATGAAGAACGATGCCCCTTTTCTTCTATAGATCGGATAGAATGAAGGAATGAACTTCCATAGGTATTCATGTGTTGTTATAGGATAATTAATGATCTTTGGTCACTGGTTGAATTCTAAGTTCAAATTTCCCTCTCTTTTTCCTCTCCTTTTGATCCACTTTTCTATATATTGTAGAATAATGCTTATTTGTAAAGGTTATATCCTCTTGGATTAAAAGAGCATTATTCATAGTAGTATTCCTTTGCATTTTTAGTTGCAAGCCTCAGACCTAGCCATCTACATGTGGATACCTACCTCTTTCCACCATTGTAATTGATTGTGCATCTCTTAGAAGCAATAAAATCTTGTTTTGTAGTTATTCTTTGATTTAATAAAAATCGATTCAAATCTTATTTCAGACTAACTACTATAATAAAGTACGTAAAATACAAATATTAAGTACTCAATAAATGTAATATTATAAGAAAATGGAAGAGATGAATGACTTAGATAATTTCTGAATGAAAATAAAGTGATCTTGGTAGGTGTGATTGATAAACATAATCTAAATAAGGTCTTCACTAGTCACTATAAAATATGGAACCCATGAACATAACAAGACACAGGCACCCACAACATGAAAAGGGTGCATAAGAGTTAAAGACTAGATCTGGGCACCTGTGACTATACAAATGCTCAAGATCTTGTTTTTGATGTGTCACAATATCTTCATTGTTATTCCTTGTTGATCATCTAATTTTCACTCCTTGATCACTGAAGGTACCTGTAACCTGTAAGATAGAGATTCACCTGCACATACCCACAAATCACATTAAAACAAAAAACAAAAAATGCATAATGGGGATTTCAACTAACCTTGGTAGTCACTCAACAGAGTGAAATTTTAACTGAGCACTACACTACATCTCATACATCATTTAGTTCTTATGTGTGTGTAGGAATGATGCCTTAGGATGCCCTTGTGTAAGTTGCAAGCTTAGGTGATTATAGTAATTCTTAGTGTTTGGTCCCTGATTTTAAACACAAAACTATGTATTTATATGATTCCCTTGTTTGAATTTCATAATTGACAATTAGAACCCACAAGTTAAAAATATTCCCAAAAGATAAAAGATACCCAAAAGGAACGAGTGAGATGAGAAAGGGTCAGGGGCACCCAATGGGGATAGGAGCACCTAGGCGTTGCTATCCTGGATAGGTGTTTAAAGCCATGAAAGATAAATAAGTAAATTTCTAACTGGGTTATAGGGTGTGTAAGACTAAAGAGAAAATAAGAGAGACAGAAAAGAGGCCAAATATAGTTGTCAATTAGTATTTGTATTTTTTTAGCTATCATATAGATGCAAACATGCCTTTATGACCTAGAAATGTAGCCAAGTGCGTGATTTTGTGTCTAAATTATTTAGAAGATGTGTACCTTTTAATTCTGTAGAGAGTGTGGTGTATAGCATGCCAAGTGAACAAGTGAAGTGTGGAATGATTGCAAAGTGAAGCGTGAAGACTAGGAAAGGAAAGTGACCTTAGGGTTGAAGCATATGCGTAGCTTGTACATGTTATTGTGCTTGTAGGCTGCTTCTTGTTGTGTATTAAGGAAATACCCATAAAAGAAGAGAAAAATTGTAGTAAAAGCTAAGTATATGAGAAATTGGAGTAAAGTATGTAAAAATGTGTAAAAGTATGTAAAAGTAGTGAAAGGAAAGTGTGCACCTAATGTATAAGAGTGTAAAGGATAGAAAAATGTCTTGGAAATGATGTGAAGAGCAAGTTTTCGGGAAATATCACGCCAAGTATGAGTTTTTTGGGTGATCTAATGCTAAGTGCATGTTTTTTGGATGATCTCATTCCAAGTGTGAGTTTTTTAGGTGATCTCAAGCCAATGAGCGAGTGTTGGGGACAAATATCTAGGATTACTATCTTTCCATGAATTTACCTAATAAGCACCACTATAGATGGTACATTCCAATTTAGTTCCAATTTCCTCAAATTATTTACAAATTGTTCCGATTGAATTGATTGCAGGAGATAGAATACATTATGTGTTTGGAGGCTAGTGCATGCTACTATAGAACTGATATGAAAACTTATGTAGATTGTGATGATATGAGAAAATGATTATATGTTCCCTAGGACATTATCACCTAGGGGAGGAGACATGTGCCCAAGCGCTACTATATGATTCTGGGTGCTGGTGTCTGGTCTGTGATTTTGACCCAAGTCTGATTTCAAGTCATTCTGTGATCGTATTCATGTGTTGTTTCTATACTGTACTGATCTATTTTGTACTGTATTGTTTGTGCATTAAACTGATCTATTTAGGACATTACCACCAGGGTGATTTTTTCACCCAATGTATGCCCCTTATTTTTAGTGCATCCGACGATATTGGGAGGATGTGGCCCAAAGGATAGGACATGATGCTGATCTAAAGTGGGTACATGTAGGGGGTAGAGGATTTACATGGTAGAAACAAAGGCACATGCAAACAAATTGGGCTAGTAAGAAGTTTTAGTAGTAAAATTAGCTAGCATGTAAAAGAAAACAATGTAACAATCAATTTTGGAAATAAGATAGACTGCGAAAAATAGGTTTCAAACATGGGACATCACTCACATTGTCATGAGACAATCAAGGCCTAAGTGGCCAAAAACATACAATTATCATACAATACATAGGGCATAGCTTGAAAACAATAACATACAATGGAATACAATAGCAAGAAAAATGTATTAGATGAACATGGTTATATATAGTCCTATAAGGAAAATACTACACATGAAGCACCCACTAACAAGCTAGAAAGATAAATAGTATCTCATAAGTGTGTATAAATCAGTGAAAAGGAAAGTGTTATTAAGAAGTAGTAAATGATGAAATGATAGAACCTGTAACATGTGAGAGTAATAACGGTAGATGCCCCTAGGAGCCTTGGTAGGACTGGTAAAAGGTATTGTGTTAAGCATCATGCAATGTGTAAGAAGCTATAAGATATTTTCATTCACTGCAAAAGACTAAGTGAACGCGCATTTGCATATATATAAACATAATGACATACTAAGAATCCATCTAGCATGGAAAACAAAGTGTAATATGTAAGTAGAATAAGCTAGTAAGATTAAATGTAACCAAGATATGTGAATGTAATGTATGAGTGTGATGGAATGGTATGCAAGGTTTGAAGATGATAGGAGCAGCGTGCCCCCCAGTGTATGTGTATGAGATGAGGTTAATTTATAAAATCCCCCTCAACAGTCAAGAATGAACCATAGAACAAGAGTGCATCATCAGGAAATGGGTTGTTTGTGTGTGAGTAGATGCTATAAAACATATGTCATGAAGGATAGAGCATGAAGAGGGTATATGATGTGAGGTTCATTTTAGAATTAAACCCTTGGTATTCAAATATGAACCTCAGAGTTAGAGTGTGGCATATGGTAATGACGATGCAATGCATGTATGAAAGGTGTAGTAATGATAGGAAATATTATTCATTAAGTGTGGAACATGAAATGTAGAAGTAGAAACTTTGAGATTAATGAAGGGTGGTTGAAGTTATGATGCCCCCAAGTATGTGAGTGATGGAGTTCTATGAGGTGATGTGAGAAGGACTATGCCATGGTGGCAGATTTTGAAATGTGTCCCAGCCATCAATATAAGGATTATATTTTTTTGACAAAAGTAATTGGATGCTGAAGTGAAGGAGGGTAGAGAGGGACCTTGAATGGTGTTGGATTATTTAGGATTGATAATGTTGTAGATGACTCGATAGGAGGAGAAGATGGAGGAAAAAATTTGAGAGGTGGTTTCTAAGTTGGAATGGGTTGGATAGGCAAATCTTGAATGATCAAAAAAGTAGCATTAGTAACTATGGCATGATTCTAATTAGATATGGAGGGATTGGATTTGGGAGACCATTGCGATTTAGCAATTGAAGATGTAGCAGAATGTTGTGAAGCAAATGAAATAAAACCTTGATGCTCAAGGTTCTTAATTCATTGTTTTAAAGCATAACAATCATTGTCATGATGTCCATTAAGTCTATAATAATTGTAAAATGGAAGACCTTGGTATTTTGAAAGCCGATAAGAAGGGTAGTAATGAGTATTTGGTAATTTGATCAATTGGTGATTGAGGAGCTCAAGAATAACATCACATTTCTTAAACTTTGAATTAAAGTTGAGAGGTGTTGGTAGCGGTAAGACTTGGGGTTCACTGATACGAGAACATATAGAAGACATAGAAGTAGGATGAGATGTAGGAGAAGAACTAGCATGGGCTTGAGAAACATCCTTGAGATGTTGGATTTCAGCTTTAAAAGATGTAATTTTTGTTTTCATAGCTTGAATTTTATCTTAAAATAAACAATGTTAAACTTGAATTGACTCTAAGATGGCTTTATTGGATGGAGGATTAAGAATGATAGAGTCATTAGATAGAAAATAAAAAATGGATATTACTTGAGCAAGTGGCATAATGTGAGGGAGATATATAGTGTCTAGGTATTTTTGGAGAATAAATTTGCAAGGTGGACAAATTTGAAGTAAGTCATGAAAAGAGATTTGAGGAATTTTAGGAGCCATGAAAGAAGATTAGATAAAATAAAGAAAAGAAGGATCCAAGTCTTTGATCACGAGTGGGGTTCACTAAATGATTTAATAAAAAATGAATCAAATCTTATTTCAGAATAACTACTATAATAAAATACAATAAAATACAAATGCTAAGTACTCAAGCACTACAAGATTATAAGAAAATGGAAGAGCTAAGTGACTTAGCTGATTTCTCAATGAACATGAAGTGATCTAGGTAGGTGCGACTACTGAAAAGAATGTAATCTTGGTTGTTAATGGTCACTGTAAAATATAGAACCCATGAATAGAGCCAGACACAGGCACCCACAGTAGGGAAAGGGCGTCTGGGCACTGAAGATTGGATCTAGGAACCTATGACTATGTAAATGCTCAAGATCTGATTTCTGATGTGTCGCAAGATCTTTTTTGTTCCGTGTTGATCACCTGATAGACACTCCTTAATAACTGAAGGTATCTATAACCTATAAAAAATTGATTCACCTGCACATGCCCACAAACCACATGAAACCTAAAATGGAAAAATTCAGAATGGGGAGTTGGACTGACCCTGACGGTTACCCAACAGAGTGAATTTACGAATGAATATTGCACTACATCTCAAACTCCATGTAGTTCTTGTGTGTGTATAGAAATGATACCCTAGGATGACCTTGTGTAAGTTTCACAAATGATAATGTATGTTAGCTATAATGTAGTAATGTAATAGTATGTGTGGATGGAATAAAATAGAATTTCCCTTATATGTAGTGTATGTTGAAATATGTATCCATTTTCTCTTGTATGGATGCTAGATGGATACCTTTGAAGTAATTTAATGCCTTTTGAATACAATTTTAGGTGATGATAGTAATGCTTAGTGCTTGGTCCCTTATTTTTAACATATAACTATGTATTTATATGATTCCCTTGTTTGAATTTCGTAATTGAAAACTGTAAGACCCATAAGTGAAAAAGATGCCCAAAAGATAAAAGAGACCCAAAAGGAGTGAGTAAGATAAGAAGGGATCAAGGGATCCCAGAGGGGATAAGAACACCTGAAAATTTTTGTCCTGGTTGGGAACTGGTGTCTAAAGCCATGAAGGATAAATAAGTAAAGTAATGACTAGGTTGTAGGGTGTATAATACCAAAGAGAAAATAAGATAAAAAGAAAAGAGGTGAAAGATGGTTGTAAATTACTAGTTTTCTTACTTATGAATCATATAAAGTCTCACATGCTTTTAGGACCTAGATATGTACCCAAGTGTTTGATTTTATGTCTACATCTCTGACCTAGTTCGTATTTTGTTATATCTTATTTCATTTCCTTTGCTATATTGGTTTGTTGTGCATTTATTTATGTCCTTTGTAGTTTTCTTTTTTGTTTCACTCTATGAAAATGAGTTTTTGAGTGTTGTTTCAAGCTGTGACACATTTATCTGCCCTCCCTATGCCCATTTTCCATTATTTTCACTCATTTAAAAGTGTTCACCTCCCTCTTTCTGGTGTTATTACCTTTTTTAGCTTAGGATTTCCCCTTTTCATGCATCTATCTCTCTCTACTAGTCCCTGTGGATATTAGAGTAGGAATATATATCCGCATTTCCTTCTTTAGGAGTAGTTTATAATTAGAAATAGGTAGAGGAACCAACCTTATCTAGAAGTTTGTCTCGAGTAGCGAGTCCCACAACTTGAGAGACAATTCCATGTTACCCAAAAAAACTGATTGCTCATCATCCATTCATGACAAATCAGAGGGTGATGTTTTTTGGTGAGAACAGATACATCTCAACAACCTCTTCCCCCCATACTCCATGAGATGTCTCTAGGATGAAACCTTACCAAACTACGTCTTCGAAGGATTCACGAGATTTCTATGAGGAAACATCTTAACA
This sequence comes from Taxus chinensis, assembly GCA_019776745.2. Lineage (NCBI taxonomy): Eukaryota > Viridiplantae > Streptophyta > Pinopsida > Cupressales > Taxaceae > Taxus > Taxus chinensis. The sequence continues at coordinate 118,572,183 of CM034152.1, forward strand.
AACTAGTTCCTATATTTTTCAAGATGTCTCTAAGGATACATGTCATCAAGATTTCTATAAGGTGACATCACTTCAAGATGTCTCCTTGGAGATATATCCATGTGTTCATTTCCCTTAGGCCCTGTGAGATGTCTCTGTTATGACAAATTATTTCCAAGTTGAGTCTTGGATTATCCAAGATGTATTTAAGGAGACATATCATCAAAATGTTACTAAGGAGACATCTCATCCCATTTTACAAAGTTTTCCTTCCACGGTTATCATTGAGGAGGTAATTTTTCTTTCATTTTTTTTGGAATCCACTTCAAAGTTTTTTCCTTTGACAAAACAAAGTTGTTTCTTGCACTAAATTTTATGCCTACATAAAGTTTATAAAGAGTTCCTATGTGCAATACTCTATCTAAAACCAAATCTCCACTCACCATTTTTCACCTTCCTTTATTGAATGATACTTGTATTCACACATTATTCATCTTGATCACCAAAACCAAATTTATAGTGAGGCATAGTATGTGTGAAATTATAAAGAGATTCTTGATCATCCCATCTCTAAAATTCAACTTCACTCTTCCTATCCCCATAATTTTTTAGGTTGAATTATCTCCCCGAAACACTTGGCCACCACCATACATCTCATATTTAAAAAAACCATTCTCTATAGGGGTCATGCGGAATGATGCACATGAATCAATAATCCATGCATTGCTACATGAACATACACTCAGGGCTGCAAAGTAAGCACCACCATCATCCATAATTCGTCCTCCTTCATAACATGCATTATTTTTTGGTTTTGTGACCTTCTTCTACCTACAATCCTTCTTAAAGGGCCTTGTTTTACCACAATTCTAGAACTTTTTTGAATTCAATCTAGATTCTTCGATCTATTTTTAGAATTGAACCTTTTCTCCCCACATTTTTTCTTCATGTCTCTCTCTTTCTCCCTCCCACAATTTAACAAAACTTCCTTTGAGTGATAGTCATCAACAATCTTTCTTCTCATATCCTTAGATAGTAAATTTTCAACTATTTCATTAAGATTTAGTTTTGTAGTGGTACTAGCAATAGCCATAAATGAATTTTATTAAGATCCTGGAAAAAAACATAGAATAGGAATACACTTCCCCTCATCATCCAAATTCACATAAATGGACATTTCCTAGCTTATGAAAATGTTTATTTTATACAGGTGCTCTACAACTAATTCACCATCATTCATCCACAAAGTCATATGAATTATTCCTTAGAAAAAGGTTATTCACCAAAAAATTGTCCATATACATTGTCCCTAGCTTATCCCACAAATCTTGTATTGTTTTCTAAGTAGAAACATTCAATAACACAGAGTCAAAAACACATAACATGATAGTACATTTTTCCTTCCTATTAATATTATCCCACTCATCTTTTGGTAAGCTTCCAAGATCTATGTTTTTAACCGCTATCAATTGATCCCTCAATATGAAAAGATCCTCCATGTTGAGTTTCAAAGTTTTTTCATCAAACATGTCAATCTCAGCTCTTGTACTACTAGTTGTCATATTACAAATTCTATTAAAAACCAGATCTGCAACTCACAAACATGTATACCTTAGCTTCTCCTGCCTTCCCAATTGCCAGACTCATATGATTGATATTGATATCATCTAAAATTAACTTCTCAATATAAATAGACTTACTTGGGTAGACATATGTCTTCCAGAGTATATGATAGTCATAGTCTACTTTATCTACATTGAAAATCAACCTGTGCACATTTGAAAACCTATGCACAGATGCCTAGAAGTAGTGAACTGTGAAGCATATGGAATCTTGCACTAGGAGCTCCACACTACATCCTTCATTCCAAATAAACCTATGCAAAATTGTTGGTAAGTAGAAAATTAAGCCTATTTCTCTAATACCGAAGGAAGATCCTTAGGTATCCTCCACTCATATTCAAATGAAATGTGAAGGATCTCATACCATAGTCCTATCCTTTGCTTTTATGGTCCACTAATGGTTCTATCACAAGTTTACTTGGAAAACCTATCCATAAGGTACTTTTTTTCTTCACGTGATTGGCACATATTGTCTTTTGGCCCGTTAGGCACCCCAATCTCTACAAACACAGTTGACAGAAGAATAACACCAAAAATAATCTTATCTCCTTGGTGTGCCTATGATATGATGGTCTTAACAATGAAGGACGAAAACTTGTAAATGAATTTTTCCGTCATCTTCTTGGAAATGTGAAACTATCTTTTGTTCACTTGTGACTAGCGCTCTTGATTGTTTAGCTTGGTGAGGAGGCACATTGCTACCTGAATAATAGGGTATTTCTCCAACTTACATATATCCATTTTGCGCCCTCCCTTTGCATAAGACAACACTTTCCTGGTTGCCTCTACCCCTTCATCATAAGTAGTATCACTACTGATCTCAGTGATTGAACTCCTCAACCCTGTCAATCTCCCAATCAGGGGCATGGTAAGTCTCATTCGCTGCCCAAAAAATAAAATAAGTCCTCATGGAATCATTTCATCAGCAATTGGTAGATATTTTCTAGATTTCCAAAATATGGGAGCTCATAGAGCTGTAAAACTCCCATATTCAACAATACTTTCTCTCTGGCGTCATTATAGATGATCATGTCATTTTCTGTTTACAAAGTTGTTTTCACCACCAAAAGTTTGTCCAATTCATCATTGTTATCATTTATATGATGGTTTTAGTCACTCAATTTACTCTACCTAATATGAGAATCCCAATCACAACCCATGAACACACCTTCTGGATACTGCATCTCATAGAACTGATTTTTGGGGGTATCTTCAATCTCTGCTTCCACTTCCTTTTGCCTCCTTCCCCTTGTAATCACTCCAAGTGCTTGATTTTGAGCCATTGTGATAATCAAAGAGTGTTCCTGTAATCAAATCGAGCTCTACAACCCATGTGCCCTAGCTTCAAACTCAAACCCTACCTTACCAATTTGCTTATGTGCATGCCTTTGCTTCGCTCAAACACTTTCTCCAATGGGGCACCAAATTATCCTGTGCATAAATCCATCTAGTTCAGTCTCTATCATAGCTCTCTCACACTTTCTCTAAGTCACTCACTCATCAACTTGATCTTTAACTCACTCAAATATTTCAAAATTCAAGGTAACAACGATAATGCAAGTCTTCCTTTTATAACTTTGGTAAATTCCTCCACATTTATTACTCTCCACCTACCACCATACTTAGTATTAAATGGCATTTCTTTTCTTTTATGCACTGATTTTTCCATGCCTCATTCATAACCTTTTGGCATGCCCACTACTTCTCATCCACGGATTCCCTTACACGCACCCTCATGCACCAAGGTGCCAATCCAATGTGCCTCAAACTAAGTAGTCTCTACTTCTGCCACCTACCTCGCATTACACTGTGTGCCCATTTATCCACACGTGGTCTTTAATCATGAAATTTTTTTCTTAATTTTTCTTAATCTGCACCCTTACTTCAAGCACTTGAACAATATTTCTCTATGCATACCCATGTTCCAGAGAACGTTAAAACTTGGTGCATTTATCATGTATATACTCGACCCAACACTAATAGTATGCACATTCCTCTGTGCATAAATGTAATAGATAGTAATTAGCTTCTGGTACGTAAGCGTGCATATTACAATAAAACACATAACTAAATTGAAAAATCATAACAATGTTGAAAGGAACCACATATAAAGGAATGCATTAAAGGATATATAAACTAATGGAAATATTATCTTATTAAAAACACCAAGAAGACTTATTTATAGTAGGGCTTCAACCTACTCTCGTTGAAATAACAAGGAAATTGTGTCCCATCCAGTGCTTGTAACTAGAAAGAACATGAATCAAGTATGTAAGTCAAAATATACGGTCCCAACCAGTGCACTTGGAACTTCCTAGGATCGTGAAAAAACTTTGAATCATACAGAAGAACCATCTATCCAACTTCAATTTTTTTATCCTTAATATGTCTATCATGCCATGTCTTTTGTCTGGCCTTTTCTCTCTACTAACTCCACCTAGAAATTGAATGCCTTTCATCCAACTCCATCAGTTTATCAATGTGCTCTTCAAGTGCTTGATCATGATCTAATCCACCTGTGTGTGTAATACGCAGGGAAGGTAACATAAATTCCACCAGTAAAACAACCTTTGTGCCAAACACCAATTGAAAGGATGTGGTTTTGTTCAATATTTTATAAGTATTCATGTATGCCCAAAGTACACCAGATACTTTATCATCCTATTCTTTCCTTCCAACATCACAAATCTTTATCAATGTGTGTCCCAATATCTTTTTAAAAGCTTTAGCATTGTCATTTACCTAGGGGTGATAGGGTGTTTTTTTATGGTCTACCACCATAAACTCTTCCAATAGTATCTTGATGGTATTATTAAGAAAATGAGTGCCCCTATCACTTGTCAAACTCAGTAGACATCCATACCTTATGATTATGTTTTCCCATAAGAACCTTGTTTTTGTAGCTATCGTGCAATCCTTTGTAGGTACTACTTCTACACACCTTATAAGATAGTATATACAAGATATAATATAGCACGATCCAATCCTACACATGGGTGGGGAAATAGGACCCACAAAGTCAATTTCCCACTTTTCAAAAGGTTCTACACTAGAAATAGGCCTCAAAGGCATCTCATCTCTATGCCCAATATTTCCAAGGAATTGACAATGGTCATAATCCTTACAATATTCTATACAATCCTTGTAAATCGTTTCCCACCAAAGGCATGTCAATAGAATATTGCATGTGGTACAATTTCCTACATAATGGCAACTTGTAATTCCACCATGAGCTTCCTCCATAATGGAAGTATGCTCATGCTCTAGTACACACATGCACAAAACCTCATCTTAGCCTAACTTGTATAAATATCCACTAATTAACATGTAAGGTGTGACACGTATAACAAGTTGTTTCTTTTCCAAAGCTTTCATCCCTTCATCTGCCACACCTGTACGCAAAAACATAGCAATATCCTTTAAATCAAAGGGGGCGTGGTTTAATTTGAACATCGGTACATATGACATTATATCCTTAATGCTCTATGCTTCCTCACTGGATTTAATCCTTGAAAAATGATATGGTCCTGAGTTACTCTTGCATGGATTCATCACAATTATAAAGTCAAATTCCTGAAACAAGATAATCTAACTGTATATGTGCCCTTGCAAAATGGTCTTATTGACCAGATACTTAAGTGTCATATGATCTGTATAAAATATGAATGGAGTTCCCAACAAGTATCTCCTAAACTTGTGTAGTGCATAAATAATGGACAATACTTTGTGCTCCGTATTTGTATAATTTTGTTCAGTCGGGGTCCATTTCCTACTTGCCAAAAAAATAGGATTATCAATAATAACCTCTTTAGGATGGGCTAACATTGTGCCAATGGCCATGCTAGAAGCATCCACATACACATGGAATGGTTTGATCCATGAAGGAAAGTGTGGAATAGGTGTAGAAGTAAGCCTTTCCTTTAATGTCTCAAACACGCACTGTTGCGCCTCACCCCAGTGGAATTTTCCCTTACTCTTCAAAAATTCCTCCAAGGGCGTGGCTATATGAGCATAACCCTTGATAAACTTCCTATAATAACCTGTGTTCCCCAAGAATATGTGCACCTCTCTCTGGTTAGTAGGTTCCTCTAAGCCCAAAATGACAACCTTAGCAGGATCTACCAACAAGCCTTCTTTACATATATTATGCCCCAATAGAGTCCTAAAGGGTGTATCAAAGATGCAATTCTTGATGTTTAGAGAGATGCTTAACTTCCTGCACCTATCAAACATAAGTATTAAGCTATCACAATGATCTTTTACTAGCTCATAAAAATTACAATCATCCAAGTAAACTTGCAAAAAAGTATGAATGAAATCATGAAATGCTTGTACAATAATGCATGAAAAGACTGCAGGCACATTCTTCAATATAAAAGGCATAAATGTGTATGAAAAAATTCCCCATTTAGTGGTGACAATTATCTTCTCTTGATCTTATTTAGCAATCCATACATGATGATATCCAGAAACTCCATCAGTAAAGGAGTAGATCTCGCACCTTGCAATGCTTTCTAAAATATCCTCTGTAACAGTGTGGGAAAGGGATCTATTACACAAGTAGAATTCAACTCCCTATAATCCACATAGATCATTATCCTTCCATATTTCTTTATGATTATCACCATATGGCTAACCCACTCTGACTCCCCAATTGGCTCAATGCTTCCAGACTTCAACATCTTATCAATCTTTTCCATTACCTTGACGCATAGATTCAGATTCATCCTATGAGGCCTCTTCCTAATCGGATGCACACCTTCCTTTAACTTGATCCTCATCTTACCCAAATAGTGATGTACCCCTTTCAAATCATGATATCCTTTAGGAAATAAGTCTTAGAAGTCATGCAACAACTCAATTATTTTTACCTCTTAGTTAGACTAATAATAACCAATAATGGCCTCCTTAGGTTCTATATCTATCCAATTTTTGACCTTCATTGTCTTCATAGGCCCATGTTGTGCACCTGCCTACTCATTTTTACTATCTAATACCTCACGCGTACCAACAGTATGATCAAAATCTATATTTTCCACTTCCTCATCATCAATCATGTAAACCAACTTTCCTTTTTCTTTTTCTAGCCAAGCGCACCCATGTTGTTCTTCATCTATCACTTCTTCTTCAAAGCGCCTCCATATCTAAATCCCCTAACAACTTTTGAATAAGCTCCTCATCATTTGTACTATCTCCCATGGTGAAGCGCTTCATGATCTATAATGCCTCACTCACTGGAGGTTTAGTATAAAAATAGTCAAAGTTTTGAATCATACCTATAGTAAATTCTTGGCAATTCCACGTCTCTTGATTTAATTTAGTATAAACATACCATGTGCATGCACAGCCCTGAAAAGTGAAGTAGAAAATTTGCACCCAAATTGAAGGTGGTAAGGCCTCTTGCCCCTCTATCTAAAGTCTCTCACACTTTTGAACGTGATGTGAAGCAGAATCCTTCCCATGAAATTCACATGTGTTGGTGGGAGAATTACTCCTAAGAAATCTTGTAGAGAAGGATATTTTCACCTCTCTCTACTCTAAAATACTATGTTTGTTTACAATCCACCAATGTTTAGTTGTCCTGCATAAGGTATATAGCAGCACATTCCTTCTCTCCACTTGATCTTTCCACTGGGCTTCTATAACGCACAAAAATGCATCAATATTTCCTTCGTTGATGTATCTTAGTACCTGGTTACTTCCCAAGCACCTAACACAGTGTGGCCTACTGACGCGAGTAACTACACTCTTCATATCAAACCTAACCATTTCATAAGTCCCATGCACCCAGTTGTCACAAGCAACACTGGTTATATCACTCATAGATCGTGCATCATCCCATTGAATAACTCCTTCCTTTGATTTCTCAAGAACTTCAGGATCTTGAATGGTGTGTACATAAATTCTATTGAAATCCTCTTCACTCAAAGGTTCTACATAATGTGCATCTTTTCCATCTGTCAAAGAGATGATCACGCAGTCCTCTTTGTTCTCAAAACGTATGTATCCTTTAATAAAGTTTAGATCAACATTATTTACATAAGACCAAGGGTTCCCAAGTAAAGCTAGAAAAGTATCTTCTTTTGCAAGTGCCAAGACTTCAAAGTCCCCAGTAAACTTGGCCCCCTTATATAGTAATAGTGACATCCTTTGATAATTCAATGGGTGTGGCTTTATTTCTGTTCACCATGGACAACACATTTGAAGATGGCTATAATGGTGGCCTCCCCATCTGAATCCACATGTCCAAGGAGAGTACATTCACTTCTGCACCTATATCAATCAGTATATTACTTAGTATCCATCCATCAATAATTGCATTCAAAGTGATCTCTTTATCATAATCAAGACTATGAGGAGGTAAGTTCACATGCAATATCTGTCTCTCACACTCAACTCCATTGAATGGTATATTCTCTCATAACCATTCCCCTAACAAAGGAATGATTTTTTCCTATTGTAACATCTTACAAAACTCCTTTAATTCATCAATGCCTATCTGAGGAAGCTCAACTACCTTATCCTTCTCCATGTTTTGCAGCTTCTCATTCAAGCATTATATCTCACCTTGCAAGTTTCAAATGACCTCCATAATTTCTTGATATAATTCCTTCTGATGAGAATGGTATGGAAAATTTGCATGCAATACCTCCTATTTTGTAATAATAGGTTTCAAATTTGGAACTTCTCTAGCACGTGCCACCTCAGCGTGCGTAGTCACCAACACCAATATTATCTTAGTTTCAGGTGCTAAATTTGGCATCCACTGATCTTCCATAATGTATTGTACTCTAACCATTCCCGCACCCTTATCCTTCTTATGCTTCTTGATCATGTGCTCATACAAATCTGGGCATTCTTCAAACTTATGATTCTTTCTGCACCATGATAAAATAATTTTCTAAGGGCATTCACACTTATAATGATCAGGGGATCCACATGTATAACAGGTTCATCATGGGAATTCATTTCTTCCACCATCACATCCTCACCCTCTGAATCCCCCATGGTAACCTTTACCTCTACCACCTCCATCAAAGCACCCTTTATTGTGATTATGATTATGATGCTCACCTTGTCCCTTAGAATTGTTTATAACATTGGTCTGATGTACACCAGTTTTAATGGCATTATGAATCTGATCAATCAATCTACAATTCTATATATCATGAGTGGTAGACTTATAAATCTTACAATAACATGACATGTTCTTCCTAATCACGTGTTGCAATAGGGGGCATCTACTTGAATCAAGATCTAAATGACGGATCTCGAAATCTAGCAACATGGTGCGCACTAATTTACAAGGGAAACTATCATTAGTATGTACCTCCACTTCACAATCCATACACAAAATACCACTATGCGTCTCATGAGCTGAATTACGGTTTATCCATAGACGTAATTTGTGCTTCTAAAAGTGGACTAACTCTAGTGTCTATGTTCCCAACTACCTCATTGCGTAGAGCTACCTCAAGTGCCTCGGGTGGATTTGTAAAGGTATTTTGTGAGAGAACCCTTCTGAAACGTGTAATCAAACCTCCAAAAAACCATTGAGCATACTTACTGGGGTGAATATCATAAGACAAATTTGACAACAAAGTTTTAAAATGGGCATCATACTCTCTTATGCTCTAATCCATGCCCTGCTTAATGTCCTTCATCGCGAAATTTTTTTTCTATTCAAATTCCAGTATATGGAACTCAGCTAAGAAAGCATCACACAACATGGTATAATCTACACAAGTTTGGTTTGGATCAAACTTCATGTACCAACTATGTGCGAATAAAGTAGTAATAAAATGACTTGCCTTACACTTAGGAGTTGTGATTCCCTTAGCGTGCTATAGTATCTCACACATGTGCACGTGCTCAGCCACATCTTTAATTCCTTTGTATATTAGTAGAAAAAATACATCTCAAAATACACCTGCTAGGGTTGGTGTAGACCGTGCCCACCTAATCCAGAATCTGTATTACCTCCTATATTCCCCCCACTACTAGAACCACCTAATCCTCCTCCCATAATGGGCACTAGACCAAAGGATGTGCTACCTTGTGCTCCAACCATTGTACTAAATTTAACTCCCATGGTATATAAAGTTGTGCTACTCCTAGATGTGTTACCAACGTTCTATGTGCCCATGTTCTATGATGATGATGTGCCAAAAAATATACCTCCAATCGAACCCCCAAATAACAAAGGTGACGTCTACGCCACCATAGATAAATGTGCTATCTGATTAAATTCTCAATTTAATGGAAAATGAAGTCTACCTGTTGTTATTGAAGCACCTATACTAGCATGATTCTCAAAAATTGGAATACTAAGAGCAAGGGCTAGGTCACTAGGTGAGATTAGATGTGCACCCGTGGTTCTTAGTCATTCTTCCTCAAGCACACTTTCATCTGAAGCCAAAGAGAGTTCTCTACCATGCTTACCCAAATGGGGGATTACCACATCCTCTGGCTCCACAGCTTCCATGTGAGATCCAAATACTTTTTGATCCATCTCTCTCCACAATATCATTCATTCTATAACATCACGCTCCTTCACTAAGTCCCTCTCGTGTGCCTCATTAAACTTAAGCCGTATTTCTTCTCTTTGTCTTTCCACCACCAGGTTCACCATCCTTCACCACACCTTCTCCTTCCTGCACAAACGGTGGTATTTATCTAGACATAGGTCATGCTTCCAAATACAGAGTTACAATCAATATCTTAATCACTAAAGGGATAGCGTGTAAATAGGATCCTTCAGGTTTGTGTAAGAACTAAAACTCAACAACATCTAGACATTAATAATTAGAAACAATGTACTCCAAGGTGTAACTTTGCAAAACACCACTCCACCAATGACCTATAACATGTCCAATTGAGATCAACATCATGTAAATTTTGATAGTCTACATGTGTCTAAAAAAGTGTTTTATATCTCCAATTTATCTTTGATGCATATGTTACCAATCACTCGCACAACTCTATAAGGAAATATGAAAATAATGTCTCATAGAGTTTATGATACAAATTTTGTTCAACCCACACATGTGCATCGAATTCAGGTTTAGTGTTAAATCTATGAGTAAAATCTTCCTCTAAATTCTCACCCAATCCTCAATATTGGCCAAAGTCAAGCGATACGTCTTCATCATGCAACATTCTTTCAAACAACTTGAAAAAATGTCCTAGAAATGGAGCCAAAATTTAGTCTTTTATTTTACCAAACAGCCCAAGGCATGTTGGCACATCACTTAGCCAGAACTGAGTGCTCACCAAAGTATGAAAGGGTACCAGGTCCCTCTTTTATGGAAGCTTTGTTAAGGAGTTAACATGATAAACACACATATTTTCTAGATCCATAATAATTAATCAAGTATAAATCACAACACAAACTAGATCTAGATCACAACCATATGCAAGAGTGATTAAACAAGAATTAAGATCATATTTACCATGCAAGAATCAAAAAAAGATATGTCAATAACCAATATCCAACCACATAGATCCATTGTATTAATAATTGTAAAACATAGAAGCTAAATACATACATATCAATATCACCATAAGTAATACAAACTCATGAACCAACAATATAACCTTAGAAGTATTCATGGACTTTTAAATCCATACAAAACAATACATATATATATAGGGGTGGGGACTTACCCTTCACCTCCTATGCATCCTCAAAATAGATAGCATGCTAAGAATAGCCATGCACCACTACAAGATGAATACAAAACCATGCAAGTTCCTTTAATAATAGATCTCCTATAATTAACCTCTAGTTCAAATCCTATTATTAGCTCAAAACACTACATATCGCTTGATCTTCCACTCATCCCAAAATAGCCTTTTCTTGTCTTCCAAGTGTTCATGCCAAAACGTGCTCAACACTCAATCCTATTTCTAAGTTTCCCGAGAACACTTTTTTCTACTATATTTCCATGCATACCTACATGCCCCATGTCTACGAACCCCAACCTTATGTACCTTCAGTACTTAGGATATGATTCATCAGCCCAAAAATCATGGAGCACAAAGACAACCAACTATTGGAACTAAGAGACAACATGAAAATACCCCACCCAGGAAGGAGAGGGAAGAGGAAGTCATAATTGAGACATAGGATGAGGAAACAAAGAAGAAAGAGGGTGGTGCAGAAGATCAAGGATTTAGAAGAGTCTTAAGAAGAACTAAGATAGTGAAATATAGCGCAAGACCCTCACAACATTTGAGGAGGTCTCCGAGGACATCCCCTGTCCAAAAAAGTCCACTGAAGTAGAAAAAGAAAAGGCACAAGTATGTGCCAAGGAAAGAAGATGAAGAGGAAATTTTTAATGTGGATGTGCCCATAGTACAAGACACACTAATTATGGATATAGAAGGGGAATAGGATCCTAGATAGGAATAAACTCAGTGGGATGTAGAGGTGTTGGGGGAGTGTGAGGAAGAAAAAGGCTCTGCATATAGAGAAGATGAGAAAGAAAAGAGTACATGTGAACCGTCAGGTGATCCTACTGGGGAGTGTGAAGGTGTAATAGGAAATGTCCCATTATAGGAAACAAAAGTACATATACCCAAGGGAATGTGATCTCGTAGGCATAATAGAGAAGAGATGTATAAGACACTTAAATTGGGGTATGTAGCTGACCCTTTAAAAATCATTCTCGCTAGATTTCAAAGTACACTTGACCCCACAAATTTATATGGTTGAGAGCCGATGGATCCAATGAATGCAAATACGCACACAAGGAATTAATTATCTTGGATAAAGCAGACACATATGGACAAGCCTGAATTTGACATAGGGGAAGAAGCATGCATCTGAATAAAAATGAAGAAGGGGGCTCAAGCTGTGTACATAACTATGAAGTTAGTTGTATTCATTGATGAACAGGAAATAAATTCCTTAACTAATATGGTGGCTAAAGTAGCGCGTAAGAAAATTGATAAAGTGGCTACACTTAGAAGGTTGTTTGAGGACAATCAAAATATGGAACAGATAATAATTTTTACTGAAGCACGAAGGAGGGTAGAAAAGGATAAGAAAGACCTCCTAAATTTTTCTGTAGAAATTAGAGGTGAGATTATGACAGCATGCCTTGAGATAGATGCACAAACAAATAAGACATATCCGACAGCCTTGTAGTTTCTACAAGATTGTGTCCACCTTGTGCTAGGAGAGAAATCGAATGTGCAGGGGAAAACTAAAGAATAGTTGAAGGAAGAGAAGGAGAGGGAAAAGAAAATATTAGCATTCTGAATTATTGAGTATGATGCCTTAATCGAGATGTTGAAGGAATAATTATAGAAGGAAAATTTAGTGCTAAGTATATGTGAGGATCCTGAGAAGATTCTCAAGACACAAATGTTGGTGGAAGAAAATGAGGTCCTTGCAGAAAAGAAGAATGAAACCTTGGGAAGGGAAGAGAGATTAGTGTTATTGGAACAAAAGCACGATGTGCTCAAGGAAGCTCGGGACCCTATGAAGAGAAGATCAAGGAGTTGGGAAATTTATTCACACAGAGGATGGATGTTATGGATGGTATGATTTCAGGGCTTGCTAGCGTAGTAAGGGAATTTAAACACAAGGGCGAGGATATGACCCTACAAGAAATGTAGGTAGTGCTTGGATATATTATCGTGAAGGAAAAGAAGGGGCTCAACAACTAGAGTGAGTTGGAAGTTGACATAAAAAATGAGTACCCTGAAATTATATTGTTAGTTTAGGAGTGAATGGAAAGGTTATTCTTTTGTTCCTTGTATTCTTTCATTCTTCCTTTGTCAATTCTTTATTATTTTAATTCTTGGAGATATAAGTTGAGAATCCCCATTGGCAAGGACGGAAATGATATTATTATGGGGTAATTTTGGTCTTGTGAAATAATAACTAAGTATCAAAGGTGCATATGATAGTGGCACGAAAGGAGGGGGCGCTTGAGTAGGAGCAAGAGGGTGACAAAATTATGCCTTGAGGTTTCATGCCTAGAGAGAAATTTCGGGACTTAACCATTTTTCTTGGATCAGGCTAAAAATAAAATGTAGTGCAAATCACATAAAATATAAAAGTATGAAGACTTCATGACCAAGGAAAATCTATTTTTGGAGCTTTGTGATAAGTTAATATAATGGATCTTTGTGGATGGATATTGATTGTTGATGTCTTTATTCATGGTAATTATATGGTAAATCTAATATTAATCCTTATGTGATCTGTATGTTCTTTTATTACATGTGTTTCCAATTTGAGCTCATAGATCTGGTTATTATGGAATATACACTTGGATTATGGTTATTATAAACACGCATGCTAACATCTTGACAAGATTTCATAAAAGAGGGATCTGGTAGGCTTTGCACAATTTGGGTGAGCACTCAGATCTATCTGAGTGAAGTGTCAGCGCACATAGGAAATTGATTAAAAAAACACATACTACAAGTTGAGAAAGTTGTGGAACATGCATAACATGACAGTGTGTAAGAATAAATCATAACACAATTTTAGCCACAAGTTTTTATTCATGAAGTTGTTAGAAACACTACAAAACCATCTTGCAATGAGATGGATACATAGACCATATGACCATACATTGACAATTTGATGATGCACTTGGAAAATTATGTCGAGAGACTCAAGGGAAAGTGGGAAAAAGAGAAAGAATCTCTCATTTTTCACCATAAGGAAGACCTGAAATTCAATGACAAAGAGATAGAGATGCTGAAGAAGAAATGAGCAGAAACAATCGAGTTTACACATGAGATATTCAAATAAAGGCCACCATCAAGTGTTTATGTCATCTTATTGAAGGAGAATATGCTACAACTTAAACTTACCTATATTAATTCTAACATGTCATATGATATCAGATCAGCTAGGAGCTTCTTCACTTTATATTATAACAACACCCATGAACTTTAGAACTTGTGTGAATTATATTTGTATAACTATGCCTTAGAGTATGACAGAAATTGGATCCCAATATTCTAAATTGTGGATGTACAAGTTAAGGCTTTACGCTCTTATTTTACAAATAAGTTGGATAGAGAAAGGAAAATGGAAGAGTATAGACATTTGGAAAATATCCAACCATTTTTATTTAGGGCCGAGGCCAAAAAATTTGACGAAGTTGTAGAGCAATATCAAAAATATATAAAGAATAAGGTGATCAAGAGGAGAGTGTTGCGATTGAGGAAACTACACATGTAAAAGTTAGGGAAATGATAAAATAAAATGGGATTGAGGTAGTACATGCATGCAAATTGAGATGGAATGAGTTTTCTCCTGAGCTACAGATGAAAGAGATGCACTCTTACCCAAACATAATTCCAACTTTAAAAAGAGTGAAAAAATATTTTGAGATTGCTAATGAATGTGCCGAGAACTGGTTTCCTATATGCTACCATCCACAAATATTTCATTTTCCAATACCGCTATAGATATGTGACATACCAATTAGTGTGAGAATACAGAATTTTTTTTTGAGTAGGTTCATGATAAATGGTGGCTATTTGTTGTTAGAAGAAGGGACAAATACCCTAATTGATTTCTAGTGAGAATGCTATTTTCAGCAGCAAAAATATGAATTTCTTGGATGAGGAGATTCAAGAGATTAAGCTTGGGGGTGTGATGAGTTTTGTTAATTGCCTTTATAAACAACTCATATTTAGTATTTTTATCGATCCATTTTAGTCATGTCCTTGTATTTTCTAGTTACACTAGTGAACATTATCGTCACAACTTGAACTTATGACATAATTACTTATTAATGTAGTTATCTCTAGTTATATTTACTTTGTGTGTACATTTATTCTTATGATTTCAATAATTTGTTTGAATGATAATATGTGTGATTCCACTCTTTGTTGTAAGCAACTTGCTATATACAGAAAAGGAACCATTTGCATCAACTCGTTCGTAGCCAAAGGAATTTTTTGCAGCGACCCATTCTTCACCAAAGGGAATCACCTATGACAGAGAGCCGCATTATGAAGATCTTTTGGAAAGAATGAATAACGACACTCAGGTCTATACATGTCATTGAAGGAGCACTTGTAACTGGAACATGCAAAACTATGAAACAACTCAACCTTTGATCCTATCTTTTATTGTAAACTAATTGATTAAGTTATTACGTGATTGAAGGAACTGGTTGATTAACTGAACACCATTTATGAGTTCTATAGCATACGTTGAATCTCTTTAAGTTATGTCAGAGATCTTCCACTTGTTCTACCAAATATATTTTACTTAGGCTATTAAACTCCTAGTTGAATTTTTACTCTCACATCTTGTTGTAAGACGAGAAGTATAAAACAAAGGGTTGGTGTTTGAAACAAAGGTAGTTAGATTCATATTATTCATAGAATTCATTCATAGTCTAATTCAGAAAGGTTATTGTTATGTTCCTTAATATAATATTCATGTAAATTCAATAAAGATATGAGTTTTGTTTATTAGTCTCTAGTTGCAAAATTTAGGAGGGATTAACACCCAAGTCAAGGCCCACTTGCAGTTTGTTGAACCCCTCCATTGTTGTCTTGTTTCATTGTATGTATGCTTACCTAGGAACCATTTACTTTCTATATCTGCATTCTAAATTTATATATTTTTCTTAGTCATAGCATTTATAAACCATTTTCTTTTCAGTTCTAATTTCTGTATACTTTCAAGAATTATTATTTCAAGTATTTTAGTGAAATTTATTACATTCCATACCTCCTAAATTCTCTATAATTGTGCATACAACACTAAAATTATTTAAAGTTTACGTCCCCTGGTTTGATGATTAAATGACTATGATTCAATGAAAACCATATTAATTTTTGCGAGTTGATTTGCACCACCATTGATAATTGAAACAAATAACACTGCTCTTACTTCTAGGCCCAAACACACTAATATTCCATCCACAATATTTGGCTATTCTCCCATACTCACAACATGAGTGACATTCACCCTTGAAAGTGCCTACTTCATTTTCAAATGACATTCTCTTGCAATATCTAGCTCTATAACCAAATGATCTATAAAATCTCTACTTTTGAATCATTCACAAAATCACAATTAAACGTTTTTGCTCTACTTTAGATTCAGAAAATGATAGATATAGCTAGTGAATGAATTTTCTTATGCTTTAGAACTAAAAATTGAAGAGAAAGGAAAGAATGTAAAACTTATGAAAACCAACAATTTCATTTTGGAAACCTCCAGAGGAGGAAAATGAGTCAGGAAGGGAAAAACACTCTTTTCCCCACTTTTATTGGCCATTTTGAATAGGAAGTTACATAATTTACAATAACTATGAAAGAGAAGTAGATAATATCTCAAACTTCCTCCCAATTACTTGCTTGCTCTACCTTTAAGCTCCTTTCTTCTACAAACTCAATTCAATCACTGAGAACTCTTGCTCACTTACTCTCAGGTCTTTGATGATCCATTTCTTTGTTCTCCCCAAGTATTTATAGCCTTCCCCTTGTACACCCGTGCACTGGAGAATGGGAAAGGTCATAGCAGAGAAGGGACAAAGTTGTGAGTTCCAAATTCATGTCTATTCATACTTCCATTTGTTTTTCTATCCAAAAGTGACAGGACCACCGCCTAGTGAAGACTGGTGGTCACAAGACCGTTACCCTAGCTAAGAAGTGGTTACAAGATCACCAAAATGGTTGGGAAGTGGTTCTGTAACTTCCACTCTGCATAGAGCGGTGGTTCTATTAAAATGCAAACAGAACCTACTTTTATCTATTTTCTTTCTTTGGTGCTAGATGATCTAATGAATTAGAGTCATTTTGGATCCCTATGGATCACACCTATCCTATTTAGGAGGATTTTGGTCCCAAAAAATCTTAGTGGGGAAGTAGATGAGGAAATAAATCCCTCACTTTCTCCTTTAATTACCACCGATCTGCCTTGGTGTCTTCCATTTCAATCCAACCCGCCAAGACTCCTATGGACCTCTTCTCATCTCTTAAAACTTTGGATGCAACACTACATTCTCCTCTAATTCACCTTATGAGTCCAAGATGTAATCCTCAATGGAAGGTAGCACCTGTAATCCTTCATCTTCATCTAGCATGGATGGATCATATAGGTGTAATTTCTCATAGTTTACTACTGAGTAAATCTGCATAAATGGTGGCAAATCAAGCTAAAAGGCATTTTATCCAACCTTCTCCAATATGGTGAAGGTTCCATATCGTAGTAGCTTGAGATTACATGCCTAACCTTGTAGTATCTCCTTGCTCAAGTAAAGCCAAACTCTATCTTTAACATGAAGCTTATGCTCTCTCTTGAGTTGGTTGTGTCTAGCCTTGTAGTTGGCTTCAAATTTCTCCAACTATTCTTTAACTTTGAGATGGATTTTCCAAATCCTCTCAATGATTTTTTTTTCTCTAATCACCTTCGTGTCTCATGTATCCTCCTCATCCTACTACCCAAATGCTATGTCCAGTGGATTTGTAGGTAGATAGTCCAAACATACTTCAAATGGTGACTTCACAGTGGATGTGTGTAGTTCCCGGTTATAGGAATGTTGAATGTAGGCTAAGGACTCATCCCAAGTCCTTGGGTATTTATTGTTATACCCTCTAATCAACTACACCAAAGTCTTGTTCACCACTTCTATTTTTCCATCTATCTGTGGATGTAAGGCCATGCTCCTCTATAACGTAGTATCCATCTTGTCCCACAAAGTAATCCAAAACTTCCCCACGAACCTAGAATACCTGTCAAAAATAATAGAATTTGGTAAGCCAAAATGCACCCATACATTAGCAAATAAAAGATCTTTTGCCTCATATGCTTTTATTGTCTTTTTACATACCATAAGAATACACATCTTACTGAACCTATCAACAACAACATAGACGTAGTCACAGGGTTAATTTTAAGAGACCTCTGGGAAATTGAAGGTGGAAAACCCCTGAAAAATATCCCCAGAACCACTTTCGTGAAACATGAAAATTTTCTAGGGTTTGTGAGAAAAAATTTCACTTGATTTTAAATACATGCAACAAAAAGGTTTTTTTCATGCAGAAACAAGTTTAGTATCATATGACAGTAACCTTGTTGTCACACGAAAACAACCTTGCTATCACATGATAGAAAACTTACTATCACATGACTACAAATTGTAAATCTCTTGTCATGTGTCCATAGCCTCTTGTTGTGTGTCAATAACCTCCTGTTGTGCGTCAACTGATTCTAGTAATATGTTAGCAAAGAAACTTTGTTGCATGTCAACAGACTCCCCTTATCACGCGTCAACAGAAATTTCTTTTCATGCATCAACATAAATTAGTTTTCGGGTGTCAGTGATCAACAATTTTCAGGCATCAACAAATAGCCCCTCTCACTTGTCAGCAAATAATACTTGTCGCTCGAATGCAAATATAATGATGCTATATAAGACTATACTTTGTGTACTAGACTCTAGTGCTTCACAAGTTCACTTTTGATATGCTTGTAGTGGTACGGTACCTCAGTATGAGTATTCTATAGTAATCTACCCTAGAATCGCCTAGGTTTATATAGGGTATGTTTTCAAGCATAAGCAAATATGACCCCTACAAAAAATATACTGTAATTTTTAGGTGAATAGGACACTATCTTGTTTCGAAAAAATCACTTTTTAAATTTTTTATTAAAATGGAATATTCACCATATTACGAATATTTGCCACTAAAAAATCCCAGAGAGAAGGTTGATTCCTCTACCTAATTCTAATGCTAAAATAATTCTAAATAAGGAAGTGCGGCTATCTATTCTTACTCTAACACCCATATGGACCTGGGGAGATGGAGAGATGCATGAAAAGGGGAAATCCTAAGCTAGTAGAAGTGATAACACCAGAAAGAGGGGGTGAAAACTCTTATATGAGTGAAAATAAGGGAAAATACACAAAAGGAGGTTCGATAAACATGTCATGGTCTGAAACAACACTCACACACCCATTTTCATGGAGCACAATAAAAAGAAAAACTGCAAAGGAAAAAATTAAATGCATAGTAGACCAATATAGCAAAGGAAAAGCAAGAAGATGCAACAAAAAATGAACTAGGGCATAGAATAACCACAAAACTATATTTTATTTCTTACAACAAATGTAAAATCAATTAAAATGGTGGAAAGAGGAAACTATCCACATGGAAAGGGCTAGGTTTGAGGCTTGCATCTAAAAATTCAAAGGAACACTACTCTAAATAATTCTCTTGTAATATAAGAGGGTCCAACCTTTACAAATGAGCATTATTCTACAATATATAGAAAAATGGGTTGAAAGGATAGGGAAAAGAGAGGGAAATTTGAACTCGGAATTCAACCACCAATAAAATCTCATTAATTCTTATGCAACAACACATGGTCACCTATGGAATATCATTCCTACACACTATCTAATCTATAGAATAAAAGGGGCGTTGTTCTTCATTAATGCTGGTGGATGTGGAGCTTATGTGTTCATGAATGTCACTTTTCCCTTAAACATGTGTTTGACATTTTGGTCCATAATATTTCATCGATTTATAAATTTATTAGTCGTAGAATGTAGCAATTAATGATACCTTACCAACAGGATCAATCTTTCTTGATTTGGTTAACCGCAATGAGAGTTATGGGTGAAAATGCCCCATTTCTCATTCCGTAGTTTCTCTCCGCAATCCTCCTTTCTTCACATACCCTTTCAAATATTTGAACATTTGAGTGTTCCACAAAATTTTCCTAGCTAGTAGGTTTTACAATTTTTCACAACTTTTCTTCATTGTTCCATGGATCTGTGAAATCCACGGAACACCAATTTTTGAGAAATCTATGGAACATTAAACTGGCATCCAATGGCTTTCAGACTTAGTCGTATTCCTCTGAATCCTTCCCAAAACAACTTTGTGACCCTTAAAATCCCTTTGAGTTAATCAAACTTTCTCAAATAATGGTCCTCTCACTTTTATTATCATGTGGGTCTTGAAAACCTGCTGGACACTATGTTTCTAAATTCTTCGGTAAGCTAGGTGAGACCCTCATTACTTCTGCATACCATGAAAATTGTCAACTCCATTCTAATGATTTATTCAAAGTTGTAAGAGGTGAAAGTTTGGATAACAGTATCCTTAGAGACATCTTGAAAAGTGTAAAAAAGAAGTCTCCTAAGATGCTGCCTCAGAGACATATTGAAGAATTCTTGGCTAAGAAGTTTCTTGAGATATCACCCCAAAGACCTCTTGAAGGGTCTAGGAAGTAGGAATTTAATATTTCTCCTTATATACATCTTATAGTATCTAGGAGGGAGAAGGAAAATGATATACCTCCTCAAAGACATATTTTTTGGACCTCAAAAGTGGGTACAGAAGCGTACTCACCTAAGTGAGATCTGAAGGAAGACAAAAAAGGGATATTTCTCGCCCTTGGAGTAATTAGAGAAAAACATTAAAATGAAAAGTTGAATAAAATATCACCAAAAATATTTACTATGGGTGAAATAAAGACCATTAGGGATATAACATGATAACAATATTTAACAAAAAATAAATAATTTCTTCTGGAGGAGAAAGAAATTCTTTGGCATGAAATGTTGGGCCATATTGGAAAAAAAGGGTTACATGACTTGTAATCAAAAGTAATGGATAAAGTAATTTTGAATTGTTTTTAGAATTTTTCATTTATGAACATTGTGTGTATGGAAAACAAATAAGAGTAAAGTTTCCCACTTCTACTACTCATTCAATTGTTATTTTATAGGTTATACACAATGATGTATTCAGACTAGCGAAGGTTACCTCACATCGAAAGTTGGTATTTTATGTTTCTTTTATAGATTACTATTAGGATGATGCATATATTTTCTTAAGAAAAATATGGAGTGTTCAAAAGTATTCAGAATTTCTTGGAACTTGTTGAGAACCAGTTTGAGAAAAAGGATAAAGGTTTTGAGCATGGACAATGGAGGAGATTATTGCTCAAAGGAATTTGATAAATTCAATAAAAATTACTAAATAATCAAGAAAAATTTAATTCCTTAAATTCCACAACATAATGGATTAGTAGAGTGCATGAACAAAATGTTTATGGATAAGGCCTTAAGTATGCTAATTGATGTTGGCTTCAATCAAAAGTTTCGGAATGAATCACTGGCTATTGCGTGTTATTTGGTGAAAATATCACCTATATCAACATTGGTGGATAAGACCCCACAAGATGATTGGATGGGAAATAAACCATCTTTTAAACACCTAAGATTCTTCAGTTGTTCCTAAGAGAACCTTGTCAAAGTAAATTCCTATAACTTGAGAGAACCCTTTTAATATTGTTGTTAGATATGATCTTGAGATAGATCAGGTGGATGCTAAGACAAAATTTTTGCATGGAGATCTTGAGGAATAAATATACATAAACAACTTGACAATTTTATATTCAAGGGTAAAGAGGACATGTTTTGTTTCCTTAAGAAGTACTTATATGGCCTAAAAAAATCACCAAGGATGTGGAATCAGAAGTTTGATGGGTGTGTTCACAAACTTGGCCTTGAAATAAGCAAGGGTAATACTTTTGTGTAATTTGAATAAGAATGGGATAATTCTATCATCATATTTTTCTATGTGGATGATATGTTATTTGATGACAACAACAAGGAAAATTTATCAAAAAAATGAAAGCTCGACTTTTTTGAGGAGTTTTACATGAAGGATCTTGTTGTTATAAAGTAAAATTTGTGTATGGAGATCAAAAGTGATTATATGAATTTTTTTTTGGCTAAATTAGAGTATGCGAAGATAATTTTGGAAAGGTTCAGGATGCAAGATAGAAAGCCAATAAGAACACCCTTTCTATTTGGTCATAAACTCTCTACTGAACAATGTCTAAATAAATAAGAGGAGTTAGAGTACATTTCATAAGTGACATATTATATTATGGTGGGAAGCATGATGTATGTACTTGTCTACACAAAACCTAACATTGCACATGTATTAGGATTAATTAGCATATGGAAAATCTATGGCAGGAGCATTGGAATGTGGTAAAGAGGATTTTCTTATATTTACACAAAACTAGCGATCATGTTATTTTATATCAATGGAAGGCCCATGGTGTAAGAAAATATTTGAGTCTACATGGTTTTTTGGATTGTGATTGGGGCGGTGATCTTGATCCAAAAATATTTACCAGTGGTTACATTTTCAATTTGTTTAGTAGAGTGATAATTTGGATGAGAAAACATCAAACAAATGTTGTTATTTCCACTACAAAGGCTAAATACATAGTGACAACACATGCTTATAAGGAAGTGGTATATATTCAAAGTATATGTTCCTCAATTGGGTTCATACAAAAGGTAGTAAGGATAACATGTGACTCGTAAAGTGTAATTACTATAGAAAATAACCATGAGTATCATGCTCAAAAAAACAAATTAATGTACAATATAATTTTTTTTATAGAAATGGTGACATGAAGAGGGAGAATTTGGTGAAAGAGGATACAAAGGTTAATGTGATAGGTTCATTTTCTAAGGTAGTGAATTCTATAAAGTTTACTTAGTGCAGGGAAGAAATGGGCTTAATATTTCATAGCTACTGAGGAATGAATTTATGTTATCCTTGATGGAGTAGGAAACAAGGGTGTTGGAAGTAAAAGGGACTGATATGGGGGTTAATTAGTCCTAAAATTAATTTTATTTCATTTACCAAACCATACATTAATCATTTAGATTGTTCATAGAACATTCATAACCATGTGTGCTTAATAAGATATGCAACATCAACCACAAGAGAAAGAAATAAAGTACTCAACAAAAGAACACCATATGTAAGTGGGAAACCTTCATGGGGAAGAAAACCCTCTGAAAATTTGTGTATATTACACAAAGTAAAGTGATTTAGTTAAGCACCAACTTCACAAGGAGCACCAACCCTACAAGGAGCTCCAACCCCTAATTTAATGAAGCACCCACTCCACAAGGAGAATACAACCCCCTAGGATTACCAAGAACCAACTCAATCACCTGAAGATGTTTGATCTCTAATTTTTCTACTTCCACAACTAATGGAGATCACAATTTCAGCTCATAAACCCTAGCTCACACACTTGGTATTCAATCTCTCATAATCTTGCTCTTTCTTCACTTGTATTTACTTTAACTTATTTCTCTCATGTATTCAATCAGTAATAAACCTTTCATCTCAAATCATGCACACATACTTGCAACTCACTCTCCTCTAGGTCACACTTCTTCCCTCTAATAGCACTAGTATAAAAATAACCCAAACCATCACTTTTATATCTTTTTCTTTCTTATAACCCAATGGAGGTCACTCCCTCATGATAAATTCGACCCATATAACTTCATTACATTCAAATAACATCATTACAATGGTCATAAATGACCCAAGTACGTCGGCCTAGCCAAAAACCTCATTCCATGTGCCAAAAATGGCTCAAAACCCCATGGGCATAAAGATATAAATTCCCTTACTTCAAAACCATACATATTCATGACCCATAAACCATTATACATTCTTAAAATAACATTTAAAATTCATATATGGTCTTAATTTATCTCAATCAATCAAATTATTTCATTTAATGGGCCCAATGCTCTTTGTATCTCTTAAAATAGTTGTTTCCTAAACCCTTCAGCACCCTAGAAACTTTATTTTACCACAAAATCACTTATACTCAACCAAAAAATTCTATGTGACAATTAAATTGAAATATAATAACCTATAGATCATTTTAAATAAAGTTATAATCCTTCAATAAATCACCTTCTCAAACCACAACCACTTTTGTCTCAACCTACCAAAAAAGTTGTTTCCAAAGGTTTGCTCATTAAAAAATTTCTAAAAATATTAAATAGCTCCAAATGGATTCTTTGAATTCCAAATTTAACCAAATTCACATTCCAGGTAATATAAATCATGACCCAATCTATCTCATGCTTCGAACAAATCCAAAATTACATAAAAACACATCCTATCCTACACTGGAAAAAATATTCATGTATAAAGAATGACCTAGAAACCTTAAAAAAAACCTCATCATGAGACAATACTTATATAAATGGAAATATATATGAATCCTATTTCCAAAAAAAATTTAATCACCTCAAAATTCCACCTGTAGCTTCAGATATAAGCATTTAACTGAACCCTACTTTTTAAGGCCTCAAAACTGCCCTTTGACTAGTCAAATTGAATGGACCTATAATGAACATGTTCCTACATGAACATGTCCTAAAAACTCAATGGAAATTAATATCAGCTCATATACATTCCATACCATCAATTTATCACATACCTCTTTTAGACAACCTTGTCTCAAAACCTTCTTCTTTAGAAACTAACATGTGTGTGTGGGGCCCACTCATCACCATGACCACTACCATAAATTTATGGAAAGATAAGAGAGTCCTCTAAAACATCAAATCATCACT
This sequence comes from Taxus chinensis, assembly GCA_019776745.2. Classification (NCBI taxonomy): domain Eukaryota; kingdom Viridiplantae; phylum Streptophyta; class Pinopsida; order Cupressales; family Taxaceae; genus Taxus; species Taxus chinensis. The sequence goes on from CM034152.1 coordinate 118,597,210, forward strand.
TTTTATGAATCAATCAAAACTGACTCACTACACCTCATCTTTTGCAGACTGGTTCTAGTTAGGGTTTTAGACCACTTTATTTTCTTAACATTCGTTCATAAAAACATGACAATCAAATGACCTGATTTTTTTTAAAAGCCTTCTAAAATCATGATAGAAACATACCTGAAAGACAAAAGGCTCCATGTAAAGGACACAATTCACAACAAGCATCAAAGGTTCAAAATTGAGTTGGATTCTCACTTGTTCTTGACCTTGTCTCACATAAACTATCATAACTTGCAAAATTATCATCATGGAAACCTAAAAGTTTTCTCAAAGCACCATGACTCATCACACTAACATTCCCAATAACCATGATGTCAATTACATACCTAAAAATATCCAACCTATCTCATTTACATAGCTTCACTTTAAGGATTTTCACTGTAGAAACTAGGGTCAACTGAAAGAATTCTATAACACATCATAAAATCACTAAAAATGACCCAAAAATACCTAGTATACCATGATAATCCTTAAAACATGCATCCATGAGCTCATGTAGCTCCAAAACTCAATCTCACACCTCCTAGAAACCATATCTACTCCAGATGAGCACCTATAACATAGCCAAATACATGTATCTATATCATGCCACTATTATGAGTGCCCAAGAACCCTAAAAACCTACTATCTATCATTTAAAAATGATTGTCAAGCATCCAAAAAGCTCATATTGTCATGCTACATCACCTAGGCACCTGAATAGGCTTGTAAGAGCAAGCAATCCTTACTGAATCTCACTGTACCAGCATATAAACACATCTTAATCAGCATGTTAGCATCATATACATCATCAAATGACCCGAATCCAACATCCACTTTTTCATTAATGTCATTTTACATCAATGAAAACAACCAATAGGACCACATGCCAACAATCTCCCCCTTTTTCATTGAGGGAAAACACCCTCAACTTCTCCCCTTTTTACATTAATGACAAAGGAATACCTGTAGCAGCATATTATTCTCCCCCTTGAACTTCATAGCATCAAATTTTTGTTAGAAACAGTAACCAAAGATCTCAACTAGCTCAATACCTTGATTTTTTGCACAAAAAAATATATTTTTGTCTTCTTTTTAGGCATACAAGCACCATGCTCCCCTTGGGAAAAGAAATTACATCATCTAAAAACATTTATAAAGAATGAATACATCATTCACTTACCTCATTTTAATTCATTACACCATATTTCATCTCTTAGACATGCAAAATCAAGCATTTCCTCCTTAACCCTTGTTTTGCCCTTCATGGAAACACTGTAATAGGCCAATAACTGTAACATAATCCTAAATAACATGCCAAAAACATCATCAAAGAGAAAAAAAAACATTATACCTTCATTTTGAGCATACTCCATCTTGTCTAGGAACAAATTAGGCTTTTCAATACACTTTCTTGATATCAAATTGACCCAAGGACTCATTTCCCTAATCAGACTCCTAAGTGTATTTAAGAGCAATTTTGGTGAGCAAATATCATCATTCAAGTTATGACTAAACATTCCATCACTCCCCTTGAGAAAATAACAACACATTCTAGTATACAAGCACAAATTTGAGTAGCTTACCTTGGATATTTGGCATGAAATCACTTTGAACAACTTTTTCCCAGTCCTAAGTTGTCTTCTCAATCTTCACAGTCATATATGGATGGCAACATACATTCAAGAATAAAATCTTGCTATTTACTTGAGATGACACATTTTACATACATTATATGCCTTTAGTCCCTTATATCATCATCTAGAAGCAATGTTACTTGCTCCCGGTGTCTTCAGTAAGCTGATACACCACTTTTTACACATGAGTAACAACTCTTCATGTCTTGTATATTAAAAATAATTGAGAAACTATCTGACCTTCAACTTTTGTCAAGAGGCATGCTTCTTCATATGAAAAATCACTAAGATACCTCTTAATGAAGGAACTATGGGCTCCCCCTGTCCTGAAGAAAATTTACAAACTAATCCAACTTGTAGTAACACTTTTCAGAGTCCTTTATGCACTATAGTAGTATAGCTTGGGTTCTTGACTAAACATTTTTTACTCAGATTCTTGATGAGAAAAATAATTCAGGATTGTAACACATTCAACCCTAAATTTTCATTGGTACTTCACTTTTAATCCTAAAACATTACTTACATCCCTTTTTTACTATGTTACAGTCATTTTTAGCTCCTAACACACTCTCTCTTGCACATTCAAAAAGACCCTGTCATAGTCACTATTACTTGTAGAGATCATATACTTGGTGTTGAGTCCCAATTCCATATTTAGGATTATCTTGAGTATGTGATACACATATTAATAGTATGAGGTCATACTTATCCATATATTGTCTTATGTTTGGTACCGATACACTTCTACTTGACCAAAAATGCTTATCTACATGCATGACTAATAGTCATTTCAGTTTATAGACCTGACAGAATCATAACAATCACTTTATTGATGAACTCATACATTCGAACTAATCCTCATGAATCCTACACACTTCTTCATAGTTATCCTGACCTTTGACATACTACAGGATGCTTTTTACACTCCTATCAACCATTTCTAGATATATTTGAATAAATCATTATCCATCATCATGATTTTAGCATTAAAACCCTTAATAGTTTATTCCTTAAAAAACTTAGATTCAATCTTAGTCCTTTCAATGCTTTAAAAACTCAATTTCATACTCACCTCAGATATTCATGTGTTGTCACAACTTTGTGAAGAAACTTTAGAAGTGAATACCCTATCAAGTTCTATCATAGTCCTTAGAAAACTTATAGTGTTCTCAATAATCAACTAAATTGAATTATAAGGTGTCAACTTGTACTCAATTGGGGTTTTTGGCATCAAACCCCTAAGTTACATGAAGTTAAATTTGAGCATCATCATTCACTAAATCTTGCTTACTTATAGCTGAGACATGCTATTTTTCACATAAGGACTCTTTGAAGAGTTATCACCAACATATTGTACTTATTCCTTACAAATCAACTCTCAAACCTCTTGAAGCATGACTTAGAGACCACTGTACTCATTATATCAAATGTAGACATCATTTCTAGAACACTTCAAAAACTCACTGCTGAAGATAACCCTTACTAAGACCTTTAAGAAATATCAAACACTAGAACATTAGTTTCTCATCATGAAAGATACCTGAAGATAAATTATGAGCTTTTCTCTTTCATTCTTCTGATTCCACAAACTTCATTGACCTTTAGAAGACCTTCTTGAAGAACTCATACCCTAGACCCAGGTTAGGAGTACCATACACCTTATTAACATATTTTCACTTCCTTTTCCACACTCTAGTTCCCATAAATTTGACTACAAGGTCCTTAGATCTTCATTAGCAATTGAAACCCTTATATTAGATGAGACTAGATTCCTTGAAACCTATTTGCCATACTATGCACAAGATTTAGAATTTGTAGGCCATTACACTTCTAAATATCCTTCTTTCTTTCTTTAAGTCTCATCAAGTAGTTTCACACCTTAAAATATTCGAACTGAGCCACTTCCACCTATAGAATTTTTATTTCTTAAACCTAGAGATACTTCCTTGAGCTATTCAAACTCCCTTAGGTGTATATTAGGAAATTTTGAGCATTTTCTGACTCAATCATGTTTTTCTTTCTAGAAGAAAACTTGTAGTTTCATATATAAAATTCTAATTTACTCGTTCTAAATCATTTTCTATAAAAACATACCATACAGATACACTCATGATGCTTAAACTCATGTCACCTCCTTTACACGGGTTGAAGAATGATTTTCTATACCTTATCCCCTTGAAGACACCTAGAGGACTCTATTATGGTCTTAATCAACTCTATGTAGTTTCACTTTGACCATCTTATCTTCATTGTAACTTCCATTTTGAATAGGCTTTAATATTGATTTGAACTCTTGCATCGTGTAATCCTTTGTCCATCCACAGACAACTCAAGTCTTCCTTGATGAGAAAATGCATCATTGGCACTTTGATTACTTTTTTTATCTTTTAAGAACTTTTCTCAGCTTCACAACCTACACACACTTCTATAAAAACTTGATATAGACCTTTTTCTTATGAGAACTGTAGACACCAAAATTCTACAACTCCCCGTCGTGAATAATTCGTCTCGTTCACACTTACAATTTATCATCTTAATATCTCTTTAAATATTATTTAAGTATAGTTCATAAAATTGTTATTTCCTCATATCTACCACAGGCTATTGATATTTAATTTAACTAAATATAATCTATGATTATCATAATATCATAAAAAATCTACATATTATCCTAAAAACTATGTTAATATATCTAATTAAAATAACTAAGAAATATCCTAAACAACCTAGACAAAATAGAATATAATCTAACCATTTTCCTAACAACTAATACATCTCACATGACACCTCATCCCATTCAAAAAATGAAATCACGATCTTATCCCTCGAATATACAAAAAAATAAGCTTAAGTTAGACAATTGTTATAGCTATTACCTAAATAAAATTAAAAAAACAACAAACATTGGTGATTAGGTAAAATGCCAACGATTATATAAGCTTGTTTCCCAACCTCATTTCAGGACCAACCTGCTTGCATTTTCAAGTTTATTCTTTGTCGTCTTTCCATATATTCAATTGTGATTACTTATCAGCCTTCTTTGAGTTTAGTTTCAAACAACATAAGCTCTATATTACTTTTCCCAGTTGGAAGATCTTCTTATAGCCCGTCCAAGAGCTCTAAGATACAGTTGTGCATCCTCCTTCGTTCGTCTACTTATTCAAGCTCTTGTTTGTGAAAGTTATCTATGTCACCATACATCCTTTGTCATCAAGTACCTATGCAACACATTGTCGAATAGGTTCCGTTTAGGAGCTGGTTGATCTTCACCAATCTGTAGGTTCGGGTAGTTTCAATCTTCATCCAAAATCAAGGTAAGATTATTTATTTTCATCTTTTATCTATTTTTTTGAAATGTCCATAGTTGTCAAGGCCCGCTATTTTCCATTATAAATAAACTATAACTAATTAGTTTATAAAAAATTTGATCAAAATCTCAAGAACATATCATATTCCATATTGTTTAATCTAACCTAGAATCACTAGCATTTTAGTGAAACACCTGCATTTCCCTAAAATGCTCGCATTTCCCTAAAACACCTACATTTCATGTCATTTTTGACATTTGCAATATTTATCAGATTATCACCTATCTATTACATCTATTTCTCTATTTATGGTAACATATGATCAAGGATGGGTATTTGTAGATGGTTATAGGTGGTCATGCACATGAGATAACCAGTATCAATTCTCCTCCAATTATTCTTCATCCATTACATTAGGAGAAATGTGACGTATTTATTGATATGGAACTTTGTGTGATACATTCAGTCCCTTCAAACTATTTGCATAATGCCTTTGATATAACTCAAAGCATTCGAGAGGCTACAAATGAGTGTTGGGAGGCATATTTTGAGATCTTATGCATTTGAGATGAATTATCCTGGTTCAAATACCATTACGAGATTGGTTTGGAGATTTGGAACTCGGATACTAAATCAATGAATCAATATGAACCCATTGAACAACTAAAATATCTATATTCAAACACAACATCTAATCACTGGTATGATTCAGAGAACGAAGAACCTAAATTCATCTCTGAATTATTTAGGAACAGATATATTGATGACTATGACTATGAATATTTCAAGGAATCTGAGATAGATTATCCTGAGTTTACCTTGTTAGGCATTAATAGAATCTAATGCGGAATAATTCCTCAGAATCGCAATAATAAGAAGTATGAATAGAATTACAGAAATGAAATATGCACAACACAAAGAAAATATTTAACGTGGTTCACCTAATGTGGGCTACATCCACCAAGAACACTTTCTCAAATTTTATTACAAGCCAATAGTCTTCACAATTACAATAATCAAATCTTGTTTGGAGATGCGCTCAACAAACCCTCCCGAATTTGCACACACTATTCACCTTCATAAAACACACTGATATATATATCCTATTGTATGTCCATCTATTTATAAGTACATCAATAGGTAGCCGAAGAGGTGGTTTTACAAAACAATGGAAACCGAAAAGCCAACAGCCCATAACGGTTACCCATTACCCATGGGTTAATGAACCACCCATGAAAATTTTCTTTGGGGGCTTCACCCCTGAACCCCCTTGACCCACTCACCGGCGAGCGGGACCGCTGTAAAAATATCTGAGTGTAACACATGGAAGGTGTACCAAACTCTAACATGAAAATAGGCTCCACAAACATAACATACCTTTGAAAGCTCATCCTTATCCAAGGATTTTGATATCGAATTTTATTCAGATCTCTAGATTATAGCTTATATATATATATATATATATATATAATATATATATATATATATATATATATATATATATATATATATATATATATATAAGCTATAATCTAGAGATCTGAATTAAATTCGATATATATATCGTATTTGTAATTAAATTCTAAAATTGTCACAACGATTATAATTTTTTATCCATCCAAATATCATGATTTCTTATATATATTTCTTGATTGCATAAATAGTGGGTTAAAATCCTTTCGAGGGAGTCCTTTGACTTTCAGGGAATCACTTCTGTCAAGCAGTCCACTTATTATTTTTTACTAATTAAAATTTTGGTGAGGTGTCTTTGATTGTAAAATCATTGGCAGGAGAAGAGTTGAGATGTTCTGTACATGCGGTGCAACTTTAATACAATCCACACATATCAATGGGTACTGGTAAACCCTACCATCTTGAGGTTTGATAGTTTAGTTTCTTGTTTATTAACTTAAATTGAAGAGGCAGAACTTTTTGAAACATTTTGGCACACTTGGTGGGACCCTATCCCTTATTCCATTGTTAACTTTATTAAAAGTAGCATCTTTTTTTTTTTTGGTTATTTTAATGGTAAGTGCCACTGATTTTTCAAATTGCCAGTGATTCCCTAAATCCTTTTTCTAGCTTTGTAACCTACCTTATAATAATTACTTTTTGCTTACTTCTTTATTTCTTCTCAATTATACATTATAGATTTTTGTTTTTGATTTTTCATTATGAAAATCTAAAAAAAAACTTTCATTTATCAGGAAAAATCAAATTTCTTTGTAACAAGTTTTACCTTTGAGAAATCACCATTGATTTGTCAAAATACTAGCAATTCCTGCTAATCGTGATCACTTTATAAGTTGTTTCCTACTCTTGGATCTAGGTTTTTTTTTTTGCTTCTGCTAACCTAGTTTTGCAAGAGACTATTGTTATTGTTTCTTTTGATTTCTAGATTACTGGGATTTTTTGGCTTTAAACATTGGTAAAAAGAAGAAGAAGAAGGAGAGTTCAACAATGAGTTTTAAAACTTTCCCTTTTTGCTTTCAGTTTTGCATCATGTTTGATTGTTTTCATCAAAAACAACATTTTGATTTGACTTTAAAATGAACTTTTCATCCTTCTTGTTTCACATAGGGTTAATTAGGAGGATAATTCATTGAATTCAATTTTATTTCCCCCACACACAACCAAACCACACAAATATAAAAACACATTTAAAAAAATTACCACCCAAGTGAAACTGATTAGGATTTCATCACCAAACAGGGAAGCTGACTCAGTGTTCTGGATGAGTATAATCTCATGTCTATCGGTATATATTGGCTCAACACCCAACACCCTTATTGTTGTGGGACTGTGAAGTGAGGGGGTATGCCCCAATACCATGCCCGTATTGACAATATTATAGAGTTAGGCATCACATAACTTCAGGTATATCAAGGACTCCACCCTTAAACATACCTCAAACCAACCCTAGATTGCTATTTCCTAGGACCCTTGTTAACCATTTTACACATTTCACCTTATAATTAAATCAAGAAAACTTAAAAATCTATCTTGTTTACTTTTGATTGTTTCTTATAATCAACCCATTTTAGTACATTTTTGGATAATTTTTGTGTGTGTGTTTTCTTACAATGGTACAAACAAGACAACAATCTTGCAATCAAACTATTGAAAATATGTATCAACCAATATCCACACCTTTGAAGAAAAAAATTCCCTTATCCACTTAGTTATCTACACTGTTTCCAGCACCTTTATTTACTATTGTGTCGACACCAACCTTTACTACGCCGCTACAACAACAAAACCCATTCCATCAACCAATTGCATCGACCCCTTTGACTGATGATCAAACGAGCTTGGAATGAAATAGAGGAAACAATACAATGAAGAAATGAGACAAATAATTTTAAATTCTTTACGTCAATTTTGCAGTTAGGATTTCAATACATCTAAACAAGAAAACAATGAATAACCATATTCTCCCAATTCAAAATCAAAATATTCCAAAGCCTCTTTCTTTGAAAGAGGAGACCCTGTTTTCAAAGAAATGTTAGATTCAAATCCCATTTCCCTTAATGCCTATTTGGTAGCTAGGGGTGTTCAACTCCAGCCATTTACACTAGAACCATCTACAAACATTCTTGGACCCTTGTCTGGTTCCTCACAACAACTTGAATTCAAACCATTTTCAAGTTCTTTTGATCCTACGTAGCATATCGATCCAAATCAACAATTCATATCCCAACCACTATCTTCATATGATCCTTCTTCACTACCATATGACAAGACCTGTTTCAAATCAAGGACCTGTCATTCAACAAATACATTCATATCCACCTTTGAGTCAAATTGAAACATTAGAAGTTGTGTCCTCTGTTCCTATTTTTAGTCTTCATATGGTTTCTTCTCAAAACACAATTTCCCAACAACATTCATCATCATCTTGAATGCTCTATTGGTTCAATGCCTCTGCAAAGTAATATTAGTACTCCATTTTCTACCCCTCCAACATCCTCAATTACTCAAACACTTCTAATGAGCTCCATTGTTTCTTCTACAATTTTTTCTCAGCTGGATAACAACATTACAAATATTACCATGTTTATTCCAGCATAATTTTTTTTAATCAATACTAATGCAATTGCTACCACTCATCATGTCTCACAATATATACCATGAACAATCATTACCATTAAGCTCTATACCATAATATGCTCCTATACAACATATTCTACAACAAGCGCCATCTTCTGTAGCCTCTGTTATGTTCTTTCAACAACCACCCCCTTATTCACAACCCTTTCCTTATTAGTATATATGATCTTCACAACATTTCTCTTCTCAACAGTACATCTCTGAACAAACTCTTTCACAACAACAACAAAGTATTCCATCTCAACAATACATTCCTCAACAAACTCTTCCACAAAAATAACAAAGTATCCCCTCTCAACAATACATCCCTCAATAAGCCGTTCCGCAACAATAGAACATTCCATCTCAACAGTACATCCCTCAACAAGCTCTTCCACAACAAAAACAAAGTATCCCCTCTCAACTATATATCCCTCAACAAACCCTTCTGCAACAATAGAACATTCCCTCTCAACAATACATTACGCAACAAAACATCCCCCATCAAAACATCCCTTCTTAACAATATATTCCTCAATAATACATCCCACAACAAAAACATTCCGCAGAAAAATGTCCCATAATACAAAATTCCATAGTAAAACATCCCTTATCAGCAAAACATTCCTCAACAATATCAAATGTACACACAACTTGGTCAATTTGCATTTCAACTTGGGCCACGTTCATAACAATCTACACCAACCGATCCTCTTCAAGCTCTTATGAATCAGATATCAAGTGTGGAAGTTTTCTCATCTACACAAATTTTTTTTTTATCTTATGACCAAATTTGTAATGAACCCTTCCACCCATCAGTTCCATACAAAACATATCCTCCTCACTGAAAAACTTCCAAAGTTCATTAATTTTTACAACAAAGAATATCCCCAATAATATATCTGTGCATTTTTTCACGCTTGTTATTTAATATCCCATGATCAAGACCTTATACTGTGAACCTTTCCAATGTCCCTCGTCGGTCCTGCTCTAGATTATTACGATAGTATACTGTAAATTTCCCTTTTCTATTTTACTCAACTCGCACAATTTTTTTTAGAAAACTTTTATATAAACATAGCTTGTAAATTTACCATTAATGACCTTTACACAATTAAATTTTTTAAATATGAATCAATTGCTGATTTTTTTCTCGTTGGAGGGGGAAAATCAATCAATTATCCTTTACATTACCACAAACTAAGTTGATCAAAGTTCTATATCGATGATGTAAAAAACACATTTTGTCAACATTACAAATTCAATCGTTTTAGACTTTTGATGAATCCTTTACTATGGCCTGAAAATTGGAACTGCTTGCTTTAGAAGATGGTCATGTTAAAATTTGACCTAAGAAACCACGAACTGATTTTCCATCTAAGTCATCCTCTAGTCCTGAAAAATCTAAATCAGCTGTTAATGTTGTAGTAGTCAAGTCAGGTTCTAAAGAAAATACCACCTCCGAACGTTCCCATCCACAACGTAATTACACACCAATTAGAGAGACTTATAAGCACAGTTTTTGACAAACTACTCACCACCAATATGATATCTCTTCCTCCCATATGACCTATTAACACTTCTGTATCTAAACCCTCATGGTATCAGGACAATGATTATTTTAAATACCATAGGGTCAAAGGACATGACATAGAAATGTGTCGAACATTCCACAATGTTCTTCAGGATTTGATTGATAAGGGTGAACTTCATTTGGATAATCCCAATGCACCCCCAAACCAAAATTTGGACATATTTAAACAACCCTTTCTAAATCATTCTCCATCTATTGATCAACCACAAACCAATATTATTTGTACTTATCATACCATTAATGCCATTACAAAAGCAACACTTGTTCTTGAATCCAAAATAATACCTAATAAATCAAAATTCACATCTATTGAACCGAAAAATACATCTATGGAAGAAATATCTACACCCACATGACCAACGATGACAACAACAATGCTTGTTCAACCTGAACCTATATCTATTGAACCCTTGTCTTCTATCTTACCAGTACCATCATAAGTAATTATCAATCCTATCTCCTTACCAATTCCACTCTATAGTATAGATATCCCTATAACTCTACCCTCATTCGAAAAAAATAACTCTGATACCTCTTGAAACATTCTTAAAATAACCATCTCCACCTAAATCAACTTTGGGCCATACTCACCCTCATCCTATAAAAACAAACAATCAAAGACTAACATAACCCGCAAATCATTTAGATTACATTAACTGCACAATTCAAACTCATCTTCCTTCATTAGCATAAAATTTGATAAATACATCATGTTCATCCAAAACCTCAAGGGAACCCAATAAACAAGGTTTAGTCTATGCCTTTAAAAGTCCTTATTATGATCAAACATACCATTTATGTGGCCCTCCTCCTTTTCTTCCAACCTCCTCCTAGAAAACCCATTTCCGATTTCAATAATCCTCTTGTTATGCTGAGGCCTGGGCCTACCTACCAAACTCCCATGATAGGACTTCATAAACAAGACACCATTCAAGAATTTAAAGGCCCCTATTATGTTCCTCTAAATCAAAATCCCCTGTGTGGTCCTAAATCCTTTTATACCTAGGAATCAACCCATCATTTTGGGTCCAAAACATATCTATCAAACTACAATAAGTGGCTCTCATCTCTTGTCCATCGCAACACCTAAAATCCCTTACAATCAACAAAATGACAACCTCTGGAAAAAATCTTACCTCCATTGGAAGATAAGGTATATGAGGCTCCATCTTCATTTGCATATGGACCAAAAGGGAGTTATGCATCTATTTTGGAAGACTTCCTTCAACAATCACTCATAACATTACCACCATTAAAATTACTTGACCCACAGGGGTGGAAACCGTCTTGTTATGACTTTAACACCTCATGCGAATATCATAGAACACAAGGTCATTCTATTGAAAATTGTAAATCCTTCCACATGATTTCACATAAATTGGCACATCTAGCTTCCTTACTAAAATTGACATATTCTCCCAAACCACATACAACATTAACATCAACATCACCATCATCCTTATCAAATCTAAGGAACCTATGTCTTAAATTCCTTCCCATCAAATTGATGTTGTTCATATTACTACTCATTCACATAATTATGACATAGATCCATCTGAGTGTAAAAAGGATAAAACCTACGTGGCAACACCTCCACCACTAGAAATAGTTGTCTCATCAGATAAACCCAAATTATCTATCCCTGCGGCTCCTAAAATATTTGGCCCTACAATCTCATAAAAGGCAAAATTTTCCATCCTCGTGGCACTTCCTTCAACATCCACCACAATACAAAAGGTTTTCATTAAACAACTACATCAAGCTCCTATAAAAATTTCATTATATGAATTGATACAAACATCACCACTTCACAAAAAAGAAATGATGGAAGCTCTCCAATCAATAACAATACCTTCAGATCATCCATCATCCTTTACAAACTTTGCAGGATCCCTTAAAGCATCTACTACCTTCGAACCATCCAAAATACCTTCCCTCAAACCATAGGGTCATGATTTACCACTCTTCATCACAACTCAAATTAACAATACTATGCATTAAAAGAGTAATGATTGATAGTGTTGCTGCTATTAATATTACCTCATCCTTTGATTTTGATCAACTTAAACTACCCAATATTGTTGTTTCCCAAACACTAGTCTTATTACGATCCTTTAATGATACTATCGCACCCACATTAGGCACCATCATCTTACCACTAAAATTTGGTGTAAAAACTCTACCTGAAATCTTCTACATCATAGAAGGAGAATTTCAATATAATATGTTATTAGGAATCCCATGTATACACAACATGCACTGTGTTCCTTCCACTCTTCATTGTTGGCTCAAATATGAACATGAGGGTCAAACATTCACTATTCCTACAAATCTGAATTCTTTCACCAATTGATACATGATGTATCATCTAAGTGATGTACTTATTCCCAAAGACACTTCTAAGTCATCCAATGAAGCTTGAACTAGCACATTTATTCCTTCTTCTAAATTACCAGATGATTCTTCCCTTAGTGATGTTGTACAACACCTCACATTGGATGGATATTGTCTCCTCATGCTTAATCACATTCCTTCACCAAAAACTTATGGTTGCCTAAACAAACAACATGCATATGACCCTGATGTGGGAGATGTTAGCTCTTATGGTCCAACTTATCTCAATATTTTTTTTCTATGGGGGACTTGATCATCCTTCATCTGGGGATATTTATCAACACCATGTCATTCCCGTCACATTAGATTTCAAATCTTTAGATAATCCAAATTTCACCCATATGTATCTTCACCATTATGCATGGAAAGGTTTCGGCCTTGGGAGTTATGAACATGGAATCCATGATGTGGTCATCCAATGTTCCCTTAAAAATTATGAAAAATACAGTTTAGGTTATAAAAAATTCAATTCATAAATATTTGAGGCCACCACATCAAAACTAGCTACATCTATACTCATCACTAGAATTAGACTTGTCATCTGCCAACATCCTCTGAAGACCCTATGGACCTAGACGATGTTGTACCCATCCCACCTAAATTTTTTTAGTTAATACCATATCCTTAGGACCACTCACTTATCAATCTAACCAAAATAATAAACAAATACCTCTTCTTTGGCCAGAAATGGTTGAGGAATATTCATCTATCATAAATATCCTTTAATGCCATGATGACCAAGATATCCTTTCACATATAAGAGCTAGAGATCACTTACTTTCAGAAAAACATTACCATCTAAAACATCAATTATCCTTAATGAGTCCGCCATCAACGTTAACTTATGAACCTCTCAAGATCCTAGTATAGTTAAAGTTGGCCAATCGTTGAGTCTACAAAAACTCGATGACTTCACTTCAATTTTATCCAAATATTATCAATCCTTCATCTAGTCATATATTGATATTCTTGGAATTGATCCTAATATTGTGGTACAAAATGTTGTCACATATCCAAACATTAAGTCATTCAAACAAAAACTCCGTAAAATACATCCATGTATAGCTCTTCTTGTTAAGGAAGAGCTGCAACATATTTTATCTTCCAATTTTATCATACTTATCGATTATCCCCAATGGGTTTCTAATATTGTTCCTGTAACTAAAGCATCAAGAAAGCTACGTATCTGCATAGATTTTAGGAATCTTAATATCACTTTTCCAAAATATGATTTCCCTCTTCCAAACATAGATCAACTCATTAAACCTAACAGATTTGGTCATGAGATGCTTTCCCTCATGGATGGTTTTTCATGTTATAACCAAATTATTATCACTACTAATGATCAACATAAAACCGATTTCACCAGGCCCTTGGGGAACCTTTTGTTACCGTGTTATGTCGTTTGACCTAAAAAATACAGGAGCTACCTATCAGCGAGCCATGAGCTAAATTTTTCATGACCTCATTCACAAAACAATCGAAGATTATGGTTGATGGCCTTTTAGGAAATTCCAAACAATGAAAAGATCATCTTACTGTCATTGAGTTGATCTTCACTCGTCTCATCCAATATTGTCTTCATCTCAATCCCAAAAAAATGTGTTTTAGGTGTCCTCACTGGTAAAATTTTAGGGTTTATCATATCTATCTCAAGTATTGAAGTTGACCTAGCTATGATTAAGGCTATCATTGAAATGCCTCCTCCATCTAATCTCACAAAACTATGTAGCCTTCAGGAAAATTTTTAGTTCTTATGATGTTTCATATCACAACTCTCTGATCATTTCCAACCTTTTCATCAAATCCTCCTCAAGGACATAGATTTTCATTTGGAATTTTCATTATCAGAAGGCCTTTGATAAAAATTAAACAGTATCTCTTATCACCTCTTGTTCTTACCCCACCACATGAAGGAGATCCATTTTACCTATACATATCTACTCCAGAACATGCTCTTGGAGCTATGCTCACACATTGTATTAGCCATGGTCGAGAAAAATTTGTATATTAGAGCAGCCGCACACTCCATGAATATGAAACATGTTAAACCGAAGTGGAGAAGCTATGTTGTGCGTTATACTTCATAACTTCCAAGTTTCATCATTACCTTCTTAATCATAAAACATATGTTGTCACCTAGTTTCATAATCCAACTGATTTATGGTATACTCTAGACCATATCATACTGATCATATCACTCAAAATGGATTATTCTTATGACAGTTTGATTTAGAATATCACAAACGTCCACAAAATTTCATTTAGGTCAATGTGCTACTCTCTTTGTCATTATAGGTGGTATGCTCTTTACAATACATAGTCTCCTGATGAGTATCTTACCAAGATGCCATTAAGTCACACAAATTGGTCAATATTAATTGAAGATAGTCCATGATGAATATCTTTTTGGATGGCTCTATTTGAGTAGAGGGGGGGGGGGGGTCGCTAAATTGTGTTATACAAATGTGGTATTACTGGTCCACTTATCATTTAAGGATCAATTTGTGAGTGCACGTTAAGAATATGTGTGAATATGTCAAATTCATTTAGATCTAATCCATGGGTCCCTAGTCAAGCATTACTAACCTGCTCAGGACCTCATGGCCTTAGAAATCTCAATGGGGGTTCAAACCTCATATGGGGCTAGTTGACCCCCAAGGTCATCTCAATGTAAACATGAAATTTTTTAAAAATTATCACAGCTAACATAGAATATTTGACCAAATGGGCACTTTTGAAGCAGTACACCCTTAACATCAACTAAGTCAGGAGTGATTATAAATTTCCACAGTGATTCTAATAGGTTTGCATATACAATGGCCTCGTTTCAACATCCACATAATCCCATTATCACAACATAAGGGAAAATATTTTTAAAGGATAACACTAAAGTATATTTTTTTTTCCAAACCTCTATGATCATCCTTCAATATTAAAATTAACATCCTTTCTATCACCATACTATTCTCAAGAAAATCCAACATGTATGGAAGTACTCTGATGTAAAACTATCTCGTTGAACAAAATTTCCATTGTGAAAATAGTAAATGACATAGGAAGAAATCGGCATTTCTCCAAATCCCATACTTATCTTTGGGATTATCAAACAGTATTCATCCAAAAACCTATAGTTTTGAACAACACCCTATTCAGATTTTTTATGGCTCAAGCCATTGTATCTCATTGAAATCCAAATCCCATCACTTCGCGTGTCCCTGAAGGACTTTATCCCTGACAAAGAATATTGATAAGATCATTTAACGTGTAACTTGAACTGTTAGATGAAAAATGTCTGATGGCCCTTGAACATCATCAAGGATTGTTGTCAGTCATTAAAAAATGTGTGAAATTTCAAATTCATTAAGATTTTAAAAAACACGTTCCAAATCAAGCATTACAACCTTTCTGGAATTCGGTGATCCTTGTGATCTCAAAGAAAATAAAAATGTCCCTCAATTATACTAGAGTAAACGTGGAAAGTCATCTCCCAACCTAATTGGATTGGTCACATACCACTCATTATTTCATAAATATGGGTTAGGATTGTACCGTCTCGCCTCTCTTGATGGTGAAACTGAAGTCAGAACCTTGGAATATCCTTTTACATATGTCAGCACATTCTATTGTTAAATGTTTGGCATGCCATCATAAACTTAGTAGTTATATGAAAAATCATTCCATTAAAACCATCGATCAGTTACCACACTAGTGATTTGAGATACATGTGGTTATTTAACTCATTATCCTAACCATACTATCCTTAAAGGTGGCACCATGGCTTTGAAGCATCGTAATCTTTCTCTACAGATAAGTTCCTCTTTAGAAAATAGGAACAACACTAGGAATCACTGGCATCTACATATCCCAAGTACTAGTTAAAAGGGAACTTATAACAGGGGGTATGTACATGTGTAGATCATATTTACACCTTTTTCACTTGCTCGAAATGGTTCTGTTAGGGATTTTACCCCTTGAAATGTAAATGTGTCACTGTGTGTGTCAAAATCAATTTGGATGCATTTATCAAAAGACAAAAATGACAATGGTCATATTGATCCCTTGAAGGACAACTATCTATCATAGACTGATCCCTTAAAGGATTATCTATTCCATAAGAAAATAAAAAATAGCGTAGAAAATACCCTCTGAGAGGATGGCTGACCCATAAAAAGGGGGGGCTTCTCACATTGATCATCCTGTTTTAAAATAAATACATCGAAATATCAAAATCATTCAATGAAGGTTTCCCCGCATTGATAAGCCCTTCTTCCCTTATAGTAAATTTCTCGCATTGATCAACTTTCCTCATAAATAAAAGCAAATATGGGGCGTTTCTATCTTATATCTCTATGGAAAAGTGAGAATGATGTTTCACCTCATTGAATTCCTATACATGCTTCAAATCCCCTTTCTATGTCCTAATAAAGAAGCTCTCAATTTAATCCCCACAGTTTTATCTAAGTCATTCCATGTAACTATCCATTGATGATACCATAGTTAGTGATTTGTTAAAGGTTATAAGTGCAAGAGCATTCAAGCTTATCCTAAAACACACTGTGTATGTGACCAAATCCATAGTGGGACGATCATTCCATATTTATCCTATGGATTATTGAACTACATTTTGATACAACTTAAGATCACATTTTAAGTTGATAAATTTACCCATGTAGCAATCCAAACACATAACATCATATCATATGATTCATCTAACATCATATATGCACCATTTCCCTTCCTCGAAATGATATATTAAACATTATACCTCAACCATATATATTAAGATTAATAGATTAAAGATAAAAACAAGATAGGTCATAAAACCTCATCATCATATATATCGATCAAATCCATATACATCAATATCAAAAATAAGCTTATAAGAGCCATGTAAACAAAATATATCATACAAAAATTGGCTTCCATGAGCCATACAACTACATATCAAGAATCTATAAACTGAAACTCTCCAAGAAACTAGGGGAGGATCTGTACTACCCTCTCCTCCCTTATTTGACTACCTCTTGATAAAATTTTAATTTAAACCAAATGCTGGCATCTCATTTATCAAATATTGCCCAAATACATATACCAGTCATCTCATGAAATAAAATAATAATAATAGATCTACCCTCTCATCCGTATCATCTCGATCACTTCTTAGGTCTCTGAGGTGGGTGAACCACACAAAAAATTAGTTTTATGAGCCTTACAACTACATATCAAGACTGTAAATGAACACTAGACGGTAGCTGTTATGATACCATCACTAGCTCTAGTCACCAACGATCCAGATCCCCTCTCACTGTCACAAATCACTCCTTTCTCTGATGTGTGGGGGACCCACACTCGCTTCAATTAAATCTAGGGATGTCGCTACCATACATGATCAACATGCATCATGATAATACTCCATAAAAATCAACATAATAATCACACTCTACTCTTATAGCATCATAGTGGGCTCTAAGGATTATGCCATATCTTATAGGTGGCCTCTAATTACTCACTTGTAGCCTTGCTCCACTAGCTCCAGATCTTCCTTCGCTAGCCCGCGCCCTCTCTCTGTAGGTATGTGTCATCTCAGCTAACTCCATGCTAGAAATAGAAGGCTCGATAGTCCCTGTGGCCTTCCTCATCCCATCTCTCTAATCCTTGCACAGATCTCTATATATGGTAGTAAGGTCCAACCGGGCTCTATACTCATCTCACTCTAAAATCACATTGTCTCTATCAGTGATCAAGCCATCCCGCTCGGCAATCAATGTATCTTAGATACCCATGAGTTCATCCCTCTCCCTCCTAGCCACATCTCTCTCACCCTCAACTACATCCTTCTCAGACATCACCACAGCTATGGTTATAGCCAACTCATCATCCCCATTCTCCTCCCTATCACCCTCTACGCCCTCCACTATCTCCTACACTACTGATCCTTTAGCTTCCCAAGCTCACACTTTTCTGACTCTCTATGATGCTCTCTCGAAAACCTAATCTCCATTAAATATCCTCAATACATGATTCCACCATGTTATATAATCAAGGGTAACCCCTGCATCATCAATAAAAATAATATGACCCCCATCATTGGGACTTGTTGCCTTCGGCTAATCCACAATATCCTCAGGATTCGTCACAAATTCCTATGGAGTCGCTATATCTCAATCCTCTTGTCTATACTGTACAGGCTCCACTAACACTCTTTATGTCAACCCAAACTGTCTCATAACATGATCAAAGAGGAGTAAATCGTGCTCTCTTAATTGGTGACCCTATACCCATATAGGTTATTGTAAACTAACCATCTCACCATCAAACTCAGGCCAAATAGGGAAATCTAGGTATGACCTCCATACCACATCACCAATCTGTAGTCCAGAAAACATCTCTCTAAAATATCCCGATCTCCTCCTCTTCGGCCTTTGGCCGACATCCTCCCTCCATCTCACGAAACCATGATGTTTATCACCAATCACCCTAAGCAACCCCACCATGTGAGAAATAACAATATGCTCAAAGGCCCAAGCCTGTAGTAGAAACCCAATGTCAATGTCATATCTCTTGTGGACCTTCCAGGCCCACAACTCTCTATATGTCTGAGCAAGTAGGGTAGGACCCCACTCAAAAATAGTCCACTCCTCCATCATCTCAGCCACAACTCTCGTCACCATCCAGGAAAAATGGCCCCCTCCTGAATCAGAAAATGCATAGCAAAGAATGGCCATCATCATCATGGTTATATGAGTACGTCCCTCTCTCTCATCTAAATTTCATCTAGTATAAGAAAAAAATCTTGACTCCAGTATGATATCTGTTGTATCACCCCATATAATCTAGTTATAGTATCATCTCACTCCTTTGTGATGAGATAAACACCCTCACCATGGATAGGTAATCTCAGAATTCGATGAACATCCTCTAGAGTAACTGTAATCTCTCTAGTAGGTAGCAAAAAAGTGTTGATAGAAGGATTAAAATGCTCTAGTAAATCCAACATGAAACCCCTGTATGTGTGTAACCTCTGATAATATCTCATACCACCAAGACCTACGGCCTCAACGTGCTCCCAATCATCCTTAGACGTATTAGCCCTAACTTGATCTAAGAGTAATGGAACATGATCCCGAATGGTGAATTTCACATCCACCTACAAGATAGAAATAAATTAACATTAGTATCATCATTAAAAATATGTGAGTGAAAATTAAAATCATCCACAAAATATCAAAATGAATTATTAACATCAATATCATCACCTAAAAACATTAATACCAACAACATCTAAAACATTAAATAATTGAGTACTTTGCTATTTAAAATGTTTAATTCCCATATTTTATAATTCAAAAATAATAGTTTGAATCAAAATTGATATCGCCACAAAGAAAAACTAAAAATTTCCACATCCTATATCAATTACATTTCACAAAAAATCATAGTATTGAAGACCCTAAATACTATAAACAACTTAATACTATGTTTCCCAAAATTTAAAATTCTTACATAATAGGAAAAATGCACTAGTCGAATCACTAAAAATGTCAGCTGGTTGTACAAATCACTGGTGATTCCTGTGATTTCACCCCTAGGACATTCGTGTCACCACCTAAAAATGGAAAAAATCCCCTAAAACTACAAAAAATACCTAAAAACTACAAAAAAATGACAAAAAACAAGGATTAAGGAACTCACCTTGAGTATCGTGGGCTTGCGTTGCCTGCTCAAACTCACCATTTCATCCACAAATCATGTTTTTACCCTCGAAAAGACATTTTTCAGGGCTCTAACAACGTCACTTTTCATTGTATGTTGAAATGACCCCACAAATTGGCTTTAATAGCCCAAAATTTTATATTGATGGGAATCACCAATGATTCCCCTAATTGCCCGACAATTTTCCCTATCAACAATTATACATCATATCTTGTTGGCATATGTGCCCATTTTTTCCCTAAATAATGGTAATCACAATCTTCCATAAAAAAAATCCCATTTTTAATGGACCCTAGTCCTTGAAATATTAAAACAAACAAACAAACAAACAAACCTATATCGGAATTCACCGTTTGTCAATGGGACATACACCCTTTGGTCCCCATCATTTGGCTTTCCTG
Source organism: Taxus chinensis (assembly GCA_019776745.2). Taxonomy (NCBI): domain Eukaryota; kingdom Viridiplantae; phylum Streptophyta; class Pinopsida; order Cupressales; family Taxaceae; genus Taxus; species Taxus chinensis. The sequence goes on from CM034152.1 coordinate 118,618,376, forward strand.
ATATTTTATCCTACCATTACGGATCATATGTCCATAGGTGTCAAACCCCTTGGTTCCCCTATCACTTGGTCCCACTATAACATTCACTTTTTAAGACTTAGAAACACAGATTTTTTTTTACATAATGTTCTCTATTCTAAATTAATATAAATGATATGGATGACTCATTTATGTTAGAAGTTATCCCACAAGATGAAATTGAGGAGAAGAGATTTAAAGATATCACCAAAGTTTTTACTTTGGAGGAGCTTCAGAAATTTGTTTTTACTCTTGAAGGAGATAAGGCTCCAGGACCAAACGGCTTCTCTGTCAATTTTTTTCAAAATTTTTGGGAAATTTTCTCAGATGATCTCCTTAGGGTTGTAAATGAATTCTTTAGAACTGGAGATTTACTGAAATAGCTTAATAATACTCACATTGTGTTGGCTCCCAAAAAAATGGATGCTAAATATTTCAAAGATTTCTAACCCATTAGCTTGGTTAATGATGTCTACAGAATTTTTACTAAAATTATTGCCACCAGACTGCAGTTCATTTTGAATGATTTAATCTCAAAACAACAAAGTGGGTTCATCAAAGGAAGGATAATTCAAGATGGTGTGATCATGGTGCATGAGATTATTCATTCTATGGATAATAATAAAAAATCAAGCATGGTCCTTAAACTTGACATGAATAAAGCCTTTGATAAAGTCTCCTGGTCTTTTCTTGACAAGGTTCTGGCCAAATTTGGTTTTCTCAACAAATTCAGAAGAATTATCAAGGCTTGCATTTCTATTGCTAGATTCTTTGTGGTGGTTAATGGTGAACTAGTGGGGTACTTTATCAATAGTAGGGGATTAAGACAGGGGGATCCTATATCCCCTCTACTCTTCATTATTATGACGGATAGCCTCAGCAGAATTATTACCAAAACTATTAAAGATGGGATTCTAAAAGTCACTAAACCTACCTCTACGAATCAAATGGATTCTCATCAACAATTTGCAGATGAAACTATCCTGATTTTAGTGGCATCTATCCTAGAAGCTAAGGCGATCAAGTTCATTCTAAAATTTTATGAGGCTACTTCTGGACAAGAGGACAACTTTGATAAAATTTCTATTTTCTTTTTCAACACTCCTTTGGAAAGACAGAATAGAATTGCTAAACTATTGGGATGTAAAATCAATTTACTTCTCACTACTTATTTGGGGCTCCCCCTTGGTACTAAAAAAGTATCAATAAAATTCTGGAATGATTTACTAGAAAGATTTCAAAATAAAATGGTTGGATGGAAAGGATCCATCCTTTCCAGTGTTGGTAAATGTCTACGTATCAAAAGCACTCTTCAAAATATGTCTATCTACATTATGTCTCTCTATAACATTCCTTCTGCCTTTAGAGAAAAAATTGAAAGGATCCAGAAACACTTTTTATGGTAGGGAATGGAGGAAAAATTCAAATATCACCTAGTTTCCTGGGATCAAGTGTGCACTCATAAAAGGATTGGGGGATTGGGCATAAAAAATATAAGAAAAATGAATATGGCCTTAATTGCAAAAATGGGTTGGAGAATGCTCTCGGAGGAAAAACCATGAATTGATCTCATTAAGGCCAAATATCTTGAACAATAAACAACTTTCTCTTTCCTTCATGATGAACAACTTCCCCATGGTTCCATTTTCTAGAACAACTTGATTCTAGTCAGGAATTTTATCAAGCAAGGTTATAAATGGAAAGTGGGAAATGGAAGAGACATCAATTTTTGGGGAGATAATTGGTCTAATTTCATCCTTAATGATAGATTTGGTGCAACAAAGGATAGTCTTGAACATAAATATGGTACTAAGGTAATTGATTACATGGAAATTGATGGAAATAAGAAGAGATGGAAACAACTTTCAGTGGATAAAATTGAATTGAACTCAGTGTTGTCCTCTCTTTAGGAGTAACTAGACCTCATCCCCTTGAATCAGTTGGAAGTCAAGGATGAAATTTTCTGGCACAAATCTAGAGATGGGGATTATACGGTTAAATCTAGATATAATTCTTAATTTGAGAATATCCAAAGTGAGTTTAATTGGAGAAAGATTTGGATGACTGAGTTAACCCCTAAAATTAAATTTTTCTTTTGGTTTATGCTTAGAGGTAGAATTCTTACTAATGACAACCTGATGAAGAAAGGATTTATTATGCCTAATAGGTGACACCTTTGCAAAAAATATTCTAAAGATATTAAGCACCTTTTTGTCCACTGTGAGTATGCTTCAATGATTTGGAGTTATGTATTTTCCAAGTCCAATGTTTTTTGGACTGTGCCTAAGGATTTCATTCAGTTTTGGATCCAATGGAATCCTCCTTTTAAGCATTGTGTTGTGAAAAGACTTTGGAAACTAGTCATGCCCCATATCATATGGAGGATTTGGAAAGATAGGAATGATATCATTTTTAGAAACAATAAAAAACTTTGCAAGCTCAACTTTGTTAAGATTGGTCATGCTATTAAAGATAATATCGGGAGATTCAAACCTCCCAGAAATAAGAAATATCTTGATAATGAAGAATATATTCTTTCCAATTGAAAGATAGGAGCTGTAAATTTGCAGATTAGGAATACCTCAAACATTGATAGGTCTGTGATTCATTAGATCCATCCTGAGATTAACTATCATAAAATAAACTTTGATGGCACCTCCAAGGGTAATCCTAGTTTTTTTGCTAGTGGAGGTGTAAATCGGGATCATAAAGGTTTTTTAGTTGCTGCATATGCTAGTAAAATGGGGATTCAAACAAATCATTATGCAGAAGCCCTAACTGCTCTATGGGGGCTAAGGGTTGCCAAAGATTATGATATACAAAACTTAATATTGGAAGGGGATTCACTAAACATCATCAATCACTTAAATCAAATCTCTCCTCCTAGCTGGACTATCAAGGACTTTATTATGAAATCCAGAAGTATTTGTCAAAATTTCAAGAATATCATCATTAGGCATACTTATAGGGAGAAGAATAAGGTAGCGGATACCTTGGCCAATGTTGGCATCCATAATAATCTAACCATATGGGATAATGAAAATTACATCCCTAAGGAGGTACATAATAGCATTAATGTGGATAAATATGGGCATTCAAATGTGGAGTAGAAATAATATTGGTATGGAGCGGGCTTTAGCAGAGGTGAAAGATCACACATGTGAGATTTATCATCCTAATTACGGCCACATTAATGCCATTGAAATTCACACAAATGGATGGGTTCTTAAAAACCGGGACAGACATAAGGAATAAACAGATTCAAATGAATTTTTTTAGCAGAAAATTTGTTGAAATAGCAAGGAGAAGAATAAAATGGGAGGTACGCATGCCAATTAGAGCCCTGTAGTGATCTGGCCTAGAAAAACAATGAGGAGTTATGGATCCTCTTACACAAGAGTGACATTTCCAATTTTATAGAACGCATTCAGGGCCACAATCAGAATATTTTGGTCCATTTCATAATGGACTGGAAGGATTGAAATGTGAAATATGGTGGCCACTGTGTTAATATTAATGAAGAGTTGATTGTTGAGGCTACATGCCTTGAATTGGAGGGTTATCATTTTTTCAGCAAAAGGATTGAAAGGGTCACCAAGGCTAAGCAATTCTCAGATGAGGGAGAGGAGCTCAAATTTTTTTCTACGGGCATTAGGGTAAGTTCTATTCCCAAGCCATTTGATGAAGTGAAAAATATGATGGTTAGGTATATTTCTCTAGAAGGGCGATACAAAATTATCCCTGTTAAACACCTGGTCTTTCCAAATCATTTTAGAAGGAAATTTAGGTTTACATCCCACACTATTTGCTAAATTCCCTTCAGCGCTCCATTTTGAACTTTCAGAAGCACTTCTGTGCTATCCCTCTCCACCAGGGTCTCATCTTCCTACTCCATAAGCTTTGTGTCTCCAAATTCCCTGGCTTCCCAACCACTCCTAGCGATCTGTACATCACTACCTCCACTACTCCCACTCCCATTCTGGAAACCCCTTCCAAATCCAAGACCAAGAACCCCAAGCTTCTAAAAACTGGCACTCCTCACTCTGTCCAGGTTCTCAGAAGCACCAAAGAGCTGGAAGCTGTAAAAAATTTGTTGCATATTTGCAATGCTGGTCTAGATATTGCCCAACATCAAAAGAGGAATAACGTGCCTCATAGATTTGAGTCTATGGAGAAAGAGATGAAGTAACTTAAGAAGGACCTGCAGTGCATGGACAAGCAGAAAGGAAAAAGAAAAATTGATGATGATTATGATTTTGGGAAGGATCAAATTGTTGACATTTATAAGAAGTTGAATTCTCTAGATGGTAGATTGGGGAGAGAAAAAGACAAACATGATCACAGCATGGCTATCTTTATAGCCATCAGTGACTTCTTATAGCACCAATTTCGAAGCATTACCATGCTTAGTGGGATCCCGGGCACTATTTGGGGGAATTAAAAGAGAGGATCCGGACCATCTCGTAGTTGAATGCTTCTGACCAAACGCACATCACCACATTAGAGTTGTTCACCTTGTTGCAAAATATCTAGTCCAGAATCAATAGAGCTTCCAAGAAGTAAACTCACTCGGGCTAGAGGGAGTCATTTTGGTCACTGCTCTTTTTTGGTCTTTTTGTTGTGTACATGTTGTTTTTGTGATGTATTATTGTAGTTTATGTTATGTTTTGTTTCTTTCTTGTAACTATCTTTTGGTTACTATTGGGCTTAGTGTTTTATCTAGATTTTGATCCTCTTTTATCATTCCTTTATAGCTATATTTGGTTGTTGAGCCATTTTTGTAATAGGGTGTAGTCCCTTTAAAACTATTTTCCAATAATAAAAAAAATTAATATAATTCAGAACACACATTCCATTGCCAATCCATCTCATAACAAAATACCATATGCATTTATAATGACTCTATGAAACACTGATCTCTCATTCCATGACTCAATATTAAACTGATCTCTCATGTCAACTTGTTCAAGTGTATAATAGTTATACTTGGTTCTTTTACGCTTTTAGGGTCACTCAAGTGTTTTGTCTAAGAATCCTATCTAAATATCTATTACCGGTACTCATTTGAAATCCCACATCTTAGAATAGGTGACATAAGACAACGTAGTCAGCAACTTGTGATACTTTAGTTAAAGTTTTAAACATGTCTACAAAATTTACATTCCAAGACGAAATACTCATTGAAATTAATATGTCCTTCACCACACTTGTATTGTTATATAGATTGATCATTCTTGACTACTGTCAACCTAAAACTGAGTCAAATTTTCATGATAAATAGGGTAAACTTACATGCACTAGTATGTAAAACTATTCGTGGTGATTAAGGATACATAGACATACTCAATCAACTTTCATCAATTGGGCGTGTCTAGTTACCCTAAGTCAAAATGAGTTGAACACTACACTAGTCCCTATATCTATCTTTGTTTAGAGTAAAACCAAGAACCAAATTTCCACTTATTTCAATTGAGTTAATTGAACTAAGTGGGGTGTTGAATCATAGCTGGTTGCATCATAGTATCCTCGTAATGACTCCTACCATTATGAGGGTACTCTACTACAATCCCTATGTTATGACAACCAATTGAGTTCCTTTAACTAACTAACACACTTATGATCATTAGATTATTAACCAAACAATTTATTATCTTGCTTAATTTATCGTTAAACAACGCATCTAAGGCTCCACTATGCATGATTATCCCAACAAAGGGTATAAAGTGTACTTTAACACTAGTTGAAGGTATGCAAATAAAATATGCATTCATATATAAGATCATCTTATTATTAACCCATTTTTCATTTATCTTTATGTCTGAATTCGATATTAAGAAAGTAAGATCATTAAGTTTTATTGCTACAGGTTAACATTGTAATAAAACTTGATTGAAAGCTTATACATTAGACTTCGGGATATCATAAAGTCTAAATCTTTCTATTACTCTTTTAAACTTTCATGTTTTCATTTATTGATAGCATATAAGGAGCATTTATAAAATCATGCTTATCATTTAAACATAATTACTTAACAAGATATCATATATAGCTCTTTATTTAATTACAAAGGAAGGTATCATTTTATTTATTTATTAAGGACTATTTTCCTATTAGTGAAACCAGAAAAACATTTGATTAAATTTCATAATAAGAAGTCACATTCTTTTGTATAAAACTATACATATTCACTTTTTCCAAGTAAGGTTCTACCAATAATAATCAACTTAGTTATACTCTTTCCTAAAATGAAAATAAACTAAAACATAAGGTTAGATCCTTATTCCTAGTAGCATTTATACCTTAGGATCTACTAAGTTATGTACAACAATATTTAAGTATATCCATAAAGTCCCATCATACATGATATTATCTATGAATATTACACAAACTTAAGTCATGTGAGACATTAGAAATAAATCATAAATAAATAATTTTCCCACAACAATTCATTTATCAAAAAAAGAGTTTACTACTCTCCAAGCTTAGTAAGTATTCCATGGGTTTATACAAAACATCGTTCCACCATTACAAAACTATTTTTAATAAATCTTCATAATTTATTTTCCAAAAATAAGTACATTTTGAGAAAATGTCAATTCATAAGCATCTGAATGAAGAGAAATGCTTTCATAATTAAAATTAATGTGACTTTATATAATTATTTCTCCTAATTCATATATCATGAATTCCATCTATAAAATTATTAGCATAAGTCAGTTCACAAGAATTAATCAAGATAAACACTATAACTGTTAAAACAATATTTTTTTATCTAATTGTTTCATTAAAGGAACAATATGCTATTAACAAAAATGTTACAAGTACAAAGATAAGGACGATAAGAAATACTTTTCCAAATAATTACAAATTAGATATAGAGAAGAGTCACATAATCTACTAAGCAATAATGTTCAGGAAATAACTAATTAAACCATTACTAATTAATTCTACCTCAACACCGTTATGATAATAATTTCAACATGATAATAATATAAACTGTAACCAATTAAGAAAATAACTAGTTAAAATTCATATTTTATTCTCATTCTTTTCATTTTAATTCCCAAACCAAAGTTCTACAAAAACACAACCAGTTCCTTATCATATCAATCAAAAAGGTAACTAGGAACAATTACAAATTGATATGAACAGGCTACCACCACCATAGTACCTCTAACCAAATTCCTTATTCCATCCATAAAAGGAAGCCATCAAAACATAGATCACTTTACGGGAACCAAATGTACTTATAGAACATTCCTACAAGAGGACACATTAATCAAGGAAAAAGGAAAAAACAACACAAGTAAGAACTCAGAAAACGTTTATCTTAAAAAGATGGAACAGGTTTCCGAAACCCATTTGTTTGTATCTTAACGACTAAACCAGGAAGGGAAAAAGAGTCAAATTTTAACCATGCATCTCAAACAATCAACCCTTGAATGTTCTTTTTTTCCCACACACAACTAATGTAGAAAGAGTCAAAATGGTTTTTCTAACAAAACGAAGAGTTCTATTTTACCCAAAAGACCAAATCTAAGATTAAAGAAAAAAAACTTACTTACAATGATCAATGCAAACATCACATCAACTAGCCTATAGAAATTAACTTTACTACAAGAAAGAATAACATTCAGCTCTTAATACAACTTAAGATGCCAGTACAATCTCAAAGAGACATCCCAAGGGCTCAATTTAAACCTACAATCGTCGTCAATAAAACACGATAATCCAAACCAATAGGAAACAAGATCTGCACCAAAAATATAGTACCCAACTAACTCACATTGAAGCCTAAAGTTCCATACGGAAGCATAAATTTAAAGAAAATGAACCCAAATAAATGATAACAACACAGGGTTCACTTCCATGGTCCAATTAATCTCCACAAATAGGAAACAACCTGAGAAGGGTATTCGAGCAACATAGAACAACCCGCAAAAGAGAGAAGCAAAGTTTTACCAGTCCAAGATTTCATACAAAAGAGGAACGGTCCATACTACAACGTTGACCAATTCTCAAGGTAACCCAGAAAGGGTATTCAAGTAAAAAAAACTTAGCCAACAAAAGAGAGATTACTTGTCTGTAATTCTAAAACAAGTCCACACATGAAGGGTGTTAAACAAAATAACAAACATAAAATGATGGAGGTAGAAGACTCCTTCAGATACCTTTATAATTGCATGGACCTATAGTGCTCGAAATAACACTATCAAGAGAACCCAGTTTGGGTCAAGACCAAACTTAAACGAACCAACATAAAATATCAAAATATATGTTACTATTAAGAGCCAACAAGTGACCAACAAACCTATGCGAGAGATCATACACATGCATACCAAAAATTGACCAAAATAATGTTGGTCCTTACTCATTTTAACTACAAATTATTCTAGGTCATTACCACAATCAATAAAGATTATCACCAAAACCCTGGGCATATATTCCAAGACAACAATTTACCAATTCAAGGTGGTCAATCTATTATAGAATATAACACATTCTTCCCCTGTCAATCAGTTGTTGAAGTTTGATATATATATATATATAAAGCAAACACAATTGATTTTCCAACCAAGACAACCCAAAAACATGATTAACAACTTAATACACTTAATCACTTATATCCACAAGAAACCATAAGCAAGAAACATCACAGAAGTAAGAAGAAGTAAGCCATAGAACACAAGAAACTAATCCTATAAACATTTTCATAAAAAAAAAGCATTATTTTAATGAAAACACTTAAATAAAAGAAAAATATTTTATGAGATAGGGCCTATCATGCCTAGTAGTGCTCTTGTCTTCCTTTCCTTTCCTCAATCCTTCATGCAAAACTTATACTGCAATATGTCCATGAAAATGCCGAAACCAAGCCTCTGCAACTTTTCTCATTTTCTTCTTATAACTTCCATGCTCAGATTCAACTATTATTACCTGTCATGCAATGGGCGAGATTATGCATGCAACTATGATTCGAACTGGAGGTTCAAAAGAATGGTAAACCACATGCAAATATCTAAAGATCCCCAAAAAAAAATGAAACAATAAAACCAAAAAGCGTCTATTTCCACCAACCTTCTACTATTCCCCACATGGTTTTCACTCTGGTCGAGGACATTAATTACCAACAGGACTGCCAATGTCCTATTCTACATTCCCGCCATTGCCAACTCTTTGCTAGTCGGAGCTATAAATTAAATTTTCATTCAAATGAATTTAGCAAAGTTTGACAACTCAGCATTCCCCCTATTTTCATGCATTGGACAAAATTGGTAGAAACAGTGTATTAAATGACACATTATACCTTCTAAATGCCTTTGAAATGGTGTTGTTGACACCTATCAACTTGTCATCCATGTCATCCCAATTTTCCTTTAGGCTAGCCCAATGCCCTTAGGTTAGGTTTAATTAATATTAGCTTATCAACCAAGCTTAGGTCCTTAGGAGTAATTTTATTTAGCTTGGAATAAATTAGTGTCAAGACTTAGGATTACCCCTTCCAATTAATCATCACCATTAATAAAATCACCTTAACTTAGACTTAAGATAAGATAAAAATCATAGGAACTTAGATTAAATTAGGTCCCAAAAACTAATCAACAAACATTACCTTATGTGATGAATAAAAATAAAAAATTTAGATTATTTAAAAAGGGTGCATGCTAAAGATGTCACCCGATGCCCCTATGATCCCATAGCATCCTGGGTTCAGAAATCAAACATTCTTCCCATCTTGGTCAAATGACCTAAACATCGTAAAATCTAAGACATGTATTGGATCAATGAAATTTATCTAAGGTATGGCTATTCCTACATCAGAAATCAAATAGAATGAATCAAAAGTTCAATATTACAAAATAGGCAATGAAAGAATTAGATGGAATTTGTTTCCTCCATCCACATAAAATGCACATTCAGCATTAAGAATGAATGAAATACTTGATTTTAAATTTAGAATTTTCATGGCATGATTGTATCCATTTTTAGAAGATAAACATATCATCTATAACAAACATGATTACTTAGTTCAAAAGAGTACATTGTCTTCAAACAAGAATCACCTATCAACATTTGTAACTTCAATTACATAATGGGTAAAGGATATCAATCATGGTAGAGGAATTACATACCTCCCCTCTAAAAATCATCATCGTCCCGATGATTAACTTAGTCCACATTCTTTAAATAAGAAAAATAATCATAATTATAGTTCTTCTATCCACAAAATTTTCAAACAGAAACCATATTTGTAGAATTCAAGTTTTTCATAAACTATTACATCATCAAATAGTTGTCTTTGTACTAAAAAATATAGTACTTGCCCAAAACTAGAAGAGATTAAAGATAGATTTCTAACAAAGTCTTTAATTATCTCAAAAATTAGAATTATTTTGTTTAAAAAGATGAGGAAAACAGTTTTCATGTCCTCAAGGTTTTCCCATGTTGCACTTTCTTCATTAAACTGGTCCCAATGGACCTTGCATTGACTGATTTCACAATTTCACAAGTGCAACTGGTGAGTTTCCAACACTCTTATGGGTTCAACCATGATTATTCCTGGGTCTTGGACCTGCAAGAATCCCAATTTAATACATGTGATAAATTTAAATGTATTTCTTAAGAAAAGAAATATGGAAAACATCATGCATTCATGACAAAGTGGGAGGTAATGCTAAGTGATAAGCTACAGGGATAATCACTTCAACAATCTCGAAAGGTCCCACAAAATGAGGTGATAATTTGGCTACCTTGCCAAAGGTTATAGAGCTCTTTTTAGGCTTGACATGTAAAAATAATTTTTCACCAAGTTCAAATTTCTTATCGATCCTTTTCAGATCTGCATAACTTTTCTGCCTATCTGTAGCTTCTTTTAATCATTCATGAATCATTTTCACTTGTTGTTCCATTTTAGTAAGAATTTCAGGTCCAATTACCTCTCTATCTTCAATGTTATCCCAACTAACTAGAGTTCTACATTTCCTTCCATACAATGCTTCAAAAGGTGTCATTTTTAAAGAGGAATGATAAGTATTATTGTAAGAAAATTCAACTAAAGGAAGATATTCTTCCCATTTGTATTGTTGATCCATATAGTACATTTGTAACATATCTTCCAAAACCTGATTTACTCTCTCAGTTTGACCATCTGTTTCCGGATGGTATGCGGAACTAAAATTCAATTTTGTTCCTAAGGCTGCATTTAGCATTTTCCAGAAACGAGATGTCATTCTAGGGTCTCTATCAGATATAATCAATTCAGGTACTCCATGTAATCTGAAAATTTCATGCACAAATCCTTTTTGCTAAAACAGGTGAATCATCTTTAAGATTACCAGTAATAAAATGTGCTACTTTTTTCAATTTGTCTACGACAACTAAAATAAATTCATGTGTATTGCTAGACATAGGTAGCCCCTAAACAAAATCCATACTAATTACTTGTCACTTATATTGTGGTATTCTATGGGGATAAAGTAAACCAGCTAGGTGCATATGCTCAGCCTTAACATGTTGACATTCCAAACAATGTGAAACAAAATCAATTATGTCTCTCTTCATCCCTTTCCAAAAATATTGTTGTTTTACATCAACAAGCATTTTTGTAACACCGGGATGTCCTGAGTAAGGTGAATTATGAAATTTCGTCATTAACTTTTTCCTTAACTCATTTCCCGAAGGTACATACACTTGTTTTTCATATCTTAAAATTCCTTCATTATCAAAGTTAAAACCTTTGTATCTTGCATCATTAGGATCTACATCAAGTGTTGTTTTTACCTGCTGAAAATAAAAATCAGAATCCATGATACTCTTTACCTCATCCTTAAACTGAGTTCTCAAAGTTATAAGTGTAAAAATATGTTTCCTATGACCTAGTGCATCTGTCACTCTGTTTTCTTTACCTTTAATGTAACTTATGTCAAAATCATATTGTGATAAAAATTATAACCATCTTCGTTTTCTTTCATTTAAATTTGGCTGAATGAAAATATACTTTAGCCCAAGGTGGTCATTTTTTTTTAACTCAAAAGGTCTTCCTAAGAGATAATGTCTCCATACTTGAAGTGCATGAACTATGACAACAAGCTCTAGGTCATGGGGAACATAATTCAACTCATGTAACTTGAGTTTTATACTCTCATATGTTATAACATGCTCATCTTGCAACAGAATACCTCCTAGTCCTTCATCAAAAGCATCTGTAACTATTGTAAAGCTTCCATTTGGATCTACTAAAGCCAAAATAGGTGTAAAAGTTAGCTGTTATTTTAGATTTTTAAATGTTGCTTCACATTTATCACTCCACACAAATTTTTTATCTTTCTTTTGTAATGAAGTAATAGGGGCAACAACTTTTGAAAAGTCCTTAACAAACTTTTTGTAATAACGAGCAAGCCCCATGAAGCTTCTGACTTCATGTACATTTTTAGGTGCAGTCCATTCATTTATGGACAACAATATTTGATGGATCAACTGTTATTCCATCTTTTCTTATGACATGTCCTAAATAGTGCACTTTAATTTCATAAAAAGAACATTTGGACAACTTACCATACAATCTTCTCTTTCTCAAAATTTCAAGTACAATTTTCAAATGCTCATGGTGTTCATCAATGCCTTTAGAATAGATAAGAATATCATCTAAGAATACAAGTAATAAATTGTCCATGTATTCTTGAAAGATATTATTCATTAAATTCATAAAATCTATAGGTCCATTTGTCAAACCAAAAGGTAAAACTATGAATTCATAATGTCCATACCTTGTTCTAAAAGTTGGTTTATGAATGTCTTCATCCTTAATTCTCAATTGATGATATCCAGATCAAAGATATATCTTTGAATATACTGATGCACCACGCATCTTATCAAACATATCATCAATTCTAGGAAGTGGATATCTATTTTTTATTGTTGCTTTGTTTAACATCCTGTAATCAATACAAAGTCTAAGTGTTCTCATCTTTCTTTTTCACAAAAATTATCACTGCTCCCCAAGGTGAGACACTTGGTCTTATCAAACCTTTAGAAAACAGTTCTTGTAAATGTGCCTTAAGTTCTACCAATTCAATGGTAGTCATTTGATAAGGTGCCTTAGAAATAGGTTTAGTTTCAGGTTTGATTTCTATTATGAAGTCAAATTATCGTTTGGGCGGAAGACTAGGCAGTTCTTCTGGAAACACATCACTGAAATCTCTTAACAGTGGATACTTTTCCAAGAAATCACTATCATTTTCTATTCTTTTAGAAATTTTTACTGCATAAAGAGTGTAGCCTTTATTTTTGGCCTTCTTAAGCTGCATAGCTGACAATTTTCTAACTGAAAGTTCTCATTTTACCCCTTGAATGTCTGTTGTTTTCTGTAGATCATCAAGGCATCTAATGTGTTTTTCAAAACAATCAACTTTTTCTTTATGATCAAGCAATCCAGTTAACACCAATTATGACATCATATGACCCCAAAGGAGCAACATAAAGATCTACTTTAGTGGAAAAACTTGGTAACTCTAAGACTGCTCCAAAAAGACATTTACTAACAATATGGACAACATTATTACCATAATGTACAGTCCAATATTTTTCCATTATTCCTGCTTTTCTTTTTAATTTTGACAGCTAATTTACTAGAAATAAAACATTTTGTAGCTCCAGTATCAAAAATTATAGTAGCAGGTGCACCAAATAATTTACCTGGCATTTCTATGGGTGTAACTTTCTTTTTAGCTTGTTTATCAGCTACTACACCATGTATCTTATGTTGCTAATTGTTTTCATCTTTCTTTACAGGGAATTGATTTGCATAGTAATCCTTACCATAGTTGAAACAAGACCCCTACAGGTCCTCTTTTTGGTTCAAACTTATTTCCAATCCTGAAATTACTATTTTGTCCTCCAAAGGATTTCTACCCATTGTTGTTATTCTTCACAAAATTATTTTTAATGTTCGCAACAGATTTATTTGTTATTTTTTTCTTATTGTTATCAATTATAAAATTATTTTTGGTTCCAAACTCTTTCCATGCCACCTTTTTGGGTGCAAGTAACGAAGAAGAATTAGAAATTTTCTTTCGATTCTCTTCTTTATGAGAAAAAATTGCCTTCAATTTTTGTTCTTACCTAATGGATTTTTCTACAACCCCTTCCATAGTGGTTGGGTTGTGTACATCTATTTCTCCCCCTATGACATGATTCAATCCCATAATAAATTTTTGTATCCTGAAATTCTCATCATTTGATATTGAGGAACATACTTAAGAAGTTTGGTAACCCTCTCCCAATACTCAGTTACAATTAACTTTCCTTGAATTAAGTTCTTAAATTATGTCATTTTTTATCATAATAGAGTTGTGGCAGCCAATGTTTCCTAAAGTAGCTCTTAAATTGATCCCATGTGATGCTCGATTCATCAATGTTCAGTTTCAACCTTACGATTGTCCCATCAGGAGGATGCCTCATGGGAAAGTTGATAGGCTCCCCATACTGCTTTTGTTTCTTCCGAGAAATTGCTTACTACAAATTATTTCTCCATTTCGTTGAGCCAATTCTTAGCCCCATCCCCCAGTGTAGTGCCATCAAACTTTGGTGGATTTATCCTCTTATGTCATTAGTAAGTTGAGCTACTAATATTTCCTTCTTATTTTCAGGTGGATTAGGTACATTTACATTTACATTTGCAACATTATTATTTACATTCACAACATTGTCATTTGCTACATTATTATTATCAACACCCAAATTTCCAGCATTGACGTTGTTCCTGGAGGTGGCTGATTGTTATTATCAGCATCATCTTCCTCCTCTTCATTACCCACTACTTTCTATTCAAGTACAACAAGAAGATTTGTTGTGTCCAATAGGGTAGATAGAATCTCATCAAGTTTTTGTGTGGTAGCTACCTCTCCACCTAGAGGTGGATTATTTGCAACACCTCCCCTTGGTCTAACCATTTTCTGTTAAAAATAAATTAATTTTATATCAGATATGGACTTAATAGGTCCAAGAGTTTCATCCTTTAGCTCTGATACCAAGATGTAACATACACTTTTTAAGACTTAGAAATAAGGTATTTTTTTTCTTCATAATGTTCTCTATTCTAAATTAATATAATTTAGAACACACATTCCATTGTCAATCCATCTCATAACTGAAAACCATATGCAGTTGTAATGAATCATCGAAACATTTATCTCTCATTCCATGACTCGGTATTAATGATCTCTCATGTTAACTTGTTCAAATGTATACTGTGTATACTTGGTTCCTTTACCCTTTTAGGGGCACTCAAGTGTTCTATATAAGAATCCTATCTGAATATTTGTTATCTGATATTCATTTGAAATCCTGCATCTTAGACTAGGTGACATAAGACAACACAACCAGCAGCTTGTGATACTTTGGCCAAAGTTTTAAACATGTCTGCCATGTTTACATTCCAAGATGGCATACTCTTCAAAAGGAATATGTCTTTCACCACACTTGCATTGTTATCTAGATTGGTCATTCTTGAATATTTTCAACCCAAACTTGAGTCAAAGTTGCACACTAAACAAGGGCAACTTACATGCACTAGTGTGGAAGACTACTCATGGTGATTAAGGATATATAGACATACTCAATCAAATTTCATTGATTGGGTGTGTCTAGTTACCCTAAGTCAACATGAGTTGACCACTACACTAGTCCATGTATCTATCTCTTTTAGAGTAGAACCATGAACCGAACTTCCACTTATGTCAATCGAGTTAATTGAACTAAGTGGGGTGTTGAATAATAGTTGGCTGCATTATAGTATCCTCATAATGACTCTTGTCATTATGAGGGTACTCTGCTACAGACCCTATATTACAACAACCAACTGAATTCCTTCAACTAAACTTACATACTTAAGAGTATTAGATCATTATCCCAACAATTATTATCTTATAAAATTTATCATTAAACAACACACCTAAGGGTCCACTATGCACGATTGACCCATAGAAGGGTACGAAGTGTACATTAACACAAGTAAAAGGTATGCAGATTAAATATGCATTCATGTTTAAGATCATCTTATTCTTAACCCGTTATTTTAATTTATCGATATGTCTGAATTTGATATTAAGAAAGTAAGATCATTAAGTTTTCTTACTACAGTTTAACATTGTAATAAAAATTGATTGAAAGCTTATACTTTAGACTTCGGGATATCATAAAGTCTAAATCTTTATAATAAATTTTTAAAGCTTTCTTGTTTCCATTTATTGATAACAGATAAGGAGCATACAACCAATCATCCTTATTATTTAAACATAATCACTTAACAAGATATCATACATAGCTCTTTATTTAATTACAAAGGAAAGTATTTTTTCTTTCTTTATTGAGGACTATTGTCCTATTAGTGAAATCAAAAAACATATGATACAGTTTCAGAATAAGAAGCCACATTATTTTATATAAAACTATACATATTCCCTTTCTCCGAGTAAGGATCTATCAATAATAATCAACTTAGTTATATTCTTTCCAAAATGAAAATAATCGAAACTATAAGTATAGTCCCTTATTCCTAGTAGCACTATTTATACCTTAGAATCTACTAAGTTATGTATATCAATATTTAAGTATATCCATAAACTCCCATCATGCATGATATTATCAAGGAATATTACACAAACTTAAGTCATGTAAGACCTTAGGATTACGTCAAAAATAAACATCTTTTCCACATCAATTCATTTATAAAAAGAAAGTTCACTACTCTCCAAACTCAATAAGTAATCCATAGGTTTATACAAACTATCATTTCACCATTATAAAACTAATTTTAATACATCTTCATAGTTTATTTTTCAAACTAGAAGTACATGTCAAGAAAATGTCTATACACAGACATCAGAATGGAGTGAGATGATTTCATTAGTAAAACAAAACTGACTTTCTATAAGTCTTTCTCCTTTCATATTTCACAAAGTCCATCTATAAAGTTGTTGGCATGAGTCAATTCACAAGAAACTAAGCATGATAAACGCTATGATGTTAAAACAATATGATTTTATCTAACTATTCACAAAAGGAACCTTGTTGTTAATGAAAAAGTTCCATGTACAAGAATAAGGATAAAAAGAAAGACTTTCCCAAATAATTACAAATAGACAAAGAGAAGAGTCACATCATCTACTAAGTAACAATGTTCAGGAAAGAACTAATTAAACCATTACTAATTAATTCTATCTCAAACACAATTATGAAAATCATTTCAACTTGATAATCATCCAACTATAACCAATTAAGAAAGAAGTAATTAAAATTTAGAATATATTCCCATTGTTTTCAATTTAATTTCCAAACCAAAGTTCTACAAAATAAAACCAATTCGTTATCATTCAATTTAAAAGGTAACTAGGAACAATTACAAATTGACATGAACAGGCTGCCACCACCATAACACCTCCAACCCAATTCCTGATCACATTACAGGAACCAAAATTACTCATTGAACATTCCTACAAGATGATACTCCAATCAAGGGAAAAGGAAGAACCAACATAAGCTAAGAATTATAAAAATCCTATCTTAACAAGACGAACAAGTTTTTGAAACCCATTTTTTCATATCATAACGAATAAACTAGGAAGGGAAGAGAGTCAAAGCTTAACCATGCATCTCAAAAAAATCAACATTTGGATGTTCTATGTTTCCCAAATACAACCAATGGAGAAAGAATTATAACGGTTTTACTAACTAAACACAGAGTTATGTCTTACCCAAAAGACCAAATCCAAGAATAAAGAAGTGAAACTTCCTTACAATGATCAATGTAGACATCACATCATCAAAACTACAGAAATGAACTTTAATAAGAGAAAGAACAACATTCAACTCTTAATACAACTTAATATGTCAGTACAATCTCAAAGAGACAGTCAAAAGTCTCAATCAAAACTACAAATGTCATTAAGAAAACACAACAATCAAATACAAGGCTCTCTAAGGATAACAAGATCTGCAAACATAACACAATACCCAACTACTCTCACGAAGTGTAAATTTCCACATGGGAGCATATATTAAAAAAAATCAACCCAGATTAAAAGTATAATAACCCAAGGCTCCCTCAAAATTTCAATCAAGTTCCATAACAGGAACTGACTCAAAAGGAGTATTCAAGCAATGAAGAAAAAATCCACAAAAGAGAGAAACATAGTTTTACGAGTCTATAATCTCATGTAAGACCATTTCGATGTTAAAATATGGCCTGGAACAATCCAAAATATGACGTTATCTGCCTCTTAGGCCAACCCAAATGGGTAAAAATTCAAAGTTAACTCAACCAACAAGAGAGAGAGAGAGATAGATTTATAAACCTACTAAATAGGACCACCCATGAAGGGTTATAAACCACAAACATATACAAAAGACAGACAGAAAAAATCCAACAATCTTCCTCCTTAAACGCACTTATGTTGCTAAAAATAAACTTCATGACTGGCTAGTATGGGTCAGACAAGACCTCAATAAAGACAACTACAGATCCAAGGTTGGTTACCAAATAAGCCAAACGATGAATTAAGAAGTGAAACAAAAACCCCAACATGCATTCAATCATTAAACAACCATCAAGAAAAGATAAAACTTCCAAAACGAAACTTCAAAAATTGAAACTAAATCTCAAATATAGACCCTTCCTTATATGGAGAACATAGTCAAATCCATATCATTAAACCATAACCTAGCTTACCAAAAGCTGAGTGCTTCCAAGATTTAAGAGTTTTCCACAGAAAACTTGCAAAAACCTTTTTAAACACAGTAAAGATACAACGCGAAAAGACATAGGTATAACAAATATGGAATCCCATAGAAGGTCATACCCAGGTTCCTAAGGAAGTAATGCATTGGATTTCCAGTTCCATTCGAAACCTGAATTCATTAAAAAATGTATGCTAACACACAAAACCATTCATATCCATGAAACCCTTTTTAAAGAATGCACAATCTAAAGTAAAAGAATAATGCAACCATCCAGAAAGGTAATCTCATAGATGTTTTCATGAAGAGCAGAGTTCTCTTAATGAAAAAATTTAAATAAAAGCAAAATATTTAATGAGATAGGGCCTATCATGCCTGGTAGTGCTCTTGTCTTCCTTTCCTTACCTCAAACCTTCATGCAAAACTTCTACTGCAAAATTTCCATGAAAACACCAAAACCAAGCCTTTGAAACTTTCCTCATTTAATTTTTATAGCTTCCATGCTCAGATTCAGCTATTATTACCACCATACAAGGTGAGTTTATGCATGCAACAGATTCAAATTGAAGGATCAAAAGAATGGTAAACTACATACAGAGCTTCAAAGCTCCCAAAAATACCAAATGAAACAATAAAAGTAGAAACCGTCTATTTCCTCCAACCTTCTTCTATTCACCATTTGGTTTTCACTCTGGTCGAGAACATTAATTACCAATAGGATTGCCAATGTCCTACCTTGAATTTCTACCATTGCCAACTCTTTGTTTGTTAGAACTATAAATTAAAACTTCATTTGAATTAATTAACTAGAGTTTGACAACTCAACAATTCCCCCTATTTCATGCATTGGCAAAAATTGGTGATAATCAAAGTATTTAATGATAAATTTAAACCTTATAAATGTCTTTCAAGTTGGTGCCATTGATACCTATCAACTTTCCATCCATGCCATCCCAATTTCCATTTAGGCTAGCCCAATGCCCTTAGGTTAGGTCTATTTAGTATTAGCTTATAAACCAAGCTTAGAAGCTTATGAGTAATTCAATTTAGCTTAGAATAAATTAGTGTTAAAGACTTAGGATTAACCCCTTCCAATTAATCATCACCATTCATAAAATCATCTTATCTCAAACTTAAGATAAGATTAAAATCATAGGAACTTAGATTAAATCGGGTCCCAAAAACTATTCAACAACATTACCCTATGAAGAAGAAAAATGACGGTTTTAGATCACTTAAAAGGGTGTATGCTAAAGATACCACAAGATGCCCCTGGTGATCCCACAACATCCTAGGTTATGGAATCAACCATACTTCCCAGCTTGGTCAAATGAACTAAACATTGTAAAATCAAAAGGATGCCTTGGATCACAGAAATCGATTCAAGGTATGGCTATACCTACATCAGAAATCAAATAGACTAAAACACAAGTTCAATATTGAAAAAATAGGAAATGAATGAATTAGATTGAATTTGTTTCCTCCATCCACACGCAGTGCACATTCAACATTAAGAATGAATGAAATACTTCATTTTAAATTCAGAATTGTCATGGGATGATTGTATCCACTTTTATAAGATAAACATATCATTTACAACAAACATAATTACTTATTTTAGAAGATTACACCATCTTCCAACAAGAATCACCTATCAACGTTTGTAACTTCTATTACAAAATGGGTCAAGGATATCAACCATGATAGAGGAATTACATACCTCCCCTCTAAAAAGCATCATCATCCCGATGATTAAATTATTCCACATTATTTAAATAAGAAAATAATCATAATTATAGTTCTTCTGTCCACAAAATTTTCAAACAGAAACCAGATTCACAGAATTCAAGTTTTTTTTCAAAAATTATTACAACATCAAATAGTTGTCCTTATACTAAAAAATATACTACTTTCCCAAATATGGCAGAAATTAAAGATAACTTTCAAACAAAGTATTTAATTGCCTAAAAAATAGACTAATTCTATTTTAAAAAATGAGGAAAATCAATTTTCATATAGTCAATGTTTTCCCATGTTGCACTTTCTTCATTAAACTAGACCCACTGGACCTTGCATTGACTGATTTCACAATTTTGCAAGTGCAACTGGTGAGTTTCCAACACTCTTATGGGTTCAACCATGATTATTCTCGGGTCTTGGACTTGCAAATAATCCCAATTTAATACATGTGATAAATCTAAAATGTATTTCTTAAGTAAATAAATATGGAAAACATCATGCATTTGTGACAAAGTGGGAGGTAATATTAAGTGATAAGCTACAAGGTTAATCCCTTCAACAATCTTTAAAGGTCCCACAAAATGAGGTGACACTTTTTGTGCCTTGCCAAAGGTTATAGAGCTATTTTTAGGCTTGAGCCATAAAAATACTTTTTCACCAAGTTCAAATTTCTTATCGATCCTTTTCAGATCTGCATAACTCTTTTGCCTATCCGCAGCTTCTTTTAATCATTCACAAATCATTTTCACTTGTTCCATTTCAATAATAACTTTAGGTCCAATAACCTCTTTATCTTCAATGTTATCCCAACTAACTGGAGTTCTACATTTCCTTCCATACAATGCTTCAAAAGGTGCCATTTTAAAAGAGGAATGCTAAGTATTGTTGTAAGAAAATTCAACTAAAGGAAGATATTCTTCCCATTTGTACTGTTGATCCATATAGTACATTCGTAACATATCTTCCAAAACCTGATTTACTCTTTCTGTTTGACCATCTATTTCCGGATGGTATGCGGAACTAAAATTTAGTATTGTTCCTAAGGTTGCATTTAGCATTTTCTAGAAATGAGATGTCATTCCAAGGTCTTGATCAAATATAATAAATTTAGGTACTCCATGTAATCTGAAAATTTCATGCACAAATATTTTTGATAAAACAAGTGAATCATCTTTAAGATTACCAACAATAAAATGTGCTACTTTTGTTAATTTGTCAGCCACAACCAAAATAACATCATGTTTATTTCTAGACATAGGTAGTCCCTGAACAAAATCCATACTAATTACTTGTCACTTATATTACAGTATGCTATGGGGATATAGTAAACCAGCTAGGTGCATATGCTCAGCCTTAACATGCTGACATTCCAAGCAATGTGAAACAAAATCAGTTATGTCTCTCTCCATCCCTTTCCAAAAATATTGTTGTTTTACATCAACAAATATTTTTGTAACACTGGGAAGTCCTGAGTAAGGTGAATTATGGAATTACATCAATAAATTTGTCTTTAACTCATTTCCTGAAGGTACATACACTCACTTTTCATATCTTAAAATTCCTTCATTATCAAAGTTTAAACCCGTGTATCTTGCATCATTAGGATTTGCAACAAGTGTTGTTTTTACCTGCTAAAAATAAAAATAAGAATCCATGATACTCATTACCTCATCCTTAAATTGAGTTCTCAAATTTATAAGTGTAGAAATAAGTTTCCTACGACTTATTGCTAATCAGAATCCATGATACTCTTTACCTCATCCTTTAACGCATCATGTCATTCACTAGAAAAAATATTCATGCCCAAATAATGACCCAAAAACCTTATAAAAACACCTCATCATGATACAATACTTATATAAATGGAAATATATATGAATCCTCTTTTTAAAACATTTTGAATCACCTCAAAATTCCACCTTTAGTTGCAGATATAAGCATTTCATTGAACCCTACTTTTTAAGGCCTCAAAATTGCCCTATGACTAGTCAACTTTAATGGACCTTAAATGACCATGTAACCTCATGAACATGTCCTAAAAAATCCATGGAAATTAATATCATCTCATATACATTCCATACCATTAATTTAACACATACCTTTTTTCGACAACCTTGTCCCAAAACCTTCTTATTTAGAAACTAACATGTTTGAGTGGGGCCCACTCATCACCATGACCACTACCATACATTTATGGAAATATAAGAGAGTTCTCTACATCATAAAATCATCACTTTTTATGAATCAATCAAAGCTAGCTCTCTATACCTCTTCTTTTGCAGACTGCTCCTAGCTAGGGTTTAACTAGGGTGTTAGACCGCTTTATCTTCTTAACATTCATTTATAAAAACTTGAAGATAAAATGACCTGATTATTTTTTTAAAACCTTATAAACTCACCATAGAATCATACATTAAAGCCACAAGGTCTCATGAAAATCATAAAATTCATAACGAGCATCAGAATTTCAAATTCAAGTTGGATTTTCACATGTTATTGACCTTGTCTCACATAAACTATCATAACTTGCAAAATTCTCATCATGGAAACTTTAATTTTTTTTCAAAGCACAATGACACATCACAATAACATCCCCAATCTTTATAATGTAAATTTCATACCTCAAGCTCTCCATACTATCTCATTTTCATAGATTCACTTTAAGGAATCTCACTGTAGAAGCTAGTCAACTAAAAGAATGCTATAATACATCATAAAATCATTAGAAATGACCCAAACATTCCTAGTATACCATTATAATCATAAAAATATGAATTCATGAGTTCATGTATCTCCAAAACTCAATCTCACACCTCCTAACAACTATACCTGCTCCAGATGAGCACCTATAACATAGCCAAATACCTGGATCTAGATCATGCCACTATTATGAGTGCCCAAGAACCATAAATACCTATTATCCATCATGTAAACATGATTCTCAAGCATCCAAGAATCTCATAATTTTATGCTACATCACATAGGCACCTGAATAGGCTTGCAAGAGAAAGTAATTCTCATTGAATATCATTGTACCATCATAAAAACATTTGAATCATCATGTTAGCATCATATACATCATCAAATGACCCTAATCCAACATTCACTTTTTCATTAATGTGGTTTTTCATCAAATAAATTACCTAATAGGACCACATGCCAAAAAAGGGGGATATTTGTTGTAGTCACCTACCCATTCAATTCCCATGCAAGCGTGTTGGTCTATTTTAGGAACTTTTCTTTAAATAATGGTTATGCCTAATAATAGCTAAAGCTAAATTATTTTTAAAAATTGAGTTCAACGTAAAAGAAGTGGCTCTAGTATGATTTTTTTAATACTTTAGCTTGTTTTCCAAGCAAGGTTAATAGTAGGATGTGTTTTGCTAATAAAATTACATGCTCTCATTGTGATAGGTATGTTAAAAAGAAATAATTTTTAGAGGTCAGAACTCTAGATTTTGGTTATTTTATTTTCAATATTTTTCAAGTTACTACAAGATTAAAGTTTTGTTGGGTTATTTTTTACCCAAAAGGGTTTTCCTAGGATAAACGCTATGTCAATATTCTCGGTATGTTCTAGTTTATTTCAAATATAATTATTTTTACATATTCAGGTTTAGTTTATTGTGTTCATGTTTTCACAAAATCCCCAAATTTAGAAGAATATATGATTCGTTACAAATTCAAATATAGCCATCAAAAATAGAGAGTGCAATGTAGGTCCATACAACAAGTCAAAGAAGACATAAAAATGTACAAAAAAATAAGTTTTTCCTTTACTATTATATTACTCCCCCAATATTTTTTATTTTACAATCCTAAAAATTTTCAACTAATTAAATTTTAATCTAACGATTGAGAGAATCAACTTCAAGGGTTTGAAAATCTCCCTTACTTTTCCATAATTTTGCACATATATTTGGGAAACTAGTATTTTTCTTTAAAACCTTAATGGAGCACTTTAATACCATAAATAAAAATTAGAGATAATTTTATGGGTGTACATTATCCCTTCATTACTATTAGTCCCAGAAGTTATGTAATTATTTTAAACCGACACGCTAGGTATAGTGTAGTGTTTCATATGTAATCCAATGTCATATAAGTACCGAACTCTTATCACTTTTAATGCTCTAGTAAATTCTCAATGTAACACCTAGTAAAATGATAGTTTCTCTAAAGATTTCTTTGAATGTGCAAATTTTTATTCTAAAATATTGTAGCTGATTTGGAAAGGGGATATTCTTCTACCATTCATTTATATGTTGTATTTATAGACTTATTGAATTCAAATTAGGAATCTATTAGCATAAAATATGACACAAAAATAACATGAAAAGTGATAAATAAGGCCCTTGAACCCCAAGGAACCCAAATATGGGTTGAAAGGGTCCACACAAATAAAGGCCCAAGAAAAAAAATAAAATAGGGGGAGGAAAGAGATAGAGAAGATAAGATAGAAACATAGGAAACATAATAAAAATTGACTAGAACAAACATAAACACAAAAATAAGAGCTTAATCTAGACAAATAATTAACAAATACCCAATATCCATAGAATAATGTAATTTACAACTAATAATTGATCTTATACCAAAACCAAGTGTCCACATAATTCCTCATTTTGATGTGTGTGGCAGACATGGGACAAAAGGGATGGGGTGTATACATATCAAGGTAAAATATATGTGTGAATATATATAATCTATTTGGATTTTCAATTAACCTAAAATATTTCATGAATTCAACACTAGAAAAATAGTTTACTAAAATTCAAAAGGAGAGAAAAAATACCCGATTTAGGGCTACAAAGATCCTAAAATTACATTCATTCTTACGTATCTGAGGATATATAAACTTATGACCCTTAAAACATGAAAAAAACAATTTCATGTAGATAAGTGTCTAAAGGAATCATGAATCAATGAGCTAATTTTTGGTGCAATATTCTATTCACACTCTTCCTAGGAGCTATCTTGACTAGTTGGGAAGGTGTGTATTAAAGCACTTTGGCTAAGAGGTCTTACGTTTGAGACTTTGAGTTAAATGTGTTTGGGGAATGGTGCATCTATAGTAATGTTGGGTTTATATTGGTCAGCCAATTCAAACCCATGAATTCCAATGAAGAGGCTTAATGGGGACTCATTTACCAATTTCTCTCATATCAAAAAATATATATTTTATTTGCAATAATATTAAGTTGACTTAGAATAGCTTCATTGTATTATAAGTGTTTAATGGACACCTAATTGGATTAGAATAGGATAATTGGCATTGATAATCACTTTCCACCACTTTTTACATATTCCATTATGTATCTATGACTTCATAAGCATGTGTCATTCAAATGGTCAAAAATAAAGTTGGATCACAACTCTTGTTTTTACTTGGTTAAAAGCAAAGTTAGAAACCAAATCTTGATTTTTCTATATATTGACCACCTGTACTTGTATTTTTTGAGCTTATTGATGATAATTGTATTTATTTGTTAATTCATAAGGTTTATTCATATATGGTGAGAATCCACATTGAGGATTTTCATAGGCATTCACAATTCTTACGTGGTATTAGAGACTTTCTCTAAAAAGTGTTTATTATGGATTTTTCGAAAAAAAATAATTTTTTTCTACACTTCCACATGCTTCTCCAGCCATCTTCTACCATTTTTAGGCCAACCAACATTCTAGTCTTCTAGAAAAACACCTAGATTTTTTATTTGACAAAAAACTACATTTTTAATGTATTTTTTATAATTTATAGAAAATCAAGATTAATTTGGATCTTCCCGATATTTTTATTGCAATCTACATTTTTTAAAATGATATTATTTTTCACCTAACATGTTTTTCTATGGATTTTTGAAGTTTAAATATTTCAGGAAAAGTAACTTGAGGATCCGGTTGTACAACATGAATTTCTAAAAAACTGCATGATGAAGGCTTAAATATGACATTTTCACATTCCACTCTCTAAGATATTTTTGAAAATTCCCTACTTTCAAACATTTGACACTTTATGTTCCCATAACATGTATTTGAAATTTGTAATTTAATTTTAATTTATGCACTATTTCAATGGTTTTCTAAGTGGTGTCACCCATTTTTTCCACTACCCCATTATGGAAGAAAGCATCATCACCACCACTTCACATATAAGTCTTCAAACTATGCAATTCTTTACAGAAAAATATTTTTACTCATATACATTTCCAAACACAGATAGCAGGTAAAGATCCTTGGTAAGGCATTAGGTTTCCATTAATTATGGGCTTGCATCCCCACCTAACACCTTTCCTTTTAATTCTTTAAATATAATTAAAAAGATATTTCTTGGAACTATAAGATTTTTTATGTATTCAATAATAGTTTAAGAATTGATTTTAAGGAATATGTTATAAGGGTAGTCTTCATATCAATACCCATAAATCTCTATTTATATAATTTTTAAGCCACAACCCCCATGTGGCCATATACCTGGTGGATTTTAGATCCCTTGTAAAAAATAACATTGTTTGCATGGTGATTTAGCTATGATTTGAATAAATAAGATGTGGTAGGGTTATGTGTTCTTATTTCTCAAATGGGTAAAGAGTTAGCAAAAGGTAGTATATTCAGATTAATTAATAAACATTCATTCATAAATCATAATATACTTTCATCAGAATTTTTTAAGGAAATTACTTAGATAGATCATTATAATAGTAGCAATATAACGCCAAATAACACCAAAATAGAGATATACGATCAATATATTCAAGTATAAATAAATGACATAGCCACTTCGAGGGGGAAACCTTAAAAACTTACAATAAGTCTCAAATGTTTGATATGATGATCAATTACTACTTAATACCTATAATATATACCCTACTCATTTTATGAGAGCCACCTACGACAACCAATTAAGCCTATAAAGTATAAATAACTATGATATGATATGTTAAGATATTATGTTATCCACTGGTCAGCTATACATATCCCAATATATGACCTAGGATTAAGGGTGTAGCATGCCCCTCCCCTTCAAATCAATATCATCCCTAATGTTGAAAAACCTTAGTTGCTACTTCAAAAAACATAGTTATCCATGTTGATGATATTTGGATGTTGGTACAAGACATCTTCTTCCTCCTATATTAGAATTACATTATGTTTATTCTTCCACATAACTATATACTCATTAATCACTCTTTAATTCACCCTCTTAGTGTACATCTGAATAATTTTCTCAAGTTCCAAAGTGACTTGGAATTATTTACCCATCTCAAATAAATTTGTATGGGTTCAAACATTTTGTGTAATGACATTATCCAAACCAAAAAGTTGACTATTATGTGAAAGTGGAAAACTCTCTTTGAGACTAGAGAGTATATCTTATTGGTGCTCACGATGTTCTTTGACTTCTTGAACATTTTTTTGTATATTTTAGGTTGAGATGGTGGTTAGTGCCTGAAAATAAAAATACCTTTTATAAAAATTGTCTCTCATAGGTGGCATGGCTAATGGAATATCCTTGACAATAACTAGATACTTTTCCACAATTACCTAAAAAATATGGTGGTTTGTGGCCAAGATACTCTTTTTCTTCCATTGAAAATATTTTTGTTGTGATCCTCTTCATTATTTTCATTTGATGTGAGATTTCCCTTTGAGGTGACTTTATACGCACCCCTTACATCTCAAACATCTTTCCTTTTAAATAAAAATGTATGAATAATTCCTAAAAGTTCATTTCAATCATTCCCAAGATTGTGAGCCATTGGTCTCCAAAATAATTTCTCCACCCATGGTAATAATAGTTATATGGTAATATAACTTTTAGTTTCCCATCTCAAGTTTGATACTATGGAATTTAGCTAAATAAATATTGTGTCACCATTTACAATAATGACCTAAAATATTGGATATGGGTGTATAAAGAACTTCAAATGTGCCACTAACTTATTATTGATAAAATTATGTGTACTCCTTGAATTAATCAATATTGTTAACTTATATTCCTATAGAATACCCCTTACCTTGATGGTTTGTGATGATATAACAAATAACATTACATGTTAAGAAATATTCAAAAACCTATTCCATCCACAACCTCTACTTATGTTTCTTTATCTTTGACTTCATCATTAATAACCTCAATGTATAACAACATCTTATTTATAAATAAATGTCCTTTACCGTATTTGTTATCACAATTGAAACATAATCCCTTTTCTTTTTTTCCTTCAATTTTTCAAGATTCAAACTAGTAGACTGAGGGAATGATTGTGATGGAACCATACTCTCTTTGTTATTAATGAAAGTCATCTATTTGACAATATCTCTTTCCTATAATTGATTAGAAACTACCATGGATTTGGATACAAAACCTGGATTGAGTAAGTTAACATCAAGTTGTATTCTATCCTTAATATCACTTAATAATTTATCATTTAAGTGATCATATGAGATGTCATCTACCCGTAAGGATAGGTTTTGGAATGTTTATATATAATCCTTGACTTTCCATGTTTGTTTCATTTTTTCCATCTAGCTAAAATAATTCTCTATAACACTATTATTATAGTTTGTCTAGAGATTATCTTTAAATATTAAAAAAGTAACATGAAGGCCCTTCCTTTTTTCTTCTCACAGATCCAAATTTACTCAATTAACTATTCTAGATCTATAAACAAGGATTTCATTACCACATTTTTCCACTTGGAATTTGATGCACATTAAAAACAAATCTACATTTGGTTGATTGAGGTGACCAAATTGTTACCATCAAACTTATACATATCCACCTTGGGACTAGGTTCCATGGCCTAGAATTAATACTGAAATTGGAAGAATGTGATGCACTATTGCAATCACAATTGATATATCCATTAGATCCACCTTGATCTTGTAGATAGGATAATAAAAAAATATTTATTTTGGACATCTTAGCCATATCTCCTTCATTTCACCCACCTTCTATGCATTTTATAACACATCATTTCCACATCTCCACTTATGTTGTGGAACTAACTCTCTCAATTAAGATGCGCAGTTTTTACACTCTCTTCTAAGGGTCATATTTTTTCATCCACAAAATAATTCATAACATCAAAATATTTACCCCATTCAAACTCCAATTCGACCTCCTCTTTGTTAGGATTTTTCCTTGGGATGGCTAATCCTTTTTGTTGGAAGAAAAATGGACTTAGGGGGAGGTGAATCAGTCCTAAAAAACTTATTTCATTTATCATTTATCATTCATTATCATTTATACATCCATTCAATCAACCATGAACCATATGTGTGATTACTCAAACATAGAAACAACCATTCACAAGAGAAAGAGTAAAAGAGTACACAAGAACACCAAATATAATAGGGAAAACCTCAAGGGGAAGAAAAACCACTGAAACTTTAATTATATTACACAAAGAAAAGAAATTTAGTGAAGCACCAACTTCACAATGAGCACCAACCCTACAAAGAGCACCGACCCCTAATTTAGTGAAGAACCCACTCCACAAGGAGGATACAACCCCATAAGATTACTAAGCACTAACTAAGCCACCCGATGACAATGATATCTGAAATTTGTTTTTGCCATAATTGATGGAGATCTCTAATTCATCTCACACAATATTCTTCAAACCCTCATTCCTCTAGCTCGCTCTATCTTCTTCCTCTTTGCCTTGTCTTAGTTCTAAAATCATTCACACATGATATAAAACCTTCCTCAGACTAAAACACATATTATTATCCTTAAAAACATGTCATCATACCTATAATTCACTCTCTCCTAGGTTGTACGTTTTACCCATGCAAGACTAGCTCACAAAATGAGCTCAAACTTCACTTTTATGTGCTTATCTTCCTTCTAACTCAAGAGGGGTCGGTTATAAACCTTTTTCATGACCAATAAAACTACATTCCATTCAAATAAACTCATTTTAATGGTAAAATATGACCCATATAGGTCGTTCATTCCCAAAACCATTCATCACACACCAAAATGGCTCATATCATAACCATGATTAGTCAAACTCCCAAATTCACCATAACTAGGATGAGGAAAATCCACTCATAAAAAAACCATGATTATTAAAGATATAAAATTCACCACACATGTGTAATATATCATAACAAAATCATATATGGTCACACATTTTCTTGAAACAATCCAATATTTCATTAAATGGGCCCACTGGCTCATATCCTTCTCAAAACAATTATTTCCAGCACCCTATCTTTACCTTTGGGCCTCAACACCACCTCAAAACAAATCATATATGGCATGTGAAAGCTATATAAAAACATTAAAACTTTTATAACACATCCACGGGAGGTAGAAATCATGAAACATCCATATGATCAAACCAAAACAACTTTACTCTTCACCAATACAAGTTGCCCAAATATGAGTTTTTCAAACTCAGTTGATTATCACCCTTTCTGTCACTTTTAAGACCTAAAAATTCCTTCACTAAGAAAAAAATTAATCCCTCTTCACTCTCTAGGTTATATAAATAATCAACTCAACCATTTCATTCCTCAACCAACTCAATATTTCAACATGAACAAACTTGTCTTGAAAATGAAGCTACCTTCTTGCTCACAAACTGACCTGAATGACCAAATAAAAAACTTCATCATGAGAAAATACATACACCAATACAAATATATTTGAATAAAATTTCTATAACATATTATAAATCCTTCCAATCCAAGTAGAAGGCCTCCAACCAAGCCAATCTCTACAAACCGCTTTTTATGTCTTCTTGGACTCAAGAACTGAGTATGAGCCTAGCTTGATCCATCACCAAAAAAAAATATCCAAGCTTAAAAAAATCATGTATAAAACTTACACATAATTTCTAAGCACTTACAAACCTTCAAAAAACAAGAACAACTCACAATCATCACTTTACCTCTTATAGTCACTTAGCACCCTACTGGAACAATCATCTTTCAAACTTGACCCTCAATAAATAGCTCATAACTTTTGTATACCATGTCATAAACATCAGTTTGATATTAAAATGGAAATATCTCTGAACCAACATCAAAAAAAAACTTCAATGTAATCCAAACTCATCATGTAGCTCCTGTAATGTCAATTTTACTATAAGCTACTCCAAACTGCCCCAAAAACTAGTCTTCATAAATAGGGCACACTTTCCACTTTTTCACTTCAACCATGACTTAAAAATATCATGTACATCTATAAAAAATCTAGGGTTAACATAGATGGAAATGTAGTCTTTACCTTCTTTGGGAAACTTCTCGTCAACATGGAAATCTTCATAAATAAGTAAATTCAGGTGGGGCCCACATATCAACACATGCTCTAATTTACCTTTCTAGAAATATTCCTCTACAACATCCAATATTCACTTTTTCATAACCAATCAAAATAGGCTCTGAATTCTCACTTTTCTCTAAGCTACTCTTATCTAGGGTTTAGCTAGGATTTCAAACCACTTTACCTTGTTAGTGATCGTTCATAAAAAAAGTGATGATAAAACCACCTCATTATTTTTGTGAAACCTTAATAAGTTACCTTAGTATCTATTCCAAATATCTTAAGTCCCCATGTAATGCATACAATTCACAATGAGCATCAAAAGGTACACTTTTGTTAGAAACAAACATTGTAATTTACCCGGTTATGTTAAAAATTGCATATATTTAGCACATTGTCCCGAAAATTGTCATAAATAATCATGACAACATCCTCTAAGCTATAAAACTCACCACATATACCAAAACATCAGAAACTCTCCAGCCATTAAGACTTACTTATGTTATCTTGCATGTTTCTCACCTGCTTGTTTCCCAAGGACCCTAAAACACCACCAAACCTCTGACTTCTAGCCTAAAACTCACCATACACCTTAGGTACACTACCACCATGTTATTACCATGCTCAATCAAGACTGATTTGGTCTAAATCTCATACCTCCTTACCACTCTACATGCTCCAAGGCTAGAAACAAGCCTGGAATGACTTGACTCAACACTAACAACCCATGAACTGACCTTTTTGATCTCATACAGACCCATGTACACTCACGAAACATCATATGGACAATGTATGACCTCATGACACACTTTTCCATCAATGGAATTGACATCAATGACAACAAAAGCACACAATGGCCAACACTTTTCATTGTCCTCGAGTTGATATCCCTCCATTGTTGATTAGGGTTTAGGTTTTTTGGATAATTTTTTCAAAATTGACAAAACAAAAAAGAATAAAACCCCCCCTTAAAAATCAAATATATTTTCAAAAATGTTAAAAAGTTAGGAAAAACCCATAATTTGTGGCCTATGCAATAAATCTTTGAAATACCTTAAAATGGTGATAAATTCCACACAAAAATCAAAATAAGCTAAAATTTGAAAGGTAACCTCCTCTAATTACATTACAACTCTAGTAAAACAATTGAAGAGCAATTAGCATCTACATGTGAGATATATATGAATCTACAAAAGTAGGATTTTGACCTAATTTTGGCCCAAATCAAAGCTTCAATACCACTTGTAAGGAAATTACTTAAATAGATCATAATAATATAAAAAATATAACACCAAAATAGATAGATAATATCATAAAATTAGTTCAGAAATGACATAGCCACTTCAAGGGGAAACCTCTACATCTTCCAATAAAACTTAAATGATCGATATGATGATCAACTATGAGTTACTACCTCATTTATATACTCTACTTATTTTGTGTAAAGCATCTAGGCCAACCTAATAAACATATGAAACCATAAATAAATTCTATATGACATGTTAATATATTATGTTATCCACCAATTGCCTAAACATATCATGATATATGACCTAGGACTAAGGGTGAAGCACAGTTCACAAGATCAAACATGGAAATGCTTTTGAAAACACAAAGAAGTGGATACACATAGCTGATTATGGAGGAAAAGAGATTAACTAGGATTGTGGAATGAATTTGTATGATAGTAATAATCAGTAAGTTATTTGTTTCTAGAACTGGAGTGAAAACTAAAAAAGGTGGAACCATCCAATATGTATGGAAACACCTGATAGTTTTGTACCTTTCAGTTGATTTTGTATGGGGATGTGTTATCAATCTATATTTTTTTTTATTTTTTTGTGACTGAATGTGATGAACTTCAAACTAAAACTCTAGGTGTCACACATTTGATAAACCATTTGTATGATGTGAAACAACTTCAAGACCCTAACCACAGGTAGGAGACCCTGTAAAAAGGTTAGTGGTTAGGTTTAAGTGCAATCTATACACCACCTACATTAGAACTAATATGAAGAGGCCTCAAACCACACATATGTCTCCACCTATCATGTGATTTATATATGTATGTAAATAATTTGGAAAATTTATCACTTGATAGAAAAAAAACCATGGCTTAGTGTGTTTATTTTGACTTAGCTTGTGAGGTTTGTAACTTGGGAAACATGACTCTATAACCTACTAATTAAGTGTGCTTCAAACCTATTTAGGGGTTGACCCTATTATTTTTCGTTTCTTTGAATGGATTTAGGATATCTTGAAGTGATATTAGGATGATATTTATTCTTTCACCATTTTCTTTAAGTTTTTAGACGAAACAGCTAAGGGTGTGGGCCAAGGAGGAATACTTGTTGCGATGGTCAGTTTGAAGGTCGTTGCACATGTTCTGACTTCTTGATCCAATGCTGATTGTGGGAGCTTCCTTTTTCCTAGGAGGAACTACCTGAAATACACAACAAGACCACAAGAAAGAGTTAAACAATATATGTCAGTGGGCTGCCTAGCGTGTGCTAGATCCAAGAAGTGTGATACTTCCTCGGTGGTAATTAACCCACTGTTTAATACAATTTAATGTAAAAAATGACATAAATAAAGAAGGTTATATTGTAGTTGATATGATTTAGGTATCTCATCCAAATATAATAAGTGAATCTAACATGACAGGCTAGACTATGATCAGATCTGAAAGTAGGGTAGTTGGTCAAGGTGTTGGAATAGGTCAGGGTTAGGCTCTAGGTCACTTGGAAGAAGGTTATTAGGCTTTGTTATTAACAGGATTTCCAAATATAGAGACCGATATCAGACAGGTATGAATGATATGTAAACTCTTCAACTTTGAAATTATTCACAAATCGCAAAATTGATCGTTGTTGTTTACTTTCTATTAGAAAATAACAGAGATAGCTAGTGAATGAATTATTATTGTGCTTAGAATCAACAATTGTAGTAAAGGAAAGAATATAAGCTCATAACACCAAAAATTTTATCCAGGAAAACCTCCAATGGAGGAAAAACCAGTTGGGAAGGGAAATTGCTCTTTCTTCCCACTTTTATTGGCCAATTCAAATCAACATGTACAGAATTTATAATAAGTAAGAAAGAGAATTTGATAATATCTCAACACTTCCTTTCAGTTGCTTTCTCTATCTAACATGTAGTGCCCACATTTTACACAAACAATTACAACAGTAAAATATCAGGATAAATTTTTTTTGACTTACATTGCTCACTACACACAACACAACAAGGGCTCTAAGAACATAAACTTGACTCACATACGACAATTACATAAGTCATCGACTCACATAGACACATGAAAACAACATATGCATGTCGATGCCACACTTTTTCCAATGAATGGTTACTAGTAATGACCCAACCACAAGAAAAATGACTTCAGGAATGGCGAACCCACAACACATCATTTCTTTAATTGTATTTTAGTTACGATTGACATGCTAAGAACATTATTGTGTAAGGATAACTTTCTCCTTTTTCCTTCTACAAAAACTTTTAGTTCATTCCACATTTAATTTGTAGTTTGACCATTTTAAGTTGGCTTCTTATTCTTTACAAAATTTTCCATAACTTGCATACTTATTTGTCATAATTTGAATGCATATAAAATACTTAATTATCTTGTTCTTATGTTAAGAATCTTCTTCTCAAACATATATTCAATGTCTACCTTTTTTACTCTTACAACTCAAGTGAATGTGACTTGGTTTCCATATAGAGATATTAGGAATTTAACGGAGATTTAAATACAAGATAGATTTTTTTACCACAAAACATTCTTTGATCACGGTATAGTTATTTCCCTACCATAGTTATTCTAATTCAATGACTTGACGAATCCCACTTTGATTTATATATGTATTTTTTTTTCTCAAAGGTTGATCACACCAAGGCAATTCATATTATTTGATGCAAAAGAATATATTTAATTGAGTTATAAGGTCTCCCAAAAGTGGCATTATTCTGAACCTCAAATCTCATTTTTTTTACTCTTATATGCTTTAGTTTCCATGTCACATTATGGTCTTATTATTAGCATTGTCTTGAAAAAGGAGTTACGAAGTGTTTGTCTAACCTCTTGAAGACATAAATGATTAGAAGACTTGAAGCTACACACGAACCCTACGTTAACATCTGAATCAACTAAGGTTTAGATTAATTCCAACTTCATCTAAGGGTCTACCCCTCAAATATATAAGAGTTTTAAGTGAGAGGACAAATTTATGCTAAACCACCTTCAAGAAAGGACCAAGGTGTTATGTTGAGAGAAACCAAGGTAACACATTTAGCTAAGCGGAGCTAAGGAGTTCATTAACAAGAGTTTAAGACCTAAAACAACTAAGTCACAACCTCCATCTATGTCATCTGGATCCACAGAGATTTCATTCGATGAAGAAATTTAATGTTAAATCTATCTTCAGAAGACAAGGTAGTCCACTAGGATACGAAGGATGAGTTAGCTCTACATACTCCAAAATAAGTTTGATTGTGTCACTCCTATCAAACAAGTTTAAGTCAATGTCACTAAACATACTGACTAAGACGATAAGCCCATTCTCGGGTTCCTGTTTACTCAAACTAGGAGGTTCCATCGAGTGCAGAGTTTAATTTCATTCTACAGTTTTCAATGTCTTCTAGGGTAAAAAGTAACACACATGAAAAAAAGCTATGCTATGATATTTAAAAAGGATAAAGTGTTTCGGTTTAATTCTCTTTATTACATTTACAAAGTATGAATGCACAAGATGACTCATTAATCATTTATTGAACACTAAATATGCACTACAAGATATTACTTCAAATTCATTTACCTTATATAAATATCAAACCTTTTTACCATGTGTACTATAAATCAAATTGACCTATGATTAAATGCACATTTCCTAAATGTCCTTGAAACTAGCATCTCATACATATCAATAAATTATCAAATATAACCTTCTATAACATGAGACTACATTATACATTTATTCATTTAACAGTGAACTATATAAATTACAATGATAATTAATGAATTACACATCACCTTTTTCATCATCATTGTTTCATCCTGCAAAACCACGTGGGCATGGCATCCACCCTAATCTAACATAGTTATCCTTTTCAGTTTCCCATTTACATATGATAATAATTACAATTTGTAATCGAAATAAAAGGTTTAGAGGCATGTATTCATTACATTTCATTTTACTTCATTTTGTAACCTAGGAGAGAGAAAGAGAAGGGAAGAGAGAGAAAACACCATTTTGTCAAAATTTCTAATTCACACAATAAGTTACACTATAGAGTTTTAAACAGTTACTTACATGTGTCAAAAGTATCTACGGAGGTTTGGCAACCCAACGAGGGTCCTGCAGCTTCCTATTGTTACATTTTCTTACTAGTTACAAAAACATTCAAAATGGACTCAGAGGCTAAGAAACCGCTTCCAAAAGTTGTCTTCCGATGAGAACACACCACGATTAAATTTATACGTGTCCACCTATATAGGAGTTCATAGCAACTGACGAAATTTAGAAATAGTGAACGGTTTACATTTGGCGGCTAGTTTTCCGGGGCCACTGGTCGTAATTGACCCAATTGCAAATGAACAAAAGTTAGCTTGAGGGCTCAAAAAACCACGTCCAAAATTAACGTTTGATGGATGAACGTGCCAAAAGAAACTTCCTACAATTTCCCATATATAAGGAGAATTCATCAGAGTCGATAGAACTGAGAACTAGAAGACTATTTTTGAACAGTGACCAGTTTTCTAGAGCGACTAGTATAATTGGTCCAATTTGACCCCGTCAAACTGTGACCGGAGGCCTACAAAATGGCTTTTCCAAACTATACAGAAAAATGTTTTTCCCCAAACTGAATGTCCCAAGAAATTTTCTAGTAAAAACACTAGAGGTTTACAAAGACGGATATTAATTTCTTTATCCAGGTTTCAAATGGCGGTTAAAAACGAAAGCCAATTTTCTAGATTTAACAACTTTCTACTACTATAAAATAGTGTAACAGGGCTCTAATAAGAGCGTCAAAAAGATCTCATATGTTCGTTCGGGGTCAATCCAAAGGTCAAAGCGACTCCTCGCATACCAAGGTACATGAATGAAGCTTAACATCTCGTTTTCAGAGTTACGAAGGGTACTTAATGAGTCTCCAAAAAATGCAAAAATTAACTATTTAAACAGGGAGAAGGTCAACATTATTATTAGGAAGTCAATTTCGTCTTGTCGATAAACCAATATTATAGTGATCTAGTTGGATAGGAAGTTTTCTAAATCACCTCGGAATGAGGGTGGAAGTTCATGTTTTAATGCAAATGAGTTATTTTGACTTCGTGAGTTACGACATGACATTTCATTGTTTTGCAACGAGTTGAAATAAACAATTAACTGTATTATAATCCTAATATTTTAAAATTATATTAATTTGCAAAGGAAAAACTAAAATACGAGAGTTATGAAAGATGAGGGGAGGTGAACCATGCCTGGGATGAAGCCGGTTGAAACCGTGGAATTTGGTTCAGCATCTCCCTTAAGCATTTTATCGAATAAATCATGAGCGTCCACAATTTTTACCATTTTGCCTTTGCTCGAAATCCTCAAGCTTTCCCAATGAACCCATTTTGCATTGAACCAACAATAAAATAACATGTTTAAATGGTGTTGGATAATACATTTTTCAGCTCCCTCAAAATAGTTGGCATGAATGTTTGGGTATATTCCAAATGACCAATAGATCAGTGTCCAACCTGCTCAGCCCATCTTTCAGCTATAGCGCCTTGGATTGCATGTAACACATGGGAGATTAAAAACCAAAGGAAGGTGAACTTCTTAAACAAAGTGCCTCAAGGAGATGTGGCCCAAGTAGATGTCATGATAGGGATGAGCACAACAAGACCAACAACCAAACAAAAATGACCCAGATACACCATGACCAACTAACCACCGCTCCACAAGGAATTATCAGCAGAGATCTGACTTTACAGCTTCAGAGTATAGACTGTTATCATCAAATGAAGAACCACCCTCCACAAGATCTCCCATCTCTTCTCCTCTGTGGTGAGTCAAACTTACATCATGGAAACTACAAAAACTGGTAAGAAAATCCCCATTTTTGACGCATATTGGGAGGAGCTAGCAAAGTGAAAAAAAATATATTTCTAATACGTTTTGATGGATTTCCATACCCTGTCCTAGACCTTGTATTTTGGCACAGGTCAAGAGTACGCATGGAAGAAACAGTGTGACTGTCTCCTAAGGAAATCCCACAGCTTCTGAACACTGCCACAATCATACTCCATGCGAAGCTGTCTCATTCTTTCATTTGGTCAAACACTGTAACAACGCCCATGTTATGTGAGGTGCCACGCAGGTTCTAGGTTTTTTCCCCATTTTTTTATACATGATGGGAGGATGCTAACATAGGCCGCAACCATGGCATTCCATGAGATGACATCTGGTAAGGCATTTCTTTGAAAAAAAAACAAAAGGCACCCTGAGATTTCACCGTTGTAGACAGATAGCTCTGCCAGAGCTCGTATCTTGGCATAGGATATGAAAGGTAGAAAAGGGTTGTGGAGAATGGATCTACACCTGCCAATAGCATTTTCTCAAATGTTTTTGATCCTTTCCAACAAATCCATTTGTAAAAATCTTGTTATCACTGATCAACATTCCACCTATCTCGTGAATGCTCCCACGATTTACAAACATGTCTATAGATCATTTGCAACCAAAAATCTGCTAAAATACTTATAGGACATCTAAACCATGTTCTCGAGCTCATTTTTTTTATTTTTTGTGCACAAACTGGGAGGAATATGGCCAACAAATAGATCAAACTTCCATTATGCTTTGATGGACTTCCTTACCCTATTTCAAAGTTCCCTATCTGGCATGGATGGGAGAGTGTTGTAAAAGGAAACGTGTAACGGAGAGTGGAAGAGACAAATCTTTCAGAAATAATCGGTCAAAGGCAGGGAAGACAAATACTGACAAAGGCTGTGAGGATGCATGACAAGGGAAGAACCACCGTGTCCTGCAGACCCTTGCCACACTCCAACATGACATCTTCAAATTTTATCACACGTAGCACTAAATAATCTTAGTATTTTATTTTAAAATTTATGTGGGGCACTACACAACACTCCTTTCTTCTACAAAAATACCATTTCCAGCACCAAGAATTCTTGCTCACTTACTCCCATGCTTCAATGCCCTTCTACACTTCCTCAATCATGTATTTATAGCCTTTCTCATGTCCTCCTGTGCACTGGAGAATGGGAAAGGTCATGAAGGAGAAGAGAAATGAACATCCTTTCAAATTTAGAGGTTATTCATTTTGATTTTAGTTTTTTGTCCGTAATGGCCAGGACCAGCGGTCCTGGGACCACCCCCTGGCTTGGCGGTGGTTCTGTAACTTCCACCCTGTGCAGGGTAATGGTCTTGTTACTTAAAAGATAGAACCTCCATTTCATTGTTTTCCTTCTTTGTACTGACTGTTTCTGATGAAGTAGAGTTATTTTGGATCCCTATGGATCACACCTCCCCTTCTTAGGAGGATTTTGGTCCCATTAAAGCTTAGTGGGGGAGTAGATGAGGGAATAATTCCCTCACTTTCTCCTTTGAGTACCATCGGGCCTACCTTGATGTCTTTAATTTCAATCCAATCTACCAAGACTCCTGTGAACCTCTTCTAGTCTCTCTAACCTTCTACTGTAGCACTACATCCCCCTCCAATTCACCTTGTGAGTCCAAGACACAATCCTCAATGGAAGGTAGCAACTGTATTTCTTCATCTTCATCCGGCATGGATGGCTCATATAGGTGCAAGTTCTCACAATTTACTACAAAGTACATCCTCATGAATGGTGGTAAATCAAGTTTAAAAGCATTTTCCCCAACCTGCTCCAATATGGTGAAGGGTCCATATCATAGTGGCTTGAGCTTTCGTGCTTGACCTTGTAGTCTCTCCTTGCTCAAGTAAAGCCAAAATTTGTCTCCAAAATGAAGCTTGTGTTCCCTCCTATGATGATCGTGCCTAGCTTTGTACTTTTATTGAGATTTTTCTAACTGTTCTTTGACCTTGAGATGGATTTTTTGGATCCTCTCAATGAACTTGTTGGCTCTAGTCACCTTTGTGTCTCATGTATTCTCCTCATCCTGTTGTCTAATTGCTATGTCCAACGGATTTGTAGGTAGATATCTGAAACATGATTCAAATGGTGACTTCATAGTGGATGTGTGTACTACCTAGTTATATGAATGCTAAATGTAGGCTAAGGACTCGTCCCAAGTCCTTGGGTACTTACAGTTATACCCTCTGATCAACTGTACCAAAGTCCTATTTACCACCTCTATTTTTCCATCTGTTTGTGGATGGAAACTTGTGCTCCTCTGTAACTTGGTATCCATCTTGTCCCAAAATGTAGTCCAAAACTTCCCCAAGAACCTAGAATCCCTGTCAGAGATAATAGAATTTGGTAAACCAAAATGCACCCATACATTAGCAAAGAAAAAATCTGTTGCCTCATGTGCTTTTACTGTCTTTTTACATGCCATAAGAATA
Source organism: Taxus chinensis (assembly GCA_019776745.2). Taxonomy (NCBI): domain Eukaryota; kingdom Viridiplantae; phylum Streptophyta; class Pinopsida; order Cupressales; family Taxaceae; genus Taxus; species Taxus chinensis. The sequence goes on from CM034152.1 coordinate 118,659,729, forward strand.
CACATTTTACCGAATCTATCCACAAAAACATAGAGATAGTCATGGCTATGGTTAGACATAGGTAATCCTCCTACAAAATCCATAGAAATGTCCTCCCATGGATGAGTAGGTACTGGTAAAGGCATATATAAACCTTCCTTCCTTGTTTTAGGCGTGTTAGTACAACAAAGTTGTACATCCACAAATAAATTTTGATACTTCTTCTTGCATGTATGGCCAATATACATACCTTTGCAAGTGGGAAAGGGTCTTAACAACACCGAAATGTCCTGCTACCTTCGAGGTATGTGCTTCCCTCATCAATAGAAGTCTTTCTTCTTTAGGCACACAGAATTTCCCCCATCGGTAGAGCAGCACGTGCTTGAGATAACAGTCTTCAATCCCCATCTTTTCAGCCCCTTGGGACTGCAACTTCTGAAATGTTACCCCAAAGTCTTTGTCTTGGGCATATGCTTCTCCGTAAGCTTCCTTTGTGAAGGGCTTGATCTGAGAGATAGTGGCCAAACAGGAGAACTTTTCCTGTGTGGGTGGCCTAGACAACATGTTTACCACCAAATTTATACTACCTTTCTTGTATTTGATCACTAGATGGAACTGCTTAAGAAACCCCATCCATTTGTAGTGCCTTGCCTACTGTAATTTAGACCGTGCTTGTAAATACTAGAGAGGTTTTTGGTCAATGTGCACAATAGTTTCTTTACCCAACAAATAATGTTTCCATTTTTTAATTTCTTGAACTAGTGCATACATTTCTTTATCATATAATGAATATCCTTTAACTGCTGAAGTGAAGGTTTCAGAATGATAACATATGGGTTTACCTCCTTGAAGCAACACTGCGCCCATAGCATAATCACTGGCATCTGTCTCTACTTCAAAAGGCTGCTACAAACTAGGAAGAGCAAGTATTGGAGCATGACTAATCTTGTATTTCAATAACTCAAAAAAAATTTCTTGTTCCTTACCCCAATCAAAACCCTTACTCTTTGCGTCCACTATGTGTAGAGGTGGTGCAATTACCGAGAAACTTGTAATGAACTTTTGCATGTACTGTACTGCTCCCACAAAGCTTCTAGTCTTTATGGATCTTGTTGGTATTGGTCAATTTTTGATGGCTTCCACCTTCTTTGGATCCACTTGTAGCTCTCCTCCTCCAACCACGTGCCCAAGATATACAAGTGACTTTTTGGAAAATTCACATTTCTTCATATTAAAAAGTAGATGTTTCTCCCTGAGAACTTGCAAGACTTGCTGCAAATGTGTTAGATGTTCTTTCCATGTGGCACTAAAAATCAAGATATCATCTAGATATACAATGACACATGAATCTATGAAATCCTGCAGTACATCATTCATCAATCTCATAAATGTAGTGGGTGCATTGTATAATCCAAAAGGAAGTACTAACCATTCATATAAAACCTATTTTGTTTTGAAGGTAGTCTTCCATATATCCTCCTCCTTCATCCTGACTTGAGATCCAACTTCATGAAAAATTTGGCATGCTGAAGCTGGTCTAAGAGATCATCTATACGGGGAAGTGGATATCGGTTCTTTATGGTGATCTTGTTCAAAGCGTGGTAGTTGATGCACATTCTTGAAGAATCATCCTTATTTGGCACCATCAAAATAGGTGAACCACATGGTGAGGTGCTCAAACATATCATCCCTTGGTCTATTAGTTCTTGGAGTTGTTTCTTTACCTCAGTACTCTCCAACAAGGATTGCCTATACAATCTGATGTTTGGTAGAGGTGACTCTAGCAATAGTTGAATCTCATGCTCTACTTCCTGTTTTGTTGGTAATCCACTAAGAGCCTAAAATAATTCCTAAAAATACTGAATAATACTATCCAAATCTTGTTTTCATTGGTTAGAAATCTCTGAAACTTCTACCCCATCTTGTTTATCCTTTAACAAAAGTAAACAAAACTAATTATGATTTGACTGAATAAGCGATTTTGCTTGGTTAGCACTTACCATAGTAACCCGTGTCTTACATTGGTGTGCCCAGATGTTGTAGCTAATCCCATCCTTGACCCATCTGTACCGGTTTTCCCTTCTCATAAAGATAACATCCCTAATATACAAGTAGGGACTCCTGAATACCACATCAAAAGCATCAAGTGGAATAATGTCAACTTCAAAAACATCTATATATTGGGAATTTATCCCAAACTTGACCTTACATCTTCTTGTTACCTAAATTTCAACACCCTTCTTCACCCAACCTAAAGGATATGGGTGCGGATGCTCGTAATTCTCAAGACCAAGCTTCTTTACAACTACCTTAGAAATCAAGTTAGATTGAGAATCGGTATCAACCAAAGCATTTACCTTAGTCCTCTTGACCTAGATTTTGATCTAGAATAGTCTACTCATCTCCTCTTCATTGTCCATGTTGGTGGCCGTGCATCCAAGCCTTTCATCTACATCAGAGTCATCTTTGATTTCTACCTCCCCTTCTATCTTTATAGCTATCATGGACTTCTTGGAGTCCTTTGTTCGGTTCTTTGGATGTAACTCCAGATGAAACTTCCAACATGTAGCGTTAGTATGACCATTGATATCACAATTCTCACAAAAATTATTGGGATCTTTACAAGTATTTAAAGTAGTGGCAGATTGTTTACCTTTCCCTTTCCACTTACTGTTGTTACTTGTTTTCCCATAATCCTTTTTCTGCTGATTTGTTGATTGCTTTACCCTCGGCTCTACTTCTCTTTTATTTTTCTCATCATCTATGTAGTATGCCTTTACACATGCTTCATTGAGATCCTTGGGCTTTGTGGAGATGAATTTTCTTCAAAGGTGAGTGTGAAGTCCTCCCAAGTATTTAGTCAAAATATCCTCATCCTCCAAATCCATGTTTAGAAACATGACTTGCCTCCGAAACTCCGTAGTACAGTCCTGCACACTTTGACTAATGCCTTGTCTAAAATACTACCATTTAATCATTTGGTCAGTTTTATGGCCAATAGGATAGAAGTTAGCTCTAAGTAATTCCTTACATTCTTGCCAAGATTTCACAATAGGACGTTTCTTCTTTTCACAAGTAGTTAGATGAGTTTCCCACCAAACTAGAGCATGTCCCTCCATTTTGAGATGTGTAAAGGTGATCCTTTGTGCCTCAATGACATTATGATCACTAAAATAGACTTCTAACTGTTTAAACCATTTATCCAGTAATTCTGCATCTACTTTTCCTTCAAACCTTTTGATTTCAACTTTAGTCTCAACTTTAAAAGGAGTATGTTCAGATTTTACCTTTTCTCTTGTGTTAGAAGTCTCTTCTTCATGCTCTTCCCCATAATCTTCCTCATGGTGACTCTTGCCTATACCAAACTTTTCGGCTAAGCCTCGAACCACCGAGTCCATGGAGTCTTGCTTGACAAAATTTGTCTTCTACAAATCTACAAGTTCCTCTTGCCTTTTAAACATCCTATCCATCATGTTCTCTAGCATCTCTGTTCTATGGACCAAGTTCTCTTCCTCCATTTCTCCCCCAATTCTCTGTTTCCACTTCTTTGTAGAAATATCTAGATCGCAAGGTAAAGCTTCTTCTCCTTTAGATCTTGTCACTATCATACAAATTCAAGAATGAAATACCATAGTTCTGGACACTTGTTAGCTATGATACCAAGGTGATCTGTAAACTCTTCATCTTTGGAATTATTCACAAATCACAAAATTAATCATTGTTGTTTACTTTCTATTAGAAAATAACAGAGATAGCTAGTGAATGAATTACTATTGTGCTTAGAATCAACAATTGTAGTAAAGGAAATAATATAAGCTCATAACACCTACAATTTTAACCTGGAAAACCTCCAATGGAGGAAAAACTAGTCGGGAAAGGAAATTTCTCTTTCTTCCCACTTCTATTGGCGAATTCAAATCAACAGGTAAAAAATTTACAATAAGTAAGAAAGAGAAGTAGATAATATCTCAACACTTCCTTTCAGTTACTTGTTTGCTCTGTCCAACACTCCTTTCTTCTACAAAAATACAATTTCCAGCACCATGACTTCTTTCTCACTTGCTCCCATGCTTTGATGCCCTTCTACACTTCCTCAATCATGTATTTATAGCCTTTCTCTTGTCCTCCCGTGCACTAGAGAATGGGAAAGGTCATGAAGGAGAAGAGAAATGAACATCCTTTCAAATTCAGAGGCTGTTCATTTCAATTTTAGTTTTCTGTCCATAATGGCCAAGACTGCCACCCTGTGTAGACCGGTAGTCCTGGGACAACCACCCTGGCTGGGCAGCAGTTCTGTAACCACCACCCTACACAGGATGGTGACCCTGTTATGTAAAAGATATAACCTCCATTTCATTATTTTCTTTCTTTGTGCTGACTGTTTCTGATGAAGTAGAGTTATTTTGGATCCCTATGGATCAATGACTGATGACGGTTTAGAAGAAACTGATGACAGTCATGGGTAACCGACATCGGTGTTGGAAGAATGATATAAAATCAATAAATTTTTTGTTTTAGAGGTTTATCTGAGGTTACACAGGGATGGTAAGGGAAATGGTTAGTTCTATAGAGGTGTTGGGAATAGTTAGAGATATCCAAGGATTGGGTATACGTGATTTAAAGGGTTGTGGGTGGTGGAATTGTTGGGTTCACAAGAAGGTAATAGTGGTGAGGTAAAAATATAAATGGTGGTTGATGAACAAAGGTGAAGAAATATTATAAACTGAATAAAAATGAAATGGTGTAGGTTAGAAACACACTTACTTCTGTTAGATTAAATGGCTAGGTGGTGTTAGTGGTGATGGTTGATCAGTGAAATAGTGATCAATGCCATGACATTGCTTCTTGAAATGCTCTCATGAATGCAAATATCTTATGATCAATGGTTGTGATGGCTATGGTTGTCTAGATGTGTGAAAGGTATCTGGTTCTTGCTTACATGCAAATATCCTTTGCTCCAAAAATAGAGAATGTTTCCAACCTCTCCAACAAGGTTACCAAAATGGTTATATGGTAACTGACGACGGTTTATGGTTATCATGGTCAGTTTTGGGTTGACCAACGTCAGTTAAAGTGGGATATCCTAGGTTGCCTAAAATAACAGATCTTGGCTATCCTCTTCCAGATTTTACTCATTTGTGCCAGGTCTAAATGGAACGTTGCACTTAGATACGTGGGAATATTGTTAGAGGAAGAATAGGCGTGTGCTTTTAAGGTTATACTAAGTCTTAGTTAATTAAGGTAAGTAGGGATAAGTCTTAGTTAGCTATGGAAACATGTTATAAATAGGTCTATGGTGAGGTGTCTAGGTGAGGTGGTGGGGTGAGGTGGAAATTGGTTTTAATTAAGGTAATTAAATAATGAATGAAGTGAGGATGAGTATTAATTTAATTTTAAATAATTAAATTAATATTAATGTGGGGTATAAGGGTCATGGTTAGGTGAATGTGTGTAAGTTGGCTATTCGAAAGGGGACCAAGGGAACTATGACCCAATTTTAGTGTCTACATTTTGCCCCTTTTTTTGTGTAGCTTGTATTAGTAAGCGATGCTGACAAAAATAGGAAGTGATTGCCCCATGTGTGGGTAAAGGTGATCCCCCTCAAACTAGGCACTGATGAGGTGAAATATAGAAGCGGTGAGTGGTTTGATAAATGTGTAAGTGGGGAAGATAGGTGAGGAAGGGTTTGAGTATTGATGGAAAGGGTGACAGTCAACTTGGGTGATGGGTAGTAGGCCATGGTGAAAATCAGGTCATGGGTAATGGAAATCAAACAAATGCACACGTATAGATTGCAACACGGTACCAAGTTAAAGAGCTTACAAACTCTACATCCTCTAAGGTCAATAGGTTTATCCAAACAAGGGTGAAGTGATTTAGGTGTCCAAGGTATAGGATATGGTTGAGGAAAACAATGTAGGTTAGGTGTATGAACATTTAGATACGCTCTAGTACACCAAAGGTTTGGTCAGGATAAACGACACGGTAATAGGAAAGGTATGGTTATTAGGATAAAACAACATAGGTAACAACATCAAAAGGTATAGTGAGTACATAAGCTCAATGGTCACACCAAGTAGGTCAAGTTCAGGAAAACAAGTCATGACACGGGTAAGGCCAAGGTATAGGTAAAATAACAACTCCTAAGACACAACAAAGGAAATGTAGGGGTAGGTTGGGCATGTAGGTATGTTTTAATGGGTGTATGGAATGATAAAAAGTGGGTGAGCATGAGTGGTGATAGGTGAAAAGGGAGCGGGGTAAGAGTAACTAGTTTGAGGTATGACCAATGTCGGTTACATGTTGATTGACGCCGGTTCACTAGGGCACAAATATGATTGACATCAGTCATAGAAGATTGGGATTAAAAAGGAAAATTCTACTTTTTGTTGAATCATTTGTCATTTTCCAATAGTAGAAAATGATAGAGGAGTGGTGGAAAAGTGAAAAGTGACAGAGAGTTGAGTCGGTGAGCCTTGGAGCGGGTGATTGGTCATTTGATAGGTGGGTCCACGAGATCGGTGTGAGTGATTCAGTTGGTTGGAGGTTAGGAGGGCATTTGGTAATGGCAGAAGTAGGAAAGGGGTCAGGTGGACAACCAGTGCAGTGGCCCGATGTGCCCCCATAGAGATGGCATCGCGACAAGGTAGGATTCGGTCCCATTCTATGTTTGTTAGATGAATTTTTTTGTATAGATTGGGTTTGGGTAAAAATGGGTTTTAGGGGGGAATAAAATTTGAAGTTGGAAGGAGGATTGATGAAATAGGACTTATAGGAAGTGGTATGTAGGTTAAAGATGGGTGGGGATGGGTTGAGGTGATATTTGGGTAGGGAAGGGTAGGTTAGTATGGTAGAATTTGGAATGTTGAGAGAAAAGGGGCAGGTTTTTCTGGATTTGATGTCGCGACAATGACTAACATCGGTTAAGGGTTGACTGACATTGGTGGTAGTTAGCCAACATCGTTCAAGGATGAGATGACCAATGCCAGTTTTGGGAGACCATTTTCAGTCAATAAGAATCGATGTCGATTGACATTTAGAGAAAAATGGACCAACAAATGAGAGGGGGTGGGTGGGGGAGATAGGTAATGAGATAGGAAGATATTGTCAAAGGAAAATAGCTTGGGTAATAAAAATACATAGGGATGATACAAGGGTGGGGTGAAGGAGATAGGTCATGAGTAGGAAGGATCTTGGGAGTAGGTGGGGAGGTCCACGGTGAATGTGGGTATGATCATTATTTAATCATGTTATGGTTTGTTGGATGTAGGTAAGGGACCAGTTACAGATGTGAGATAGGGTACTGCCCCTATTAGTATCAGTACGAGGGAGTGTGACAGCCAAGGAGTGGTGCAATGTTGTATAAGTCAGCCTAATTAGGGTCACATGCTATCAACACGTAGTCTAGGAGCCAATTTTGATGGTCACACTCATTGACAGATGGGATTCGACGACCAACACCTTTCATCTGCCAATAGGTGAGATCAGCATCACCTTGGAGGATGTTTATAGGATCCTACGACTACTGATAGTAGGGACGTAGGTGTATTCCATTACCTTAGACGCATCTGAGGAGTTGATGTTGACAGTGTTCGGTGAGGAGCTGGTAGAGTTGTGGTTCCATAGTGCTAGCTTGAGTTATGGAGACATGTACGGGGCCCATCCTGAGGAGATGATGTTAGTGGTTCTGATTATGGAGGCATTTTTTATTTTTCACTCCCAGATGCAGAGGGTGGGAGATTTCCACGGGCATTAATGGGGGTTCTTCATGACATGATATAGGATAGGAGCCATTTTTTATGGGAACCAACAATCTTGGTGTAGTTATACAAAGAGTTGTGGGCCTATGGGAGGTTAAGGAGATTCAACCTATGCTACACATTTCTACTAAACTACTAGGAATATGAGCACATTGTGTGTGTGTGTGTGTGTGTGTGTGTCCAGTTAGTATGCCTCTTCTAGATGCATTTGAGGTGGGCTTGGTCTGAGTAGGCTAAAGGCATTGGGTACCTACTATTGGAGAGCATCGGGATGCCAAGGCTACACGTGATGTAGCATATTATAGGTGTGTACTAGAGGGGTTTTCTAGCATGGACATCATTTAGAGGTTGTATATGGGCTTCCCATCATATAGGTAGCTGGTCATGGAGCTACAGGAGCTACAATTGCTCAAATGGATAGAGGGATGTTGTACCGGGGAGCACGAGATGATACCTATAGACAGGGTCAGATGACAGTTTGGGTTGCCACAAGATGTGCCTCCACTCTTCCCAAAATATAAGAGGGATGACATGGAAAGGCCTATGCCTCTACCACAGCCGACAGTGCCAACAGAGTAAGAGGAACAGGTAGTAGACCAATGGATTGATGATGCCAGAGTGACAGCTAAATATAGACAATGGTGGGCATCACAGCTACAGGTAGTACCACCAAGGCCAGGGCAACCCGACTTAGCCACTATCATAGTTCAAAGGGACACCCTACAAGGGTAGGTGACTACCCTAGTAACACAATTCGGGATAGTACAGGGGCATTTGACAGGGTCAAAGGCACATGTAGTTACTCTATAGGCACAGGTAGTATTCCTTCAGGCCCAAGTTACACAGGGACAAGAACCCGCACAGGGTGGAGATGGAGATGGGGTATAGGTGGCCACCCTATAAGCACATGTTGTAGGTTTGTAGGGCTAGCTATCCACTTCATAGGCACAGATTGTGGCCCTTCAGGCCAAGGTACAGGCACAGGCACCCACACAAGATCGGGGACAAGGTCTCATTTTAAGAGCAAGGGTGGGACAGGGTCCCATGGTATAGGTATAAGGTCAAATACCGATGGCACCACTGCAGATAGTACCAATGGCCAGGTTTAGGGATGCCCTAGGTGAGGCCAGATATTATTAGGATCATTTGCCTACTATTGGGATGGATGTCCCTTCCTATGCATAGTACAGGGTTCAACAGACCTCGAGTGATAGGAAGAGATATCACACACATAGTACAGAGAGTACAGGGGGCCGACGAGCCCATAGACATGATCAGGGAGAGGCTACTATCTTACGGAGGCTTGACCTAGCTGCAGGCTAGGAAAAGGTCAATCCGAGACCTATACAGGGCAGAGAGATGATGATAGGGCACCGCACGAGAGCGGATGAGGAGGATATAGATGATACGGGGATGGACATTAGATGGGGAGATGACTGAGCCCCTCGTGCACCCTAATTTTTTATTTTTTTGATGTATATACCAGCCTATGTGTTGTAGAGGTGAGGATGTATATGAGAGATTTTGATTTTTTTTGTATATTCTACCAGCTTGCATGCCGAAGATTTTGAGACATTTGTATATGAGATTTTTGAGATATTTATATTATCTATATCAATGTATATTGGATGGACACGCATTTTTTTATGATGAGCTCGATGATTGTGCATGATGTACCTGTGTTAGTAGAATTTGATTGTTAATTGTCGACAGATGGAAACTAGGTGTATTAGGCATGGTGGAGACAGGTTGGTGTAGGCGTGATGGGGTCATGTCATAGGCATAATGGAGTCAGGTCATAGGCATGATGGAGTTAGGTCATAGGCATGATGGAGTCAGGTTGTAGGCATGATGGAGTCAGGTTATAAGCATGATGGAGTCAGGTCATAGGCTTGATGGAGTCAGGTTATATGTATGATGGAGTTAGGTTATAATTTTGTTTTAATGTCCAAGTCATTGGTAACATGGGAAATAAATGATGATTTATATGCATGTTATGGTTTAAGTTTCCAAATATTTACTATAGTGAAAATGTGAGAATGATAAATGAACAATGTGATGTTGTGTAAAAAATGTTTGTTAATTGTTGCTTGTTTGGCTTAATTTCCAATTGTTGATATAAAATGGAAACAAAGGTAGGATTTGAATAGGAAAATGAAGGGGAAATAGGTTAGGGTAAAGAATGGCCGAGCTAACCTTCAAGGGCCCCATGCCCTCGAAGTTTTTCCTACGTAGCCCCAACGAAAAGGGGCCTCAGGCTGATGTAGTTCTCCCATAAGCTAGGGAGGAATGTGAAGAGGTAGAGAAATGGGTTGGTATGCTTTAGGTATGATTGAGAGGTGAAAATGTAAGTGTCGATGGTCTGGTCTTGTATAGGATAATCAATAAGTAATGAGGAAGGTGAATGGTAAGAGGTGGTAAAAGAGCCGCTTAATTGATAAGAACCCTAATGACTCTACCATACCCAAGATGGGCTTATGAACGTAATACCCTAAAGGCGTTGCATAATGGACTATTCTAAGGGTGAAGAAATTCACATGGTCATGAACTGTCGCAGTTGTGGAAAGTCCCTTGAGTAGAGAGGAAACTAGGGTGTAAAAGGCAATGAGGTGAAAGTGGATGTTTTAGCATAACTTAGTGTATGACAACATGTTTACCTAGCAAGAAACCCAGGATCAAAATTGGGCAAGTCCATGATGACAAATTAATCATTTTCTTAAATATATTAATCAATGTAGGAAGTCTATATGGGATGAGTATATTATCTCCTTGAGGTCTTCGTGAAGATAATTGATGCGGGAAGCGTATAAACATTTTATTGTTTTTTTGTAATGACTTTATATAGTTGTCCTTCAAGGGAGCAGTCTATTTATAGTGGCGAGATAGAGAGAAGAGATGTCCCTTTTGAGGGATTCATATTTTTGTTAGAATTTTGACTCAAGGAGTTGAATCCCATTTTTTTTTGGACGTTTTAAGTCATGGATGAGACTATAGAGGAAGATTAGGTTCTTGTTTAGAAGACAAAACCATAACACACAAAGGTTAACTATGAAATAGGTGGTTTCGATTGATGAATGACCATGAGATTCCATATTTAAAAATATGAAAAGTATCCATGAGAATCATGCTATGAGTAGAGTTGTGGTACTCATATTGAAGATAAGGCGGAAAAGGTGACGGGTGATCACATGATTCTTGTTTAATCATTGATCCTAGAAAATGGGTAACATGGAAGGTGAACGATGCTCAAGGGATGAGCGGTCAATAGACAAAAGGTGATATAGGACTTAATGTCAACAATAAAATGGTGAAATATGTAATGCATTGAGGGGCTTAGGCTCGAGTTTACCTTTGAGTGAAGACAAATGATAAGCACCTGATCCATAGGCATGGGTAATGATATAGGGTCCAATCCAATTTGGAGAAAATTTTCCCCATTTACTTTTCTCTTCTTTAGTTACATGTTGATTTTCCTTCAGGACAAGGTCGCTGACCTGAAAGGTTCATTCATGGACACGTTTTTCATAAGCATGTTTGATACATTTTTGGTAAATTTGGAGGTAATCAAGAGCATTGAGATGGCATTCATCTTATAACTCAAGTTGTGTTAAACGGTCCTAGAAAAAATCATCATCATTGAGCATGTCTTGTAGTGAGATGCAGAGAGATGGAATCTAGACTTTGAAAGGTAAGACAGCCTCAGTACCATAGACCAGAGAAAAATGTGTGGCAGCAGTTGAAGTGTGAATACTAGTGTGATAAGCCCATAAGGTGAAAGGAATGTGCGTATTCCAATCCTTTCTAGTATCGTTAACTACTTTCATAAGAATTTTATTCAAGGTTTTATTTGTTGATTCTGCTTTGCCATGGTTTGTGGGTAATAAGGTGATGAGAAACTTAGTTAGATGCCAAAAGCATCAGACAACTTACGTAGGGTTTTTTTTTTTGAATTGCTTGTCATTATTAGTGATGAGGCGGTGAGGAACACTAAAGTGATAAATAATGTGATGGTTGATGAATTCACATATTTTCTCAACTTTTTTAGAAATGAGGGGGATGGCTTCTACCCATTTAGTGTAATATTCAGTAGCGGTTATAATGAAGTGATGGTGTTGGGAAGAATGGGGATTGATCCCTCCAACAAGATCCAAGCCCCATTGAGAGAAAGGCTAAAGGTCTTGTTTTACCTATAAGGCATGACTAGGTTTATAATGAAGATTAGCATGTTGCTGGAATTTTACACAACATTTGACATAGTCACAACAGTCATAGTTTAGGGTTGGCTAATAATAGCCAAGGTGAAGAATGTGTTTTGTGACAGCTAAACAACTAAAGTTGCCTCCACAACTTCCATCATGAACTTCCTTGATGGTGTAGGGAATTTCAGAACTCGTAAGGCATCATAATAGAATACCATCAAAGCCATGCTTATAAAGGAGACCACCCATGATGACATAGCGAGAGACACTTTTAAGAAAGGCACATTGTCCATTACGAGTGAGATCGAGAGGTAGAATGGAAAGGGAAAGATAGTTTGCAAACTACTTATACCAAAGGTCACATGGGTCAGATGCAATAGTTCTGACGGAGTAGACCTCAAGCGTTAAATAAGAGGGTGATTGTAACCTTTTTATTGTGAAAAAGATTTTAGAGTCAGCAGGCGAAGTGGGTATCTAAGAATCCAAGTAGAAAATGGTATCCAAAAATTTATTAGTAAAACGTGGGGTGGTTTGAAGTTCATAACGGTCAAAGGTAGTCAAAAGTATGTTGACGTGATGTTTATACTTTTGAAGTATTTCATTACGACACTAGTTTATACCTTTGAATTGGTTTATGACCAGTTAGGAATCACCAAAGATATTGATTGACTTAACATCTAAGGCATAAGCAGCTTGGAGACCCAATACGAGTGTTTCATATTCAAAAATATTATTTTTACAATCAAATTCTAGTTTGAGAGATAAAGGCATACCTTCACCATCGATAGGAATGAGGATAACACTAGCCCCACGCTGACACTTGGAGCCATCAAAGATGAGTGTCATTTGGTAAGAGGTTTCGTCTAAGGAGAGGGTAGCTATGGATTCATCTGGAAAATCAAATTTAGAGGATTGATTAGCGGAAAGAGGTGCGTCTACTAGTTGGTCAGTGATGGTTTGGCCATTGATAGATTTTTGATGAGTGAATGCGAGGTCAAGGTCGGTAAGAAGCATAAGCCAATGTGTAGCACATTAATGCTTATAGGGTTTGGCGTACATATAGTGCAGGGGTCAGTATTAGTAAAAATGAAGGTTTTGTGGTTAAGTAGGTAATGGCAGAGTTTGGTGGTGAAAAAAACTAAGGCTAGGTATATTTTTTCGGGATGGGTGTATCTAGTTTTGTAGTCTAGAAGGGTATGCTTATGTAATAAACCACTTGCTCTCTGTGTTGCTCATCATGATGAGTGAGCATGGCACCTAAAGAATGGTCAGTGGCATAAATATATAGGTAAAAGGGTTGGTCATCCTTAGGAGGAATGAGCACTGGTGATTGAATAAGGTATTGTTTTAAGGCATTAAAGGCTTTATGGCATTCATCATCCCATTTTAATGAAACATCCTTCTTGAGAAGATGATGAAATGATTGACAGTGGTTAGAAAGCTTTGAGATAAAATGACAAATGGATTGCAACTTACCTTGCAGGCTTAGAAGTTTATGGAGATTAGTAGGTGAAGGCATTTCTAGAATAGCCTTTACTTTAGTAGGATAGAATTCTATGCCATGCAAAGAAACAATTAAACCAAGGAGTTTTCCTGAAAGTACCGCAAAGACACACTTCTTTAGTTGAAGATGAACACAATACTTGATGAGGTGGTCAAACATGACCTTAATGACGGTCATGTGTTTAGCTCGATGTTTGGATTTAGCAAGAAGATCATCTACGTAATCTTCCAATATGTAATGCATGATGTCATGGAAGATGTAAGTCATGGGTCACTGATATGTAGCACTGTACGATGGAAAAGTGACATGTGAGCATGAGAATCTACAAGTAACTCTTCCTCACACCCGAACACTCAAGGTCATGCCCAGACAACCAGTGGGGATGGAATACACGTGTGATGTAGGTAAGCTAATTAGGTAATCTTATGTCTTCAACACGCAATAGTGGGATCTTCGAATCTAAGGCAAAGAAGGCCCTCCTAATCTAAACAGGTGTGATAGATCGTTCAGTGAGGATAGATGCTCGAAGGCTCTAATCAATATCGAGCTCTGCCGTTATCCAATCTATGGGTTGTGGAATATGTGGAAGATAACCTGTGGGTTCTTCGTATATATCTCCCGACAAGGTCATGAAAATGGAATGGCCAAATGTGTAGTGGATATTTTGGTGTTTTATGGACGATTCTATGGTCTAGTCCAGAAATATTTAGCTTGATTGGCTGCTACGTTTAATAATCATAGTTGTGTGATAATGTCTGGTGGAAGTGGAGAGGACCTAAATACCAGTGTTTGTAATCTAGAGTCAATATTTGATTGATTTGTAGGCCCGTTGGGTTGTGGGACCTGTGGATCACAACTATAAGTTTGTGGTTGTTGTGGACCTCCTATGGTCATGTGAAGAATCAATTCCTTCTTCCAAGTGTCTAGTAATCGTATGCCTCTTCAAATTCTTCATTTAGAACTAGAAGTTGCATGATTTTCTCATAGTACCTAATAGGTGTTCTGGTAACTTGGGTACATAAGCTAGTGTTTATATCAACGCGGAGGTCTCCTGTGTCTGGCTGTGGGACTAATGGATCACAACTGAATGTTTTCTCTCTTTCAGGTCCTTCTACAGTCATACAGATATCTATCAAGGCAGTCTATAATTTGGCTGATTTGACCAGAATGTGTGTGCTTTATCGTCTTCTATGTTTAATCCTCTTAGCTATGTGCTGATTTCTTGTAGGTCTGTTGTTGTTTGGAAGACCTGAATTCTAAGATTTTGGTCTATGTCAGTTAATGCTGTAATAAGATTTGGTTGAGGCATGATTGGTTCAAAAACGTATTCCCTGGGCTCCCTAGGTCTCGTGATTATCATACAAGATCAATATAAACTTAACTGAAACCAAATAATCTAATTATGCAAGATATATCTACAACATATGTATATTCCTTTTTTTTGTATTTTTGATAGAATTTTAAAAGAATCAAAAGAGCAGCTAATCTAATATATTCAAAAAATCAAAACTAATCTAATAAGAAAATTAAAACAAGAAAGGTAGCCCAGTGTAGCTATTTTCCTGTGCAGTTGTGAGTTTATCCTAAATAACTAGATAGCTGATTAACTTAATTGAAAGAATCTCAATCCTACCTCAGAAGTGAGGAATGAATCATAGTTTCTCAAAAACTATCAATCCCCATAGCTTTCCTGGTAATATCAAAAATGAAATTTAATTGAAATGAAATATTTCACTACTCTATTTGATATATTTTATCTAGAACTTTGACAGATAAAACCTAGAATTTGCATAACAGTGGCGAATCCAGTAGTGTATGATTTTGTCCCCTCAAAATGATCTCCTCATTCCTTCATGTCCACATGAATCCAGAAGAGTGTGTATATGCTAGTATCAACAGAAGAAGGTATCTTGAACAATGGTAGCTTTGGATATAGACCAAATACAATGTGAGTAGGAGAGGGATAGCGCAAGTGAGAGAGCTTGGCATATGCAATTCCTAGCGCGATTTATTGTGGGAATACAACGCAAGTGTACCGAGAGATTCTAGAATCTACGTTATGTGAATAACACAACGTGTAACTCTAATGGATGTAATCTACAAATGACACTACTCTACTCTAAACTAATTTGTATGAACAACAGTGAGCAAGATTGAAGCAAGAAGATCGAATGGCTTCTAATAGCAAAATAATAACTAGCATGGATACAAATATGAGAACAAAATGAATAATAAGCAAGAATTGAAATACTGAACAATGGAAATCAGAAGTTGAGGGGCCTTTTGCTTGAAAACAAGCTGGCTATTTATAGATTTCATATTCACCCAAAGGTAATTCCCATTAGAACTCTTTTACCATTAAAAAATGAAGAAACACTATTCCAAGGGACATAAAACATTAATACAAGCTAAGGTGGTTGAGAAAAGCTGGTGAAAGTTGAAAAATTACGCAAGTCATAATCAAAAGAACGTGCTGGAAAATGCGTGAAGGGCCGCCACCCTGCCAGGGTGGCAGTTTCATCACTAAAGGTCAAAATGCTATTAAAAAGGGGGGCGAGGGATAAAACAAGGCATAAGGAACTTGGATAAAGCATTTGGGATGCTAACATATACTTTGTGAGCTTCTATGGATCCGAACACCTTACGAGGTGACCTGTATCATCATTGGGGCATGTGTAACATTGTTCCGGTGATACAATACCCTTCAATTTTGGGTACGTACATATTGTCCCCTCGGAGAAGCGTTTTAGCCATGAAGAGTCATAAAATGGTGGGTCTGAGTATGGCGGTCCCAAAACAGGAAGTTAGAAATTATACCTAACACGCCTGTGTGTTGAAATGTCGCCATCTAAGTTCCCGCTACCTGTAAAATGGAAAGAGGACTCAAGTGCAGATAGATAAAATAAATCAAAAAATAAATACTAAATTAGTATGAAATGAGGACTTACCATTAGTGCAAGGATGAGAACTTACCTCCGTCAGCACTCTAAACCTATTAAAGGGGCATTTGAAATAAGTCAAAACACTATATATATAATGGGAGCATTTTCCTATTCATTTATGTGTGTTGATTTGATAGTTTTTGAGCTCTGGGACCCACGGTGATGGTTTTCAATGAGAGTATAGTCAAAACGTTCATATCAAGATAGCGATCATGCCTCTGTGAGCAAAACCTCGACCCACGAGATCTCAGGTTAGTTCTTCTTGATTTAATGTTTTTGCACCCAAAATATAAAAATGATGAAAACTTTGTCTTGGGGGGGTCATGTTTAGAAATGTCAATTTTAAATGTGTCTCTTAGGGGGGGTAACTAATGGGTAGGCTTTTGTTTTAGCTAAAATTGTCAAATTTTTGTATTTTTAAGCATTTTAGGGCATGCGACCCGTTTTTAATTATGGGAAAGGACCGCCACCCTGATCAGGGTAGTGGTTACAAGACCATCACCTTCCAAGGTGGCAGTTATGGAACCGCCACCCTGCTCAGGGCAGTGGTTCCCTCCAGAATGCTAAAACAACACTAGTTTGAATTCATTTTTACATTTTTAGCATTCTTACTTTCTTTAATGATTTTTCTAATGCAACCTTGACGCTAAATTGCTCCTTTTTGCATGTTTTTGGGTGTTTTGTAGAAGAAGGAAGAGTACATTAGATGGAGCTGAGAGAGGAAGAGTGATTGGCTTTCAACAGTGTTAGATGCTCTATGTCAGGCTGAGCAGGATACTCTTCAGAGGGTAGGTATATTGATGATCGCACAGGTCCCCCATGTTACACCTACCAGTCACATACTATGTGACATATTTTCTTACTGGGATGCGGATCAGAACACTTTCCGATTTCCAGGTGTTAGGGGTAAGTGGACTATCACCCTCGAGGATGTCTACCACATTTTGGGAGTCCCAATTATTAGGAGGAGACTTTCATTTGATACAGCAGTATCCAGAGCTCAGGGGACTCATTGGGCCACCTATATGGGAGACGCAGTTGTCTCCACTGGTTCGAAGAAGGGGGTGAAGGTCCGTTCTATTCTTGGCTTGCCCATCCCTCTGATCTGTCAGGCCATTATGGGCATCCTTGCTTCGATATTGATTAGGGACAAGGGAGGGGATACTTTACTCTACTTTTGGGCCCCCATCATCATACAGATTGAGGCACATGGTCAGATTTATGCCTGGGGAGCTGATATACTTAGGACTACCTATCACAGCTTGTACAGGGTGGTTCATTTACAGGGATAGTTGCTGAGCCATCCAACCTTAGTTATGAGTTGGGTCTATGAGTGCATCATCCCTTGTGGGAGAGGCATAAAGGTGGAGGATCCCGGGGCCGTGAGGGTAGATAGATGGAAAGATATGACAGTGCTTAGATAACCCCACTAGCCAGTTGCTTCCCTGACTACTGAGGATATGGAGGCCACACCTTATTAGGCCATGGTAGGGTTGTGGGGTGAGGAGACCTTCACTTTGATTTCCTGCTCTACTACATGGTAGCTTGTGGATAGGATGGGGAAGGTAGAGACACACCCCTTTGATCAAGTGCCTCAGTAGTTTAGCCTTACTTACATTGACATGCTTCCCCCAGTGGTGCCAGTGTTCAGATCAGTTCGGGAGGCTAGGGGAGGTCCTAGAGGCTAGGGTTGGACTATTGTTACTCATGGCATCCCTATTACAGCTAGGAGGGTGGTACACTCTTAAGAGAGAGTCGGTGCTCCTTAAGCACCTTTACTTCAGATTTCCACCGGTCCTTCCCATAGCATTGATGACCCCATTGATATAGACTCCGAGTCTGAGGAGTTCACAGGGGGAGAGACGGAGGAGGATACCGAGGACATGGAGATCAGCGAGTCGGGTGGGGAAGAGGATAGAGATTCTGAGTGGCATGACACTCAAGAGATTTTACAGGATGAGAGGGCAGAGCAGAGCATAGAGAGGGTGACTCTAGTCTCAGAGGAGTTGCTTTCTTAGGAACTAGGCAGAGAGGATAAGTCCGTGGTAGGATGCCATGTTGTCCTAGACATAGGAAGAGGACATCAGTCAACGGTAGTGTCTGTGGTGGGCACAGATCCTAGAGATCCTTCTTGGAGGCCCGGAGATCTGATTGAGTTATCACTCTTATTTTGATATTTGTTTTTAGCTAGGATTGCCTTAGTTACTACCTCTCTTTTTGTTCATCTTTGGTTTCACCTTTTGATCATTTTCTAATTTATTTTCTCCTTTGCTTGCAGAGACCGTTGATGAGTGGCGAGACTTGATTTTCCAGGTATGTACTGATACCCTGATGCTCCCCATGGAGAAGACTCATGCCAAGCTATCCACGGATGTAGGGGAGCCTTCAGCAGCTAGAAGGCATACTGATTTTTTTTCCCCCATCTAGCATGTGGCCAAGATGGTGACTTCCCTCTGTGCTGAGGTAGCCGGGTATAGGGCTGTAGAGTGCTTGATGAGGAGGATCTTCTCTCATAGCGAGGCTATAGCTACCATTCAGGATTGCGAGCCCTCAATGCGCTTAGAGCGCCGGCGTAGCCGGAGTCCTAGACGTGATAGTGTGCCTTCTGAGGGATCTCATAGGGATTGAGAGGCCATTTGGATCCTTTTGTAGTGACTCTTGCTAGATTTTTTATACGACCATTTTGTATTTTCTAGGCTCATTGAGCATTTTGACCATGCCTAGTGCATGATGGCATTGTACATAAAACATGATTATATATATACATCTCTTTTTGGATCTAGATCTCTTTGTATCTAGAGTTTTGTGATTCATTTTCAAATGTATACTAGATGCTTATTAAAATTTTTGTTTTTATATGATTTTTAGAATGTATGCAATGGAGAACAAATATCACAAATGTTTTCTTTTTGTATTTCGTGATGCTGATGTATGATGACGCAAATGAACTTGTGATCTTGAACTTTAGTTTTCATAAGCAATTTTCTAGTACTTTATATTGTTTTGACAAAATGTGATGATGAACTGGTATGATGAGCAGATGAACTTGCCCCACTCCTAACTCCACACAACTAGTAAGATGCAAGGGCTCACCACCAAGAGCTATAAATGGCGCAAGCTATGAGGTGTGTTTGAAATGGTAATGATGGGAGATAGACAAAGAGTTGGTGGCACCAAATTAGGATGCTACAAATCTATCCTACTCAAGTGACTCCATAGTTTAGAATGCAACTTGCTTTGTAGTTTATCGAGACTTAGATCCATAGATGGCCACCTGGTTGAAAAAATTTGGCTTTCAGGGTTTTGAACTGTCTTGGAATTTTGGACATATAATTCATTTGTTTTTTACTCAAGATTTCAAAGGTTTGTTTGAACTATTGGCTTATGACCTTCAATGTTTACTGTCAAGAGGACCCCCTACACCTTGCCTCATGCTACTAGTAGGAAGCATGGGCTTATCACCAAGGATAAGGCACAGGTGAGTAAAGGCATTCCCATCCTTTCCCAACCCTACGTCACTAGTAAGAGACGCAAGCTCAACACTGAAGATTGGTAGGGCAAGGAAATGTGTAAAAGTAAAATTTTCTATTTGATTTACTTATTTGAGCAAAATGTCAGGATGTTCTTATTTCCAAAGAGATATATATATATGGCATAGATGTGACACAATGAAGCTTCTAGAATAGACCATAGGCAAGACACCTATCCTAGGAAGAAACCAAAAGTGAGAACAAACATGCAGGCCTTGGAATGGCTACCGTTAAGACTTTGTCATATCTAGCCTTAATTGATGAAATGATTTTGAAACAGTTGATGATGTTATGAAAATGAAGAACTATGATTTGAATGCTCCTGTCAATACCATCAGAAGTTTGTAATGAATTTCTTAAGAATAAGTCCCTTGATCACCAATTTTTATGAAGTGAGTGAACAAAATGAACCTAACTAAATGAATATGTAATGTAGATATAATTATACAAATAGTGCTGATGCTTCATGCATAAAACCATTTAAAATGCAAGGAATTGACTAATTCATTGAATTCCTCACCTTCTGGTGTGCACAAGAGATATGCACCATTTCTGTAGTCTTTCATGACTCGATATGGGCCCAACCATTTAGGCTAGAACTTTCTTCCTTCGCAAGTTTTCTTACCGATCCAGCTGTCTAATCTTAGAACTAGATCTCCTTCATATATTTCTCGCTCATAGACCTTTTTGTTATACTTTCGGAACATTCGGTTAGCATAGGCTCTATTCCGTTGTTCGGCATTTAACTTGGCCTTGTCTAGGATTTCTAGTTGGGAGAGGCATGCCTCCCTATAAGATTCTTTGTCCAGAATCCCTTGTAATGAGATGCAGAGACTAGGTATCTCAACCTCAAGTGGGAGAAATGCTTCTGCTCCGAACACCAGCGAGAAAGGAGTTGCTCCTGTTGGTGTTCTTATTGAGGTTCAGTGGGCCCACAAGGCTGGATATAATTTTAAATGCTAATCTCATTTGTTTTCCTTTACTGTTTTGAGGAGAATAGCTTTCAATGTTTTATTTTTCACTTCAACCTACCCATTGGCTTGAGGGTAGTAAAGAGAGGCCGTGTGATGGTTTATTTTGAACTTTCTACATAGCTCACAAACCTCGTCATTCTTAAAGGACATGCCATTATCTGAGATAATGCTTGTGGGACACCATACCTACAGATAATTTGGTTCAAAATGAATTTTGCGATCGCCAAACTTGGTACAGTGGTGAGAGGCATGGCCTCCACCCATTTGATAAAATATTCCATGGTTGTGATTAGAAAATTATGGCCATCAGTTGACAAGGGAGAAAATTTCCCTATCAAATCTAAGCCCCACGTGGAGAAGGGCCATGAAGTCACTATTGGTTATAGGGATTGTGCTGGCATGTGAATCTCGTGAGAGAATTCTTCGCATTTGTGGCAATTACATACAAATTCCACTGTGTCATGATCGAGAGTGGGCCAAAAATAGCCCATCCAATGTATTTTACGAGCGGTGGCATGACCACCGAAGTGGCCCCCACATATCCCACTATGGGATTCATGAAGAATCTTCTATGTTGACGCATCTTAGAATCATGCCATCAAAGGCTCTACGATAGAGTACTTGGTCTAAAACAACATATTTAGCGGTAATATTGCGTAACCACCTTCTTTGTTGTGACATGGCACTTTCCGGGTATGTACGGTCCATGATAAAATTGATGATATCAGTATACCAGGGACATGTAGAAATGAGGGGTCTGGTTTTGACAAAGTATACACATTCATTGGGAAAGTCTAGATCTACTAGCTTGCCTCCATCTGTGGATTGTCAGCTAACTAGTCTACAATGATTTGTCCTTTAACAGATTTTTGGTTTACGAATTGTTAGTGCAAAATCACAGCACCCCTGGATGTAAATCAGGCTTCTAGGTTGATCACTTTGGCATCCAGTGTGATTGCATAACATTGAATCCTTTCTCCAAGTGTGGGACTTGAAAAAGTGAGAAAGGATTCTCCAGAGAAGGCTGGTTCCTATTCCTCTGTTCAGATGCACACGAAAAAATGCAGAGGTTTTGCTCGAAACCTAATCTAATCTGCCAAGGAGACAGGGTAAGAAGATGCATAAAAATAAATCTAAACTAATAGAGGTGATGCACCGAGGAATGAAGAACACCTATCTTGCCAGTAAACATAGACCATTCAAATGTGATATAAGATCATGCACAGATAACAAAACTTGTAGTGAAAGACCAGGAGGATGCAAGATGAACATAGAGAGGGTTGAGAATCATCCACAGACATGTATTACTTGCTCCAAAGATTGATACAATACACTGCAGAATGCCAAGAGGCAGAGTCATATTACAGTTTCAAATGAGAGGTTCGAACTCCACAAATTCGCCTGATAGGAGAAGAAGGGAGGAGCAAAACAGAAAATGTTCGACCCTTGAAAAGAAGCTCCTCTTTACAATATATAGAAAGAATGAGAGAGGAAAGAGAGAGGGGGAAGCCAAATCTACTCCAACCACCTCTAGGTTGCATTCAGTTCATCTCATTATGACAGAAGCGGCGGATCCTGGAAAAACGGCGGGCTGTCCAACAGAAGCGGCGAACTGTCTGCTGCATTAAAGTTGTTTGTTGAAGCATTACTTCTGCTTGTTATTTCGTGCCAGAGGCATTTCTTGATTTTCTCTCTCCAAACTGAACCAAAATGCAAGATTGACCCCGGAATCGTGTAGAGAATCTCACAAGCTTTCCGTTGATATAAAGAACGTGCAAATCCGAGCTCTGTATCGAAAGATATGTCGATCTGAAGATTTAGGGCACAAAACAGGTGAAAATGGATTTTTGAATTTCTTCCCACACTCTGCCACCTGGATGACACGTGGCAGGTTCTGATTCGCTGAGCAACTCTCTCTCCTCCACCTCTCAGCGGGCTCTCTTTTGAAATTTCCTTGTGGGCCCTAGCTGGGACACGTGGCACTATCCCATTGGTTCGGGCTGACCCTTCAAATCTCGCCCTTTGACCTTTTCCCTTGTGACACGTGTTATGATTTGGTTGGTTCTCGGCCCTTTCAGCTCCTTCACGTCCACCGCGTCCATTTGTCCCAGATGTCCTAGTGCTGCTTGGGACAAAATCCTCCAGTTCGCCCGAACCGGCCGGTTCGCGTATCTTTGTCCCAGATGTCCCAAAGTAGTTAGTGCGAAAGTTCTCCTTTTCGGCCGATCCGGGCTTTCCGCATCCGCCACGTCCATTTGTCCCACTTGTCCCTTTGCTGTTTGGGCTGCCTGTAGGCTTTTCGGCTGATCCACGCCTTGATGTCCCAAATGTCTCGACTGTCCCGAGGACTAGGACTTAGCCGATTTTCACATTTTTTTCTAGCCCAAGCTTATCTTCTGCAACTTCTTCGCATCTTCTCAGAGCTTGCTTTTTTCAACCTGGACGGGAGAGTTAGAAAAATTTCTAAAGGGACCCTAGAAACATGACTTTTTTCCTTGAATCAATTTATCTACCTGGGAATTGAGAATTCTGATGCATGTTATCAAATTAACCCTGGGGGGGTGAATTTTGGATAACATGAATGTTGACTCAAATTCTCCCATTAGGGTTATGAAACGGCCAACTTTTTTAGATAAAGATCCTTGTGTGAGAAATGTTCATAAATGGTCTATCTTTACAATGACCCTTTTTTCCTGGTTTAACATGTAATGTCTCAAATGTTTTGTTGCAAAGATTATGGAAAGACATTCTCTCTCTACCTGTGTGTAACGTGTTTCATAATCAAGCAATGTTCAGCTAATGAAATAGATCACACATTCTCATTTTTCATCGTCTTCTTGAGCCATCATGTAGGCCAGTGAGACATGAGTGGCTCGTGAGTATAGGATCAAAGGGCAGTCTAGCTTGGGAGGCATTAGCATGGGTGGTGACAACAAGAAGCTCATAAGTACTTTGAAGGCCTCATTGCAATCTTCAGTCCAATTGACGCTATAATATTTCTTAAGTAGATTGTTGATTGGATGAATGAAAAATATTAAATCTGGGATGAACCTTCAGATTGCACCAAGTTTCCTAGGAAATGACCTGATTCCAGACTCATTTGAAGGTGGGATCATTTTGAGAACAACCCATATTTTGGTCGGATCAACATCAATCCCTCGTGAAGATATGATGTATCCTAAAATTTTGCCTCCTGTTACACCAAAAATGCACTTCTCTAGGTTTAATGTGACACCATATTCAATTAGTCATGAGAGGATGATACGGAGCACCTCCAGATGATCATAACGTTTCTTGGCCTTAGCTAACAAGTCATCTAATTCCACAATTTTATGGATAAGATTGTGGAATATATAAGTCATTGCCCACTGATACGTAGCACTGCCGTTCTTAAGACCAAATGGCATAACAACATAACAATAAGTTCCCTAGGGATTTATAAATGTGGTTTTGGCTTGATCTTGTTCAGATATTTTAATCTGATTGTACCCTGAGAACCCATCCATGCAGGACATCAGTTCAAATCCAGCTGTTGCATCAATGATAACGTCAATGGATGGTAATGGGAAATAATCCTTGGGACAAGCTTTGTTAATATCCCAAAAGTCTATACAAATGCGTATTTTGTTAGGAATATCTTGTTTAGTGCTTCACATTATAATATAGTTTGTGTATTATTAATGTAAAAGGAATTACTATTGTAATTAGTTGTTTTATAAACAACTAATATTTGTTGGCTTGTGTAGTGGTTGAGTAGGTTGTACTCACCCACGTAAATAGGCTTGATGGAGTTAGTGGTTATACTTGTTTCCTAAATTATAGGAACAAGTTATTCTATATATTCTGTAATACAAACTTGAATGAATATTGAAGGTGAATTATTATTCCGTGAATTAAATTTTCTGTGCAAACCTGGTGTGTGCTTTACATATTTTCCCATTATTTTTGAGGATAGGAACGATATTAGACACCCATTGTGAATAGTCAATGAGTTTGATGAATTCTACTTGGAGAAGTTTTATTACTTCCTCTTTTATAATGAGAGCCACTTTTGGCTTCATTGGTCTTGATTTCTATTTAATTGGCTTCACATCTGGTTTAGTGATGAGATTATGTACCGCGACTTGTGGTGCAATTCCCGTCATTTCCTTATAGTTAAATGCAAAAGCATTTTGATGTTCTTTAAGGATTCAGGTGTGTATTTCTATCTCCTCTAGAGTTAACGAGGATCCCAACTTCAAGATTCTTGGTTCTTCCTCCGTTCCAATGTTTATGTCAATTGTTTCTTCTATCAAAGATCCGTTACCTTCTTCAAATTCAGGTGGGGCTAGAGGTAGTTCCAAGCTTTCTCTATTTTCTATCTCATAGATATCAAGATCCTTCTGTGGAGGAGACTCTACCATGGGATTTCCAAAGTAGGAAGATGAGTGTGGTATTAGGGGAAGATCAACTATACGGTGAGCAAGGTGTAGCTCTGCATAGGCATTTAGATATTCGAGAGTGACTTTATCACTATCAACATGATGTAAGATAGGATACTCATTCTCAACTGTATGTGTTAGAAGAGGGTTCGTTGATATTTTCTTCACCAATGGTTCAGTACAAAGTGATACCTTGAAACTTGTATCTTCTAACTCATTACTTGGGGTAAAGCACGAAGCTGAGGTTGCTATTGAATCTGTGAGAACATTCTGTTCTCGTGAGATTACCTCAATGGATATGAATTCAAATATTTTTCTTAGATCTAATACCGTTGTTTTACAGAGCTGTAAGTACTCAGCTCTAGTTTCATATACTTCGGAGACTTGGTTTGCAACTAATTACGAGTCTCTTAATACTCTGATGTTATTGACACCGATCCTTTTGGCTATGATGAGGCTAAGGAGGATGGCTTCATATTTAGTGCCATTGTTTGTACATTCAAAGTTTAACTTAAAAGAAAAAGGTAGGATCCTTCCCTCAGGGGAAGTGAAGATTACACCTACCGCGGCTCCATAACAGCATCTAGCTCCATCAAAGTGGAGAGTCCACTATTTACTAGGAAAAATGGATGCTGGGACATTCTTTGTGTCTGTTTCTTCTGTTTTGATTACTTCTACCATGCAAATTTCCTCTACTAGAAGAGAACCAACTCCTAGGGTACATCCCATACCTTTGGAATCAAATGGTAGGAAAATTGGTAGATCTTGTTTAAGTAATTTGAAATTTTTTGTAGTAGTTCCTAATGATATTATTTTTACAACGTTAGCTTCGTCTTTGAGGGCTGGGATGCCCTTGACTAGGTTTGTAATTTCTAGTTCTGTTGTAGGTATTAATTTTTCTTCTGGTTTTGAGTCGATTGGTTAGTTAAGTTGGTTTTTCAGGAGTTCAAACTCAAAGTGAACACCTAGTCTTTTCTTCATGTCTGCTAGGTGTATGTCGAATGGTTTTGGGTCACCTTTTTCTATGAATATCTTTCCTAGGTATAAGAATCTTATTTCCTGGAATAACGTAGAAGGGATTGATTTCATGCAATGTATCCATGGTCGACCGAGGATCATATTATAGTTGGTCTTCTGATCTATGATATAAAAATCAGTGAGGATTTTCTTGGGTCATAAGGTGACTGGTAGTATTATAGTCCCAATTGAAGTAGCTTTAAGGCTATCATAACCTCTTAGTGTATTTCTTGTTGTGGAATAGTTTGTTTCTCCATATCCTAGCTTTTAAAGGAAAGAGAAGGGAACAATGTTAACTGCTGCCCCATCGTCAACCATTGCACATTTAACGTAATTATTGTAAACCCACACCTATAAATGTAAGGCCAGATTACCTCTAAGTGCAATTTCAGCATCTGTTGGCATTTTTTTTATGTTGAATATAAACTCGGTATCCTTATCTGGCTGCCTTGGAGGGTGGATATTGAAGTTTGTATGGTTTACTTATGTTTCTAGAGGTGGAGTGATGTTAATTAAATGACCTATACCTAGTGCTTCTAAAAGAGCAGCCCTATGGGCAAGAGAGTTCTTCACCAAATCCAAAAAGGAGATGTGAGAGAAGGTCTTTGTTAAGTCATTAATTAAATCATAAGCACCCATAGGTTTTACCAACGTTTGTTGAATGTTATCTGGTTCTAGTGGATAGATTGGATTTGGTTGAAAATAATATTCTTTTGTTCTTATTATGGCTTCTACATGCAGCTCAGTATCTAACTCCACTAGACCAACTATCTTGGTTCGTGGTTGACTTCCTAATTGCGGTGCGACAGGTGGATTTAGTGAAGTTGAGGCTTCGTGATCGTTATTTCCTATCATTATACCTTTGTTCGTCCCATTTGGATTTAATTTATTATTTCTATTGTGATTTGGAAGTGGATCATTGAAGATCTTAAGAGGTTTTTTTTGAGGGGAAACTACCCTTGTTAAGGTATTTGGCATAGGTATCACAGAATCTGTTAAGAACATATCTATGAAGAGTTGTCTTTGTTCCTCTGGAAAATGTTGCATGAACTTATTGTAATCACGGAAAGTCCTAGTGTCATGGCCTCGAATTTTGTGGAAACCAAAATACGAGTTGGGATTATAATTCCTAGGTTGTTGGTTTGGCACGTATTGTGGTCCAAAACTTTGATTAAACCGTTGACTATTAGGATTAAAGTTTTGCGTTTGTTGTCTTTGGTTTTGATATATAGTCGAGTTCTGACTTAGACCCTGTGTATAGATATGTTGTCGTCGTTGTTGTTGTTGTTGTTGTTGTTGTTGTGGATGATTAAAATCCACCGCGTTGATTTTTGGGGTAAAATTGTTGTTTCGTTGATTGTTAACTGGTGGTGGAACATTTACAATGTTTTCTCTTTTAGTTTGGTCAGTCACTCCATTTGTTGTCACTTCATGGTTTTTGTTAAGGATTTTAGGTCCTTGATTGGCGTTTGTGGTAGTAGGATAAGTCGTAGTGTTTTGGTTGGGGATGATTAACCTCCCATTTGTTCCATATGTCTTGCGACCGCTATCTATTGTAGCTTGATCTATTCAGAGAGCACTCTCGAGCACCTCATCATAAGTTCTTAGTGGGAACTTATGGACTTCTTCCTTTATCTCTCTATTGAGAGAATGAAGGAATAAATCACATAGTTCCATATGATCCATGTTTGGAGCGCTTGCTGAAGAATAAAGGACTTTACACCATCTTTGGATTAAATGAGCAATAGATTCATTATGTTCTTGTTTAATATGCAAGAATTCCTTGATTCTTATTCTCAACAATTTGTTCATGTTGAACGCCTTGATGAACTCTGAAACGAGTTGTTTAAACGAATGTATTGAGGCTTCAGGTATTCTGTAATACCAATTAAGGGCGATACCCTCTAAAGTTTTGGGGAATATTTTAGCAACAACTCCATCCCAAGGGATCAGTTCTCGAATGGCTCTCCTTTGTACTTGGGTAGATCGGGAAGAGGTCTTGGAAGCATGATGCTTCGTATAGTGAAGTCCAAAGGTTCTTACAAATATTCTAAATAAGTCCCTATCGCATAGGTTTCAACCATTGATGGTGCTTGCTGAGGGGGGGTGGAGGTGGAATGGGTTGTTGATATGGCATAGCATATGTATTTGCAGGGGCATAAGGGAATCCTTGTGGTTGAGTGAACATGCCAGGAGAAGAAAACATATCTCCCTGTGGTGACTTGGAATACATGTTTAAGTATGGAGGAGTATTGCTCAGGAATGGGTTATTTTGTGCTAAGCCGGGAGGTATCATATTCTCAACTAGAGTGGTATTTGAAAATGTGGTTCTAGTTGGTGTTTTTTGTAAATACTGAGGAGGCATACCCAACGTTCCTATTCCTATGAGGAGGTCTACTTGGCTAGGATGATGTGGAGGATTGGAAGTTATTTCTTACATGAACTATGAATTTTGATTCGCTTGAGCAAGTTCCAACCCTCTAACCTTCTCAACTAAGGCTAAGATGACTTTGTTTGGTGAAGACATGGTATTTTTCCTTAGTGGAATTTGTTGTATATCATGAGGTTGTATAGGCATATGGTACCCTGCTATGAATTGATCAATGCCATGCCAAGTTTCACTAAGGGAATTTCCTATAGGTAGAGGAATGGGGGTATTTTCTTGGAATGAGACCTCAAGTTGTGTTTGCAAACCTCCTATAGGTGGGTACATACTTTGAGAGCATTGTTCACTCCTAGC
Source organism: Taxus chinensis (assembly GCA_019776745.2). NCBI lineage: Eukaryota > Viridiplantae > Streptophyta > Pinopsida > Cupressales > Taxaceae > Taxus > Taxus chinensis. The sequence continues at coordinate 118,688,795 of CM034152.1, forward strand.
ATAATGCACTAAGTATTCGTCATCTAAAAGGAGATATGGATCGGATTGTCTACTAATTTGTGGTCTAAGCAACATCTGAGGAGATGAACCAAATTCTCCAGTGAGCATCATGTTGTTTGAGCCTGAAGGCTCTGTTTGTTGCATTTGAGTGAGCTAATCCAACTTCTCTATTTGGAAAGAAGAACTGTATCTAGTATTTTGAGGTGGATTTTGTGTTGATAATTGGTTAGTTGAATAGTTTTCACCCCATGCTGAGAGTGAGGGTGATGGTTGTCTATTTAGTTGATCATAGTATGCTTCAAGACCTAGGAGAGGTCTTCTATATGCATCGTATCCCGACATATTCCGAGGGTATATAAATACCTACAGAATAATGGGAATAAGTGAAGGTGGATAAAACTAAAAGAAGAGTGTGAAAGTGAAACAATTGTTATTTTCACGTAATTGTTATTTTCACGTAAGTTTCACCAATTTTTGTTGGTGAAGCTGATGTGAAGGCTAATGAGGTGGAAAAGACAAAAAAGTATACTAATTGGCAGAACAAGTAGAAATCTAACTCTGAACCAGAAGGTAGGAATTGTGTTTCACGTCGGGTTCACCAATTTTGTACGATGGAAAAGTGACATGCAAAAAGAGCATGAGAATCTAAAAGTAACTCTTCCTCACACCTAACCTCCTGAGGTCATGCCAAGACAGCCGGTGGGGATGTAATACACATGTGAGGATGTAGGTAAGCTAATTAGGTAATCTTATGTCTTCAACACGTAATAGCGGGATCTGTAAATCTAAGGAAAAGAAGGCCCTCCTAACCTGAACCAGTGTGATAGATCATTTGGTGAGGATAGCTACTCGAAGGCTCCAATCAATATCAAGCTCTACCATGATCTTATCTATGGGTTGTGGAATACGTGGAAGATAACCTGTGGGTGCTTCGTATAAATCTCCTGACAAGGTCATGAAAATGGAATGGCAAAAATGTGTAGTGGATCTTTTGGTGTTTTATGGACGATTCTCTAGTCTAGTCCATAAATCTTTAGCTTTATTGGCTGCTACGTTTAATAATAATAGTTGTGTGATAATGTCTGGTGGAAGTGGAGAGGACCTAAACACCAACGTTCGTAAGCTGGAGTCAATATTTGATTGATTTGTAGGCGGTTGTGGGACCCGTGGATCACAACTATAAGTTCGTGGTTGTTGTGGACCTCCTATGGTCATGTGAAGAATCAATTCCTTCTTCCAAGTATCCAATAATCGTATGCCTTTTTAGCTTCTTCGTTTAGAACTAGAAGTTACATGATTTTCTCAGAGTACCTAACAGGTGTTCTGGTAACTTGGATACGTAAGCTAGTGTCTATATCAACGCAGAGGTCTCCTATGTCTGGCTGTGGGACTAATGGATCACAACCAAATGTTTTCTCTCTTTTAGGTCCTTCTATAGTCATACAGATATCTATCAAGGTAGTCTATAATTTGGCTGATTTGACCAGAACATGTGTGCTTTGTCGTCTTCTATGTTTAATCCTCTTAGCTGTGTGCTGATTTCTTGTAGGTCTGTTGTTGTTTGGAAGACCTGAATTCTAAGATTTTGGTCTATGTCAGCTAATGCTGCAATAAGATTTGGTTGAGGCACAATTGGTTCAAAAACGTATTCCCTGGGCTCCCTAGGTCCCATTATTGTCAAACAAGATCAATATAAACTTAACTGAAACCAAATAAACTAACTATGCAAGATATATCTACAACATATGTATATTCCTCTTGTTTTGTATTTTTGATAGAATTTTAAAAGAATCAAAAGAGCAACTAATCTAATATATTCAAAAAATGACAACTAATCTAATAACAAAATTAAAACAAGAAAGGTGGCCCGGTGTAGCTATTTTCCTGTGCAGTTGTGAGTTTATCCTAAATAACTAGATAGCTAATTAACTTAATTAAAAGATTCTTGATCCTACCTCAGAAGTGAGGAATGAATCATAGTTTCTCAGAAACTATCAATCCCCATAGCTTCTCTGGCAATACCAAAAATGAAATTTAATTGAAATGAAATATTTCACTACTCTATTTGATATATTTTATCTAGAACTTTGACAGATAAAACCTAGAATTTGTAGAATAGTGGCGAATCCAGTAGTGTATGATTTTTTCCCCTCATAATGATCTCCTCATTCCTTTATGTCCACGTGAATCCAGAAGAGCATGTATATGCTAGTATCAATAGAAGAAGGTATCTTGAACAATGACAGCTTTGGATATAGACCGAATACAATGCGAGTAGGAGAGGGATAGCACAAGTGAGAGAGCTTGGCATATACAATTCCTAGCGGGATTTATTTTAGGAATACAACGCAAGTGTACCGAGAGATTCTAGAATCTACGTTATGTGAAGAACACAACCTGCAAATCTAATGGATGCATCTAAAAATGACACTACTCTACTCTAAACTAATTTTTATGAATAGTAATGAACAAGACTGAAGCAAGAAGATCGAATGGCTTCTAACAGCAAAATAAAAACTAACATGGATGCAAATATGAGAACGAAATGAATTCTAAGTAAGAATTGAAAGGCTAAACAATGGAAATGAGAAGTTGAAGGGCATTTTGCTTAAAAACAAGTTGGCTATTTATAGATTTCATATTCACCCAAAGGTAATTCCTATTAGAACTCTTTTACCATTAAACAATGAAGAAAAACTATTCCAGGGGACATAAAACATTAATACAAGCTAAGGCGGTTGAGAAAATCTGGTGAAAGTTGAAAAATTACGCAAGTTGTGATCAAAAGAACATGCTGGTAAATGCGTGAAGGACCATTGCCCTGAGTAGGGCAGCGGTTACAGGATCGCTACCTTGCCAGGGTGGTGGTTTCATCACTAAAGGTCAAAATGCTATTAAAAAGGGGGGCGAGGGATAAAACAAGGCACAAGGAACTTGGATAAAGCATTTGGGATGCTAACATATACTTCGTGAGATTCTCTGGATCCAAACACCTTACGAGGTGACCTGTATCATCATTGGGGCATGCGTAACATTGTTCTAGCGGTACAGTACCCTTCAATTTTGGGTACGTACAAGCACCAGTGTTTTTTGAGGCCAAAAGGCATGACTCAAAAGTAGAAGGTCCCCTAAGTGGTGATGAAGGAAGTTTTGTGTTGATCTTCTAGAGAAAAAAATGTTTGATTATAACCCGAGAAACTGTCCATGAGTGATAGCATTTCATGGCCGGCGGTGAGATCAAATAGTTGGTCAATGCCTGGTAGGGGAAAATCATCTTTGGGACAAGCTAGGTTGAGGTCACAGAAGTCTGTACAAATGTGGAGTTCCCCTGTTACCTTTGTGACAGGAATGATGTTAGAAATCCATTGGGGATATTCAATGGGTAGGATGAAGGAAACTGAGAGAAGGCACTGAAGTTCTTCTTTAACAAGAAGAGCAATGTGAGGATGCATTTTCCATAGATTTTTTTGATGGGTTTGGCATTAGGAATGGTTACGATATTGTGGACCACAATTTTTGGGTTAATACTGGGCATATCAGCATAGGACCAAGAAAAAGTGTTACTATGATCCCGAAGGAAAGAGGTAAAAGATTCATGTTTAGCAACATCTAAAAACTACCCTATCTTTAGTATATGCAGGTCGTCCTGAGCATTAATGTTTATTTTGATAGTCGATTCATTCAACATAGTTTGTGTCTCAGAGGGTAACGACTGGTGAATATAAGAGTCTTCCACACCAAGGTAGGTGAGAATGGACTCATCATCCCGACATTGAACAACATTAATAGAAGGGGTATCATCATCGATCATGTCAGGATATAGGAAGGGGGGAGAAGAGGGAGCCTCACCATCACATTGATTAGTTAGAGGTCTCAGGGAAATTGTGTTTACAAAAAAAAGTTAGGAGGAATAGACTCAGGATCTATGGGCTCTGTGGGTGAAGATGGTGACATGCGTGAATGAGGTGGAGAAGGTTTCTCTTCCTCAATGAGGTCGACAAGGGCCTTCTTGGGAGGTGGTGTGGAAAAGCCAATGCCACTACAATCATTGTCTTTATGAGTAGTGCAGGAAATGACAGTATGGTGGCCCTGTTAATAAAAACCAAAGCCAAAACCTTTCCATGCACAATGGTGATGAAAGTTTGGGCGAAGTGATGGTTAGTAATGGATTTTGGGTCAGATGAAAATGGTCATGTTTAGGATGGAGGTTTGGGTGAATAAGTGGAAATATCAATTCCCCCATACATTAGATTGGTACGAAGGTGAGGAGGATCATAAGGAAAAACCTTTCCTAAGCAGTATTCATAACTAGGGTCCTAGTACAGGTTCCCATACTCTTGCAGAGTGAGGAATGTGTCGATGTTGTATAGGTGGTACTCCCCCAGAGTGAGGCATTAAAAAACACCTTCTAAGGGTTCAGTAGTCAATATGTGGGTAGCGGGGACAGAGGAATCACTAGATTATTGGGAAGTAGATGAGCCAGCTGCAGAGGCTATGGTAGGAGTAGGAACAGTAGGGTTATATGTGGGAGAAGTGGCGATAGAATTGGTGGGTAGGGACATGGGTGAAGGAGAAGTGGGGGTAGTGACAGATGTCTTGACTGGTATAATTACATCATTGGGTTGGTACAACATGTTACAAGTTTTAAATGGTGACGGGTCAGTTGGGATGGTGTAGTTATGTTCATCATGATCGAGTTTTACACAACGGTGAAAAGATGAAGGGACACAAACCATGACACAAATCCAAGGTCTGCTAAGCAATAGATTATACTGGAAATCCCCCTCTAATATGTAGAATAGTTTTGGGATAGTGTGAAGGCCTACGTGAACATGAAGGATAATAGTGCCAAGGGTGGAGGTGATGGCATCATTGAAGGAGCACAACATAAATAGGTTATTATGCATACAATTAGAAGGAATACGTATTTGATTGTATGCATGGGAGGAGATGATGTTAATGCTAGCACCACCATCAATCATGACATGTTGTATGTGTATGTTATTGATATAAATAGAAATGAATAGGGCAGGATCAGGGTCATCTGACTGGAGAGGTAGAATATCCTCTTCAGAGAAGCTGAGGGTGGTGACTTGAGGAGTGGTCATGGGGGTAGAAGGAGGAGCTGATTTGGTTAGTAAGGCCACATGGTGAGGGGTGATAATTGAGGCCACTGGTCTGGGCTCATTGGGTAGAAATTCAATGGATTGTTAAACCTAGATAAGGGCTTGTATGTGGGATTCAGAAGTCTGGACGAAATCATACAAATACATCTTTAGAGGAGATTGATGTAATTATTTTATCATTGCGAGATGGGTGACCCCATCAGAGATAGGGTATGTAGGTCTATGGATGGTGATTTTGGGAGTGGGTACAGATGGTATATTGGGTACAGGGTTGGTTGATGGGCTAGTTCCTTTTTCTTTTCCTTTGTTTTTCTAGTCACGGGTAGCAACATGATCCATGTTAATATGAGGGGAGGGGATGAATGAAGAAGGTGTAGGATGAGTGGTATAATGGCATGATGGGAAAAAACCTATCGAGGGAGAAAATCCTTGTGAAGTGAGATGGATGCAATGGCAATTAGGTGGTGATTTGGCTAACTCTCTAATATGGACCATGTTGATGTCAAATTTTGGAGGTGGGAAAAATGGTATTAGGGGTGGAGATATTGATCGCTAAATGGGTAAAGGATGATGATATGTGGTGACAGGTGAAGGTGGAACATGGTCCTCATCAAGAAGATCATCATCGTCAAAATTTTTTTCAGGAGGACAAAGTTGGAGAAGAACGGTCTTTAGAGCCTTACAATTTTCTACATCATGTCATAACACATGATGATAAGAAAAAATCTTGGTTTCATCAAACCCTTTTGGTTTGGGTTTGAGTGGATCATAAGGTTGAAGTGGTGGTAATGTGATGATGTAAGTCTCTAAGAGATTTGTTAAAATGTTGGCGTAGGACCTAGCTAGTGGATCACAATGGGAAGTGAGTGTGGGTTTGGGTATAGGTGTGGATAATCGTGAGGGAAGAGGATTAATAGGAGGGGGAATGGATTGTTTCAATGGTTTGATAAGTGGTATGGTTTTATATTTTTCTGGCATCTTCTTGGGGAAATGTGGGGTAGAAGAGCTAGCATGGTGGAAGGTTTTATTTGTTTGAATGCTTTATTGGAGGGTAGTGGGTTCTTATCTTTGCGTTGCACCTTCTTGGGTAAAGGTGACATTGGGGTATGAGATGTAGAAGGAAAATAAGATGGTGGAAGAGGACAGGTTACCCATGGGGACAACCAGGTTGTAGTGGTGTTGGTTGGTATAGGTAGGGTAGATGGTAGGGGTTAAAGTCGTATAGGTAAGGTTGGGGTTATAGTATCTAGTGGAGGTATAAGTGGTAAGAAGTTTACAGGTGAAGGTGAGGGTGCTTATTTTTTGGGTGAATGAGGCATAACAAAGGCTCATGATGAAGCAATAGGTTGCTTATCCTTTAACTGGCCTTGGGTAAGAGACTATTTGGTCAAGGTTGATAGATGGGGCCCCAGGATGGGCGGAAGGGGGGAAGGTGATAAAGGTGTGGTAGGAGAGACTAGTGTACATGGCCTAGAAGGTTGGGTCTTACTTTTAGGCAGGAGAATAATGTTGCTGTAGAATTGGGAAGATACAACTAAATCCAATCTGACAGGTGGGTGAGAAAGGATTGATGTTGGCATGACACCCAAAGTAGTGATGGGTCTAGATATGGGTGATGGGATAAGTGTGAGTAGTTTTTTAGGTTTGGGAATAGTTGTAGTGATGGGTAGAAGTTTGGATGGAGGTAGGGAAGATGAAGATGAATTCATTTCAATTGGCATGGTCAGTGTAGTTTTGGTTTTCAAAAATACCTTTGGGTAGATCGTGGAAGTATCTTCAGGAAATATTTGCATTTGGGTTAAAACGGGGAGCCGAAGACGTCCCCAAACCATGGGATGATCAACGTAATCCAAATAATTGACCAGCCATGAAAACATGACTACTAAAGAAGAGGATGAATGGGTTAGGTGAAAATCCCTGTAAAATATGTCTTTGAGACAAGGAATTGGCTAGCCTCATATTTTGTAGGTAAAAGAGACAAGATCATGTCAATAGGGTCCTGGGATGCTAGGGGAAAACTATCCCTAACATGTAGTGACATGTCTAAAGAATATTCCATGGGTAGGAGAGATAATAGGTGGGGTGAGGTAGACTCCTCCCTTGGTGGAGGAGAAGGTGATGATGATTCTCCTGTGGATGGGAGAATAACAAGTGCTGATAGTTCAGTAGGCCAGAAGGCAGATGATGAAATGACATGCATAAAAAATGTGGGTTCCTCCATAAGAGCAAGGGAAGATAAGGGGGACTCCTTTGTGGGTGGAGGATTATAAGAGGTATGTTCCTCTATGGGTGTAGGAAATCATGCCAATATTTCCTCAATAGATGAAGTAGGTAGGTTTTGAGGAACAGTTAGCAAGATATCAAAAACTGGGTGAACTTCACGGACATTGTTGTCGCTAGATGAAGGTTCGCTATTTTTATCAGATGATGGTTTATGATTAGGGAATGAATTTTTGAAGATGCAAAAATTATGATTTGCTGACATGTTCGGGTTGTCTATGACAAGGTATTTGTTTTCTATCATCTCTTGAACAATGTTTTTAAAAGTTATGCAGTTACCATCACTATGTCCTTTAATGCGATGATAATTACAGTAGTCATGTTCTTTATACCATGCGGGCATAAGATGAACGGGATCAAAACATGTACGAGATTATATGGGAGGAAGTGTAATGGCTTCATCTTTAAGAACTTATCCAAGACTGAAGAATAGGGCTCTCTAATCGAAGTCTACTTTTATTGTTCCTGCCAGAGCTGAAAGGCCTGGATAGGAGAAAGATTGGAAGAAGATTGGGCCTGATTAGAAGGATGAGGTGGACCCACCTTGAGGACTACCGGGTTAGTAGATCCTTGGTATTTGAATAGTTATTTAGGGGTTTTGAAGATGAAGAAGAATCACTTGATTTGAATGGGGTGTACTTGTTCCGTAATTGGATTTTCTTTTCTTCAATGGCACAAATTTCCAATTTTCAGGCCATGGTGAATGCTTCAACAAAGGTTCAGAAGTTTTGGACTTGCAATGGTAGTGAGATGTGTGTAGCACAAGATTTAGCAACTCAATAAGTTCAGTCTAAGGTAGTTAGAACATCAATTGGTTAATAGGACTACGCCAGCTGGCAACAAAATCTGTGATAGATTCATCTTCATACTGTCGAGTTGAATAGAGATCGGTCATGGTGACTTTCTTGGTAAAATTGATTGAAAAATGATCTAGGAAATCTTGGGCTACCTGATTAAAGGAATAAATAGAATTTTGAGGTAGTCCACTGTTCCAATCCAATGCTGGTCCTATCAAGGACATTGGGAAAGTTTGTAGGAGTAAATCATCATCATGGGTGATTAGGTAACACCCATGTTTGAATGACCACAAGTGTTGTTCCGGGTATTATTTACTATTAAAGTGATTGAATTTAGGCATTTCCCAATGCAATGGGTAAGGAAAAATGGGAATAGATAGATAGATAGGCTTGTTACATATTTCATCATATGTTAAAGAATTATGGGATCGGAAAACAAATGCTTATAAGGTCTGCATCTTCTCCATCATCATTTTAATGAGGTCATTAGTAGGTTGGGATGAATGGGTTCCCCCTGCAGAAAAAGGGGGCTGATGTTGAATGTATGAGGTGGGTGGTATGCTGGTGTATAGTGGCACTGAGTATGATAAGTGTGCATGAGTAATGGATGTAGGTGAAACATAGCTAGCATAAGCGATAGATGAGCTCGAGGGTTTTTGGTAGTATGTGTAAGCGTGTGGGGTAGTCATAACAACTCTAGTGGCGATTGGGGGTAAGGATTGTGGGATGAAAAGGATGATATTTTGGAAAGGGGTGTAAGTTACCGACATGGAGGTGGTTATGATGCAATGGGTATATGTGAAGTGGCGGGTACAGATAAAGCTATACTCATAACAGTTGTCAGAGGGACAATCGATGTCACAGGTTTGATCGATGATGTAGATGTTGTAGTTATAGCGGTTGTGGGATTTAGCTGAGACACCACAGGTGATAAAGTGGATGATGGTAGTGCCAAACTAGTGCTAGATGACACAGAAGTGGGGGCTAGAGTAGGAGGGATAGATACAGGCATGACGTATATTAACTGTCCTGAGGAATCCCAGATGGAAGAATGAGCAAGGTATTATTGGAGGGCAGTGGGATTCTAGTCAAGGAGTTTCACGAGCTCCTCATCGCTAGTAGCGATGGGGATAGGCTGAGTCAGATCCATAGGTGACAAAATAAATAGTGGTGATGGACTAGGTGGGAGTGGCTGATGGCTGGTGTGAAATATAAGGGTGTTAGTTTGGCTATGAGTAACCACCATGTGAATCAGTGTATATAAGGTGAATTGTACTCTGTAAATGACACAGGGAATAATAAAGATGGGAAAAAAAAATTATGGGAGGGAAAGTATGTAAATTTTTTGATTAAAATCAAAAAAAAGTGACTGACGTTGGTCGAACTGACCGATGACGGTTAAGGGGTGACCGATATCGGTTACAAGAACTGATACCGATTACTGTGAGAAAATAACAGTTTCAAAAAATGAGGTAGAAAATGATGATTGTCAGATAGGAAAGGTGTAGTTAATGACTATTATCAGAGTGCAAAGAGTAAAATGATACACAAAGACTCTAAATAGAAGAGAAGATGAGATAAGTTTCTTTTGGGTAAATTTACCAAAAGAACAAGGAACCAATTCCTGTTAGGTAAACTAATGACGGTTGCTAGAATGATGCTTGTTACTATGAAATCTGAAGAATGAAGAAAAAATGAATTTTTGTGAATTTAGATTAGATGAATAATCAACCAGAAGTCTGGAGATGATAAGATGAGGTCCTGAAAAAATATGAGAAAGTCAAAATACTCCAACTATGATGGCGGAGTGTGAAAGGAAAAAATAAAAAGTGAAGAATCATATCATCACACCTCAAAACGCAAGTCAAGCACAAAGCTAAGAAAATACGTAATCCAACAAGTGAATTTAGTTTGTTTAGATTATGATATTTAAAATACTGAATCGTGAATTTAGAGTATATTTTTTGGTTGGGAAGGCTTCCTATGAAGACGGAAATTCTAAAGGTGAGGTTTCAGGGTATGGTATGGTGGAGGTGGGCCATTCTCTGAGGTGATGAATGAATAGAGATAACCAACTGGGTGCCCACTGTTAATCCTTTGATCGTTGACAGCTTCCTCCAGGTGGGATGTTGTTTAAGAAGATGTATATATTCCAATTTGTGCAGTTTGGCAAAGAGAGAGAATAAAGAATGTGCATTTCTACGATTCAGTTATGTCAACCATCAACTGGGCATTACTTCCAGCATATAGGTTTCCCTCATTTTAATGTAAGATAAAAGGTAGTGAATCATAATTTTATGCAAATGTTTTAAGCCCAAATCAAAGTGTGATATTAAATGTAACAAGTAATGAATAGGAAGAGGAATGCCCTTTCACTAATGCAATATTAATGAAAGAAAATAAGTATTCTTTTTATAGCACCAAAAACATGATTTCTTTTAGACAATAGAAAGAGAGGAAGATTTTAGAGAGGAAAATTAATGCGTAAGCTTTTCGAAAGGGAAACAAGCACACAACTTTTTCCTACGAATGAATAAAATGCAAAGAACCCCATATGGGTCCCACCGAGCATGCTAAAATGTTTCACCATTTTCTTTAAGTTTTTTAAATGAAATAGATAAGGGTGTGGGCCAAGGAGGAATACTTGTTGTGATGGTCAGTTTGAAGGTCATTGCATGCGTTCTGACTTCTTGATCCAATGCTGACTATGGGAGCTTCATTTTGGCTAGGAGGAACTACCTGAAATACATAACAAGACCATAAGAAAGATTTTAACAATATATATCAGTGGGCTGCCTAGCATGTGCTAGATCTAGGAAGTGTGATACTTCCTCAGTGGAAGTCAACTCACTATTTAATACAATTTAATGCAAGAAATGACATAAATAAATAAGGTTCTATTGTAGTTGATATGATTTAGGTATCTCATCCAAATACAATAAGAAAATCTAACATAACAGGCTAGGCTATGATCAGATTTGAAAGTAGGGTAGCTAGTCAAGGTGTTAGAATAGGTCAGGGTCAGGTTCTGGGTCACTTGGGTCACTTGGATGAAGGTTATTAGGCTCTGTTATTATATGGATTTCCAAATACATAGACCGATGATGGTTTAGAAGAAATTGACGACAGCCATGGGTAACCAGTGTCACTGTGGGTAGGATGATAGAAACTCAATAAAAATCTAGTTTTAGAGGTTTTTCTGAGGTTACACATGGATGGTAAGGGAAATGGTTAGGTTTTTAGAGGTGTTGGGAATAATTAGAGATATCCAAGGATAAGGTATATGTGATTTAAATTGTTACAGGTGGTGGAATGGTTGGGTTCACAGGAAGGTAATAGTGGTGAGGCAAAAATATAAATGGTGGTTGATGAACAAATGTGAAGAAATCTTATAAACTGAATAGAAATGAAATGGTGTAGGTTAGAAACACACTTACTACTATGCAAGTTTAATGGACGATTGGTGGTGATGGTTGATTGATGAAATGGTGATCATTTCTGGAGCAGTGCTTCCCGGAATACTCCTGCGAATGCAAATATCTTCTATTCAATGATTGTGCTAGCTATGGTTGTCTGGATGTGTGAAAGGGATATGGTTCTTGCTTGCATGCAGATCTCCTTTGCTCCAAAACTTGAGAATGTGTCCAACCTCTCCAACAAGGTTACCAAAATGGTTATATGGTAACCGATGACGGTTTAGGGTTACCAACATTGGTTTCAGGTTGACTAGCATCGGTTAAGGTGGGATATCCTAGGTTGCGTAAAATAACAAATCTTGGTTATCCTCTTCTAGATTTTTCTCATTTATGCTGGGTCTAAATGGAAAATTGTGCTTAGATACATGGGAATGTGGTTAAAGGAAGAATATACATGTTCTTTTAGGGTTATACTAAGTCTTAGTTCATTAAGGTAAGTAGGGCTAAGTCTTGGTTAATTATGGAAACATGTTATGAATAGGTCTATGGTGAGCTATCTAGGTGAGGTGGTGGGGTAGGGTGGAAATTGGTTTTAATTAAGGTAATTAAATAATGAATGAAGTGAGGATGAGTATTAATTTAATTCTAAATAATTAAATTAATATTAATGTGGGATATAAGGGTCATGGTTAGGTGAATGTGTGTAAGTTGGCTATTCAAAAGGGGACCAAGGGGATTATGACCCAATTTTGGTGTCTACATTTATAACAAGGGATCTTAAAATTTCCAGCTGAGGTAACAAGGTGAATTAGACTTGATTTCATAACATTTCATAGGTAAATTTTCACAATAATGTTGACCTAAAGTATATGAACAAACCCATTGAAGATATAAAAATTAAAAATTTAACTGGTATGTGGATGTGAATGAAATTGTCAAATTTAGATCAAATTTTGGATTATTTAGTAGTATACAGATGATCCATACAGGCATGTGTTGGGATTTTACAAAAAAAAATAGGAATGATTATTGGGATGAATATATTGTTGTGAAATGATGTAATTGCTTATGTGAGTGATTGAGCAGTGTGAATAGAGAATCGACTCATGCAAGAGAGATAAGGCAATGTCTCCTAGTCTTGTAACATGCACACAAACTACGATTTAGCAATAAATATAAATTTTTCATTTCCAAATGATAAATTTCCAAATTTAGGTGTCTAAAGTTGTCCCACTTTAAAGTATAAAATGAAAATTACGTGCTGAAAGGAAAAGACACTTGGGTGTGTAATTGAACTTCATTTATTCTTGATTTTTTTGATTTGAATTATGTGTTTGCATGCTCTATGATGAAACCTACGACATTAAGTGTAGCTAATGCCCGTAATAATTTAAATTTAACTCAGCTTAGAAAATATATTTGTAACTTAAAAATTGAACTTGTAACTAGTAAAGTAAAGTAGGCATAAGAATATGAGTAAAATTGTTTGCTTTACTGAAAGACAAACTCTCAAAAAAATATAATTAGAGATGTGGATTAAAACTAAGCTATTAGAGGATTTCAGGTGATCATCCCCTAAATTTACTAAAGGCTATGTTGGAGTTGTAGAGTATTTAAGTGTCACTTGACCCAACACCAAAAGAAAGGTGTCTCATGACTTTCTAGTTTCCTCAAGAAATTTCTAGAACAAGGAAGGGTGTCATAGGGATTTTAAACACTCCAAAAATTCTCCTTAGAAGAGTGAGAAGAAGGGTCTCATAAGGATTTATAGTCATGCCAAAAATCTTCTTCCCATGGACCACATCATTGTCGATGAATATAGGTCCCATTGAAATATAACAAAAAGTTGAAATAGAATGATGTGTCTCAATCCCCCACTATGTGATGTCCCTGTGATTATAAAATATGTAATCTTGAATATAGTAAAAGGAGAAGAATTTTCATGCCTCCATAAATTATAATAAAAAATTTCTTGCCTTATGTAGTGCTAACAAGAAATCCTCACATCTATACCAAAATACAATAGACCCTACTCTAAAATATGTAATATGTTACTAAATATTTATTAGAAACTTATAACTATTTGTGATAATTTAATAATTTTTTAATCTACTTAAAATATGCACCCAAGACAAAAACCTCCACCCTAGACTATAATGCCTTATGGTTTCATACTTTTTCATAATTTAATACCTATATCTAATATTTTCCTATTTTTTATCTAATTTTGTTCCTAAGTATATAGACCCTATATCATTCTATAAATGAAGTCTAATTTTTTTCTATGTGCATGATATGCATAGATATTTTTTCAATAAACACATTGAACCCCCCACTCTTTGGAGGTGAGTGAGATGTGCAAATAGAATGCTTGACAAAAAACAAATTATTGGTATCCATGTTGGATGCATATGATAGTTAGTTTTGGATCACATAGATGGTTGTTATAGGTGTCCATTGTTGAGATCGTGTTCCTACAAGATTGTGCATGGTAGAAACCATGTCATAGAGAGATAAAACAAGAAAAACAACAATCACATAATAAATCAAGCATATAATTACACAATTAATATCGCATATCATAGTCATAAAGAAGGCTCGAATAGAGGTTGTAAGCCATCAAATTTTCACATTCACAACAAGAATTAGCAATAGTCTATAGAAGCCACAAACAAGGGACACCAAAGTACCACAAAGAAAATCATAAAAGAATTCATATGATAAATACATGAAAGAAAGTATACAAACAAGAAAGTAATTGAATATAATAGAATACAATATCTATCAGGCACATAGGTCAAGAGAATCTAGTACTATGCAAGACGTAGGTAGTACCCGTATTAGGTGAAAAATTAGCATAAATCATAATATAAGAAATTAATTCTAATGAGGAAGTGAAAAAAATTGTATTGAACTAACTCTTGACCGATTGTGACATATTCCCCATTTCATCTCTTAAGATGAAATATGGCTTAGGCTTATATTGGTGGCAGGTAGATCTGATCTATAGTGAAGTGAGCAAAGCAGGTTGGGTGCTTCCATAGAGGGAATCCAAATGAATGTCAGGGGGGAGTAATTTTGTATCAAATCATGTATTCAATTTAATAGTTTTGGAAGAAAAATGGACTAAGAGGGGGGGTGAAAAATTCCTTCAAGAACTTTAAAAAATTCAAATTTGCTTGCTTAAACCATAAACCATTCAACCATACGTTAATGTGTGCTTAAAATTCATTCAAATGAGTTTAAACATGACAAAGACACAAGAACACAAAATATAAGTGAAAAAAAATCAAGGGGAAGAAAATCCACTGAAAATTATGATTATATTACTCAAATCAAAAGTATTTAATGAAGCACCAACTTCACATGGAGCACCAACCCTACAAGGAACACAAACCCCCAGTTTAGAAAAGAACCAATTCCACATGGAGGCTACAACCACCTAATATGATCAAGGACCCACTCAATCACATTTATATTAATATATCTAATGTCTTGTAGCTTCCACAACTAATATAGATCACAATTTCAGCTCACACACCTTCAAACCCTCTCTTCTTCAACTTTCTCTATCTCACACTTTCATGACCTCATTTGGATTCAAACCCTTGAAAACATGCTCTCTAACAATCCTCAGACATTCAAACACTTCCTCGGCTCTGATTTAATGCCTTCATATCAATTTCACACTCTTACTTGGTTCACAATTTTTCCCTCTCTCCTAGCTAGTTCACATTTGAACCAAAACACTTGCTTTATACCCTTCTCAACTCAAAAACATAAGACAATTCAGTTCTAAACAAATATCTCGACCAAAATAACATGAAAACATGACATTACATTCATATAAATTCATGAAATGGACTCATATAGGTCAGTCATGCTCTAACGAACTAAACAAGATAAAATATTTCTCAAAACCCCATCACTTGATTCATCATAGACCACAAAACTCATCACCATGATTATTCAAGATTCCAAATTCCTCACACATGTCAAATATGACATAACAACATCATCCATTATTGTACATTAAATTTAACTAATCAAATTCTTCATAAAACTAACAAGAAGTCTCATATCTGACTTGATGCAGAGAAAATTAGAATATTTGTGAATTCAAACAAGAAAAAAGGTTCAAACAACCACTTACACCAAAACTCTGCATATGAGGATCTTTTCAAGATGCCTAAATTGTATAAAAAAATGCAATAAATAACCAAATTATTCTAAAATGGATTTCTCAACACCATACCCTATCTCTAAAACCTACATTCAATGTAAAGTGACTCAAAATTGATTCAATCTCATACATCTTAATTTTCACTCACCTTCTCCTAACTTGCTATTCACTTCACTTCATTAGTTCTAAGCAAAAACTAGAAAATTATGGATTCTTATCCCTCAATGAATAATTCCTTGTCTTGTACCATGTTCCTCACTCAATGAAAATGTTAGAACAATAAAAAAATGGATACAAAAGCTCAAAAGTTTAACCTTTTACCAATCTTGACAAAGTTGTCCTTTGGTGCTCCCAAGACCAAGTAGCCTATATGATCTATGGTTGGGAGGTTTGGTAGATACCTAAACAAGATGTAAAATTCCTTGGATTCCCTTAAACATCACTATGGTGTATGCCAAATTTAGTTGTCTAGCTCACAAACCTCCTCCCTTTATCAACAATTCTCACCTCTAGTTCACAATTTCCTTACTAGCCTCATCCTCATGCATTTTAAACATAGCTCACTTTACCAAGGTCTTAAATTCAAAATCCTAAACCTTGCTTCCTTTGTAAATTGGCTCACAGTATTATCCCTCCCATTGTGTAAACTATCCTTCTACAAGACTATCATAAATAACTCAAGGAGTACCTAATGAAATATAAAATTACTTCTTGATTGCATTTAAGGCCCATGGAATAGAGGTTACTTTCAATTTGCATGCTTAGGTTCAATTTTTAAATGATCTAAATTCAAATTTTTCTTCAAACCCTAACCAGGGTTTTCTGAGTACTCGAAATTAAAGAAAATGCTCTAAAAATCTTTGAATTCAATATCAAGGCCTAAAAATTTAGCAAGAAGAGCGTTTCAACCTTTCAAATGATTTTTCCATACAGTGGGCTTGGTCATCACATTAAATCTCTTTTCTCTCATATTTTCCTACTATCCTTCCTCTAGGTGCTCAAAGACACAATCATGAAATGCATATTTTCACTAAAACAAAGCAATCAATCTTTCTTACCAAGGTCTAGATTCTTCACACCATAGTTTACACATTATAATCCCTAATAAACTCTTCATTATGCCATTACAAGGCTTCGCAGTCACATTATATCAAAAACAGTCAAAGGTTGCTCTTAACCATGAAAATTTTATTCAAGAAAACATGTTTACTCAAAAATATAACTTGCACGTGTCAATTATTACTACTACACCTCATAATCATCTTGATACACCTTCCCTTTTTACTAATCCTTCTACAAGGTTTACCATGCACGTGTGAACCTGTAAATCTCCATCCTACATGATTGTCTCAGTCCACAAAGTAATAATACATAGGTTTACCTAATTAATGAGTTATCAAACTTATTTCACTTCTTCTAAGAACTATCCACAATCACAAGTGAGAATAAACAAGATACAAGATTCTTTAAAGATCTAATATAAAATTTAAACAACACCATGCCATAAAGAAAATCTTTTAATCAAAACAGAGTACTATATTTTCATATGATCTTTCTCTTACAAAATTACAGGTACCTGTCTAGAGTCCATCTTGTACAATCCTTCAAGGAACTCACTCAAAACTTACATCCATTATCAAGTAAAAAACCATCTAAATTTACTCACCTTGCCTTCGAATTCCTTGCATGTATTTCTTATGAAGAGTCTCAAATAATTATTGAAACCTCACTGTATTGAGAGTGAGTCTTATTCTTCAATCTTCTTCATGCAAAATTGGGGCTCATATTGGTCATTATTCTTTGCATACTTTCACCTTCTCTCCATGTTCTCTAACTCACACTTTTATAGGAGCATTCACTCATATTACATTCCTAGACATCAATACCCCCCTTAACAATTATGACAAGCCATTATTGTCCTTTTACATGTTTTTGAAATTTGAACTACATTTTGGAGGGAATTATCAAAATTCAAATTTGAACCATTTGACTACCTATCTCTCCCTCCCTCATGCCTTCACCATATTTCAATGCACTTGTTTTGAGCCCACATCATCTAGTTGGAATGAGAAATTGTCAATTTGAAGGTTCTTTGAAGATGGCCCTACATTATACTCCCAAGGTGGAGAAAATTATATTTTTACTTGAGTTTCATGGTGGATTTTTCATCAATTTTACTTGTTTTTAGTCTTCCTTCTTCACTCCCATGGTTCTTGTTTTCTTCATGACGACCTGGGTCCCAAACTTTTATTTTTATCATTCCATTTTCTTTGAAATTTCTCCTTTGCTTCTTGATATCCATATTCTTTTTTACCATCATCATGCCTTCATCCTTTTTACCTGTGAAAACAAACAATATAATAGAAAATTCATACTCTTCCTCATCTTCTATGCTTCTCATCATCTCTGCATAACTCACATCCACCATGTATTCATTCATTTCCTTGCTAAAATCTGCATGTTCTTGTCTATTTTCTTTCTCATTCATCTTATTCACGATAATAAGTTTTCATATACACGTACCTTCTTATTATTTTCTCTCATTTTGATCATCTTGTACCCAAGAAATCCCCTCTTCTTCAGGTGTACCTGTACTTTTCTCTTTACCATCCATCTCTTCGAATAATTCTTACAACAATGCATCACATTCACTCATGAAAAGTTCATCATATTATTTTCTATCATCATGTTCATCATTCTCAAATGCACTCATGGAGTCATTTTGTACAATTTCAAGTAATTCATGTAGATATTCATTAATATCAGTCCATAATTCATCAATTTTGATTGTCTTGCCTTCACTTTTTTCTTGTTTGTCTACTCTAACGTCTAAAATTCGCTTGTTCTTTAAGGTTTCATCCTCTTTTCTCTTCATCTCTTTCACTCTTTCCTTATCCATGCTTGTTTTATTTCATTACCATATCATCTTTGGTTCCTTGAGAATTTATTATGCCTTTAAGAAGTCTATTTTCTCTCTCTTGTCTTATCTTGGTTCACTTGAGCTTGTTATTAATTGCTTTGACTTTTCTTCTTTTCTCCCTACTGTTGGGTTTTTCATCCACATAGGCATTATGTAACCATGCCCTTTAAATGGATTTTATATCTTCTCTTGAATATTTTCTTCATTCTTATTATTTTCAACCTCTTTCTCTTTCTTTTCCTCTTACCTCATCTTCTTTCCTTCACTTCTGATCATCTTCTTAAATTGAAATTTCTGATTTATTCTCATAATCAGATGTATAGACCATTTATCTTTCCTCTTCATCACAAACTCAATGCTACTTATCTATTTCATCATCAATTCTCTTAACTTATCTATATCTTCTCTTAAATTCCTTAACACTTGCTCCATTCTCTCTTCTTGTTTTCTTGTTGCTTCTATCTTCTTGTCTTCTCTTTCTTTCTTTCTCTCTATCTCTTCTTTCCTCTTGTTGTGGCTAAAAAATTTCAATAACTCTCTTAGTTACTCTTATATATTAATATATCTCTCTCCATATATTTATTTTTCTCTTCTTCTCAAGAAATTTATTCACCTTTCTTCTCTCATAGCTCACCTAGGATTGTTGAACTAGTCTTTTGGTTTCTTCACCCCTTTCTTTCCTTTCTCTCTTTCACTTCTTCTCAATATTCACCTGTAAAAATCATTCACCTACTCATATAAATCATTATTATCCACAAATAACAATCAAAATAAAGTCACGCTCAGATACCAAATGATGCAAAGAAAATAAGAATATTTGTGCATTTAATCAATAAAGAAGGTTCAAGCCATTTACACCAAAACTCTGCATATGAGGATCTTTTCAAGATGCCTAAATTGGATCAAAAATACAATAAATGACAAAATTATCCAAAAATGGCATTCTCAACACCATAACCTCTCTCTAAACCATGCATTTAATGTAAATTAACTCCTCAAAATTGATTCAATATCACGCATCTTCATTTTCACTTACCTTCTCCTAACTTTCTCTTCACTTCACTTCATTATTTCTAAGCACAAAATAGAAACTTATGGCTTTTTATCCCTCAATGGCTTCTTCCTTGTATTTTACCATGTTCCTCACTTAATGAAAATGTTAGAACAATCACAAAATATATACAAAATCTCAAAAGTTTAACCTTTTACCAATCTTGACAAAGTTGTCATTTGGTACTCCCAAGACCAAGTAGCCTGTATGATCCATGGTTGGGAGGTTTGGTAGATACCCAGAAAAATATGTAAACTTTCTTATATTCCCTTCAACATCACCATGGTGCATGAAAAATTTAGTACTATAACTCTCAAACCTCCTCCCTCTATCACCAACTCTCACCTCTAGTTCACAATTTCTTTACTAGCCTTGTCCTCAAGCATTTTTAAGCATAAATCACTTTACAAGGGTATTCAATAAAAACTAAAAGCATATTATACTACCCATTTGACCTTATCTACTCTGTGAAAATATTAAATATGGAACTCCAATCCTAAACCCCACTTCCTTTGTAAATTGGATCTCTTTATGAGCCCTCTCCCTGTGTACATTGTCCTTCTGCAAGACTTTAATAAATAACTCAAGGAGAACCCAATGAAATATAAAATTTATTTTTGATTAGGTTTAAGGGACATATAATGGAGGTTAATTTCAAGTTTTAGACTTGGATTCAATGTTTAAACTAGCTCTAATTCAAATTTTGCTTCAAACCCTAACCAGGGTTTCCTAAGTACCTGGAATCAAAGAAAACACTATAAAAACATTTAAATTCAATATCAAGGCCTCAAAATTTAGCAATAGGACTAATTTTTCCTTACCAGTTGGCTTGGTCATCACGTTAAATCCCCTTTCTATCAATTTTTCATATTCCTACCTACAAGTGCTCAAAGATACAATCATGCAATGCATATTTTAACTAAAACAGAGAAAACAATATGTCTTTCCAAGGTATAGTATCTTCACAACATATTTAACACATTATAATCCCTAAAAAACTCTTTATTATGCCATTACAAGGCTTCTTAGTCACATACATCAAACACGGTCAAAGATTTCCCTTAACCACAAATAAGGTATTCAAGAAAACATGTTTACTCAAATATCTAACTTGCATGTGTCAATTAGTACTACCACACCTCATAACCATCTTGATACACCTTCCCTTTTTACTAATCCTTATACAAGTTTTACCATGCATGTGTGAATCTATCAAGCTCCATCCCTACATGTGTAGACACCCAAAATTGGGTCGCAACCCTCTAAACCCCCTTCGATTAATTAAAAATAATACTCCCCCACCATTCCCACTTGTACACATTTTAATTAATTTAATTACCAAAATTAAATTAATTATTTACCTCACCTAGTCACCTCACCTCTCCACCTCATCCTAGACCTATTATAAACCTATTCATTACCTAAGACTAAGTCCCCACTTCCCTTAACCAACTTGGAATTATTCTAGCCCTAATATTAATGGCCTATTATCCCTCTAACTAATCTCCCATTCCACGTAGCGCCATTTCACACTTGTAACCCAGAACCAAAATCTGAATCACGCCAAATTTAGGAAGAATCGGGGTATTTTTTAGCAAGTATGACCATTTCTCCCTAACCGATAATGGTTATTCCTCGGCCGACACCAATCACCTAACCGCCATCAGTTTCCTTAAATAAGATTTCCCAACTCTTTGCTTAGGTTTTCAACCTGGTTTTCTAGCTCTTATGACCTTGTATACTAACTCTAAAGTTATCACAATGAACTTGCAACATACCAAAGGCCCTTACAACTTTCAGACACCACACCATTCATCAAGATATTGATCCATAGCTCCAGTTCACTCATAAGGAAGCATCATGCCCTCCTATTATTGTTGCATTTGTTCAGTTTGTTGCATTTGTTTGGAACCACCTTCTTCTACAACCACTAAAACCTTTTACCATTCATCTTCATTTCAAAAGTAAGTAGACTTCTTCTTTTTCATTTATTTTTAGTAGATTAGCTATTTACTAGTTATCTATTTCATTCTATCACCTCTCGTACCCGGATCTCTCCTACAACACCTCCATCTGACCATTTTCCCATAGAACCTCCATATCTTACCCAAATATCATTCTTATTATCTCTAAGTCCTTCTAGTAATCCTATAACCTCACCCAAACCTTCCAAAATCTATGTGCAATCATAGAGAGATCCCATCAACTCATTTTTAAAATTTCTTCCTAATTGGCCCTACCGACATCGGTCACCCAACCGACGTCGGTCATTTACCAATACCAACATCGGTCGCCTAACCGATATCAGTCTCTATGATTGGTAACTTTCCCCAAACAAACAATCTTAAAACTCTCCCAAAAAATCCCAAAACCCCATTAAATCTCACCTAGAACATTGTAATACCCTCTACTACACCTGCAAGTCAAGACCAACTATTAGCCCTTCAAAATTAATTATAACTTGTCTGTTAGATTAGTTTTGCTTATTGTATGTTATAGGAGATACCTAAATCTTATCAACTACAGTAGGATTCATTTATCTACAATATTTCCTTGCATTAAATTTTTTACAATAGTGGATTGATAACCATTCGAGGAAGCATCACGCTTCCCAAATCTAGATTTCACTAGGAAGTCCACTTCCATTTGCTATTTGATATTATTTGGTGGTCTTGTGTTCTATTTCAGTTTGTTCCTCCTAAGTAAAGGGAAGCTCTTCACAATCAGATTGGTCAACATTCAATGCACACACAACCTATCTTCGACTAACTTCAAGTATTGTTCCTCGCCCCTACCTATTATCTGTTTTATCTCTACTTTATGGTGAAACATTTTGGCATGCCCAGTGGGACCCCATCTTGTGGGTTATTTTCATTGTTCATATAGGGTGCGTTTGTGTTTTTGTTTCTTTTATGAAAAAATTCACATTAAATATTTCCCTGGTAAATCTTCTCCTCTTTCTATTTATCTACAAGAAAATTTTCCTTTAGTGCTTAAAAGGAACACTTATTCTTTTCTTCTATACTACATTTAGTGAAAGAACATTCCTCTTCCTTTTCTCCTTTTTCTACATCAAATATCATTTTTGATTTGGGTTTAAAATTTTTGCATTTCATCCTTTGAGTGTTGCATTAGATCACATATATTTAATTAGCAATCACATAGTGGAGGTCATGACCACTTGGTGATTGGATTTGGCTTAAGCGTAGTTCACATTTGTGCACACACTTCCAGGCCAAACCACTTAAATAATTTACACATTTCTTAAACACTCCCTTTCAAGGAAGAATCTGTCAAGGATTTAACAACCCATTGACGGTGGGCACCACCCAGTGTTCTAGCCGGTTTGTCATATCAGAGTTTGAACCACACGTACTGAAAGGTATATCAGTCCTCTTTATCCAAAACTAACCTGGAACCAGCCATATATTCTTATAGGGAACCTTCGTTATCCACAAAATATATTTAATTCACAGTTAGTTTAAAAAGGCATAATCCACTCAACACTAAAATCTGATACCTAGGATTTACGTGATTTTCTATATTTTACTTGTTTGAATTGTGTTTTGATTTGTGAGAACAATTCTTCAATTTTTTATTTTCTTCCACACTCCACAATCATAACTAGTGTATCCTGGTTCTTTCTGAATGTGATAGGACATATTGTTACCATGATCAAATTTTGAGTTAGCTGTTATTTTGAATTAATTCACTACAAATTAAATTTTTCTTCATTCTCTCAAAATTCATAGTAATCAGGATCGGTCCAATGACCGACATCAGTTTAGTTATCATACCCGAATTGGTTTCCTACTATTTTTTCATTTTGTCCAAAACAGTGTTCAATTCATATGCATACATTTTCTATGTTCTGACAAATTTAATACACTCATTTATGAGTCTCTGTCACCATTAACAGAGTCTAGTTTAATCTATTTTACCCCTTTCATCTCTATATTTCTAATTATTTTGATTATCTTCAGTAACTGACACCATTCCAGCGACCACTGTCAGTTTGTTCTACCAACCAACATCAGTTTTTGTGCTTTTGATTTTTATCAGAAACAACAACCTACTTTCATTTTTCCTGTATTCTATTTTTGTGTTTCTGTATCATTTTCAGAGCTCAGACTACATATATTTCCACCATTTACATGCTTTTGACTTTTCAGTAAACCAACACCCTAGTTTTTCATGTCATCTGCCAGCCTCTACCTCCTAACCCTTCACCACCTTCTATTTCTTCACCCATGGACCCCACTACTTTTACCATCATACCCACAAGTGACGAGGAATTCATGAAATTCCTTAATCATAATCCCGTAGGATTTCCATATTACCTCACCCATTCTTCTACCTATGAATCCTCATGACAACTCATATATGGGATGCCCATCTCCATTCCTCCCACTCTCGCACCTACTTCTGTATCGGCCAAAACTAGTGTAGTGTTACATGCTTCCACCTCACCACCTTTCATTTCTCAAATCATCCCTATATCTTTGATATGTTTCGCACCTACACCATATATCACACCTTCGGCATTTTTTTCCCCTTCAACTTCCACCTCACCATCATCTACAGTTCTTACTATAGGTATAACCCCATCATCAGCACCTCATGGACCCATTACTTCTCAGCCACCATTCGTTTCAGCATCTCATACCCCCTTCTAGAACTTGGTCCTTTCCATACCCCAAACCTTTCCACTTATTACTACAAGGGTCTCCACACAAGTTCCTCCCACCTATACCATGCCTCAATAACCTCCCCTCACTTCTACTTCTTATCCAGTGTACATACCTTCATCATCTATTGCCCTTAACATACGCCCATCACAATTTTCTTATTCGTAACCAACATACACCAATGTGTTGTCTACGATTTATCTACCTCATCCACCCCCTTATACCACAGGGGGCATCCCTTAATGGAATCCTACAAATTATCTTATATAGATAATGATGGATAATATGCACACCCTTGAAGCATCTATTTCCATCTCTCGCAGATGAAATATGTAATGAGCCTATTCATCCATCTATACCCATTCATCCTTATCCCGCACATTGGGAGATTCCTAAGTTCAATCAATTTAATAGTAAGGAATATCCACAACAACACCTATGATCATTTAAACATGTCTGTTATTTGATCGCCACGATGATGCCTTACTTATTAGGAATTTTCCCATGTCCTTGACAACACCTGCTCTGGATTGGTACAGTGCTTTACCTAAGCACTCACTCTTCTCCTTCAATAAGTTATCCTAGACCTTCCTTGACCACTTCTCCATCAATATCTCCAAGAAGGTCTCCATGACTGATTTATACTCAATTCATCAGTATGATGAAAAATCTATCATTGACTTTGTCACACGCTGGTTGGGTCTCATTAATCAACTTGCCTTTCAACTTCCACAAACTAAGCTGATAGAATTATTCACTAGGGCTTGTGGCAAGCATATTTCCCCAACTCTTCAGGTATAAACATTCTAAACATTTGATGAGGTATTTGCCATGGCTCAAAAGCTAGAAATATGTGCCCTGGAAGAGAAGAAACTTTAGCTATGCAACAAGAGCACTCCATTTAAATCAAATGACTTATTTTCTTCTTCTATACTGAAAAAAAATTCTCTAAGGAAAAAGGATCCGCCAACATGGTGGTCTTGAAAGTTGGCCCTTCTCATCCGTCAAAATAACCGAAACCTCAATTCTAATCATTCTCCTATTTAGAATTTCTAGTACAAGTATTAACAAAGACGTTATACCCCCATAGGAGAATGTTACTCTTCTATTTTGGAAACATTGTTAAAAGTGAGAGCCATCATCCTTCCACCGATCAAGCCACATACTGGCTTTGACACTTCCCATCCTATACCTATATGGTATAACGAGAATGAATATTATAGATATCACCACATTAGGGGTCATAGTGATGGAAATTGTAAAATATTCAAAAACATTGTCCATGAAATGTTAGGTAATGGAGCTATCGTCCTCGAAAACCCTAATGTTCATGTAAATAAAAAACTTCAGGTCTTTAAGAAACCTTTTCCAAACCATACCCATTCATCAAATCAAGTTGGTGAGACCTCTAACAATGATACTAATGTTCACGAGGTCTATTCCATCTTTGACACATTACCTATCCCTTATGCTCAATTTCCTTCCATCCCATCTATTGAAGAAATTCTTACGCAAGCTCCTCTACACACGAAGGATCCTATTTCACCTACTCCTCTACCCATGGAGGAGCTTACACTGCTCCAATCCTTCATCTACAGAGGCGCTTACTCCACTTATTTTGTCACCTATCGAGTAGCCTATATTACCCATGCTTCAACCCAAAAAGAGTCTATTTTATCCTATTCTCTACATAAGGAAGATTCTACACAACCTACCTTTCCCCCTCCTCAACCCATAGAGGAGCCACTTTTATACTCTCTTCTAGTCAGTGATGTGTCTCCCAAGATCTTTCAGGGTCATGTTAACTTTCTTGCATCACTTCTCCCTATAGAGTTAGAACAAAAAAACGTCCCTCTCTCACAAACCTTAGAATTTTTCACGGGGATTACCACCAATTCGTTGCCATCTTCCTCTACCTCTATGTCATTCTCTCATTTGGTTGATCGTTTAGAGTATGTTGACCACACCATGCTCTGGGGGCACCTTCGGCTCCTAGTACCTACCCAAATGCAAATGTTGTCTCTAGATACTTTGATTATCTATCCTAAAATATTCAAGGAAACTAAATCTATCTCATCTGAGTGATTTATATTAACCTCCTCTTCATCAGCCTTACTGTAGACACCTAAAATTGGTTACCCAATTTGGTGTCCCTCACATTCGTTTATCTTCTCGGGTAACCTGGGGCACGTTCATGTAACCATGGCCCCCTTGGGGTATTATTCAATTTTTGATTTAAAACCTATCCTAGGTTTAATTCACCCCATTATGTTTTACCCATGAGTAATTAAATATTAACTATTCAATTACACCTTTTTACATGTATCCTAACCACTTATCTACCCCATATCTATTCTATCCATATATCCCCCCCTATTTCTCCTCCTCCCAAACCGAGCAGTGGGATATTTCCCATATTTGAGGTGACAGGATCACTTTCATCATTCCAGAAATCACTCCTTTTCGCCATTTCGGGAGTCTGTTCCCTGATCGGCGTCGACCGGTACTCGGTCGACGCCTGATTTTTCAGAACAGTGACCCTGATTTCATCTCGGTCGGCACCGATTACAAATAGAGGCCCAGAACTCAGTTCTGGTTAGACAGTCAGATGGTGAGATAGACAGTGAATTAGACAAGGAGAATGAGAGATTTTCGAGCATCAAGTCTGAGCATCATCTATCAAGTGAGAGCGAATCCTGTCCAAACCAATCCCTGAGAGGAGTACCGTTACTCTGCTCCTGCCACATCAACATCGTGAGTCCTCATCGATCTCTTGGTGACTCTGTTCTTACATCCAGCACAGGTGGAGCCTTGGCAGTATCCTTACGACACTTGCAGATCCAGCGGAGATCGACGATCTAGTCTCCACTGTCTGTTTCTCAATCTTCCTACAAATTTTCCCAAGTCGATGCTGATTTATATCAGTCGACGCCGACCTGCATCAGTCGACGCCGATTTGAACCAGTCGACGCCGATTTTCCTAATTGACGCCGATCAGCCTGCAGACAGGTAGAAGAACTCAGGTAATAGTAATCCAACATCATTTTTTAGAATTTCCTGTTTCCTGCTACTTTCTATCCGCTGTTTAGATTCTGTTTATTACTTTTGATTAGAAAATCTAGTCCTTTACGTACATCTTTTATCATGTATGCTTCTTTCCTTAATTGAAAACATGGACTGACATCCGCCGAGGGAGCTTATTGCTTCTCGGACCCACTTTTCGGGCAGTCCACCCAAATATCTTTTAACGTGGTCTTTTTCTATCAAGCATCTGTGTCTCGCAGGTTTCTTGGATCTACTTTGCAGGATTGCTTGTGTGCGCCCGTCTTGTCTACATCGGCTTTCTTTTCCATCTACATTTCCGGATCTTGTCTATCAGGTATCGATTTTATTTGAGTTTTTCAAGGCTTTTGTGTTTAGTTTGGTACATTAACTTGGACAGGTAACAAGCGTGAAATTCTTGATCTACATTCTGGCATGCCCGGTGGGACCCAACCAAAGTCCCTTATTGGTAAGTTCATCTCTTTTCCAGTTTTGAGCTTTGTTCTTTTTCTTCACTGATTTTTATCAGTTGTTCTTAAGCATTTCCTTCCATTGTTTCAGTCTTGCTGCTTTCATTTCTGAATTTGCAAAGTTAGATCCTTTCTTTTTTTTTGCAAATCTCAATTCCAATTTCTATTTCTAAAAATTAGTAAATCTTTCATTTGATTTCAAGATTGCATGTTCGATCTATCTCTTTATGCAAAATTGTTATTTCCTTGAAATTTTTCTAGTTCCCTAAATAGAAATTTTCATTTTGCTATTATCTGGATATATCTTTCTGGATTGGTTTGTATGTTTGCTTAACCTTTCTTGCGGAGCACTTTGCTTGTTTGTGGGATCATTTGAGGGGAAGGGCTCAACAACATGCTTTTTGAAGTCCACACACCTTGGAGAGCTAAATCTACAGGTATTTCTCTTTTACGGTGTTTTCTCCTTTTTAGGAACTAAAAAAAAAAAAAAAAGACTTTGTTTGTTTGCTTTCTATCACATTCGAACATTTCGATTTTGGTGCTTAAAAAGAATTTAATCGCATTTGGGAAAGAATCTGTTTGACTTGTCTTCATCGAAATCAAACACTTCATTTTTAGTGCTTAAAAGGAACTCTTTCTTCATCATTTCTGTTGTGTGTTTTCATCTAGTTTTAATTAGGTTGGAAAATTTATCAAAATCGGTAGTGACACTATTTGATTTTTATTTTTCACCCTTGCACACAAAGCCAAAATCACTAGGTATAAAGCATTTAAACAAGAATTCCTCCCCTGGCCTCACCTACTTGGAAGTGATATCCAAGAGGAAGAGCCTACGCGGTACTCGGGCCGCGCTATAAATTCACGGAAGTTCTGGTATATATTGGCAAAGCACCCGACTCCCTTATCGCAGCGGTGTGTGAAGTGCGGGGGTAGGCCCCTATATCAAGCCACGTACCGGTCTTTTACTGAAGTGCCTTCGGGACTCCTCACCAAACATTCCCCAAACCATCCTTAGTTTGGCTATCTGAGTAGTTCCTGTTCTAAAAAGCCTTCCCTAACATTTTCTTTCTTAAAAGCATAAAAATTTAAAAGAGATAATCACCTATGCTGCTTGAATTGTTCTGTGCATTAGTTAGGTCAATCTTCTTTTTTCTCGCTATATTTCTATTTGTTTATGAAGGTCATCACTCGATTACAATCTAGAAGAATGGCTCAAATGACCCCTTCTTCCTCCGAGATCACCACTACTGTGGATGTTTCGGCACCCCCCAGATCTTCCTCGGGACCGCTGTTAGTTGGTTCCCCATCTTGGTCATATAATCCTTTCTATCAGCCTAAAGCAATCCCTTCACGTCCAGCTTCCCCTAGTCCTTCAGAAATATCATCTGCTTCTGACATAGAGTATGTTTCTCGTGGGGACCCTGAATTTCAGGCACTCCTTGATCACAATCCAGTAGCCCTTATGGACTATCTAGTACATAATTCTATTCAAATATCTGATCAGGGACCACCAATCCAACAAGTTTATGATTATCCCTCATGAACCATCCCAGGATTTTTTAGAATAGTTGGCCTCATTTTTCTCACCTCGAACCATGGAAGAGGGTGGCACACCTGTACCTCCTTTTTCTCTTCCACCAACCATGACGACTAGTTCTCAAATAGTCTTGCCTATTCCTAGTGCCGCAATTACCTCGGCTATCCCATAACCTACTTCTGAGAAGTCTTCTACCTTAGCTATAATGGGCTCATCTGTGCACTCATAGATTGCTGTTAATTCTTCTATGCCATCTATTACGTCTCAGGGTCAGTATCTCTTAGTGAATCAACCCCCTTTCGCGAGTCACTTGGTTCCTTCTTCTCATCCTCCACCTCATCTTTCTTCCAATGCTCCAGCGATAGTGACCTTTATCCATCCTCTAGCATCGGCACCCTTAATAACCAATCCAGCAATCAAAAGCCTTATTCAGACCTTGTTCCCTACCATGTCCAATCAAGTCAACACCCATGTTCCTCAATCCATTCCGATTCAGTCAACAAGTGTAGGAGCCCACCAATTACAGGCTCCGTCTTTCATTCAACCACCTTTTTCTCAACCACCCGTCATCTCACAGCCTGTCTATACACAGGCTCCTTCATAACAAATACCTCACCAGGCATCACCCAGAACACCTGGTTATTCCTCTTATCATCCTGTTAACCAACAGATGAATCCCCCGTTAACACCACAACAAAATCCACCAATTGCTTCTTATATGGGACATACCAGCATACCTCCTCCTCAATCTGACGTGGTCCAAATTCTTTTCAAGAAAATCGTAGACCTGGAGGCATCCACCAAAGGGGCTCATCCCTCATACTCTTTTGAAGAAGTATGCAATGAACCGATTCATCCATCAGTGGCTTTTAAGCCTTATCCTCCCCAATGGGAACTTCCTAAATTTTCAAAATTTCATAGTCGGGAGGACCCTCAATAGCATATGTGAGAATTCAAACACGCTTGCTACCTTATATTCCAGGATCATGAGCTTATGCTCTGTACTTTCCCTATGTCTCTCGCAGGACCTGCTTTAGACTGGTATAATAACATTCCCCAACATTCCTTTGTTTTCTTTCTCTCAATTGGCCCAGATGTTTGTTGAAAACTTTTTGATAAATATCACACATAAGATCTCGATTACAGATCTTTATAACATTCATCAATTTGATGATGAGTCTATTGCAGACTTTGTCGCTCGTTGGAGAGGGATAATAAACCAATTGTCTTTCTCCCTTCCTCAATCTCAATAGATCAAGTTATTTACTCGATCCTGTGCTAATCATATTTCTTCTACCTTAAGGATCCAGACCTTTCACACATTCAAAGAAGCCTTTACGATGGCACGCAAACTTGAATCTCGTGCCATCGAACAAGGGAAGTTAAAACTTCGTTCTAAAACTAAACCAGATTTTTCTCGGTTTACAAAATCAAACCCTTCCACTTCTAAAGACAAGAATCAGGGATCCACCAACACTATCGTATTAAAAACACCACGAGCCGATAACATTTCTAATCAAACACCACGGAAAGACTCTTCATCTTCTCAAAAAGGACCCTCGTCATCTCGATCTTTTACTTCGTTGGGAGAATCATATGCCTCTATCTTGGAAAAAATGTTGGAAGTTCACATGATCGAACTTCCCCCTATTAGAAATTTTGATGAAAGCCAAGAACGTCCATTCTGGTATAGGGAAAATGACTTCTGTCATTATCATAGAACCAAAGGTCATGACATTGAACGATGTTAGACCTTCAAGAATCTTGTCCAGAAATTCATTGATAAAGGTGAGCTCATTTTGGATAACCCAAATGCTCCCCCAAATCAGGTGCTTGACGTGTTTAAACAACCTTTTCCCAATCATTCCCTGAACCATGATGCTTCAGGGTCTCAAAAACCAAACACTCATACTATCAGCTTCATTTCTACTGAAGAATCTTCTTCTAAACCTGAGCCATCTGCGAACACATCGATAGAATCAGAGCCTCCTGCCGCTCTGCTAATTGCTGGGATTCCATGCCATCCTCAGACAGCCCGTCTTTGAGTATTCCCACATTGTTAGAGATAGATTCACCTCCCTCTTCCTCTTTATCTAATCTTCCATCCATGCCTGAGATAGTGTCATCCTCATCTGTCTCATCGTCAGACATTCTTTCGATGCTCGAGACATTTACATCCCTTCGAGTTTCCACTACATCTACATCTACTTCTGTTTCTCCCATTTTTGCTGCAACTATGCCATTGGTAAACATACCTATAGTTATACCAACTTCGATGGAAGCATCTTCAATTTTAACTCTTCCCGTCTCCTTTCCCACAGTAGTTACACCCACAATTACTGTACCAGAAGTATCTCCCTCACAAGGAACTGCTTCTTCATCATCCACTTCTTTCGTCATTGATACTATTTTTCCTATTAAAGGGAAATCTAAAGAAATAGTAATGACACCTACATGCTCAGTTCCTGAACTTAAACCGAGACAACTAAGATCTAATGATACATCATCTGTATCTCCCCATTTTCTTCCCCCAAAAAGGTTACAGTCACCTTATGTGGTTGAAGTTGTCACTATCCCTGAAAAAGGAAAACCCATATTTCGAACCATCAAGAATCTTGGTGCTTTCCCTCAAAAATCCCTCTCTATGCCTCATAAAAGATTGGAGTTATCCACTAAGAAGGCATCTTCTTCTACAACACCTTCTTCACCAGCACCTCGTAAAGTGGATTTACCTATTAGAAAGGTGTCATCTCTTTTATTAGGATCATCGTCTTCATCCCCAAAAGACAGGGCACCTATTGTTCCTCCTGATCAGACATACTTTGGGAGCTTCTCCCTCATCTAAGTTGGCATTATCTAAATCATCATCTGTTTCGATCAAGCAACCTTCTTTATTGAAAACCACAACACTTGTTACATCTTCATCATCTTCCAAATCTATCCTAGGAGCTCCTCCACCACCAAAATCAATCCAGTATCACTCACTTCCATCTCAAGTGCCCAAGGCTACTCCTCCCGATGTCTAGAAAAGTAAGATGATCCCTAAAAAGACTGTTAAACCAGACATGCAGGTTCTTTTACCTCGGCAATCTATTGAGGTAAAAGAGGCACCTTCGTCATCTCTGTCCTCATCTTTGTCTACCAGATTCTATACTGAAATTCTTCGTCAACTTATCCAAGCTTCATCCATATCCCTTCCCCCGATCAAACCCTATAATCCTAAAGGAGTAAAACCTTCCTGGTTCAACTCTGATTTGATTTGTGCTTACCATCGCACTCCGGGTCATGACACTGAGGGATGTAAAGCTCTTCAATCTATCGTTAACAACCTCTTGGAAGAAATTTATCTTCTTTTAGAAGAGGAGGAGGAACAAGTATCTTTTGTTGTCCTAACTTCATCTGAGCCTCAACAATCCACTCAGACCTCTAGTTTTGTTAATTCCACTATGGATGATCTTCCACCTTCTCAAATCGACACAATCCATATTGCCACTAGAACCCGACAATATGACAATCCATCATCATCCACAACATCTCGACCATGGGTTGTCATTTCTACAGCCCCCGAAGGAGCTCTTCCTTCCTCATTAGCCTCAAGACCTCGGGTCTCTATTCGTGCTTCACCTCGGGCTCAAATTCCCATGTCAGTTGAGGAGAGTGTTATGAAACAACTCACCCATGCTCTAGTCAAAATGTCTCTTTTTGACCTCATTCAATCTTCTCCGCAACATCGCCAGGCTCTAATTGATAATCTACGTCACATCGCTGTGAATTCAGATGAGCCCCAGCCTTTCGAGATGGTTGTTGGATTGAATAGACCATCAACCACCATTTCTTTTGAGGATTCTGAAATACCTCCCCTTTCTGCCGAGGATTTAGAGGCTCCTCTTTTTATCACGGTTCAAATCAACAACACTACATTAAAATGCACTATGATCGACAGTGGTGCTGCACTCAACGTCATTTCTTCCCACACATTCGAACAACTTAAATTACCTAAGAATGTAGTGTCACCACCACCTTTCGCCCTTCGATCATTTAACGATCAGCTGGCAGTTACTTTAGGAACTGTGGTCTTGCCCATTCGGGTAGGTAAAAAATTGCTTCACGAGCTCTTTTACATTGTTGAGGGAAAATTCCACTACAATATGATCCTAGGACGCTCCTAGATTCGTACAATGCATTGTGTCCCATCAACCCTCCATCGGTGCTTAAAATATCAGTATGAGGGAAAAATCTATACTCATCCAGGAGATCCTTTTCCTTCTGCACAATGTGACATGACCACAGGGTCTGCCCCTCTAAAGAAGGATGCTTGTTCTTCTGGTGAGGCGTCATCCTCTTCCTTACCTACAACTAAATTACCTGAATTTCCAAAATCTGGAAGAGACATTGCAGCGTTTCTTGCTAGGATAACTTCCTCTTCTTTCTTTTGACGCCCATCTCAAGCCTAATGAGTATGGTAGACCAGAAAAACAACCTGAATATCAGCCAGGTCTTGGTCACATCGTCACCATTGGTCTACCCAATCAACAGACTAATTTCATTTACGGTGGTCTTGATACACCTCACTATCACCCAGATTCTCCCCCTAGGGCCAAACCCTATTTAGCAGGGTTTGATTGTCTACAGAATCCCACGTTTGCAAAAACTTATTTATATCGATGCGCGTGGAAGGGCTTTGGCTTGGGAAAATATGAACAAGGTGTGCATGACCTCGCATCCATTCCAACTCTTAAACCACATCAAAAATTTGGTTTAGGATTTAAACCCCTCTCAAAGGCCACCATCACCATTCTCGATGAGCCTCTTTTCATTGAGGAACCATCTTCTCCCATCAGGTCAGAAACATCATTTGATGAGGATGATGCCATTTCCATTCCATCTAACTTTTTTTTTAGTCAATACCATTTCCTTAGGACCACTGACCTACAAAACTAATGACAAATCCACTTCCATACCGTTAATCTTCCCTGAAATAGTTGGAGATACGATTCTCCCACTATCAACACTATCCACTATGCGGATGATGACTTTGTCCTCACCTATCTAGGGGCAGAGGATTCTTATCTTCCTAAAACCATCCCTTCTGACACATCTACGCTTCTCAACGAAGCCACTGTCGATCTTAATATAGGGACTTCTAAAGACCCTCGCATCATTAAGGTCGGCCAATCTCTTAATCCACAGGAGTTAGGAGACTTCACCACTTTTCTTTCCAACCATCGTCAAGCCTTTGCTTGGTCATATGAGGATATGCCAGGACTCGATCCCGATATTGTGGTTCACAATATCATTACTCTTCCTGACATCAAACCGGTTAAACAAAAATTGCGTAAAATGCACCCTCGAGTAGCCCTTCTTGTTAAAGAAGAGTTGCAGCGCTTGCTTTCGGCTAACTTCATCCAACCCATCGATTATCCACAATGGGTTTCAAATGTAGTACCAGTAACCAAAGCTACTGGGAAAATTTGAATTTGTACCGACTTCCAGGATCTTAATCTTGCTTGTCCAAAAGATGATTTTCCTCTACCTAATATCGACCAACTAGTGGATTTAACTGCGGGTCACGAGATGCTTTCTCTTATGGATGGTTTCTCTGGGTATAATCAAATTCTCATCGCACCAGAGGACCAACATAAGACTTCCTTCATAACTCCTTGGGGGACTTTTTGTTATCGTGTCATGCCTTTCGGTCTTAAGAATGCAGGAGCAACCTATCAGCGAGCAATGACCTACATCTTCCACGATATCTTACACAAAACTATGGAAGATTACGTCGATGATCTCCTCGGTAAATCCAAACGCCGTCAGGATCATCTTTTCATTCTTGCACCTCTCTTTGAGAGGCTTATTCACTTTTGTCTTCACCTAAATCCATCTAAGTGTGTGTTTGGCATTCTCACTGGTAAACTCTTAGGCTTTATCATTTCTATTAGGGGTATTGAAGTAGACCCCGCAAAAATAAAATCTATCCTTGAGATGCCTCCCCCTTCTAACTTAAAGCAACTCTCCATAGTCTTCAAGGATGCCTTCAATCAGTGTGTTGTTCTATCTCACAACTATCGGACCGTTGTCAACCTTTCCATCACCTCCTCTGTAAGAATGTTCATTTTGAATGGGATGAGCGTTGCCAAAAAGCCTTTGATGATCTCAAAGCTTATCTTCTTTCTCCACCTGTGCTTACACCTCCACGCGAGGGGGAGCCATTCTATCTTTATATCTCTGTGACTGACCATGCTCTGGGAGCCATGATCTCGCATCGGGATGCTTGTGGTAAAGAACAAGCCATCTATTACATCAGTCGTACTCTCCATGAGTATGAAACACGCTATTCCGAAGCTGAAAAGCTGTGTTGTGCTCTCTTCTTTGCAACTTCTAAGCTTCGTCACTACCTCCTCAATCATAAAACTTACATTGTCACAAGTGTCAATCCACTCAAGACAATGCATGTGAAGCCTTATCACAATGATCGTATCACTCGTTGGCTCATGCTTATGATAGAATTTGATCTCGAATTTATCCCGCAAAAATCTATCAAGGGTCAGCTCATTACAAATCAATTAGCTGATGCTCCTCTTCCGACACTCAGGACTCTCTCGCTCAATTCCCCGATGAGTATATCCAACAAATTAATTTCAGTCTTTCTCCACTTAAAGTAAAACTCTTCTTTGATGGATCTAAATGCCAGTAAGGGGGGGGTGCAGGTTTCGTTATGATTCCTCCCTGGGGTACACCTATCCCAGTTGCACACAAACTTAACTTTGAGTGTACCAATAATATGGCTGAATATGAAGCTCTTGTTTTGGGTCTTCAAAATGCCATTAATCTGGGTGCCCTGCCATATTGACATCTTTGGTGACTCTGAACTCATCATTAATCAAGTCACTGGTTTCTATCAATGCAAAAATGATATCCTTCAAAAATATCGAGATATCGTTCTCTTTCAACTTCAATCCTTTGATAAATTCACTATCCAAGCTATTCCCCACACTACTGCGAATCGATTCACAGATACGATGGGTTCTTTAGCCTCACTTATTCCACCTTTTACCGAAGACTCGCGACTTTATGTGGCTGTGCAATGATTAGACCAACCATCTCATCTCAAGAAACTAACTTCAATCAATGCTGTTACAACCAATACACAAGACGAGTGGTATCAACACATTGTTGATTATCTATCCCATTCAGTGCTTCCTCTAGATCTTACTTCCAATGGTAGAAGATCTTTTATCCTACGCGCTAATCGCTATACTATTCTAGGCAGAATCCTCTATAAACGTGGTTTTGATGGTATTTTGCTTCGGTGCCTCAAAACCCCTGAATCATCTAAGGCTATCCAGGAGGTCCATGACGGTATCTGTGGTGGACATTTTAGTGGTTTGGCTGTAGCTAAACGCATCTTACGCTTAGGCTATTATTGGCCTTCTCTTAATCAAGATTGTTACGAATACACTAAGAAATGTGTCAAATGCCAACAACATTTCAATCTTACACATATCCCTAGTCAAGCTTTGCAACCTGTGATAGATTTGTGGCCTTTTTCACAATGGGGTCTTGATCTCATCGGTCTTATCAATCCCCACTCTTCACAGCATCATCATTCTATCATTACTGCCACAGAATACTTTACTAAGTGGGTGGAAGCTATTCCCCTTTCCTCAACAAAAGCTAAACCGATTGTTGATTTTGTTTATCAACACATCATTTGTCGCTTTGGTATTCCACACAAACTCATCACAAACAATGGTAAATCTTTCAAAAATGTCGATTTACAGAATCTCTGTGACGCTTTCAATATCAAACTCAGCTTTTCTTCTCCATACTATCCCCAAGCTAACGGCCAGGTCGAGGCTTCCAATAAAACTTTGCGTAACATCCTCGCAAAGGTAACTAGTCGAGCTGGTAGGGATTGGCATTTACATATCCCTTTTGCTCTCTGGGCTTATCAGACTAGCATTCGTACTCCTACTGGTGCTACTCCCTTCTCTCTCGTCTATGGGTCTGAGGTTGTTCTTCCATTGGAAGTCCAAATCCCCTCTCTTCGTGTTTCTCTCAGAGAATTTGTCTCTGATGAGGACTATCGTCAAAAGCATCTAGTGCAGCATGAGTTGTTAGATGAGCGGCGTCTCAATGCTCTTGAACATCATCAAGTCTATCTTGAGTGTGTTAAACGTGCTTACAACAAGCACTTACAGCATTGTGAATTCAAAGTTGGTGTTCTTTT
This sequence comes from Taxus chinensis, assembly GCA_019776745.2. Lineage (NCBI taxonomy): Eukaryota > Viridiplantae > Streptophyta > Pinopsida > Cupressales > Taxaceae > Taxus > Taxus chinensis. Next base: position 118,726,535 of record CM034152.1, read on the forward strand.
TCTTAAAGAAAACCAAAATGTCACTACATTAGAATGGAGTCAGCGTGGTAAGTTTACTCCTAACTGGATGGGTCCATACGTGGTTGCTCATAAATATGGATCTGGGAGCTTACCGTCTATCTTCCATGGATGGTGTACCTGAAATGGAACCTATTAATGCCTTGCATCTAAGGCCCTTCTACTGTTAAAATCTATCTTACATGTTCTTAGTCGCAAAATAGATCTTTCATCCATCTATAACCAGCCATACCTTTTTGTAGTGATTTAAGGACTATGTGGTTCTTCGCGTTATGTCCTTTTCTACCCTAAAATATGAGTACCCGCGGCTCTACTCACTGCATTTTTCTTATGGATATGTTCCTCCTCGTGGTAGGAACACCTTAATCACTTCTTCATTTGTCCCAAGTGTCTATCTTAATCAAATCTACTTAGGGCATGAGTACGCGTTTGTATATGTTTTCTTTCCCTCTATCTGATTTATCTGGTCTAAACTCAGCTTCCTCCCAACAACGAAAAAAAACAAAAAAACAAAAAAAAAAGAGAAAAAGAAGAAGAAGAAGATGCTATCCAAAATTCCTAAAAGATAGACTGATCCCTTGAAGGATAGCTATCCATGCATTATTAAGCAAATCAAAAGATATAGACCATACCCTTGAAGGATGGCTATCATTAAATTCAAGCTACAGACCATTCCCTTGAAGGACAGCTATTTCTCTCATAGAATTCCCAAGGCTTCTTGCATTGATCATCCTTTTTCAGTAACAAACTTTATCTTCGGTCAGTTTGTTCACTTTTTAGCATCACTGAAAGACTTCCCGTATCGATCAGTCTTTCCACATCTAGCAAACTTCCCGCAACTTGATCAGTTTTCTTTTCTGTCAAAACAAACATCATGAAGCTGAGATATAAGACCTTTTGTTGATCATATGGAGAAACCTATTTTCCCAATATGAGCGTGTATTCTGTCCTTTGTAAATTTCGACAAGATGCATACTTACTTCTCCTTCCATTTACCTTCTAGATCTGGTTTGTGACTAACTAGTGTCAGGTTTATTTTAACCTCATATATGGCCTTGTGTGCATGGTCTTTTAGTTTCCTATCAAAAGTCTCTATTTATGGTCAGTTAGGAGCCTAGCTTATCATTCTTTTTTCTTTTCTAGGTGTGTTTTCTTTATTTCCCTTTATCATTTCTTATTCATCCAGTTAAATTGACATTTAACATGTTAATTTAGTCAAAATATATCATCTATCTAATTTCATCTTATCTACTTTTTTCCAAAAGAAAATATATCATAGCATGTATTATCAACACATGTGAGTCTATCTATCTATTTTTCATCAAAATTCAATTAAAACATCTTAAATATATCAAATCTATCAATCACATCTATCCATCTATCATATAAAAACATGTTCATCCAAGTTACCCTACATCTGCCTATATCTATTTCTCATCAAAATTAAATCCACATATCAATCGCATCACATCAACATCACATCTATATATTCTATGAATATCAATCATATCACATCAACATCATGTCTATCTATTCTAGGAATATCATATCACACCTATTTATCATCTATCATCATATGTCTATATCCATCGCAATTACATTACATCTATCCATGTCTATCAAAATTAAAAGCATTATATATATATATATATATATATATATATATATATATATATACAACAAAGGATGCCTTCAAATCGAGGCTACATCAATACATTGATACAAAAATATATCTCAATCTCTAAATCGTAAAGTCCGATAGGTGGAAGACACTATCTCCTCCACCCTCCTCTGGACCAAGCTATCTCTCCTGGCTGCCACCTATCAAACTAGAAGTGCCTTCTGCTGGGGACCTTCCTCCACCTCGCCCTCTCCCGGTGCTCCCTCCCTTTGACGCACCACTAGCTGTGGCTATCACAGATCTCCTCCTAGCACCGTAACGAGGCACCTCAAGGGCATGCTGTGCTAGGGCATCCTCATAGTATCTCACCTCAGTGAGGAGAGATTGATATGTACTCAGGATCACTGTACCAGGTGCTCGTAGTGTCGCTGCTGGTGTTGCTGGTGGCGGCCATCCTATGGTCGTACCCTATGTCCCAGACTTTGATGTGGTACCTGTATCACCATATTTGGCCCTAAGGGCCTCCCTATGTCGATGATAGCGATCCCTCTGTTGGATCGCTGTATCTCGCTCCTAGCGAGCTATGTCCCTCTCCAATATCAGGGCATCCCTCTCCTCTGTCAGAGCTCTGATCTCCTCTAGGGCAACCTGATGTGTCTGCATCAGCGTATAATGCTCTCCCTCCAGCCTCTCCAGCATTGTGGCTATATCCTCCTCATCGACATCTATGGATGCTGGAAAGTGTCGTGGAAGCTCTGTCGAATACCATGCTGCATAGCCGTCATCCACTCTGGCATCATCATCACTATCTACAGAAGGCGGGGCCTCTCTCAATGGATCTACTAAGATCAAAATCAGCAAATCTATCTCTTTGTTGTCTCGTCTATATGGACTGTAGGTGGTCGGCACTGTCTGCACCAGGCCGAACTGTCTCAATACCCGTATAAACGGGACTCGCTCCCACATATCAGGCCTGCAGACCCTGACCCTTCTGCTCCATCTCAACCCTACCAGATGAGCATCCTGACCAGCCCATGTCGAAAATACCCGATATGGTCTCCAGATGACTTGCTCTGGTGTCAGCATCCTGAAGCACTTGGCATACCAATTAGTAGATCTCCCTGTATCTCCTGGGGCCATGTCAGCCCGCCATCGCCAAAATCCATAATCAATGGCCCCCACTGCTGCTGGCATCCATGGAAGCCTGGATGGCCTGATCACTGCTATGTGCTCATATGCCCAACAGTGGAGCACAAAACTAGCAGCAATCCCTGTCCTTCTACCAGTGGTATACATCTATAGCTCATAATATATATGAGCTATTAGGGCGTCAACAAATGCGAACACCTGTCTAAACTGCAGGATATCACAGACACAATCTAGCAGTAATAATGGGAATCTCCCACCTCTTGAATCAATACTATATGTCTACTCCTGACATCATCCTGTCTAACTGTGAGGATATCCTCACTGTCCCGGACACTATCTCTGACTCGTCCACCCTATCCCCATATAACCGTCATAGGGCCCTCTGCTGCTACTCTCTTGGAGTGATCTCAATATTGTCCCCGGTAATTGGCAGCCTCAGGATCTTGTATATATCCTCATGGGTGATAGTCATCTCACCCACCCTGAACCAAAACATGCAAGTCCGGCTATCCCATTGTCGTACTAGTGCTCACATCATCTCTACATCTCGCGGCACTCGTCGATAGTACCAAAATCCCCCGAGCCCGAAAAAATCTAGGTGGTGCCAATATGCATCAGTCACATCAGGGAGAATGGTCTCTAGAAGCTTAGGGATAACATCCCACATGTGTAACGCCTCCCGTGCCTGCATCCATGACATCAATAATCATGTTAGCTTCCCATTTATCCACATCAGAGCATCAAAAACATATATTCTATCATCTTATCAGCATAATGGTAAAATCGATGTCAATTTAATTAAATCGGCGTTGATCACAAATAGTTGACGTCGATTTAGGGTCATCGGCAATGATCTGATATAATCGGCGTCAATTTATTCAATTGACGCCGAATGGGAGGACGAGTGTCAAAAACACTTTGACTCCCCATTTATTCCTTTTTTCTCTAAAAATTGAGAGCCTAGTATGTTGTTTTACGATCAAATTATAGAAGATCGTTCAGCTAGGTTCACTTACCCCTGGTTGTGACCTCTTCTGCTTCTGACTGATCCTAGAAGCTTCCATGGTGCTCAAATCCAATTTTTAACTCTCTCTGAATCAATCGTCACGGTCTAAATAAATCGTTCACGTTTTCCGTTCGCATATTTATATGTTCTTGGTATGGTTGATGCCAATTTGTATGGTCGGCACCGATAATCCTGGATCGCCACCGATTTACACCTATTATTGCCAATTGGTTGCACTATAGCTTTTTGTCATCTCCTAAAATCTTCTTGCCATAGTGTTGATGCTTGGCTTATTTATCTGGTCATTATTGTGCCCTGAATGTTGCCTTTGGCACATGCTTTCGATATTATCATCCATTTCAAGCTTGTCCCATGTACATGGGGTACTCACATTTTTGGCAGCTTAGAGTTCACGTGTCTGTAGGCACTCACGTCGTCTGCTTCACAGACTGTTCGGTTGTCCCTACCAATGTATCTCTCTTTAGGTGCTAACTATTTTTCAGCCCTCCTTACACTCACGAGTTTGTAGGTACTAACGTCGTCTCCTATGGAGACCATCTAGACTGCCCTACCAATGTGAGTTCCTTAGGTAGCTGCCTTAATGTAATTTTTATGCATCATTAATGATCAGATATACTCCAGATATCTAGCTGGGGCATCCTACATTTTTATCTACCTTTTTTCAAACTTGGGATCATTTCTTCTATCACCCATCCCATCCCTACTTTGAGGGGGATCACATCATCACTCTTTCTTTCTTTCTTCTACCTCCTTGTTTTTGTCTTGCAACTTTACTTATCACAAGTTACTTGAAAAAAAGGGGCAAAATGTAGACACCTAAAATTGGTTACCCAATTTGGTGTCCCTCACATTCGTTTATCTTCTCAGGTAACCTGGGGAACGTTCATGTCACCATGGCCCCCTTGGGGTATTATTCAATTTATGATTTAAAACCTATCCTAGGTTTAATTCACCCCATTATGATTTACCCATGAGTAATTAAATATTAACTATTCAATTACACCCTTTTACATATATCCTAACCACTTATCTACCCCATATCTATTCTATCCATATATCCCCCCTATTTCTCCTCCTCCCAAACCGAGAAGTGGGATATTTCCCATATTTGAGGTGACAGGATCACTCTCATCATTCCAGAAATCACTCCTTTTGGCCATTTCAGGAGTCTGTTCCCTGATCGGCACCGATCGGTACTCGGTCAACACCAATTTTTTGGAACGGCGCTGATTTCATCTCGGTCGGTGCCGATTACTAATAGAGGCCCAGAACTCAGTTCTGGTTAGACATACAGACGGTGAGATAGATAGTGAATTAGACAAGGAGAACGAGATATTTTTAAGCATCAAGTCTGAGCATCATCTATCAAGTGAAGCAAATCCTGTCCGAACCAATCCCTGAGAGGAGTATCGTTACTCTGCTCCTACCACATCAACATCGTGAGTTCTCATTGATCTCTTGGTGACTCTATTCTTACATCTAGCACGTGGAGCCTTGGTAGTATCCTTACGACACTTACAGATCTAGCAGAGATCGACAATCTAGTCTCCACTGTCTGTTTCTCAATCTTCCTGCAAATTTTCCCAATTCGACGCTGATTTATATTAGTCGATGCCGATTTGAACTATTCGACGCTGATTTTCCTAATCGACATTGATCAGCCTGTAGATAGGTAGAAGAACTCAGGTAACAGTAATCTAGCATTATTTTTTAGAATTTCCTGTTTCTTGCTGCTTCCTGTCCGCTGTTTAGATTCTGTTTATTACTTTTGATCATAAAATCTAGTCTTTTACGTACATCTTTTATCATGTATGCTTCTTTCCTTAATTGAAAATGTGGACTGACATTCGCTGAGCGAGCTTATCGCTTCCCGGACCCGCTTTTCAGGCAGTCCACCCAAATATCTTTTAACGTGGTCTTGTTTTGTCAAGCATCTGTGTCTTGCAAGTTTCTTAGATCTACTTTGCAGGATTGCTTGTGTGCACCCATCTTGTGTACATCGGCTTTCTTTCCTGTCTACGTTTCCGGATCTTATCTATCAGGTATAAATTTTATTTGAGTTTTTCAAGGCTTTTGTGTTTAGTTTATTACATTAACTTGGACAGGTAACAAGCGCGAAATTCTTGATATACACTTACCTTTACCTCAACCTTCACTTGCACCCAAACCTTCATCTGCACCCAAATGTGCATCTACACCTAAGCCTTCACTTGCACTTAAACCTACCACTACATTTGGGGCCTTGTGAATACCTAGTCTATTCCATCTACCCGTGAAGCTCGATTTGAACACCTCTTCAAAAACCACCACCAATTCTATTCCTGCACCCAAGAAGAAGGCCCAAAATCTTAAGCTACATACCCCAGTTTCTCTTATGCCTTCTTATTCACCTTCACCTCTTCCATCAATCTTAGGCCCACATCCATCGACCTTGGTCAAGAAACCTCTCCCCCAAGGAAAACTCAAAGTAAAACAACCCACACTCTCATTTTGATCTACTATTTTACCCACGTCTTCTTTATCACCCACGCCTCTAACTTATCATTTACCAACACCCTCTACATTACCTACAACCACGCCATTACCCACACCTATATTGTCACCTTGGTTGAATCCCACACCTACTCCTTCAACATCCCCTTCTTCTTTGAGCCCTACCCTAACACCTTTACACAAGAAGGTGCAACCTAAACCAAAAACCACACTACTTACCAAAATGGTAGTTAAACCGACCTAACCCCCAAATCCTCCTCCTTCACGAAAAATCACCCATGCCTTCATCCAAACCAACATTTATTTCTCATGGAGATCCTTTGGAAGGATCCTATTCTAACATCCTAGCTCAATTTTTATAAACCTCTACTATCATATTGCCACCCATTAAGCCTTACGACCCACTAAATACCAAACTAATAGGGTTTGATGATACTAAACTATGTGCATATCATCACTCCCCAGGGCATGATTTTGAAGGGTGTAAGGCCCTCTACAATTCATAAGGTTTTTTAGATGATGACAACTTAGTGGAGGAGACTTTTATTCCTCCTTCACTTGCTACCACACCTCCACCTCCACGAACCTCTTTTCCTCCTCCACTCTTCGACATAAATATGGTCTGAGTAGCTACTTGATCACAAAAGGACAAAGGAAAAGAAAAATTTGGCAGCCCATATAGTGCACCCACCCCTAAGGTAACCATCTATGGGCTGGCCTATCTAATTTCTGATGGATTCACAGATCGTACTATGATCAAATAACTTCATCAATCTCCTCTACAAACCTCTAATTCTCATTGTCAGGCCCTCCTTGAGATCCTCCAAACTATTGAGGTTCTACCAAATGACCCTACACCTATTGCCATCATCTTCATCCCTCATCATGTGACCTCTCTCACTGCTTTGCCTAAAATTTCTATTCTCCCTACCACTCACCAAGTTTCTGCCGTCAGATTTTCTGATTCGGAAATTTCTCCTCAACATTCAAAGGATCCTAATCCCACCCTCTTCATCTTCATCTACATCGAATATACTCACATGTCCGAAGTGTTATAATTGATGCAGGTGTGACCATTAATATTATTTCCTCCCATGCGTACATGAACATATGTGCATACCCGCTAACTGCATGCATACTAACCTAGTTATGTTGTGTTCTTTCAACGATGTCATGACCACTAACCCTAGGCACTATCATCCTCCACATCTGCGTGGGTCCCCGCACCATTTCTAAATTTTTCTACATTCTTGAAGGGGAATTCTACTATAATATTCTTCTTGGCCAACCCTATATTCCCATGTCATGGGGTGTGTACCTTTGACTCTTCATTGCTGCATAAAACTTGAACATAAAAGGGCACCCGTACACCATTCAAGAAGATCCTTCACCTTTCAAAACATGTCAACATGTTGTATCGACTTAATGATGTCCTTATTATTCTATTTAATTTATCTAATACCGTAGCCACTTCATCTACCACCACAACTTCCACATCTTATACCACGTCCACTTCATCTTCTACCACTACCTCATCTACCAATTCGGCTACTACATCTTCCTCAACCAATTCACCTATTGCTACTGTCCTCCGTAGCTTATAAAAGTATCCCATATACTAACCCTTCTTCTCAAATTTTAAGTATCTCATCCATTCCCTGCCACCCACGTACTGACTTCTGACCCCCTTGGTAGGTGTTTTTCAGTTCCTTATATTGGGGGGAACATCACATGTACAACATTGACACTTTTCATAACTCCTCAAGAGTATGGAAGCCTTCATCAACACCCACATTACAACCGACATGTAGGTGAGGTTTTTCCATATAGTCCTCCTCACCTTCGCATCAACTTGACATTTGGGGGACTTGAAACTTCTTCTTATTCTCCTGAACCACCCACCCAAACATGAATTTTTTCATCTGATTTCTGATATCTCACCAAGTACCACTCTGCCCACACCTTTCTTAATCATTATGCCTTGGAAGGGATTTGGCTTTGGTATTTATGAACAAGGTCATCACACGATCATACCTTGTACTACCCGAAAGCATAAATACCATCATGGTATTAGATTTTCTGAACCACCTAATCCTAAGAAGGCTAGAATCGACCTCATAGAGGAAGATCAACCTTCTTTGCCTATATTACCACCTATGTTACCACCTTCTTCGCCTATCATGCACCGCCTTCACCCAAGGATGTACATGGATCCAGAATCCATCCCTCCTAAAATTTTTTTCGTGAAAACATTTCTTTGGGACCTATTGAACTATCATCATGATGGTAAGACCCCCTCTTCCATTCCTTTTCTTTATTCAAACATGTTAGATGATTACACACCTTCTATAAACATCATTCAATGTCAGGATGATGATTCCATTCTCACCTACTTAGGTGCAGTAAGATTCTTACATTCATCGGTTATTATCTTCTAAGACACAAACCATGCTGAATGAATCAGACCATAGAGATCAACATTCATACTCAAGTGACGACCCCCAAATTCTAAAGATAGGCCAATCTTTAAATTCTATTGAACAGGAAGCCTTCACTTCTTTCCTTTAAGATCATAACAACTCTTTTGCTTGGTCTTATGCCGATATGCTTGGTATTGAGCCAAATATCGTGGTCCATAATATTGTGACTATCCCCAATGCTAAACATGTGAAACTAAAGCTATGAAAAATGCATCCATGCATTTCCCTTCTTGTGAAAGAATAACTCCAGTGCCTTCTTTTTGTTTCCTTCATTCTACCCATTGACTATCCACAATGGATTTCTAACATCATTCCTATCACCAAGGCAATGGGGGGAATCCACATCTACATGGATTTCCATGATCTTAACCTTGCCTTCCCTAAAGATGACTTTCCTCTTCCTAGTATTTACCAACTCATTGATCTTACAACCAACCATGAGATGCTATCTCTTATGGATGGGTTCTCGGGTTATAATCAAATATTACTCATTCCGGAAGATCAACACAAAACTACCTTCATCACCCCTTGGGGGACCTTTTTTTATTACATCATGCCCTTTGGCCTAAAAAAATTTGGTGCCACTTATCACGTGTTTTATGACCTATATCTTCCATGACATCATGCATGACATATTGGAAGACTACGTCGACGACCTTCTCGGTAAGTTCAAAAGTCATGTTAAACACCTCCCAGTTCTCAAAATCATCTTTGATCATCTCATTAAATATTGTGTTCACCTTCAACCAAAGAAGTGTGTCTTTGATGTTCTCTCTAGAAAACTCCTTGGTTTCATCATCTCTTTGTGAGGTATCAAAGTAGATCCCGCCAAAATCAAGGCTATTCTTGATATTCCTCCACCTACTAACCTTCAACATCTTTGTATTTTGTAAGGAAAATTACAATCCATTCGACACTTTATTTCCCAAATTTCTGACCGATGTCACCCTTTTCATCATCTTCTTAAAAAGGATGTCTCCTTCAATTGGAACGATGAGTGCCACAAATCCTTTGAAGCACTGAAGAAATACCTTCTTCAACCACTTGTTCATCCCACCTAAAGATGAAAAGACTTTTTACCTCTACATTTCTACCACTGACCATTCCTTGGGTTCCATGCTCACTCATCGTAATGAGAAACATAGGGAGTAAGTGGTTTATTACATAATTCGTACTCTTTTAGACTATGAGACTAGGTATACTCATGTTGAAAATATTTTCCTAGCCTTAGTCTTCTTGGCTACTAAACTTCATCACTACCTACTTAACCACAAAACCTTTAGTCATCACCAACACCGACCCTTTGCATTACATGTATGCTAAACCTTACCAACATCAATGCACCTCACGTTGGCTCATGCTCCTTGTAGACCTAGACCTAGAGTTCATTCATCAAAATTATGTCAAAGGACAAACCATTGCAGATCATCTTGCAGGCGCCCCTCTTCCTAGACATCAACCCTCAAATTTTGATTTTCCCGATGAATCTATCTACACTCTTTCCCTGGATGACACTGTTTATCGGCTGACCCTATTATTTGATGGTTCTAAATGTCAAGGTGGGGGTGGTGCAAGGGTTATCCTCATTCCTCTCAATGGCAAGCCTATGTCTTTATCCTTCAAACTTGACTTTGACTACACCAATAACGTGGTTGAATATGAAGCACTCGTGCTAGGTCTTCAACCCATCATTTCCCTAGATGTTAAATGCATTAATATATTTGGAAAATCTCAACTGATTGTGAACTAATCATCTAGTGTCCTAATGAGGTAATTCAAAAATATAAACATCATGTCAACATGTCTTTGACTACCTTTGATCATTACAAAATTTAAACCACTCTGCGATCCACTAACAAATTTTCAAACACCATGGCTTGCCTCACCTCACAAATACCTGCTTCACCTTCAGACTCTAAAATATTTATCAAATTACAATGGTTGCGGTCACCCTCTTACCTATTCCACAATGTAATTTTGTGGGAAGAATTAAAACCGACCCATGTGACATATGGTATAAGAAGTTCATTGACTACCTCTCCCTTTCAATCTTGCCTCCAGATCTCACTCGCAATGGTAAGTGATCCTTCCTCCAAAAGGTCTCTCATTACATCATCATGGGGGGTATTCTCTACAAGTGTGGCTTTGATAGTATCCTCCTACGGTGCCTCACTAGTTCTAAAATTTTGTACACCATTAAATAAATCCATGATGGGATTTTTGGTGCACATTTCAGTGGCCATGCCATTGCCAAACGTATCCTTCGGCTCAGCTATTACTTTCCAAACCTTAACCAAGATTATTGTGAATATGTCAAATGTTGTGTGAAGTGTCAGCAACATGCTAACCTTCACCACACCCCTAGTCACACCTTACAAGTCACCAAAGAATTTTTTCCTTTCTCTCAATGGGGTTTGGATCTCGTCAGAGATATTAACCCTCATTCTTCTCAATGTCATCAATGGATCATCTCAATAACCAAATACTACACTAAATGGGTGGAATATCATCCCTCTCATTTCTACCAAAGTATGAGAAAATATGTGAATTCATTAACCATGACATCATTTGTCATTTTGGTGTTCCTTATCGCCTCATCTCTGATAATGGTAAACAATTCAAAAACAAAAACCTACAAACTCTATGATAACTTTGGTATTCAACTCAGCTTCTCTTCACCATATTATCCTCAGAAAAATGGTCAAGCTGAATCAACTAACAAAACCCTCAACAAAATTCTCATGAAATTCGTTGATGATACTGGTAAGGATTGGCATACGCACATTCCTTTCACCTTATGGGCTTATTGCACTAGCATTCACACCTCTACCACTACCACACCTTTCTCTTTGGTCTATGGTACAGAGGTAGTCGTACCTCTCAAAGTCCAAATTCCATCTCTTCGTATATCACTCAAATATATGCTCAATGATGATGAATTTCTCTAAGACCATTTGGCACAACTTGAGTTATTGGACGAACTCATATAAATTCTCTAGACAACATTCAAATCTATCAAAAACACATCAAGCATGCCTATGAAAAATGTGTTCACAAATAAACCTTCAAGATTAATGACCTCTTCTTGAAGGAAAATCAACATGTAACCAAAGTTGAGAAAAGTAAATGAGACAAGTTTGCTCCTAATTGACTTGGACCTTATATCGTCACCCATACCTATGGATCAAGTGCTTATCATTTATCTTCTCTTGAAGGTAAACCTGAACCTGAGCCCCTTAATGCCTTACATCTTCAACCATTCTATTATTGAATAAAGTAATATATCACTTTATGTCTCACTTGCGTGCTCTTCCTTGAGCGAAACCTCTCCTTCCACCTACCTCTTTTCAAGGACCAATGATTAAACAAGAATTATGTGATTATTCTGTCACCTATTTATCCTTGTCTTCAATATGAGTACGCACAGCTCTACTCATGGCATGATTCTCATCGATAATTTTTTTCCTTTTCAAGATGGAATCCCATGGTTTTTGTCACTTCAATCCTATCTTCCATAGTTAACCTTTTTTTGTTATGGTATTTCCTTCATAAAAGAGGCCTATACTCTTTTATAGTCTTGTCCATGACCTAAAGTCCAAATATATATATATATATATATATATACATAAAATATATGGGATACTAAAAAAATTCTACTCCTTGAGTCAAAATTCTTACAAATAAGATGATTCCCTCAAAATGGAAATCTATGTCTCTCTCTTACTGATTATAAGTAGACTGCTCCCTCAAAGGATAGATATAAAAATCCAGCCACTTATTGCAAATTAGTCTATCCAACAAATAATACTAATCTCATACACTCTTCAATTAAAATAATTCTTGAAGCTTTCCGTACATTGATCAGCTTCACGAAGACCTCAAGGAGAATTTTATTTATCCCACATAGACTTCCTACATCAATCGGTCTATGACAAGTAAAAAAAAAGGAAAAATTCAAGAAAAGTAACAAAATTTTCATCATGTAATTTACTATTTTTGTTTTGGGGATCTTGCAGAAGGAGCATGTTGTCCCACAACAAGGTTATGCTAAAACAAACCATTCCACCTTACCTTCTTTTATTTTCTTCTACCTATTCAAGGGACATGAAACACATGTGAGACTTCATGATCATGTAACTTATTTCACCCTTAGAACTATCAATCATACAATGCCTCAAGGGTTTTATGTTCATAAGCTTATCTTTGGTATGTCCATTATTGTCCTTGTCACTTATGGAGCATTTTGTCTCTCTTTCGGTTTTCCCCTTTGCTTACTTATTGATTCTTCAACATGGGACAAGGATTTAGAAAACTAATATTTGGGTTCTCTTCTTATCTCATATATACCTATCTTAATCACCTATATCAATCGTGTACCTTTGATCATTCAAATCAATTAATATCTTTAACTTACCCTACCTCATTAGATTAAACACATTATACCTTTCTTACCTTACCCAATTAGCTTTACCACAACCCAATCCTAACCTAATTTACCTTTCCCATTCAACCTAACCCAATCTATCCTACCTACATCAACCAACTTACCTAACCCACCCTATTCTTCCCCATCCTATTGGAGAACTACATCGGCATGAGGCCCCTTTCGCAAGGGCTATGTAGGAAGCAATCCGAGGGCATGGGACCCTCGAAGGTTATCTTGGACACTCTTTTCCCCCTCATCATTTACCCCATCAAACAAAAACTTGGTTAGTTAGGTTCCATCAAAACAATAACTTGGAAGTTAACTCAAAAACAAAACCATATATCACTCATACACATCATCATTTATTTTCCATAATACCACTAACTTGGAAATTAAATTGAAACAAACACAACTCAACCATGCCTAGATCTAATTTCCATCACATCAAACTCAATCATGCCTACATACCTAGTTTCCATGAGAACAATAACTTGGAACTCAAAATAACATCATTTCCTTTCATCACAAATATCAACTCAATCATACCTAACCATCTAGTTTCCATGACCTCAACACAGTGGAAATTAAACCATCAATCACATAAATAACATACATCAAAAATATTTTCCATAGTTCCAATAACTTAGAAATTAAACCAAACCATGCCTAAACATATACATTTCCATAAGAACAATAACTTGGAAATTAATTGAAACCATGCCTACATGTCTAAGTTTCCATAAAAACAATACAATGGAAATAAGCTCAAACACATAACATATAACCATCATCATCAACTATATACATGGAATGTTTGCATGTCAATACATGTATACACAGATATAAAATAATACAAGTATCTCAAATATATCATATACATCTTGCATCTATGGCATGCATGCTGGTATATATATCAAAAATCAAACATAAACATCATCTCCATATCATATCTATGAAGGGTAGAAACCTTTGTTTCTCTCTCCAGTACCCTCATCTAGCCTCCACCTATGAGAATAAGTCACCTTTGACTGACCATATCTATGAGACTGATGGATCTCTGAGCTTCTAAAACTATGAGTCTATGTGCTGGTCCTCGTACATTAGCTTCCTGATTGTGCTCTAAACTAACGTCATAAGTCACATACGGGATATCACTCTCTATCAACCGGTCGTAATTCTACTAAGCATAAACATCTAAATTTACTCAGTTTCATCTGTTTCTCCCCTTTTTACCTACTTGACCTAGTTTACCTCATTTACCTTATGCCCACTCCCACCTATCGACCTATACTGTGATTTGTTCATGCATCTTCCTATTTCTCCCCATTCACTCTTACCTAGCTTTTCCTAGCCCACCTACCTACATGATGTCCATCTTATTTAGCCTATTCATTTACAATTTCGTTGATTCCTTACTTTCCCTTCTTCACTTATTGACTTCATTACCTCATTCATTTTCCACCCATTTATCTCTAACTTATGCCTAATTTTCCCATCTCTAACTACATTCATACCTAACATTTCCCTAGTTTACCAAATCATACCTAACCAAGTCCTAAATCACTGATTCTTCTTGTCTTCCCAAACTACCTTTTTCAAAACTTGGTCACTTTTAACAGTGACTGGTATTGGTCCCCATGACCGATACCGATCACTATTCAACCCTGCCGAATCCATTAGGCCTACCGATGTTGACCGAAAACTGACCGACGTCGGTCATTGGTTTGGCTCTAGGGCCGAACCCCCATGTCCCCAAATTTGAAAATTAAATTAAAATACCTAAATTATCTACTCAAACCACTCCCAATTCATTCTGCATTCATTTACTACCTAATTACACTAAATTACACCCTAACCATATCCCATTTCACCCAAATTAACCAACATTTCCATTCAATTTCAAAAACTCAATTCTCCATTTTCCTACCTTATTTTTCACCTTAAACCACTAAGGGGGCTCGATTCCTAACTCTACGTGACTCCAATTCCATGGCGAGATCTCCAGAATTGGAATCTGACCTCCACCGGTGCCCTCTCTAGCCTCTGTCATGTCTCAATCAATCCCACTACTCATAACCAATCCCCTCACTCATATAGATCTTGCAGGCTTGTCCACTCCACTCCTCTCAACCAATAACAACTCACCAACTCAACTTCCTACCTCTCCTTGTCATTTTTCACACAAAATAACTCTCTCTTGTTGGTTTCCAAATTTAGAAATGCTCAAATGAAACCCTTTTCACATGGATTTTCCATTTTAAACCCAAATCAACATGACCGACATCAGTCATGTCATGCCCTAGTTAACTGGCATCAGTTACCATAACCAGCATCAATTCTCCCTCAACCAGTATTGGTCACCCTACCTACCCACTTATACATAAATTTCCTAAAATTGTTATGCAAGATGCCATTTTCTTGCTACCAAAGCCTTATCCAAGATTTAGAGGCTCACCTAATAGCCTTATTGTCTAACCCCCAACCTCGGTTGACCTTGGGGAATATTTTTCCACCCCTAAGCCTTATCTACGGCCTTACCTATACAGACATACTGACCATGCCCATTTGACACTCGAATTTACTTACTTGATGTACCTTGTGATGACATTACTCATGTTTTTTAGCCTGCCAACCTTACCTTTTATGATGTCATGATGTTTATCTTGACCATAAAAAACCTTTTAGTGCTTCGGAACCCACCTAATGTATATTCCTGCACCTATCCTTATTGTGTTTCAGGATCGTATCCTATACCTTGTATACCTAAACCACATCAACCTTGTTTGGATAAACTATCAACCTTTGATGATGTATAGTTTGTAAGCTCTTCATCCTAGTGCCTTGTCGCATTCTACACATGTGTGTGTGTTTGAATGCCCCCACCTATTACCATTACATATACTTGTACCTTACCTCAATTTTCATCACCTACCTTTTTATCAAACCCATCACTGATTCTACCTACTACTTCATTAGTTCTTGGTTTGAGGGGGATCACCTCCACCCATACCTGGGGAAATTTAACTTGAACCCATACCCGAGGAAACCATTCATGTTTTTGTCAGCCTTTCTTATCAATACAAGCTACGTGACAAAAGGGGGAAAATGTAGACACCCAAAATTGGGTCGTAACCCTCTGAACCCCTTCAATTAATTAAAAATACTATTCCCCCACCATTCCCACTTACACACATTTTAATTAATTTAATTACCAAAATTAAGTTAATTATCTACCTCACCTAGCCACCTCACCTCTCCACCTCATCCTAGACCTATTCCAACCCTATTTATTACCTAATACTAAGTCCCCACTTCCCTTAACCAACTAGGAGTTATTCCAACCCTAATCTTAATGGCATATTATCCCTCTAACTACTCTCTCATTCCATTTAGTTCCATTCCACACTTGTAATCCAGAACCAAAATCTCAATCACGTAAAATTTAGGAAGAACAATTTTTTTAGCAAGTATGTCTATTTCTCCCTAACCAACGCTAGTTATTCCTCGATCGGCATCAGTCACCAAACTATCATTTGTTTCCTTAAATAATATTTCCCAACTCTTTTCCCAGGTTTTGAATCTAGTTTTCTATCTCTTACAACCTTGCATATCGACTCTCAAGTTATCACAACAATATTGTAACATATTAGAGGCCCTTACAACATTCAAACACCACACTAATCATCAAGAGATTGATCCAGAGCTTCAGTGCACTCATAGGGAAGCATCATACCCTCCTGCTACTATTGCATTCATTCGGGACCACTTTCTTCTACAACCACCACAACCTTCTACCATTCATCTTAATTTCAAAATTAATTACATTTCTTCTTTTTCATTTAGTTTTAGTATTTTAGCTATTTACTAGTTATCTATTTCATTCTATCACCTCTCATACCCAGATCTCTCCTACAACACCTCCATCTGACCATTTACCATAGAACCTCCATATCTTGCCCAAATACCATTATTATGATCTTTGAGTCTTTATTGTAATCCTACAACCTCACCCAAACCTTTCCAACTCTCTTTGCAATCACAGAGAGCTCCCATCAACTCATTTTTAAATATTTCTTCCCAATTTCTACTAACAACACCAGTCACCCAACTGACATCAGTCATTTGTGAGTACCAGCATCGGCCACCTAACTGATATTGGTCACTATGACTGGTAACTTTCCCCAAACCAGAAATCTTACAAATCTCCCAAAACTTCTCAAAACCCCATTAAATCTCACCCAGACCATTGTAATACCCTCTACTACACCTGCAATCCTAGAACAACCTATCATCCCTTAAATTTAATTATAACTTGTCAATTAGATTAGATTTACTTATTGTATGTTATAGGAGATACCTAAATCTTATCAATTACAATAGGATTCATTTATTTACAGTATTTCCTTGCATTTTTTACAATAGTGGATTGACAGTCATTCGAGGAGCATCACGATTCCCGGATCTATCTTTTACTAGGAAGTCCACTACCATTTGTTATTTAATATTATTTGGTGGTCTTTTGTTCTATTTTATTTTGTTCTTCCTATCCAAAGGGAAGGTATTCACAATCATCTTGGTCAACATTCAATGCGTACACAACCTATCTTTGACTAAATTCCAGTATTCCTCCTCGCCTCTACCTATTATCTGTCATATCTTTATCTTGCGGTGAAACAACATGAATGTCTCAATCCACAAAGTAAGAATATAGAGGTTTAACTAATTGATGAATTATCAAACCTATTTCACTTCTACTGAGATCTATCCAGAGTCACAAGTGATAATCGACAAGATACAATATTCTTTAAATATATAATACAAAATATAATCAACACCATGCCATAAAGACAATATTTTAATCAAAACAACTTACTATATTGTCATATGATCTTTCTCTTACAAAATTGTAGGTACCCATCTTAGATCCATCCTATCCAGCTCAAGTTAACTCTCCTACCTTCCTCAGAAGGTTTGTTTTCTGTATAATTGTCACCTTTACTCGAATACCTTCTTCTTTTAATCTCACACCTTCTTGAAACCTAACTAATTTAGGTGAATCCTACATGAATCTTCCCATGCCCCATGAAATAAAGAGGAATTATTACATCCTTTTACATTTTTATATCTCTTAATCACAATTAGGAATCCTCATAACATTCCTAGACATCGATAGCCACCTTTACATTCATGACAATCCATTATTGTCATTTTACATGCTTTTGCAATTTAAACTACATTTTGGAGGGAATTATAAAAATTCAATTTTGAACCATTTGACTACCTAGCTCTCTCTCCCTCATGCCTTCACACCATTCCAATGCACTTTTTTTATCCCACATCCATATTTATAATGATAACTTTTTGATTTGGAAGTTCTTTGAAGATGCCCCTGCATCACTTGTCAAAACAGCTGCTTTCAGGAACCAATCATCACCTATGGACCTCAAGATCACACTATAGTACTTCAACTATAACATGCAGCGACTCATTGGAAATCCATGGAAATGTAGATCACATCAATTATTTCTATATCTCATGATACATCCCTCAATGCAAACCACACATGTTTTAATCTTTATTAAACTGAGCTACCCAGAAAGTAGTTTTGGAAACACATCTAGTTTTTACCCTTTTTTCCACTTTAAATACCTATAAATACATTTACTAGGGAAAAAATTCATCCCTCTTTACTCTAAAATGGATAAAAAGTATCAACTAATCCAAAACATCTTGTCTTCTACCTCCATATTCTATCCAGAGCAATCTAGTCTTGAAAATAAACAACCTTATTCTTCACAAACTAAGTTGGTTCACCTATCAAAACTCATTATAAAGATAAAAAATATACCAGTATAAATATCTATGAATATTCATTCAATAACACCTTACATTTCCTTCCAAATTCATGTGCAATGCCTTCAACTAAGTCAATCTCTGAAATTGCTCAAAACTACCCTTTTAGGACATAAAGACCAGTCTTCATAAATAGGGCACATTTTTTCCTCTAGGACCTCAACCATGATCTAAAGCTATCATGGAAATATATTAAAACTCCTAGGATAAAAATAATTTCAATTTATTTCATACCTCTTTGGAAAACTTGTCCTCAAACAAAACATCTTCATAAAATTTCCTATTTGAGTGGGGTCCACAAACCATCACATGCTCTACCATACCTATATATAAATATGGAGGAGTCATATACAACCTCAAATCATCATAATAGTAATAATAATCAATTATAGGTACCTACCAATAATATCTTCTCCATCTCTCTTGAATTAGGGTTTCAAACTCACAAAAAGTAGTTTACCTTCTTAACATTTGTTCATAAAAAAATGCTAATGAAATTACCTCATTATCTTTGTGAAATTATATTTTCTAAATGGAAAATTTTACTTTAAATCAATAAGGTCCCATGAAAATTACACAACTGATAACGAGCATTAGAAGTTGCAATTCGAGATGGAAATCACACTATCTTGGACTTTGTTCTACCAAAAAAACTATAACTTGCAAAATATTCTTCATAATGACTTGAAATTTTTCCCACAACACCTAAACATACTCTAATAACATCTCTAATCATCATCATACCTAAAATAAGTATGTATCTATGTATCCCATCTAATCTGCATGACTAGTCCTTAGGATTTTGCCTAGTTTAAGCTAGGTCATACTAGGAGAACCTCACAATTCATCATGAAACCTTTCCAAAATGCCCCAAAATACCTAATAAAACATTTATTACACCCATAAATGCCTCCATGAGCTCACATGGCTCTATACCCCATTCTCATGCTTCATTTGGCCTTCAAGCACCTAGACAAGGTCTATATGAGCACCTGAAACAAGGTCTTTAACCTGTAATTACCCTTTGAAACTCATGTGAGTGTCTCCAAAAAATAATAAAATTATAACCATGCCTTTATCATGCTCCTCAAGTCACCAGGCATCTCTATCCACCATGCTCTATCAACTAGGCTATCTAGGGACCACCTAGTTAGATTTGCTAGAATAAGCCAATCTCACTTAATCAACTCGTACAATCATGAAACCACCTGAATCTCCATGTTAAAATCATCTCAAAAATCTTATATTACTCATCCATTGTCTTATTTTTTATTAATAGGATTTTACATCAATGACAACATCTAAACTCAACATGCCAACAATCTTCCCCTTTGTCATTGATGGAAAACCACCTAAATCTTCTCCCATTTTTACATTAATTAAAAAGCATACATGTAAGTGCATGTTATTCATATTTATCAGCTTCTTGGAATCACCTCTTAGTTTAAAACATCAACTAAAATCATCATTTTAGTATACAAACCTATCTTTTCTTAATTAACCTTTGTTTTGACCACTTTGCATAGCTTAAAACCATTGAAATTCCCCTGAGCAGAGGCATACATGGAATCATACATGCCAAAAATCATGAATCTAGGATTATAATACCATATTTTTCTTCTTCTTTACCTATCTCAACTTGATAAATCTCATACTTGACTTGACACATTCACATCTTGACTTCACACAACTCTTAGAATTGAAATCCCTAAGACTAGCCTTCAATGCATTTTAGACTAACTTCTCCATGCCCTAGATGTTCAAACACTCTATGACATAACTCCTTATAGATCTCCCTAGAATTATACCATCCTTTTCTAATAGAAAATACAAAATTAGGTTCACATACCTTGTATGAGTCATAATAGTGACTCAACCACATTGACCCAGTCCTAAAGCAACATTTTAGTGTCATTTACCTTCTTTACATGACATACTGACTTATTTGACTCATTAATTTCTTCCCTTGCACCTATGCTTGCAAAAATATCAGAAATATATTAGAAAATTTCCATAGCACTTTAGACACCTCATATACTTGATTTATGATTATAATATACTCCCCTGCTTTAAGAGGCTTATACAGTTATGTAACATGTTAATATAACATAAACATCCTACTGTACATTGAAAAATAAATGTATGCATCATTTAGATCCTGATAACATACTTTTCTTCTTATTTTAGTGGAGAAAATAACTTCAAGTTCCCTTTTTACTCATGTATCCTTGTTGATACATCAAGAAACCTTATATAATACCTGTGACAACACATTTTCACCTTAAGATACTATAACAACTTCAATGGATGAGTGTGCCTTGTTATTGCTTAGGTTTTGTCAAATATTCTAGACATATCATTGTAATTTTGTTTTCACTAGTTATTCTAGTCACTATAACTCTCGATAGACACTTTATATACTTGATTAAAGACCAAATGGGCTCCCCCTGTCTTAGTAGGTCCACACAAACTTGCAGGTCATCATTTTTATACCTCTATTACCTTGATATAGACTGTACTATCTTATATGCTTACCTAAAAACTATGTGTATTCCTTTATGCACCCATGTGATGAAAACACACCTTTTAGATCACATATAGTATGAAAAAGCATAAATGGAAGTGTCATATTGAATCTCATACCTGTATAATTCCATTTCTTGAGCATTAGGACCCATACACATATTTGTAACTTTGCATCTCAGTCATGAATAACTCATTAAATTATAACCCAACTATTTGTCCCATATAGTAGACTTATATTCATTCAATAAGTTTTATCCTTCATTTTAGACTTTACAAACCATCTTTATTAGTTACACACTTGCTTGAGATCATACCATAGTTTCTCCTAGATAAGAAACATCATTATAGTCTTCAATGGCCATACTCAACCCTATGGACATCTCTGTCACCAGCCTCTGTGATACTTAACCATCCTAGACCATCTCTAGCACATCTTCAAAAGACTTGAAATCATTACATACCATGTTTATTTTACCCTTATACCTAGAAAGTATCAAGTCACACGACCTCTATACAAACTTTGTTAGCCATACTTAAAAATACAATATATTTCTCAATCATCCTTGCACATGCTTTTCATGACCTTATAAACCTCTATGCTCCTTTCAAGATGAATATATATTCTAAATACTTCTTAATCTTGACTCAAGTAATGAGATTCAACAATTAAACTCTTGACATCTTATATTATACCTAGGAAACTCCATTATAGTCCCTAGCACTACACTCAAACCTGGGTCATCTTTTGAGCCTTGCACACTTTGATTAGTTATCAATGATCATCAATAAAATGTCCCTAATCTTCCTTGACCTTGGTGAAATGACACATAAATCTACACATATGACTGTAACAACCACAAAAATCCTTAAAAAACACCAAATCACTTTTAATTGATCTCATGATATAAACACAATTTCACATGCTTCAACCCTGAAATAAGACACTCATGAACTTACCTAAGAATACTTACCTACTGTTACACCTCTTCATGACTTCTTAGAGTTGATAGTTCACTTTTCTTTATCCCTTTCAAGATCCTTGACCTCTTAAGTTCTATTAGGTGTAGAGATTACTCCCAGCCTATCCCTTAGATATTCAAAAGTAGTTTTTGGAAGGGGCTTAGTCAAGATATCTACAACTTCTTCCTTGGTTGATACATGCTCCATCTTGATTCATTGTTTTCTCACTTGGTCTCTCAAAAAGTTGTACTTAATTGGGATGTTCTTTGTTATATAATGCAAAAACTAGATTCTTAGATTATCACAAAAATAGGTGTAGGCCCATCACAATTTACCTTGTAATCTTCTAAAGTATGTCTCATCCATATTACTTGAGCACAAAATTATGCAACATCAACATATTCAGATCCACATTTTGAAAGAGATACAAGAGATTATTTTTTATTTTCCAAGAAGCAAGATATATTCCTACAAAGAAATCTCCTCCACTTGTGCTTCTCCTGTCATCAATATTTCCTACCCAATCAGCATCAGAGAAGGCTTCTATATCAAATTTTTCACTCCTTGGATATTAAAAACCATAATCTACAGTCCCTTTAAGATATCTAAAAATACCTTTCACTTCTTGAAGATGTGTCTCTTTATGTTCTTCTTGAAACCTTCCAACAATCCCCATAGCTTGCAAGATGTCTAGTCTTGAAGCAGTTACATATAGAAGACTGTCAATCATAGATCTATACCGTGATTGATCCACTCTAGGGGAGATATCATCCTTCCTAATCTTACAACCTGTAATCATGGGAGTCCCAACTGGTTTAGAATCCTCCATTTGAAACCTCTTCAACATTTCTCTTATGTACTTGGCCTGAGATATGATTATACCATCCTTTGTTTGACTGACCTACAGTCCTAAGAAGAAGTTTAGCTCACCAAGAATTGACATTTAAAATCATTTCTTCATGGATTCAACAAACTTATAATTCATATAACATTTTTCCCTCTAAATATGATGTCATCCACATATAATACTACAATCAATAGGTTTCCTCCTACATCTTTGATGTAAAATTTACTATCACAAACACCCTTCTTGAAACCTTGATCATTCAAGTACTTATATAGTCTTCTATACCAATCCCTAGGTGTTTGCTTTAACCAATATAGTTCCTTTTCAATTTGCATATATAACCTTTCTCATTTTTCAAAGAGAAACCATCACACTACTTAATATACACTTTTTCCTCAATATTTCCATTCAGGAAAGTAGATTTGACATCTATTTGATACACCTTGAATCCCTTATATCTTGTATAAGCTAAAAACATTCTAATTTCTTCCATTCTAGCCATTGGAGAAAATATTTCTTCAAAATAAACTCCTTTAACCTAAGCATGCCCTTTATAAATAATCTTGGCTTTGTTTCTTATAAATTCTCCATCTTCATTTAGTTTATTCCTGAACACCCACTTAGTTCTAATTACATTCGTATCTTTGGGTATAGGGACTAATTCCTAATTCCTATTATTTTTAATCTGATCTAGCTCCTCATTCATAGGCTTGACCCAAGATTCATCCTTACTTGATTCTTCAACATTTTTAGGCTCAAATTTTGATAAGAATGTAAAATTTTCTTAGTTTTGAAGACTTACCAATTTCCTTCTTCTAGTAACTACAACATCCTTCTTTCCTATGATTTGATTTTCAGGAAAAAAAATCCAAATCTACTTTGATGGTGCTTTGGTGTCTTTCCTTTCTTCTTCAACATCTTCTTCTTCATTTACTTATACAAATTCTTCTTCTTCTTTAGGATCAGTCACTTGTGATGTCTCCTTTGTCTTAAGAATGAACTCATGGGATAAGATTCATCAAATTTCACTCTTGCACTTTCAACTATTGTCTTCAACCTTTTGTTATAAAAAATTTAATCTAAACTTCTTGAAGAATATCCCAGCAATATACCTTCATTAGATCTATAGTCAAACTTACCTATATTCTCTTTAGTCCTTTTGATAAAGCACATGCATCAAAAAACTCTAAAATGATCCACATTTGTTGGTCTGCCTTTCCAAATTTTGTATGTATTCTTGTCATTATTTACCCTTAATTGACACATGTTGAGAATGTAAAAAATAGTACATATTTCTTCCTTCCAATATCCTTCAGGTAACTTAGATTCATTTAGGATAGTCCTTTCCATCTCTTGAACAATCCTATTATTTCTTTCAACAACTCTATTTTTGTGGTGTTCTAGAGATTAAAAAATACCTCTTAATACCATGAACTCTACAAAATTCATCAAATGAATATGACCAAAACTCACCTCCATTATCTATTCTAATTCTCTTTATTCTTCCATTTTTCTCATTCTCAATGAGATCCTTGAATGACCTAAAGACATCAAATTCATTTGATTTGTTTCTCAATCAAGTAACCCAAGTATATATTGTATAATCATCAAATAGAAGCATAAAATAATAGTCACCTAATGTACTTTCAGTTCTCATAGGTCCATAGAGATCAGTTTGGATCAATTGTAGAGGTCTAGATGTGGAATCATGTTCATTAGTCTTAAACCTCCTTATAGTTTGTTTCCCATGAATACATGCTTTGTATAATGTATCTTTTGGTTAACTGATTCTTGGCATGTTTCTCACACAATTTTTAGAGTTGATCTTGACAAGATTATCAAAATTTACATGACCTAATCTCCTATTCCACAACCAACTATCATTCAGCTTGCTCATAAGACACTTTTCTTTGTTAACTTCCTTAAAAATATACATGTTATTTTCAGTCATCTTAGCTTTGGAAACATGCTTATTAGTTTCTCTTTTACTAATTTTACATCCCTTATCATCAAAAGATAGAATATAACCTTTTTAGCACATTTGAATTACACTAAGTAGGTTTTGCTTTAGTCCTTCAACATATAGGACATCCTTGGTGAGGGTTTTTCTATTATCCAAACTCAAATAACCTCTTCTTGAAATTTTATGGTTGAATTATCACCAAACCTAACAGATCTTGAAGCATTATTTTTCAAGGAGATAAATTTACCATTGTCATCTATCATATAAGTAGAGCACACACTATCAATATACCATATCAAATTCTCATCTTAACTGTGAAAATTAGTTTGAATAATTTTACACTCTTCATTATTTTTCCTTTTTCTTACAAGGCCTAAAACCAAAGCATGCTTATCCATGTCTTATTTTCATTCTTCATTAACCTTCAAAGAAGACAAAGATGATGAACATACATCAAAAATGGAATCACATATGTCAAACCCTAAGGGTTTCAAACAATCTCTCAGTTTGATCATAAGAATTATTTCATCTTACACGTGTATACTTTCCATGTTAGTGTTTTAAAATATATCCTTTCAATCAATTAAACTTCTCAAAAAGGAATTGCACTTATACCAATTTTGGGAAGCACAATGGACTGAGGGGGATGAATCAGTCCTTCAAAAAATTTAAACAATTCAGATTTTATTTCTTAAACTATAAACCATTCAACAATACATTAATGTGTCCTTAACATTAATTAAAATAAGCATAACCATTAAAGAGACACAAAAACACAAAATATAACTGGGAAACCCTCAATGGGAAGAAAACCCACTGAAACGTTTGATTATATTACTCAAATCAAAAGTATTTAGTGAAGAAAAAACTTCATAAGGAGCACCAATCCCTAGTTTAGTGAAGAACCAACTACACAAGGAGGCTATAACCCCCTAAGTTGATCAAGTACCCACTCAAATAACTTTATATGAAGATCTATGATGTCTTGTTGTTGTCACAATTGATGGAGATCACAATTTCAGCTCATTGACCTTCAAACCCTCTCTTCTTAAAATCAATATATCTCACACTTTAATGAACTTATTTGGATTCAAAAACTTTCACACGTGCTCTCAAACACTCCTAAAATTTTCAAACAATTCATCATATCTTATTTGATTTCTTCATACCTATTTCACACTCAAACTTGGGTCGCAACTTTTCCCTCTCTCTTAGCTAGTTTAAATTTGAACCAAAACACTTGCTTTATACCCTTATCAACTCAAAAAAATAATACAAGTTGGTCCTACACAAATATCTTGACCAACATAACATTACATTCATATAAATTCATTAAATGGACCCATGTAGGTTGGCCATGCTCTAACACACCAAACAAGCTCAAAACTTGCTCAATACCCCATCACCTGATTCATTAAAGACCAAAAACCTAATAATAAAGATTATTAAAGTTTCAAAATTCATAAAACATGTCAAATATTCCATAAAAACATCATCCATGGTCACACATTAACTTTAACCAATTAAATTTTTCATAACACTAACAAGAAGGCTCATATCCTTCTCAAAATAGCCTCATATTCGTCATAACACTAACACTAACCTATGGACCTCAAGATAACACCATAGCACCTAAAATATTCCATGTAACCACTAATTTGAAATAAAATTACCTTTATATAATATCCATGATTTTTAGAGCTCTAGGAAAATCTATTCATGTAAAGCACAAGTGTTTTACTATTGACCAAACTAAGCTGCCCAGAAAGCAGTTTTGGAAACATAATTAGTTTTAACCCTATATACCACATTAAATAAATATAAATACATAAAATAGGAACAAAATTCATCCCTATTCACTCTAAAATTGATATAAAGTATCATATAATAAAAAAACATGTGTCTTCTACCTCAATTTTCTAGCTAGAGCAATCCTTTCCTGAAAACAAGAAACCTTGTTCTACACAAAATGAGTTAGTTAACCTGTGAAAAATCATCATCAAGAGACAAACCATATAAAATTTGAAATATATATAAATATTCTTTCCATAAAACCTTACATTTCCTTCCAACTTCAAGTGGAAGGCCTTTAACATGGTCAATCTCTAAAACTACTCAAAATTGCCCTTTTAGGACACAAAGACCAATCTTCATAAATAGGACACACTTTTACCTCTAGGACCTCAACCATGATATGAAAATATCATGAAAATATATTAAAAATCCTACGATAAAAATGATGCCAATTTATTTCATACCTCCTTTGGATAACTTTGCCTCAAACTGAACATATTCATAAACTTACTTTTTTGAGTAGGGTCCATAAACCATCACATGTTATACCATATATTTCATAAAATTTAGAGGATTAATATACAACCACAATTAAAAATACTATAAAATAAAAATTAATTCTACCTACCTACCAAGAATATCCTCTCCATCACTTTTGACCTAGCATTGGAGACTCACAAAAATCAGTTTACCTTCTTAACATTCGTTCATAAAAACCTGATGATTAAATGACCTCATTATTTTTGTGAATTTATTTTATCTCAATGGAAAAAAAACCTTGAAATACATAAGTTCAAGTTCATATCAAAAAATACGCAAAAAACATCAGAAGTTGCAATTCGAGATGGAAATCACACTATGTTGGACCTTGTTTTACCAAAAACACTATAACTTGTAAAATATTATTCACAATGAATTGAAATTTTTCCTAGAGCTCCTTAGCATACTCTACTAACATATAAAATAATAATCATATATAAAATAGGTATGAATATTCATATCTAATCTCATTTGTATGACTATCCCTTAGGGTTTTACATGGTTTAAATTAGGTCATAGTAGATGAGACTCATAGTTCATCATGAAACCTATCCAAAAGGCCCTAAAATTCCTGAGATAAAATTTCTCACACCTATTCATGCCTCCATGATCTCACATGGCTCTATACCTCATTCTCATGCTTCATTTAGCCTCCAAGCACCTAGAGTAGATCTAGATGAACACCTAAAACAAGTTCTTGAACTTGTACTTACACATTGAAAATCATGTGAGTGTCTCCAAATAATCATAACATTATAACCATACCTCTATAATTATCCTCAAGTCACAATGCATCTCTATCCACCATACTCTATCACCTAGGCTAGTTAGGTCACCTAGTTACACTTGATAGACCAAGCTAATCTCACTGAATTCACTCATGCAATCATGAAATCACCTAAATATCCATGTCACCATCATATCAAGAACCTTATATCACTCCTCCATCATCCTCTTTTTCATTAATGGGATTTTACATCAATCACAACACCTAAAACTCAACATGCCAACAAATAGTGTAGGAGATGCCCCCATACTAGTAAGGAAACTGAGATTGACTTAGTGTTATAAATATAGTGTTATATCTCACTTGAAAGTTAGTTAATAAGTAAAATAATTGCATATGTGAATAATATTGTAATGAGTTATAAGTAAAAACTCATATTATTATTACCTATTGTAATAGTTGGTTAAAATAATGAGGTGTAAGAGAGATTCTTGTGTAAGTTTGATGTAGGAACATCACTCCAAACATGTAAATATGTCATGTAGTCATAAAATTTGGTTTATCAAGTGTGTGTATGGGTCCTAGGGTCATCAGGAGTCACTTAGATGCGTTAGTTTGAGTTTTAGCTTTTCAAAATTTGAATTTTGTACTTTCCCTCCAAAAGGAAAATTTTGAATTTGAAGACCATTTTTTGGTTCTTTAGGAGTTCTAGTGCACTCTATGGGATCCTTCATGAAATTTTAAGCATATAAAGGACCTAAAGGGGTCTAAGAATCATAACATAGGTTTAAAATTTCAAGAGTTAGCTTTCTAGCAAAGAGTCTTATGTTTAGTCTAATTTTTTTTCATGAGAACATAGGCCAAAACTACTCTTATTCAAATGAAACTGACTTGGGAAGGTATATATAGCATTATGTAATTTTTTTCCTTTCATCATTCTAATTTTCAAGAAGAGGAAAAGGATATCTCAGGAAGAAAGAAGCAAGTTTTGTTGTGTATACACATTGTGACAGTTGTATCAGTTCTTTCATGACTGTTTGACATGATTCTCTTACATTTCTTAGTTGTTACTTGATGCATGAATGCTATTTTCTTCAAGTTGTGGATGGTAAGAGACATTTGAATGTATATTTACATTTCTTTCCATGAGTTTACATTGTTTTCTACACAAATTTAGCCTTTGGTGGACTGCACCAACCTATAACAGGGTATTGTTGGAGTCTAGTTAGATAATAAGACAAGGGGAAACAAATTTGATGGAGAAATATTGAAGTAGAAAGAGTTTTGATTATTTTTAAGGCATCACACTTTAGAAACCCTTTTTAGGCATTCACAGTGACAAAGAAAATGAGTTTTTGTGTTGAAACCCCTTAAGAACTAAGAACTTGGTTTTAAAGGGCAGGGCAAGTGAGTTTGATTTATTACACCAATTAGATGAATAAAGATACCTAACTTTTGAGAGAATATGTTGAATAATTCGTGCATAGGCATCAAGAATAAGTACTATACCTTAAAATGGTTTCTATTTTTTTATATTACAAAATATCCACTCTTGGAATCCTCTATAAACCCTACCTAGGGTTTAGAGAAAGAAGAAAGGTTAAAAATAAAAACCAATAATTCAAGGCTTAATAATTGGAAATAAGGTTCTTAAAAAATCCCCCATGCATGTGGTAAATCCTAACCTACTCACATGTTTCGGTTTAACATGACAGTATGCTTGAGGAATTTTTCGCATTACAGTGGTACAAGGAGATAAAAGGAAAGTTGATGATTGAGAGATTGTTATTGAGATTGCAGAGTGAGAACCTAGAGGGAGTTTTGAGAGAGAATAAAAAAAATTAATCCTTAATCAGGTCCTTGATTCATGTACTTTATGACAGTGTGCATTATAAGACTATAGGGTACAACTTGACAAGGTGCTAAGAGAGGTAATTAAAGTTTGAAGAAGTTTGGAAGAAATTTAGTCATTGAAAATTGAAATTAAACATCTAATATCAGGAGAGAGTGGTATTAAATATTTTTAGAGATTTCAAATTGCATCATCTATTCATAATTTGTAACATTTGTCCTTAAGATATTTTTTTAGGCTATAAGGCCTACTTTGAGAACTATAATAGATGAGACAAGTGAAAATTTGTGAAGTAAGACATATCTATACTTTTCACAGAGATAAATGGCCAAAATAGGTATCTCAAACAACTTCTATAGTGTTAAATAAGTGAATGAGTGAAAATTTATAGTGAAAAAAAGATGTAGACATGGCTAGTAGAAGCCTAGGAGGGTGAAAAATCAAGTAGAGTGAAAGAGTGACCTAACAAAAGAGTTGAAGAATAAAAATTTTCATACACCACAAGGGCCAAAAAGGGTATTTGAAAATGTGTACATTTTTTTTGGTTTGTCTTAGATACTTCTATTCATGAACTCACCAGAAGTCATTGACTTGAGAAGCCTTAAAGGAAATTTTAAGAGAGATATGTAATACTGGCACTATTGATTGAATTAGATAATTTTTATGGTTTATTTGGATTTGTATATGGTCTAGTGACATGATATAAGGTTTGGACAAGAGAAAAAAGGTTAAAACATCAGAAATATGACTAATTTTGAGATTCTTGACTTGAAGAAGCTAGCTTGTTTGAATCCTTTAAGGAGAGTTTTTTGTTTTTAGTGTGAAAACTAACATTGTGGTTTTTCAAGAGGCAATAGGATATGCATAATTTTGTATCATAGTGAGAAAAAGGAAGTTGAGAAAAGAGAGAAACGGTGAAGAAGAGGAAAGAGAACAAGATGTTGCAAGTGAGAGAAGAGAAAAAAACTATCTTTAGAAGAGAAGATAGATAGAATGATGGATATTTTTATGAAGAGGTTGATGGATATAGAGGAAAATCATAGAATTATAAAGGTAGATATGAGTCTCTTGAAGGGAAATGGAACAAATAGCAATGTACAGTTTAGAGGAAAGTGTTATTGGTGTCAGAGGTATGCAAGACACAAGGATTATGAATGTAAAGAGATGGATGAATGAGGTGCTAATACCAATCTTCAGAATAGAGGTAAGTCTCTCTTGGTTAGAAGATTTTTGATAAAACCAAACAAGGTAATGCATAATAGGATTAAGAGAAGAAGTTTGTTTAAAACTAAATGAAAATCTAAGGGAAAGTGTTGTGATATGATTATAGATAGTGGGAGTATAGAGAACTTGGTTCCTTTTGAAATGATAGAGAAGTTGGGATTGAAAATTGTTGCAGCTTGAATTTTCACCCTTCCCAAATCACAAGAATTTGGGGCTTTGAGGAAACATGGGAGTGTCTCCAAATTGTGGTACTTGAACTGAGACAGACCTCTGGAGAAGGCCGACTTCCTCTACTTACTTCTAATGCTAAACTACTCCTAGGAATTAAAATGCAACTATCTAGCTATACTCTAACTTTCCAAGGGACCAGGATAAGAAATAGATGCATAAAACAAAACCTAAACTAGAGAAAGTGATAACACAAAAAAAGGGGATGAACACTTCAACAAGAGAGAAAATGGGTGAAAACGATAATGAAGAGGGCAGAAATGAAAGCCATAGATCATAATAGAGTCTATATTCCCATTTTCACGATGCACAATAGACAAATATTTTGAAACAACACATACAACACACTTGCGAGTGAATGAGAGGAAAGGAAATAAAATAAATCAACAGTTAAGGTAGAGATGATCCATAAAACCAAAGATTTTATTGTTTAAATATCATGCACAAATCATCACGATACATGAGGAAGATGCAAAACATTTACATAATTCAAGTCCAAGGCATGTGACCCTTAGAATACTTGTGCAACACAAAATAATGCCCTCGCTTTCCCAAAGTATCCAACATTAAAACTAGGCATCACTTTACATTATGTAGAAAATTGAAAGAAGGGGAAGGAAGAAGAAAAGAGAGGGAAATTTGAATTCCCTTTTTCATCATCCAACCACCTTCATTAATTCTCTCAGAATATATGATTATTCTATAAATTCTACCTCATAAAAACCATTTCCCCAAGCCATCTACATTTTTGAAGAAGGAATGGTGTTCATCCTACATTTAATGCTAGTGGTTGTGTCATCTACAATAGACCTTTTGCGTGTTGTGGAGGTTTTCCTTAATTCACCCACCTTCCTCCATTTAATGCAAGAAAGCTGATATTATTGTGTAGAGGAGACTAGGATTTCATCAATTATATCAGATTTGTAAGGATCTGATCACCAGATCCAAAATCACATTCATTTAGCTCTCTACAGAAAACTGTGGTTTTCCTTTTATACGCATCTTTTCTAGTTTAGCTCTACACAACTCTTGACCTCCAGAACATTTTCTTATTCAATCCGCAGTTCTATCATCCTCTCTGCTTCATCTCGCAACCTTTAATGTGGAGAGGCTTCATGTCAACATTCACAAACTTATTTTCCTTCACCCCATGGCTGCTTAAGTTGTTCTATTTTTACAAGGGTACAAAAATGAAAAAAAAATTGGTGACTCATGGGGGGCATCTACCTACTAAATGAACTAATCAGTGGCCTTGGCATCCATTGGGCATGGATTTAGCATGATGTTTTAAAATCTGATATTTTAGTTGCTCCACATTTTATTTTCTTGGATAATTACAAATAATCCTTAATATCTAGAACCACCTTCAATAGAAGCCTTAAGAACATGATGGAACCATGTATAAGAACATTTTCAAGCAATAAAACTATGTAAAGAACTTAGGGAAAGAAACCTATACTACCAATAATGCAATGTGCCAAAGCACTTGCAGGAGTTGAAATCCTAAACTATTATATACAAGATGCAAGAAATATCCTAATGAGAGGGTTTGAAATGAATCCCATTGACTTGGATTTAAAGCATATTCCCATAAAGATCAGATAACTAAAATGTGTTAGCCACCTTTCGAGTAGTGATGATATATGGCCCACTCCAAATAACATCAAATTTGGAGTGTCTCCTTAGTTTATCTCGATCCGTGTCCTATTTCAAAACTAGATCTTTAACCTTAAATGTTTGATCTCTAGATTTTCTATCAAACCATAGTTTGGTTGACTTCTGATGTTGTTCCATCCTAATCATGGCGGAATTTTTATTCTCTTCAATTTCCACCAGTTCCACAATTCTTATTTCCCTTTGATCTGCGCCTTCGAATTCAAGCTTTTGAGATAATTCAAGTGAAGGTAATTAAAATGAAAAAATAAGTCTAGCTTCTTTGTCACATACCTAATTGTAGGGAGAAGTACCAATAGCCTTCTTTACTGTAATCATATCTTCCTAGAGAGCATTTCTCACTTTTTTGTGCCACTACCTTTGGTTGGTGTTTATTTTCCTCTTCATGATTCTAATCATATTCTTATTAGTTGATTCTTCCAATCCATTACCTTGGGGGTAATAATTAGTAGAAGGTTTAAGGTAAATCCCAAGTTTATGAGCCCAATTAGAAATTTTAAATCCCAAGAAATATTTTACATTGTAAAAAATAATCATTTGAGAAACACTAAACCTTGTAACAATTTCTTTGAGAAATTCCAAGATGACTGATTCAGTAGCTTCCTTCAATGGTGTGGTTTTAGTCCATCTGGTGAAGTAGTTTGTTGTTGTGAAAACCCATTTGTGACCAACACTAGATGGTGGGTTGATCATATCAATGAAGTCAAGAAACCATTATGTAAATGGCCGATCCTCTTGGATCGGATGAAGTGATAGGGCCACCAATATTTTCTTTCTAGTGAAGAGAGCACTTTTTTGCACTTCCTAACCCATATGTGAACATCTGCAAACAATGTAGACCAAAAATACCTTGCTTTTATGATTTTCATGGTTGTAGATTTAGCAGAGAAATGTTCGCCTAATAGCCATCATGGAATTTAGTCATAACCTTGTCACATTGTTCACCTTCTATGCACATGAAAAACACTCCATCAATATTATTTTGAATAATACACCGTCAATGAATACATAAGGAATGGATCATAGCCTTAGTTGTCTTCTCTTTAATTTTTTCAAACCAAGAGGGTATGCACCAGTAGACAAAAACCTAGTCATATCTGCAATCCAACTATGATCATCAAACACATTCCATTCATCCTAATTCCATTCATCATCATGTGGTAGCTCATCATTTGATGTCACTTCATGTATGAGGGAAGTCTCTTAGGGCTCCACAGTATCTAAATCCAACTACTCCCAAAGTGCTCTTCCTCTTACCAATTTTGTGACCTTGATGGTCACGTCATATTCCATGATATTATTCACCCATCCTGCTCATTTATAACTGATTTCTGTACTCATGACGAAGTCTCTAATGCTGAAATGTGAAACTTAAACCTTGATGTGGCTACCAGAAATCATACTTTTGACTTTATTCAAGGCTCTCATGATAGCGAACACCTTTTTTTCAATGTGGCTATACTTGAGTTCATAATTATTTAGTGTTTTACTAAAGAATGCTACTGGCTAATCCAGTCCTTAATTATTTTGTTGAGTCAAAACTATGGCTATACTAGATTCAGCCCCATAGGCATATAAAATTAAATCTTTGTTATAGTTTGGATCAATCAATCTAAGAGTTTGAGAATTCTCTTTTTTATCTTCTCAAAGTTGTCTTTTCCCTTCAATGTCCACTTGAAATCTAAATCCTTCTTGAGCATGAGAGTAATATGTCTTACCGTAAACAAGTTGATATTTCCAAGGAAAGACTGCAAATCCTTCTTGTGAGATGGCAAGGAAAGAGCCATGATAGATTTAATTATTTATGGATCAATGGAAATTCCCTCCTTTTAAATAATGTGACCCAAAATTTTACCTCTAGGGACCACAAAATTGCATTTATTAAGATTAAGGGACATCCCAACTCCCTATATCTTTAAAATACTTTCTCCATGTGCTTTATATGATCCGTGCTCCATTTGAAGAAAATAGTAATATCATCTAGGTAATGTTATCACTGAATCACAACACCCTCCTATTTACACAAGTGTGTGTGCTTGAGCTCACGATGTGACTAGGTAACATGGGTAGTATCTCCAAGTTGTGGGACTTACTACTTGAGATAAACCTCTAGAGAAGGTTAGTTCCTCTTCCTAATCTAGTGCAAGCTAACTCTAATGAAAGAAAACTACTAACTATCTCTATCCAATAATTTCCAAGGGACCAGGGATGGAGAAATAACATGAAAATGAAATAAACTACACTATAGAGGTGATGCACCAAAAGAAGGGTATGAGAACAAATATCCAATGTGTGAAAATAGAGGCAAAATGTAGTTCAGAAAGGGTGATAACAGTTCTCCACTATCTAACAAAAACATTCACAACAACATTTCCATGCACACACAATAATAATGAGTCCTTGCAAGAACGTAGAATAGACACAATACACCTGCAATAAGATTAAAGAGGAAAGAAAAATGTAAATGAACACAATAAGGGAAAATACACCCACAAACTTGCATCTATTGCTTCATTGATATGCACATTTCAAAATATTACAAAGTAAAGGCCTAGATCACCATGAAAGGAGCCCACTACAAAGGCCTTCAGCATATTGGCTTCAAAAAACTAAAATAATAGAGTTTTTATACTAAAAATTATCCTCCTTTGCAAATGATAGAAATCCCCCATTTATAGAAAAGTGGAGAAGAGGAAAGGAGAACAAGAAATATCGAATATGGATTTTACATCAATTGTAAGGTACCCAAATTAGGTAAAAATCATGATTTGCAACCTATAAAATTCTCCCTATACCACCCATAACTTGCAGTAGTGGAGAAATATCCATCCATGCCCATTAATTGCACTTCTACCCACCATCCAACTACCCTTTTAAAACAAGTTCACTTTCTACAAAATACACCTCCTAATTCATCAATCTCTATATTTTTTGACTTTTGTGTGTAGATCTTAGAATCACTATTCCAACGAGACTAATTTTGTGTAATTTTGTTAAGGGATGCAAAAGTTATGGCTCCCTAAGCATAGGAAGCTATTTTAAGTTCTCATGGTCTTGTTTGGCCTTCACGAGACTGAGTAATTAAATTTCTATGGATGGGAAGACATTTAAAATATTTACCCCTTTTCCCAATGTTTCTACATATCCCTATAATGATTTGAAATGATTTTTTATTTAATTTATGGTGGCCCCTTTTGTTGATTTTATTTCTTTTGTTTGAGGAAAGCTTCAACATTTAAATGTTGGAATATTAACCAGCTCCGCATTGACAGGCCGAGCTAGTGGTCTACATCGCTCCCTGAGCCCTTTCTCTTCATGCACCAATATTTCTGTTGTATTTCTTTTTCATCACTTTATTTGTGTCGACAAACCCCTATCTCTACATGTCAATCTATGTTTTGGATGCCAACTGACTTGCCAGCTACACGCCTCCACGGGTCCTCCCTTTGCTTGCATTGGTTTCCACAAATGTCCACCTTGAAAACCTGGCAAGAATCCATTGACCCATTCACATTATACATCAGACCACACCATCACTTAATTCGGACTTGCTTTGTATTCCATGTCACTAGTTTTGTGTTTGGTTTGACATGGTGGGATCTCCCTTTTACTAATGTTGGTGACCTCGTGCCTTACATTCTGCCTCGGACCCTCTATCAATTTCTTACCTAAATCATGAATTCTCTCTACATCGATCCTAACCACCTTACCATGTGCTTGATGCCTCATTTACTTCTAATGATTCCTAACTTGTGACATCTCCATGGAGTCTCACTACACGTGGAGACCTCGTGCAACCTTGGGGTCTCCTCGTGCTTTTAACCTTTTGAATTTGTGCTAAGGGGCTACATGGCAAACCATGTGATTCCACCCACACTCCTTGATAAATTCTATGAGTACCTAACTTTCTCACCATTCTAACTTGTTCCATTTTGAGCTTGATGCGTCAGGCCTAAACCTTCACCTCAACGCGTTGGCTTGACAAGTCCTTTCAAACTTCTTTGCCTCTTGTCCAAGTCCTTAGTCCTTTTATTGTCATTTTGAACTCGCATGGAGCTCGGCTATAAGCTCAAAGGAATCACCTTTCGATGCAGCCTCTCAAACTCATGGTTCAGCCTTTGTCAACTTTGAATCCTACCATACAGAGCTCGACTTCTATCTCATGAGCCTAATACTCCTCATAACACATGGCTCAGCTCTTGTAAGTGCCTATAAATTTTCCCAAATATTGTGAACAACTCAAAATATGTTAAACATAACTCATTATTCCTTTGAATGATCTGATCTACTAAGGAGAGCCCTTATGAACTCGGTCCCATGTTGAACGACCTGACCATGTGAATACAACTTGATTAGGCCCAAATTAGGCACAACTAACTCCTATTACATTAGTTCAGTTCTTCTGTGACGACTCAGTGGTCAGGTTCAATCATGGAATGGTTTGTTCAAACAACTTGGTTGGATCTGTGAGGCTCGAATTACTTCTCTAATACATGAATCATTGTTACATTTCCCAATAATGGCACAAATCACCCTACCTAGTCTGAGATATAACTAGCTCACTTTATACCATTGAGATCGATGAGCTAGTCCTCAAACTACGGAGTGTTATCCCTTCACAAACCACACCTTCCTTAGACATTTCTGACATTTTTGGATTCCTAGGTGCACTAAGGCTTAGGAGACTACATGAAGGTATCCTGGGGCTATGCATCATATTTTCTCATTTCATTGCATGTGGCCCCCTTTTGCAAATGTCATGATGTAAACCCATCATGTTGTCCAAATGTACCTAGGGAGTGGATTTGGATAACAACTTTGGCAACTTGTGGGGACATTTAACTGTTAAATGGGTTCTGACTAGTTTCATATAGCTATCCATTGGGCATGGATTCTGTATTATCGTCATGAAGTGATCCAACTTAAAAATATTGACCCTGGAAGACTTGGAATGTCATTTCTTACTTTCATAACCATCCCTCACTTTTTTGTATTTTCCATCTCTATGTAAGAAAATCTAGAAATTTGTTTTGTGAGAGTAGAAAATTGTTTTAAAACTTGAATTTCACCCTTTTTTGAAACTTTGATTTGTGAGGCTGAATGATGGACACCTATAACTACTGCCTTCAAACTAATTTATTTATTTGGTGAAGGGAACGAGAAAATCATCTGTTGATCTAAAGAAGCAAAATAATTGAAACTTTAAATCTCCTTCTTGACCTAATTTTAATTACTCTGCATTTGAGTTATTTTGATGATAGAAACTACTACTCGCAACTCTAAGTTCCTTCGCTATGTTTTCTCCTTTCAAAAGTGTAGTCATATTTTATACCCTTAGACCAATAGTCTAATCCCATGTGCACCATCCTATCACCCAACGGTGTTGTGCACTCACCCGAGGCATGCACGGGTGCCAAGTCTCTCCTTTATGTGATTCTTGTGAGAATGCATCATCTTATAACAGATATTCAAATGGAAATGAGTAGAAAATAACCATGCAACATTCTAAGAACCTAGAACGAGTTATCATCTCATTGCATCCAGAAAGGAGAAATAACAAGAAGCATATGGAAATGATTCATACAAAAAAGATATGCATAATCATTATGCTTCTGAACACATATGTGATTTATAATAGAGCCTTATATTCATATTAACAGATCCAGTAATCCACATTACATCCCTTGAGGTCATAACAAACCTTCATATAACCGTGTAGAGCCCAGTCATGCATCAGGACTACATTATGTTTATCACGTCACAAGGAAAAATGCAGACCTATCCCTCCAAAGGTGTCATGATTCCTAAATCTTCCTAATCCCTAACCCTTAGAACCCTCTATATATTTCTACAGAGCTTTGTCTCTCCTCTATTTCCCTTTGATCCCCTTTGATTCCCCTTTTATTCTACCAGGCACTTTTATGTATAACCTTAACAAACACTACCATGCCTTGAGTTATAGATCGGTTGCCAAGTGTCAAAGTGGTCCTCCATAGGAGCATGCCTTCTTAGATCTGAGATCTACACTCTTTGCAATGATGTCTTCTGAAACCTTCCATCGGATGCCTAGAATACTCCCTTTTTGATCCCACAGTCGCTAGGTTGGCACCTTATCCAAAAGGGTCATGCAGTTCTTGTGTGATGCTTGGGTGCCAAATATGGCTAAGTCCAAAACTTGTCTTGCCTTGCGCGCACGCGTGCCATGTGTTATACAAAACACTGCTAGAATCCTTCCCTACATGCCCATAACCCATGTGCCCTTCTTCAACTAGGTCCTACATGCCCACATGCGTTCTCATCCTTAGCCAATATTCTGGGTCCCAACATCACCCCACACTACACTTGTTCTTCGTCCTCAGAAACACTCTTCAAAGAATAAATAATGGCGGATCCTTACAAATGGTTGGAATGGAAGAATAAAGGAATGAAGAAATGAAGAAATGGGGAATTTTTTTATTTCTAGAGAATGAGAGGGAAATCCTTCCCTAATTCTAATTCTAACTTTCCCCAAGCATCAACCTCATTTTGAGCTTGCTAACAGAGGTCACCCACTAGGGTGTTCACTTCTTCAAAACTTAGCTCCTCTCCATTAGTGCTCATTGTCTCCATGATCTCCTCCAGTTGCTTTCCCAAATCCTTAAGTGCATCCATCCTCTGAGTGACTTGGTGGTACAACTATTTTAGTCGGTTCTTGATTGAGCCCCGTAAGGTCTCAATGAGCTCTGATTTCTTTTCCACTTTGGCTAGGATTTTGTCTCACTCAACCCTGTTCACCTTATTATTTTCTTGGAACTGCTTGAGTTCCGTTTCATGGGTGGAAACCAAGATACTTGCCACTCTATCCCTATCTGTGTAGTTAAAATAGGTAGCCTTAGCAACTTGCACAGTGGATTTTACATCGGTGAGGATCTTGTTGTACTGAGAAACGATTTCCACAACCTTCATCTTATTTTCTATCTCTTGGCGCACTAACGACTCTTCTGCAGATTCTAAGGCAAGTGGTCACCTCTCCATAGTGAGTATGTGGGGCAAGTCCTCTAGGCATTATAAGGCTGATCCATATTTTTGCATGGGTGGTGTTAAGTCTGGATGATTCAAGACAATGACACCTGTGATCATCTCTATTTTCTTGTATGCCTTGCACACCCTTTCCTTCTCATATTTTAACTCATGCCTTAACTAAGCACTGATTAGATTCTCCTACTTCAGGTCCTTTCTTTTTTTAAGGAGCTCCTCCTCCTTTTTCTCTAGGTTTTCCTATAGGAACTTCACCCTTTCATTTCATCTGAAGATTCTGGCTTCAACCTCAACTAAAACTTTGTTGAGCATGCTGCTGATTTTCTCAACTGATAATTGTTGAGCATTCACCAAGGGGTTTATTCCCTTTTTCTGGCACCTTCAGTAGTGCTCCTTGTCTTATTTCAAATTTTGGATCATCAATGTGGGAGTCAAATGCCCATGATATCATTTTTATCGTCCAAGGGTATGCACCTTCCTCATCAAATGAAGTCATGGCCAATAGTTGTTCTATTGGAACGGTGCTATGGAAGAACGTGCACAACACCTTGTTTGGATCATTGATGTAGCTCATTCTTTGACCTTGCGTTGCTTATGTACTCTTTCTACTTGTGCGTGTGGCCCTTGGAAAGCTTACAGCCAAACTAGGATCTCCCCCCATGCTGCCATATTCTTTTCCAATGCTTTCCTCCTCAACTTCCTTCAACACCACATCCACGTTGTGTTCTTCCTCTTTTTCCACCAACTTGTTGATAATTCCCGCCACTTATCTCTTTGCGGAATCCTCTATATGTTCCTTCATGAGGCTTGGGGTCCTTTGTTCCCTTGTATTTACTTCCCCACTTATCCCCTTTCCTTGAGCCTCAACTTCTTCTTCATCATTCTTCTCCTCATCCTCTTTATTATACTCCTCATCTCCTTCTTCCTTAGAATCATATACCTCATAGACTTGATGGTCTTCACCTCCTTTAGGCTCATCATCATCATCCCTGTCACCGATGTAGGAATCTAGACTCTCCATTTCTTCCAAGTATGCCTCATCTGTCAACTTCTACTTCTTCCTCACTGGGGATTCCACTTTAGGAGATTCTTATTTTTCTTTCTCCTTTGTAGGTGATCTCTTTACTAGCGATTGCTCATGGGTGAGGTTACCTTTTTTCTCCGATGCCTCTTCTTCTAGGCTCTTCACCTTGATAGGATACTTCTTTCTCTATGTGTAAGTACTAGGATTAGCGCTTGCCTCTGGCACGCTCACCATTTGTGCGGTTTGAACACTTGGTGCCTTCTTCTCCTACACCTCTTCTCTTTCTCTCTTCCTTGGTGTGGCCTTCTTCCTTCCTGTAGGGTCTTTAGAAATGGATACATCATTCTCCAAGTAATCACCCTTTTAAAATTTTCACCTTATGCATAGATACACCCTTACTATGGTCCTCCCTGCAATCGGTAGCGTTAAAGGCTTCATCATTTGTACTTCGTGGGAGACATATTTCTCCACTTATGTGCACTTCTTTAGGTAGATGAATTTCCAGTGCAGCTCATGATGGTCTACATCTACCTCACTAAGGTCGAACATTAGTATCTTGGCCTCCTTGAACCGATTGACTTTGGCTTGGAAGTATTGCGCGGTGAAAGAGAAGGGTAGCTTGCACCATGGACTCATATTCCCATCTGTCAATGTAAATTTACCAATGTAGAAGTATTGGTACATTGCAAAAGCTACCTCTCCATCCATGAGTGCTGGTAACTTCTCTGGGATCCTCCATTCTGATCTAAATTTATCGTGCATTCATTTTTACCACTTTTCCAAGTGTGCCTTGTGAGTGGCCATCATGGTTTCACAAGTGTAATTCACAAACATTTTTGTGGGTGAGGGATCCTCTTCTGGATACTCCCAAAAAAAATTTTTTTGGCCCATCAAGCACTCTAATATTTGAAAAGATAATGGTGAGGAGGACATTACTAAATAATATCTTTTCTCCCTCATGTGTGTTACTTATGATCTCATCCGCGATGAAGGCATCCAAGTTATAGATTGTTCCCTCTTATATCTTTTGGCACACATTTAGCCATGCCTTGTTCACTTGTGTCCATCATTCCTGATCATTGACCTTGGTCACCAAGCACACAACCATCCTCATAATAGGGTCTGGAATCTCGGTGATGTCAAAGTATCATGACCCCTTCGTGTAGTCATACCTGGCTACATTCTCCTTGATAGACTCCTTGTCACTCAGATCATCATCTATACTCTGTCCTTCACAAATAAGGCCTGTGGACTTGAATATCAATTGTGGTGTTATGCGCATCTTGCGCCCTAAAAAATAAAAGTGATCCTCATGCACGCATGACATCGACCACTGATAAAGGCACTCAGGCTTTCCAAAGTAAGGCAACTTAAATAGTTGCAATAATCCATCCTTCTCAAATTTTACCTTCACTTTGTCATTGTAGATGGGAATTCCATCTAGTGTCCTCTTATTAGCTTGGCGAACTAACTCTAGCACCAATTCCTTCTTATTTGTGC
This sequence comes from Taxus chinensis, assembly GCA_019776745.2. Taxonomy (NCBI): domain Eukaryota; kingdom Viridiplantae; phylum Streptophyta; class Pinopsida; order Cupressales; family Taxaceae; genus Taxus; species Taxus chinensis. Next base: position 118,769,478 of record CM034152.1, read on the forward strand.
TCATGTGATGGTTATAACCACTCATGGCCATCTTTTGCAAGTGTGAATCCCACTCTTTTCCTAGCAATACCCCATCTGGGTACTGCATTTCCGCGTACCACTCTTCGTTGGTGCTTGTGATGACAGTGATTTTCCCTTGCCCTTTCCCTTTTTTTTTCTTTGGTGCAATTCTACTATTCAGGCTAAAATTAAAACTCCTTCCTCTTGCTCTACTCTACTACTCTACTTAATTCCAAAGCTCACTCCAAAGCTTCAACTCCTAGAATGAATCCTTCTTTCTCTGTGCCCTAGCTACCAAACCCTAACTAGGAAAACCTTCCACAAGATGACACTCTTCAAACAACTTCCCCATACCTATGTACTCCTTCCTTCTGGTTTGCATATCTATTCTAGTTTCACACTCAAATTTCTTGGATTCTTCTTTCTTTGCACAAATTTCTCTCTAGATACCCTAGTTCGTAAGATCTTCTTTCACTTCGTAATCACAAGGTAACAAATGACTTGCCTAACCTTGTATTTATAGTTTTTCCTTCTTTCCAGGATTAAATGTTATACCACCTACCAACGTAAATGTGGATTTTTTCACTAAGCTAACTTTAAGTGCCTTTACCCACATGCCACATCCTATGTAATAAATCCTTTACAACCTTATGGCATGTAAAAATCCAACCTAACCGAAGACAGTTATGCGTGTGTCTACAACGTTGAAGGAAATTCTTCTTTCCTTTACCTGATTTTTGTCCTCACCTACCTCATGTTAATCTTGTGATCTTCATACTTTTTACGTGGTATTTTTTATAGCCTTCTTAACACCATACTTTATCATCCACTATTTTCCTCATGCGCTTTCTTAACCTTACACGCTTCCTTCTACTGGGCCACTCAACTTGTATTGCAGGCCTATACTTTGCATCACTCCACCCCACACTAAAACAAATGTGCGGTCCTCTGCGTATACACAACCTTAGAAAAATAATTTGGTTACCAGCGCACAAGGTGTAAAACAAAACAAAAATAAAGGAATAAGCAACAAGAAAGGGGAAACACAAGAAGAGAAAAGTATAAAAGGAAATTCTAAGCTAGTTGGAAATACTGCCTTATTACAAACACCAAGAAGACTTATTTATAGTAAGGCTTCAACCTACTCCCATTGAAATGACCTAATAATCTCATCCCATCCAGCACTTGTAACTGGCAAGTGCTTGACTCAAGAATGTACAAGATGATGTAGGGTCCCAACCAATGGACTTTCAATTTCTCGGGATGGCGTAGATACTTGGAATCATACAAAAATACCATCTACCCAACCTCAAAGTGCTTGTTCTTGATATGACGATCATGCCATGCCTTTTGTATTTCTTTTTCTATCTTCTGACTCCATCTAGTAAGTGATCACCTTTCGTCTAACTGAATCAACTTATCAATCTTCTCTTCCAGTGCTTGCTCGTTAGCTAACCCTCCTATGCATGCTATACGCAGTGGTGGTAACATGAATTCAACTAGTAAAACAACCTCTGCGCTAAACAAAAATTGAAACAGTGTGGCCTTGTTTAACCTCTTGTAGGTTGTCCTATATGCCCATAGAATGGTTGATACTTTTTCATCCCAATCATATCTTCCAATGTCACAGATCTTAGTTGACGTGTGACTTAGTATCTTGTTAAATGCATCAGCAATTCCATTTGCTTGAGGGTGGTAAGGGGTAGTCTTGTGATGGGCCACCATAAATTCTGCTAACATAATCCTGACCATTTAATTGAGAAAGTGTGTAGCTCTATCACTTGTTAAACTTAATGGAAACCCATGCCTATTGATTATGTTCTCCCATAAAAATCGAGCAAGTATCACTGCAGTGCAATCCTTCATAGGCACTATCTCTACCCACCATGTCAAATAATCAATGCAAGTGATGATATACCACAAACTAGTCCTTCGCGTGGCTAGTGCAATTTGCCCTAAAAATTTGATTTCCCGTTTTTCAAATGGTTCATCACTGGCTATTGTTCACAAGGGAATTTCATCCCTCTTTCCAGGTTTTCCAAGGAACTGGAAATGGTCACAAGCCTCAAAAAACTCAATACAATACTTGTAGATGGTTTCCCACCAAATCCCTACTAGTAAAATCTTCCATGTAGTAGAATTTCCTGCATAGTTTCCTCCTGTAATCCCACCATGCGCTTCCTCCATAATTGCCAAATGCTCATGCTCCAATATGCATTGGCGCAGAACCTCATCATAACCTAAATTATACATATCTCCACTAATCAACATATAAGGTGTGACGTGTATTGCTAACTACTTCCTCTCCAGATCCTTCATCCCTTTCAGTGTCACACTTGTTTTTAATAAAACTGTGATATCTTCCAATTCTGAGGGTGCACGCCACAACCTAAATAGTTACACATCTGGCATGGTATCCTCAATGTTTTGCATGTCCTCCCCTAAGTTAATTCTTGATAAGTGGCTAGGTCCTGAATTACTTTTTTCTAGTTTTACGACCACTATGAACTCAAATTCTTGAAATAATAAGACCCAACGACATATGTGCCCTTGCATAATGGGATTGTTGACTAATTATTTCAATGCCATGTGGTATGTGTAGAATATAAATGGTGTTGCTAACAAATACTGCCTAAACTTGTGTAGTGCGTATATCATAGACAATGCTTTGCACTCATTAGTTGTGTAATTTTGTTCTACTGGTGTCATTTTTCTACTTATAAAGCACAAGGGATGATCAACAATTCCCTCACCAGGTTGTGCTATTACTACTCCCATAGTTTTCCCTGAGGCATCAACATGCACATAGAAAGGCTTATCCCCAGAGGGGAAATGTAGTATGGGCGTTGTGCCAATCCTGTTGGTTGGATATTTTGTCAAACCAAAATATGAGGTTCAACCACAGTATATGAGATTAAATCCCTCCTCAAAGACAGGTGAGGTTGCCTGCTTATTACTAATCTAAAACACAGTAAAAACGATATATACAGTATTCACACTAATCTAACCATTGGGGGTGGGATGGAATCCCGAAATCCACATTCACACGATTCAAGGATATTTCTTTCGTAAATGAACTGGGTTAGAAATTGTTACAATGAAAGAAGCACAGTAGAAAGGAAATGAGAGAAACGTATTTTCTTTCGAGTAAACACAGAGCACGAAATAATCATACGAGCTTTAGATCACAGATATAATGTCTGAAATAATCAGAAACACTAAGATGCTATGCAAAGAATAGCTTAAGATCATGAACATAAGAACACTGTCTTAAGTAAGATATATTCCACAACACAAAGTCTGTAAAATGATATCAACTCCTATTCTTCAAAATGATTGAATGAAAACACAAAGTTTTTCTTCTTTCCAATAGCCCCTAAATATTCCAAAAAATCTCGACCCTTTGGAATGCATAAGCATCCCTTATTTATAATAAAAGAAGTAGAGATAAAATAGGGCAGATCCTAAAAAATAGCATTTTAACAAGAGTTCTGTTTTGCTTGATTCTCACGCAGGAGATCAAGTCAAAATATGATTCAAAAATGTGACGAAACAGAAATGAAAAAGACATGTCAATTTCAAGATTGAAATGACATGAAACGTTGGGACTTAATCTGAATCATCATCCTTTGCTCCTTCCTCTTTTTCTTCCTCCAGCTGAGACTGTTTGCTCTGAAATTCCTGGAACTTCCGAATTATGCCTTGCATTTCGTTCTCATCAGGCGCAGTGGAATGATCATTCCAAATTTCGCAGGTCTCATGAATATCGCTGGCATTGCCGGGAAGCTTTTTCAATCCTTTGCTGAGCTTTCTTAAGGCCTCCAAAGAATGTTCAACCCTTACCAACCGATCAATGATCTCAAGGCCAAATCCGCTTATTGGTTCATGCTGAACAGACTCTTGGATTTGCTTGAAGAGATCATCTGCTGATAGGATACCTGAGTTCCCAACTGACACCTTTGGACAAATCTTCAGCAATTCTTCTTCCAGATCACTTTTCCCATCAATCAGTTTATCCCTTGATTCTCTCAACTTACTGCAGGCTTCATTGAGAATCTTTATTCTGAACCTGATGGCCTTGGTCAGCTGGAAATGCTTATCTGTATGTGGGAGAATACCTTCTTCCACCAAGAGATGTGCTGGTATTTGCTTTAACACCTGGAGAGCTTCAAAAGTCAAATCAAGATGTCCAATTTCCTGAGAGAATTCTTCATCCATCTTCTCTCCATCCTTCTGAATGTCTCCCAAGGACTGATGAACTTTCACCACGTCTTGAATTACTTCCTTCCCCTGTTGGAGCAACCTTTGGATCCATTCATCAACCACCCTTCCTTTTTTAGCAATCTTCTCAATCGTAGGTACTGATGAGAAATCGAATCCGACAGAAACAGAAGAAGGTGGTATGGATTCAAGGGGTTTTGAGAGTTTAATCAAAACCTCTGTCAACTGCTCCACTTTTTCCTTAAGCTCATCTCTGCTGTCCTTTGTTTCTTTCAACTTTTGGCACAACACGTTTATGGAATCCCGTGCATCTTGTTGCGCCCCTTCTGCTGTCACTTTCCCTAGAGCCACCCTGGTTACCTGATAATCAGAGGCTGTTATATCCTCTCTAGTTTTGTCAGCCGAGGGAGTGGCAATCTCTGCGAACTTATCTCCTGAAGCATCCACCAAAACCCTTGAAACTGTTTTGGGTTTCTTGGCTGATTTCGCAGTAGGAGCCTTGAGTGAGCTGAAATCAAAGGCTGGTAGGGGCACAATCACCTTCCTCTTCCTCGGAGTTTGCTCGAGTAGCCATTGCGGTGTATCAGAGGGAGTTGCCATGGTTGCAGAAGCTGGTATCATACCCTCAAGGGGAGAAGATTCTACTAGTGGAGGAGGAATAGTTACCAACGTGGTAGTAGATCCAATAAAAAGAGGCACAGGAGGGGGCGTGTTGGTGATCACTTGGGTACCAGCAGAGAGGGGTGAAAGTCCAGAGAAAATACTGGCCATTACTGAAGAAGTTGATGGAGAATAAGGAGGTAGGAGTGGTTGTGAGGAAAGAGGCACAGATCCAGACTCCAAAGCCTTGGATGCAAGAGATAAGGTCTCTTCAGTTGAGCAATCAGCAAATGGTGAAACCAGAAGCTGGCTTCCTCCTTCTTCCAAATTAATTTCTCCTATTTCTGGTGGTGTTGGTGATTCTGGCACATTCACCGTTTCTACTGGAGAAACAATTGAAGAGATTTCTCTTTCTTTCCTCTTTTTGACAATCTTGACCTTTATAGGCTCCCTAGAAGATTTTCTGTCCTTTTCCTTTTTGGAGGGCCCCGCCTCTGAAGCAGCCAACTTTGAAAACTTATCATCTTTAAAATTCATTCCCCAAGAGGAGAGCCATGCTTTGGTGCGAGCAAGGATTAGAGCCGACCTATCTGTAATAGAGGCTTTTTCGCTGGCTGACCAATCAATAGGTGGGAAAACATATTGATCCTCCTTTAGTCCATCATAGGAAAGATCCAAAACACTTTCATTGTCACCCGTACCTTCTGGTAAATCAGCAAGCTCCAGTGTTTGAATCTCAGCAATAGTCAATCTGCTATTATCCTTTCTGCGAACAGCAACCTCATTACGCAGATCCACCCAAATATCCTCTATGTTTGGCCTGTGCAGATGCTGGGTTCCATATGCTCTGAGCACTCCTCGGATGTCAAAACCGTCTCGAGGCTTCATATGCTTCTTCAATTTGTCCTGAAGTTCGTGGACAACATTTTTGGCTTTCACTACTGTTGAGCAAGTATATCTCCCAATAGAAATTGGGAAGGATACAACAGCCTTATGTTTGCTTTGTTGGAATTTATGGAAATCCAACAGCTGCCTAACCAACTCCATCAATATCAGTCTATCCCCTGGATATCGGGGCAGGTGAAAAGGATCTCCCGAGTACATGACCACCCGAAGATATGTAAACTTCTTGAATTGTAAGAAGATACATCCCCATTTAGAAACTTCAGCCCAAGCCTCATCTGAGACTCTTGTCTTCCTCAGCTCAGGGTTTATCCTGCAGATATTTTCATAGAAGAAGGCATCATTCACCCTCCTGAAATGGTCTTTGGACCCCTTCTTTGTCAATTGAGGGAAGTATTGATACACCTGGTTCGCCGTTCTGCTTCCCTTGGTATCCAGCCCGGGATAGTTCCTCATCCCGGCTGCTGCGTATGTGACATATGAAGACATATAAAATTTCCCAGTTGACAAGACCGTTGTCATTTGGGAATCAATCTCATTGCTGATGAGAGTACCCCAGTCGATCCCCTGCTGATTCTTCTTGATGGTGATCATAAATTGATACATCCATCCTTGAAATACATTCGATTCGGGCAAACCAAAAACCCGACTCAGCAGGGTGATGATGTCATTGATTTCTTGGATGAAATCACTCCTGGGGATAATCCTTGGAAATCTGGAGACAGCTGGTTTGGCCTTGATCAGGAACTTCTTGTTCACATGTTTGATGCAGTCTTCCTGATCGTTGTCCCAGGCTTTCTGAGCTGACTTGATGTCCAACTCTCCATACTCGTCAAAATTGGGCAGTTTTAGGAGATCATCAAAGTAACCTCCATCCAATTTGATCACTACTTCACCTGATTGACTTCTCACAGAACGAGACGCCGAGTCATAACTGGATGCACAAGCCAAGATGAATTCTGGACACTGAGCGGACATGGGAAAACCCGCTGCGAGAGGCAAGCCACTATCGGCTATAGTTTTCATCCATGGAGTTTGGGAGGAACTCCTCACCCTACTCCAGAAATCTTCAATGTCTATATTTCCGAGTTCGGTGTCTCGGATGTCGTAGTTGCAATCAATATACGATGGAGATTCCAGCTTTTTAAACTTGTATTTCATTCTGCCTGACTTCTCGGTCTTTTCCTGAGATGGACCAGGGTCCGACATGAAGGACGTCGAAGGAAGAAAGTTTCGAAGCTCAGGAGATGTTGCTCACTGTGAGAATCCCGACCTGCTGGATATGCCGGAAGAACGGAAGAGTCCGACACTGGCGAAGATGATGTCGGAAAATCCTAAAAACCCGATGCGCTGAGAATGTCGGAAACTCTGGAAAGTCCGGCACGTTTGATAATGTCAGAACTTTGGGAAAGCCCGACACTGCCGATGATGTCGGAAACGGAAGAAAGCCCGACACTTGTGTTGATGCCGGGAACTCTGGAAAGTCCGGCACGCCAAGCCTTCAATATACTTCGGGTCTTCGACACTGCACAACAGCCTTCAAAACCCGAGAAGAGAAAAACAGGGTTTTTCGTTGAATTTCAAACATGCAATCTCCTTTTAACCATTCATGTACCAGGCACATAATAAAACTTTGAGGAAATAGCACCAAGTGGTAATTTAGAAGAGATAGACCCTAAAACCTAAACCCCTTTTTTCAAAACAACTCCAGAAAGAAGAAGAATAAAAATCTTTCAAAACCCAGCAAGAAAATGGGAAGAATTCACGCGCAATCAATCCATAAAAACTAGGAACAAAGAGTGGAGAGAGAAATACCTTCAACCAGAGAAAGGGAAGATCGAAAAATGGCGATTCAATCGGGCACAGGCGAGCTTTCGGGTTTCGAGGTTGGAAGAGCATGTACGAAAAATCCACGAGTTAAAAATACGTCCGGTAAAAATGACGTGGAAATCCGCGTATTTATAAGAAAAATTGTAATTAATACACTTCAGCTCGGCACGTGCCAACTCACCGACAACTCGGCATGAATGCCATGTCAGCATGTTAGAGAGGTCCGAAAACCCGACACAAGGGGGCTTAGTGCAATTCGGGTTTCGGGTTTCGGGAAACACAAGACATAAAGCATGAGATGTTTAGATGCTTCACAGCTCCGAAAACCCGATACAAAGGACTAAATCAGACTTCGGGTATCGGGGAACAGGTGACACAAAACATGTTTTGAATAGGTCATGTTCCGATGCGCCGGAGGTCCGAAAACCTGATTTTCTCAATATGAAGCGGGTTTCGGGTATCGGAAAATAGGCGACACAAAGCATGTTAAAACTCATGTCGAGCTGTCGGAAAAACCCGAAAACCTGAATTTCTCTAAAAGAGGCCATAATGCAAAATCAACTTCAAAAATTTCGTAGGGGTTATCTAATCGTTTTGTCGTGAACTCAAAATGGAGATAACAGCTGGCTCCAGCTGGGGACTTTCTTTGTAATACCAAAGGAAGAGAACTCAGAATCTCTGGTCTTTATTCATTGGGCTACGGAGAAAAGAAGAAAAACCAAAACAAAACAAAACGAAGAAAGAAAGAAAGAAAACCAAAAGCAAACACACTACAAAAAGTAAAATATGTACAATGCAAGAGAGCATCTTGCATTAATGGTGGAACAGCTTTAGATGTTGTCCACTGAAAGGCAAAGGGAGTAACCCTCCATCCAGATATGATAGAAGAAAACTATTTTCACCATTCAGCTCGTGGATCTTGAAAGGTCCTCTCCATAAAGAATCAAACTTCCCGTGCATTCCTTTCTGTTCTCTCCTCTTATCCCAAAGCAACACCAGGTCTCCAATCTGGAAGTTACGCTGCTTTGATTTTTTGTCAAAAATTTTCTTCACTCTGCTCTGATGATCTGCGATGCGATCAACCACCTTGATTCGTTCCTCTTCTAGCCTGGCTAGGTACATAACCCTCTTCTCGATAGAATTCTGAAAAGCCGCATCTTCAACCGCTTTTGCCAACTGCAAGGCCGGCAATTCTACTGAGATAGGAATTTCAGCATCAATCCCGTATAGCAATTGGAAAGGAGACATCCCTATGGCTCGCTTTGGAGTGATCCGATCAGCCCACAACGCATCATACAATGCTTTGTGCCATGTCCTCTGATTTTCATCTACTAGTTTCCTAATTATGGTAACCAGATTCTTATTGCTGGACTCAGCTTGCCCATTACCCTGGGGATAATAATCAGATGAGTGAGCCAGAGTGATGCCAAATCCATAGCAAAATTCTGTCAACTCATGTGATGAGAAATTAGAGGCATTATCAGCTACAATCTTATGAGGCACACCGAATCTGACAATTATATTTTCTTTAAGGAACTTGCAAACAGCTTCAGAAGTTGCTTGCTTGATTGGTGCGGCTTCTACCCACTTGGTAAAATAGTCTGTAGCAGTCAGCACGTAGTTATGTCTGGCACTGGAAGCAGGATTCAATGTTCCGATGAAATCAATCCCCCATTGGCGGAAAGGTTCTTCAATCACTACAGGCTTCAGAGGAAGAGCTGCTAGCTTGGGGCGACCAACGAAATGTTGACAAGCTTCACATTTGGACACCCATTCTGCTGAATCCCGGAAGAGAGTAGGCCAATAGTACCTAGCCCGTAGGATCTTATACGCTGTTACAGAGGATGAAAAATGTCCTCCGCATGCTAGGCTATGAAAGGATTCTAATAACTTTTCCTGTTGTGATTTATCAACACAACGCAGGAAAACACCATCAATACCTTTCTTGTATATTGCATTATTCCACAAAAGGTATTTTGCAGATCTCAACTTGACGGTCCTCTTCTCCTTTTGATTTAAATGTGGGGGGCATTCACCATAAGTTAGGAAGAAAGCAATGTCCGTGTACCATTCATCGGTCGTACTCACGAAAAGCACCATGGGCAGCTCTGAAGAAGTGTCTTGAGTCTTTTCATACTCTGCTTCGGCATGATTTTCTGCAATTAATTGGCACAGGCCCCTTCCTCGTACCAACTTGGTAGGCCTGATGTCTAAATCGTACTCCTGAACCTTAGCTATCCAAGTACCTCGTTGACTTCCCAGCTCTTGTTGAGTCAGAATGGATTTAACAGCAGTATCAGGAACGAGAACGAGAGTATGGGAATTCAGCACATAGTACCTGAAATGTTTTACTGCTCGTACCACTGCGTAAGCATGCTTTTCAATCTGTGACATCTTCAATTCATGTTCTTTCAACGGACAGCTCATGAATGCGATGGGAGCTTCGATGCCTTCCCCATTTTCCTGCATCAGGATGGCTGACACTGTGTGGGCAGAGGCGTAGCTGTACATGATGAAATTTTTCTTGAAGTCTGGACATACTAAGATAGGAGCGCAAGCAACTGCCCTTTTGATTTCTTCGAATGCAAGCTTCCCTTCTGTACTCCATCGAAATGGAACTTTTCCTTTCATCATTCCAAGGACATCCTTGGTTTTGTCAGCGAAATCAGGTACAAATCTTCTCAAGAAATTAACCTTTCCGAAGAAAGAATGAACTCCGGTTTTACTTGTGGGTAAGGTAAGGCTCTGAATAGCCTTTACCCTTTCTGGGTCAATTTTGGTTCCTTCTTTAGTCACAATATGACCCAGCAATTTTCCTTCGGTCACCCCGAACATGGACTTCTTGGGATTCAATGAAATCCCGTGACGCCTGCATCTCAAAAGTACTTGTTCTAAATGATCATAATGATCACTCCGTTTTTTAGAGAAAACGGTCAAGTCATCCAAATACACAACTATGACCTTGCCCATCAAATCTCTGAATGCCAAGTCCATAGCTCTCTGAAAAGTGGCTCCGGCGTTGATCAAGCCGAAAGGCATCCTCCTGTAAGCAAAGGTACCCCATGGGGTCGTGAAGGCCGTCTTGTGTTGATCCTCTGGTATTACCTCGACTTGGTTATATCCCGAAAATCCGTCGAGCATGGAAAGCATTTCTGATCCAGTAACAGTTTGTAATACCTGATCCATGATAGGCAAGGGATAGTTATCCTTCAGTGAGGACTGATTCAAGTTCCGGAAGTCAACACAGATCCGGATTTCGCCATTCTTCTTCCTGACAGGAACAATGTTAGCAATCCAAGTGGAGTGATGGATTGGGAAAATAATTCTAGCATCTAACATCTTCTGAATTTCTGCCAGGATAGTTCCTGAGATCTTGGGATTGTAATGTCTTTGCTTTTGTCTGTACGGCTTCACATCAGGCTTCAAAGGGATACTGTGCTGTACATCTTTGGGCTTGAAGGATTTTAAATCTGCATAAGACCAGGCCAACACATCGATGTATTTCTTCAAAAGCGAAGTGAATCTCACCTTCTCTTCGGGAGAACAACATTTCCCGATATTCACCATCCGAGGTTGATCAGACGAACCTAGATTGATTTGATCTACTTCAGAGGAAGAAACTCCTTCGACTTGCCTTTTGTTTTGAATAAAACGATCATGCTTATCAAACAAGCCCTCCAAAGAAACCAAACCTTTTGGTATCTTGTTGCCTTTCAGCTGAATAAATTCACCATCAACCTCTTGATATGGATCCGAGATAGTTTCACGGAAGGCTGATTCTGAACCTTCAAAATATAACTCACTGAAATTGTCAGCCTTTTCTAGAAAAGCCAACACCTGTTGATCATCATTGAACACTTGCCAATGAGTTGCATTATCTGGGATACTGGGACGATACACAATCTCGATAGAGTATGTATCTTGCTTGAACTGAGGATGAGGAAGAAGAAGGGATGCAGATACGGCCAAAGAATCAGCCTTGTCATTATAATCTCTCAAAACTGCCCTAATAGAAAATGCATCAAAGCATTCTATACTATCCCAAACTTTATTCCGGTAATGTTTCAACCGATCATTTTTCACCTGATATATACCCCTGACCTGATTGACAATCAGCTCCGCATCTCCCTGAACCTTGAGATTTCGGATTCCCTTCTGTCTGGCCATTTCTAATCCTAATAACAGGGCTTCATATTCGGCCGTGTTGTTAGTATTATCAAATTGCAACTTGTAAGCTGATGGGAAAATCTCGGAGCTAGGAGATATAAGGACAACACCAGCGCCTGATCCAGAGGTTGAGCAGCTACCATCAAATTCGAGAGTCCAAATAGCATTGGGATCTTCTTCTTCAACATCTACAATGGGTATCTCTGAAGTCATGAAATAATTCCCAAAGCTAGCATCTTCGAAAAGAATCTGAGCTTTTGGATCATCTGATTTGGTCACCAAATACTTCGCCTGTGGTTCAGGATGAAGAACCTGATGAACCCCATTGACCGGGATCTTAGCTTTGGTCCAATCCATATTAATCTCTCCTCCGACGTCTTTACAAAATCCTCTACCCAAGAGGATACCGTAAGCTGCAGGAATGTCGGCAACCAGAATAGTCATTTTCACTCTCTTCTCAGGGAAGGCAACAAATGCAAACTGTGCGTCCTTGATTTGACCAATCAAAGGGACTTGTTTAGTTTCCATGGAGTAGCACCGTCCATATGACTTAGTCAAAGTAAGTCCAAGGGCATGGGCCACTTTTGCGGGCATAACATTATCAGAGGCTCCTGAGTCGATGATGCAATTGCTGAGTTTAAACCCATTTATAAGTAGAGACAAATAAAATGGTTCAATCTTTCCTGAAGAAGAAGCAGAGGTCAGATTGTTCTGTGGTGGGAGTTGAGTAGGATTTGGAAGGAGACCTTTTGAAGGTGATGGAACAGCCGCTTTACTTCTGATGAACTTGGCCAGCTTTTCAAACTGTTCAGGATTCGACTGAAGGTATTCTGCCTCTGACATTTGAATTTTGGTTCTCTTTGCATGATCAACAATGTCAAAAGCAGTATAAGAAGGAATGATGGTAGGCTCAGTCCTAATTACATGAGCTTGTGCTGAGGCACTGATCTTAGGAGAAGGAGAATAAGGAGCAGCTGCCTTTTTGGTAACCTCTCTTTCAGTTTGCGCCGAAATAGGGGTACCCCTCTTAACTATGGATATGGGAGGTTCCTTATTCTTCTCCTTAGTGTTTTCAAGAGGTTTTCTGGGATTCTGAGATTGGGACCGAGTGAAGACAGCAAATGACTGACCATCTGGCGCACATTCATCTTCATCGTATTCCAAATACCCAATGCTGGAGTCACCAGCTGACTCGTCATAAGACTCATCAGCATATCCTGAAGCTTCGAAAGCCTCACGGGAATCTTGTTCTTCTCCTTCATCGTCTTCTTCAATTATTTCTACTGCTGCATTGACTGGAGGAGCTTCAATTGCTAGTCTCGGTTGAGGAGGAGTTAACCGTGGCCTATCTCTGGCAGGTGCACCATTGTTGTTATTGAAATTCCGTCTAGGGATATCCCGATACGGAACATTGCTCACCTGCTGGGACATTTGCTTTTTTAAAGCAATCAAATCGTTAGCCATTTTTTGAAACATAGGATCAGTGTTACCTTGAGAAGAACCTTGATTTTTGAGTTTAGGTACGTCTTTCTTGATCCTTCCGGCCAAGATGAGATCATCCTCTATTTCAGTAGCTGTTGACTGAGCAGTAGCCAAATCTGGGATAACCGACCTTCTTAATAAAAAGCTTATATCAGGAGGTTGAGCATTGATGAAGAAGCATTTTTGGTTTTCCGGAGTAGGTACAGCTATTTCTGGAATCTTCCGGATCAGCTTGTTGAACTTTGCCATGAATTCCCGCATAGGTTCATGCGATTCCTTCTTCATATGCGTGAGCTGAGCTAACAAAGCATGGGAATCTTCGGCTGGTTTGAAACGTGCTTCGAACTTAGTCCGCATGGTAGCCCAGTTTGCGATGCATGCATTCGGGAGGTGATAAAACCATTCAGCTGCTGCACCCTGCAACGTTTCAACGAAGAGTCGGACGGAGACATCTTCGTGGGCTACTCCGAGAACACCGCATGCAACAAAGAAAGATGCAATGTGCTCGTCAGGATGCTGCTTCCCATCCCCATTGAACTTGGGAATGTTTTTACGTGATCCACGTGGTAACTCGTGCAATGGAGGAGTCAAAGAAAGAGGACCAATAACTGCGCCCCAAGGCACAGGTTGAACCGCCATCCTCCTGAAAAGAGTGCGTACAGGGATCCGAGTATCAGACAAGAGTAGTGCACGACAAGTTGCAGATGCTTCCCGTTCCACGGGGATCCGGTTTCTCCGAACAGGCGAAGAACTTCTGGTTCGGTTAGAGACAATGCTGTTGGGAGAAAGACTGAAATTGTGCTGTTGCAGTAACTCAAAGAGTGGATCAATTTCACCTTGAGCTCGGCGAGACCGAGTGAAGATCTTCCTGGCCAGCTTGAACTGAAAGGAGATCTTGTTGAAAATAAGGCAAATACGGAGTCGCCAGACACCGAGAGGATAAGCTTTATACTATTGATCCGTAATTCCCCAGCGGAGTCGCCAAAAACTGTTGGTTGGATATTTTGTCAAACCAAAATATGAGGTTCAACCACAGTATATGAGATTAAATCCCTCCTCAAAGACAGGTGAGGCTGCCTGCTTATTACTAATCTAAAACACAGTAAAAACAATATATACAGTATTCACACTAATCTAACCATTGGGGGTGGGATGGAATCCCGAAATCCACATTCACACGATTCAAGGATATTTCTTTCGTAAATGAACTGGGTTAGAAATTGTTACAATGAAAGAAGCACAGTAGAAAGGAAATGAGAGAAACGTATTTTCTTTCGAGTAAACACAGAGCACGAAATAATCATACGAGCTTTAGATCACAGATATAATGTCCGAAATAATCAGAAACACTAAGATGCTATGCAAAGAATAGCTTAAGATCATGAACATAAGAACACTGTCTTAAGTAAGATATATTCCACAACACAAAGTCTGTAAAATGATATCAACTCCTATTCTTCAAAATGATTGAATGAAAACACAAAGTTTTTCTTCTTTCCAATAGCCCCTAAATATTCCAAAAAATCTCGACCCTTTGGAATGCATAAGCATCCCTTATTTATAATAAAAGAAGTAGAGATAAAATAGGGCAGATCCTAAAAAATAGCATTTTAACAAGAGTTCTGTTTTGCTTGATTCTCACGCAGGAGATCAAGTCAAAATATGATTCAAAAATGTGACGAAACAGAAATGAAAAAGACATGTCAATTTCAAGATTGAAATGACATGAAACGTTGGGACTTAATCTGAATCATCATCCTTTGCTCCTTCCTCTTTTTCTTCCTCCAGCTGAGACTGTTTGCTCTGAAATTCCTGGAACTTCCGAATTATGCCTTGCATTTCGTTCTCATCAGGCGCAGTGGAATGATCATTCCAAATTTCGCAGGTCTCATGAATATCGCTGGCATTGCCGGGAAGCTTTTTCAATCCTTTGCTGAGCTTTCTTAAGGCCTCCAAAGAATGTTCAACCCTTACCAACCGATCAATGATCTCAAGGCCAAATCCGCTTATTGGTTCATGCTGAACAGACTCTTGGATTTGCTTGAAGAGATCATCTGCTGATAGGATACCTGAGTTCCCAACTGACACCTTTGGACAAATCTTCAGCAATTCTTCTTCCAGATCACTTTTCCCATCAATCAGTTTATCCCTTGATTCTCTCAACTTACTGCAGGCTTCATTGAGAATCTTTATTCTGAACCTGATGGCCTTGGTCAGCTGGAAATGCTTATCTGTATGTGGGAGAATACCTTCTTCCACCAAGAGATGTGCTGGTATTTGCTTTAACACCTGGAGAGCTTCAAAAGTCAAATCAAGATGTCCAATTTCCTGAGAGAATTCTTCATCCATCTTCTCTCCATCCTTCTGAATGTCTCCCAAGGACTGATGAACTTTCACCACGTCTTGAATTACTTCCTTCCCCTGTTGGAGCAACCTTTGGATCCATTCATCAACCACCCTTCCTTTTTTAGCAATCTTCTCAATCGTAGGTACTGATGAGAAATCGAATCCGACAGAAACAGAAGAAGGTGGTATGGATTCAAGGGGTTTTGAGAGTTTAATCAAAACCTCTGTCAACTGCTCCACTTTTTCCTTAAGCTCATCTCTGCTGTCCTTTGTTTCTTTCAACTTTTGGCACAACACGTTTATGGAATCCCGTGCATCTTGTTGCACCCCTTCTGCTGTCACTTTCCCTAGAGCCACCCTGGTTACCTGATAATCAGAGGCTGTTATATCCTCTCTAGTTTTGTCAGCCGAGGGAGTGGCAATCTCTGCGAACTTATCTCCTGAAGCATCCACCAAAACCCTTGAAACTGTTTTGGGTTTCTTGGCTGATTTCGCAGTAGGAGCCTTGAGTGAGCTGAAATCAAAGGCTGGTAGGGGCACAATCACCTTCCTCTTCCTCGGAGTTTGCTCGAGTAGCCATTGCGGCGTATCAGAGGGAGTTGCCATGGTTGCAGAAGCTGGTATCATACCCTCAAGGGGAGAAGATTCTACTAGTGGAGGAGGAATAGTTACCAACGTGGTAGTAGATCCAATAAAAAGAGGCACAGGAGGGGGCGTGTTGGTGATCACTTGGGTACCAGCAGAGAGGGGTGAAAGTCCAGAGAAAATACTGGCCATTACTGAAGAAGTTGATGGAGAATAAGGAGGTAGGAGTGGTTGTGAGGAAAGAGGCACAGATCCAGACTCCAAAGCCTTGGATGCAAGAGATAAGGTCTCTTCAGTTGAGCAATCAGCAAATGGTGAAACCAGAAGCTGGCTTCCTCCTTCTTCCAAATTAATTTCTCCTATTTCTGGTGGTGTTGGTGATTCTGGCACATTCACCGTTTCTACTGGAGAAACAATTGAAGAGATTTCTCTTTCTTTCCTCTTTTTGACAATCTTGACCTTTATAGGCTCCCTAGAAGATTTTCTGTCCTTTTCCTTTTTGGAGGGCCCCGCCTCTGAAGCAGCCAACTTTGAAAACTTATCATCTTTAAAATTCATTCCCCAAGAGGAGAGCCATGCTTTGGTGCGAGCAAGGATTAGAGCCGACCTATCTGTAATAGAGGCTTTTTCGCTGGCTGACCAATCAATAGGTGGGAAAACATATTGATCCTCCTTTAGTCCATCATAGGAAAGATCCAAAACACTTTCATTGTCACCCGTACCTTCTGGTAAATCAGCAAGCTCCAGTGTTTGAATCTCAGCAATAGTCAATCTGCTATTATCCTTTCTGCGAACAGCAACCTCATTACGCAGATCCACCCAAATATCCTCTATGTTTGGCCTGTGCAGATGCTGGGTTCCATATGCTCTGAGCACTCCTCGGATGTCAAAACCGTCTCGAGGCTTCATATGCTTCTTCAATTTGTCCTGAAGTTCGTGGACAACATTTTTGGCTTTCACTACTGTTGAGCAAGTATATCTCCCAATAGAAATTGGGAAGGATACAACAGCCTTATGTTTGCTTTGTTGGAATTTATGGAAATCCAACAGCTGCCTAACCAACTCCATCAATATCAGTCTATCCCCTGGATATCGGGGCAGGCGAAAAGGATCTCCCGAGTACATGACCACCCGAAGATATGTAAACTTCTTGAATTGTAAGAAGATACATCCCCATTTAGAAACTTCAGCCCAAGCCTCATCTGAGACTCTTGTCTTCCTCAGCTCAGGGTTTATCCTGCAGATATTTTCATAGAAGAAGGCATCATTCACCCTCCTGAAATGGTCTTTGGACCCCTTCTTTGTCAATTGAGGGAAGTATTGATACACCTGGTTCGCCGTTCTGCTTCCCTTGGTATCCAGCCCGGGATAGTTCCTCATCCCGGCTGCTGCGTATGTGACATATGAAGACATATAAAATTTCCCAGTTGACAAGACCGTTGTCATTTGGGAATCAATCTCATTGCTGATGAGAGTACCCCAGTCGATCCCCTGCTGATTCTTCTTGATGGTGATCATAAATTGATACATCCATCCTTGAAATACATTCGATTCGGGCAAACCAAAAACCCGACTCAGCAGGGTGATGATGTCATTGATTTCTTGGATGAAATCACTCCTGGGGATAATCCTTGGAAATCTGGAGACAGCTGGTTTGGGCTTGATCAGGAACTTCTTGTTCACATGTTTGATGCAGTCTTCCTGATCGTTGTCCCAGGCTTTCTGAGCTGACTTGATGTCCAACTCTCCATACTCGTCAAAATTGGGCAGTTTTAGGAGATCATCAAAGTAACCTCCATCCAATTTGATCACTACTTCACCTGATTGACTTCTCACAGAACGAGACGCCGAGTCATAACTGGATGCACAAGCCAAGATGAATTCTGGACACTGAGCGGACATGGGAAAACCCGCTGCGAGAGGCAAGCCACTATCGGCTATAGTTTTCATCCATGGAGTTTGGGAGGAACTCCTCACCCTACTCCAGAAATCTTCAATGTCTATATTTCCGAGTTCGGTGTCTCGGATGTCGTAGTTGCAATCAATATACGATGGAGATTCCAGCTTTTTAAACTTGTATTTCATTCTGCCTGACTTCTCGGTCTTTTCCTGAGATGGACCAGGGTCCGACATGAAGGACGTCGAAGGAAGAAAGTTTCGAAGCTCAGGAGATGTTGCTCACTGTGAGAATCCCGACCTGCTGGATATGCCGGAAGAACGGAAGAGTCCGACACTGGCGAAGATGATGTCGGAAAATCCTAAAAACCCGATGCGCTGAGAATGTCAGAAACTCTGGAAAAAATGATACGTTTGATAATGTCAGAACTTTGGGAAAGCCCGACACTGCCGATGATGTCGGAAACGGAAGAAAGCCCGACACTTGTGTTGATGCCGGGAACTCTGGAAAGTCCGGCACGCCAAGCCTTCAATATACTTCGGGTCTTCGACACTGCACAACAGCCTTCAAAACCCGAGAAGAGAAAAACAGGGTTTTTCGTTGAATTTCAAACATGCAATCTCCTTTTAACCATTCATGTACCAGGCACATAATAAAACTTTGAGGAAATAGCACCAAGTGGTAATTTAGAAGAGATAGACCCTAAAACCTAAACCCCTTTTTTCAAAACAACTCCAGAAAGAAGAAGAATAAAAATCTTTCAAAACCCAGCAAGAAAATGGGAAGAATTCACGCGCAATCAATCCATAAAAACTAGGAACAAAGAGTGGAGAGAGAAATACCTTCAACCAGAGAAAGGGAAGATCGAAAAATGGTGATTCAATCGGGCACAGGCGAGCTTTCGAGTTTCGAGGTTGGAAGAGCATGTACGAAAAATCCACGAGTTAAAAATATGTTCGGTAAAAATGACGTGGAAATCCGCGTATTTATAAGAAAAATTGTAATTAATACACTTCAGCTCGGCACGTGCCAACTCACCGACAACTCGGCATGAATGCCATGTCAGCATGTTAGAGAGGTCCGAAAACCCGACACAAGGGGGCTTAGTGCAATTCAGGTTTCGGGTTTCGGGAAACACAAGACATAAAGCATGAGATGTTTAGATGCTTCACAGCTCCGAAAACCCGATACAAAGGACTAAATCAGACTTCGGGTATCGGGGAACAGGTGACACAAAACATGTTTTGAATAGGTCATGTTCCGATGCGCCGGAGGTCCGAAAACCTGAACTCTGAAGCGGGTTTCGGGTATCGGACAGGCGACACAAGGCATGTTTTGAAAGGTCATGTTCCGATTCAGAGGGTTTCCGGAAAAACACAAAGCATGTTAAAACTCATGTCTCTGTCGGAAAAAGAAAACCCGAATTTCTCTAAAAGAGGCCATAATGCAAAATCAACTTCAAAAATTTCGTAGGGGTTATGCTTATCCATTCTGATTCTTGTATTACCTCAATGATACTAGATGCTATCATCTTGTATATTTATTCCTTGACCCGTACGTGTAAATTTAGATTCATTCGATAAGGCCTCTTCCGAATTAGGTGTGCACCTTCCTTCAACTTGATCTTCATCTCCCCCAAGGAATGGTGAACACCTTTGAGTTCATCATACCCATGAGGGAAAAAATCCTGGAACTCACATAACAAATCAATAACCTTTGAAACTTCTTTTTCTGACCAATAGTCCCCAATGATGGCTTCCTTAGGTTCCATCTCCGTTCCAATGTTAACCTTATTTGTTTTCAAGGGATCATGGTAGGTGCGTACTCACTCATCAATGTTATCTATGACCTTGTGCATACCTTCCAAATGGTTAACATCGAAAGTTTCCATCTCTTCACCATAAACTACATAGACCATCTTTCCTTTTTCTTTTTCCATGCACGTTTGATCAAGCTATAATTCCTTTGATTCTTCTTCATTGAGGCATGTCTCTAAATGAGGCCCACCCAATAATTCTAGTATCCTATCCTCTACCATAGCACTATCTCCCATTGTAAGGCACTTGATTACTTACAATGCCTTATCTACTGGTGGATTGGTGATCCTATACTTAAAAGATTGAATGAGATCAGCCGTCAACTCCTACCAATTACTTGTCTGATGGTGCATCTCCAAAATAATATACCATACGCGTGCACAACCTTGTAAGGTGGAATAAAACTTATGTACCCATAACAAAGGTGGTAATGCTTTTACGCTTCCCATCCAGGCCTTCTCACATGTTTGGATATGAAATGAGGTGGTATCTTTACCATGGTAGTCTTGTATGACCATTGGCACATTGCTCCTAGAGAACCTTACAGAAAATGTGATTCTTACCTCGCACCACTCCAGGAGGTTCTCTCAATGTGTAGCCCACTAGCATGTTGCAGTTCCAAGTAGGTTATAATTAAGCATTCCCCTCCTCTCTTACTCATTTTTCCACTGAGCTTCCATCTCTCACAAGAAAGGTTCAGGGTATGCTCCCCCATAATAACTTGGTAACTTGTTTCCCCCTAGGCACCTAAGTGAGTGCACCTTTATTACCCTTGTTACAGATCCTCTCAATTATTACTGAATCAACTCATAGGTTCCATGCATCCAATTTTTGCATGCCACGTTAGTGGTATCACTCAAGGACTAAGCATCTTCAAACTAGATGACTCCCTCCATGGGATGAATTATTTTAGGATCTCTGATGAAACACACATAGATTCTATTAAGGAATTATTCTCCCAAGGGATCAGTATAAGGCACTAAATTCCCATCTGTCAAAGGGATGATCACTCTTTCTTCCTTGTTCTCAAAGCTGATATACCCCTTGTTAAAATACAATTTGGAATTATTCTTGTAACACTATGGGTGCCCAAGAAATGCTAGAAATTTGTCTTCCTTGGAAAGCGCCAAGACTTCAAAGTCTTCAGTGAACTTGGCCCCTTGAATGGTGGTAAGAAAATTAACCTCTTCTCCTATGTCGATGAGGATATTACTTAGAAGCCATCCATCAACAATCACATTCAAAGTAATATCCTTATCATAGTCAAGATTGTGAGGAGGAAGGTTTACATGCAAAACCTTCCTTTCGCACTCTAATCCGGCACATGGTACGTTCTCTCTCAGCCATTCTCCTAGTAAGGGAATAATATTTTCTTGTCTTAACATCCTGCACATTTCCTTGACCTCATCTAGGTCATCCTTTGGAGCCTCGACATTCTTACTTTGCTCCAAATGCCTTGATTTCTCCTTTAGACATTAGATCTCCCCCTGCAGACTCCAAATTATGTCCATAGTCTCTTAATACACCTCTTTCTAATGAGAAGGGTCTAGATACTTTCCATGTACCACTTCCTTTCTTGAAACTAGTTTTCTTTGCCTTGGCATCTCCCTGGCATGCATGGCCTTTGCTCATGTTGTCACCAGTACAGGTTCTAGCCCTGACTCATGCACAACTCTTGGCATCCAATGTGAATCAGCCTTCTTGATGCTCACCATCCCAGCGCCTTTGTCTTTTCGGTGATTTTGGTTCATATGCTCATAAAGTTCTAGACATTCTTTGTACTTATGTTTCTTTCTACACCATAAGCATTGTAACAGATCAGGACACTCACGTTTGTAATGCTCTGTATATCCACAATTATAACAAGTTCCTCATGGGAATTCAATTCATCCTCTGCCAAGGTTACTATGACCATAAAATCCTCCGAAAAAACCCCTTCCATGTGCTCTTCCATTTATGCTCCCTTCATAATGATGATCATCATCCTTGGAACTACTTATAAGGCTAGTCTGGTGCACACCAAGATCAATAACATCATGGATCTGATCAATTAGTCTGTAATCCTTGGTATCATGGGTGGTAGAGGTACAAATATTACAGTAGCAAGAAACATTCTTGTGGATTACACATTAGAGTAGAGTGCACCTACTTGTATCATGGTCCCCATGGTAGATCTCACAATCTACCACCATAACACGTACCAATTTTTTAGGGCAATTATCCTTTGCATTCCCTTCTACTTCACAATTTGAACACAAAAACCCACTACGAACCTCATGCGTTGAGTTTATAGATAGCTTCTCCAACTGATTGGACATTGCAGCAATTTGAGCCTCTAGAAAAGGACTAACACTAGTATCAATGCTCCCAACAACTTTAACACACCGGGAAACATCCAATGCCTTTCATGGGTTTGTGAAAGTTTTGCATGATAGATCCCTTCTAAGTGGTGTTATCAATCCTCCAACAAACCAATGAGCATGTTGAGAAGGATGGATTTCATAGGATGGTTTAGAAAAGAGGGTCTTTAAATGCACATCATACTCTCGCACACTCTCTCCCATTCCCTACTAGATATTCTTCAGAGAATTGATGCTCTTCTGCTCAAACTTTGGGATATGGAACTCTTCTAGGAAGGTGTTATTCAATGTGGTGTAGTCTAGCACCGTCTGATGGGGGTCATACTTCCTATACCAATTATGCACATGTCCTTGCAACGTCATTGCAAAATGACTCACCTTCCTCTTTGGGGTAGTAATCCCTTTCATGTGCAATAGAAATTCACAATTGTGCACATGCTCTGCAACATCTTCAATACCCCTATAGTTTGGTAAGTGAAAATACATCTCAAAAAACACTTAGGGAGGTGGCTGGGGTCCTTTTCCTCCTAATCCAGAGCCTTTGTTCCCTCTCGTGTTTCCTCTTCCACCAAATCCACTGGATCTTCCAAGCCTTATTCCTCCTAACCCACTAGATCCACCTCATGCCATCGAAAAAGAACATGAAGTGGTCACGCCTAGTGTTCCCAATGTCCCACTGAACTGCATGCAGATGGTCTGTGAAATTTTCCCACTTCTAGTTGTATGTCCCATGCCACTCCCAAATGTGATACCCAATACTTATGTACTTGCACCTTGTCCAAATATTCCTCCAAATATAGGAATGGCTTACGAAGCCATGGATGTTCCAAACAAGAAATTATATATCCTGGGTGTAGGTCAGTTACTCCCACCAATACCAACTGGGTTAGCAATACTATGTAGGCATAGATTGGGGTGCTACAGGGGCAATTAGCCCAGGCACAGGTTCAGGCATAGCCACAGGCACTGGTACAGCCACAGGCACCACCGCAGGCACCGGCATAGGTACAGGCACAGGGTGTACCGGCAGGACAGGGGCCACTACTGTTAGGAGTCGGGGGACCAGCCCCAGTAGCCATGGTGGCACGGGCCCATTATATGGAGGCGAGAGCAGAGGCCTGGTATTATCAGGACATCCTTGATGGTACCGGGGCTGACTATCAGCCATATGCGGAACACAGAGCCGAGACATCCCGTAGCCAGAGATCCCAGGGGGGCACAGCCACAGCCGGTGGGTCGGTGATAGGGAGGAGACAAGAGCCAGCATAGGGACCAGCAGGGAGAGGGGCTGAGGGTGGTGGGGAGAGCTAAGACATCCCTGGAGTGGAGATGGGTTTTTGGATATTGGAGTATGTATATAGAGGCCTGCGTGCCCACACATGATTTATTTATTCATTCTTGTTGTATATACCGGCCTGCGAACCGAGTATATTTTTGACATGAGAGACCGGCCTGTGAGCCGAGTCGAGATTTTGATAGTGATTGCGGCCTGCGTGTCGGCTTTGTATTATTTTGAGCTGACATTGATATATATATATATATATATGATGATTTTGATCCACATGGTGTGTATAAAAATGTTTTATGTGTTTTGTTGATGGTTGTTTTAATGTAGATAGATGATGTTGATGAAATTGTGATGATATATATGTGTTGATGTGATTCTGATGACAAATAGTGATAATGGTGTAGTTATGCAGGAAAAAGAGGCAGGCGCCACAAAAATTTGCAAAAAATAAAGAAAAGGCCCAGGTTTAAGAAAAAGGAGGCATGTGACCGATATCGGTTAGCTAACCGACGTCGGTAGATATGGATCGATATCGGTTAGGTAACCGATACCGGTTATGCCAAAACGAGATTTTCTAAAAATAGAAAATCTTGGGCGGCAACTTAAGTTCTTATTTTTAGAGTCATGCAACAAGTTAAATACGCGAATGCAACGCTGTTTGATGACTGATACAGGTAATTGCATGATAGAATTGAGTGATAAGGAGGAAAGAGATAGGTAAAGTGAGTGTGGGTTGAGATTAAGAAGACAGAAAGGTAAGTTATATTTTAAGAGGGTGGTGAACATGGATGAACGAGGAGAAGCATCCAGCAGGCAGGGACGAGAGGGAAGACAGGTTCCACCCCAAGCTGCTGCATCCTAAGAGGTAAACTGTTTGGTTGTATTTTAATTCTTGCATGTTTTGATGAATAGGATGAGAGAAGGTAAGAGGGTAGAGATGAGAAAGAAAAGGTGATAGGCAAGGGTTTGGGGTAGAGTGAGTGTTATGGGGTAGGTAAGCAGGGTGTTCACGTATGTTTATAGGTACAAAGAGGGGTAAACGAACAAATAATTATCGTAGGGGATGTTTTTAAGTAGGTTGTATAAGATTGATAGTGACCGATATCATTTAGAGGTAACCGATATCGGTTAGGAAACCGGTATCGGTTATCTGTAACCGATACCGGTTACTGTATGAAATTCCAGAATGTGAGAAACAACACTTGGGGATTTGAGTTATTGAATGGTTTTGTGTCGTTTTGATGTATGCAGGCAAAGGCAGGGCTGAGGATGAATGATAGTGTGCCAGCTTTGTTGTCAAGAGTCTGAGCAGATGTAACACCAGCTGAATGGGCATTGATAAATCATGTGGGGTTAAGTGGAATCTGCTATTATTCACAAATCGCACGCAATCATGCTATGTTGCAAGCATTGATTAAGAGGTGGAATCCAGAAAAGAATACCTTCTATCTTCCAACAGGGGAGATGACAGTGATGTTGGAAGATGTGTTTAGAATTTTGAGGCTCCCAATTACAGGAAGACCAGTGTATCAGGCAGGGCCTAGCGTGGCGCAGGGAGCAATAACAGCAGTATTTGGTCCAGCTACACGAGATTTGACACAGCGAGGTTTGACATTGTTGGGCCTATGAGTATACTTATTACATTGTTGGGCCTATGAGCACATTATCTGTGTATGACCAATAGGCCGACCATTCCAGGAAATAGAGACAGGAGTGCAGAGGTTGGGATTCAGACGATGGGTCCAGACAGAACAAGAGGCGAGATCCTAGGCCATGATAGATGACATCGAGTATTATAGGTAGGTATGGGAGATGGTGAAGATTACAGATATTTTTTGGAGGCCTTACGAGAACTATATGGTAACAGAGAACATAGCTGAGGAGTTAAGGGGTGTAGAGCGATTGAGGTGGATCGCAGGGCACAGGCCAGGTGAGTACGAGAGGATTCCTCTAGATCACGTGTGGTGAAAATTTTGATTTGTTCAGGATATACCTATGGCTTATAGACCATACATGAGGATCGACATCGAGGCATTATTCTCACCTCCCTAGCCGACACCTCCAGAAGGGCCAGAAGAGATAGCAGCTGATCACAGGGTAATGGATGCGGGAGCGACAAAGGATTATAGATTATGGTGGGTAGCAGAGCTGCGAGGTGTACGTGAGAGGGCCGATCATCCTGACATAGCTGTGATTACAGAAGAGAGAGACCACCTGCAGGATTTGGTTCACCAGCTTCAAACACATTTGAATGAGACAATGGGATTGTTAGAGGTTTCGCAGTTACGAGTGGAGAGACTAGAGGCAAGATTCCTCCATGCGAGAGGATGTATTCGTATGTTACAGGAGATGTTGGTGGATCAATGGGAGGAACCAATAGCTGTGGCACCTTTGAGGATGGAGAGGCCAAGTGAGTGGTGTCGATGATCACGATCACCACTTGAATCGGGAGGAGGCACAAGGGTATAAGTGAATTTCATAGGAGTATAAGAATAAATAAGGATGTCAACCTGCACGTCGATGATAGAGAAGATGTATTTGTTTAACATCTAGATAAAACTAAATATGTATGTTGATTTGAGTTATGATGATAATAAGAATGGTTGTGTTTTGAATGTTTTGTTTTGAAAAAAAGGATGAAAATGAATGTGATCAAATAGAAATACACAAAAATATTTATATTTACCACACATGATAGGTTATGGTAGGGGATGGTCAAGCTAACCTTGGGATACCCCATGTCTCCTAAGTGCTGCCTACATAGCCCATTGCACAAAGCAAGGAGGGGCCTCAGACCGATATAGTTCTCCCTTAGGACCAGGGAGAGGTGAATTCAGGGAAATTTGGGTGTGGTTAGGCAATTTGCTGGTTGGTAAAAAAAAATATTGATATTGGTCAGATAATGTTGTTGGTGTTGGTAAGGGATTGGTGATGTTAGTGTAGGTATAGGTTGAAGCGAAAGTTAGCTTACCTAAGTAGTAGGGGACCGTATCCTGATTAAGGTCAACACATAATCCTAGATCTGAGTAAAAGAGGAAAAAGTGTCCCATAGTTGAGAAGAGCTAAACAAACCACATATTAAAATAGGATGAGCTTGAATCCCTAGGTGCCATGCATAGGTGAGAAGTTGATAGGCGAAAAGAGTCATATAATCACAATATATCGGATATACAGAATGTCCCTTGAGTTTTATTTCTTTGACGAATGGTGAGGTGAGGTAGTTGGTATAGCGGGGGTGCAGAGAACTTTTTATAAGGTGATTATTCTGACGAAAGAGAACCAAACCTAAATAGACAAGCCCATGACTCAAAAGTTCTTCGGAATACTTCTTTTTACTTTTCTGGATATAGAATGATCAATGCGAGAAGTCTACATGGGATATGTATTTTTTTGTTCTTGAGGTCTTCACGAAGCTGAGAAATGTGAGAAGCTTCTGATAGAGGTTGACTTTGTATAGCTGTCCTTCAAGGGAGATATCTATTTATAGTAGCAGATGCGGCTTTTGTGTGTAGCTGTCCTTCGAGGGAGTAGTCTATTCAAAATAGCAAATGTGGCTTTGCACGTAGCTATCCTTCGAGGGAGCAATCTATGTAGAACTTAGAGGTCTAGATGTCCGGTTGGTATGAAGCATCTAGTTTTGTAGGAAGTTTGACTCAAGAATATCCCATAAGTGTATAATTGAGAACGTGTTATTTTGATACTTTTAAGTCATGGACTAGACTAATAAGGGGAAGGCATCTTTAAGGGGAGATTATGACCAAACCATGTGAGCTTGATTGTATTTTGAGATGTATGAAACAAAGTGTATGAGGTGGTAAATGAGCTCAAGGGACGAGCGCAAGGTAGATAAGAAGTGATATAACACTAAATTCAACAGTAGAATAGTCAAAGATGCAATGCATTAAGGGGTTTAGGCTCGGGGTTTACCATTAAGAGAAGCTAAACGATAAGTGCCTGATCCGTAAATTGTGAGTGATAACGTAAGTTCCAATCCAATTTTGGAGCAAATTTTCTGCGTGTTTTCTCTTTTCTAGTTTGGTTACATGTTGATTCTCTTTGAGGACAAGATCACCAACCTTAAAGGTACGCTCATGAAGTCGCTTATCATAAGTACGCTTGATGCGCTTTTGATAGATTTGAAGGTGGTCAAGAGCTATAAGACGACGCTCGCCAAGAAGCTCCAATTGGGCTAACCGCTCTTGGCAGAAATCATCATTGGTGAGAATATCCTGAAGAGATATTCTTAGGGAGGGTATTTCTATTTCGATAGGTAAGACAACCTCGGGTACCATATACCAAAGAAAATGGGGTGTGGCATTTGTGGAGGTGCGATTGCTAGTCCGATAAGCCCAAAGGGCAAAGGGGATGTGATCTGGCCAATTGCTTCTAGAATCGTTAACAACTTTCATGAGGATTTTGGTTAGGGTTTTAATTAAAAGATTCAGCTTGACCATTTGCTTGTGGATAATAAGGTGATGAGAAGCTAAGTTTGATACCAAAGTTTTCACAAAGGTCTTGTAACAACTTATTTTTGAAAGATTTTCCATTATCTGTTATCAGGCGATGAGGAACGCCAAAACGACAGATAATGTGATGGGTTAATGAATTCTATGAATTTTTCTTTTTTTGGTTGAAATGAGTGGAATGGATCCCACCCATTTAGTGTAATATTCGGTTGCTGTGATTATCCAATGGTGACGTTGCGAAGAGGGTGGGTGAATCTCACTGATAAGGTCTAAACCCCATTGTGAGAAAGGCCAAAGATCTCGTGTGACCTGTAGCGGATGGCTAGGAGTATGTTGAAGATTGGCATGTTGTTTACACATAACACAACACTTAACATATTCATAGTAGTCGTTATTAAGAGTATGCCAATAATATCCTAGGCGAAGGATCCGTTTGGCCATGGCAAGGCTACTAAAATGTCCACCACAAATACCGTCATGGACTTGTTGGATGGTATAGGTGACCTCTGCACCAGTTAGACATTAAAGGAGGATGTCATCAAAGCCACGTTTATAGAGGAGTCCCCCCATGATGACATAATGAGAAAAACTTTTAAGAAAAGCACGTTTTCCGTTACTAGTAAGGTTAGGTGGGAGAACAGAGGTTGTAAGGTAGTCGTGAAATTGGTGATACCAGGTATCCTGCAAATTAGCAGACACAATATTTATCATACAAACATCTGGGGTTGAGTAAGATGGGGCAAAGAGTTGTTGGACCAAGACGAATATGTTAGAATCAGTTTGTGAGGTAGGAATTTGCGAGGCTAAGCAAGCCATAGTATCTGTAAATTTATTAGTGGAGCGGGGAATGGTTTGGATAGAATAATGAGTAAATAAGGTCAAAAGTGAATCCATGTAATATTTGTACTTTTAAAGTTCCTCATTTTTACATTGGTAGATGCCCATAACTTGATTGCCTACCAATTGAGAGTCAAGGAAAATATTAATAGATTTTACCCCTAAGTGTAATGCAACTTGGAGACCCAAAACAAGGGCCTCATACTCTGCTGTATTATTAGTGCAGGGGAAATCGAGATTGAATGAAAGAGGCATAGGCTCAGCGTCAAGAGGAATGAGAATAATTTCGGATCCTCCGTCGTGCTGGCATTTGGATCCATCGAAGAAGAGGGTCATTGGATATGACTCCTCACTGAGTGAAAGAGTGGCAATGAGTTCGTCGGGGAAATTAAAATTGGTAAATTGTTCCCCAGGTAAAGGGACTTCCTCGAGTTGGTCTGCAATAGTTTTTCCTTTTATTGATTTCTAGTGTACAAATTCAAGGTCGAGGTCGGCAAGGAGCATAAGCCATTGGGAAATGCGTTGGTTCAGATGTGGTTTAGCATACATATAATGAATGGGGTCCGCATTGGTGATGACAAAATTTTTGTGATTCAGGAGGTAGTGTTGGAGTTTGGTGGCTACGAATGATAGGGCTAGGCACAACTTTTCTGCATGTGTATACCTAGTCTCGTAATCCACGAGAGTACGCATTATGTAATAAATGGATTGTTATTGATGCTCGGAGTCATGATGTGTGAGCATGGCTCCTACAACATGGTCGGTGGCGAAAAGGTAAAGGTAGAAAGGGTGATTGTCCTGAGGTGGGATAAGCACAGGCGGCTGCAAGAGATAGGTTTTAAGAGCCTCAAAGGCTTGGTGGCACTCTTCGCTCCATTGAAAGGCAATGTCTTTTTAAAGGAGATGATGGAAAGGTTGACATCGATCCAAGAGTTGAGAGATGAAACGCCGGATAGATTGGAGTTTACCTTGAAAACTACGCAATTGTTTGAGGTTAGTAGGTGGGGGCATTTCTAAGATAGCTTTGACTTTATCTGGATCGACCTCGATGCCATGCAAAGAGACGATAAAACCAAGGAGTTTTCCCGAAAGGACACCAAAGACACATTTCTTTGGTTGAAGACAAACACAATATTGTAATAGGTGATCAAAAAATAATGGTTTATAAACATCGAGATGTTCATTGTGATGTTTAGATTTGCATGGAAGATCATCGACATAATCCTTAAGGATAGTGTGCATAATGTCATGAAAAATGTAAGTCATAGCCCACTGATAGGTAGCACTAGCATTCTTAAGGCTAAATGGCATGACATGATAACAGAAGGTTCCCTAAGGAGTTATGAAGGTAGTTTTATGTTGATCGACCGGGGCTGCCAAAATTTGATTGTATCCCGAGAAGCCATCCATGAGAGAAAGAATCTCATGGCCCGCAGTGAGATCAACAAGTTGATCAATACTTGGGAGGGGGAAGTCATCCTTCAGGAAAGTGAGGTTAAGGTCTCGAAAATCCATACATATCCGAAGTCCCCCCGTTGCTTTAGTAACAGGTACGATGTTAGAGATCTATTGAGGATAGTCAATTGGAAAGATGAAGGAAACAGAAAGGAGTCGTTGAAAGCTCTTCTTTGACCAAGAGGGCAATGCGTGGATGCATTTTTCTCAGTTTTTATTTAACTGGTTTGGCATCAGTTTTTAAGGTAATGTTATGGACAATAATGTCATAATCAATTCCTGGCATGTCAGCATAGGACTAAGCGAAAGCTTGGTTGTGGGCATGGAGGAAGGTAGTGAAGGCAATTTGTTCTGATGCGGTAAGAGATTGTTTGATCTTCCCAATGTGAGGATCGTCCTCGGTGTGGATGTTGATTTCTATAGTCGACTCATTCAACATGGTTTGAGTGTCAGATGGGAAGGTGCATTGAATATAAGAGTCATCCACCCCAAGGTAAGTGAGGATGGAGTCGTCATCCTGGCACTAAACAACATTAATTGAAGGTGAGTCCTCTTTGATCATGTCTGAATACAAAAGGGGAAGAGAAAATGGGTCTTCATTATCGTGTTGATAAGTGAGAGGACCCAGGAAGATAGTATTTATGAAAAAAAAAATTTAGGAGGGATAGATTCAGGGACTATCGACTCTGTGGGTGATGATGGAAAAATGGGTGATGATGGTTCGGAAGGGGTGACTTTTTCATCTTCCTGGATACAATAGATATGCGGTGTTTTTGGTGTAGGTGGTTCAGAGAATCCAAGACCACGACAATCTTTGTGTTTGCGTGTAGTTACAGGAATGATCGTATGTCGTCCTTGTTCATAAAGACCGAAACCAAAGCCCTTCCAATGACAGTGCGCCAAGAAGGTGAGGGTAAAATGACGATTAGTTAGATATTAAAAATCAGATTGGAAGGGAACCACACCAAGGAGAGGTTCAGGGGTGACAAACAATGTATCGACACCCCCGTACGTTAGGTTGGTGCAACAATTAGGTGGTCCGTAGGAGATTACTTCCCCCACACGATGGTCGTAGGTAGGATACGCATGTAAATGTCCATACTTCTGTGGGGTATGGAACATGCTAACGTTATACAGGCGATACTCTCCCAGTGTAAGGCATTGAAAGACATCTACTAAGGGATCTGAGGTTGGGATATTGTCCGCGGGAAAGGAAGTGGTATTTGCGATGGCGGTTTCATTGGTTGAAGGTGTAGGTGCGGTTGAGGTGGATGGTTGAGGTGTGGTTCAAGAGGATGGTTGGGTTGGATGAATGGGTGTCTTGAATGGTACAAGGACATCATTAGGGCGATATAACATATTGTAGGTTTTGAAGGGGGGAGGGTCAACTTTTACGGTGTAGGACTTCCCTTCGTACTCAAATTTTATGTATCTATGTAAGGTGGAAGGAACGCATCCCATAGCCCAGATCCAAGGGCGGCCTAACAACATGTTGTATTGGAATTCACCCTTAAGGACATAGAAGAGTTTTGTGTAAGGGACATGGCCCTACATGAATGTTAAGGATCACAGTGCCTAAGGTAGAAGTAATAACATCGTTGAATGAACGCAGCATGGTGGGGTTGGCACACATGCAGCTAGAGGGGATATTCATTTGTTGAAAGGCTTTGGAAGAGATGATGTTTAGGCTAGCACCCCCGTCAATCATAACACGATGCATCCGGATGTCCCAGACGTAAGCTGAGATGAAAAGAGCGGGGTCAGGATCTTCTGCACCAAAGTCAACAATTTCATCTTCGGAGAAACTGACAGCAGCGGTTTGCTGTACAGGGACGGAAGTGATAGATTGTTTGGTGAGAGAAGCAATGTGGTTGGGTGTTAAGATGGAGGTAACGGGTAAGGTTTCGTTAGGTAAGACCTCTATCCCTTGAAGGATTTCAACGAGAGCTTGTCGATGAGATTCAGAGGTTTGAATGAGATCATACAGTGTCATTTTTACAGGTGATTGGTGAAGCTGTTTGATCATGGTTCGGTGGGAAACTCCATCAGAGACAGGGTAGGCAGGTCCACGAATAACCACTTTAGGTGGTGGTGTGATCAGGATGGTGGATGGAGAAAGAGAGGCCGCAGGTGTGCTTTCTTTAGCTTTCCCATTGTTTTTCTGCCCTCGAGTAGCAACACTAATCATGTTGATCTCGTGAACACGAGAGGAGGAAGATGGTAGGGATAAGTCATGGTCTTTGAGAGGTGGGGTTGTAATAATGATAGATCTTGGTGAGACGGGGACAGGTGGTATAGGAGAGGGGATTGAAGCTAAAGGTTTCTCCCTTCGTAAGTTGTCTTTCTTAACCTTTCTATCCGAGAGAGGTGACTGACAAAGTATGGATTTCAACGCTTTGCATCCCTCTACATCATGTCCTGGTGTGCGGTGGTAAGCGCAGATTTTAGACTCATCATAACCTATAGGTCGAGGTTTAGATGGATCATAGGGTCTAAGTGGGGGTAGGGAAATGGTCGCATTCTCCACCAACATAGCAAGGATTTTGGCATAAGACCCTTTGAGCGGGTCAAAGTCAGAGGAAGATGAGGCTATTGACTGGGTGGGTTTCGGTAATGACTGGGTATGGTTGATTCGTATGGGTGGTGGCTTAGCCAAGGGGTTTTGATAATTAGATTTAACTAAACGTGGCTTCTTCAGCCTAGAAGTTATGTTTAGCTGGTCAGATGACGTGGGTAGCAGAAAACAACCATGGAGAAAGAGGAGTGACAGTAAACAAATCCTTTGATGGTGGAGTTTATTTAGGGTTGATAGGTGGACAGGATACTTGGGGTGATGGTGTTGATACACCCGTGGATCTCTGTATGGGTGTAAAAGATGCAGGTCTTTTTAAAGAAAACACCAGAAGTATGATGTATTGAGGTAAGGTGGAGGGGTGAGGTCCTAATATAGAAGGTAGGTGTGACGGAGAGGGTTTTAGTTGTGACAAAGGCATAGATTGGACTTGGGATTTAGGGGATCAACTTTGTCTCTTAGGTGGATGGACGACTTTATTTTTGGATAAATCTAACCGTTTAGGTGGGTGTGTTAGGCTGGGTATTGGTAGAGTCCCAAGCGTAGGGAAAGGTTTGGTTAGGTTAGTAAAGGTGGATGAGGTATTTGGTAGAGATGAGGGGGGTGAAGATGAGGACATAGGCATTTTGAGCTTTTGTAAACACTTCAGGTATATGGTAGAGGCGTCTGGATCGGTCATCTGCATTTGAGTAGAATATGGTGTACTCAAACGTTCCCATAGGACTCGTCTATCTTCTGAGGGGTGACAATCCTCACATGTGAATAGGAACTTTTGTATGGAAGAAAGGTGGGTTGTGATTCCGGTCCACTGTGGGTGTGATACAGGGGGTAAATGAGGCACTGTATCAATGGGCGTTAAGAGGTCAACCGGTCGCTGAAAAGATTTAGGCGATGAAGAACTAATAGGTAGGAGGGCATGTTTGAGAGGATCCGTCATGATTAAAGAATTTGGTGATGTTGGTTCAAGGGGTTTCTCGTCTAAGGATGACGAAAAAAGTGGCGAGCCTTCCTCTTGTACAGCAAGAGTGGTAGAAGGAGATGTTTGGGAAATAGATAAGTTAGATAACATCTGCTCACAGTCTTGCAAGGATGTGGTGTAAGAAGGCTCATCTGTGAGAAGAGAACTCTGGGTGGTTAATTCCTTTATGGGTAAAGGAACGGCAAGGATTTCATCTTGTCTTGATGGTGGTGAAGGGGGTTCGGGTTCCTGCGTTAGTGAAGAGGCTTGATTCAGAATTTTCTCGATAGAGGCTTTTGGTTGGGAGTTGAAGATCGCATGGATTTCATGAACACTCTCCTCGGCTAAGATATCCTGGTTTATGTTACTGTTAGATGAGTGGTTCAGGAATGGTTTGTTGAATATTTTCAAATTTTGGTTAGTAGGGGCATTAGGATTATCGAGGGTTATATCCCCTACATCAACCATTTCCTGCACTATATTTTTCAACATCTTACAGTTTTCATGACTGTGTCCCTTCACGCGGTGAAAGTTACAGAAGTCATTTTCTTTGTACCAAGAAGGTATAGCACGGGTGGAATCAAACCCGGAGTGAGGTTTAACAGGAGGCAAGGTAATAGCTCCTGCTTTGAGCAATTTTTCCAAGATGACACCATAAGTTTCTCCCCAAGGGAGT
Organism: Taxus chinensis; assembly: GCA_019776745.2. Taxonomy (NCBI): domain Eukaryota; kingdom Viridiplantae; phylum Streptophyta; class Pinopsida; order Cupressales; family Taxaceae; genus Taxus; species Taxus chinensis. Next base: position 118,803,938 of record CM034152.1, read on the forward strand.
GTAATTGATGGGCTCGGCTTTATACTTATAGGTGGTTTTTGGCAGAGTATTAGACGGTGCTTGGGATTTGACCATCACCGTGTGGACAGCTCCTTTTGATTTCGAAGTAGTCGATGCGTGAGAATTGGTGGTGTTAGGTTTGTTGGTAGAGTCTTGGGTTCAGAAATTGGGGTTTTTTTTGCGCAACCGTAATTTCTCTTCCTCTAAGGCTCGAATTTCTAGTTTCTGAGCCATAGTAAAGGCCTCATCAAAGGTGCGGAAAGTTTGAATTTGGAGGGTAGGAGAAATGTGCTTAGCGCAGGCCCGCGTAAAGAGTTCGATGAGTTCGGCCTGAGGCAAGGCATAGGTAAGTTGGTTGATGAGGCCCTGCCATCGTCTAATGAAATCTGTGATAGATTCATCTTCAAATTGTTGGACGACATAGAGGTCAGTGATAGATACTTTCTTAGCAATATTAATGGAGAAATGATCCAAGAAAGATTGGGCTAATTGGTTAAAAGAGAAGATTGAGTGCTGGGTTAAAGCACTGTACCACTCCAGGGTGGGTCCTGATAAGGACATGGGAAAGGTGTGGAGTAATAAGGCATCGTCATGAGCAATCAGATAGCAGGCATGTCTAAATGACCGCAAGTGTTGTTGAGGATCCTCCTTACTATTAAAACAAGTGAATTTTGGTAATTCCCATTGAGGAGGATATGAATGAAGGGGGATAGAAGGATGAATAGGCTCCTGACAAACCTGCTCGTATGTCAGGGTGCTACGGCTTCCTGAAACTAAATCCTCTAGATTTTGCATCTTGTCCATCATTTGTTTGATGAAATCAGTGGTTGGATGAGATGATGGTGCGGTTGCCGTAAATGGGAGGAGGATTGGGCCAAGGGCCACCACTAGACAATGGTGGGGTTAAATGTTGATAAGGTATTGAGGATGAATATGTTGAGGCAACCGAATAGGGATGTCCTATATAAGATGTTGAAGTCACCGGATACGTGTGTGGAAATGAAAAGGTGGGCGGAGCTTGAGAAGGAAAGCTTGTGTGGATAGGTGGCAGAGAGCAAGTTATGAAAGGAGCAGTCTGCGAGAGAGATGAGGTAGGAGCAGTCGGTGGTAATGATATGTTGGGCCCCAGATTAACCAAAGGAAATCCAATCTGTGCCGTATGAACCCCCGAAGCCACTGAGTTGGGAGACGGGGCTAAGGATGAAGAAGGTAAGGCAGAGTTATCAGGTGGGGAAGGAGCTAAGTGAGCGGCTATACTAATAGGCATGCCAACAAGGAGTTGACCGTCGGGTGTACAGTCAGGGGCATGAGACAAATAGTACTATACAGCGCTAGGATTAGCATCCAAAAATTTCACAAATTCCTTATCTCCTACAGGGATTTTGGGAACCTCGCTGGTGTCCGTAGGATTCCCCACAGGATGTGAAGGGGGTGATTCAGGAAAAGGCATGGAGCAGGCATGTGAAACCATGGCTGTGGCTTGTTTCTGAGTGATAACAACCATGGACAAGAGTACACAGCAGGGATGTAATCTATTAGGAACAGAAGCAGCAACAAAATGTTGGAATTGGTAGGTTGCTGGTTTTGGGAACTATGAAAGACAGTAACCGATATCGGTCAGGTAACCGATGTCGGTCAGACTATAGCCGGCGTCGGTAAGCTAACCGATGTTAGTATAATAGGACTAGTGTAAGAAGCTATAAGAAGTTGTTGATTTGGGGTTAACAATGCTTAGTATGCCTACCCAACTGTTCTGAAGTGATCACTGAAACAATGTATGACAGAGAAACAGAACTAAAAACAAGCAAGATGCACAAGCAAATCAAGAGACTAACCCTAGGATTAATTTTAATTATTGTGGGCTTATGCCTTAGACGTAAGATGATGTCAATCCTAAATAAAAGACTTAGGGGAAATGTCAAGTTTGTTTTGGCTTATAAGGTTACCTCAATCAGGCGGAGGAATACCGCGGAAAAGGGGGATGTTTGAGCTGTTGTGTTAATTTATGATGTGATTTGGCATGTGTTGTGCAGTGAAAGTAAGATTAATTTCTTGTCAATACCATGGATATCACCCCCATGTGTACGACCTGTTACTTAATCTATGTTCACTAGAATTGAAAACGGCAAGCAAGAATGTGATGCACGTGTTTTAAACCCAAATCGAAAATGATATTCGATGAAGCAAAGGAGATGACTTTCACTAATGCAAAGATGTGAAAGCAAGACAAATTCTTTTACCAAAATGACAAAATATTTTGTGAATACTTAGCAGAAACAAACAGCAAGTATGCTCCCTATATGAAAGCAAGCAAGAAAGAAAGAAACCCAAAATGGGTCCCACCAGGCGTGCCAAAATGTTTCGCACAGAATGGTTCAGTTCCTAGAATAGAGTTGCTTCTATCCTTTCATTCTCTTGAGAAATAGATAAGGGTTAGGGCTAGAAGGAATACCTGTTGAATGTTTGGAGGGTGTGCGCGTACCGTAGAGAGAGATTAAATCGATTGCAAAGAACTCCTTTTTGTCTAGGAAGGACTACCTACAAGTAAGAATACAAGATCACCAGATTCTAATTAGACAATAAATGAGGGAACTGCCTTAGGCCCAGGAAATATTGGACTTCCTTTCGAAGGTGGTCAGTTCCCCTGCTAATACGAATTAACACAAATTCTAACAAAGAAGTTATTGCCAAATTACAATTTAATTGCCTTGTTAAAACAATAGAGGAAAGGCTGGTTTTGGTTTTGAGTCACAGTGACCGATGCTGGTCACTGTCACCGGTACCGGTTTCTGATAACCGATATTGGTAGGGGCAGTGATTTAGGGGCTTTTAGTGAAGGTTGGCTATAAGGTGGCTATGGTGTTTATTAGGCTGGTAAATGATTGGGGATAGGTAATGGGGGTGATGGAGAAGACTCAGAGAATATGGGGGGCTGTTCTTGGGGCAATGTAAGGGTAGAGGAGGTATAGTTAGATGTAGGGTGTTACCGGGTAGTGGATCTGGGAGTAGACTTATAATTACTGTGATTCAGAAGTCCAAGAAATGTTATTAAAAGAATGTACAAGACACTACTTACTAGTTCCTGATGAAGATACAGGTCCAAGGACTGTGATGACGAAGGTAGGGTTCAGGTAGGATGATCTAACAATCCAAGATGAGCTATCTTCTCTCCCAATGCTTGGATGAGTGTCACTGGGCTTTGGTTACTCAGTTGCAGTCTTGGGCTTGATGTCCTTCTCTGCAAAACTCTTCTCTTTCCTTCACTTGTCTCTTCTTTATTAAGTGAAATCTCGGATCCTTCTAATGACTTCCAGATCCTTTGTTTTCGGTTGGGGGAGGTCATTTATAGGGAACCGATAGCGGTTACATAAGTGACGGCGGTCGAGTAGGAACCGATGTTGGTTAAGTCAAAGTGGGCTATTTTTAGTAAAATAGCCAACCTTCCCTCCTTTTCTCCTGAGAGATTAGTTGTGGGCTTGGTCAAGTCATTATTAGATTGGTTCTGGTGCGGGGTGAGGAGTAATTAGTCATGGGGTGTGGATGTAGACCAAGTTATAGGTCTTAATTAGGTTAGTTTAGGATTAGGGGATAGGTCATGATGAGGTGGCAAAATGAGGTGACAAGTTTGAAAATGTGGATTTTATTAATTATAAGGTAATTAATAAATAATTGTGCAAGGTTTAGGTGGTGAGGTTAGGTTGCGAAATGAGATGCGGGGCACAGGGTGTCATGAGACACAAATTTTGTGTCTACAACATGACTCGGCTCTTGTAAGCACCTGCAACTTGTCCCAAATATTATGAACAACTCAGCCTATGTTAAACATAACTCGTTATTCCTTAAAATGGTTTGATCTACCAAGGATATCCCTTACTAACTTGGTCCCATGATTAAAAAACTTGGCCATGTGAATATAACTCAATTAGGCCTAGCTCACGCACTGCTAACTCCTATTGCATTACCTTGGTTCTTCTGTGATGACTCAATGGCCAGGTTCAATCAATGAATGGCTTGGTCAAACAACTTGGCTGGATCTATGAGGTTCAACTTGCTTCTGTAATACATGAATCATTATTACATTTCCCAATAACGGCACAAAATCACCCTTCCTAGTTCGAGATATAACCAACTCACTCTATACCATGTAGCTCAATCTTATACCAGTGAGCTCGATGAGCTAGTCCTCAAAATATTGAGTGTTATCCATTCAAAAACCACACCTTCTATACATTTGTGACATTTTTGGATTCTTAGGTACACTAAGGTTGAGGATACTACATGAAGGTATCCTAGGGCTATGCATCATATTTTCTCATTTCATTTCATGTGGCCCCCTTTTGTAATTGTCATGATGCAAACTTGTCCCATTATCCAAATGCACCTAGGGAGTGGATTTGGATAACAGATAAATGAAGATGAATTGATTGATATACCCTTTGAAGGAAATGTACATTTCTCTTTGGAAGGTATCACCTGCATTTGACAAGCCAAAGGGAATTTTTTGATAAGCAAATGTTCTTGTATGAAAGAAAATCAACAAGTGACCTTCTTTACACGTGAATTCCCGAGGTCGTGCTAAGACAACTGATATAAAATATAAATAGATGTGAGTGTGGTGATGATGAGTAAGCTAATGAGGAAAACTTATATCTTCAACATGCAATATCGGTATATGACACTCTAAGGAAATGAAATCCATCCTAAGATGAAGTGGTGTGATGGATCAATCGGATAGAATAACAACTAGGAGGATCCAATCAATATCGATCTCTATTGAGATTTTGTCTACTAATTTTGGAACACATAGAAAGTGACCTGCAGGCGTATCGTATAGATTTCCATACAAGGTCATGGAAGTGAGAATGAGAGGTGTAAAGGAACCACAAGGTCTATGGATGGTTTTCTTGTCTAGTCTATAAATCCCTAACCTGATTGGCTAATATGTTCAATAATGAAAGTTGTGCAATGATGTCAGGTGGAAGTGATGATGATCTAAATACTGATGCACACAAACCAATGTTGATGTTTAACTAGTCAACAGGATCGTTGGTTTATGGGACCTGGGGATCACAACTGTAAACTTGTGGTGGTTGTGGTCCTTATATGGTCATGCACATAATCAAGCCCTATTGCCGTGAGCAGTCCAATAATTGTAGGCTTGATTAGCTGCAATATTTAATGTGTTCAATTGTTCTATCTTCTCAAAATACCTAGTAGGTGTGCGTAAAACTAACAAGCATAAAATTGTATCAATGTTGGTCAACAACTATGGCCCATTTGGTTATGGGACCAATGGATCACAACTGAACGTTTTATCTTGTTGTGGACCTTTGATGGTCATGCAGAATTAATTGAGTTGATTTTGATGAAACAAAATAACTATCAAAGGAAATTTAATCTATGCTTTTGGTATTTTCACAGCATATCTGAACAAAAAAAATGGAAGCAAAATAATCTAATAAAAGTAAATATTTTTTATCTTTTCTAGGTTTTTAAACAATGCTTCTAATCTAATAAATGAAATTAAATACAAGCAATCATCCGGTTGTAGTTAATTACTTGTGCAAGTATGTGAATCTAAATCTAAAACAACTAAACTAATTTAATCAAAACCCTTCAAACCCTACCTCAGAGGTGGAGAACAAATCGTAACCCTACTAGAGCTATTGTTCCCTACTACTTCCCTGGTAATGTCAAAGAGCAAGCTTTCTAATGATTTTATCTATTTGTAATTGCTTAGTCAACTGAATTGAACAATTTTACTACTCTATTTGATATGTATTTGAAATGAATAATTCAAAATTGATAATTTGACAAATGAAGCAAACAAAAAAATAATTCCAACCTAGATAAGCAAGAGCTTTGGTAAATCTAGTTGTACCTGTATCTGCCCCCTCAATTTGTCTCTTTCTTTCTCTGTTTGTCCATATCAATCCAAGGAATTGGGAATGCAAAGGTAGTAGCAAGACAAGGTGCTTAAGGAATGGAATATTGAAGGGATTCTGGTTTCAATGTAGGTGGAAGAGGGATAACACAAGTGAATAGAGCTTGGTTATGCAATTTCTAGTAGGATTATGATAGAAATACTATGTAAGATACACAAAATTTGTAAGGCTATTTGCTTGAATACAAGCATTGAATATATAGGAATTGGTTGGGATGTTCCTTCATGCATAAGGCATCCCTGGAGTGTCAAATCATTGGGTGAAGAGGTAGTTCAAAATAATCAAATCTATTTAAAAATAGAAAAAGGAAGGAATTCCATGTAATCAAGACTATTTTTAGGCAATTTGATTCAAAAACGTACCTTGGAAGTCAAGTTAAGTGAAATGCACCACATTTTAAAATCACACATGAAGAGTTCTGGAAAAAGCACGCAAAACCGCCGCTCTGCTTGGGTAGAGGTTTCAGAACCACCGCCCAGGCAGGGCAATGGTCCTGACAATAAAGGCCAAAACATGCACAGAAATGAGTGAGAAGCTGGAAGAAAGCGTGGAAAAGATAAGTAAGGATGTCTAGGCTATAAATATGTACTACAAATGATCTTAGGAACTCGAACACCTTCTGAAAGGACATGAATCATCATTAGGGACTTTTGTAACCATTTTCTGACAATGTAGCACATGCAATTTTGGGTGCATACATATTTCCCCCTCAGAGAAGCATCTTATCCATGAAAAGGTGTAAAACGTAGAGTCCGAGTATGGTGTTCCTAAAATGGGGAGTTAGAAGTTATACCTAACATGCACGTGCATTGGAATGTCATCATCCAAACTCCCCCTACCTGATAAAATGAAAAAGAAGACTCAAGCATAGCTAGATGAAATATTGAAAAATAAACACTAAATTAAAAAAACAATAATACTTACCATTTATGCGAGGATATAGAAATATACCTGCGCTAGCACTCTAACCCCTGTGAACATATGCACTCAAAATGAAGTTATAACAACACACACACACACACACACACACACACACACACACACACACACACACACACACACACACACACACACATATATATATCAAAACAAACTCATTTTCCAATTCATTTGCACATATTGACTTGGTGATTTTTGAGCTCTGGGCCCACGGTGACCATTTTGTTTGTGAGTATGGTTGAATTGGAATGGATTTAGGAATGATATTTTACATTAGGGTTGGCCCGTTGTTGTTTGAATGCTTTTGCAGAGGAGCTTCTAAGAAATTCATAACTAGAGCGTTCATAAGGGGCCTCAAAGAGGCAGATAAGTAGAGTTCCTTTATTGCTTAGTCTCCATTTTTTTAGGCATTTATACGATTATTTGTTTATATTTGAGGCTCATTGTGAGTGTTTTGACCATGCCTATTACATGTGATGGCATTTTACACACGAACTCAATTTATTATGATATTGTATATAGACTCTTATTTTTGGTTCGGTAATTCATTGTATCTTAGTTGAATTCTTCTTAGATAAATTCTCTTGTGTAGTCTAGATGTTTAGAACTTTATGTTTTTCTATTCTTTTCAAAATGCATGTAGTGGATATGAATGCTAACAAAATGATTTATTTATTCTTTGTTTTATAATGCTAATATATGATAATGCAATCATATTATAATGTTGAACTTTACTTTCTCTAGGAAACTTTTGGTACTTTGTATTGTTTTTGAAAAAATGTGGTGAAAGATTGATATGATAAGTGACCATGAAATTTCCCCACTCATAACTCTATGCAATCATAGTAAGATGTGAGGGCTCAACACCAAGAGCCTTAAGGGGGAAAAGTTATAGAAATTTTTTGAATGGTAATGATGACAGAAAGACAAGGATTTTTCAAAACCAAATTGAGACCCTACAACCTCATTCTACTCAAGTTTTCTTCATAGTTTAAAATGTGAAATTATTTCTAGTTTATCTAGACTTAGATCCGTACATGGCTACTTGGTTGACAAAATCTGGTTTTGAGGTTTTAAATTCTTTTTGGAATTTTGTACATCTAACTCACTTTGTTCTGATTTTATGATTTCACAACATTTGAATGAATTATTTCTAACTTTCAAATTTGTCAAAGAGACCCCCTAAACCTTACCCCATGCTACCAGTAGGAAATATGGGCTCATCACCATAAACAAGGCATAGGCGAGTAAGGTAAATTTCTCTCCTTTCCCAACCCTACATCACTAGTAAGAGACATAGGCTCAACACTAAAAGTTGGTAGGGCAAAGAAATGTGTAAAATAAAACATTTCTATTGTTTTGCATTTGACTTATCTTATCCAGGAAAAAATGTCTAGAATGTTCTTATTTCCAAATATATGTATATGGGATAGATGTGACATCATGAAGTTTCTAGAACATGGATCTATAGGAAAAGAAACATAATCTAGAAGAAACTATGAGTAGAACCAAGTATGTAGGCCTTGGTATGGTTACTGTCAAAGCTTTGTCTTATCTTTCTTAAATTGATGAAATGATTTCGAAACAATTGATGATACCATGAGGATTTGAAGAGATGTGATTTTAATGTTTTGCCAATGTTTTTCATAAGTTTTTAAGGAATCGCTATAAGAATAAGTCCCTTGCTAAATAAAAATTATGAAATGAACTGGAAGATGAAAATGCAATGTGAATGTAGTAATGTACATATGGAAATGCATGTGAAACTGCATGTCATGATGGTCTAAGCTGAAGAAAGTTGACAAATATTGAATTCTTCACCCCTAAAAGTACACAATGGAGAACCATGATCCTTAGAATTTCCATGTTCTCTTAACAAGGGCCTACCATTCTAGGTTTAAACTTACAACCCTTACCCATAAGTGTATATGTCCAATCATTACAATCATTTGTCAGAAAGAGGGGTTCATATACCTCTTTGTCACGATCTTTAGACATGGTGTGTGGGTGAGCATGACTATGTTGCTCGGCCTTGTTTCCTATGTAGAGCGTTATGTTTACTTATGACCCTTTCTGAATGATGAGGCCTTGCCCCATGGATATTACAAGCTTAGTTTCATATGCACATGGGTTAAAACTAGAGGTTTAGAATAGAACAACCCTTAGATATGGTTTTGATGGGCATCGTTTCAATCTCAAATTACCCTTCTTCGTTTGTTAATTCTCATCATGTTTACACCTAGACCTAGGTCATCAAAGGGAAGAGATGATAAACTGAGAATGCTACCCATCTCCCGTGGTTTAAACAGGAAAAATATTGGAGATCATCACTCTCTAAGACTTTCATAATTACCATTGTAGTTTTAGTGGACATTGTTTCCATAGATATTGATTCACCCTTATCTATTTTTTCCTCCTCAAATGTTTTTGGGTCAACAAATTCATCCTTCGGCAAACACCTGAGGTAATCAGGACTAACTCTTTTGATGGAGGTGGGTTATTTAATTGATTCACAAGAATTTCATACTCTGTATGGACTCCTTTCTTATTCTTGAGGTTTTCTAAGTGTATATTGAAGGTCTTAAGATACCCTTGAGCAATGAAGACCTTCCCCAAATGGATGAATCTAATCTCTTGGAATAGGGTAAAGGGCACAACCTTCATTTGATGAATCCAATGTCTCCCAAGGATCATGTTATAACTTATTTCCTTGTCAATAATGTAAAAATTCGTCAAGATAGTTTTCGACCAAGCATGACTGGAAGAACTATGGTTCCAATCAAGGTTGCTTTAATACTATCACACCCCTGTAACATGTTTCTTGAAGAGGAAAAATGTATCTCTCAATATCCAAACTTCTATAAGAAAGAGAAGGGAACCACATTTACAACAGTCCCAGCATCAATCATGGATCTCTTAATACAATTTTTATAAACCCAGACTCATAAAAATAAGGCATGATCACCTCTTTAGGAAAATTTCAATGTCAGATGACATCTTCTCTATATCAAACACAAACCTAGTATCCCGATCATTTTGTCTCAGAGGATGTATGTAAAAGTCAATATGATTTATTTGAGCACTAGGAAGTGGTGTAACATAGATTAGATGACCAATACCTAGTGCATTGAGTAACGCAGAAAGATGCGTGAGTGAATTCTTCAGCGAATCTAGAAAAAAAAAGTAAGAAAAGGTCTTGTTCAAATCTAATATTAAATCATAGGATCCTATTGGTTTTGGGATTGTAGGAACATCATCCTGTGGAAAGGAAAGAGTGGATAGGGGTTGTGAACTGTTCTTCTTCATCAAATTTTTTGCATTAATTTCTGGCTTGACCTTTAGCTCGACTAACCCCAAGATTTTTGTATTATCATTTGACCCAAGGTTAGGAGCAACCCAAGAGTTTTTAGAAGTTGAGGCTTTATGGTTGTTGTTCCCTATAGGAATTCCCTTGTTTATATTTTAAGGATTCACTTCATAATCCCCATGATGTTTTGGGTTTTCATTTTGAGGTGTGACAAGTTTGGCATGATTAGGTTGTAGGTTTGTTTTAGGATTTTCTAGGAACATGTCTACAAAGAGTTGCCTTTGGTTTTCAGGAAGTCTCTATAGAAACTTGTTGCAATCACGGAAATTTCTATCTTCATGACCTCAAACCTTATGGAAACCATAGTATAGGTTAGGATCATAGTCTCTTGGTTGCTTTTGTTGATTATAATCTTAGTTGTAGTTTTGAAATTGGTTGTTATAACCATGATTCATTTCCCCTTGGCCAGAGTTTTGATATTGGTTTGGGCCTTGGGTTTGATTTTGTTTTTGTGGTGAACGGTTTACATTGAATGTGTTGACATATGACACAGTGTTAGGGCCTCTTTGATTTCCCGAGTTTTTCTTATTGTTATTGTTGTTTGGAAAAGCAATGTTCTTAGCTTGATCAATAGCACTATTCATGGTAACACCATGATTACGATTCACACCCTTAGGTCCCTAGTTGTTGGCGTCATTTTTTTGATAATTTACATTATTTTGATATGGGGATTTCAATTTTCCACTGAGACTATAGATCTTATGTCCATTGTCTATAGTGGTTTGGTCAATCCGAAGCATACCCTCCAACACTTCCTCATAACTACGGAAAGGAAACTTCTTGACTTCCTCCCTAGTCTCTCAATTGAGTGAGTGAAGGAAAATATCACAAAGTTCCATCTGTTCCATGTTGGGTGCACTTGTAGAGGAATAGATAACTTGGCACCATCTCTGGATGAAATGGGTGGTAGATTAAATTTTCTCCTGTCTAATATGTAAGAACTCTCTAATCCCTGTATGCAATAACTTGTTCATATCAAATACTTTGATGAACTCATAATTTTTTTTAAAAGGAATGTATAGAAGCTTCTAGAATACAGTAATACCAATCCAATTTGATTCGTTCGAGAGTATTTGGAAAGATCTTAGCCACTATAGCATCCCAAGGAAGTAATTCCCTTATGGCAGCAGTGATGGCCTTGATATGAGCATTCAGGTCTCCTTCTCCCTTATATTTTGGAAGATTCAAAATGGGCATGGAAATAATGACTCCACATATGGTGAAGTCAAGAGGCTCCTTTAAGTAATCAACATATGTACCCATTGCGTAAGTTTCCCCCATTGAAGATCCTTGATGAGGAGGTGAAGGAGGAGTTGGATAAGTTACATTATAAACGTTGAAGGGAATGTATGGGGTCTCTTGATATGGCATGTAGGGAGCAAGAATGTTATATGGGTCCATTTGGGGAGTTTTTGAATACATGTGCATGTAAGGTGGGATAGGACTAGGATATGGAATAGTGGGCGTAAAACTAGGGAATGCCATATTGCCTATTGTGGTGGCATTCAAGAAGGCATTTCCTGTCAGTGTTTGCATAGGATAAGCTTGAGAAGGATTAGGATTCATCCCTAGCGTGTCTAACCATGTGATAAGATCACATGGATTTAAATTAACCAGATAACCTTGTTGTATAGGATATTATGTTGGTTTCTCATTAGAAGATATGTATCCTTTGTTGTCAACTAGATACCCCATGTTCTTCCCTACTGCATGTGTTGGTTGTGAAGTCTTGGCACTTTCTAGTTCTCTACTCCTCCCTACTAAAGTAGAACTAAAATCATTGGGAGAGGATTGATTTCCTTGTCGAGGTGCCTATGGTGTAGGGTTTGATTGAGAAGGCTCATGATACATTGTCATGAATTTTTTAGTGTTATAATTCTTGTCTTCCTCAGAAGTAAGAATCTTAGGATAGGCATTCAAAATCTCAGAGGTTGTAGCCTTCATTCTATCTAAAGACTCATCTATTTAGTGAAGAGGATTAACTATTCATGCAAATATATCATATTTTATCGATTGCATGGCAATGTGAGGTCTTGATAAGACTCTATGGTAAGAACATGTTCCATTAGTGATAACAATGTGGTTTGCATTGGGTTGACCATATTGCATGTTTAACGGTTGATCAACCTCCTCCATACTTACATAGCTAATGGGGGTTGAAGTGTAACTAGGGGAGGTTTAGATGTTTCTTGTGTAATTTTCATCCCATCTCAAAAGAGAAGGGGACTGTTGTGGTTGCACATTGTTGTGCTATCTATTCGAGCCAAATGGACCACCAAACTCTCTCCCAGACATATTTTATAAAGTATAAAATACTTACCAAAATAGTTGAAGAAATGGAGAGGTGAGGTAATAGCAATGAAAGAAAAGTAAACAAGAAGGAATTAATCCTTCACGTTGGGTTCACCAATATGTATGAAAGAAAATCAACACGTGACCTTCTTCACACTCGACTTCTTGAGGTCGTGCCGAGATGGACGGTGTAGAATAGAAATGGATGTGATTGTGGTAACGATGAGCAAGCTAACGAGGCAACCTTATATCTTCAACACGCAATATCAGGATCTACGAGTCTAAGGTAAAGAAAGTCTTCCTAAGCTGAAGTAAAAAAAAATTAAAAAATTAAAAAAAAAAGTAAAAATTAAAAAATTAAAAAAAATGCCCTCAGTTTATCCTTTATTTCTCTTTGTGTCCATATGAGTCCAAGGAATTGGGAATGCAAAGGCAGCAATAGGAGAAGGTGTTTGAGCAATGACATCTTGAAGGCAACCTAGTTGTAATGCAAGTGGAAGAGGGAAAGCACAAGTGAACAGAGCTTGGTTATGTAATTTCCAGAAGGATTGTAATAGTAATACTATGCTAGATACACAAAATTGTCAATCCATTTTCTTTAATACAATCATTGAATATATAGGAATTGGTTGGGATGTGCCTTCATGCACAAGGCAGCCTTAGAGTGCCAAATCATTGGGTGAAGAGGTAGTTCAACTAATTAAATCTATTAAAAATAGAAGAGGGAAGGAATACCATGCAATTAAGACTATTTTTATGCAATTTGGTTTACAAACGCACAAGTTAAGTGAAATCGCACGTGTTAAAATCACACATAAAGAGTTCTAGAAAAAGTGCACAGGACTGCCTCCCTGTGCAGGGTAGAGGTCTTGACACTAAAAGCCAAAACATGCACATAAATGAGAGGGAAGTTGGAAGAAAGCATGGAAAATATAAGGATGTCTAGGCTACAAATATTTACTGTGAATGGGTTTAGGAACTCGAACACCTTCTGAAAGAACATGAATCATCATTGGGGACTTTTGTAACCATTTTTTGACATTGTAGTAACTACAATTTTGGGTGCTTACAATTCCCCATTTGGTGGTGAATGTAGTCTTATATTGATATTCTTCTTTCACTTTGATCTAATTAAAACCATAATAGCCATCAAGAATTGAAAATCTCTAGGCTCCAGCCACTATCTATAGAATCTGCTCCATGGAAGGTAAAGGATAACGATCCTTAAAAGAGACATTGTTCAAGTCCTTGAAATCGACACAAAGCCTGATTTCTCCATTTTTCTTCCTCACTGGAACCAAGTTTCCACCCAAGTTGAGTACTTGATTGGAAAAATTATTTTGGCCTCAATGAGCTTAGAGAGTTCCTTTCTCATGAGGGGCCCAATTTTGGGGTTGAACGGCTTTTTCTTCTGCCTAGTTGGCTTGATGTTGGGGTACAAATCAATAGAATGTTGGACTATACTTGGATTGAATTCATTTAAATCTTCATAGTACTATGAAAAAAATCACTAAATTTCTGGCACAGGGAAATAAAAAATCTCTTTTCACTTTCATCATATACCTTCCCCAGTAGAAGTTCTTTGCTTGAAGCAATTGTGACCAATTGGAAATATTCTTGTTTTGCCACCATGTTCTTATCATTACCTTTGAATTCATCATCTAGACTAAAAATTTGTTCCAAGGTGACTAATCCCTTTGGAAATTTTTGTTGTTTTTAATTTAGTTATCTGATCACCTTAGATATCCTACAAATTAGATTGCATTTTTAAGAACTCAGATTCATTTTGTATAAATTGGAAAATATGCTCATCACTATCAAAAACCTGCCAACTAGTCTGATTATTTGGAATGGATTTCTTAGCCACCATTTTGATATGTTTCACATTTCCCTTGATAAGATCTTCCACCAGTTAAAATTGAGAACCCAAATCCGCCATTTTATCAGCATCATTGTTCAACTTCCTAGGCACAACTTGTATGTTGATGGCATCAAAACCTTCTAATAAATCCCATAATCTATGCTTGTAAGCCTTTAACAGCTTGTTCTTAGTTGTACATCTTCCATAGACTTGGTGAATGACTAGTTCAGTGTCTCCAAATATCTACACCTCTTTGATCTTTCTCCTCTCTACAATTAGCAAGCCATGCACTAATGCCTCGTATTCTACCACATTGTTTGAACATGTAAACTATAATCTATGAGCAAAGAAGAACCTCTTTTTCCTTGGAGAAATGAGAAAAACACCCTCCCCAGCTCCATTTCTACTTCTTGAACCATCAAATAACATCCACCATAGTCCAAAAGCATTTTCTTCTTCTTTTTTGAATTCCGCGGGTATCATAGATTCCTTTTGGAGAACGCAATAGGTGCCCAAACCTATCTCAAAAGTTTTAAGCTCTTCATCATAAGGATCAAACTTATGGTCTCTCTTATCCCATTCATCTAACACTAAATTAGGCATGGAAATGGGGAAAAACTATTCATCTAAAACTAAATCTTTTTCATGTTCTTCTTGTATTAGGAAATTTGATTAGAAAAGGGAAGGGTCATGTGACTCAATATGGTAAGAAAAGATAGGTTCAGTCTGTATTGTAAATCTTGTACCATATCTAGTTTTCAGAAGCATGTGATTCCAATATGAAGACAAATAGTCACCGACCTTAGCAGTAAAATCTCTAGACAACCATATGGAAAACATACGAGGCAGTTCAATTACTAATATGGCATGGGTTATGGTGAGTCTTGGGCAAGCTTGGAGGGTTAACTCAAGATTTTGTATTACTCCCAATACACCCACGGTTGACCCATCAAGTTGTAAAACTCCCTAGACACAGGATTGTATTTGAGACCCAGAATATCAACAATTTTCTTGGGCATTACAAAGGTACTAGCCCCTGAATCTATCATATAGTTATGCACTAAGTATTTACCCATAATCATAGACATGTAAAAAGGTGGGGTTTTGACATTTTACTTACTTGGTCTTCCTTTGATTGGAAAACATGAACCATGGCCAAAGTTTTATACATCACTGGATCCATCAGATGTAGTTGTTTAAGGGATTCATACAGGAGATCTCATTGTGATGGAATAACAAGCACATCCCACATAGAGACATTGACATTGGTATTCTTCATTTGTTTAATAACATCATATAGAAGAATCACATATTTATGCATCTGCGACATGTTATTGTCCTTCATCATCTGCTATGGCATTTTTCTTGGCGGCTTCAATTGAAAAAAAACCTCTTCATTAATGGCTTTTTTAGGGACCTCATGTGTCGTGTTCTTGTTCATCATGACTTCTTTTTCCTTAGACATGACATTGCTCTAATCTGTAGAAGATGAGGGTTTTGATTCCAACATCCTTTTCTTGTACCACATATTATCAGTAACGCTGATTGAAGATCTGTTAGGGTTGAATGCCACCTGATTAACCAAACATAAGTCCTTTGATCTGAAGAACATGAGGTTGGATTCATTGTTGGTCTCTTGAATTACTTCTGTGGTTGGGCTAGGTACCTCTAGAAGTGGCTCTTGATGACTAGAAGAACCTTGAACCATGTATTCTTGTAGATGCATTTCCCTTTCACAACCAAGTTGATTATGCGTAAAATTGCATGGAAAACACCACTCTGTCTCTTGCACCATATTGTTTTTTACATGAACCAAAACCTGAATTCAACTAGGAGTAGGAAGTGCTTTTAGAGGAGGAATTTTTGCCAATGGAAGAGGAGCACTTTGACCTTGTCATCTATTATTTTGTTGGTTCTATGCAATTATCTAATTATATTTTTGGTTTCTATATGTTTGATACCCATAATTTCAAGATTTCCCTTGATTTTGATAATTTCTATAGGATTGGGCTTGCTTTTTTTCAAGGGATATGACTTTGTTTGTCAAATTTCTAATCAAATCCTTCATTTCGTCATCTTCCTTTTGTTAGGAATGGGTATGTGATGCGGAAAATACATGTTATGGATTTGGATCAGTATTAGGAACAATAGAAGGTTGAGAAACTTGACGTAATTCAAAATACAAGGGCATAGGTGGCCTAGGGGCTAATTTCCTAGCTTGTATTAAACTATTTTCAACTCATATTTCAATTGTATAGGTTGTTGGTAGAGTTTTCCCTCCCATAGATTGTATCATGACAGATATATTAGAGTCGAGAACTTTTAAAAAGTAAATAAATGCACCTTCTTCTGCATGCCTCACGAGAGCTAGAATTTTGTCCCAAGTTCCTTAGAATCTGAAGTTAAAATCCACCATTTTCTCATGAGGTGCTCTCTTGATTATAGTTAACTACTCCAATAGAGATAAGTTGTCTGCCCTCTCTCCAAATTAATTGCAAAAGGTTGTACACAACTCATTCCAATTTATGATTGAGCCTATTGTCAAAATTATAAACCACTGTAAGGCTTTCCTTTTGAGTGATGAATCCAGACATTTTACCGCCATGTCCATCTCAGCAATTTCATGGATATCATAGACATTTTCGATGTCTTAAATGTGATCCACTGAGTAGTGTGCTTTTCTCCAGTGAAGTATGGAATATTATTTAAATATATTATTGGAATGGGATTACGAGCATTCAAGGTAAGTGGATTGTTTCCTATAAAGTTTACAAAAGTATTTGGTTGTTGTGTAGCCATTGTGATAGGTCTGAGAACTCTTGTTGATTGTAAGAAGGGCCTACCAGGTGGAGGTGTTGAAAGATTTCTATTTGGTGGAGATGGAGATCTCTGAATCTATCTTCCTCTTATTCCTCTTCCTGGAGATAAATGTAAATATTCAAATACTCCTCTTTTTTATACCATGTTTGTATCCTTCTCATGAATTAGGGACACTTTGGACTACTAAAACTAGTTGATATTCTAAATGGATTCGCCATATGTGTTATTGCAGAGCCTCCAAAGGCTAGAGTTTCACCAAGATACACATCAAAAATTGATAAAACTGGAAATATTAATTTCAAGGTCCCATCGAGCGTGCCAAAATTGTTGAATCTCAAATTTTCACCCATCCCAAATCACAAGAATCTATGGATTTGAGGAAACATGGGACTGTCTCCAAGTTTGTGACTCGAATTGAGACAGACCTCCGGAGAAGTTCGGACTCCTCTACTTACTTCTAATTCTAAACTACTCCTAGGAATTGAAATGCAACTATCTAGCTCTACTCTAAATTTCCAAGGCACTAGGGTAAGAAGGAGATGCATAAAATAGAAAACTAAACTAGAGAAGGTGATAACACCAAAATAAGGGGATGAACACTTCAGCAAGAGAGAAAATGGGTGAAAATGATAATGAAGAGGACAAAAATGAAAGCCACAAATCAAAACAGAGTCTAGATTCCCATTTTCATGATGCACAATAGACAAATATTTTAAAACAACACACCTGCAAGTGAATAAGAGGTAAGGAAATATAATAAATCAATAGTTAAGGCAGACATGAGCCACAAAACTAGAGATTTTATTACTTAAATATCATGCACAAATCATCACGATAAAGGAGGAAGATGTAAAAAATTATAGAATTTAAGTCCAATGCATGCAACCCTTAGAATACTTGTGCGGCATAAAATGATGGCCTCCCATTCCTAAAGTATCCAACATTAAAACTAGGCATCACTTTACATTATATAGAAAATTGAAAGAAGGATAAGGAAGAAGAAAAGAGAGGGAAATTCGAATTCCCTTTTTCATCATCCAACCACATTCATTAATTCTCTTATAAGATCTAAGTATTCTACAAATTCCACCTCTAAAAACACATTTCCCCATGCCATCTTCCTTGTTGAAGAAGGAACGACACCCATAATACATTTAATGTTGGTGGTTTCACCGTCCACAGTAGACATTTTGCGTGTTTGGGGGGTTTTCCTTACTTCGCCCACCTTCCTCCATTTAATGCAAGAAATATGATTTTATGATGTAGAGGAGACTAGGATTTCATCAATTATATCATATTTGTAAGGATCTAATCACCAGATCCAAAATCACATTCAATTAGCTATCCGTGGAAAACTATATTTTTCCCTTGATACATGGTTTTTTGTTTTAGTTCTACGCAACTCTTAACCTCCATGACATTTTCCTATTCATTATGTGGTTCTATCATCCTCTCTACTTCATCTCATGGCCTTCAATGTGGTGCGACTTCATGTCAAAATTTGTGGACTTCTTTTCTCTCACCCTGCAGCCTTTATTTTTCTCCTTTATCTATAGATTTGTCTTTATTATATTGTGGCTTACTAAAACATCCACGACTTCCCAAACTTCAGCAATATTCCACCCTTGGCTATGGTTTTTTCTCCTTTATTCCACAACATGCTAATATTCTTCCACAGTCCTTGTTCCTCAGCCCATGACTAATTGAGTTGTTCTATTTTTGCAAGGGTGAAAAAATGGACAACAAAAACTAACATGCATGCTGACCCTTATCAAGTATATTTGATGTAAAAGGGTCATCATTTTTTGGTTAGGGAACATTGTCTAGTTGAATTTCAAATTTTTGAGATACAAGGATAAAGTATTGTGTGATCTAGTGCCTATGGATTTGTGTCATGTATTGTTAGGGAGACCATGACAATATGAAAAACAAGAAGTTCGTGATGGAAAGAAGAATACCTACACTACTATGTCAAATATAATGAGCCACACACTTTTTCCCATTACAAGTGAACAAGAACAATAAACATGAATAGTCATGATGATGTCAGAAAAGGAATGTTTGATGGAAACAAGGAAGGTGTGAAAAGAGACACTGTTGAGGGTTGTTAAGCCTTATGATTCCAATTTAATAGGTGTTTTGGATGAAGAATAAGCAATAACAGAGGTGGTAAGATGATTGGTATATTTACTAAGCCACAAGAAGAGAGAGAGAGAGATAAAAATAAAAGAGGAAAAGATGAGGAAGCTAGAGAGAAAGAGAGAGTTGTGGTTCCAGCAGGAGATCATAGAGCTTAAACAAGATGTAGAGAAGCTAATGGTATTCATGGAAAGAGAGAGAAGAGAGAAAAGGAAAGAAACAAGGATGGTGTTGATGAAGAAATCCAAAGTGGCAAATCATATTACTTGTTAGAATATTTTTGATAAAACCAAACAAGGTAATTCATGATAGGATTCAGAGAAGAATCTTGTTTAAAACTAAGTGCAAAGATAATGGAAAGTGTTGTGATATGATTATAGATAGTGGGAATACTGAGAAATTAGTTTCTTTTGAAATGGTATAGAAGTTGGGATTCAAAACTACCATTCACCCTAACCCTTATCAAGTGTCTTGGATACAAAAGGGTCATCATGTTTTGGTTAGGGAACAATGTTTAGTTGAGTTTCAATTTTTAGAGATACAGGGATAAAGTATTGTGTGACCTGGTGCCTATGGATTTGTGTCATGTATTGTTAGGGAGACCATGACAATATGAAAAACAAGAAGTGCATGATGGAAAGAAGAATACCTACACTACTATGTCAAATATAATGAGCCACACACTTTTTCCCATTACAAGTGAACAAGAACAATAAACATGAATAGTCATGATGATGTCAGAAAAGGAATTTTTGATGGAAACAAGGAAGGTGTGAAAAGAGACACTGTTGAGCGTTGTTAAGCCTTATGATTCCAATTTAATAGGTGGTTTGGATGAAGAATAATCAATAACAGAGGTGGTAAGATGATTGGTATATTCACTAAGCCACAAGAAGAGAGAGAGAGAGATAAAATAAAAGAGGAAAAGATGAGGAAGCTAGAGAGAAAGAGAGAGTTGTGGTTCCAACAGGAGATCATAGAGCTTAAACAAGTTGTAGAGAAGCTGATGGTATTCATGGAAAGAGAGAGAAGAGAGAAAAGGAAATAAACAAGGATGGTGTTGATGAAGAAATCCAAAGTGGCAAATCATATTACTTGTTAGAATATTTTTGATAAAACCAAACAAGGTAATTCATGATAGGATTCAGAGAAGAATCTTGTTTAAAACTAAATGCAAAGCTAATGGAAAGTGTTGTGATATGATTATAGATAGTGGGAATACTGAGAAATTAGTTTCTTTTGAAATGGTATAGAATTTGGGATTCAAAACTACCATTCACCCTAACCCTTATCAAGTGTCTTGGATACAAAAGGGTCATCATGTTTTGGTTAGGGAACAATGTTTAGTTGAGTTTCAATTTTTAGAGATACAGGGATAAAGTATTGTGTGACCTGGTGCCTATGGATGTGTGTCATGTATTGTTAGGGAGACCATGGTGATATGAAAAAAAATATGTGCATGATGGGAAGAAGAATACCTACACTATTGTTTCAAATGGACAAAGCCACAAAAATTTTCCCATTACAGGTAAACAAGAACAACAAACATGAATAGTCATGATGATGTCAAAAAATGAATGTTTGATGGAAACAAGGAAGGTGTGCAAATAAACATAGTTGAGGGTTGTTAAGCCTTATGATTCAGATTTAACATGTTGTTTGGATGAAGAATAAGTAGTAGTAGAGGTGGTAAGAGGATTTGTAGAGTTACTAAGCCTCAAGAAGAGAGAACATGAAGAGAGAGAGAGAGAGAGAAATAAAAGAGGAAAAGATGAGGAAGCTAGAGAGAAAGAGAGAGTTTTGGTTCCAGTAGGAGATCACAGAGCTTAAACAAGTTTTAGAGTAGTTAATGGTATTCATGGAAAGAGAGAGAAGAGAGTAAAGGAAATAAAAAAGGATGGTGCTGATGAAGAAAGCCAAAGTGGAAAATCAAATTACTTGTTAGAAGAGTTTTAATAAAACCAAATAAGGTAATGCATGATAGGATTCAGAGAAGAATCTTGTTTAAAACTAAGTGAAAATCTAAGGGAAAGTGTTGTGATATGATTATAGATAGTGGGAGTATAGAGAGCTTAGTTTCTTTTGAAATGGTAGAGAAGTTGGGATTGAAAACTACTATGCACCCTAACCCTTATCAAGTGTCTTGGATGCAAAAGGGTCATCATGTTTTGGTTATGGAACAATTTATCATTGAATTTCATATTTTGGAGATACATGGATAAAGTATTGTGTGATCTAGTGCCTATGAATTTGTGTCATATATTGTTAGGGAGACCATGGCAATATGAAAAAAAAAATATGTGCATTATGGAAAGAAGAATACCTACACTACTGTGTCAAATGGACAGAGCCACACATGTTTTCCCATTATAGGTGAACAAGAACAACAAACATGAATAGTCATGATGATGTCAGAAAAGGAATGTTTGATTCAAACAAGGTGTACAAAGAGAAACAATTGAGGGTTGTTAAACCTTTTAATTCAGATTTAACAGGTTGTTTGGATGAAGAATAAGTAGTAACAAAGGTGGTAAGAGTATTGGTAGAGTTACTAAGCCACAAGAAGAGAGAGATAAAAAGAAAAGAGGAAAATATGAGGAAGCTAGAGAGAAAGAGAGAGTTGTGGTTCAGCAGGAGATCACATATCTTAAACAAGATGTAGAAAGGATGATGGTATTCATGGAAATAGAAAGAAGAGAGAAAATGTAATAAATAAGGATGGTGTTGATGAAGAAAGCCAAAGTGTCCAATCAAATTAATTGTGGAAAAGAAGCAAAGAATACAGTTGAGGACAATGATAAGACAAGAGGAGAGAAGACAAAATAAGAGGAAAACTATGATGGATAAGAAATAAAGAGAATTGATTGAGGAGATGATGTTGATATAAGACAAGAGTGATGAAGAAGAAGTGATAGACACATTTTTGGATTCTCTTGAGAAAGAAGAATATGATGATGATAGTTCTTATGTAGTGATAGAGGAAATAGAGTTCAAGAGGAAACAAGATGAAGTGTTTTCATGGAAGGAAGAACCTAGAGGGGGATTTAAGCCTTAAATATGTGAATCTAACATTTTATGGAGGTGTTTTTTTGTAGGTATGAAGAGTGAAAAAGAATGCTTCTAATTAGAGGCATTGAAGTTTGAAATGGATGATGAAAGAAAGAAGACAGTGAGTCAAGAACAACAAAGTATAAGTGAAGAATAGAATGTCTTTGTTTATGATAGTTTAGAAAAGTTGGAAAGCCTTAGAGTAGGCTATAAATGTAGTGAAACCATGTGAAGAGGAGACACAAACCAGTTCACGGATAGAACGAGAACAACTTCAAGAAAATCATTGTAAGAAGATAAAAGTAAACGTCAAAGAGACAAATATGGAATATGCAAGTAACAAGTGTTTATCAACAAATAATGAGGTTCATGTTGAAGAATATAAACTCAGAGATTAGCAATAGGCCAAAAAGTAAGATATGAAAGCTGAAGAAGAGAAGGATGAAGTGGGAGAAGCTTATGAAGAAGAATACCTCACCTATGAAGACAAAGTAAAGAATGAGAACCAAAAAAATAATATAATTGAAGACATGAAGAGTGAGAAATTTGAGGATAGAGATCATATCAGATTCAATATGTGGCTGCAAAGAAATTGGAAGAAGATAAAGAAGAATAAATCTCTTGATCTCAAATGCTTTTTACCCCTGGAGTATGATGCGGGAGCATCACTCCAAACATGTGACTATGTCGTTTAGTCATATTTTTTTTCAAGTTTGTGTATGGGTCCTAGGAGTCATTAGGAGTTGCTTAGATGTGTTAGTTTAAGTTTTGGATTTTATAAATTTGAATTTTGTACTTTCCCTCCAAAAGGAAAAAATTGAATTTGAAGACCATTTTTGGGTTGATTAGGAGTTTTAATCCACTCTATGGGATCCTTCATGGAAATTTAAGCATTCATCATCAGTGTTCAAGAAGAGGAGAAGGATATATCAGGAAGAAAGAAGTAAGTTTTGTTGTGTATACACATTATGACAGTTGTATCAGTTCTTGCATGATTTTTTGAGATGATTCTTGTACATTTATTAGTGATTACTAGATGCAAGCATGTTATTCTATTAAATTTGTGGATGGTAAGATACATTTTAATGTTTATTTACATTGTTTGTGTACATACTTAGCCTTTGGTGGACTGCACCATCCTATAACAAAGTATTTCTAGAGTCTAGTTAGATCATAGGACAAGGGGAAATGAATTTTATAGAGAAATACTTAAGTAGAAAGAGTTTAAATTATTTTTTAAGGTATAAAACTTTAGAACCCCTTATTAGGCATTCACAGTGACAAAGAAAATGAGTTTTCGTGTTGAAACCCCTTAAGAACTAAGAATTCAGTTTTAAAGGGCAAGACAAGTGAGTTTGAGTTATTACTCTAGTTAGAAGAAGAAAGATACCTTATTGTTGAGATAATATGTTGAATAATTTGTGCACATACCTCAAGAAGAAGTATTATACTTTGAAAATATTTCTATTTTTTTATTGCAAAATATCCACTCTTAGAATCCTTTAAAAACCTACCTAGGGTTTAGAGAAATAAGGAAGGTTAATAGTCAAAACCAATAAATCAAGGCTTGATAATTATAAATAACTTCTTCAAAATCCTCCATACGTGTGGTAAACCCTCAGGTGCCTAATCTATTCAAATGTTTCAATTTAACATGAAAATATGTTTGAGGAATTTTGTGCCTTCCAGTGGTACAAAAAAAGAAAAGAAAAGTTGATGATTGAGAGAGCATTAGTCAAAGTGTAGCCTGGGAATTGGAGAGTGAGCACCTAAAGGGATTTTCGAGAGAGAATCAACAAGTTTTAATCCTTTATCAGGTCCTTAATTCTTGAACTTTATGACAGTTTGCATTAGAAGACTTAAGGGTACAATTTGACAAGGTGTCAAGAGAGGTAATTGAAGTTTGGAAGAAATTAAGTCATTAAAACTTGAAAATAAACATCAAACAGTAGGGGAGAAGGGTATTTAATATTTTTGGAGATTTTAAATTGCATCATCTATTTATAATTTGTAACGGTTGTCCTTCAGAGACTTGTTAAGGCTATAAGGCCTAATTTGAGAACTGTAAAGGATGAGATAAGTGAGTCTTTGTGAAGGAATACCTATCTAAAAATTGCATAGAGCTAGATGGCCAAAATGGGTATATCAAACAACATCTATATTGTTAAATATGTTCATGAGTGAAAAATTATAGTGAAAAAAGGTGCGGATAAGGGTAGTAGAATCCTAGGAGGGTGAAAAAGCAAGGAGAGTGAAAGAGTGACCTAATAAAAGAGTTAAGAATGAAATTTTGCATACACCACAAGAGAAAAAATGGTATTGGAAAATGTGCACATTTTATTCTGGGTTATCTTAAATACCTCTATTCATGAACTCACCAAAAGTCACTAACTTGAGAAGCATTAACGGAAATTTTAAGAGATAGGTTTAAGACTGACACTATTGGTTCAATTACATCAATTTTATGGTTGATTTGGATTTGCATATGGTCTAGTAACACAATCTAAGATTTGGGAAAGAGCAACAAGGTTAGAACATCAAAAAATTGACCTTTTTTATTATTCTTGACTTGAAAAAGCTAGTTTGTTTAAAGCCTTTAAGGAGAGTTCTTTTGTTTTTAGTGTGAAAACTAGCATTGTGGTTTGTCAAGAGGTAATAGGCTCTACATCAAAGTTACATTTTATAGTTAGAATGTAAGTGCTCATGATATTATTATGAGTGGTTTTGTAAACATTAGAAAATTAATCTTGTGCATAATGTATCTTAAGCTAAAAATACAAAAATAATATAAAACACAATAGTCTTTAAAAATAAAATAAATCCCACAAAACACCTAAAAACATAAAATAAGGTTGATCTAAGGCATTTAATCCAATTTATCATCATCACATGCTCACGTTAAAGTATGTCATAACACTCCATGCACACACCAAAAAAATTAATCAAATTCACCAACCATTTTTATCTATAAAGTACATTGGACCATTATCATTTAAAATCTTTGTGCACTTTTCTCTCATGTCCATCCCAATCCTCTATGTAGCTCAGCCTATCAAATATACTAAATTCCACTCTTAATCATAATCTCCTCCCATATAACAACATTACATTTTAAATCATCCATTAATCACTAACAACTCATAAACATTATAACTCAACACCACCTATCAACAATATATCATCCTCCTAAAAATATTTTAAGTATTTTCGGTCTGATATATCTAAAAATAGTTATATGACCAAAAAATTAAATAAGGCTCTCTCTCGTGATCTAGGTTTGAATATAAATCTTTTGTACTTGGTCACATCCATCTCAACCAGCCAATTCAACTTAGAAGACTGATTTAAAACTCTCTCTTTTATAATTTTGGGTTTGCACAAACATGATTACATCTTAAAAAGGATAGGTGTTTGCTTACTCTATGTAATAAAAAGTTTTCTCAATCACATTTTCATGTGATAAAAATATTATGACTTACAAATAAACTAATGAAATTTAGTTTCAATTTAAATATTTCAATTACATCTTGCCTCATCCTTTTTAATTTTGTGTATATTTTGGGTTTCTTTAAGGGAATTACATTTTTATTGGATATCATAATAATTGTAACAAATTATTATCTACATTAATTGACATTAATTGAGCTATAGCCCTATTACTAATGTTTTGCATCATAATTATTATCTGCATTAATTGGGTTATAAAAATATTAATAATTTTTTATGGAAAATTAGTTTTACATCATAAATGAATTACATTTGTCAATATGTATTCTTATTATATTCAATTGTAAAAAATAGTGTTTATGAAGTAGTAATAAATGAAGGGGTTTTAAAAGAATATATAATTTGTTAAAATTTTAGAAATGATTTAACAAATTTGGAATTTGTAAAACCCTAAATATTTTGAGATTTAAAAAAAAGTTGGCAACTTGGAAAGGAACTTTATTATCACAAGTAGGTAAACTTCAATTACTCCAAAGTTGCCTCCAAATTTTGGTGGTGTATTTGATGTCAAATTTTAAAATGCCAGCTAATATTAGAAATATTATTACTCAGATTCAGCATAGGTTTTTATGGTCGAGAACTGAATCAAAAGATAGATTTCATTTGGTGGCATGGGATAAAGTTACCCTTCCTAAGAATGTTGGTGGTCTTGGTTTGAAAGATATAAAAAGTATAAATCTAGCCCTTATGGCTAAAGTAGGATGGCGATTGGAGCATGAAGATGGTTTGTGGGTTAGAATTCTAAAAGCTAAGTATCTACATTTTGATCAAGCCTCTTTTATTTCTAATGTTGCTTTTCTGGATGGGTCCTTCCTTTGGAATGGTTTGTGTAAATGTAGGGATATTTTGTTGAAGGGTAGTATGTGGATAATAGGGAATGGTACAAAAATTAGATTCTAGGAAGATCGGTGGTTGGATGATGTTTCTCTAATTAATCAAGATCAATGGAGAAATGTGGCTGATCATTTGCAGTTGTCCATGGGATGTTTGATTAGAAATTATTGGAGTAGATATGACTGGGGATAGGATTGGAAACTCCTAGAATGGGAAGGTGAGGATGAATAAATGAATAAAAGAATAAGAATATTAAATTCTAATCTAAGAGGATTACACATTCCTTTAGTTTAGAAAGAGGATGAGTTAATATGGTCTTTGACAAAGGATGGTATGTATTAGGTGAGAATTGGTTATGGTATAACAAGAAATGGTCCTCTTCCAAATCCATTTTGGAAAAATTTATGGGATAAGAATCTTATACCAAAGGTTAATTTATTTCTTTGGCATGCTTTCCAAAATAGAATTTTAACAGTTGATAACTTACAAGCTAAAGGAAGAATGATCCCTAATTGGTGTATTCTTTGCAAAGAATCTAGTGAATCTATTCAACACCTTTTTAATCAATGCACCTTTTATCGAAGAGTTATTATTCATGTTATGCGAGTTTTCTAGATCTCTTGGGTTTTTCCGGAGACTTTTGCTAACTGGTATTAACAATGGACTAGTCCTTTTGAATCATTAAAGGCTTGGAGTTTTGTGTTGCCCCACTTCTTATGGGGGATGTGGCTTGAAAGAAATGGAAGAATTTTTATAGAAAAACATGAAAGCTCTACACGGGTGGGGAGTAGCATTTTAGGGGCTTTGGTAAATAATCTCTCTATAGTGAAGATTAAAGAGAAAGGTGGTTATCCTAATCATGAGAAGGAGATTATTTAAGGTTTAGGTAACACTAAGTGTATTAAAAAAATTCCTCTGTGTGAGGCTCTGGCTAGGAAAAGTGCAAAATGGGTTAAACCTTTTGTAGGGTGGATGAAACTGAATTTCGATTGAGTACAAAAATGTAGTTTTGGGTTAGCTTTTGTTGGTGGTATTATTAGAGATGAGGTGGGTTCCCTTGTTTTGGCTTATGTTGAGCCAATTGGAAATAAATCTAATAACTGTGCTGAGGCTTATGCACTTTTAATTGGTTTACTATGGGTGAAGTCTTTGCAAATAAAGAATATTCAAGTGGAGGGATATTCATTATACATTGTTAACGTTATGAATGGTATATCAAAGAATCATATTAATATTGGTTCAATTATTAGAGATGCTAAGAGTATGGTGGTAGAATTTGATAATATTCAATTTAATCACTTTTTTCGTGAAGCTAATACATGTGCCGACACGTTAGCAAATATTGGGGTTCGGGTTCATAATAAAATGTGGTGGTGGAGTGAGGTCGAATTACCTCATAGTACTAAAGTTGTGCTTAATGAAGAAAAGAATATTCAATCATGAGAAAAGAATACAAGCTATTCTTGATATTATTTTCCAGTGTGTGAGATTAATCGTGACTATCATTATAGGGTATGCATTGGCATTGTTTATTAATTTAAAGGCTTGTTTCAGTTTTTTATGCAGGATCATTGAGGACTGGTTCATCTTTCTTTTCTATGACTTCGAGATGGGTGGTGCTAGGGTTAGGGCTGAGCCATCTTTTTTGGTGGGTTTGGAAAGAGATACTTTTCTTTGAGATATTTTTAAGGAGGGAGGAATTACTTATTTTAAGCAGAGTTTAAGAGGTTTTGATGAAAATATTTCGAAGGAATTAGCAATGGTTTGGGATAATGGGGTTGTCACAATGAGGGGTGTAATCTTTCTGGTATCTGAGGAGTTGATTAGAAGCGTTACTAAGATGGATTGTAGTTGTTGTAAGGTGTTTAAGAATAGGACTTGACTCTAGGAGGAAGCCCATATTTTTCTTGAAAATGATGAGAAAATTTATTTTATGGATGATAGTATAGCCCGTAAATATTTTTTGTGGAGATGAGATGAATTTTGTTTCTACATTATGAAGTATATTACACTGGATGGTAAGTATCAAAAATTGCACTCTCAACATTTAGTGCTTCTTAACCATTTTCTTAGAGGAAGGAGGATGAGTATTCCTTTTTACTTGTTTAATTCTCTGTAACTTTATGTTAAGATTTTTAAGGAGGAAAAAATAGAGGTTCTTCTTCACCAGGGGTTGATCCTTCTACTTTTTAAAATGGGTAAGATAAATCTGCAAACAAGGGGGATTGACATTAGGTTTGGGGAAGACTAGGAAGATCATATTTATTTAGCTGATAGGATTAGGCTTAATAAAATGAAAGAGATAGACAAGAAGGAGGTATATGTTGTGACCATGTTACAAAATATTGTTGGTAATGATGAAGAGTGTAATCCTATTGTTGGGTTGGTGGAAGGAAACACTGTGTTTAATTTTCTTGTGAGTAAAATTGAAGCTTTAGAGGATTCAGTTTGCCAAGTTAATTCTCAGAATAGATTTTTTTTATAGGGGCATCAAAGGTTGAATGGAGAGATAAAAGTTTTATAAAATAAGGTTGATGTTCTTCAAGGAATGGTTGCATAGGACAAAGGAAAGAATAGACAACTCGACATAAGTAGTTCTGACGAGGAGGATTTCCAAGTGGATGGTGTTGGTCTGAGATCGAGGACTAGGGTAAAAAAAAATTTAGTGCTTTGTTGCAGACTTGTTGCTAACTGTATGTCATGAAGGAAATGTAGTTTTCTATTTTGGTGTTGGGTTTTTAGTTTCTTTTTGGTTGGGATGTGTTAGAGTCAATCTCTTTTTTACTCGAGTCGTTTATTTAGTTTTTTTGATAGATGCTTTTTGATTCTGTAGAAATTTATTGTAATATATGTTTTGTAATTGGACCTTGGATCCTTTTTTCCTAACATTATCTATCAAAAAAAAATCAGGGTCGTGTATGATAAATAAATGATAAATTATAGATTTGACACAAGCAATAAGTAAATTAAATATGAAACCCTAAGTGTAAAAGAGGGAATAGAAGAGTTAGTAGATTTCACACTTGATCCTAAAGTGTTCTGGACTGGAAAATAAATGAACATGAGGTGAAAATTTTTGTAACCTCTCTTAGAAAATTCTAAAACTATTGAACAATCCTAGACCAGGGTGCATGGAATGGGGCTAGGGCATCTAGGCACCAGGGACCTCTGGTAGGTGTTAGTCACTACGTAGGAGAAAATCTAGTTTTTTTGGTGTCGCAATATGTTCGTTATCCTTTGCTATTGATTACATGTATGTCACTAGATGATGGCTGAATTCATCTGTAACCTACAAAGAGAATATGACCTGTAAAACCCTCAAACTACATCAAATCCCAAAAATAAAAGATGCAATATGGGGAGTCAGACTAACCTTGGTGGTCACCCAACAGAGTGAACTTACTACCAAGCATTGCACTACATCTCAGAATCCATGTAGTTCTTGTGCGTGTGTCAAATAATCTTTCCCTAGGAAGTCCTTGTGCAAGTTCACTTGATAGTGGGCGATAGCTAGATGTAGCAATGTGGATAGATATGTGAATGGAATAAAGAAACTTCCCCTCCTATGCATGTATACAGAAAATGCAGTCCCTTGTCCCTTGAATGGATGCTAGATGAATGCCTTTTATGCTCTTAGATGCATTTAGATGTACCCTTAGGTGATGATAATATATGCTTAGATCTTGGTCCTTTATTATGGTCACATAGCTTTGTATTTGTATGATTCCTGTGTTTGAATTTAGTAATTGACAAATGGAAGGATGACCCATAAGAAAATAAGAGGCCCAAAATATAAAAGAGGCCCAAAAGAGGTGAGTGCGATACAAAGAGGTCGGAGCACCTAGAGGGGACTAGGGCACCTGGGTACTAGCATCCTGGCTAGGCACTATTGTCTAGATTCATGAAAGATAAAGTAAAAAGGCCAAAGATAGTTGTCAATTACTAGTTTTCTCACTTAGGAACCATATGAATGAAAGTATGTGTTTATGAATTAGAAATGTACGTAAGTGTGTGATTTTATGTCTAAATTTTCCCCCACTTTATGTTGTTGAGTGAATACTCGATAGCATAAAGTAGATAAGATATGAATACCTTTTGTTTCTTGTAGATTGATGGCGAAAGCATGCCAAAGAGATAAGAAAAAGTGTGAAGTGATAAAAATGAAGCGTGGAAACTAAGAAAGAGGAAGTGACCCTAGGAGTGGAGTGTATGGTGCTGTACCATATTGTACCTATTGTTGTGCTTGTGACTGATGCTTCTTGTAAGGACAGACCTAAAAAAATAAAAAGTAAAATATTAGTCAAATTCATATATTATGAAAAATATTGCACTTTTATTGTTCTATTTGGATTTTTATCCTTTTTTTACATGGGGCATGGTCCCCTTTAAAACCATTTATCAATAACAAAAAAAATTATTATGAAAAATCATATGAAAGTATGTAAATGTGTAAAAGGTATTAAAAGGAAAGTGTGCACCTAATCCGCAAAGACTGAAAGGGATAGAAAAATTGCCTAGAGTGCTATAGAAGAATGATTTTTTAGGCGATCTCATGCCAAGAGTGATTTTTTTGGGTGATCTCACACTAAGTGTGATTTTTTTGGGTGATCTCATGCCAAGTATGATTTTTTTGGGTGATCTCACACTAAGTGTGGTTTTTTTGGGCAATCTCACCCCACATCATAAGAGTGTTAGGGAGAGAGGTTTGGTTTTATTCTCCATCCATGAATGCTTCCCGATTTATAAACCACTACAGATGGTTTGATCCTACTTTGTTCTATGTTTAGTCCAAGTTTGATCCAAGGAGAAAAAGGAGATAGAATGCATTCTGTTTACTAGAGGATTATACATGTACTGTGAAAATTGGTCTATCAACTACTGAGAATTTTTTTGATTTGAGAAAGTAACTATAACTTCCCCTAGTCATAGGCACCCAGGAAAGGTTAGAAGCACACAGACACTAGTGTTGGTATCTTGGCATTGGTGTCTATGTTAAACTAAGGACCCAAGTCAAATTCTGGCTCATTCTGTAACTATAACCATATTCTATTCCTATATTGTGTAGGCCTATATTGAAGCTCTAAGTTGTTGTATGGGGTGACTGAGTCACCCAATATATGAACCCCTCATTTGGGGTGCATGTGACATTGCTAGGATAATTCGGCCCAAAGGAGAGGACCAAAAACTTATCTAAAATTTATGCCCTATAGGGGGAGGGAATGTGCATGGTAGAAACCAAGGCACATGCAGCCAAAGTGGATAGAAACATGTATAGTGCAATCAAACAAGTATGTATATATAAGACAATGTAACAGACAAATGTGTAAATAAGGAAGACAAGATAGACCACGAAAAGTGGGTTTCAAACATAGGACATCGCTCACAATGTCACATGATAATTAGGTCTAAAGTGGCCAAAAGAAAATAGTGTGTATACATGACAAAGGGCGTAGCTCGCAATTAATGGCATACAATGGAAAACAATGTCAAGCAAAGAGGTAACATACAACCCTTGTGGTATATAGTTCTTGCAAAGAAAATGCTACACATGAAGCACCCGTTAGCATGTTAGAAATATTAAAAGTATGTCAAGACATGTATGTATTGATATAATAAGTAGTGTGCTGATAAAATCAGAAAGTAACATGTAACGAAAATATATCATCTGTGATATGTAAGAATGTAGATTCCCCCATGAGCCTTGGTGGGACTAGTAAGAGGTAAAGTTCCAAGCATCATTACTGCATGTAAGGATCTATGATTTAATTTTGCTTTCAAAAATAAATACCAAGTGAATGTGCATGTGTATATAGGAAAGATAATGACATACTGAATATCTAACTAGCATAGTAAGGAAATTGTACATGTGAATATAAACAAGCAAGAGTAATATATAACCACAATATGCAACATGATGTGTATGAATGTAATGGAATGGTATGCAATGTGAATGTGATAGAGGAAGCATGCCCCCCAAGCAGATGTGTGTGTATGAGTGAGATGAGGTTCATTTATAAAATACCCCTCAAAAGTAAAAAATGAACCATAGAACAAGAGTGCGTCATCTGGAATTGGTTTGAAAGTGTGCACTAGAAAAAATTATCAATGAAGATAGAGCATAAAGAGTGAATGGGGTGAGGTTCATTTCAGATTTATACCCTTAGCATTTAATTATGAACTGTGGAACTAGATTTCTTCATAGGGAAATGGTTTCAACTTATGCGTTAGATAGATAGATCATGATGTTTGGAGCATAGATTGTAGATTAGGATAGTATTATGTGCGAGAATAAAAATGAGAAATATATATCATGAATCGTAGAGTGTGAAAATGTGTAATGTTTGAGGTTGATGGATGTAGTATTCCCTTAACAATAAAGTGTAAACCTTAGCACAAGAGTGTGTCATAGGGAAATGACGATACAAGAGGTGTATCTGTTTGCATAAAATCAATGAGAAAAACTAGATATGAAGCACTAAGCGTAAGAGTAGAAAATATAGACAACTGATGATGCTAGGAGGGGGAAAGGAATAAGTATGATGTCCCCCCAAGTGTATGATTATGGATATCTATGTGGTGACATGAGATATACCATGTAATTTTGGAAGAGTGTGATCTATGTCATGAGAAGAGAGAGGGAGAGAGAGCCAGTGCAATGGTAGGTAGAAGTAACCTAAAGACCATGTCATGGTGAAAGAGTTTGAAATGTGTCTTGGACATCAGTATAAGGAGTAGTTTTTTTGAAAAAAATGATTAGTTGTTGAATTGGAGAGTGGGGAGGGACCTTGAATGACGGTGGATTATTTGGTAACATTGTAGAAGACTTAGTAGGAGGTGGTGTTGAACTTATTTTTAGAGGAGTGTGCATAGTTGAAGTTTTTAATACTATAGATGACTTAGTAGGAGGAGGTGATGGAAGATGGACCTTGAGAGGTGACTAATTAGTTGGAGTGGATTGGATAGATGGTGTTTGACTGATTGAATAAGGAACATTAGAAGTGATAGAATGGTCCTCATGATACATATATGAATCATATTTAGGAACCCATCAAGATGTAGAAATTGGAGATTAAACTTTATCATTATGTCATGCAGCAAATGAAATGAGACCATAATGCTTAAGGTGGCCAATTTTCACTTAAGATCATATCAATCATTGTCATTATGTCCATTAATTTGATGATAATTGCAACATGGGAGGCCTTGATATTGATAAATCTAATAAGGAGGATACAAATGAGTAGATGGAAAGTTAATTAATTGATGAGTGTGGAAATGCGAAAGAATTTCTTGTTTATTAGTATTAAAATAAAACTTGAGAGGTGTGGGGAACGACAATATTTGAGGTTCACTAATATGAGCACATGTATGAGACATAGAATGAGGATGAGGAGAATGAGATGTAGATAAATAACTAGCATGAGCTTGAGAAGCATCCTTGAGATGTTGAATTTCATATTTGAGTGATGTAATAATGGATTCCATAGCCTAAAATTTATTTTGAAATAAATAATGTAAATCTTGGATTGACTTGTAAATAGCTTGATTGGAATTAGAACCAAGAGAGTCATCAAAAAGGAAATCAAAGATAGCACTAATTTGAGTAGGTGGTGTATCACTAGGAAGATACATAGTGACTAGGGATTTAAAAAGAACATCTTTGCAACGTGGGTACATTTGAAGCAATTGATGCAAAGAGACTTGAGAAACCTTAGGAGCCATGAAAGAAAAAAAATAGTGTGCAAAAGAAGGATCCAAAGGACCGATCACGAGCGGGGTTAACCAAATGATTTAAAAATATGGAATTTGTAAGACCCTAGATATTGTAAAGTCACATATGATAAATAAATGATAAATTGTAGATTTGACACAAGAATTTAAAAAAAGTAAATATGAAACCCTAAGTACAAGTGAGGGAATAAAATACTTAGCTAATTTCAAACTTTACCCCAAAGTGTTTTAGTTTCGAAAACTGATGAACATGAGGGGAAAATTTCACAACCTCACTCATGAAATTTTTAAATTGTTTAAAAATCCTGGACCAGGGTGCCTGGAATGGGGCTAGGGTAGCTAGGCATCAAGGACCTCTGCAGGGCATCTGTGACTACATAGGAGCTCAAAATCTAGTTTTTTTAGTATCGCAAGATGGTTACTAGCCTTTATTATTGATCTCATGTATGTCATTGGATGATCTCTGAATTCACCTATAACCTGCAAAGATAAGATGACCTGCAAAACCCTCAAACTACATCAAATCATAAAAAGAAAATATGGAATATGGGGAGTTAGACTAACCCCGACGGTCACCCGATAGAGTGAACTTACGACCAAGCATTGCACTATATCTAAGACTCCATGTAGTTATTATACGTGTGTTAAAGAATCATACCCTAGGAATCACTTCTGTGAGTGCACTTGATAGCGAGCAATAACTATATGTATCAATGTAGATAGATGTGTGAATGGAATAAAGAAACTTCCCCTCATGTGCGTGTATGCAGAAAATGTAGTCCCTTGTCCCTTGAATGAATGATAGATGAATTCCATTGATTCTCTTAGACGCCTTTGGATGCAACCTTAGGCAATGAAAATATATTCTTAGAGCTTGGTCCTTTATTATGGTCACCTAGATTTGTATTTATATGATTTCCTTGTTTGAATTTTGTAATTGAAAATTGGAAGTCTGAACCATAAGAAAACAAGATGCCCAAAAGATAAAAGATACCCAAAAGAGGTGAGTAAGATATAAAGAGGTTAGGGGCACCCAGAGTGGATGAGGGCACCTACGTGCTGGTGTCCTAGTTAGGCGCTGGTGTCTTGGGTCATGAAAGATAAAGCAATTAAATACTGACTTGGCTATAGGGTGTGAAAGACAAGAAAGAATACCAAAGAAAAACAAAAAAGTAAAAATATAGCTTTCAATTACTAGTTTTCTCACTTAGGAATCATATGCATGCAAGTCTTTTTTTAGGACCTAGAAATTTACCCAAGTGCATAATTTTGTGTCTATAAGAAATGGCCATCAAAAACAAAGAGTGCAGTGTTAGATCCAGACGTCAAGTCAAAGAAGACACAAAAAAACTATGCATAAATGAATAAATTTTACCAATACAATTATATTACTCTTCTAAGATTTTTATTACATAGTTATGGAGATTTTCTACACAGAAAATCTTAATCTGTCAATCAACGGAATCAACTTCAAGGCTTTGAAAACATCACTAAATTTTAATAATTTAACACATATCTCCAGGAAACTAGTATTTATCTTTGAAACCTTAAGGAAGAAAAAAATGACTTGTCATACCATAATTAATATTGGGATATATTTTTAAGGGCCTACATTATCCCTCCATTATGGTAAATCCCCTAGATTTATATAATTATTTAAAACTGACACACCAATTATAGTGTAGTGTTTCATACGTAATCTAGTGTCATATAAGTACCCAACTCTTATCACTTTCAATACTCTAATAAATTCTTGATGTAACACATAATAAATGATATATGCTCTAAAGGTTTCCTTAAGTTTTTGAATATCTATTCTAAATTTGTGTAACTAATTTGGCACGAGGATATTATTCTACCACTCATTTATATGCTTCATTTCCCTAAATGCATCTATATATTTATAGACTTATTTAATTTAAACTAAGACCATATTAGTGTACAATATGATACACAACTAACGAAAAAATTCATAAATAATGCTCCTAAACCTTAGGGGACCCAAATATGGGTTGAAAGGGCCCAGACAAATAAATGCCCTAGAACAAGAAGAAAATAAAGGGGGGAAGAGAAATAGAAGATAAGAGAGAAACATGGAGAACATGATATAAATTTCCTAAAAAAAGGGAAACACATCAATAAGAGATTAATCTAGACAAATAATTTAAAAATACATAAGTTCCCTAGAATAACATAATTTTACAACCAACAATTGACATTATACCAAAAATAGGTGTTTATATATTGCCTCAGTTTGAAGTGTGAAGTAAGGGGGGATAGGGTCTGTAGATATTAAAGTAAAATAGATACATAAATGTAGATAATTTTCTTGGATTTCCTAAAAAGCATGTAAGATATCATGAATTCAATGCTAGAAAAATGGTACATTAAAATTCAAAAGTAGATAAATTTCATAATTTCCACTAAAGAGAGTCATGAAGATGCTAAGGGGGAATTGAATCTCTTTTATCTTATCATATGTAAGCTTGTGCTCCTAAAAATATATATAAACAATTGCATTAGATAAGTGTATAAATGAATTGGTAATCAATGAACTAGTTATTGGTGTACTATTTTGTTTTAACTAATTTTAGGTCGACTTAGATTAGCTTAACTATATTAGGTTTTCTTAGTGGTCACATCGTTGTCTTAGAATAGAATAAATGACATTGATAATCACTTTCCACCACTTCATACATATTCCAATATGTATTTATAAATTCATGGACATGTGTCATTCAAATGGTCAAAAGTAGAGTTGGATCACAACTCTTCCTTTTGTTTGATCAGAAGAAAAGTTTGAACCCAACTCTTACTTTAATTAAATATTAACCACCTCTAGTTATTTGTTTAACATTTTTATGATAATTATATTTATTTGTAAATTCCTAAATTTTATTCATGGTTAGTACAAGTCCAAATCGATAATTTCCTTGGGCATCACAATTCTTACATGGTTCGTAGCATTTCTCCACCAAGTGTTTATTGTGGGTTTTTTTATTTTTAACTTATTCTTCACTTCCACTTACTTCTCTAGTTATCTTGTACTTTTTTGGGCCAACCAACATTATAGTATTCCAAAAACAAATGGAAATTTATTTTTCCAAAAAAATACATTTTAATGTATTTTCTATTTTTTTTCATTTTTTAAAAATTCAAGATTTATCTAGCTCAAGTCTCAATATTGTTATTAAAATCTACATAAAAATAATTTTTAACTGAAAGAATTTTTCTATGAACTTTTGAAGTTCACATGCTTAAGGAAAATCAAATATGAGAAGGTTTTAAAACATGAATTTTTTGTAATAAATGGAATTTTGAAGGCTCAAACCTTACATTTGCATATTCTACTCTCTGAGAGCTTTTTGAAATTTTCTTGTTTTCAAGCATTTTACACTCTACATTCTGGAATCATTTAGTTTTTTATTATTGATAAATAGTTTTAAATGGGACCATACCCTATGGAACAAAAGGCTCAAAATACATATAGAACAATAACAGTGTAGTGGTTTTTTTATATGTGTGGTCCACACCCCAACAACAAAATCCTAAGAGATCTAGATAGAATGATGAAAAACAAGGAACGGGTAGACTGCTAACAAGAAGCCTGAAAACAGCCAAAACACGACTCAACAACAGTTTTATAACCACAAAAACCCCATAGCGAGACAAGAGAGAACATGAGACAAGACACAACTATTTATGGAACTCATTAAAAACCTTCTGAGCATCCACCAACGCCTTGTAAAGTTTGAGTGTAGTTTTCTTGTCTGAGTCCTGGCTGCTCGCTGCTAAGGCCTTCTTTTTAGCCTTACCATCTTTCCAAATGTCCTCCAAAGTGGCACTGATATCACATATCTACTTTACCTAGACCTGAATGAATTCAAGAAAAGATTTGTGCATGGAGAGTTGATTGATTTGCTTGTTGAAAATCTGTTGCATTTTTTCTTCCATGGTTTGTTACCTCTTGGATAGGTTGTCAATTTTTCCCTCAAGTTTAGTGTAGGTTTTGGAACTCAAGTCATCCTTGCTACCATCTTTAAGGATAAAATCCACATTATCTTCAATACTCTAAATGACATCAGCTTGTCGCTTCAATTGTGTTCTCATATCAATGTTAAGTTGGGGGTCAAGGACAGAGTGGCTCATGTTCAGGAGACCTTCTACAATAATATTTTTCCCTTATCCATACCATGCAACACTCTTTTAGCATGGGGGAAGCATGGATTTTTATATCTAACACTAAGCTGCTATGGGGGGAGGATCTAAGAGGCGAGCGAGATCATTAAGAAAAAAATCAAGGAAATGCTGATGTAAAGGGAAAATGACTCCCTAATGCAGGGAAAGGTATCTCACATGGGATTTCACATCCAAGAAATATTTCTCTAATGATTGTAGGATGTAGTAATAAAGTCTTACCTTAGGAGAGCACCTAAAATGATTCATCAAAACAAGATGGTGAAGAGGCAGAGTAGAATAACTACCTTCCAATGTGACATACCTTACCACCTTCTTAGCAAAATCATTGTAAGGAGGGGGTAAAGAAGAGTAGAGCAATCTTGTTTTACTAATTTTTAATACTTCATCTTCTTCCACGAACCTTTCTCCTCGGCTTCCTTGTCGAATTTGTTCTTGTAGAATTTTATGCCCTCCATGCCTAAGCTAGTGATGAAGGAAATCAAGCTCTCTATAATGGTGAATTCCTTGCCTTTAAAAGTGATAACCTTGTCCTTCCATTTGCGGGAAAAGGTCAGATATATATGCATGTCGTGTCCTTTAATCCTCTATATAAAATCCTTAAAGCCATCCACGTCGAGGGATCTCCATAAGGTTGTGTTCTATTTCCAAGAGGGGTCATAGATAGGCTCACCATGGTAAGGTGGGCCTCCCATAGTTGAAAGTTTTTCCACATGTTGAGTATTATCAACTCAAAGACCGGAAGAAATAAGCTTCACA
This sequence comes from Taxus chinensis, assembly GCA_019776745.2. NCBI lineage: Eukaryota > Viridiplantae > Streptophyta > Pinopsida > Cupressales > Taxaceae > Taxus > Taxus chinensis. Next base: position 118,843,377 of record CM034152.1, read on the forward strand.
ATAGCCCCACTGTCAACTGTTGATAGAGAAAGATTTCACAGAGTATTTTTAGTTTGATTACAACAAAATAATGACTTTCCAATAGCCCTCTAGGTATCATTTAGTTGAATTTTGTATGCGGTGGAAATTTAAGAAGCTGTCTTAAATAATATTTCATAAGGTTTGCCTTGAATTTTCTAACCTAAATCCATTTTTATTAAGAAAATATTAATCCAAAAGTCTCATGTAACCACCTACCTAGTGGATTTTAGACCCCTTGTAAGAAAAATATTGCTTTCTTGGTTGCACATCATATTTTGACTACAAAATGTCTAGAGATTGTAACTTTTGATCAAGAAGGCTTGGGTGATGTTTTTACTGTTCATATTTTTTCAAGCTCTATGTGATGGTGGGGTTTTTTCACATTTTGGTCTACAATTTCCCATAATTTGTATGTTTTCTATGAGAAAACTAACTTTTCTTTATTTCTACAACTTTAAACTGATGTGTCTTTTGATTTGTAGGTTGGATCAAAGTGATATTTTTTAAAATGATTAGTTATTTCATGTACTTCACAACATTATATTTAATTTAGTGTAATTTTGTATCAAACATAGTTTTTTAGGAAATTTTACTCATTTTCACTTGTATTTGAACTTTAAACACACTACTATAAATTATCACATACTTTCGACTAGGGGTTCATTTTTGTTTTTAAAACCAATTTCTAGGTTGAGCTCAATTTAATCTTAGCATGTTTGAAAAAATTTGTATTGAGACATTATTTTAATAATCTCATCATTATAAGCAGTTGAAGAGATGTTTCTTGAGTATGCTTTCTTTTGATATTCTTCCAAGGTGCTTTTTGCAATGCTCTTATAAATGGTTTATAGCCATGACCTCCACACTCTCATGAAGGAAAATAATTACCTAATTTTAGAAAAAAAAACATGTTGTATTCTAAAACATGTGCACTTTAATAAGACACGGTTGTATTTTTTTAAGGGAATAAGAGGCTAAAAATTACAACTCATCATTTCTCTCATTGTTTTAGAAAATACACCATCATCTGGTCATTATAGGACATAATGGCACACCTGTAACATCATATTAACACATACAAATAACTCTAACTAAGCATATTCTACCTTATTCCATTGATTTGGATCCTCTTGATACATCATCCGCCTTAAAACTACTTGATCGTGAATTTCAAATTACATGCAATGCACCCGTTGTTTCACTTGTTGTAATATTCATTATTGATCTATCTATAGTTGTGCTTGGCTCATTTGAGAAGAGCAAAAATAATGTAGGCTCATGTTTACTCTACTTCATCACCCATGGGTCACCCTAGTGGACTTATGGGCATTGGTAATCATATTTATTGTATTGTTCTGACATCCAACCTATTTATTATCCATTACATGCCACAACATTGGCTATAGAGAAGTTTCCTTCATCAGTTACACTTCATGCAAACTCACATATTTTTTTTCCCTCCACTATTTATGTGAGAGATACATGATCTATGTACCTTCATTTAGTCATGAGAAACCCAATATTTTTTTAGTTAGATATGAGACTCATGATACTTACATATAGATGATTCCCCACATGCATTATTAGTACACATGACACTTGATCACATGAAAACATCCTCATCTATCGTCCATTTTCACTTAGGATGTATATCATATTATTTTTGGTGGTATTTCCAGTACTCTTTGTAAGTACTCTACTAGTTTCAATCTTTTATCATTCAACTATATTATTCACACACTCTTCATATTTCTTAGTAGTGCTCCCTTTTTTGGAGAATTTTTCACATTGATGATGACCTTTATTCAAAAAATAAATAGTCTCCTTGATTGGACATATCCTATTCTATAAAGTGTCTTATTTGTCTTCTTTTGTGTTTTCTGGGAGATTTATACTAATTTTTAAAGTGTCATGTGGATTTTCTTTTTCATCCTTTTCTAGGTCTTCATGTATGTGTATGTCATTTCTCACACCCTTTTTATGTAGCTATTTGTAGATCACTTTTCATGTTCGAAACCTTTACATTCAATCATCCTCCTTTTAGTAAGCATTTTATAACACTCTTATTTTTTCCATTCTTTGGTATTCAAATAATGGAAAAAGTTTCATATGGTGGGTAAATCTCAATAAAATGTTGGCACCATATGCCACCTAAAATAATTTAGTATCTACATAATCTCACACTAGTTAGTAACAATGCATTAGGGACATAAAACACCTTTTAGAATATGGATCTCGTTCCTAGAATGACGCAGTGTAGTAGAAAGTGTGGGTTGTTGGGTTTCTAACTACCTCATAATGTAAAATATTTACACCTATATACAAGGCCATATGAAGTAGAAAAAAGGAGATTTATACTATTTATTTCTTGCATTAGCTTTTGTAATCATTTTGATGATGATATAATGGAATCTCCTCTTTGTGAACCTCACTATTTTTTTTAGTTTTTTACCTTAGAATTATATCATGTATATTATGTTGAAGTCATTGTGTTTATGATTTATTCTTCTGTCCCTTAGGGTCTAAAGCAACATGTTGTTAGAATCGAGTGATTAGCCTCTCCAATGTTGATAATCATATACAAAATGCTCTAGAGACTTAATGGGGAAAAAATAAAATGAGATATTATTTTGTTTTTGTTTTCAAGATCCTCAATAAGTTTGGGGTTTGCAGAATTTTTTACAAGCCAACATTAGATGAAATCAATGCATGATATACTACCACTCTATATTTTTCTAAAAGGGAGGTACCTCTTGGAATTTATTTGGATGTATGAAGAGATACCTTTTTATATGATCACTTATATGATGTGTATTTCTTGGAGACAATGAGTTATATTATTTCCACATGCTTGAAGTGAATATTTAAGAAACATAACCAATAGATCAAACAAATGCATAAAAAAATTAAATCATTAATAAAAATAAGACACCGTGTGACACATGTTCCAGATACATTCATGAAAGGAGTAATAAAAATCTACATTGAACATAACAAAAGGTGTGATCAATGTAACTAAATTGTGAAGAATTTGTAATTCGTAAACCTATAATACATATAATTTTTAAGTAGCTAACTTATTATGAGAGCAATATGAAAACATATTTTGCAACCAAAAACTAGATTTCAAGAACATTGGTTACACTTTTTATTATTGCACATAGAATAAAAATGGATGGTATAGGATATGAACTAGACATAATTATGTATAAAAGGAGAATTCTCATTAGATTACCTATACATTTCTCAAATTAATGCATCGAGGAGTTCTCCTTATATTAAAACTATGATTAGATATGTTGTTTCAAATGATTCAATGTCAAACCCATAATAATCACGATAACGTTTGAAGTCCAAATTTGAATTTGAAGTTACATATATGTAGACAAGTGGTGTACTTCACTTGATGAGGGATTACATCTAGCATTACATGTATTCTTAATATACAAGAGACAAAATATGTTGTTCCATGTTTCTAGATGATTTTATTGTACTCTAATATATAAGGTATGAATTTTAGAGGATTAATTAGTGGACATTAGCTACCCATACCCTAATTAAATATTTTGACAAAAATATCAACTCATTTCAGGAACACGAGGGTCACAACATATAAATTGAGGATAGTGAATGGGAAAGTGGGAAAACATAAACTCTAGAAGGTTTAGTTTTGGTTTGCACACTTTACCAAGAGAAAAACTTTCACTCTTATGACCTTACAAGAGAAAAAATTTAGTGTCTAACAACCTTCTCCAATACAATTCTAAATGTATATTTTGACATCATATCTCTTATAACATTCTACATAATATATGTCATTTACATCCCTCTATATTTTTTTGTGTATCTAGATTATTTATTAATTATAAATTATTATCATGTTTTACATATATTTTTACAAGCCTAATTAGATTTAACTCATTTATAATACTAAAGTGATAAATATTTGTAATCTCGATTAAAATGACCTCCTAATACTAATGGAGCATTAAAGCTTCTAAATAATTTATCTTGTTAGTCACTTCAAATTGTAATCATGGTAGTCACTTCAAATAAGATGACCTCTGATAATCACTTCAAACATTAATTACTATATGTTATTCAAATAATAAATGCAATGTAAACATGTCTTGAGTAAACTCATCAAAAAGACATTTTTAACCCAGAGCCATTGAAAAAAGTGTTGTACAAAAGATTTGTTATTTTCGTTTAACATAGAATTGTTTTAATTAACTTAATAATTGATGTGAGATATTGTAATCCTGATTATATATTTATATACAAATTCAATTTATTTGAATATTATAGTAAATTAATAAGACTTACATAGTTAATCTATGTCTCTATAAATTAGTATAAATAAAACTTGTAGATATGGAATAATATAATGGAAATAATAATAAGTTATATAATAGTTAACTTATAAACATTAAAATGTTATTATATATATATATATATATATATATATATATATATATATATATATATAAATTAGTGTATGGTGTGTTACAATAATAAAAATAAAAATTTAAGAAGATATTATGAAAAAATTCTAAATATTTACAATAAGGGAAAATTATAAGATAATATATAGCTTAAAATATTCCAACAATCTTAGACATATTAGTTAAATTATTTTTTATTTTTTATTTGTGAAGTTGAAAACTATTACATAAAATATGTTGTGAAAGTTATGTTATGGAATATGTGTCATAATAATAAAAGAAATATTACAAAACTGGGAGTGTCATATAAGCACCCCAATTTACACGGTACAACAATTCATTCATGTGAAGATTATAAAACCTTCTTATTGATACATTAGTTCAATATCCATGCTTACATTTCTCTTCACCTCGGACTTAAGGTCTTGTTGGTGAGTTACAAGTATTTTGTAGTCATCGACCCAAGTTCTATTCCCACTAAGTCCATTGGAAAATTTCAATAAGTGGTCATGGGAACGCCTTGAGATAAGGATCGAACTTCTCCATGTAGAATAATAAGAACAAGATGTGGTTCTATAAATTCACATTTCTTAGCGAACATTACATACCTAAGCACATCCCCATGTTTCACTTTGAGAATGTGCTCCTCTACCACTTTGGTTCATAATTCTAGTATAATATAAGTGTTTACCATTCAAATTTTTGGACTCATTGTCTTGATCTATTAGATATTTATAGGTGGTTTATGATTATAAACCCAAGTTCTATTCTCATTGAGTCCATTGGAAAATTTCAAAAAGTGGCCATGGGAACACCTTGAGGTAGGGGTCTAAATTTTCCATGTGGACCAAGTGGAACATAAAAGGGCACTTTAAATGTGGATTTATCAGCGAACATTAAGAAACCAAGCCCATCCCCATGTCCCACTTTGAGAAGGTGTTCCTCCACCACGCTAATTCATAACTATAGTATAATAAAACTGTTTACTATCCAAATTTTATGACTTAAGGTCTTGGGTTATTGGTGAATTACAATTAGTTTGTAATCATCAACCCAATTTCCATTCCCATTAAGTCCATTATACACTTTCAATCATTTTCCATGGGGATATCTTGAGGTAGGGGTTAAACTTAGTTTTAGACCAATTGGAACATATTGGGGCACTCTGAATGCAAATCATTTGATGGACAATAAGGACCCTGTTGGTCAAAGAATACTTGTTGAAAAGCACACAAGGAGTCCACACGGGATAGAAGGCCTAGAACCAAGGGTGCAGAAGGACAGGGAGGACCCACACACAGAAGGCAAGTTTAGATTTCAGGACTTAGCCGATCTTTAAGCATGAAGACCTATTTTTAGGAGATAGCGTACGAAACACATCAATGATGCAGAGATGTGGGGGCCATGTATCGTCTATCTTTGGAGAAGTAGTTCAAAGTGTTCATGTAAGAAGACAAGCTAAGAATAGAATTGACACTTCAATTCACTACAAGAGGACTATAGATAGCACACTTGCATGTGTGGCTATGATTGCAAAATGACATGTGGCTATCAATATCATGCGGCCTATTTTTGGAATAGACAAGTGGTAAAGGGAAAGTTCCCACCCTATATATACGATGTTAGGTGCATAGTAGATATATATATATATATATATATATATATATATATATATATATATATATATATATACAGAGAGAGCTGGATGTATGTAGGTGTGTAACAGAGAATATACGCATATAATTGAACTACTGTATCAGTTCCATATGCACATTGGTATAGATTGACAATATTGTAAGAAACTTCTATATTTATTAATAGATGGAAGATATTGGCTGAATTTAAGTATCATTTTGGGTGTAGTTGAGTAGTGCATGTTAATGGTTAAATCATGATTACTGTTTAAAGCTTATTCTTTCATAGATCTAAGTGTAGCATGCATTCTGGAATGATGGATTAGTTATGAATCTATATGTTACTTCCTTCATCATGTTAGCATCATGTTATAGCAACCCTAAAGAGGGACCTGGTACCTTTATGTGCTTTGGGTGAGTACTCAGTCTAGGCTGAGTGATGGGCCAGTGTGACTAAGGTGTTATCTAGTAAATTCTAGGCTGCATCATTGGTTCCGTTACTGGGACCTCTTTTCTAGTTGTTTTCAGGATGGTTCACGATGAAGATGTACTGGTTAACTCTAGCAAGTATTGAGGAATGGATACATGACCTAGAGGAAGAGTATGCATGACGGTTCAATAGTGGATCTGATTTTAACGCATACACTTGGGTAGAACTGAACATGTATGATAGCTTATATGAGAGTTTTTTCACTATTTTTCCAGTAGAACTATATGAGTGGCTTACTGTTTATGCATATCAGTGGAATTGGAAGTATTATGTACTTGTCTTGACACAAGAAGAATTTCAGGCCCTCTATGATGTTGATCTGATCTAGACTCATGCAGTAGATACATGGTTTCACCATGTTCTAAATAGTTATATCCTGGAATATTCAATTTCAACGTACTTTTTCCCAGAGGTACCTGAGTTCCAATTTTTGTGGTATCCAAGAGGAACATATTTGCAAGGTATTCCACTAGCGATCAAGATCTTAATGGTAACTTTGAACCTAGAGGGTAATTTATGGCTAACTAAGCTTCGCTATGCACGAGGGCAGGAATAGGTTTGGATTAAGATGGCAGACCTAGTGGAAAATAAGTAGAGAGAGGAAAGGTAGTTTAAGTATAATGAGGCACATGAGAGGGAGATAGAGAAGCAGTGTTCCATTACAGTGTATGGCATGGAGGAGAGAGATGGCTCATGAAGGATTTATAACTCACGTAGAAGATGTGGAGCCAGAGCATCAGGAACTCCCCCATCTTGGAAAGCATGATAGAGATCCCCCCTCGGCCTCACACGGAGGTGCGCTAGCAGAGATGACCTAGACCGCGGGCGCACATCTTAATCCACCTGGTGACTTATCCCTTGTGCTTGGTTTTCCAGTATCTAGTACAACAAGTAACCAAAAAATTAACTTGGGAAGTAGGAGAGCAGGATTAAGTCAGGGATCAAGTACATCAATGGCAGGACAAACGGATTCAATGTCATTTGGAGAAGAATTCTTAGGCACATCATCTACACAGAATGTGAGCACGCAGAATGTTGGATTCACCTCTGGAAGTGGAACTACCTCACGGACTGTAGGGGTTTAGTATAGTACTACTATCGAAGCACATGGGAGTACATCTACAGACCCTATTCCACCTATAGGTGGCGGATCAGGAGGTATAAGTGGTTCTAGTTCCGGTGGATCTGGTGGTTCTAGAGACAGAGGAAACACAGGAGGTTCTGAATCAGGTGGTCAAGGTCTGCAACAACTGCAGAATATCTACATGGAGATGTCTCTTCATCTCCCGGAATATAGAGGTATAGAGGATGTTGCCGAACATGTGCATATGTGTGAAATATTGTGGTGTGCTAAAGGGATCATGATTGCTGAGTGAAGGGCAAGAAAATTTGCCACTATATTACAGGGGAGAGCACATAACTAGTATAGGAAATTTGACCCTGATCAAACATGTGTGGATTATGCAGCATTGAGATATCCTTTCTTGAAAGAGTTCCATATACCTGAGCTTGAGAAGAAGAGTATAAGTGCACTCAAGGATATCAAGCAAGGCACTATTAAGAGTGTACATGAGTATGATGCTTGTTTTAAGACACTTCTATCTAAGTTATCTTATGATATTCATGCTAGCCAACATGCAAAATGGTTCATTGGAGGATTGATTACACCATTTAGAAGGGTGTTGCCACATAATACATACATTGATCTGTGTGAAGCACTGGAAGAAGCTTTTCGTGATGAGGTAGTTGGGAGCATTAACACTAGTGTTAGTCCATTCTTAGAGTCACAGATTTCAGCTATGGCAAAGCAGTTAGAGAAGCTATCATCAAATTCAGCCCATGAAACTCGCTCAAGAATTTGGTGTATAGATTGTGAAGTGGAAGGTCACACCAAGGATAGTTGTCCTTGCCAATTTGTACGCTCATTACTATTGGAATGTGAAATTTTTCATTTGAATGATGATGCTAGTCACTGTCCTTTGTTACAACGTGTAATAAGGAAGAATGTATCTTGATTTTACAAGATTTACAGGTCCACGACCCATGATACTGAGGATTTTTGGCCGATCAGTCAGATCCAGGATGCTATAGACCTTGGAGTATGACAGACAAGTATAACATATAGTTCTAAGGGTAAGAATGAGCACTAGGATTGGGATCATAATCAAACGCGCTATGACAGGAATGGGGGTGCTTTGAAGGAAGTTGTGGAAGGGGACATGGATATCGTGGTGGATATGGAGGATGAGGTCATGGTGGAGGAAGAGGTGAGTTTCCTCATGAAACTTGTTATATGTGTAGATCTCCTGGCCACTATAGGCATGAATTTCCTCATAATATTTCATGTTCTTTCTATGGAAAGAACCATAGCTCTGAAGAGTTCTCAGACTTATATGAGCATCTAAGTAAGCAACATAAGCAAGAGAATAAAGGTGGCAGGATGGTTAGAATCTAGCGCACGATAGAGGATTAGTGGATGCCCAAGATAAATAAAGGACCTGAGGCATTGACAATGAATATTACTACATGTGCTAAAGCATTACACGTGAGAGAGGCATTGCATAAGAAGCCTACGATCACCAAGGAGGATGTTTTGCATGCGAGGTACCCAGATCCTTCTCATCAGAAGGAAGTTTACCAGGATACTATGGAAGTGTTAAGGAATCTTTAGGTTGAGATACAATACCTCAAGGAGAAAAAGAAAGCATCGGAGACAGTCCAAACTGATATCAATGATCTACAAGAGGTGTGCAAGATGTTGCACCAGAAGAACATTATTCCGCTATTAGGTATTTGGTTAAAAGGGAACACTTCGTGCATAGGTCTTGAGACCAGATGGAAGATTCTGCATGTAAATCTCCCCCCTGATAGCATTGACTATGACAAAGAAATTACTCTAAATGTTATTGTAAATGGGTGGCTATTGAGCAATATATTGATTGATATAAGTGCTGAGGTAAATTTTCTTACATTAGATGCATGGGTACAAATGGGGAGGCCTCCATTGCATCCATCATCTAATGTGTTGTTTATGGCAAATCAAACTAAGGAAACTCCCATAGGATTTTTGAAATATGCATCTATAACTATACAAGGGGCCAAGTTCACTGGGGATTTTGAGGTATTAGCACTTGTAGAAGCTGATAATTTTCCAACCCTACTTGGACACCCTTGGTGTTATGTGAATAATGCTAACTTGAGATTCAATAAGGGGTATATCAGCTTTGAAAACAAGGAGGAAAGGGTTGTGATACCTTTGACAGATGGAAAGTATACACCATATGTTGAACCTCTAAGTGAGGAGGATTTAAACAGAGTCTATGTACGCACTATTTAGGACCCCAAGGTTAGTGAGCCATCAAAATAAGGCATCCTGTAGTGGGAGGATTCTCATTCTATTAATGATACTATGAGTATTGCTTACGACAATTGGGCTCATGGTACATATGAATTAGTAAGATGCGAGGTAAAAAGTGTGTTGCGCACAAGAATGGACTCTATTCAATTTGATGGATAGGTAGCTCAGTACCTTGGTATACAGGGACAAAAGATCTTCCTACCTTTTTGAGGGCCATGGAAACATAGTGGACCGATCAAGTTAAAAGGAGAGATATGTTATTATATACACTGTGTGGGACAACAGTGCACTGGTGGGTAGTCCATAGAGATAATATTATAAATTGGGAAGAGATTGGAGTCACTTTGTCTACTAGGTTTATAAGGAACAATGCACCTACATAAATATTCACTTATCATGGTGATCATCCTATTTAGCATCACATTCAACAGTGTGAGAGACTCTGGACAATAGGACAAGAAACATTACCACCTTCACTCTAGGTGCATAGATTGTATTCTACACTACACCAATGCACATGTATCTGGTATGTATATGCAGAACTATATTGAGAAACTGGGAACTGGCAAGATTTGACTGCAGGAATGATCCATACTTTTGACTACTTCTCGACTAAACCTCCTGTAGTAGAGGCATTAAAATTTGTCAAGTGCAAAATTTGAGGAGAATATACATGAATTATTCAGTGGGGTAGAGTTTGGAGCATGTTTTGAAAAGAAAGAATAACTGGACTCCATACTAATTGAATGTGCTTTCCTTGAGAAAGAGAGCGGAAAGATGGTTTACGTCATGGATGACGAGGAAGTTGAGAACTTTGATATTGAACATTTACATGGGGTGTGCGAGGTCTTAGACAGTGTAGACAAGGATGTGTGTGCCTACCATTAACCTGTGAATATAGGTTTGAAGTTTGAGCCTAAGGAGGCCATAATTGGGGATTATGAGTTAGACTCGGAGGTAGTAAAGATCATCAAGTTACTCAGGGATTATCAAGATTTATTCCCTCGAGGATATCATGAACTTAAGGGCGTGCATGAATCACTTGGGGAAATGAAGATCAAACTTAAGAGCGGTGTATGACCAGTTAGAAAGAGACCTTACATAATGAATCCTAATTTACATGAAAAGGTAAAAGAAGAAATTGATAAAATGTTGAAATTTGGAACTATCAAGCCCCTTGATGAGTCAGAATAGGTTAGCCCAATGGTAATCAGTATCAAGAAGGATGGATGGATTAGGATATTTGTGGACTATAGGGAGATGAATGTTGCATGTGTCACAATTCCATTGCCTATGCCTTTCACTGAGGAAATACTAGGAGTTGTAGGGCGCGAAATATATTCCTTCACAGATGGATTTTTTGGGTATCATCAGGTTAGGATTGCTCAAGAGGATCAAGAAAAGACAACATTTACTTCTGAATGGGGCAGTTTTGCGTATACTGTGATGCCCTTTGGAATGAAATATGTGCCTATTGTATTCTCATGCATAGTTGTTCAGGAATTTAAGGATTTTATTCACAACTTCTTACAGGTATACCTAGATGATTGGACAGTATATGGGCTTGTGAAAGATCATTATGACAATCTACGCTTAATGTTTGAACGGTACAGACAATAGAGTATCTCTTTCAACATCAAGAAGTGCATATTAGCTACACCATTTGGGATACTGTTAGGAGATATAATCTATAAGGAAGGTTTTCTCATTGATCTAGCCAAAGTTACAATCATTTTAGGCCTGGAAGCGCCTACTAGTTAAATTGAGGTGCGCGGATTTTTAGGTCATACAGGGTATTATAGAAAATTCATAAAAGGGTATGCCAAAGTTTTTGCACCCTTAGAAGAATTTATGAAGGGGAAAGATACATTTTATTGGGGAGAACCTCCATAGCACGCATTTGAGCTATTAAAAGAGAAACTTACTACCGCACCCATTCTACACTTTCCCTCATGGGATAAACCATTTCATGTGTATGTGGATGCTTCTGGTATGGCCATTGGCACTGTGTTAGCTCAACCTGGTGAAGGTATTATAGATCATCCAATTTGTTTTGCTAGTAGGAAGTTGACTCATGTGGAATGGAATTACAAAACTACAGAGCACAAAGCTTTTTCAATGATCTATGCATTATACAAGTTTCAGCAGTACTTGTTAGCAACCTCATTTATGTTTTATATAGATCACATGGTATTGAAGTACCTGGTAAACAAGCCTATCTTACAAGGGCGCATATGTAGATGGGTGCTCCTATTTCAAGAGTTTGACTTCACAGTTGTGGTGAAGCCAGGGAAAAGAAATTCTGGACCAGATCATTTATCTAGAATCAATTCAAGAGAGGATGCACAGACAATTGAAGAAATAATGTCGGATACATAGTTATATAGGTTATAACGTGCACCCACATAATTAGAATAAATTTTTGTCTTTCTATGAACAAGTATGGCACCAGAAGGAATGAAACCATAAGAAAAGAAAAATCTTGCTATACGTGCGACATTGCTTATGTTAATCAGTGGTGACCTCTACAAGCTAGGCAGAGATGAAGTATTACAATGTTGTGTATTCGAACATGAGTGTCAAGATATTATGGAAGAAGCTCATGGTGGTATTGTAGGAGGCCATTATGCAGGTGATGTAATAGCCTGGAAGATCCTACTTGCTAGATTATGGTGGGAGACATTGTATAAGGACTGTAAATAATATTGTAAGGTGTGTGATCATTGTCTGCACCTAGGAAAACTAGGGCAAAGAGATGATATGAATTTGAGACCAATCACTAGTGTTGAACCATTTGAGAAATGGGCCATTGATTTTGTAGGACCTATTTCGCTAGTCACGTGCAGGTTTGGGTCATGCTATATTATTATTTACACAAATAATCTCACATGGTGGGTAGAAGAAACACCTATTAAGGACTTTACGACATCTAAAACAGCAAGATTTATATGGGAGAATTTACTTACGAGATATGGATGTCCCTTAAGCTTGATAAGTGATCGAGGTACACACTTTTTGAATGATAAAATCAGGATCCTATTAGATGAGTTTATGATTGCACACCATAAAACTACACCTTATCATCCTCGGGAAAATGGAACTATAGAAGCCTTCAACAAGATTTTGAGGTAGACTTTGACAAAAAAATTGTGATGTTGGAAGAAGGATTGGGATGACAAAGTATTAGATGTTCTTTGGGCATATAGAACAACTTACAAGAGGTTAAACAAAGCCACACCATTTCGGTTAGTGTTTGGCACAGAAGTTGTTCTCCCTATAGAATTTATGTCACCTTCTTTACACATTGCACACACTAGAGGTCTAGCTAATGAGAAGGCTCTAGAAGAGCGTATTGATAAGATGATTCAACTGGATGAGCGCCAAGCCATAACAAGATGGAGTTAGAAGTAGGAAAAGGCCAGGCAGAAGGCATGGCATGGCAGAAACATAAGGGATAAGAAATTTGAGATTGGACAAATGGTACTTCTTTATGACTCAAAATTTTTGTGCCATCTAGGAAAGCTCAAAGTAAATTGGTTGGGGTCGTATGTTATAACTTCTATACTTGAATCAGGTTCTTTTCAGTTAGAAACACTTGATGGAACACAGCTACCCAGTTACTTTAATTGGAGTAGGTTCAAGCCCTACTATAAATAAGTCTTCTTGGTGTTTATAATAAGACAATATTGCCATTTAGTTTAGGTTTTTTAATTTCTATAGTTCCTTATTGTATTTCCTTCATTGCCACTATGCTTTGTCAATTTAATTGTTGTTCTTGTGTAATAAGTGCACTTGCATGCCTGAAGCTAATTATTGTATGAAGATTGTTTATGAACAGAGGACTGCACATACTTTTATTGTGGGGTGGTTGTATTTATCCAAGAAAAAGATTGTGGGAATTGAAAGGTGAAAGGAATAATCTACTACAAGTGTGCTTTAAGTCAAAAGAAGATTGTTTCTCAAAAGTGACCAAGGATGGAGATGAATGAAAGAACAATATAATGTGAGGTAAGAAGAGGCCATGTTAGCTACCAGGAGAAGGTACAGTGATGAGTTACTTGGGCACAAGAGCGCATGCTGAAGAGAAGTCTATGACCAAAGGGTAGGAAGGTGCACTAGAATATTATAGCTGGGCACGAAGATGTACAAGCATGGAACAAATGTATTTGGTCAATGAATGACTGGATATTTGGTAGGTGAAGGAGTAATAAATGCATCAAAATTTGAAAAAATTTGAAAAAATTATATAAGGATGGGATGCAGATTCAATTTTACCATTGCAACTAAGAGAATTTGAAGAGAGAGCCAAGTGCAAAGAGCGGATTGATTGAGTTAAAGTGCGAAGGGTGTGAAACCACACATGACAACCAGATCTGTGTGACAAGAAGCTTGCATCCCTGATGGTGAAGGGTTTGAGCGAAGCAAGGAGATAGAAAAGGGTTTGGTTACAAAGTTTCCACCTAGGGCATGATTGAATTGAGCTAGGGTTTGATTCAAAAAGTTGCAGAGTTGAAGAGGAAACATTTGTAAGGTAAAAATGGCACTGAAGAAGGCATCTGTAGCAGCAGTAAAAGGAAAGAAGAAGGTAGTCATTGAGGAGGAAGAAATGGCACCTGAAAGCCATTTTTCAGAGATGTAATATCTATAAGGAGTCATCGTCAGGAAAGAATGGGATTCACCCATTAGAAAGAGCAAAGTAAGTGAATATAATCACGAGGCTTCAAAAAACAAGGAGCTCGATTCCTTGATCACTACTAGAATGAAAAAACACACACTGGAGGACATGCTAGTGTATGATGATGTGGGTGAAAATATCTTGAAGAGAATTAGGGTCTACCAGTTATATGAGCTTCCATATTTTGGGAAGTATGAGCCCTTGTATCAGTGGCTCATGAGCAGGTTGCACGAAGACTTCTTCTACTTTGCAGGATGCAGAGTTAGAATCTCATCTACACTTTTCTCATCAGTTACAGGTCTGAAGGCCACAGGAGAAGATATAAAAGGTGATCTTGCAGATAAAGTCGTGATTGTAAATACCAAATAGGAGTTGGGATACTTGAAGGGTCCACGCGGAATGGACATAGATAAATTAAAGAACTGTCCAGTTGTACAGGTTGCAACCCACCTTGTTACCAAATTGAATGATCATGAGTGGTGGTCTCAGGTAAACACTATGTGGTTGCATGTGGCACGTAAGATGTCAGAGGGGATAATCTATAACATTGCAGGCTATATTACAGAGCAAATAGTCGAAGAAGCATGCACATGAGGGAAGATCAGCTTCGGGGTTGTTCTATTATCACTGGTATTTATGGAGATCAAAGTACCAGATGGACCGAATGAGAATGTATGGGAATACCCCATAGAGAACAAGTCCCTAGGTGGAAGATTCAACAAGTACCTATACAAGGGGGCTATGACAGATGATGTGAAGAAAAGGATGGAGAAGTGGTATGACAGGCTCTGCACAACATTTGGGGAAGAGTGGCATATCCCAAAGGACCTACCAGCAGTGGTAGGGAAACAAGTTCAGTTTGTTTTATATCAGCATTTCTGCATCATGTGCTTCCCAATGAAAGATGGAGTCTAGAGCCCTTAGTGCAAGTTACCTTACGCATTCACTACAAGGTATTTTCAAGAGTATGTTCATAGATTTACAGACATGCACTGATTGATCTTCAATGTAGATAAGGTAGACTGTGACTACCATACATTGAGGAAGAAGTATGTATATCCTGGAAGAAGTGCTTATATAGAGAGAATCATTTTGTAGGTTTTTAATATCAAACCAATAAGTTTGGTTGTAGCAGATGTGGGGGTAGCATTGGTGTATCTCTAGCTAAAGCCAAAAATGGATAATAACAAATATGTGGAAGGTGAGTTCACACTTCCAACACCACCAAAGGGAAAGCATACAGTGGAGAGCATCCCAGCACCTAAGCCCATAGAACAAGTTGAAGTGCATGATGAGGAGGAAGAGCACGAAGATAGTGGTGGTTTGGAGTATAGGGGTAGGAGACATCATACAAATAAAGGTGAAGCTGAGAATTCTGTTACCCCACCTCAGCCATAAGAGGGGGATGAAGAGGATGTGAATGCGGTCCAAGGGGAGCACATGTTTAAAAGGGTATTTAGGAGAACAAGGACCCAAGGTGCTACTCCACCCACTGTGCATAAATCACCCAAAATCTCTCCACAGAAGGAGGTGACCGCGTAGAGGAGGAAGCTGAAGTTGAGTGAGGAGGTGGAAGAGTTAAAAGAGAGTGTGCCTAATTCTCCTATACTTCTAGAGGACACAGATGAACAGGGTGAGGCATCGGAAGAAAAGGAAGAGGAAGAGAAAAAGAAAGAGGAGGTAGCTACAAAAGGTGTTTAGGATATGGAGATGCAAGTCCCAAATTTGGAGGCTAAAGCTCCTAAGAAGCAAAGGTCTAGAAGGAATAATGGAGAGAACATTCCACCAGCTATGTAGAGGACGTAGGAAAAATTGTCTGCGCCCACTTCTAGAGCACAATAACGCAAAAGGATTTATTTAGTTAGGAGTTAATGGATGAAGATATGGCAATGGTGTGCACTCGGAAGCAACTATCGTGGTCGATGCACACCCACATGGATGAGCCTGACTTTGATGTGTACGAAGAGTCATGCTTTTCAAGAAGACTGAAGAAGGAACCTCAAGCCAGACACATGATAGTAAATCCTACTGTCATGTCAGATGAGCAAGTCAACAATGCATTGGTGAAAGTTTTTATTGAGGTGGCTAGAAGAAACATGGACAAAGTTTCCATGATTAGAGTGTTGCGCGAGGAGTTGAAGAAAAAGGGCACAAAGATAGCATACATAACACATGAGAGGGACTTCATATAGAAAAATAATGAAGTGTTCATAAGCATCGCATAGGAGATTGGGGACAATTTAATCAAAGTAAGGCCACACTTAGAGGCCAAGGTACCACAGATAATTCTGTTAGCGATACACATGTGGGAAAGTTGGTGGACTTAGTACTTGAAGATGGAACTCTACGTATACAAATGCTAGAATGCTCTGAACAAGATGCCAAATGAGAGAAAGCATTTGTGATGAGAAGAATCACATCTTATGAAGGGGTGTTGCAAGAATTACAGGAAGTATTGAAGAAAGCGGTCTAGGCTTTAAATATATGCACAACTCTAGAGGCACTTATCAACATCAAGACCTTAGAAGAGAATAACGAGCTCCAGAAAGAAATGAAAGATGAGACATTGGGCCACATAGAAATTTTTTCAATGGTTAAACAGAAGCACAAGGCCCTGACAGTAGCACAAGAGCCACACAAGAATCAGTTGGAAGAGCTTGGAAAGCTGATTACACAGAAGATGGACATTTTAGAAGGAAGAATGACATCAATGTCAGTGTTGTGTTGGTTCTGTGAAATGAGAAGGGAGAAATTGTGAGGGATGAGTTGGAATCCATTGTTGTGGACATCTCAGAAAAAGCAAAGCAAGCACTCACTGAATGGAAGATATTAGAGGCCGAAATAAAGGAAGAGTACCCAGAGTTGATACTACAAACTGATACATAAGAGGTTTCCTAATAACCTTATAAAAATTCTTTATTTATCCACATTCTTTTATTCTTAATCTTTCCATTCTTCTATTCTTTCCTTCAATTTTTGGACATACCCATTGTTGGGACGACAATGAGATTAGTGTGGGGTAATGTTGGTCAAAGAATACTTGTCGAAGATCACACAAAGAGTCCGCGCGGGATAGAAGGCCCAAAACCAAGGGTGTGGAAGGACAGGGAGGACCTGCGCATGGAAGGCAAGCTCAGATTTCAGGACTTAGCTGATATTTGAGCATGAAGACCTTTTTTTAGGAGATAACATGTGGAACACATCAATGATGTAGAGACATGTGTGTCATACATCGTCTATCTTTGGAGAATCAGTTCGAAGCGTTCATGCATGAAGACAAGCTAAGAATAGAATTGACACTTCAATTCACTGCAAGAGAACTATAGATAGCACACTTGCATGTGTGGCTATGATTGTAAAATGGCATGTGGCTATCAATAGCATGCGGCCTATTTTTGGAATAGACAAGCGGTGAAGGGAAAGTCCCCACCCTATATATATGATGTTAGGTGTGTAGTATATATATATATATATATATATATATATATATACAGAAAGCTGGAAGTATGTAGGCATTACTGAGAACTGCATGTATGTAGGTGTGTAACAGAGAATATACACATATGATTGAACTACTATATCAGTTCCATATGCGCGTTGGTATAGATTGACAATACTGTAAGGATCTTCTGTATTTATTAATAGGTGGAAGATATTGGTTGAATCTAAGTATCATTCTGGGTGTAGTTGAGTAGTGCATGTTAATGGTTAAATCATGATTACTCTTTAAAGCTTGTTCTTTCATATATCTGAGTGTAGCATGCATTGTGGAATGATGGATTAGTTATGAATCTATATGTTACTTCCTTCATCGTGTTAGAATCTTGTTACAGTAACCCTAAAGAGGGACCCAGTACCTTTGTGTGCTTCAGGTGAGCACTCAGTCTAGGCTGAGTGATGGACCAGTGTGACTAAGGTGTTATCTAGTAAATTCTAGGATGCATCAGACCCAAGCTCACCACCATGTCCCACTTTAAGAAGGTGATCGTCCACTACTCGGGTTTACATCTTTAGTATAATAAAAGTGTTTTCCATCCAAAATTTTAGTCTCAAGGTCTTGGGCTATTAGTGCATTACAAGTATTTTGTAATCATCAACCCAATTTCCATTCCCATTGATTTCATAGGACACTTTCAATAAGTATCCATGGGGACACCTTGAGGTGGAGTTTGAACTTCTCCAAGTGGACCAAATGAAACATAATAGGGTGATTTAAATGTGGATCACTTGATAGAAATTAATGACGCAATCACACCCCTATGTCCCATGTTCATAGCTTTGATATAATAAAATTGTTTACCATCTAAAAATTTATGGTTAAAAAATTTATCTTCACCTCTATGTTGTTCTCTCTTCTATAATGACAAACCTTATGAGTTCACTAAGGGAGCAGTAGAATACCATATGTGTACATGTTGTGGTTTTTTAATCTCTTACAATTGAGAGTGGAATAACTGTGAGTATTTAAGCAATATGGGGTTTTAATACCATTAAGTGCAACATATATTGAGGGTTAGGTGATGGAGTCGCAATAGATAGTAATATTTGAAACCTAATTTTAACAGCTATATATAACATTTGAAATTTATAATCCTACTTATATTTTATTGTCTTTATCTTCAATATATACTTCCTTTATGCAATATGGATTGAAACTCAATGGTAATGGGGATAAAATTTTGTGTTTCTTATTTTGAGTGTAGAAATCTTGTAAATCAACTTGAAACACAGAATCTCTAATCCTTTTTATAGTCCCTAACATATAATCCAATGTAGCATATAATCACCTAAAGGGCTCTATGCTTTATCAATTCATATAAGTATTGCAACAGTTTACTTCCATTATTTGTATCAATATTCAAAAAAACATAATTATAAAATGTCACATTCTTTAAGTGTGTTATTGATTTTCAATACAAAATTCAACTTCGTGGGATTTATGGGAAGTTGTTATATCAAACTCATCAAATGCAACCTACTCCATTAATTACTCACTTATATTTATTCCATTACCTTTATTTATAATTTGGTGTTTTTACTTATATCTTTTTCATTTTTTAATTTTAAATATCTAGAATATGATCATCATTTTTAACAGAGATTTGTATATATATATATATATATATATATATATATATATATATATATAAATTAGTAAAATAAATAAAATTTATTTTTGATATCTTCATGAACATAGTATAATATTAATTTTTCATACTATTTAAAAGGAAATATTAAAATAATATTAACCAAAAATTATTAAATAGAGAATTATTAAGATAATACATTGAATATTGTTAAAGACCAAAAGAGTGTCAATTGAACTCAAAAACATCATATTATACATGAAACAAGAGATAAAATTGCATTAATGGGACTCAAGAAATATTATTTTATCTATAAAGTTGTAAGTGTTATTTTAGCTGATCAAGAATCTTTTTATAAATATTTTTCTATGGATTTGAGTATGAAGTTTAATCTTTGTCATTGATACACTCCCACTTTTTATTCGCAATGTTAATTTTTTGGTTAAACATTGTAAGTAAATTTAAATTACATTAATTAACAAACTATATGTGGAATATAATTTATTTAATATTTTTTTAATTAGATCTTTTTTTATTTATATTAAGAAATTTTAAATAGTAGATCTATGAAGCCATACAACATATATTAGGGTATACACGGATATAAACTAGATGGTAAAGATATTTAAAACCTAAATACCTACTATATAAATCATTTCAAAAATTATGTACATTTGTTTAACTTTAGAATTATTGGGGTTGTAAAAAAATAATGAGTTAACCATAAAAATAACGAATAATTTCCTATTGATTTCTATCCATGTAAAACAGTTAGAAATTCTTAATACAATGTTATATATGCACATGGTAATGGTACAATTTACTAACCTTTTAAGTGTCATGACTACCTCTAATAATCCTAAGGTAGAGATAATTTCCCCTGATTACTCATTCTTTCTATCCACTGCTGAATATATGTTTTGGTTTGAGTTTTTAGTTAGATTTTTCTTTTTGAGGAATTTTGACTCCATTAGTTTAATTCATCTCAAGATGACCTCCATTAGTATTCATAACACTAATTACACTTTACTTCATGTCGGCATGGAGATTCACTTAGCACACACGCACCTTAAAGAGTATGTTAGTTTATTTTATGCTTTTTGTACTTTCTTGGTTTATATTTAATTTGAAGTTAAGTGATATTATAATTTATGTGGACTTTTGAATCCTTAAAATTATTTATAAATACATTTAATTATATTATATGATTAGTTATTTTTTGTAATTTTACATTTATATAGTGTATTTTTTAATACACCTAATTTTTGTAGTTCTAGTGTATTTATATACATGTGTTTATTAATTATTAGTCCAAGTTATGATCTTATTGGTACATTCATTCTCTGTTGTAATCACTTATTGACTTGTATTTCTTGTGTCTTCCACCCTTTTTGACCCTCATCACTTTCCTCTCTTATAGAGCCCATTTTTCCACACATATATCATTTCAAACTTAAATGACCATGGTTTTCCCCTTTTCTCATGGTTCACCCATTACAATACACTTTATTGAATTGACTTGTTCGACATTGAATTAAAAATTTTCCGTGCACTAATAGGTATAAATTATTAGGTTTATTAAATATGTATTTGAAAAAAAGGTTCTTTTGAAGTATAATTATCACTAAGGGATTATTTAAAGGGACCCAGGGATACCTAAGAGTATTAAAACTTGAAAAATTGGTGGTATAAGTGTAACAATTATGGTATTAGTTAATACCCTTCACATGCACATGATATGGTATAGTTTAAAGGTGTGAATCCCCCATGGAAAAGACTTGGGAGGGCCTCTTCAACTATGTCTTTTCTTCCTTTTGTGTGTTGAAATTGTGATAGTGTAGTCTATAAACCAATGCTTTTGTAATAGTTGTTAGTGCAAGAAATTGGAATGTTGAGAACCAAAAAGATATATTTTTCATATTTTATCCACTTTACGTGCCCTTCTAGAACCCTCCATATGTGACCAACAAATATTTTTTCCTCATTTGAATATAAATACACCCATTCTTTAAATTTATTTGATAAAAAATAATGTAATGATGTATTGTGCCTTACAATAATCACCAATCACAACCTATTATAAGATTCTGATAGAAACATTACACATGTATTCCACACATCATGCTAACAATTGACTCAAAAAAACCTAGTGTAATATCAATATAATACACGTACAACATTTCGTCTCATGGCTCACCATTTATCCTACAATTTTGAATGAGAAGTTTGGCCAAATCCCATGTGGATAAAATACCCATTTGAAATGGGTGACTGACATGATCCATGTGGATGTGTACCTTTTACTTTCTTTAAGTGTAAGTGGCATATTCCAAATTTATGTGTTTCGTAAATAGAAAAAAAAACAGTTTAAAAGCTATGGAAACCAATTATTATCCTAAGTAACCTTGATTAATAAGGTTTAATTAGAAACACATACCATGTTGGCCATTGTGGGTTAGTTTTGTCATTGATTTCAAACCAATTGATGGAAAAGGTTTTCATGGTGTCATTCAAGTGCCAAGCATGAATATTGAGTGGTTTGGTGAGTTAAGCAGTATAGTGGTGCATGGTTGAGTATGTTGAGTCATAGTATGTGGTCTCCCAAGCTGGTTAGAGTGTGTCAAGATGTCATCCATGGTCCATGAGGTTTGTTTTCAATTTTATGTGAGTATGAATTTAGTCAGCATGGATTTTTACTATTAAGTCAAGTCATTCCAGGCTTGTTTTTATCCCTAGAGCATCCTGAATGAGGTAGAGATATGAGATTTGGAGCTGATGATTATTATTGAATCATAGATATGATATTTTGGTATGATGATTCTTTTTGAATCATGGAATCATATATTGAAATTTTACCTGATGTGTGTGGTGAGTTTCATATCATAATTCAGAGGTTTGGTGCTTCTATGAGGTCCTTATGATGCAACATGTGAGAAACATGCAAGTTTACATAGGTAAGTAATTATGGATGGAGATTTTGAGGAATAAATAAGCTATATGGTAGTTATGGACAGTTATATAAGTGTTTCATTATGCTTCATGATAAATTTCAAGTCATTCTGAATAATATTTTTGAATATATGCAAGTTTTGGTGAAACCGGGTAAGTGATGGTGTGTTTTTGTGACAAAAGTTTACCTTTTGATGCTCGTTGTGGACTATATGCTTTGCATCAAGACTTGATATGTATATAATATTTTATTAGCTAAGTTATTAAGGTTTCAAAAAAAATAATGAGGTGGTTTGATAGCCACATTTTTATGAATTATCGTTAAGAAGCTAAAGTGGTTTGAAACCTAACTAAACCCTAACTAGGAGCATCTTGTAGAAAAGTGTGTGTACTAGCCCAGTTTTGATTGATTATGAAAAATTGATGAATGGTTGTTTTATAGTACTCTTCCATATTTCTAAAAAGGTATGTTAGAGCATATGGTATTATGTGGGCCCCACTTGAAAAGGCAAGTTTCTAAAGAGTTTCAATTTTTTGAAAAGTTCTCCAAGTGAGGTAAAGTCTAAATTGGAATTTATGATATATCAAGATTTTTTATAAAGTTTAATGAAATTTTCAGGTCATGGTGATGCTGAAAAAGTGTAAGTTGTGCCCAATTTGTGTTGACTTGTCAAAGGGCAGTTTTGGGACTGTTTGGAGCAGTATGTGGTAAATTGGACATTTTAGGAGCTACAAAAGGAGTTAGGAGGTGATTCAAGTTTTTTTGGAAATATAATTTAGATATATTTCCATTTATATAAGTTTTGTGCCATGATTATTATTTTTTATATGATTTATATGCCAGTTTGTGGGAAAGAAGTGTTTTGGCTATTCAGGACAAAATTGTATTTTCTGAAAGATTGAGTTGGTTGGAGCATGAGATGGATTGGGTTATGCTTGATATAACATATAATGTGAATATGGATTAATATTTCAACTAATTAATCTATTTTTATGTCTTGAAAGTGTCAAGAAGGGTGCAAACCTGTGGTAATTTGAAAAATTTGTTTTGGGTAACTTGTTTTGGTGAAGGAAAAAGTTGTTGTGGATTGAACCCCTGTATGTTTCATGAGATATAACTTTTTAGGAGTGTTTTACAGGTCATTAAATTTCCATATATTAGTCACATGCCATATTTGAGGTGTTATGTAATGAACGTGAAGCAAAAAGGTGGAGATAGGGTGTTGGAAACAAGTGTTTTATGAAGGCAATCAGACACTGGGCCTATTAAATTAAATAATATGATTGGTTCACGATAGTTGAGACCATGGATTATGTTTAAATGTTAATTTTTTTAAAAAAATATGAATTTTAGATCTTGACTAAAAAAAATTTTAAGGATATTTTTGGCATTCCAATGGTAGGGTTTTGAGAATTGTTGGTGTCTTGAAAGTTGTTTTTGGATAGGCCAACCTATATCGGTCATATGTGACTGTTGTGGTGATTCATATGGGATTTTTTTTATGATTATTTAGTCTAACTAAAGGAGGTAAACCTACCTCTCAAATTTGAATCAAGAAGAAGCTATAAATGCATGTTTTTGGGTCATTTGAGTGCTAGTCTTGCGTGGGTAAAAAGTGCAACCCATAGGTGAGTGAATTACAGGTACAAATACATGATTTTAAGGTTGATAATATTTTTTTCTGGTTGAGGAGAGTTTTACATCATGTGTTCAAGATATTATAAGCAAGACAAGTTAAGAAAGAATAAAAAAGAGCAAGTTTGAAGACATGAAGCATGAGCTAGGGTTTATGAGTTGAATATGTGATCTCCATCATTTGTGGCAATAGAAATATCATAGATGAAACATATTCAAGTGTGTGAGTTTGTGATTGGCCTTCCTATGGGGTTTTAGACTCCTTGTTGAGTTGGTGCTCCTTGTAGGGTTGGTGCTCTACTAAACTAGGGGTTCGTGCTCATTGTGAAGTTGATGCTTCACTAAATGTATTTTCTTTGGGTAATATAATCATATTTTTAGTTTTTTTTTCTTCCCCATGAGGTTTTCCCACTTATATATTATGTTTATATACCTCTTCTCATGTTTTATGGTTATTTAAATGTTTTGTGCACACTAAATAAGTAATGTTTGAATGTATGTGAATGGTTACTGAAATTAATGGTTAATGGAATGAGAAATTTGTAGGACTGATTCACTGCCCCCCCCCCCTCATTCCATTTTTCTTCCAACATACTAACATTAATTTCAAATTAGGAAGGATGAAAAATAATGCTCAACCTGTGCTATGGATCCAGAGAAAAATGCATGATGAGGTACTCATGTCAAATTTTCTCAAGAAGGGAGAAGGAATTAGACTACCCTCCACCCCAATGATTACTACCTTCATGTTGTTTTTTGAAAGTGGTGAAGGGAAGAAAGTCTCAAATTAAATAATTTTGATAATGAGGTCATTTGTATGAAGAATTAATGAAGATCCATTTCATCAAAAAAAAAAATTTCTTTCCTTCAAAAAAATAATATAAGATGAAAATTGAATTTTTTTCTATTTCCACAATTTTTGCAATGTGAATATATTTTTAACTGGTCAAAAAATAGAATTTATATAGGTATGGGAAGATTTTGCACAAGGTAATTCTATAGAAATATGCATTTAGAACATTTTCTGAAATACTTTACATGTGATGTGGAATTCATTGAAGAACTGAAGCATGCGGATTCACTAGAAAGGGTGGATCATCATTGATCTCAAAAAGAGTATATGGTCCAAACACAATAGTGCATGAACTCCAATCAATGCTATAAGAAAGTGGGCTAGTGTCAAAGAACTAAATAAGGGCACTATAAGAACTTCGTTTTGCACGATGTAACATTTCAAAATCTAACTTTGTTTTTAAAACCTCCTGACTAACAAAAAAAGATTAAATCCAATTTTCTTAGTTCTTCCTTTATCCTTGTGTTGTTTCTCTCTTTCCATGTAAAAAGTACCAAAAACATTATCTCCATATTACTCTTTTACTCATACTTGCATTGGTTTTGTAACCACTTATTTTATTAAATAATAGTTTTACAATATTTTCTTAGTAATATGTCTTAAAATAAATCAATAAAGTATTATATTACAACTTTTACTCTATATTACATTGATTTCGAGCCACAATCTATTGTTTTTCCCTTCACCAACAACATTTCAATTCTAGTACGATTCACCCTCTTACTTGAAACATTTTATGGATTATTTGAGCATATTTTTACTTGGAGGTTGTAACCTAAGGACAAGTTCTACATTTACTTCACTTTTAATTATTCATATTTCACTTGATAGGTCATAGGTTCTAGGTCTTTATTTAATTTAGTGTAAATTTCGTACTATTACCATTTTCTTACTAGTTACAAGTAGATTATATCTCTTAAATTCCTTATGTTAATTACTATAGTTGGATTGTATCCTTGTATTTACTCAATGATTTGATAAAACAACAACTTTTTAAAGGTTTAGGTGACATGCTTCTATGGTATCCACGTCACACTATTTCACAAGTATCACATAATTTATTCTAGTTATCCATAACATTTCAATATGTTGTTCTTTTTTCTTTTTCATCCCATTTTAAAATATTTTTTCTTAACTCTCCTCTAGAAAATATATTTTCTTTTCTTTTTCCATAAGTGTGTTGAGAGTAATCATTTGTTTCATCATTTTTTAATTCCTTTAAGATCAATTTCATCCATATCATTTCTAGTTTCAGTTTTTTGATTTATCCTTTGTCATTTTCCATCATTTTCAATAGTTAATTTTTGTTTTATAGACATATAAAACTTAATTTATAGTTATCCACCTCTATTTGTATATATTTACTAGAATAATTAGCTATAATATATTTGTGTTTCAATAGTCACAAATGCAATATTAAATGGAAATAGATATTATCTTAAATCTTTATTTGATCATGAATATCATATAGAACATTTACAATTAGTTTTTAAGAGTAACTTGATCTTTTTTATATATAATCCTAAGTTGAATATTTTTATCTTGTTTGTGTGCTCTAAATTAATATATAAATTTTCTATTTGTTTTTATTCTTATTTGTATGAGGCTCAAGATACTCTTGCATTTTCCTTAGCCTCCATATTTTTTTTGTGTCTTACCTAGTTCGATAGTATCATGTAATGACACTATTGATCCAATCCAAGCCCCATAGGGAAGGTGTCTTCCCTCATTTTTTATCCCTTATTCAAGAATCCTATCCAAGGTATAATTACCCAAAAGCTTAGGTAATTATTAAATTATACTAATGTATCCCTCATTTAGTCATCATTAATCTCATTTTTCTTGATGGGCATACCTAAATAGTTGAAGATCATTAGGTTAAGGAAGGTTGTTTTCAAGCCAACCAACCCAAACCTTGAGCTTATTCCCTCTTCTTTGGGTTTAGTATGATATTTAACATTCATATTATGGAAGATGTTGAACTAGGATATTATCTTCTCATTCTTAGAGTTATAGAACTAATTTCCAATCTCCCTCTTATATATTTCAACATCATCATAAATATGTGATATTTCATCTCAAGTAGAGGAATAAATCAACCCATCACTAATTCCCAATTCAATACACATGGCATTCACACTGTCATTGTAAATTATTATTGTGAAATATTTGAGCTCAATGATCACATACATATTTTCAAACCACTCAATCTTATAAATATTATTATCCAATTCCAATAATTCAACCTACCAACATTGTTGACAAAGCTAGTAATTTCCCCATCTAACAGTCTTCCTTTATATTTCTGAACTCAATCATGATAAATTAAGTACCAAGGTTTCCTTTTGTAATATCTATTGAACCAAACATCAAGGTTGGTCCTTTATGTTAATTCATCTCATTCATCCATCCTTATCTCCATTTATTCTCTAGGTTTTTATACACTCTAAAAATATGGCAGTTAATGAAATAGCTCTAGGATTGGATGCCTTCTCTAGCCACTTTTAGAATCAATACCAACTCATGCTTTTCAAGTGGAAAAATTTAAACACTTTAACTAATCAAGATATGAATAATTTGGTCCCTTATATCTATTACTTTATTTTCCCACACATTCAAACTCATATTTTCCTTAAAAAGTCTCAATCTACCAAAAATACTCCACACATCCACCATATCAATCATGATTCTAACAACATGACCCTGAATAAGGAGGATATTTACATGTACATATTGACCAATTCTCCTACTACCCTTTAAAATCTTAAGCTAAAAGGCGACATCATATTATACCAATAAAATCAAATAATTAAAATAATTGAATATGAACTATCTATAATAAGGTTACAAGACCACATCAAACCCAATTATAATCTTGTACCTCCCAAGAAACCTAACCTAGTACATTTCATTATTAGGAAATAACAAAAAAAAATAGCCTCTTAGAGGGGGAGTAACCAATTCAAGTATCCTTTTGCATATTATGAATTCCTTCATCTTGAACTTGGTGGGTACATTTAGGATTTAGAAACTAATCATTATTGACCTAAACCAACTAATCTGAGATAAGGATCCAAGTAAAATGATAATCATTCAATAAATCAAAATGACACCAATCATATCCAAACTCTAACTAATACTTACCAATTTATATTGGGACAACATAATTTACCTCATGTTTTGCCTATTCCTTATAAAAAATCAAGATGGTTGACTTCTTACACCATTCCTAGTTACATGCATACCATTATACCTCAATCCAACACTCACATTTCATATTATAACATGTATTCAAAGTTCACCTAACTAGAGTATTATATTAATTCTTATACTCCTTTGGTCTAAGCAACGACCTTTACCCCTGACTACCTATGTAGTGCGCACCAAATTTTCTCCCTATTTTGATGACGTTGACTCATACTATTCATGATTGATATAATGAAATTAATTTTATCATGACTATTTTATTTAAATAATCATGATTTTTCGTCATATTTGTCTTTATATGCTAACTTCTCTTGAGAGGATATTGTATGTGGCATATAAAGCCAATTCACTACTTCTATTGTTATTAATTGTTTTAGATGTGATATTGTGAATATTGTTTATTTGATATTTACATGGATTTTATTTTGAATAAATCAATGATAATAATCGTAATTTATATGTATCTCATTGATGGATGGATGTTTGTGTAACTATCTGTTTAGTTGTGTATTTATGGCTTGATTTCTTAAGATGCATGTGATTGTTTTAGTTAACATATTTTATCGAGTAAGTATGATTTTTTACAATTGAGTGTGTAGGTAATAGGTTACACCACAGGAGAACGTTGGATTTAGGGGTTGAACCTCTAAGTTACACAATAGGCCATCTAGGCCTAATATATCCCCTTTTTTGGCCTTTTTTATTATTTTTTGGACTATGGTTGGTGTGAGAAATGGAAATTACCAGACAATGAAAGATAAATGAAATAAACACAAAAATACCTCTCTTGTAGCTTTCTTGCAAACCTCAAGAAGATTTATGGATCACTTTGGCTTGTGAAATCTTAAGATGTTTGGATTGTGGTTGCTCTTGATATGAATCTTCAAAGTGGGTTTGAAAATTCTATGAGCTTGGATACATAAGGATAAGGGACGAAAATTTGGTAGAAATTGGGTATAATTTGCATAAGCTTCCAAGGATGAGTTTGCAAAGGAAATGGCCTAATTTTATAGGTTAGGGTAAGTTCGTGAAATGTGGATGAAAGTTTGAATAAGCTTTAGGTTAATAATTGTAATTACTTAGAATAGAACATGTAGACTTGGTCTGTGGAATTACAGATTTGAAGGGGTAATGAACATTTGGATGGTAGAAGTTACACCTGGGAATGTGGTTGTACATACAACTCAATCTCCCCCTCCTTTCTAGGAATCTAGAAGTAGAGTCCATGTGGAATAGAGAGGTGGAGTTCAATTGGAGTTAACTAGGATAGATGGAATTAAATAGCCAATTTAATTAGTTATTAATTGTGAGGAGATAATTAATCATTTAAATAAATAAATGTTTAATTATATTAGCTAAAGGGGTGTTAGGAATTAATTTAATTAATTCTAAGAGCATAATTAAATTAAATTAATTAATTCTAAAGGGTAGGAATATGAATTAAGTAATAAAATTAATTTAATTAATTATAAAAGGGTGTATTATAGTAGGATATAATAAATTTAATTAATTCCAATTTAATAGAAGCAAGCTAGAAATATGAATGTATGTTTAGGGTGTCTACATTTTCCCCTCTTTAAAGTGTTTTGCGAAGTAAGAGCATTTTAGAGATAGTAGACACATGAAGTTTAGTGAGCAGAAAACGGTGAAGCATTTGCATGCCCCGCCGAGTAGAATGGAAAGGGAATGCCCCAAAAGCAGGTTGGTGATGTAGTAAAGCAAAAGATAACCCCTTGATAGGAAGAAAATAAGGGATTTGGACAAGGAGGGAAAGAACTGTGCTCGTAGCATGAGCGTCATTTGGAGAGTATGAATATAAGAGAAACCTTTATTTTGTTGTTTCACAATAGAGTTGTCACCATGATTATGAAAGAATCAAGATGTTTAACCCAGATGTACGTAAACAAACATACACAGAGAAATGAAAAGAGAAAAAGTAAAATAGACCGAATATACAGGGTAGGTACATGCATCAAGGTTATAAAGGAACCAAGATGTTATCATACTACTAGTAAGTGGTCTAAAAATAAAACACCAACAATGCAACACGACTTTAAAAAATAAGACAATCAGTTATGCCCCTAATATGTGCCATAATGATGATTAATCATATGAAAATTCCCCTAGGCACTAAACGTATGAAAGGCATGGGAATGGGATCAAACTAGAAAAACATAGTGGCTTAGATACTCATAAAGAAATTTTTCTTGGATCTATTTTGCGAATGATCTGAGAGAAATTTCCCCATGAGAAGTTATAGCATGAAGGAAAAATAATTGTGTAAATTTCCCCAAGAAGAGTTAGGAATCATGAAAAGGGAAGAAAGTTGAGTGATAGTCATATGGTTGGAACAATCAATAGGGTAGTATATAAAAGTATGACTTTTATCAAGATTGTGTTGAAATATTAATTTCAGGAGTTTTCCAATTATAGGATTTCTGTGATAAGTGAATGTTTGTTTGAATTTTTATAATTGCGATTTTTTTTTAATTTTAGAAATATATGATTTTTGAATATATGATTTTTTGATGGTTTAACAATATTTTAGAAAATTTGGAATGTGAAGAAAGAGGAGTGTCATTTTTTTTACACCTGATTTATTATGGATAAACAATGTTGTTAAAAGCATAAAACAAGCATGTCAAACAAACCCAATATGAACAGGATGGAACCACACCAAAGTTATTTGTGAACTAAGATGATAAGAATTTTACTGCAATTAATCTAAAATAAAGGCAAATAAAGTACAACAAAAGAAACAAACTAACATACTAACAAAAGCATTGTCACAATGTTAAAAAAACCGCAACAGTATAACAAAATTTGTAATAACAACATCTAATGACACTCCGAATGTGTTCCAAATTGAACAATTAGATATATATGAATGTACCCCAAATGATAGCTTAGACCACGAGAGGATTGGATTGGGCCGAAGAGCAAAGTGATGCTTAGATACTCCAAAAGATACGCTTGTCGGATCCCATTGAAGTTTGATCTGTATTGGATTAAAATGTGAAATCCAAGTGTGCCCCAAGAAAATTTATGTTGTGAAAGGGGGAATTGATTTCCTCGAGCATAGATATACACCACATGAAAGAAAATTTGACTAGTGATAGATGGTCTAGAATGATCATAAGGAGCATCGTTAAATGGAGAAATTTTTGAACTATGTTATTCCGTTGCTCAAATTTAGTCAAACATTTTTTGAATGTTTTTCTCATTGTCAGTTTTATACTATTTTTTTGGTTTTTTAAAACATAATTGAATTTTTTTTGGTGTTTTGAAGCATGTTTGAATTTTTTTGGAATTTTAAAAACATATTTGAATGTTTTTTAAACCTATTTGAATATTTTTGTATTTTTAAACATATTTGAATGTTTTTGGATTTTGACTCAGTAAAAGGGTGAATAGTCTAAACTCATGGTAAAACAATTATAATCATTTCATTCCATTGGAAGAAATGTAGATGATTTAAAGATAGGATGTATCACTCCATTTTTGACTGCATGTAACTAGGAAGATGTGAGGAGAGCTAAGAAGGACGTGAAAACGAGGTGAATAGCGATATGAAAATAAAGACAATGGATGCCAAGACACAAGTCTAACAACGATCCATGTGAGAAAAATGTAACCCATCTCCAATCAATATTACCTAAATAATTCCAAGATGATGTTATTTTGTAGGTTTTTACTAGACTTAGATCCGTAGGTGGCCCACTAATTGACAAGGTCCAGTTGAAGGACTTTTTGTCTCTCTTTTGCATAGGAAAAAATTTGGGATGTTTTTGATTAAGAACTTTTGATTAAGATTTGCTAAAGGATTTATTTATTTATTTATTTTTTATTTGAAAGGGACCCCTTACATCTTTCCCCATGCCACTAGTAAGAGACAAGGGCTTAACACCAAAGATAAAATCTAGGTAAGGACACATGTCTCCATTCCTAGTCTCATACTACTAGTAAGAGTTATGGGCTCATCACCGAAGACTATGAAGGATGAAATACGTAATTATTTTATTTATTTATTTACTATATTTTACATTGATTTTTTCTTGTTTATTGATATTGTGCTTATTGGGAATGAACATTCTGCCCCCAATTCTCAACTGCATTACAACTAGTAGGACGTAAGGGTTCAACGCTGTATACTGAGATGGATGGTAAAAAGGTCCAGGTAAAGAATTTAGTGTTTTTTGTAATAGAGAGAGCTTGTTTGAAAGGATGATTTTTCCATCAGTAAGAATCAAGACAAAACATAGGTTAAAATATTTGAAATGGTAGAAACTATAACAAGGATGAGACACACAATTCCCAATAGGAACAAGGTTAACCTTCATTGTAGAGGTGAAGAAAGTGAAGATATGATAATGCTATGATTAAGCTATTTGTTAATGGATGAAATGATTAAAATTATTTGTGAAATGAGTTAACCGTGCAAGTGGCCTTCCCTAGTGAGCATAGAACATGCATAATAAGTTCTTAATTTTGTGCTTTTGGATTAAAAATATTGCTTTAAGGAAAGGTTTAATATGGATTTTTATTATATTTTCACACTTTTCAATGTGCCTAAAATTTGGCGAATGAGAGTTTGCAATGGACTCATAGGGAAAAAAAATCCATGTTTATGAAAATGGAATGGTCCTAATTTACAAGACTTGGGCGGATGAAATCCAAGTCAATGAGGTGAATCAAATGATTAGATGATTCCTTAGTTATGATACTTGGGTGGAAGAGATCCAAGTCAAATGAGTATCTAGAAGGATTTTCAATGTATCCATGATTGAATTGATCTTGATTTATGAGACTTAGGCTAACGAGGTACAACTAAAAAGAGAGAATTTGTAGTCATTTTTATGTACTCTCAACACAGCTTTCTAATCCCATGTGCATCGTCCTATCACCCAACAAGCATTTGGCACTCACTCGAGGCATGCATGGGTGCCAAGACCTTCCTTTATGTGAGCATTGTGAGAAGATCTTGCCATTGATAGAAAATTAGATACAGAAAAGTAAATGTTCATACACTCATTCTGAAAGCATCATATGAGCTATTACATCTATATATCCATGCAAATAACAAGAGAAACATCATATAAATAACATATCTGATTCATAACATGAAGAAGAGACACTATGGTTTACACCCATGAACTAGATATTTAGGAAAATCCATATATTCATATTGATCACAGTACCAACAACCACATTAAATTCAAAAGGGTCATATCAGACCAAATATACTAAGGCAGGGATCTAAACCATACATCATAAGTCCCAGCTATGCTTTCTTTATTACAGAAATTCCACAGACCCATCCCTTAGACATGAAAACATTCCTGCAATTCTTTAATGAGAACCACAACTCTCAGGGCCTCCTAATATTTTCTGCAGGGCTTCACTTTCCTCATACTATGTGTCTTCCATACTAACCATCTTCTTATCTCTCTATCTCTATGTCTCTCTTCAATCTCTCGAACCCCCTCTTCTTCTACTCGAGCATCTCTATATATAGGTTTAGCACCCACTACCATTCCTTCCTCCAACAACAAATCACATGCCAAGTGTCCAGGTGGTCCTCTAATGTAGCATGTTAATACTGTTTTGAGCTCTCCACTTTTTGCAATGATGTCTTTCGAGAACCTTCCATTTTCTTGACCACCAATTCTCTAGGTTGTCACCTTATCCATTCAGTGTGCCTAGTTGGGTCAAGTTTTTCCTCAAGTTCCTTCAGAATGTTGAATATGGCTAAGTCTTTAGATCATGTTTTCCTACCTTGCGTGCATGCTCTAGTTTCTCCTAAACCCTTCTTAAGCCCTTGTCTTGCACATTTTTCCCCCGTGCACCCTTCTTCTTCCTGGTCCCACATGCGCACGTGCCCTTTGGCACTTAGCCAATATTTTGAGGCCCAACAAAATCTGAGGATTCAGTGAGTCATGATTTATGAGACTTGGGTAGAAGAGGTACAAGTCAAAGGAGGAAATCCAAGGATTTAATGAGTACATATTTACGAGACTTAGGCGGATGATATATAAGTCAAATGAGATAATCTAAAGATTCAATCAGTCTAGATTTACGAAACTTGGCTAGATGAAATCCATGTCAAAGGAGGGGATCAAAATATCTGACAAGTCCTAAAGTATGAGACTTGGTTAGATTAGATCCAATTCAATGGAGTGAATCGAAAAATTTGATAAGTTCTGAAGTACGATACTTGGGTGGGAAAATTCCAAGTCAACGGATGTATGATTAGATAATTCTTTGATGAGATCAAATTACCTATGTGATGTTAGAGGAATATTGTCAAGGTGAAGGATATGTTGAAATTAATATTCGTCCATGAGTGAAATAATGTGAGGAAAGAAGGATTAATCCCTATATGTACACTTGAGGCTCCTTATAGGCCATAAAGAGAAAATATTCAATGTTGCTCCATCGAAGTATTGGATTAATTTGTTTGATGATAAATTTATAATTAAAGATTGAAAGGTTGTGTAAGGATATTCTTAAGTATACAAACCTCATAGAATGTACACATGTAGATGTATTGACATGTAAGGATCATCGTTGATGAGATTCCTGCAATATTTATCATTTGAGGCATTATAGACACAAAAGGCTACGTTGTTTCAAGTTTCCAAACTTGTGGTTTTTGTGTTTCTATAATGAGACTAGGGTTGTTAGGTATAGGAGCCATAATGGAAAGAATAGAATCGAGATCAATGGGGATTGATGATGGAACCTCTTCTATAGATTTTAAAATTATATCAAGGGTTGATAGGGAGTATTGAATCAAGTTCAAGTTTTCATGTAATGTGAGAAGGTTGTTGTCCAAAATAGGTTCTACGTCTATTGGAACTAATGGAATAAAATCAGGAGAAGAGATTGATTTGTTTTGATTTAGAGAGACTTGAATCTTGTCTTCATGATCTTGTTGAGTGTTAGTATGTATAGAAGTTTGGACAACATTCAAATCTTCTTGAGAATTTTTGGTAGTTGATGTGTCTTCAGTTGCAATAGCTTCATTGTCAAACTCTATAAAGATGACTTCATCTTCAATTAAATCTTGGACATAACTCTTAAATCGTAGACATATATCTGTAGAGTGGTCATCAATGCAATGGAAGTCACATTATGTGTTAGGTTTTTACCAATATGGCTTATGTTATCCTGCAACAAATGGTTTTGTAATTGGATATCTTATCATTTGAGCCTCTTTTAGTTAATGAAAGACACTAGAAAGACATTCTATGAGGGCTGTAAACTGACATCTGACTTTTCATGGAGTTATGGCTTCACTAGGTTGTATTATTGTATTTTTGGTTGATCTTTGTAATTTTTTCAAAATGGTGTCATCAAATTCCAGAGGTAGTTTTTCTCCCATTTTGAAGAGACAAAGAAAACATTGGTATTTATTCTTTCAAAAAATATCTTTTACTTTTTCTTGTTCTTTGAAGGAAATATTTTCTAGTTGGTTTTTGTCCTCTTCATCGAATCTAATATGGAAAGGATTTTTGTCTTGTCTTCTAAAGGGATTATAATTGCAATGTCATATTCCCACTATTTTTTAAAGAAGAGAGGAACAAAGAAAAGAGGTGATATAGAACCCAACCCTTAGAAAATTGAATGCTAAGATGGAAGAGGCAAAAAGGTTTGAAAGCTCAACCCTTAGAAAAGTGAATGATAAAATGGAAGAGGCAAAAAGGTTTGAAAGATAGACCTTGAAAAATTGAATGTTAACATGGAAGTGTAGTGCCCTCATTTTTTAGTGCTCTCATTTTTTGTCACCTACGACTCATTGTATCTATACTATAATGATGGCAAGAACATTATTACTTATTTTTTTATTTTGATGGGACATTATCACATGCCATTTGGTACATTGTTATGATATGACACTATTCATGATATCGTATTGATATTATTAGGATGTTAATAGTTGATCACAGGTTGACTGTGAGTCACTTGATGTCACTATTCATTTACAGATATTATTTTTTTTATGGTGATATCATGAGTTATTATTAACATGTTTTGGTATTGATATTTTATCCATATTTGATGTAAGAGGATGGTTATATTGTTTCATTTGGTGGATGATTCGTGTTGTTGATATACTTATAGCTTAGCATTTCTTGTATGGATGTTGATCTCAATGCATATTATTGTATCGTATTTTTTATAATATTGGGAAAATATGAGGTTTGTATTGAGTTGTACAAGTGATAGGAAATAGCTCATGAGGAAAATGTGGGACTCAGGGAACACACGCCGATTAGCACAAAACACCTGAAGGTAAAAACTCTTCTTATTATTGATTATAACACCCCCTTTCTCCTATTGTGGTTTGTTATGTTGGTTTCTTGGATTTGATGTTGTGAACCTTATCTTTCCTCCATCATGGTGATGAAAATTTCATGTTGATTACCTACTTTTTAAATTGTTATGTTTCCTTGGTTTATTGCTAACTAATGGTTAATGATACCCATTTTTATGTGGTACTACAATCTTATTTTAGTTGTGGATGATGTGTAGAGGTTAGGTGGATTAGACCACCTAATCATGGATTAGGTGATCCTAATCATTCCTCCTAAACGCCAATTTTTTTCCAAACTCGGATTTGGGAAAACATTGTCATTTAGGAAGGGTAAATGGAAAGCAAGGGACCTCACTTACATGGACAAGTGTCCCTAATCCCCATCCCTATGGATGGGTGGCCTCTTTTTAATGCACTTGAGGCCCATTGATCATTTTTCCTCCCCACACACTTCATAATTTATGGGATTTGGTAAATTCCCTCATCATTGTTTGGGTTTTTTTTTGAAATTTCCTTTATTCCTTTTGGGTGAAATTTCAGGGATTCTCCATTGGTTGGGGTTTTGGTGGAAGGTGAAATTTGTCACCATCACATTGCTTGTCTTGGTTTTCTACTTCTCTTTTTAAACCCTCACTTCCGTGGAGAGGGGGTTCTTTTTATTTTGGGAATTTTGGAAAAAATCTTGGAAGCTTGGTGGAGTTTAGGTTTACTTGGGATCTTGACTTTTGGAACACAAGGTATGGCCTAGTACACTTATATTTTTTCTCAATTTTCATTACAAGTTGGTATGGGATCAAATTGTGGAAATGAACATTATGTGTTGCTCTTTTTTTTTCACTCACCCATGAGGGGTGTGGGTTTTGAGAGCTTGTATAGGAAGAGGGGGGAAAATTTCTTCCACTCTATTGGGAACCATCATACATTTGGTTTGTAGGTAGGGATGGATTTCCATTTGGGTTGGAAATTCATCCCTATCCTTGAGAAGGAAATATCTTGTTGGTCAGAGAAAATTGACTAAGTACCAGTAGAGCAGAAAGGCTTATGCGTAAGGGAACGTGTGCGTAAAATATTATAATGCGCAAAGGGGCATGTGTAGTAAGGAAACAAGTCAATGCATGAGGCTGCATGCATACATTTAAATACAAGGGACTTATCTAATTTTTTGTAATGGCTAAAAATAGAAAAGTAGAGTTGGAGTTCCGCTCAAGTTGAGATCCAAAAATATAGAAAATCACGAAGACTTAGAGGCCAAACAAGGGAAAATAAATCACATGAAGAATAGGATAAAGCACACACATGAAACATTATAAATATATGAAATAAATCATGTTACATAGCCTATTATTAGTACAGTGTAAAATTGTGCAGGCTATTTTTGTATGCAGACCTATTATTAGGAAAGTGCATGAAGCGGTGAAGGGTAATTCCCCACCCTTATATATAGGTAGAGTATCCTTATTGTAAAGAGCTCTCTTTTGGTTTGTGTGGGTAACAAAGTGAAGTAAGGATGGAGATTTTGGTAGTCTAGGGTTGATTCTAAGTAAGACTGTGCATGGTCCAGTGCATATGTATAATAAGATTATTGTAATAATCTACTTTGTTGTGAATTTGATTAATAGTTTCAATGGACAATTGTGTTTAGATTGATAAATTGATTATGTTTGAAAATGGGATAATGGGAATACATATCTTGATAATTATTCTTTATATCGATTAAGTTTCCTTATTATATGTGTTTCCAATTGATCATGATATGATGTATCTTTCGATATGGATGGTTATAATTATGAACATCCAAACTAACATTTTGATAAGAAAAATAAAGGAGGGACCTGGTGGCTGCACATGCTTCATGTGAGCATCCAGATGAGGTGCTAACATGCCTAGCTATGGTTTGGGAAATAAAGATACTACATTTTGGCCCCATTTTTGGGACCTTTTTTCAATCTCTACCAAGATGTTGTATGCAAATGGCATATCAACTGTCTTTGGAGAGTATTGAGATTTGGATAGAAGACGGTCAGGACTCTTGTACACAAAGATATAACACTAGATTGGGTTTTGATGCGTGAAAGTGGGTAGAAAAAAATTTGTATGACTACTTGTATGAGACATTTTTCAAAATTTTCCCAGTAGAGTTATACTAGTGGTTGGCAACTTATGAGGCAAACTGAGGCCTCTAACTAGGAAAGCAATTTTGGAAGAAAGAAGATTACTAAACACTTTCTTATTTTTATGAGACTTGGACTAAAGTTGTGGATCATTGGTAGGAATGTGTTTTGTGCAGATATAATTTAGAGTATGTAATTTCTACATACTCTTTCCTGGAGGAAGAATATTTTTGGTTCTTACGTGATCCAAGAGGATCTTATTTTCATGCAATGCCCTTAGCTAATAAGATCGTGATGGTAGAACTGGGAAAGGAGAAATTTCCTATGGAGAGCTAAATCCCCACCATATGTAGGGGTGGGAGAAGGTTTTGGAAGGATGGAAAAGGCCTTGGAATAATAAATACAAAGAGAATAAAGATAACTCAAGTATAAAGAGGCACGACAGAGGGAGGTGGATGAAGTGCTAAGATCGAGAAGAATGATGAAGTGATGAGAGCCTTGTTGAAGATGAGGATCCATAGTATCATGTCCTCCTGACATTGGGAAATCATAACAGAGATATCTCATTAGCTTCTGATGATAATGCATAAGAGGATAGAATAAGGACTGCATGCACACATTTGACCCATCCTATCTACCTAGCCCTTGTGTAAGGTTTTCCAGATCTAGAGGTAGTTGTTGAAGAGCATCATAGTTAAGGTGATTAAGAAGAATCTTCACGTTGGGTAGGAGGCACATGTAGGAATATTTTAGTTACTTCTCAGGAGGAAAGAATGATAAGGGATGCACACATGGTAGCACAATAGGCACCGGTGTTTGGGATGAGTAATTTTGGAGGTATTTTTTAAAGGTGAATCATTAGGACAAAGTGTTATCACGTAGACCATTGGAATTAATCCTATAGGTGCTATTATAATACAAAAAATTGGTTTCTAGTTTAGCAAAACAATTGGGACATAAGGAATTTCATATATAGAACCACAGGGTGTGGCAGGAGGCATGGGAGGCTCAAGTCAACCACCAAACAGAGAAAATCTTGGTGGAGGTTCAGGTTCTAGATCTAGTCCTAATCTAGGGTAGGGTCTACCACCACAAAAACCTCACCAACAACCACCCCCATCAACCTTTATAACAATAGAAAGCACAACATCAGACACCCCACATTTTCTTTGAGATGTATCTTCACTTGCCATAGTATAGAGGTGTGAAATATGTTACTAAACATGTGTAAAAGTGTGAATTGTTATGGAGAGCTAAGGGTATAACATCCCTTGCCATAAAGGAAAACCAGTATCCCACCACACTTCAAGGGCATATACACAGTTGTCATAGGAAGTATGATCCAAACCATACTGAGGTTCATTATGGTGCATTACGCATTGCATTTATGGCTAAATTCCACATTCCAAAGTTTAAATAAAAAAGTATTATAACACTCAAGGACATCAAACAAGACTTATATGAAAGTATATGGTATTATGATGTGTGTTTTAAAACTCTATTGTCCAAACTATCTTATGATATCCATCAGATTAAACATGCACAATGGTTCATTGGAGGCTTAATGACTCCATTTCGAAGGGCCTTATCACATAATACGTACACACATTCATGTGAGGATTTGGAAGAAGCTCTGTGTGCTGAAGAAATTGGGAGTGTAGAAAATAGAGTGAGACCCTTTCTTGAGGCACAAATACCAACTATGGATACTCAATTGGGGAATATTTATACCAATTCCACACATGAGATGCGTAGTGGGTTACGATGTACTAATTTTGACGTGGAGGGATATATGAAGGATAGTTGTCCATGCAAGACTATGCACGCATTGTTACAATCTTGTGATATTTTCCGCAAGAATCATGATGTCTAGAATTTTTCCCTCTTGCAGCATGCAACAATGAAAAATGTACCCATGTACTGCAATATTTGTGATGGACATACCTATGATAAAAAATATTATCATTTGTTATGCCAAATTCATGAGGCATGTGAGATTGGATTGTGACAGACCACAGTAGCTAGTTGCTCCTAGACACCAGAAGCCCAACCTAATGAAGGGCGTAACAATGGATATGGTGGGCTCCAAGGTGGATATAGGAGCATAGGCCATGGTGGTAGAGGAATATTCACACGTAGAAATTGTTATAATTGTGGGTCCCCATATCAATACTAGCACAAAGTTCCTAAGAATTAGGTATACACATATTATGAAAAACAACATAAGGTTGAGGAATAACTTGATCTTTATGAGCATATGTGTAAGAAATAAAATAAGGAAAAAGGTGTTTAGGTGATCAAGGTGTAATGAGAAAATAATAAAAAATGGACACCAAAGAAGATGTCGGATCCAGAGTTACAACCTATGTTAGTTACTATGCGTGCAGAACCAGCATGCGCACATGAACCTTCTTAATCAAAACCTCTCATTAGGAGGGAGGAGATTACGCTTATAAAATATCTAGATGTTGTTCATCAAAATAAGATTTATCAAGAGACCATAGTAGTGATCAGATACTTACATGGTGAGATTAAGTGCCTGAAGGAGAAGGTGCATGTGAGGGAATGCATGAAGAACGTTAAGCTTCCATAAAAGGATGTAGATGATTTGAAGGAGGTCTATAGGATTCTGATGTAAGAGAACATCATCTCAATACTAGGGAAATGGCTACATGATAAGGTACCATGCACAAAAGTTGAGCACGAGTGTCATATTCTCCATACAAACTTGTCACCACAGAACCATGAGTATGACAAGGAAATCACACTAGATATGTCGATTGATGGATGACTGGTGAGTAATATTTTGATTAAAATAGGTACAAAGGTGAATGTTATGACTTTGGATGTATGGAACCAGATGGGAAGGCCACCATTACAACCATCTTCTAATGTAATGTATATGGAAATCAAAATAAGGGTCACTCATATTGCGGTACTAAATGATGTTTCAATTAATATTCAAGGAGGTAAGTTCACATGAGATTTTGATGTATTGGAACTTGTTGAGGTAGATAACTTCATAGCATTACTTGGACAACCTTGGTGTTATGCAAATAATCCAGACCTGAAATTCAATAAAAGGTACATCAGTTTTGAGAACAAGGAAGAGCACGAGTCATACCTCTGGATGATGTGAAGTTTGCACCATATATTGATCCTACAAGTGAAGAGGGTCTAAATAGGATTTATGCATGTACAATCCATGACCCTTAAAAAATGGAACCATTTGAAGAAGGAATACTACAATGGGAGGATGCACAATGTAGTCTATTATTTCCCAATAGAGCACTGGGTGTGCTAATACCTCATTCAACAAGTCCGAATGCTCACCCAAAGTGCACACAACTACCAGGTCCCTCCTTTGTGTTACTTGTCAAGATGTTAACATGTAGATACATGATGATATATAACCAAGTACTCATTCAATTATATTAACCATTGCATACATTAAATTAGAAATACACATAATAAGGAACATAATGGTTCAGATAAGAATCAATACCAATTACACCATGAATTCACCATACTTAGACATGTTAATGATCATAATCCATCCTCTGCGATCCATCATATTAAATTCTTACAAAATATAAGCTAAATACATATTTATACCAAGGCGTTGGAACACATACACAAGTATCAAACCCTAGTTGAACAACATACTAAACTCCAAGACTATACTCAGACTCTACGGTGGTACCAAAACAATGGGTAATAACAAGTATATATAGGGTGTGGACATTCCCTTCACCTCCCATGCACCCTCTTAATTATATGCATGCCAAAAATAAATCATATGCATGCTTTAAAAGATAGCTAATAATAGATCATCCTATAAATAAGACTTACATTTATCCTATTAATATCTTCCATGTGTGTGCTCAAATTGCATGTCCATTCTCTAAAAATAACCTTTGCTTGACCACCAAGTTATCACACTTTTCTCCTTTGTTTGGTTAGCACTCCATTCTGATTTTATATTTTTATCCTGTAAACTACAAAATTGGCTAAGTCATGAGTTTGGTCTTCATAGGCAAAAACCTCTCACACGGTGTTTTAAATCCTTTTCCACGCGCCCCTTCGCACCTCCCTTATACAAACCCAAAAATATCACACATGGATTTCAGACTTAGTCATTTTATATTTCCAACATTACCCCACACTAATTACATTATCATCCTCAGAAATGGGGTTTCTCGTCTTATCTCTCCAAAGAATGAAAAGAATAAAAAATTAAAATACAAAGAATAAGGAAGAAAGATAGAAGATTCCTCAATGCGCGTTGGTTTCCTTATCCACTATTGGCTGCAAAAACTCTAGTAGCTCATTATTAAGGGTGTTCTCCAATTCACCCCACACTACTAAATACTTGGTGGTCATTTCTAAAATTATACTTTTTTTCTCCACCATTTCCTCAGGGCTCATGTTCTCACCCTTATGCTTCAATTCCCTGACAACTCCAGCAAGACCTGAGATGATAACTTCCAAGTGCTTTTTCTTCTATGTGATGAGTGAACCAATATTCTTAATCCAGATTGCATATGTGTCCCTCTTTGTCTTTAGGGCATCCCTCTTTAGTGAAATCTCGGCCAGGAGCTCCTCTCGTCTGAGCTTCCCTTACTTCCTTGCATCCTGTGTGCTCACTAAATTTTCCTCCTCCTTAGTAGTGTATGCTTTGAGGATTGGATAGAGATCTTGACTATGCTCAAAGGCCCACCCTTCCTTCCTCAGAGTATCCTTTATAGTTTTTAATAAGGCTTTAAGCTCCATAAATTTTTGCACTAAAATATTTTTATTTTTCTCCTTCTCTGTCATGTTGTCCCCTTGTGTTACCCCCTACACAGTCAGCCTTTCTTGAAGTAACATATGAACTAAATCCTATAAATAATGTAATGTTGAGGGATAAGTTCCCTTGGTTATTTCCTCAAACTATGGGTGCACCTCCAAAATTTCTTCTTCCATGCCCAAAATCTCCTGTGTCTTATCGTTATTATCCTCCACCAAGGTTAGAATGATGGTCACCTTGTCTAGGTTCTTACACACTAACTCTAACACCATATTATTTAGAGAATTTCTTGTTTTCTTATCAGCCAACTTAGTTGGCTTTACCGTCAATAAATTCTTGGGCACCTTCTTCAATTTACGCGTAGAAATACATCTTCAGCAATTTCAAAATTTGGCTCATCCATGTGCATCGACATGCTCTAAGAAATCGTATTCCTTGTATGTATGGATGTTCCTT
The DNA here is from genome assembly GCA_019776745.2 of Taxus chinensis. Lineage (NCBI taxonomy): Eukaryota > Viridiplantae > Streptophyta > Pinopsida > Cupressales > Taxaceae > Taxus > Taxus chinensis. The sequence continues at coordinate 118,887,405 of CM034152.1, forward strand.
AATTATTAATGACCTCCCATCCATAAATCTTCTGTGGACACAATACTTTAAAAATGTGTGTGCAGTACCATGGATTGATCATTGACATAGCTCATCTGAGGAATACACACAACCTCATACTTTTTTCTCCTTCCACCAATGCACCTTTCAGTGGGTATATGTTTCTCATTCCTTGTGCACAAACTGGTTCGTCCCAACGCTTTATCCCTTACCGGAATTTTATCCCTTTTTTCCTCTTCTTCATGCTCTAAGGGGACTTCATGGAATTCGTGAACCTCATGTACTTCATGCATCTCCTCATTATGCATGGCGTTCTCTTTCCTATGTGTCTCTTCCTCTGCATCTTGAACTGGTGGTTCTTACTCTCCAACTCCCTTTTATCGATGTAGTTCCTCCACTACATTCTCCTCATCAATGTCACCCTTTAGTACCTATCTTCATCTTCATTGCTTCTTTATTGGGCTTCACTTATGTGGTGAAGATCATGGTGACTTCACATGTTTAGAGGGCCTCAAGCCACTATCTCACCCTTTATGTGTCCTTTTAAATCTTCCTCTGTCACTATGATTAAGTGTGGTGTTTTCCTTTTTCTCTTCCTCATCCTCATCCTTAGTCTTTCCTCCTCCTTCTGACCTCGGAGGGGTGACCTTGTGCACTAACCTTGTCCCAACTATTTGTTTACATTTTAATAGCTTGGAGACTTTGAATTCATCCTCAATGTATTTTCCATTAACCAATTTCAGATTCAAGTATATGTGTACCTTGGTTGTTTCTTCCTTCCTGACTACCAAAGTCATGGATTTTATGTTAATATTATCAGATATCAAATTCTCAATATAAGTTCCCTTACCTAGGTACACACTTATCTTTGGTAACATGTGGTAGTCACAGTCTACCTTGTCCACATCAAACCTCAGTTTACACGCATCTAAGAATCTATTCACTGAATCTTTGAAATAGCGTGTTATGAATGCATACAACTACTTACACCAAGGCGTCTTCTTGTCAGGCTTCATAAGAAATATTCTAATGCAATAATGTTGATATACCGCAAAATCTTCCTTTCCATCCAAAATCTCAAGCAAGTTACTTGGGATGAGCTAATCATACTCGAATGCCTCTCACATCCTCATGTACCACATCTCTACCTTTAACTTGTAAGTTCCCGTGACCCCCTCGCATGTATAATATGTGAACCTCTTGGCCAATGACCCTTTCTCTATTGAATATTTCAACATCTTGTTATTAGGGCCATCTAGAACCCCAATTTTTGTGAACATAATAGATAAGAGGATTGTTCCTAATGAAATCTTCTTGCCTACATGTGTTTCCTAGATAATTCCCTGTATGATGAAAGAAGCAAGATTATACATTATCTCCTCTACCATCTTCTTTTTGATGTGGAGCCACTTCTTGTTCACGTGTCCCCATATCTCCTTCTCATTGAAATTGGTCAATAGGTGCATAATAAATTTGACAACATGGTCAGTTACCTTTAAAATATCCATCATGCGCCCAAATTTTTGGTATGCTATCTCAACTGAAATCACCTCCACACCAACTTCATCATCAATGTCAGTGGGAATATTTGTTCCCAAGCTCTGTAACCTTGTGGTTCTTCCAATAATTGGCATAGTAATTCACACTCATCTCTTTGTGAAGTATAATAATTCCTCATGGAATATTAACATGAGCCACTGGTAAAGGTGCTTTGTTTTTCCAAAGTATGGAAACTCATAGATTTGTAGTACTCTTGCACCTTCTAAGTTCTTATACCCTTTGTCATCATAAATAGGTTTGTCATCTTTAATCAGTTGGTTGGTCTTGTTCACCAACTCTCTCTTTATTTGTTCTTTGTTCAAACTCATGTGATGGTTGTAATTTCTCACTCTACATATTTGAACATGGGATTCTCAAAAATTTCCCATAATTATGCCCTTTGGATATTGCATTTCAAAAAATATTTCCTCAAGTGCTTCCTCTACTTCCAATTTTGGATCTTTCTTCTTTCTATCCTTTGTGGCCATTTTTGGTGCTCTTTTAGGTGTCATATTTCAACTCCCACAACTCACTCTTGTAATTTATTATCTATTTATCTGGTTTATTTCTCCTAACTAGTGTGCCCTAGCTATGAATTTTGTTTTCCAAACCCTATCTTCTATAACTTAGTTATTGAACCCTGTAGCATGCCAATAGTATGCCCTCACACTTCCTACAAAGGATTCCTAACTCAAACCATGACAAATATTCCTTATAGGTCATGGAATTTCTCTATTTCTCAATATATTTACACTATTTTGCACTCCAATCACTCTTTTATGCTCAAATACTCCCTTATGCAAGGTAAGAATGAAGTTTCTCGATCTCCTTTTTATAGATATCCATGATTTTTCCCCATTTATTTCTCACCAACTACCACCATACAATAGGTTTAAATCTGTTTTTTCTACTTTCCTATAATTTCTATTACTTTCTCCTATGTGCCACAATCATAACCTTCTTGTCCACTTACTACTTTTTAGGCCACAAACCTCTTATGTGTGCTTCCCTGCATGATAGTACATAATCCTTTATACCACATATCTAGTAGTTCATCATGTTGCTACCTACCTCGCATTATATTACACAACCCTTTTCACGCGTGACCTTTCTCCTGAGCATTTTCCTTAGTACCACCATCCTTATCATTTCTCATGACACCTTTTTCCATTTTTCCACACTCGCACCCTACAACCAAAACACCATACAAACACACTTTTATCTTTTTCTACTTCAACTCTTCTTCAAGCACCAACAAAGACTCCTTTGCAAGTACTTTCACCTAGTTCACCCCACACTAAAGGTATGTGTGGTCCTTTGTGCATGAACTCAGTACATAATAATCATCTTCTTTTACACAAGCACACTTATTAAACAAAATAACAAAACATACCAACTAGAATGAAACACATGAAAGGGAAATATAATCTAAGTGGAAATATTTCCTTATTACAAACACCAAGGAGCTTTATTTATATTAGGGATTTAGCCTACTCCCATATAAGTAACCGGGAAATATGGTGTCATCCAGTGCCTATAATTGACATGCGTCTGACTCAAGTACCTTGGTTACTATAAAAGGTCTCAACCAGTCCTCATTAAATTTTCCTAGGTGGCGCACAAACATGGAGTCATAGAGAAGGACCATTTTTCCAATTGTAAATGTCTTATTCCTAATGTTCCTATCATGTCGTGCCTTTTTTTGTGCCTTCTCAATCTTCTATATCTAACGTGCAATAGTGTGCCTCTCATCTAACCGCATTAATATATCAATGCACTCTTGAATATCTTGTTCATCATCTAACCCTCATGTGTGCATAATACACATGGATGGTAACATGAATTCCATGGGTAGCAAATCTTCCGTGCCAAACACTAATTGAAAAGGTGATAAATTATTTAGTTGTTTATAAGTGGTCCTATATGCCCAATGCGTAACTAATACTTTATCATCCCAAGCCTTTCTTTGGACATCACAAATTTTTTTCAATGTTTGCAGTGTCATTAGATTGTGGGTGATAAGGAGTAATTTTATGGTGTGCCACCATAAATTCTACCAATGAAATTTTGATTGTCTCATTTAAAAAATCAGTTCCTCTATCAATTGTCAAGCTTAATGGGTAGGCATACCTACTAATAATGTTTTCCCAAAGAAATATTGTTGGTGTGGCTGCAGTACAATCCTTTATAGGCACAACCTTTTCCCACCTTCTTAGATAATCTATACAAGTTATAAGGTAACACACATCAGTCCTATGCATGGGTGACACAATAGGTCCTAGAAAGTTAATATACCACTTCTCAAAAAGTTCTGCACTCGCAATAGGTCTAAGGGCATCTCATCTCTATGTCTAGGTTTCCTAAGATGAGGACAATGATCACATGCTTTGACATATTCCTTGGTATCCTTGTACAAATTATCCTACCAAAGACCAGCCATAAGGATCTTGCATGCTATAACATCACCTACATAATTTCCTCTAGCTATAACGTCATGAGATTATTCTATAATAGTGTTGTGTCATGCTTGAGAAAAAACCAATGCAAAACTTCATCTCTTCCCATTTTTTACAAATCTCCTCCAATCAACTGATAAGGTGTCACGTGTATTGCAAGTTGTTTCTTCTCTAGTGTCTTCATTATTTCTGGCACCATTCTAGTGCACAAAAATATAGTTATGTATTCTAAATATGTGGGTGTATGGTTCAATAAATAAAAATGTGCATCTGGCATCATGTCCTTAATGTTTTTTGCTTCCTCACCAATATTGATCCTTGATAGATGGTCAAGCCTTGAATTTCTTTTTCCTGGCTTGATAACAACTGTGAAGTAAAATTCTTGAAACAAAAGTATCCACCTACAGATGTGCCCTTGTAAAATAGGCTTGTTGACTACATACTTATTGGATCTCAAAATTGCACCCTTCCCTAAGACATAAACAACCCAATATTTTGACGCAACATGGTACTATCTCTAATTTGTGGGACTTGCAAATTGAGGCATACCTCCAGAGAAGGTTAGTTTCCTCTTCTTATTCCTAGTGCTAAAATACTCCTAAGAAGGGAAATTCAACTACCTAACACTAATCTATGATTCTAAGGGACCACTGAGAGAGGGATATGCATAAAAATTAATACCCTACACTACATGAGGTGATAGAACCAAAATAATGGGAAAGATACTTTTGAACAAATAGAAAATGGAACAAAACAATGATAGAGAGGGCACAAATAACAGCCACAGTCCAGAACAACATCTAGATTTCCACTTTCACATAATGCACAATAGAAATAAACCCTGTAATATGAAGAAACATACACAACATACCTATAAGTAAATGAAGAGATAAGGGAATGCAGTAAAATGCTACCTAAGGCATAATAGAGCCACAAAACAAGTAATTGTATTGCTTTAAGATGATGCACTAACCATTACAATGGAGGAAGAAGGTGTGAACTAATTACAGGATTACAATCTAAGGCTTGTAACTCAAGAATAATTGTGCAACACTTTACAATAATGCCTTTTTATTCCAAAAGTATCCAACATTACAAATGAGCATTACATTAAAATATATAGAAATGGGGAAGAGAAGTAAGAGGGAAAAAGAGGTAAAATCAAAATTCTTCCCTCACCCACAAAAAAGATGCATTAATTTCCTAAAAATAATGATGATCACCTTGTCACACCCCTTCCCCCATGATATTTTTCTTATGTCAGAAGAAATGTGCACCATGTTCCATTATTCTGGTTGTTTAACTTCCTAGAACTGTGCATTTTAAATGTTGGGGATATTTTTCATAATTTTCACCCACATACCTTTACTTAACTCTATATTTTATGTTTCTATGGCATATGGGATGAAGAGACGTCTCCAATGATATAAATTTTATGAAATTTGAACAATCTGGTAAAAAGATATGCCCATTTGGATCCAAGGGTATCGCGAGGAACACATGATCTTGTACTTTCATTAAATTTTGTAGTTATAATAATTTCCCCTCCTTTATCCTTTTATATTTCAAATCCTTTGGGAGTCAGATAAATAGGGGATTTAGGATACTGGGGAACTAGGGCCACTTATTCCTTATGTTTTTTCCTTATGCGTATTATACTACCTCCTCTGATTCCTTTGTGTTTCACCTTGATCAGATAATCAGGTCCAGGGACCGGGTGGAACTAAATAATTGTTCCACCCAGGGCATGGTTGCCTACATCTCCCAATTCATCCTTAGCCTTCGTCATCCGCAACAATTCATTCTATGTGCCCCTTTTTTCTTCATCCCATTCTCTTCCATGGGGAACTCACGTCCTTGTGAAACTGTACCTTCTTGTGCCTTATTTCTTCGTGGCGCACACAACACTGTCCATGTGAAACCCTTTGCATTATGGAAAACTCACTTTTGTGGGGGACAAAGTTCATAAGAACCTTGTACTACCTAACATGCATGTGACTGCAACACCCTACCGATCCACACAAAATTGACTCTCACCCATCCTTTGAATTGCATTTTTTTAGAAATTTAGGGAACCTAAATCGTAGTGGAACTTGTACCATGTGTGCCTTTAGAACCTGAAAAACCTGCAATGGTCTAGAAATTACTATTTTTTACATTTTTCCAAAGTTTCCTAACTGTTTTGGATTTTTCTAGCTGATGAGAAAATAAGAGAAGTGTATCAAAATAATTCTAAGTCCCCCAAAGCAACTGCAAGTGCCCAAAACATGTAAATTACCTAATTGTACAGAAGGCTACCCAATTTCTTCATTGGGATCTCCATTTCCCAGAGTCCATGATTGCTATATCCATATTGGTGTAAGGGATAGACAAGAATTTGGATAACATTCTAACTCATGGAAAGAATCTGAGCATTAGGATCGAAGAGATCAAAATTAGGTGAAGCTATCCATTAGGAATGAAGTCAACCTGCATTTGAAAGCTGAATCTCAAACATTTGTGGACCCCTGAATTGACTTTGAGGACTTCATGGTGGATTTGGAGGATGAGGTATGTGGTGGTGGAATTGAGCAATTTGCTCTCATAGAACATATTCTGAATTAAGTTTTATGAGAGTGGAAAATTGTTTATACATGTTGATCTCCTAACCTACTATATTGTGAAACTAAGTGCAACAACCCCAACCTCAGAATGCATTCTGATCTGTGATCAATTCCGTGGAAAGAATGAACTATAAAGCTGCCCCAAAATCTGATTTATTTTCTCTGGATTTTTCTTTATGAAGCATTGTAGTTGATGCAAGTCAGCATGAAACAACAAAACTTTATAATCCTTCATGAGCATTGTGAAAGATACCTTCCAAAAGAAACAAAACCTGTGCAAAGAACTTAGGGAAAGGAAAATTATTCTACCAACAAGTTGTGAATCAAAGCATTTGAGGCATTGAAAAATAAGGTAAATATACATGATACACCATAACTTAATGGCAGTGCGTGCCAGATAGAATTTCATTTACTATGATTTGTAATGCATCTCCATCAAGTTCTAACAACTCAAAGGATTTAGCTTCCTTAAAAATACTAATGATATAAGGCCCACTCAAAATTTCATCAAATTTAGAGTGCCTCCCTGGTTTAGCTCTTTCAGCATCCCATTTTAAGACCAAATCACCAACCTTAAACATTTGAAACTTGGCCCTTGAAGTAACCAATACTTGGTTGATGTTGACTTGATCATGGAAGCTTTCTTGGAGTAACTCTTCAATAAATCATCTTGTTTTTCCATTTTGATGGTCCATCTTTACAGTGGTAAATTTCAATTTTTGAGCTAACTCAAGTAAAGGTAGCTCAAGTGACAATGGTAGCCTTGTTTCTTTTCCCTTTAAGGGGAAGTACCAATTTCCTTCTTCATTGTGAAATTGGTATAGCCTAAAGAGAATTTCTCACTCGGTGTGTAAGTACTGACTACTCTTTGATTTATGTCCAAATCCTAATCAATTTCATGTTAGAACTCTTCCCAATCCATAGCCTTAGGGGTAGTAGATCATGACAAGGAAATAACTATTAATGATAAATCCTGGATGGGTGAGCCCAATGAGAATATATTGATTGATACAGTTAAAGTATGGCACTTAGAAAAGAACATACATAAGTTTCATGCGGGAAGAGAAGAGCACCTCCAAAAGCATGGGAAGATCGCAAAGGCAACACACACTGGGAACAAAAACAAATTCAGGACTTATCCATTTTCATGATAAGGATCTATTTTTGGAGATAGCGCGTGGAGCACACAAACCGGTCAAAGACTTGTGTGACATGCATTGACTATTTTTGGAGGATCGGCTACGAAGCGCTTTGCATGGATACAGGTTGAGAATAGATCTACTACTGGCAGTTAACTAAAAGCAGTCTATTTTTAGCACACTTGCATTTGTAGCTATTTTTGTAATGGCGCATGGCTAATAATAGCATGCGACCTATTTTGGGATTAGATAAGCAGTGAAGGGAAAGTCCCCACCTCACCCTTATAAATATGTAATAAGCTGTGTAGCATAAGGGAGATGTGAGAGCTAAGTTATTATGAGATTATGTTGCCAAATCTGATGCGATCATGAGCATATATTACTGTTATTATAAGGAAGTTTATGTGTATTACTGTATTTAATATAATGGTGGTTATTAGTTGAATCAAGGTGTTAAACATGGTTATAGTTCATTACTGCATAAATGGTTTCACTATGATTATTTTTTGATTCATGATACTTTAAGATCTAGATCTAGGAAATATTGTATAGAATGTTAGATTAATTATGGATCTGAATGCTTTAAGTCTCCATCATGGTAACATCCTGCAATAACAACCCTAAAGAAGGCCCTGATACCTTTGCATGCTTCGGGTGAGCACTCATTCTAGGCTGAGTGATGTGCCAGTGCACCTGGGCTTTTACCGGTGAATTCTAGGCTACATCATTGGTTCCATTGTTGGGACCTCTTTTTCAGTTGTTTTCAGGATGGTTCGCGATGAAGACATACCAGTTGACCCTAGCAAGTGTTGAGGAGTGGATACATGATCTGGAAGAAGAGTACGCATGGAGGTTCAATACTGGATCTGAGTTTAACGCACGTGTATGGGTAGAACAAAATCTATATAACAATTTGTATGAGATCTTCTATGCTATTTTTCTAGTAGAATTGTAAGAGTGGTTGGTTGCTTATGCGTCTAAATGGAATTAGAGGTATCACAAACTTGTCTAGACGTAGGAAGAATTTCAGATCCTCTATGATACTGACCTGATTTGGACTTGCATGGTGGATATGCGGTTCCGTGGTGTTTTGAATAGTTACATATTAGAGTACTCAATTTCCACTTATTCATGCCTAACGGTAGCTGAATTCCATTTTCTACGATATCCAAGGGGAACTTACCTACAAGAAATTCCACTGACGATCAAGATCCTGATGGTATCTTTGAATTTGGAGAGAAAACCAATGGCTAACTAAACCCACCATGCACGGGGATGGGAGCAGGTTTGGTGAAAGATGGAAGACCTAGCAGCAGAAAGGCAAAGAGAGGAAATGAAGTTTAAGTATAATGAGGTGCATGAGAGGTAGATATAGAAATAGTGGGAGGTTATAGAGAAATGGCATTGTGGAGAAAGTAGTTCGGGAAGGAGATGAAGTTCACGCAAAAGACGTGGAACCCGAGCCTCAAAAACTCCCCCATTGGGGAAAGTATGACAGGGAACCCTTCTTGACCTTACATAGAAGCATGCCAGCAGAACTATCCTGGGCCACGGGCGCACATCTGAATCCACCTAGCAACCTTGCCCTTGCGCTTGGTTTTCCAACATCTACTACAACAAATAGTCAGCAAGATAATTCAAGCAGTGGGAGAGCAGGGGTGAGTCTTATAAGAGGAATGACGATGGTAGTGCAAACAACTTTGTTTTTATATGGGAGTACCTTTTCGGGTGTATCCTCTGCATAGAATTTAGGTGCACAGATTTTTGGACTATATTCTAGGAGTAGTAACACTTTGTAGATTGTTGGGGTGTAGTTTAGTACTACAATTGGGATGCAGGGAAGTACATCCTCTGGTTCGACACCAACTGCAGGAGGTTTAGGATCAGGGGGTATAGGTGGCTCTAGCTCCAGTGGATCGAGTGGTTCTGGAGGTAAAGGAAACACAGGAGGTTTTGGATCAGGTGGGAAAGGTTTGTACCAACCCCAGAATATTTACATGGATATGTTTCTTCATCTTCCATAGTATAGGGGCATAGAGGATGTTGTTGAACACATACACATGTGTGAAATAATGTGGCACGTAAAAGGAATCATGGATTCTGAGCGTAGGGAAATTCAATTTGCTACTACGTTGCAAGGAAACGCACACAGTTGGTCCAGAAATTTTGACCATGATCAAACTTGCGTAGACTACTCAACTTTAAAATATGTGTTCCTTAAAGAGTTTCACATCCCTGAGTTTGAGTAGAAGAGTATAAGTGCACTCAAGGATATTAAGCAAGGCACTATTGAAAGTTTCAGAGAGTATGATGCTCGCTTCAAAACATTGTTATCTAAGCTTTCTTATGATATTCATGCAAGCCAGCATGCGTAATGGTTTGTGGGAGGTCTGATTACACCTTTTAGGAGGGCACTATCACATAAAACATACACTAATCTGCATGAAGCACTTGAAGTAGCTTTACGCACTGAGGCAGTTGGAAGTATAGACATTGGGGTGAGCCCATTTTTAAAAGCACAAATTTCAGCTTTGGCAAAGTAGTTGGAGAAACTATCAGAAAATTTAGCACACGAGACGCGCACAGGGATTTGGTGCATAAATTGTGAAGTGGAAGGTCACACAAAGGATAGTTATCCCCATAGATCAACGTGCTCATTGTTGTTGGATTATGAGATCTGTCATTTAAACCATGATGTTAGTTGCTACCCACTACTAAAATGTGTGATAAGGAAGAACGTTTCATGTTACTACAAAATATGTAGGTCCACGACTCATGACACGAAAGACTACCAGGTGATTTGCTAGATCCATGATGCTATACATGTTGGTGTATGACAGACATGAGTTTCAGATAATTCTAAAGGTAAGAATGAGCATTAGGATCAGGATCACAATCAGGCACGCTATGATCGGAATGAAGGGAATTTTGAAGGCAACTATGGCCGAGGACGAGGATACTGTGGTGGATTTGGAGGATGAGGAAGTGGTGGTGGAAGAAGCAAGTTCCCTCATAGAACATGTTATAAATGCAGATCTCCTAACCACTACAGGAGCGAATGTCCTCAGAATGTTACATGTTCTTTCTGTGGAAAGCATCATAGTTACGAGGAATGCTTAGACTTGTATGAGCATCTTAGCAAGCAACATAAACAAGAAAATAAAGGTGCATGGATGGTTAGGATACAACGCGTGGTGAACAATCAGTGGATGCCTAAGTTGGAACCATAATCCAAGGCATTACAGGTAAAGATCACAACCCGCGTTGAAGCAACATGCATCAGGGAATCATTATAGCAGAAGCCTATCATCACTAAAGAGGAGGTTCTACATGCACATACCTAGATCCTACCCATTAGAAGGAGGTCTACCAAGAAACCAGGGAGGTACTTATGAATCTTCAGGGTGAAATACAATATTTAAAGGAGCAATCACGGAAGATGGAGAAAAAGAAAGCATCAGAGATGGTCCAAACTATTATAGATGACTTGAGAGAAGTGTGCAAATTACTGCGCTAGAAGAATAGCATTCCACTGTTGGGAAATTGGTTAAAATTAAATACTCTGCGTGCAAGTATTGAGACTAGATGGTAGATCCTAAATGTGAATCTTCCCCCTCATAGCCTAGATCATGACAAGGAAATAACTCTTAATGTTATTTTGGATGGGTGGCTATTGAGTAATATATTGATTGATACATGCGCGAAAGTCAATGTTCTTAGCTTAGATGTATGGGAACAAATGGGGAGACCCCCATTGCAGCCATCCTCTAATGTATTGTTCATGGCTAATCGGACTAAGGCCACTCCCGGAGTTTTGAAAGATGCATATTACCATACAAGAAGCCAAGTTCATGGGAGATTTTGAGGTTTTAGCGCTGGCAGAATCAAATAGCTTCCCAGCTCTATTGGGGCATCCTTGGTGCTATGCAAATAATGTTGATCTTCGGTTCAACAAGGGTTATATTAGTTTTGAAAACAAGGAGGAAAGATTTATTATCCCTTTAACATATGGTAAATTTGTGCCCTATGTTGAGCCTTTGAGTGAAGAAGACCTGAATAGAATTTATGTACGTGCCATTTGGGATCCAAAGGTGCTTGAGCCATGTAAAGAAGGAATACTTCAATGGGAGGATGCACAGTTTGTTAGCAATACTACAAGTGTTACTTGTGATCATTTGGCTCATATCACTTATGAATTGGTAGGGCACGAGGTAAAAAGTATATTTCCTAAGGGTAGAAAACCACAGTATGTTAGGAGAATAGGTAACAACTCAGTACCTTTTTACACTGAAGAAGGAGGTCCTATGGTATTCCTTCGCGTTATGGAAGAACAGTGGATAGAACCACTGGAAAGAAGGATTATGTTAGTGTATACACTATGTGGGACAACAACATGCTGGTGGGTGGTACATAAGGATAATCTTGTAGGATGGAATGAAATTATGATTTCTCTTACCACAAGGTTCTTCAGGAGAAACACACCTACTCAAATATGTACTTATCATGGTAATCAACTTGTTTAGCATCACATTCGGAAGGGTGAGAGACTCTATAGAGGGGTTTATCATCAACGCGTGTTTGGTATATTCAATTGGCTGGATTTAATTATAGGAATGACTCAAGTGTGAGAGACTCTAAGGACAGAGAGGGATGAAGAGAAGCTTTACACTAACCTTCTTGAAAAAAAAAAGGTAAAATGGTATACTCTGAAAAAGTAGGTGCACAGGTAAGGCGTTTTTATTCCACTCTACATGGTTACACGTAATAATTAATTACATTATTGTGCTTGAGTAAATATATATGCAGAACAAATCCATAGAGAGACTGTGGAAATTTTGGCTTAAATATAGGATTTAATTCTAGGAATGACCCAGATGTTTGACTTCTTCTCTACCAAGCCTCTATGATTTTGCGTGGAAAGAAGCATTAAAGGTGCAGCTATCAAAAAGCACATCAATTCTTCTACTGAAAGTTTTCTCCAATTTTCAATAATGTTGAATTGTTAATACAACTATGGGAGATAATGCCAAAGCTGAAGAACTCATTGAAGATTTTTTTTATGAAGGAGAGTCAGGAGCACGTTTTTTTTAAAGACATAGAGGTTGATGCCACACTACTTCAGTGTGTTTTCCTTGAAAAATAAAAATGTAAAATGGTCTACTTAGTGTATGACAAAGAAGTAGAAGATTTGGATATAAATCCAAATCAACAGGTAGGTGTGAGGTGTTTAGTAGCATTGGATAGTGTAGATAAGACCACGCACACCTATCACATGGTAACCTATGAACAATATTAGTTTTGTGAGAAAACAAAATCTCACGTAAAATAGCATGGAGTTGTTTTAGGAGTTATGTGTGGAGATATTTATGGAGATTATACTTAAATATAGGAACAAAATGGATGTAATACTTCCTATGAATGGAGAAAGAATAAAGAGTAAGAGGTGATATTAATTTTTCAAATATTGGATCAGATGTTGAGCCTAAGGAAGCCATAATTGGAGACTACTGGTCAAACTCTAAAGTGAAAAAAATCATAGAGTTACCACGGGATTATTAGGACTTATTCCCTTGAGGGTACCATGAACTTAAAGGCATGCATGAATCATTAGGGGAGATGAGGATAAAGCTTAAGGAGGGTGTGCACCCAGTTAGAAAGAGACCCTATAGGATGAACCCTAACTTGCGTGAAAAGGTAAAAGAAGAGATTGAAAAAATGTTGAAGTATGGAATTATCAAGCCCCTTCACGAGTTAGAATGAGTTATTCCAATGGTGATCAGTATCAAGAAGGATGGACAAATTGGGAACTATGTGGACTATAGGGAACTGAATGTTGCATGTGTGACTGATCCCTTTCCTATGCCATTCACTGAGGAAATAGTAGAAGGCATTGTAGGGTGTGAAATATTTTCATTTACAGATGGGTTCTCTAGGTATCATCTAGTTAGGATTTCCTGAGAGGATTAGAAAAAAGACTACTTTTACTATTGAATGGGGTAGCTTCGCCTATACCGTGATGCCTTTTGGCCTGAAAAATGCACCTGTTGTATTTTCTCACATAGTTGTTCAAGCATTCAAGGAGTTTGTTCACAAATTCTTACATGTTTATTTGGATGATTGGACAATGTATGGATTAGTTAAGGATCATTGTGACAATCTGTGCTTAGTGGTTGAAAGATGTAGACATTTGAGTATCTCTTTGAACATCAAGAAGTGCATATTTGCTACACCATTTGGGATACTATTAGGACACATAATCTACAAGGAAGGTTTGTTAGTTGATCCAGCTAAGGTTGCAGCCATTATAGGCCTAAAAGAGCCTCCCAGATAGAGTGAGGTACGTGGATTTTTGGGTCATACAGGATATTACAGAAATTTTATTAAAGGATATTCAAAAGTTTCTGCACATTTGGAGGAGTTACTAAAAGGGAAAGGTACGTTCTACTTGGGAGAACCACAACAACACGTATTTAAGACAGTAAAGGAGAAAATTACTACCATGTCTATTCTATTTTTTCCTATATGGGACCAACCATTTCATGTACATGTGGATGCCTCTAGCATGACCATTGGCACAATCTTGGCTCAACTTGGAGAAGGTATTATAGATCATCATATATTTTTTGCTAGTAGAAAGTAAACTCCTATAAAATAGAAATATACAACTACAGAGCGCGAAGCTTTGTCAATGATCTATGCACTACATAAATTTAGATAGTACCTTCTAGCTACATTATTTGTCTTCTATACAGATCACATGTCATTGAATTATTTGGTAAACAAACCCATTTTACAAGGGCACATATGCAGATAGGTACTATTATTTCAAGAATTTGATTTCACAGCTATGGTAAAACCATGGAAAAGTAATTTTGGACCATACCATTTATCCAAAATACAGTCATGAGAAGAAGCATAGGTCATTGAAGATACCATGCCAAATGCATAGTTATATAGGTTACAACGAGTGCCATCAGAATTAGAGGACATTTTTGTCTTTCTACAAATAGGCGTGACACTAGAAGGAATGAAATCCTTAGAAAAGAAACAACTTGCTATATGTGCAGCACCCTATATGTTGATTAGCAGTGACCTATACAAATTAGGCAGGGATGAAGTATTGCACCATTGTGTACTGGAACATGAATGCATGGACATCATGGAGGAAGCTCATGGTGGTATTGCAGGTGGCCACTATACAGGTGATGCCACTGCATGCAAGATTCTACTCACTGGATTATGGTGGGAGACCCTGTATAAAGATTGTAAGGATTATTACAAGGCTTGTGATCACTATCAGCATCTTGGGAAACTAGGACAATGAGATGAGATGTCATTAAGGCCTATTCCTAGTGCAGAACCATTTGAGAAATGGGCTATAGATTTTGTGGGTCCTATTTCACCAACCGCGCATAGAACTAGATCACGCTATATCATCACTTGCACAGACTATATGATGAGGCGGGCAGAAGCTGCACCTACAAAGGATTTCACAGCGGCTACAGCAGCCAGGTTTCTATGGGAAAATATTATTACAAGGTATGGGTGTTCTATAAGTTTTACCAATGATAGGGGAAAACATTTTCTTAATGAGATAATCAGATATTTTATTGGATGAATTCATGATTTCACATCATAATACTACACCTTATTATCCTCAGGCTAATGGTATTACTGAGGCTTTTAAAAAAAAATTGAGCTAGACATTGACATAAATTTTTGATGTTGGAAGAAAGGATTGGGATGATAAAGTATCAGCCATACTTTGGGCATATAGAACAACATATAAAATGTTGAACAAAGCCACACCATTTCGGTTAGTGTTTGGCGCAAAAGCAGTTCTTCCTATGGAATTTATGTTACCTTCTTTACGTATTTTGCGCACTGGAGGTCTAGCTAATGAGCAAGCATTAGAAGAATGTATTGAAAATTTAATCAAGTTAGATGAGCACCGAACAATAGCACGTTGGAGTCAAAAACAAGAAAAGTCTAGGTAGAAAGCATGACATGATAGGCACATCAAGGATAAAAGGCTTGAGATAGAACACATGGTGCTCCTTTATGATTCTAAATTTTTGCGCCATCTAGGAAAACTCAAAGTACATTAGTTGGGACTGTATGTTATCACTCACATACTTGAAACAAGCGCTTGTCAGTTAGAGGTGCTTGATGGAATATGGTTACCCAGTTACTTCAACGGGAGTAGGCTGAAGCCCTATTATAAATAAGTCTTCTTGGTGTTTGTAATAAGGCAGTGTTGCCATTTAGATTAGGTTTTCAATTCTGAATTTCCTTAATGTATTTCCTTCTTCGTCGCTATGCTTTGTCAATTTAGTTGGTGTGTTTGTGTAATAAAGTTCGTTTACGTGCCATAAGCTAATTCCTATTTTTAAGAATTTTTATGTGCAAAGGATTGCACATACCCTTAGTGTGGGGTAGGTTATTGATATCTAGGTACATGACTAATGAAAATAAGTACACATGAAAGGAACTAACTGCTACGGGTGTTATTCAAGTTGAAGAATTGAAAAAATTGCTTCTAGAAATGAGGACCATAGGTGGAGATGAATGAAGAAACAAGTATAACGCGAGGTAAGTAGAGGCCATGGGAACTACCAAGGGAAAGTCGCAGTGGCAAGGTACTCGGGTGCATGGAGGCATGCCAAAGATAAGTCTATGGCTAGAGGTTAGGAATGCGTGCTGGAAGGTTATAGCTTGGGCATGAAGATTTACCATGCGGAAAGAACGAAAAATGGTCAATTAATAAGAGGATTGTTGGTAGGTGAAGAATCAATAAATGCACTAACTTTTTAAAAATCTATACAAGGATAGGATGCGAGTTCATTTTTACCATTGCAATCATGATAATTTGAAAGAGCCAAGTGTGATCTGAGTTGCGAGAAGAGTATTCAAGTGTGAAGAGTGTGAATCGAGATGAGATGAGAAGATTTGTGTGCAGAGGAAACTTGTGTCCTTATTTACGAGGGGTTTGAGTGAAGAAAGGTGTTACAAAAGAGCTAGGGAACGTAATCTCAACTAGGGCATCTGAATCGAACTAGGGTCTGGGTTTGAATGTTGCAGGAGCTAAAAGGAAAGTATTTCGAGTTGGAAGATTGCAAGTTATAGATGGCACTGAAGAAAGCAATAGTAGTAGGAGTAAAAGAAAAGAAAAAGGTCAAAGTGGAAGAAGTAATTACTCCCGAGAGTAATTTCTTAGAAATGCAGTATCCAGAGGGTGTGATTGTCGGACAAGAATGGGATTCCCACATCTGTCAATGTAAAATCAGTGATTACAACCATCAAACATTAGATAATAAGAAGGAGCTCAATGTGTTGTTGAGCACAAAAATGAACAAGCGCACAGTAGAAGATATGCCAATATACGATGACGTTGGTGAGAAGTTACTGAAGCAGATTGAAGTCTACCAATTGTATGAGTTATCATAATTTGGGAAGTATGAACCATTGTATCAATGGTTTATGAGCAGAGTCCATGAGGACTTTTTCTAGTTTACCGGATGGAGGGTTAGAATCACAGCTGCTTTGATTTCAATGATCACAGGACTAAGGGCCTCATGACCGGATCTGAGAGAGTGATTTAACTGTTAAGGCCACAATCCTAGAGATAAGGAAGGGGATAGGATATACCAAATGTCCGGGTGGCATGGACATTGACAAATTGAAGAAGTACCCATTAGTTCAGGTAGCTGCACACTTGGTGACAAATTTGAATGACCAAGAAATGTGGTCGTAGGTAAACACAATGTGGTTGCACGTTGCAAAGAAGATGTCTGAAGGAGTGGTCTATAATATCGTGGATCACATAGCAAAGACAATAATTAAAGAAGCATGGACAGGTGAAAGAATAAGTTTTAGCACTATTTTATTGTCTTTGGTGTTCGTGGAGATTGGAGTGCTCGATGGGCCAAAGGAGAAGATTTGGGAGTACCCTATGGAACACAAGTCACCTGTGGAAAGATTTGGCAAGTACTTGTGTGATGGATCAATGAGTGGACGATTCAAGCAGAGGGAAAAGAAGTGGTATGATAGACACCATTTTGTAGCGTTTGAAGAAGAATGGCGCATACCCAAGGAGTTTCCTTCAAGTGGTGGGTAAGGCAGTTCAGTTTGTAGTTTACCAGCATTTTTGAATTGCATGATTTGTAATGAAAGACGGGGCTTGGAGCCCATGGTGCAAATTGTCGTATGCATTCATAGCAAGATATTTCTAGGCATCAGTTCACCAGTTTTTAGATGCATGCCACCTAACCTTCAATGCAGACAAGGTAGATTGCGACTACCACACTCTAAGAAATAAGTATGTATATCCATGGTGGAATGCTTACATTGAGAGGCTCATCTTAGATATTATAAACATGAAGCATGTAAGCTTGGCATTTGGGGACACCTAAGCAGCACTTGTGTACCTACAACTCAAGCCCAAGCTAGAGAAAAATAAGTATGTGGAGAATGAGTTCGTGCTCCCAGGGCTGCCAAAAGGTAAGCATATAATGGAAAATGTTCCAATGCCTAAGCCCACATAGACAATATAGGTAGATGATGAAGAAGAGGAGCATGAGGATAGTGGTGGCTTATCGAGCATAAAGGAAGAAGACAACCTCCAAATAGGGAAGAAGGTGAGTGCATGACTACTCCCCCAGCCACAAGAGGGATATGATGAGGACTTGGATGTAGTCCAAGGAGAGCATTGTTTCAAAAGAGTATTCAGGAGAACAAGAACACAATGTGCTACTCTGCAATCAGTTCACATATAACCTCAACTCTCTCCATAGAACGAGACAACTGAGAAGAGAAGAAGGAATTTCAAGTTGAATGAGGAGGTGGAAGAGTCTGAGGAAAGTGCACCCAATTCCCCTACACCTCTAGAGGACATGGAAGAACAAAAGGATGAAGAAATGAAGGATGGAGAAGAGGGAGAAAAGGAAGCAAATGAGACAACAACCGATACTTCTCAGGACACAACAGAACAAGCTCCAAATCTTGAAGCCCAAGTTCCTAAGGGGCCAAGATTGAAGAGAACAAGTAGAGAGTATATTCCACCAGTCATGGGCTATGCTGAGGACACAGGTAAAATTGTCCATGCTTGTTTTTAGAGCACAATGACACAAAATGAGTTATATGGTTGGGAGTTGGTGGATGAAGAGATGGCAACCATGCACACAAGGAAGTAGCTGTTATGGTCGATGCACATGCACATGCATGAACCATATTTTGATGTGTGTGAGGAGTCATGCATATCAAGGAGGTTGAAGAAGACACCTCAGGATATACACATAACAGTCAAGCCTACTATTATGTCAGATGAACAAGTGAGCAATGCTTTGGTGAAAGTCTCGACAAAGGTGGCAAGGTGGAATATGGATAAGGTTGCAACAATTAGGGTGCTATGAGAGGAGATCAAGACTAAGGATGCAGAAATAACATGCCTAAAGCAAGAAAAATACTTGGCACAAAAGAAGAACGTTGTTTTCATCAGCATGGCAGAGGAAGTTGGGGACAATATCATGAAAGCAAAGCCACACTTAGAGCCAAAGGTACCCAAGACGTTTCCTTCAGCAATGCATTATGTAAGTACCTTGGTGGACTTAGTGCTGGAAGATGAACCTCTGCCCATGCTAGAACCAAAAGATCCAGCGCAGGAAGTAGAGCTGGAAAAGGATTGTGATGCGGAAGATTGCATCATATGAGGGGTTGCTTCATAGCTTACAGGAGGAATTAAATAATGCAGATCAAGCACTGAATATTTGTACAACGCCAGAAGCCATTATAAGAACCAGGACCGATTTGGGAGACAATGAAGTCTTGAAGGCCATGAAAGATGAAACATTGGGCTGCGTAGAACGATTAGTGCTTGTCAATCAGAAACACAAGGGCCTTATAGTAGCATAAGAGCCACACAAGGAAAGGTCAGATGAGCTTGGGAAACTCATCACGCAAAAGATGGAATTGTTAGAAGGAAGAATGACTGCAATTTCCAACATTGTGTTGGTCTTGTAGAATGAGAAAGGAGAGATTGTAAGGGATGAATTAGATTCAATTGTAGTGGATATCCTGGAAAAGGCAGAAGTCACAATCAATCATTGACAAACTTTAGAGGTGGAAATAAAAGAAGAATATCCAGAATTGATTCTTCAGGTTAAAGAAGAAGATATTATAGGGTAAAAACATTCTTTTGTTCATAAATATTCTTTCTATTCTTTTATTCATATTATTTTATTTGTTTTGGGTGACAACCATTTCCGAGGTGGTAATGCAACTAGTGTGGGATAATGTTAATCAGCTAAAGTATCACACTTACCAAAGAACATACAGAAGGTTCACGTGGGAAGAGCAGAGTGCATCCAAAAGTGTGAGAGGATTAGAAAGGCAACACGCATTGGGAACAAAGACAAATTCAGGACTTAGTCATTTTCACGATGAGTATCTATTTTTGGGGATAGCGTGCAGAGCACATAAACCGGTCAAATACTTTCACGACACACAATGGCTATTTTTGGAGGATCGGCTACGAAGCGCTTTGTATGGATACATGCTGAGAATAGATCTACTACTGGACAGTTAACTAAAAGTAGTCTATTATTAGTGCACCTGCATGTGTAGCTATTTTTGTAACGGCACTTGGCTAATAATAGCATGCGACCTATTTTGGGATTAAATAAGCAGTGAAGGGAAATACCCCACCCTTATAAATATGTAGTGAACTGTGTATCATAAGGGAGATGTGAAAGCTATGTTATTGTGAGGTTATGCTGCCAAATTTGATATGTGCATGAGCATATATTACTATTTTGTAAGTAAGCTTATGTGTATTACTGTATTTAATATAATGGGGATTATTGGTTGAATTAAGGTGTTAAACATGGTTATAGTTCTTTACTGCATAAAGGGTTTCGCTATGATTATTTTTTGATTCACGATACTTTAAGATCTAGATCTAGGAAATTCTCTGTAGAATGTTATATTAACTATGGATCTGAATGCTTTAAGTCTTTATCATGCTAACATCCTACAACAGAAACCCTAAAGATGGGTCTGGTTCCATTGCATGCTTTGGGTGGGTGTTCATTTTAGGCTAAGTGATGTGTCAACACACCTGGGCTTTTACTGGTGAATTCTAGGGTGCATTAAATCTTACATCTTAGGAAATATTTTACATTATCAAAAATGATAGTTTGAGGAATGTAAAACCTTGTCATAATGTCTTCAAGAAAGTCAAGGATGACTGATTCAGTGGCTTCCTTCAATGGCACAAATTCCATCCACCTGGTAAAGTAATTTTTTGTTGTCAGAACCCAATTGTGTTCAGCACTAAATGGAGGGTTGATCATCCCAATGAAATCAAAACCCCTTTGGGAAAATGGTTGATCTTCTTGAATTGGATGAAGTGGAAGGGAAATCAACCTCTTCTTATGAATGAAAAGTGAACATTATCTACATTTTCTAACTCATTTTTGAGCATTAGTAAATAACATGTGCCAAAAGTAACATGCTTTTAATATTTTGATTCTGGTAGCCCTAACATAAAAATGTCCACCAGAGAAACCATTATGGAATTTAGTCAAAAACCTTGTCACAATTCTCACCTTTAATGCCCCTAAGAAAGACTCCATCAATATTTCTTTTTTTAAAAAACCTCATCAATCAATACATAGGGAATAGACTGTAACCTTAGATGTCTTCTTTTTGTTTTATTTAGGCTAAGAGGGTATGCACTAGTAGACAAGAATCTAGTCATATCACCAATCTAGTTGTGATTATTGTTGGAATCACAATGGAATTAGGGGGGTGAATCATTCCTTGCAAATTAAACTTTAATTTCATATCACTCACATAAACCATTAATCAATTTTTGATTCATTAATGTGTGCACAACAACATACAACATTCATTTAATAAACCAAGAGCAAGATAAGTAACACCATAACACAAGATGTAAGTGGGAAACTATATGTACCCAAAATTGTAGGGTACTGCACTACCAAAACAACGTGACACGTGCCCCAATGATGATACAAGTCTCCTCGCAAGGTGTTCAAGATCCAGAAAATCTCTCCAAGTATGCATTAACATCCTGCATGTCCCGCTTAGCCCCTATGTGCTTTGTTGTTATCTTCCCCTCTTTTCTTTACGTTTTGTTCTTCAGTTACAAAACCACCACCCAGGTAGGGTGGCGGTCTTGTAACCGCCACCCTACTTAAGGCGGTGGGTCCTTCACGCATTTTGAATGCTCTTTTTAACGCGAATCATGTAAATTTTCAACATTTACCAGCTTTTTTCACCACCTTTTCTTGTATTTATGATTTTGGTTCCCTGGAAGAGTGTTTTGGCATTGTTTATGGTTTAAGAGATCAATTTGGTTTTGATATTTGGGTAAATGGAAATGCTATAAATAGATGGCTTGTGCTCAAGAAAAAGTCCCCTCAAATTTGCCTCTAAATTTCTCATTTCAATAGTTTAGCTTTTCAATTTTGCTTAGAATTCATAGTTTCATTTGTTGTGTGCATGGTTAGTATTGTTTAGCTATTAGAAAGCCACATATCCTCCTTGTGCAAATGTTGTTATTATTTCATCCAATCAATTGGAGTAGGATAGTTTGATTTTCAAAAGGAAGCCATTAAAAGTTACAGGTATTGTTCCTCAAACAGGATAGTTTTAGGTTCTGGACACTTTATGTTGCATGACTTGCAATAAATCCCACTAGGAATTCCATAAGCCAAGCTCTATACTCTTGCGCTATCCCTCTCCTAATCGCATTGTATTCAGTCTGTATCCTAAGCTGCCATTGCTCCAATATCTACTTCTGTTGATGCTAGCATCACATGATTTTCTGGGTCCACATGAGCATGAAGGAATGAGGAGATCACACTGAGGGGACAAGGTCACACACCATCAGAGTCACCATTGTTCTACAAAATCCAGGTTCTAGATTTCAAATTTCTAGTTAAAATCATATCAAATAGAGTAGCTAATCATTTCATTTCAGTTAAACTTTACTTTCGATATTGCCAGGGAAGCTGTGGGGATTGATAGTTTTTGAGAAGCTATGATTCACTCCTCACTTCTGATGTAGGATCAATATTCTTTCAAATAGAGTAGATCAGTTATCAGTTTATTTAGAATAGATCTACAAATTACACAGACAAACAGCTATACTCGGTCGCTTTGTTTGTTTTAATTGCATTATTAGTTTAGTTTTCAATTTTAGATATATTAGATAATTGCTCTTTAAAATTTGTTCAGTAGTTTATTAGTAAGTATCAAACTTATAACTATATGTAGATGCATCTTGTATATTTAGTTTATTCTGTCATTAGTTAGCTTTATATCGTTTTCTTTTGTATGACAATCACGGGACCTAGAGAGCCCAGAGAATACGTATTTGAGCCAATCATGCCTCAACCCAATCTTATTATGGCAATAACTGATATAGATCAGAACCTTAGAATCCAAGTCTTCCAAACAACAATAGACTTACAACAGATCAGCTGATAGTTAAACGGGTTAAATATA
Source organism: Taxus chinensis (assembly GCA_019776745.2). Lineage (NCBI taxonomy): Eukaryota > Viridiplantae > Streptophyta > Pinopsida > Cupressales > Taxaceae > Taxus > Taxus chinensis. The sequence continues at coordinate 118,910,673 of CM034152.1, forward strand.
GAAGACGGCCAAGCACACATATTTTGGTCAAATCAGCCAAACTACAAATTACCCTAGATAATTATCCACATGACTGTAGAAGGGCTTAAAAGAGAGCAAACTTTTAGTTGTGACCCATTGGTCCCATAGCCAGATGCAGGAGACACTCTCACAAACATAGATACTAGTTTAAGAATTCAGGTTGCAGGAATGCTGGTGAGATACTCTGAGAAGATTATTCAACTGTTAATTCTAAACATAGAGGTCGAAAAGGCATACGACTATTGGATACTAGGGATTAGGGACTGATCCTGCACATGACCATAGTAGATCCAAAACAACCATGAATCTATGGTTGTGACCCACAAATCTCACAACCCAATGAGTCCACAGGTCAATCAAACATAGATGCTGGCTTACACACATTAGTATTCATATCTACTCCACTTCCACCTACCATCATCACACAATTATCCTTGTTAGACATAGCAGCTAACAAAGCTAAAGATTTCTAGACTAGACCAGATAATCAACCGTAGAATCCACTATATATCCATCATCCATCATATGACCCTGTCTGGAGACATACAGGAAACCATCCCAGGTCATTTTCCACATATCCCACAACCTATAGATCGGATCACGCTAGAGCTTGTTATTGATTGGAGCCTTCGAGCATTCATCCTTGCTAACCAATCTATCACACCAGTTCAGGTTAGGAGGGCCTTCTTTACCTTAGATTCATAGATTCCACTGGTGCACGTCAAAGACATAAGGTTTCTTGACTAGTTTTCTTATACCCCACGTATATTCCATCCCCATCGACTATCTCAGCACGACCTCAAGAGGTTGGGTATGAGGAAGAATTACTTGTAGATTCCCATGCTCACTTGTCACTTTTCCATCGTACAAAATTGGTGAACCTGACGTGAACAACACAGTGCTTTCACTATTACCTCTTTCTTCCACCTTCCCTCCTTCCCATTATTTTGCGGGTATTCACATACCCCCCGAATATGTCGAGATTCGATGCATATGGTAGACCTCTCCTAGGTCTTGAGGCAATACTACACTTAACTGAATAGACAGTCATCACCCTCGCTCTCAGTATGGGGTGACAATTATTTAGCCAACCGGTTGTCAACACAAACTCCACCTCCAAGGACTAGATATAGCTCATCTTTCCAAACAAAGGAGTTGGATCAGCTCGCTCAAACACAACAAACAGAGCCTTCGGGCTCAAAAAATATGACGTTCACAGGAGAATCTAGTTCGTCTCCTCAGGTGCTACTTAGACCACAAATTAGTAGACAATCAGATCCATACCTAGTTTTAGATGATGAGCATTCAGTGCATTATGCCAGGAATGAACAACACTCTCGGAGTATGTACCCACCTATAGGAGGTACTAGAATTCATTCCTAGAAAATCCCCCTTCATACTTAAACATGTACTCCAAATCACCACAGGGAGATATGTTCTCCTCTCCCGGCATGTCTTCTCAACCATAGGGGTTTCCTTATGCCCCTACCAATGCATACGCTACGCCATATCAACAACCCATTCCACCACCGCCTCCTCAGTAGGTACCATCAATGGTCGAAACCTACGCGATAGGGACTTATTTAGAATATTTGAAAGATCCCTTAGACTTCACCATATGAAGCATCATGCTTCTAAGACCTCTTCCTGATTTACCCAAATACAAAGGGAGGGAGACCCAAACACACATATCAAAGCCTACACCACTGCCATTCTAGAATTTCTCCCTTGGGATGGGGTTGTTGCTAAAATATTCCCCAAAACCTTGGAGGGCATTGCCCTCGATTAGTATTATAGAATACATGAGGCTTCCATCCATTCATTTAAACTGCTCGTTTCAGAATTCATTAAAGCATTTGACATGAACAAACTATTGAGAACAGGAATCAAGGAATTCTTGCACATTAAGCAAGAACACAATGAATCTGTCTCTCATTGTATTCAGAGATGGCGTACAGTCCTTTATTCTTCGGCCAGTGCTCCAAACATGGACCAAATGGAACTATGTGATTTATTGCTTCATTCTCTCAACAGAGAAGTGAAGGAAGAATTCCAGAAGTTCCCACTAAAGACTTATGATGAAGTACTTGAGAGCACTCTCCGAATAGATCAAGCAGCAATAGATAGCGGTCAGAAGACGTATGGAGAAAATGGGAGGTTAATCACCTCCAACCAGAATACTATGACTTACCCTACTACCACAAGTGTCAATCAAGGACCTAAAGTCCTTAATAAAAATCATGGAGTGATAACAAATGGAGTAATTGATCAAGCTAAAAAGGTAAATGTTGTGAATACTCCACCACTAATGAACAACCAACGAAACAATAACTTTACCCCAACAATCAATGTAGTGGATTTTAATCATTCAAAACAACAACAACAACAACGGCAAAACCTTACAAAGGGTCCAAGCCAAAACTCAACTGGATATCAAAATCAGAACCAAAACCAAAAACAACAAATGCAAAACTTTAATCCTAATAGGCAACGATTTGAACAGAGTTTTGGGCCACAATACGTACCAAGCCAGCAACCTTGGAATTACAATCCTAACTCATATTGTGGTTTCCACAAAATTCAAGGCCATGACACTAGAACGTGCCATGACTACAATAAATTCATGCAACTTTTGCCAGAGGAACAAAGATAACTTTTCATAGATATGTTCTTAGTAGATCCTGCATCACCAACACCAAATACTTTTACAGGGGCAGTTTCCCCTCAAAACGCACCCCTCAAAATCTTTAATGATTCACTCCCAAACCACAATAACAACAGGTTAAATGAGAAAAATAAGGGCGTAATAAGAGGAAACAATGATCATGAAGCCTTGACTTCACTAAATCCATTAGTTACACCACAATTAGGAAGTCATTCGTGACCCAAGATAGTCGGTTTAGTGGAATTAGACACCGAACTACCCATGGAAGTTGTAATAAGGACACGAGAGTATTCCTCTCAGCCAAGTCCAAGTTGCTTGCCAGAGACAGATAACATCCAACAAATATTAGTAAAACCCGTGGGTGCCTATGATTTAATTAGTGATCTAACAAAAACCTTCTCACACATTTCTTTTTTGGACTTACTGAAGAACTCTCTTGCCCACAGGGCTGCTCTTCTAGAGGCATTAGGTTTAGGTCATTTAATTAACATCACTCCACCTCCCAAAAGACAAGTAAACCATATAGACTTTGATATCCACCCTCCGGGGCAGCCGGATAGGGATATCAAGTTTATATTCGAAATAAACAAAATGCCAACAGACACTGAGATTGCACGCAAAGGTGACCCAGCCTTACATTTACAAGTATGGGTTTATAACAATTATGTGAAGCGCGTGATGGTTGACGATGTGGCAGTGGTTAACATAGTCCCCTTCTCTTTCCTTCAAAAGCTAGGGTATGGACAAATGAACCGTTCCACGACTCAAAATACATTAAGAGGCTATGATAGCCTTAAAGCCACGTTGATTGGAATGATTATACTATCGGTCACCTTAGGACCCAAAAAAATCCTGACTGAGTTTTATATTATAGATCAGGAAACTAACTATAATATGATCCTTGGCCGACCATGGATACACTGTATGAAGGCAATCCCCTCTACATTGTTTCAAGAAGTAAGATTCTTGCATTTAGAATAGGTGTTCATAGCCAAAGGCGATCCAAAGCCATTCAATATACACCTAGCTGACCTAAAGAAAAGATTAGGTGTTCACTCAAAGTTTGAACTCCCAACAAACCAACTTAATAAACCCACCGATGCAAAACCAGAAGAAAATTTGGTACCTACAATAGATCTTGAGACTATGAGCCTAATCAAGACTATCCCAGCCCTCAAGGATGACGCTAACATTGTAGAAACAATATCATTAGGAACTACTGCAAAAATTGTCGAATTGTTAGAGCAGGATCTTCCGATGTTCCTACCATTTGATTCTGTAGGCATGGGATATACCCTAGGTGTTGATTCTTTTCCAGCAGAGGATCTCTGCATGGTAGAAGTAACTAAAGAGAAGATGTTAACACAACAACTATCCCAACGGCCATATTCCCAGCTAAATATTGGAGTCTCCATTTCGATGGAGCTAGATGTTGTTATGGAGCTGGGGTAGGTATAATCTTTACTTCTCCTAAGGGAAAAATCCTACCATTTGCCTTTAAAATAAATTTTGAATGCATGAACAACGGCACTGAGCATGAAGCCCTCCTCCTTGGCCTCATCTTAGCTAAGAGTATCGGTGTTAATAACATCAGGGTGTTAGGAGACTCACAATTGGTAGCAAACTAAGTCTCTAAGGTATATGAAACCAGAGCTGAGCACTTATAGCTCTACAAAATAGCTGTATTGGATTTGAGCAAAGAGTTTGAATTCATATCAATTGAAGAAATCCCGTGAGAATAAAATCTTCTCGCCGATTCTATAGCAACTTCAGCATCATGCTTCACTCTAAACAGTGAGTTAAAAGATACCCGTTTCATGGTATCCCTTCGTACTGAACCATTGGTAAAAAGTGTCAGACCCTCTTTTAAAAAACATAGATGAGAACAAATCTACTATCCTAGATCACATTGATAGTGATAGAGCCACTCTAGATTACTTAAACACCTATGCAGCACTACACCTCACCCATCATGTGATATATTTTTCCTTAATCTCACATTCATCTTCCTACTTCAGAAATCCCATGATAGAGCTTCCCCCACAAGAGGAACTCAGCATACACATAGTAGAAAATGGAGATGATCTAGAATTACTTCCAGCCCCGCCTGAGTTTGAAGAAGGTAACACTTCTTTAATCAAAGAAACAATTGATATTAACATCGAAACAGAGGATTAACCAAAGATCTTGAAACTAGGATCCTCGTTAACTCCAGCAGAAGTAGAAATACACACTCGAATCCTCAAGGAGCATCATAAATCCTTCACATTTAATTATAAAGAAATGACAGGAGTTACACTGCACATCGCAGTACATAACCTCGTCACCAAGTCAAATGTAAAGCTAATTAAAAAAAATCGAGACCAATGAAACCCAAGGTAGCTCTCATGGTAAAGGAAGAAGTAATGAAACTCCTCCAAGTAGGATTCATCAAACTAGTCGATTACTCTCAGTGGGTATCTAATATCATTCCCGTTCTTTAAAAAAATGGGAAAATATGCATCTGTATAGACTTCCGAGACATTAGTAAGGCATGCTCCAAGGACGACTTCCCATTACCATCCACTGACATCATCATTGACACAACCACTGGATTTGAGCTTTTGTCCCTCATGGATGGATTCTCAGGATACAATCAAATCAAAATATCCAAACAAGACCAAGCCAAAACCACGTTCATAACTCCTTGGGGAACCTATTGCTACATCGTTATGTTGTTCGGTCTCAAGAATGCTAGCGCTACATACCAATGGGCAATGACATACATATTTCATGATCTTATTCACAAAATCATGGATTCCTATGTAGACGACTTGTTGGCCAAGACCAAGAAGTGTTGTGATCACCTGGAAGTACTCCACATCATCCTTTCATGTCTAATAGAATACGGAGTCACACTAAATCCAGAAAAATGCATCTTTGGTGTGACAAGAGGGAAGCTCCTAGGTTAAATTATATCATCACAAGGGATTGATGTAGACCCAGCCAAAATTCGGGATGTTCTTGAAATGATCCCACCTTCGGATGAATTTGGAATCAGGTCATTTCTTGGAAAACTCGGTGCAATCCGAAGATTCATCCCCGATTTAAGCTTTTCCAGTCATCCAATCAAAAATCTACTCAAGAAAGATTATAGTACCAATTAGACTAAAGAATGCAATGAAGCTTTCAAAGTTGTTAAGATTTTCCTGTTGTCACCACCCACGCTAATGCCACCTAAGCCAGATCGCCCTTTAATCTTATACTCACAAGCTAACAATGTCCCGCTAACCTGCATGCTAGCCCAAGAAGATGATGACAAACGAGAACGTGCGATCTATTTCATTATCCGAATGTTGCTTGACTATGAAACACATTATACGCAAGTATAACAAGAATGCCTTGCCATAGTCTTCACAACCAAACGCTTAAGACATTATATGCTAAATCAAGAAACAAAAGTCATTATAAAAATAGACCATTTACGAACTTTCCTCACACAAGGGTCCTTGTCTAAAAAGGCTGGACGCTTTATAACCTTAATGAGTGAATTCAAATTAACTTTTGTTAACCAAAAATCCATTAAGGGGCAAGTCATTGCAGATTGGTTAGCTGATAACCCATTAGATAAAGGTAATCTAGTAGATCTGGACTTTCCCGATGAATGCATATACTACGTCGAAACTAGACCTCCCATCTCTGAATGTCCTTGGTATATTGATATTATTAATTATATCATGGACCATACTTATCCAGAAGATGCTACACCACAACAAAGAAGGTGGTTACACATTATCATAGCTAAATACGTTATTATAGAACAGGTGCTCTATCGTAAGGCTTTCGATGGAATGCTCCTGAGGTGTGTTGACACAGAAGAATCCAAAAATAATCTATATGAATCTCACAGTGGCATGTGTGGGGGCCACTTCGGTGGTGACACCACCATTCATAAAATACATCGGATGGGCTATTTCTGGCCCACTCTAGAACACAACGCAGTAGAGTTTGTATGCAGGTGTCATAAATGCCAAGAATTCTCCCACAAGATTCACACGCTAGCACAAGCTCTACAACCAATCACTACTCCATGGCCCTTTTCTATGTGGGGCCTAGATTTGATAAGGAAATTCTCTCCCTCATCTACAGATGGCCATAACTTCATAATCACGTCCACCGAGTACTTTACCAAATGGGTAGAGGATATGCCTCTTACCACTATACCAGGTTCCATGATCGCCAAGTTCATTTTGAACCAGATCATTTGTAGGTACGGTGTCCCAGAAATCATTATCTCAGATAATGGTACTTCCTTTAAGAATGACGAGGTCTGCGAACTATGCAGTAAATTTAAAATAAGTCATCATACGGCCTCTCTGTATTACCCTCAAGCCAACAGGTAAGCTAAAGCAACAAACAAAACATTAAAGGCCATTCTTCTCAAAACAATGAAAGAAAACAAAAGAGATTGGCATTTAAAGTTATACCCGGCCTTGTGGGCCCACCAAAACTCAATAAGAACACCAACAGGAGTAAATCCTTTCTCACTGGTATTCAGAGCAGAAGAAGTTCTCCCACTTGAGGTTGAAATACCCAGTCTCTGTATTTCATTACAAGGGATTCTGGATGAAGAAGCTTATAGAGAAGCACGTCTCTCCCAACTAGAAATCCTAGATGAGGCCAGGTTAGACACTGAACAGTGGCATAGATTTTACACTGACCGGATGTGCCGACAATATAAAAAAAAGGTCTATGAATGAGATATATATGAAGGAGATCTAGTTCTAAGACTAGATAGCTGGATCGATAAAAAGATCGGCAAAGAAAGGAAATTCCGGCCTAAATGGTTGGGCCCATACCAAGTCACAAAGGACTATGGAAATGATGCATATCTCTTATGTACACTAGAAGGCAAGAAATTTGGTGAAACTATAAATTCCCTACACCTTAAATGATTCTATACATAAGCAACCAACACTATTTGTATAAATATATCTACATTGCATCTTCATATAGTTAGGTTCATTTTTTCCACTTGTTTCATATAAATTTTGTGATCAAGGAACTCATTCTCAAAGAGATTCATTACAACTTATGATGTTATTGGCATGGACACTCAAATCATACTTCTTAACGTCCATAGCATCATCAATCGTGTCATAATCATTTCATCAGATAAAGCTAGATATAACAAATCCTTAACGGTAACCATACCAAGATCTGCATGCTTGTTCTCATCTTTGGTTTCTTCCTACGATAGGTGCCTTGCCTATGATCTGTTCTAGAAGCTTCATCGTGTCACATCTATCCCCTATGTATATCTCTTTGGAAATAAGAACATACTGACATTTTGCTCAAGTAAACGAGTCAAACATAGATCAAACAGAAAATTTAATTTTTGCACATTTCCTTGCCCTACCAACCTTCATTGATGAGCTTGCGTCTCTTACTAGTGACGTAGGGTTGGGAAAGGATGGGAATGCCCTTACTCATCCATACCTTGTCCATGGTGATAAGCCCACGCTTCTTACTAGTAGCATGGGGCAAGGTGTAAGGGGTTCTCTTGACAAATAAACATTGAAGGTCATAAGAAAACAATTCCAATGAACTTTTGAAATTTTGAGTCAAAAACAAATGAATCAAATGTCCAAAATTCCAAGAGAGTTCAAAACCCTGAAACCCAAATTTTTTCTACCATGTGACCATCTACGGATCTAAGTCTAGATAAACCGCAAAGCAAGTTGCATCCCAAACTATGGAGTCACTCGAGTAGAGTAAGCTTGTAGCATCCTAATTTGGTTCCATCAAAGCTTTGTCTATCTCTCGTCACTACCATTTCAACACATTTTATAACTTGTGCCCTTTCTAGCTCTCGGTGATGAGCCCTCGCATCTTACTAGTTGCATGGAGTTAGGAGTGGGGTAAGTTTATCTGCTCATCGTACCCGTTTATCATCACATTTTGTCAAAGTAAATATGAAGTACCGAAAAATTTCTTATAGGAAACTAGAGTTTAAAATCACATTGTGTTTACATTATCATATATCAGCATCACGAAATACAAAAAGAAAGTAAACATTTGTATCATTTTTTCTCCATAGCATACATTCTAAAAAGCATATAAACATAGCATTATAGTTTACATACGAAAAAAAAAAGTCATAAATGCCAAGAGTCTGATCCAAAAATAATATATATATAAACGATCAAGTTTCCTGTATAATGCCATCATGCACTAAGCATGGTCTGGGACTCTAGCTATGCCAGCGCTCTGAGTGTACAGAGGGCTCACAATCTCGAGGAGTAGCTGTAGTCTCGCCATGAGAGTGACTCCTCATCAGGCGCTCTACTGTCATGTACCCTGCCAGCTCAGTATAGATGGTAGACACCATCCTAGCCACATGCCAGATGGGAGAAAAGATGTCGGTATGCCTAATGGCTGCTGAAGGCTCCCCTACATCCACGGATAGCTCCATACGGGTCTTCTCCATAGGGATCATCAGGGTATTAGTACATACCCGGTGAATCAGGTCTCGCCACTCATCGGCAGTCTCTACAAGCAAAGGAGAAAATCCAATTAGAAATAATCAAGAGATGAAAACAAAAACAAACAAAAGAAGAGACAACAACTAAGACAAATCCCAGCTAAAGACAAATGTTAAGAGAGGGATGGTAACTCACTCGGATCTCCAGGCCTCTAAGAGGGATCCCTAGGGTCAGCACCTACCATAGATGTCGCCACTGACTGAGGTACTCCTCCCATGGCTGGAGCAACGTAGCATCCCGCTACAGACTCATCCTCTCCACCAAGGCCCTGAGAGAGTGGATCCTCTAAAACCAGAGTCACCCTCTCCGCACTCTTCTCCACCCTCTCCACCTGTAAGATATCCTGAGTGTCATGCCACTCAGGATCACTATCCTCCTCTCCACCCGACTCACTGATTTCAGCCTCAGTCTCCTCCTCCGTCTCCCCCCCTGTGAACTCCTCGGACTCAGATTCTATGTCTATGGGGTCATTACTTCTGTGGGTAGGGCCAATGGTAATCTGAAGTAAGGGTTCTTGAGGGGCACCAGCTCTCCCTCGAGCTCGTACTATCTGCCTAGCTGCAAAAGGGACACCAAGAGTAATAACTGTCCAACCACGGCCTCTAGGACCTCCCCTGGCCTCTCGAACTGATCTATATATTGGCACCACCGGTAGAAGCATACCCACGTAAGGCAGGCCAAACTACTGAGGCACTCGACCAAAAGGATGTATCTCCACCCTCCCCAACCTGTCAACAAGCTTCCCTATGGTGGAGCAAGAAATCAAAGTAAGAGCCTCCTCACCCCATAAACCTACCATGGCCTGATAAGGTGTAGCCTCCATGTCATCAGTGATCAAAGAGGCGACTGGTTGGTGAGGTGCTCTGAGCACCAACATGTATGCCCATCTGGCTGCCCTCACAGCTCCAGGATCTGCCACCTCTACACCTCTACCGTAGGGGATGAAACGCTCGTAGACCTAGCTCATAACTAGGGTCGGATGGCTCAATGACTGCCCCTGTAAACGGACCACCCTGTACAAATCATGGTAGGTGGTCCCAAGTATGTCGGCTCCCCAGGCATATATCCGGCCACGTCCCTCAATCTATGCAATGATGGGGGACCAGCAATATAATAAAGTGTCTCCTCCCTTGTCCCCAATCAATCTCGAGGCAAGGATCCCCACGATGGCCTGGCGGATCAAGGGGATAGGTAGGCTAGGAATAGATCGGACCATCACGCCCTTCTTCGAACCAGTGGAGATAACTGCATCTCCCATATATGAGGCCCACTATACTGTCTGAGCCCGTGACCCTGCTGTCTCAAGAGTGAGCCGTCTCCCGATGATCGAGACCCCTAGTATATGGTAAACATCCTCTAAGGTAATGGTCCACTCACCTTGGACCCCTGGTAACCGGAAAGTGTTCTGATATGCATCCCAATATGAAAATAAGTCACAGACAATGTGACTAGATGGTGCAACATGTGGAACCCGTGATATGCGCAGTATACCGGCCCTCTGAAGAGTGTCCTGCTCATCCTGAGAAAGGGCATATAATACTGCCGGGAACCAATCACACTCTCTCTCTCTTGGCTCCATCGAATATACTCATCCCTCACCTTCATACACCCAAAAACACACAAAACAGAGTAATTTAGTATCTAAATGACTTTAGAAACATCATGAAAGCAGGTAAAGATGCTAAAAATGCAAAAATGAATTCAAATAAGTGTTATTTAGGCATTCTGTGAAGGACCGCCACCTTGAGCAGGGCAGCAGTTCCATAATCGCCACCTTAAAGGTGGCGGTCTTGTAACCGTTGCCCTGATCAGGGCGGCGGTCGTGTCCTGAATTTCTGTACGGGTCACGTGCCCTAAATGATGCCTAAAAATGCAAATAAAGCCCATTTTGACTCAAACAGAGCCTACCCAGTACGTGCCCCCCTAGATAAACCTATTAAAACTAAATTTTTCAAAAATAACCCCCCCATAACAAAGATTTCAACATTTTAATCTTTTGGGGATAAAAACGGTAAATCGAGAAAAACTAACCTGTGATCTCGCGGGTCGGCGTTCCGCTCGTGGAGGCATGATCACGATCTCATCCCAAAAACTTTGACTATACTCTCCTGAGAAACCATCACCATGGGTCCCAGAGGTCAAAATCAACCAAATCAACACACGTAAATCAATAGGAAAATGGGCCCACTTTTACATATATAACACCCTGACTCGTTTTCAATTCCCTTTTCGCAGGTTTGGAGCACCAACGGAGGTAAGTTTTCATCTGCGCACAAATGGTACGTCCTCATTTCATAATGTTTTAGTGTTTATTATTCGATCTCTTTTGTCTATCTGCACTTGAGTCCTCTTTTCATTTTTCAGGTGGCGGGAGTTCCGGATGGCGTCATTTTGACACACAGACATGTCAAGTATAACTTCTAACTTCCCATTTTGGGACCGCCATACTCGGATCCACTATTTTACGCTTCTTCATGGCTAAAACAATTCTTCAAGGGGGTAATATGTACATACAAAAAATTATAGGGTATTGCACCACCGAAACAATGTGACACGTGCCCCAATGATGATACAGGTCTCCTCGCAAGGTGTTCAGGATCTGGAAAATATCTCCAAGTATGCGTTAACATCTCACATGTCCCACTTAGCCCCTACGTGCTTTGTTGTTCTCTTTTCCCCTCTTTTCTTTGCATTTTTTTCTTCAGTTACGAAACCGCCGCCCTGCCTGGGCGGCGGTCCTATAACCACCACCTTGCTTAGGGCAGTGGTCCTTCACGCATTTTCCAGAATGCTCTTTTTAACGAGACTCGTGTAAATATTCAACGTTTACCATCTTTTTTCACCACCTTTGCTTGTATTTATGATTCTGGTTCCCTGGAATAGTGTTTTGGCATTGTTTATGGTTTAAGAGATCAATTTGGTTTTGATCTTTGGGTAAATGGAAATGCTATAAATAGTTGGCTTGTGCTCAAGCAAAAGGCCCCTTAAATTTTCCTCTGAATTTCTCATTTCAATAGTTTAGCTTTTAAATTTTTCTTAGAATTCATAGTTTCATTTGTTGTGTGCATGGTTATTATTGTTTAGCTATTAGAAAGCCACATATCCTCCTTGTGCAAATACAGTTATTATTTCATCCAATCAATTGGAGTAGGATAGTTTTCTTTTTAAAAGGAAGCCATTAAAAGTTACAGGTTTTGTTCCTGAAATAGGATAGTTTTAGGTTCTGGACACTTTATGTTGCATGACTCGCAATAAATCCTGCTAGGAATTACATAAGCCAAGCTCTGTACTCTTTTGCTATCCCTCTCCTACTCGCATTGTATTCAGTCTGTATCCTAAGCTTCCATTGTTCCAATATCTACTTCTGTTGATGCTAGCATCACACACTTTTCTGGGTCCACGTGAGCACGAAGGAATGAGGAGATCACACTGAGGGGACAAGGTCACACACCATCAGATTTGCCACTATTCTGCAGAATCCAGGTTCTAGGTTTCAAAGTTCTAGTTAAAGGCATATCAAATGGAGTAGCTAATCATTTCATTTCAATTAAACTTTACTTTCGATATTGCCAGGGAAGCTATGGGGATTGATAGTTTCTAAGAAAATATGATTCACTCTTCACTTCTGATGTAGGATCGAGAGTCTTTCAAATAGAGTAGATCAGTTATCAGTTTATTTAGAATAGATCTACAAATTACACAGACATGCAGCTGTACTTGGTCACTTTGTTTGTTTTAATTACATTATTAGTTTAGTTTTCAATTTTAGATATATTAGATAATTGCTCTTTAAAATCTGTTTAGTAGTTTATTAGTAAGTATCAGACTTAGAAATATGTGTAGATACATCTTGCATATTTAGTTTATTCTGTCATTAGTTAGCTTTATATCGTTTTCTTTTATATGACAATCATGGGACCTAGAGAGCCCAGAGAATACGTATTCGATCCAATCGTGCCTCAACCCAATCTTATTATGGCAATAACTGATATAGATCAGAACCTTAGAATCTAAGTCTTCTGAACAATAGTAGACTTATAACAGATCAGGTCACAGTTAAACGGGTTAAATATAGAAGACGACTAAGCGCACACATTTTGGTCAAATCAGCCAAACTACAGATTACCCTAGATAATTATCTGCATGACTGTAGAAGGGCTTAAAAGAGAGCAAACATTTGGTTGTGACCCATTGGTCCCACAACAAGATGCAGGTTACACTCTCACAGACATAGATACTAGTTTAAAAATTCAGGTTGCAAGAACACCGGTGAGATACTCTGAGAAGATTGCGCAACTGTTAATTCTAAACATAGAGGCCAAAAAGGCATATGACTATTAGATATTAGGGATTAGGGACTAATCCCGCACATGACCATAGCAGATCCACAACAACCACGAATATACGGTTGTGACCCACAAGTCTCACAACCCAATGAGTTCACAGGTCAATCAGACATAGATGCTGGCTTACGCACATTAGTATTCAGATCTACTCCACTTCTACCTACCATCATCGCACAATTATCCTTGTTAGACATAACAGCTAACAAAGCTAAAGATTTCTGGACTAGACCAGATAATTGACTGTAGAATCTGCTATATATCCATCATCCATCGTATGACCCTGTCTGGAGACATACACAAAACCATCCCAGGTCATTTTCCACGTATCCCACAACCTATAGATCGGATCATGCCAGAGCTTGATATTGATTGGAGCCTTCGAGTAGTCATTCTTGCCGACCGATCTATCACGCCAATTTAGGTTAGGAGGGCCTTCTTTGCCTTAGATTCACAGATTCCAATGGTGCACGTCGAAGACATAAGGTTGCTTGACTAGTTTGTTTATACCCCGCGTATATTCCATCCCCACTGGCTGTCTCGGCACGACCTCAGGAGGTCAGGTACGAGGAAGAATTACTTGTAGATTCCCATGCTCACTTGTCACTTTTCCATCGTACAGAAACCCTTAAGGGGAAGAAAACCCACTAATTTTTTTTTTATATTACACATAACAAAGGCTCAATTTAATATTACACATCACAAGATATTTCTTTAGCAAGGCACCAACCCCACAAGGAGCACCAACCCCTAAACCCTTGTTGATATTACACACAACAAGAGACTTGCATGAATATGAATCATCAAAAAATATTTTCATGAAGTATGTCCACTAAAAATGTGTTGATACCACAGTTGATAGTGATCCAATGATTCAGCTCCAAACTCTTCCAAACCCTTTCTCAAACCCTGGGTCTTTAACTTACACAATCTAGCTCTTTCTTCACTTCTCAATGCTTCAAACTCTTTCACACATGTTTATTGATCTTCCCCAACCTATCATACACCTACAAAACTCACTTACCTAGGTCACACACCTTGCACCCACACAACTAGCTTGTAAAATCCACCAAAACTATGCTTTTATAAGCACCTCTTGATTTAAAATTCAAACAAAAACCTTTTCCCTCCTTTAGCTCGACCCATACATCAATGAAACATCCCAAATTTTAATTACAATAGTCACAAGTGACCCAAGTATGTTGGCCTAGCTAAAAACTATTAGTGTGAGTTATCCTATGTGTCCTCCTCTCATATTGGAGGGTCATCTCACATGGGTTAGGTTTAGGGTTTCATGTGTATCATGCACTAGGGTTACTTAGCACCCTATATGTACCCCTTTACTATTCATTTATGAGCATGCCAAGACACTCTGTTGTCTTTCCTCTATATGCAAGTTTTGTTTCTGTTGAGCAAGTTCTTCCATTACTGATCAATTCTTTCTTGCAATTGCTGGAACTATCACGATTCCATTGGAGTGCAACTACTTTGTGGTGTCTCATTTCTTATTTGATCTCGCAAACTCTTTTCATGGTATTAAAGCTGAGATCGGGTAAACATGCACTCGTTATTTTTTATTTGTGATTACTCTTTCTTGGTTTCATTTTTTTACTCTGCATGCAAGTTTTTCGATCACTATTTTCTGGAATTATTTTTCTAATCTCTCTAACAAGCCTTCTCAGAAAGTTGTGTCAGTTTTGGTTCCTTTTTTTGTACATGTATAGGCATCTCCTTGAGCTATCAGGGATTTTACAGCTAGTTTTAGCTAGTTGCAGCTATATTTAGCAGATCAGCTAAAATAGAGGTTTATTTTCTTTTTTTTTAATAATTTATTAAACTCAAATTTTTTAATAGATCTCTATTTTTTTCTGCTCTCTGTGTTTTCATGGTTTTTACAGATCTTCAAGTTAGAAATTATAGGTTTTAAGTTCTATGTTTTAGTGCACTTCTTTGCACAGGGCTCCTCCTCTCCAACCCAAGCTCCTCAACTCGAAGCTCATGTTATGCCTACGTTTTTTCACCGTGGTTGTAAGTTCTGACCTGCCCTAATATTCTTCCCTGAGCTCATGTTTGTAAGCGCATGCAACTTGCCTCAAATCTCCTACCCTCCTCCGTGCTCGCCTGCCCCGTGTCATGCACACTTGGACTACTCTCACTTGCCCTAGAGTCTCTGCCTCGCCCTGGAATCTTTGTCGTGACTCCCCTGTCTTAGTCTTCATGAGCCCGTGCTCAGACCTTTCTCCATGTGCACCTCTCAAATGGCTCTCTCGCGTGCCATTCAATGGCTCCCATTTTTTTAGAAACCTTCCAAAATAAAATCCTACACTTCGGGATCTCCTACAACACGGACTGCATTTTTTTGAGGATCTATGTTCGTGGTTCATGTTTTTTGCACGGCATGGTGTGCGTTTTCTACTCTAGCATTTTTTGCACAGTGTGGTTTGCTTGTCTTGCCTCCATGTCCCGTTCTAACTCCAGCTCAACCTTGTGGTGTGGACTCCCGCTCTGCCATGCTCCCACACCCGAACCCTATCCTCCATAAAGCTCGGCTTTGCTCCACAATGGTAAGATTTTTTCCATTTATTTCCTCAACTACTGTAGTTTGCATTTTTTTTGGTATGCTTTTTTATTTTTGGTATTTTTTTAACCGTAACTTTTTTATTAATTGTTATTAATAAAACTTAGTTAGTTTCCTTTTTTTGATTTAATAGATCTTCTTAGATTTATTTTTAAATCAACTCAATTTTCTTTAGGATTTCATTTCCTTAATTAGTTTTTTTAATTGAAATTAATTAGATTTAATTTAGATTAAGTCTAGTTTATTAATTTCTAAACTTCATTTATTACGATTAGTAAATTAAAATCGTCTTTCATAACCTTCTTTATCGTCTTCTAAAAACTCCAATAGCTCCAAAAATAGTAAAATTGGGCGTTTCCAAACGCTAAAATTTAGGCATTATTGGCATTTTTTTTCTCTAATTGTGCGCTCAAGTGTACAACATCACTCTGAGCACCTTTTTTTCTTCCAAGCTCTTTTCCGGCATTCTAAAGACTCTCTGAACTCCTTGAGTTCATTTAAAACCTTATATCTCACCCTTATTATTGCTTGCAACTAGTGAGTGAGTCTGCCACAGTTTGCAGCAAGGGGATTTCCTTTTATCACATGAGATGTTTTTTCTCACAACCAGGGTTGGCTTTCACCTCCTTTCTATGTTTTTGCTTGTGCTTGTTTACGGTGTTCTTCTTTTGTTGCGCTCCACGAAACACTGTTTTGGTCTCCCCTCTTGTGATTTATTAAGCTAATTTCAAGACGAGTTACCAAGTGTTTCAAACCGCATGCACGGACTTGATTGTAATCAACGCACTCAACTATAAAGTGTCGAAAGTAGGGGGTTGTTATTGTCCTGGGTGGTTGTGTTTCTTTTCTGTATTTCTTTCTCTCTCTCTCTCTCACTATGGATGCACTTTCAATTCCTTTGCTCACACCATTCAAAAATTTTGAATGGAGATCAAAAATAATAATGAAACTAAGGGGTAAAGGGTTATACCACATCACCATGGGAACTGAGACTGAACTAGATCGACGAACCTGAAAAATCTAAGTGGTTAAACTGTAGTGATGAAGCTTTACGTCTTCTCTGCATGTCCATTTCTCCTAAATTTCTTTTCCACATTGAGGCGTTCAAAACACCTACATCTGCATGGAAAACATGCTGGATGTGATGTTTGGACAACTAGATGACATGAGAGTGCATGAGTTGGAAAATGAACTACTAGGGTTAAATCCTAGTGACTTTGAAAACCTACAAGCCTTCTTCTTCGAAATTTGTCCACATTATATTATTGCTAAAAGGATGTCAAGTAGAAAAGAAATATTCTCAACTGATCTTGTTGATTCTCTCTAAACTAGGTCCCTAAACACTCTGTCTTCGTGTCAACTTTCTACGCTACAAAAGTTACTTTGGGCGATACTTGGACTGATTCCCTCCTTTGACTATTTTTTCATCCCAACTCATTCGAGAATAAGACAAACTCATTCAAATGGGGTCTCTTAAGTCCAAGTCACATGCCCTTGTAGCAAGTACTAGTAAGAGAAAGAATACTGAAAAGAAGAAAGAAACTAAGGATCAACCTAAGAAAGAAACCAAGATCAAACCTAAAAATGACACAAACACTTCGACTTCTAAGCCTAGGGCGTAGAAGAGCAAGTATTTTTGTTTCTATTACAAGAAGACTGGTCATGATGAGGAACACTATTTTAATAAATAGATTGATCACTTATCTTATTTACTTGAGAAGAAAAGAAAAAGTGTATCCTGAATCAATAAAACAAAGTGCTCCGAAGGCCGAGTCTTCTGCTACAAAAGGTGCTAGAAATGATAAGAAGAAAGGAAAGGCCCTTGTAGCCAAAGTTGCTCCTTCATTGACATGGATTATATATTCTGGTGCCTCGCACCACATGGGTTCTTTGCATGTTGAGTTTTCCAACATCGAACCTTTTGGAATGTACCAAATCACGATGGGTAATGACATGAAAGTGTCGGTTTCCAGTAGTGGATCGGTAGAGATGGATGGGGGAACATTTAACCAAATGTTGAGTGTTCCTGATCTCTCTACAAATCTCCTATTAGTTTACTAAATTAATCACCTTGGTGAAGGAATGCGAGTGGAATTTGGTCATAACTCGGTGATTATTCATGATCTTAACAATGACACTACAGTGGCTGAGGGAAAGGTAGATCACCATTCACGGTTATACACCTTCTCCCACTTTACTTCTGATTATACGCCCACTGCCTCTGCTCACTCATGTAAATGAGGTTAGTAAGCTATGGCATGAGCGTTTTGGAAATCTAAACTTATCACTACCTTAAACAATTGAGTCAAAACGAAATGGTCAACGGGTTGCGTTGCGTCAAGTTTTCTAGGGGTCTTTGTGAGGGTTTTACCCTTGGAAAGCATCCTAAAAAGAACTTTGATAAAGGATTTAATCCTGGAGAGCTACTCAAACCTTTGGATCTTGTTGACAACGATGTTTCTGTTCCATTTCCTTCTCCTTCATTTACTAGAGCTCTTTATGTGCTAACCTTCATTGATGACTATTCGCGATATACTTGGGTATATTTTCTTAAGATTAAGTTTGAAATATTTGAATATTTTCAAGACTTTAAGACTCTTACTAAGAAACAGGCAGAACATTCTATCAAGGTTCTCCAAACTGACAATGGAGGTGAATATGTAAACAATAGGTTCATGGATTTCTGTACTTCTAAAGGGATCTCTCTGTAGCATATAATTTCTTATAGCCCTTCATAGAATGGAGTTGCAGAAAGAAAGAACCGTACTCTTAAGAAGATGGCCACTTATATGATTCACTCGAAGTCTCTTCTTCCTTAGTATTAGGCCGAAGCAGTGAATTGTGTAAATTACATTTAGAACCATGTTCCACACAAGGCAGTAAGAGGGATGACACCCTTTGAATCCTAGTTTGGACGTAAGCCTGATGTTGAGCACTTTCAAGTCTTCGGATCCAAGGCTATGGCTCATATTCCCAAGAAGAAACGCAAGGCCTTGGAACCAAAATCCAAACCTTGTATCTTTGTAGGGTATCCTGATTTCATGAAGGGATATCGATTAATGAATCCTACTTCTCATGAGCTATATATTAAGAGAAGTGTTAAGTTCGATGAGTCCTCTTCGACTTCTACTTCTCCAACTATTGAGGTTGTTTAGCTCGCTGATTCGGATTTTGACTCATCCGATGATGATATTGTTGAGCGTGCTCATCTTCTTGACCCTTCCAACCATCAGACCTTTGAGTCTTCTAATTCTGATAGTAGTGATGACGAGGACTATGTCCCTTCTCACTTAAGTGAAGAATCTTCTGGCTCTGAGCCTGATCCTCCTGGTCCCCTTTGGGCCAGGAAAACTTTGCAAAGTGCTATAGATTTAGTTGGAGATACTTTGGATATGAGACATACTCGCTCAGATTTCATTGGACCCCACTCTTTTTTCGCCACTTCCTCTAATCAAAACTCTTTCCAGGAGGATTCTGGTATTCCTTAGTGGGATTCTAACATGGATGAGGAGTATACCTCACTTATGAAGAACGATACTTTGGATCTCACCACTCTTCCGAGAGGAAGAAAAATCATTTGGTATAAGTGGGTGTTCCAAACAAAGTATGGAGTAGATGGAGATGTCGAAAAGTTTAAAGTGTGATTAGTAGCTAAGGGTTTATCCCAGATAGCTGGGGTTGATTATACAGAAACCTTTGCTCTGGTTGTGAAGATGACTTCTATTCGACTAACCCTAGCCATTGCTGCATAGCAAACAGATGGAAATTCCATCAAATGGACATTAAGAGTGCCTTCCTTCATGGATGACCTAGAGGAAGAGATCTATATGGAACAACCTCCAGGTTATTTCCAAGATTCCTCCCTCATTTGTAAGTTAAAGAAGTCTCTTTTTGGCCTTAAACAAGCCCCTTGAGCTTGGTATGCCAACATGGACTCCTTCTTACTTACATCAGGGTTTACTAGGTGTCACTCTGATCCAAATGTTTAGATTTTATGAAAAGATGACTCCATAATCATTCTTGTTCTATATGTTGATGACTTGTTGATCACGGGTAGCTCTTCCTCTATTATTGATTATGTGAATATCGGCTTAGCCAACAATTTTTCCATGACTGACTTAGGTCTACTTCATTACTTCCTTGGGATCTAGATTTCACAATCTAACTCAGGAATCTTGATTTCACAAGCTAAGTATGTTCTTGATTTGATAGCTCGGTTTCAGATGTCTGATTGCAAGTCTTCTCCTACTCTTTTTATTTCCAAGGTTAAGTTGGTTTCAGATTGCTCTACTCCCTTGGTTGATGGTAGTCTTTACCGACAATTAGTTGGGAGCTTGATCTACTTGACTCACACTTGACCGGATTTATCGTATGCTATTGGGATCATGTTCAGATTCTTACAAGAGCCACATGAGCTGCATTGGAAAGTAGCTAAATGGATCCTTCATTATGTTTGTGGCACTTATGCTGATGGTATACACTATCATGGAGGGGTTGATATTGACTTGATTGAGTTCACAGATTCTGATTGGGCCAGTGACTTAGATCATCGGAAATCTACTTCTAGCTATAGTTTCTCTCTTGGTTCGGGTCCATATTAGTGGGTCTAGCAAGAAGAAAAATGAAATTGCAATATCATCTACAGAGGAAGGATACAGAGGAGCAGTCAATGCTGCCACAGAAGCTATTTGGCTACAGGGTATTTTGACAGAGTTTGGCATCCACTTTCGGCGGCCTATCATTATCTACTGTGATAACATGAGCACTATCTCTATTTGTAGAAATATAGTTCAACATCAGCAGATGAAGCAAATTGAGATCCATATGCACTTCATACGAGTATTTTATTCATGATGGTATCATCGACATTCAGTACATTCAGATAACTGATCAGATTGCAGACTTATTCACCAAGCCTTTCACCGAGATGAAGTTTCTTCACTTTCGATCTCTTCTTGGGGTGAGGTCTTCTGTAGCTGCCCATCTTCTTCAGGGCTATTTATTCCTTCTTTTCTTCTTCTTCTTCTAGGAAGATTTTGTTTGTATATGGGCACCTTCTCAAGCCTTTAGTTGTTGGGCCCCATCGACACATCTTTCTTAGTTGTTTAGGAGTGTCTTCCTCTTCCGTTTGACTCATCACAACCGCTACCCTAGTTTCAATGAAGGGGGGGTGTTAGTGTGAGTTATCCTATGTGTCCTCCTCTCATGTTGGAGGGTCATCTCACATGGGTTAGGTTTAGGGTTTCATATGTGTCATGCACTAGGGTTACACAGCACCCTATATGTACCCCTTTTCTATTCATTTATGAGCATGTCAAGATACTTCGATGTCTTTCCTCTATATGCAAGATTTGTTTCTGTTGAGCAAGTTCTTCCATTACTGATTAATTTTTTCCTTGCTATCGCTAGAGCTTTCACAATTTCGTTGGAGTGCAACTACTTCGTGGTGCCTTGTTTCCGATTTGATTCTCGCAAACTCTTTTAATTCTCTGAATTATAACTCAAGGAAGGTATATCTCTCATGATAAATTCAACCCATTCATAATTAATAAAATCCCATAAATTTTCCACAACACCTAAAAGTGACCCAAGTAGGCCGGCATAACAAAAACCCTTCATTTCATGATCCAAAAATCACTAAAACACATGCATTGGGATGACAAAAATATCCTCATTCCAAAACTGTGACTTATTCAAACTCTCAAAATCATAAAACATGATTAAAATATCATTTAAACATTCATACAATGGTCTCAAAATTATGTCAAACCAATCATATTATTTCATTTAATGGGCCCAGATTCTCTTTGTACTTCTCAAAACTGTTGTTTCCTGCGCCCTTCAGGACCTTAGAAACTTCATTATGATCACCAAACATCTTCATACTTAAATGAAACCATGCCATGTGACAACTAAAAAGAAATTTATAGAACATGTATCACACTTATAATCATGGTATAAGTCATTAAATCATACCCCCTATCTCAAACAAAAGAAAGTTTTTTCCTCACCAAATCAACCTGCCAAATAATTTGTTTCCAAATGTTAGCTCATAAAATAAAATACACATGAACATTAAATACTTATCCAAGTGGATTAATTGGATTATAAAATTATCTTTATAAACATTCTAGGTGATAGGAATCATCACACAATTCATGTCATGCTTCAACCAACATTCAAAAATTCCACAAAAGCATAGATCTTGTTCTGACACTGGCCATAAAACTTATTATCTGAAATAATTCGCTTAGAAAACTATATTGAATTACCTCATCATAAGACAAATATCATATCACTATAAATTTCTATGAATATTATTTCTAACACATTTTTAATCATCTCAAAAATCTACTTGTAGCTCCAGATATGACCATTTTAGTGAACACTGCTTTTTAAGGCCTCAAAATTGTCCTTTGACCAGTCAACATGAATGGACCTCATTTGACCATGTACTTGCATGAAAATATCCTAAAACCTCCATGGAAATAAATATCAGCTCACATATATTCCATAACATCAATTTACCTCATACCTGATTTGGACAACCTTGTCCCAAAACACTCTTCTTCAGAAAGTGACTTGTTTGAGTGGGGCCCACTCATCACCATGACCTCAACCATACCTTTATGGAAAGATAAGAGAGTCATATACATCATAAAATCATAAATTTTTATGAATAAATAAAAAAAAATTCACTATACCTCTTATTCTAGAATTTTTTCTTAGTTAGGGTTTAACTAGGGTTTTAGATCACTTTATCTTCTTAACATTCATTCATAAAACCTTGAAAATTAAATGGACTATTTATTTTTTATAAACCTTATATAATCACCATAGAAACATCCCTGAAAATCACAATTTTCCATGCAAATCACACACTTCATGGTGAGCATCAAAAGTCCCAATTCGAGCTAGATTTAAACTAGATTTTGACCATGTCTCACAAAAACTGTCATAACTTAGAAAATACACCTCATGGAAACCTGAAATTTTTCTCAAAGAACAATGACACATCACAATAACATATTAAATTATCATAATGTCATTACAATAGCTCAAAATCTCCATCCTATCTCATTTTCATAGCTTCACCTTAGGGTTTTGCACTATAGAAGCTAGGGTCAACTGAAAGAACATTGTAACACATCATGAAAGCACTCAAAATGACCCAAAAATACCTGGTATATGATGATACACCTTAATACATGCATAAATGAGCTCATATGGCTACATACCTCAATCTCATACCTCCTAACATGTATACCTACTCCAAATGAGCACCTATAACAAAGTGAATCACATGTATCTACACCATACCACTATTGTGAGTTCCCAAGCACACTAAAACCTGTTATCCATCATTTCAACATGATTATAAAGCATCCAAGAAGCTCATACTATCGTGTAGCAGCACTTAGGCACTTGAATGGGCTTGTAAGAGCAAGAAATCCTCACTGAGTTTCATTGTATCATCATGAACACACATGAACCATCATGTCAACATCATACACAACATCATCTAGCCATACTCCATCATCCAATTTTTCATTAATGTAGTTTTTCATCAATGATAACACCTATAGGACCACATGCAAACAATCTCCCCCTTTTTCATTGATGGAAAACTACTTGAACTTCTCCCCATTTTTACATTGATGAAAAAGGCATACCTGTAGCAACATATCTTTCACCCACCTCCACTTCATAACATCATGGTTGACTCCTTTAGAAACATACAAAGATCCAAGGACCTATAATCAGCTACCAACTAGCTCCTCCTGATCTTATACTCCTCATATTTGCCTTTAACAACTCTCAACACCAACTTCGAGGACTCTCTTATGCTCAAAAATGTCATTTTGCCTCTAAGTCCATCATAATTGAATTTAGGTCTACTTGTTCCTGAAAAACCTTTTTAGTTCCAAAAAAACAAACTTCTCAAGGCTTTAATCTCATCATAATCATGCAAATAGTTCCTCAAATGCTCCCCCTGAGCTTATACAATCCTAATCTTACTGAAAAAGAAAAAATGTAGCATATTACCTTGCTTAAATGTTGTGTAGAATCTCAAATAATTTTTCACAGTCTCTGAACTGATATTTCAATATTCTAGACCTCTTTTCATGTCATTTTAAGCTTCTTGACATGATTTCAAACATAATTGGATCTCAAAATTGTTTGTCTTATAAATAAACTTGCAAACATTCATCTATTATGCCTTATATGTCTCCATGGCACCTAGAACACACTCTCCACTTGATCAGGGATCTAGATTGCCTCCCCTTATCTCAAAAAAATGATATAGACCTATAACTAGTCAAAATTTTCTCTTCAAACTTGTACTTTACCTTTTCCATATTCTTGAGTTTTATGAGTTACTTCATCCTTCTTGCCACCTAGTGAACTTGAAACAGAGACTTTAAAGACTCCCCTACCTTTAAGGTCTTTAACAATCCTTACATCTGCATACCTTAGTATCTCTTATAAGAGCATTTATGCAGACACGGGGCTCTTTCCTATCCTGCAACACATCATTGTGTGCTCTGTAAAAGATTAGTTCAACACAAAAACATTCTTTTCATACCTTCTAACATATCTTTCCATGATTTCCTATAACAATTTCTTCAAGGAAACAAACATCATGCTTGGATCACAATAGCATTCCATTTTGTTCACTGAGACACTTGAGTGGCTATACTTATACCTCTATCAGACCTAAGCAATATTTCATTCTTACACTTTCTCTCTTAACCTTGCAACACTATTTCACAGACTTTTTCACTTCTTTTACAGATTAGTAGGCACTCATTTCTTTTTTCCAAACATTCATATATGTATTTTCAAATTTTGAGCATGTGTGCTTCTCTATAGAACATTCTTCATAACAACCTTTGACAAAAGCTTCAACAAACTTGTTACATACTACCACTATTAAGGGCCACAAAATTCATTGGCACTACTCATATTTTGTATCAAATAACACACTAACTCAGGCATTTATGTCCTTATTACCTAGACTTAACAACGTTGTACACAACCAAATATGGCATACCTAGCCTTGATGAGTCACTTTGAGGCCTGCATTCTTTAATACTAGGATAAATAAATATTGAATTTTTCTTGAGTAAGAATAGAGATATTTTCATAAAGGAACACACTATGATAGTCCTTAACTATTGTATTTTACATTTGCATTATGAAGACAAAAATACTTTGACTTTTTTATCTCAACTTGTAGTGAGAATGCTAATTTTCTCCCTATGCTTCTTTTGATGCTCCAAGACCTTATGAAGGATTTTTTGTTGCCCTCAAAATCCCCCACTCCTTTTTAAGTCAAATTCAAAAAATTTGAGCTCACGCCCTCCAGAAGTGTTCAAGTAAAGCTAGAAGTCTGAAAAGATAGAGAAAGTCATGCTTTGAAATTATTTAAACTTTCCAGTCTGCATGTTTTAATAAGTTTTCCATTTTCCTGTTGAGACGTGTGAAAATTTTATTGTTGTCCTCATCTAAATGAAATTGTCAATCTTTCTATGGCCATGGATCATCTAACCTTGTATTGTTTTTTATTCCTTGGTTTGCGAAATAAATTTGAAAAGTGGGCGTGAAATGGTGGAGTTTTCTTCTTCTCTACATTTTTCCACAGTCATGAATGATGGGTGTTTTCTCTCCCATCAAATTTTTACCCCATTATCCATGGGTACATGGACATATCTAATTGGAGGTGGGCCGGTAGAGCAATTTACATTTTTTAGCCTTTTTGTAAAAAGGGCTAAAAGTCATAAAGTGACCCGCAGCTCCGATCATGCTATGAGGAAAAAGTCAAATGTTGAGCCCGCATTGAAAGTCAAAGTGGGGAAGCGGGTCAGCGGAGAACTTTGAGGTTTTGAGCCTTTTTCATTAAAGTGGCTTAAAGTTAAAAAGTGACCCACAACCCCACCCACGTTGGGTAAAAATTCAAATATTAAGCCCATGTCAAAAGGTCAAAGCGGGGAGGTAGGTCGGCGGAGAAATTTGTGTTTTTGATCCCGCATTGAAAAAAGGTAAAATAATAAAAGTGACCCACAATTTTGTCTCCACTCAAGTAAGGCCACATGTCAAAACCATATCAAAAGCAGGAGAGCAGGCCAAAATGTTCCAAAATGCCATTTCTCCAAAATTCACAAAATGCAAAAGGCATCCTCCACGCCCGCTCCAATAAATTTCTCCCATGTGGATGACTATGGTTTAAATTTTCAAAGGCAAGATGAATGGTTCAAATTCAAAGTTACAAAATGAGTGCAACGGTTGCATTATGGAAAGTCTAGTTTTTCTTGTCATTGGCTTTTCTTCGCGAATCAAGAATATGAATGGACGCGAAGGATTGAAAATATTGTAAAGCATTTCTTTCTAACAAAGAAGAAGTTGTAACCGTTTCTTACAAGATATTTAATGGATTCTTCAATCCTTTGTAAGGGGTTGGTGATTGATCTTGTAGACTCGAGAGTGCATTGTACCTGGAGAAAGCAAAGGAAATAGCCATTTTTCTTCTAATTTCCTTCATTCTCAAATTTCTTCCATTCCCACATTATGTACAACTTTTATTTAAGCATCAATACAAGAAGAAGGAGTTTGTATCCTCTTTGATGAGGATATTTTAGAAACTTTGAGTTCACAATCTTATCTCGTCTTGTTGCCATTTGCAGGGTTGTTTTCTTCTCATAAATGCATGTGTTAAAGTTTCTAACTAATGTGTGCAGGAATATGATTTCCTACCTACAACATTAGTTTCCCTATCTCATTTCTCACTCCCTTCCCCACTTTTAGACAAATTCTTCCCTATCAAGATATTGCTAGCTTTGCCACAGGGTCAGTGGAGTAACCCTGTTGGATCCCCAACCGAAAGACCACTACAAAAATCCACGTTTTCTCTCACATGCATATACGGAAGTTGCACCGGTTAAGTAGAGGGACATAGACTCCCAGAGCATTGGCAAGGAATTCACAAATTTTTCCACCTGAAAAATTCCCTCGCCAACATTTTTTGGTGTCCATCATGGGGCATATTTAGTAGCATTTGCTCCTGATTACGACCGTAAGATCAGAAAATTAAAAATTAAAAAAAAAAGAGGAATTTTTTTGTAATTCAAATGGCTATATGAGTCACGTGGATTCAAATCATGGCTATTCTGGGAAACCCTCTTGTTGAAAGACCTGAATTTCTCTTCCATATCTAAGAAGCGGCTGCTTTAGATTTGAGGGAAGCTATCTGGCATAATAGATAAAGTGTCAATCACTACTTCATTGCCATGAGAATTCTTGACATTGAAGAAGAATGCACTACAGAATTGGAGAGGCAAAGAAAAATTTTGGCACCACAAAGAAGAGCATAGATTTTCAAGTTGGTGGATAAAAGATTCACCTGGCTATAGAGACAAGGAGGACAAAATGATCCCATTTTTTAGGAACTTTAAAGGAGACAAGAGCCACTTGGAATCTAGAGGCTTCCTTTTCAAGCAACCGGTCACGTTAGGAACCTGTTTCCAATCCTTTAGATGGTGAATTTTCATACATCAATGAGAACCTTGTAGAATTCACTAACGTGAAGACCAAAGAAGAAGCTAGAGAAAGAGAGGTGAGATTTGACGAAGAAATAAGAGCTCAACTCGAAAGAAATTGAGAGACTTCAAGCCGAGGTAGATAAATAAACAGTAGCAGAAGTCGTAGCCGTAGCAAGGTTGGAAGCTAAAAATAGAAATAGAAGGGGGATCATGATTGTAAGGCACGTAGGCCTAATGTACCATGGGGAGGAAACACTGGTCCATTGGCTTTTTCTCAACCACTCCATGAGCTACCGAGAGGCTTGAGAAAAAACTTCCCAAAATTCAAAGGGGATGGTTCTTAACTCCCTAAAGAGCATGTAGTAGCATTTATCATTGCTTGCAGTGTGTTGGGTATTTAGGATGAAGATGTGTCAGTCTGACTCTTTGTGGAGTCACTTCAAGAGAAATTTGTTGAATGGTTCTACATGCTACCCCTAAGGTTCGTCACATGTTGGGAGGATATAAGAATTACATTCAAACACAGGTTCAAAAGCACATAATATTGTAAAGATATTTTGGTCTAATTTGTACAAATGAAGAAAGAAACCTTTGAGTCAATGAGGGAATTTGAAGCAAGATATAACAAAGTGATAAGAAGAATCCCTGAAGATGTGGTGCCTCCTGAAAATAATTTGAAGAGATTCTCCATTAGCATCTTGCCATCAGAAGTAGGTTTCTTCCTTAGAATAACCCAACGAAGAACATTAAGGGAAGCTCAAGACCATGTAATATAAACCAATGATGATCTAATCTTTTCTGGTAAAGTGAAAGACCCAAATTCAAAACAAATGGGTTAGAATTAAAACTCAGTCACCATGGATCCAATGTTCCAAAAAAGGGCAAATGACTTGGTTGCCTTGAAGAAGTAGCTATCTCATATCACAATGCAGAATGCTTCAAGGAAACCAAACCCTCCAGATAGGCCAAGGACTGCTCCACCTCCTTGTTAGCTTGCTCTTGAAGTACCACCAGTCAATGCCATCTATGACACCAAAGAGTCGGAGGAGGAAGCAGAAATTGATGAAATTGAAGAAGAAAATATGGAAGACTATGAAAAATATCTTGAGGTCGAGGAATTTGATATCCACAATGGCATAATTGAGTACGTTGATGATGAAGATTAGGATGATGAAGAAGCTCCAATTTTCTCATGTGTTGTTTTCACTCGTGCACAATCCATGAAAGGTGCTTCATCCTTAACGGCTACGGTAAAGGATAAGAAGAATAAAGAAGATTCTCCCCTAGAGGTCACACAAAATAAAATCATTAGCAAAGGATCACCATTACCACCTTCTATAGACTTAGTCAAAGAAAAAATAGAGTTACTGGTTGTCAGGGATCATGCTACTATGCCAAGTAAGTCATCTAATTCTTATCCCAGCTCAAAAGTTGCTAAGAACAATTCTCCTTTAAATGTTGTTCCTACAAAAACATCTAAGGTTCAATCAAAAGCTACACCCAAAAAGGATAATTCAACACCCAAAGTAGTAAATCCTCTACCATGTAAATCTTCCTCCATTTCTTGAACCTCTTCCTCGCTCACCATAACCCCATTTGACTTTGTGGAACATGCAAGCAAAACCAAAGTCCAACTCTCATAAATAGAATACCTACAAACACACCTTGCCCAGTTTGACAGGTTCATTAATACAATTCATGGTGGTAACCCTATTAAAGGCTTACTACCCACACCATCCACACCACCTTCTCAAAACATGCTATCCCTCAGTTCCTCTAAAACCAATAGGGTTGAACCTTTCTACCTATCACTCCTCATTAAAGGCTTCCAGCTAAATAATTGTATCATAGATTTTAGTGCCTTAGACAATGTGATGCCAGCCAAAGTTACAAATTCTCTAAGCCTCACATTGACCCAGGTAAATGGCACCTACTACTCAATGGAATCCAAACAAGTTCAATTGGTAGGAAGAATCAAAAATGCACAGGTAGCACTAGTTGATTTTCTGGACAAGAAGGTGCTCTTAACCATACTGGTAGGGGACATCCCAGCATCCTTTGGTATGCTATTGAGTAGGAGTTTTTGCGGAGATTTGGGTGAAGAGATAAAAATGGATTCGTCATCTATAACTATCCTGGTAAAAGGTGAGATGAATAAGTTGTTACCAGTAAGAAATATGAAGTTCACAGTAGGAAAGTCTGATGATCCGAAAGTAAACATTCTCTTTCAAGATTGTGGGCTAGGAAACTACTTCCTCACATCAAAAAAAGAGGAGAACTTGCCACTTCTCATGGAGGAAGAGGAAGATCAAATTTGGACAATGAATTTGATGGTAGTCATTCCATTATGGGATCAGGAGTTGGTGTATTATTTTACTCACCTTCCAATCAGTTGTACCCATTTGCCTACAAGCTGCAATTTGATAATACAAATAATACTACAGAGTATGAAGCACTACTCTTAGGCATGAGTGTAGCAAAGGACATGGGAATCAAGAAATTGATATGTTGAGGTGATGCAAAGGTTGTAGTAAAGCAGGTCTACCAATAATATCAGGTGAAGAATCCAAGACTTCGACATTACAGAAACAGAGTGTGGAACTGCATCGAATCTTTTGATGCATTTTCCATTGAAGCTATTCCAAGGGAACAAAATGAAAATTTTGATTCTCTTGGAGTGTTAGCTTCCCTAGTGACACCTCATCCTTCTTTTGGTAAAGACAAAGTGACCATTGAAATGGTATTCAGGCCTAGTGTACCAGATAATGCAAATCATTGGCAAGTCTTCAATGATGATAACCAAATTCTATCCTTTTTAGAGAAAAGGGATAATTTCAATAATCTCTTCTTTGAAGGAGGTGAAAATCCACACCGAGAAGTAGTCCCAAAAGAAGAGAAAGAAGGAATTGAAGGGATTGATGATGAGGGAATAATCAAATTGAAAGGGAACAAAATTCCCAAAGGCCTAATCTCTTTAGAAGACCTCTTTGAAAAACATGACATATTCATTCAAGAGAAAGAAAATCAATCTTCTTGGTGCCCAGCTGATTTTGATAAAGAAAACATTGGTACCCCAGAGGAGCCAAGGATGGTTAATATTGGAAAATGTTTCTCTCCTAAAGAATAAAGAAGTTTTTTTGCATTACTCAAGAATTACTCAGATGTCTTGGCCTAATCTTATGATGAACTCATATCCTTCCAGCCAAAGGAAATGCATCACTCAATTCCTTTGAAGTAGGGTGTTAAGCCCTTTAGGTAGAAACAAATGCCGTACAACCCAAAGATTGTTGATACCATCAAGGAGGATGTAATGAAGATTCTTAATGCAAGGATCATCTTTCCCATCCACCATTCAACATGGGTGGCTAACATTGTGCCAATGCAGAAGAAGAATGGTGAAATAAGGATATGTGTAGATTTTCACAACCTAAACCAGGCATCACTAAAGGACAATTATCCTCTTCCTATCATGGACCATATCCTGCAAGAAGTCACTGGATCTGAAATGATTTCATTACTTGATGGATTCTCAGGATATAATCAAATCAAAGTGGCAGAGGAGGACCATACTAAGACAACCTTTACAACACCTTGGGGCACTTTTGCCTATAGAAAAATGCCTTTTGGCCTAATCAATGAGGGTGTTACATTCCAAAGGGCGATGGATTTGGCCTTCAAATATCTGAAGCATTGCATTGTCATATATCTTGACGATCTCAAAATATTTTCAAAGAAGAGGGGAGATCATATCTATCACTTGGAACAGGTTCTTGCAACGTGTCAGAAACATGGCATATCACTAAATCCAAAAAGTGCATTTTTGGAGTCACAGAAGGCAAGTTATTGGGACACATCATGAACAAACATGGATCACACATTGATCCTGAGAGGATTAGACCCATTCAAGAATTAGCCCTGCCCACAAGCAAGAAAGGAGTTCATTCATTCTTCGGAAAGGTGAACTTTCTTCGTCATTTTATGCCTTAGTTTTCTGAGTTGATGAAGCACATCACTTCCATGATGAAATCACAAGGAAAATTCAAATGGAATAATGAAGGGAAAGCAACATTTGAAGAGATCAAGAAATCCATTGCCAATGCTCCAACTTTTGTATCTCAAAATTTTAACAAAGTATTCATCATGTATTGTTATGCATCAAAACATACACTCTCTACCATTCTCATTAAAAAAATGATGAAGGCGTGGAAGCACCTATTACTTTCATGAGTTGTCCTTTAAAAAAGCATGAGCTAGAATACAGCCAATTAGAGAAGCATGCCTATACAGTGGTCAAAGCTATAAAAAACTTCATGTTTTACATCCTCAATTCCCATACGATGGTGATGGTCCCTGACAGTGAAATCAAGTCCATCTTGACACAACATGATCTCAGAGCTAAAAGAGGAAATTAGATTGTAAAGACTCAAGAATATGACTTGGAGATTTGACCCTCTAATTTGGTAAGGGGAAATGACTTGTGTAAGTTAATTGTTGAAGATGAAACACTCAAATTTCAACATGGCAAAGAAAATTACTCTTGCTCAACTTGTTCAAAAGACAACCCACAAGTTCTCTTTGTCACCGCTACTGACAAGTGGTATGTTGATGTTTCCTATTACCTAACTTATGGATAATGCCCTCCCCATCTTGATTATAAGAAAAGGAGAACACTCAAGATGAAGGCAGATAAATTTGTAATCTGGAATCATGTACTTTACAAAAGAGGCCTGGATGGTTGTTTCCTCAGGTGCGTAGATAAAGAGAAACAAGAAAAGTTTCTTAAAGCATACCATGACCAAGCATGTGGTGGACATTTTTTAACAATGGCCACTACACACAAGATCCTCTGAGGAAGTTATTATCGGCCCACCATCTTTGTAGACACTCAAGATTGGGTTTCTAAATGCAAATCATGCCAACAATTCATTGGAAGACCACAACTCATTGCATTACCACTCATGCCTGTGGTTATTGAAGAACCATTTCAACAGTGGGGGCTAGAATTAATTAGTGTTCTAAATCCTCACTCAAGCACAGGGCACACCTATGTACTCATAGAAATAGACTACTTCATCAAATGGGTGGAAATCATTCCGACCAAACAAGCCAACACTAAAACAATATGCAACTTCATCAAGGAGAATATATAGTCCATTTTGGAGTGCCACAAAAGATTGTATCAGTTAATGCTACCTATTTCTCTTCAAGAGAGATGACTAAGTTTTTCTATAGCTAAAGAATCTCCCTATCTCACTCTTCTGACTACTATCCATAAGGAAATGGACAAGCCGAATCAAGAAATAAGAACATTATGACCATTTTCTACAAGCTTATAAATGATAATCAAAGGAATTAGCACAAAAGGTTATACGATGCATTGTGGGTGGATAGGATCACTCCCAAGAAGGTAATAAGTATTTCACCATCCCAATTGTTGTTTGGAGTCGAAGTAGAAATTCCTCTCATGATCGAGATTCCAGATCTCAAGCTGCTATAAGAAGTATAAGGATTCCATTGACAAGAGGATCCTCTTTCTTGAGAAGCTGGAAGAAAATAGACTCCAAGTAGTGGATCGCATTAAGGATCACTAATTGAAAGTAAATAATATTTTTGATAAGAAGTCCAAGGAAAGATAATTCAAAGTTGGAGACTTCATCTTGCTATGGGACGAGAGAAGAGAACTAAAAGGCAGCCATGGAAAGTTTGATTCATTATGGCTTGGTCCATTCCAGATTCATGAATCTTGCAGCGAGAACACTTTTCTTCTCTCATATTTGGATAGAACACCACTGGAATTGCCTCGGAGTGAGTAATACTTGAAATTGTATCATCAGTGAAAGTGGGTTGTTCCCCTACCTTACACCATAGGTGTGTTTCCCTTTTTGCCGTGTGGTTTTTTTCCCCTTTTGTTGTGTGTCATATGTTTCCTTCCCATTGTGTGCTTGTGTGTTTCCTTCTTCTGATCTTTCTTTCTCAAATTTTTTCATGAATCTACAAGGCCTAATGGATAAGGCACTAGGAAACAAATTATAGGGTCTAGAGATTGATATTCTGGATTCCCATGTCATGTCTCCAAGCTAGATCTAGCTGTTGTCACCCTCAAAATCCCCCCCTCCTTTTTAATTCAACTTTTAAATTTTTGAGCTCACATCCTCCAAAAGTGTTCAAGTAAAGCTGGAAGTTTGAAAAGATAGAGAAATTCATGCTTTGAAATTGTTTAAACTTTCTAGTCTACACATTTTGATAATTTTTTTGTTTTCTTGTCTAGATGCGTGAAAATTTTATTGTTGTCCTCATCTGAATGAAATCATCAATATTTCTATGGCCATGGCTCATCTAACCTTGTATTATTTTCAATTCCTTGGTTCACAAAAGAAATTTGAAAAGCGGGCGCGA
Source organism: Taxus chinensis (assembly GCA_019776745.2). Taxonomy (NCBI): domain Eukaryota; kingdom Viridiplantae; phylum Streptophyta; class Pinopsida; order Cupressales; family Taxaceae; genus Taxus; species Taxus chinensis. The sequence goes on from CM034152.1 coordinate 118,944,740, forward strand.
AATGGTGGATTTTTCTTCTTCTCTGCATTTTTCCACCTTCATGAATGATGGGTGTTTTCTCTCCCATAAAATTTTGGCCCCATTATCCATGGGTACGTGGAAATATCTAATTGGAGGTGGGCCAGTGGAGTAATTTGTGTTTTTTAGCCTTTTTGTAAAAAGGTCTAAAATTCATAAAGTGACCCGCAGCTCCAATCATGCTATGAGGAAAAAGTCAAATGTTGAGCTCGCATTGAAATTCAAAGTGAGGAAGTGGTTCGGTGGATAAATTTGAGGTTTTTATCCTTTTTCATTAAAGGGGATTAAATTTAAAAAGTGACCCATAACCCCGCCCATGCCTGGTAAAAATTCAAATATTAAGCCCATGTCAAAAGTTCAAAGCAGGGAGGCGGGTCGGCAGAGTAATTTGTGTTTTTGAGCCCGCATTGAAAAAAGGTAAAATTATGAAAGTGACCTACAATTATATCTCCACTCAAGTAAGGTCACGTGTCAAAACCATATCAAAAGTGAGAGAGCAGGCCAAAATTTTCCAAAACGCCATTTCTCCAAAAGTCACAAAATGTAAAAGGCATCCTCCACGCCTGCTCCAGTAAATTTCTCCCACGTGGATGACTCTGATTTAAAGTTTCAAAGGCAAGATGAATGGTTCAAATTCAAATTTACAAAATGAGTGCAACAACTGCATTATGGAAAGTCTAGTTTTTCTTGTCATTGGTTTTTCTTCACGAATCAAGAATCTGAACAGACGTGAAGGATTGGAAATATTGTAAAAAATTTCTTGCTAACAAAGAAGAAGTTGTAACTGTTTCTTGCAATATATTTAATGGATTCTTCAAGCCTTTGTAAGGGGTTCGTGATTGATCTTGTAGACTCGAGAGTGCATTGTACTTGGAGAAAGCAAAGGAAATAGCCATTTTTCTTCTAATTTCCTTCGTTCTCAAATTTCTTCCATTCCCACATTATGTACAACTTCTATTCAAGAATCAATACAAGAAGAAGGAGTTTTTAGCCTCTTTGATGAGGATATTTTTGAAACTTTGAGTTCACAATCTTATCTCATCTTGTTTCCATTTTCAGGGTTGTTTTCTTCTCATAAATGCATGTGTTAAAGTTTCTAACTAATGTGTGCATGAATATAATTTCCTACCTGTAACATTAGTTTCCCTATCTCATTTCTTACTCCCTTTCCCACTTTCAAAAAAAGTCTTCCCTAGCAAGATATTGCTAGATTTTCTGTAGGGTCAATGGAGTGCCCCTGTTGGATCCCTGACCAAAAGGCCACCATAAAAATCCATGTTTTATCTCGCATGCATATACGGTAGTTGCACCGGTTAAGTAGAGGGACATAGATTCCTAGAGCTTTGGAAAGGAATTCACAAATTTTTCCATGTGACAAATTCCCTTGCTAACATGATTACAAATGTACCTCAAGAAAAATTCTTATACTCATAAATTTTGCAACAAACCACCTTTATATCCTCAATTTTTGAACCAACAAACCCCTTAATATGTATTGTGTACTTACACTGATGAAGAATTATAAACCTCTATCTCTGAATTACATTTTTGTAGTATATCTTATTTGTGCTTACATACTTCTCCCTTATTTTCTCAAAAATTTCTTTGTCTATTGTAGCAGATGATGACCTTGCAAGGTTATACTAATTACATAAGACTTCATGTATCATGAACTCAACTAAATTATGATTGTAGATTCCCTTTTTCATGTTATTACACAAATAGTGTCATCTTAGCAGACCTGTGATAATAACTCTCCTTAACACTAGGCCTTGATTACTTGCATGAGTAAAAATTTTCCTCCAATACCATGCACAGACATAGGGCCTTGATTCTTTCAAATACCATAGCTTTTGAATATTTTGACCTTCATCAATAGTATCAAGATAAGTTCAAGGACACCTATATGCATACATACCTGAGAAGAAGCATGCTCTTCTTCTAGTATACTGTGATCAATTTAGCATACTTCAAGTCCTTTATACCTTTTCAAAAATGCATGTACACACTCATTAATGTCTCATAACCATCAAAAATTCATTGTATCAATTCCATACCTGAAGGATTACAATGTTGACTTGTAGAACATACTTTCTTTCTCATGGAGTCACTAGAGGACAACCCAAATTTTGTTATAACACAGAATATCAAATTCTTACAAGTTTAGAGAACATAATTATTATATTCATGCCTATATGAGTACTTTTGATGCTCAAATCAATTGAAGATTGATTAAATTCACTAACCATACATTTTATTTGTCATCAATTTCACTTTCTCAGTCCACAAACCCTTATGATAATAGGAATCAACCACAACTTTCAGATAATTTACCTTTTCAATAATATCATACTTGAAATGGATACCCATTTTTCCATATTATCATGAAGACATCTCACCAAATTTGCACTTTCTCTCTTTAGCAATTAGGCCTTCTTCATTCACACTTTCAATCCTATTATACTATCAATATTTCCCATGAATTTAGACATAATTATTACTTAAAACCACATGCATCCTTTAGTCCTATATGTACAAATTTTTAGCACTTGATACCATTATTTGAACCATCAAAACTCACTTTCCACCTATACCACTTTTAAAGAATATTTGAAACTAGTCATCACATAGGAAATTTAAGAGTTCTCAATTATTTTAGTTTCATGGACTCAAATGTGATTACCACTACTGAAATAGCATACCTTAAACTCCTTAGCACTCATGGATATTATTTAGAGGCAAGTATAGAACTTACACATGAAACCACCTCAAATTTTCCTTATTTCCTTTCATTGCACATATCTCTTCTATCATACTAAATGATCAAACCATCACACATGATAACATACAAACATCTCCAATAACACTTGTCAGATTCATTTGCACTATTTGAGACCCATGAAACAAGACCCAAAGACTGACTCAAACCAAGACTCATGCCCATACCACTTATAATGACCAAGACACCGTTTATAAAGAGATTAAACCCTCTTAGACCTTTGAAAACCATTAACTTTCTACTAAACTACATTCATAGCTTCACTTAAATCAAGGATAAATATGCACACTTGAAAATTACCTTTACCATTTATGAAAAACTCTAATGCATGAATTGACTCAGACTAGATATCTTGGAGTATCACATACCATAGACACATTAATAATTGTCAACAGCTAGCACAGACTGAGAGAGAGAGAGCCTTTCACAAATGTCATGACATAACCAACAACCTATGTGACCCAAACTTGACTCTTGCACCAACTGGTTCAAGTTCAGAATGACAAAGCTTCATGAAAATGCAAACAATAACTTTTAAACACACTCAAACCTCGTATGATACATATAAAATGTGATTAAGCTAAACATGATATGAGAAATCATATGAACATACAATACCATGCACAAGAACATGAAATGACACACCTTAACCTTATGGAGGACACACATTTTGACTCAGACATCGGTTTCCAACCGAAATCTGCGTGTTACAATTTAGGCAATTTTTTTACCTTTTTGAAGCATTTTTACAGGTATATGAGCAAAAATGACAGACAATGATTAAAAAGTAATTGACTATTACTTTTTAACTCCATTTTACGTACATACGACAATTTCCATCACAATGACTCTTCCTCTGACGATCAAAGAATTACATGTTACACCTTTTCTTCCATTAAGATCTGCTCTTGACAAATAACACTAAAATCTTTCTTAGACTTTTAACACTATATCCTTGAACAATTTTAATATTTGAATTCTAGGATTTTGAATAGATCCAAAATAAATGACACAAGATTGACTATTTTGACTCTACTAACAAACATTGATAACACTAATGGTAAATGGCTCTTTGCAACATGAACAACTTTTTTATAGTTGTAACACACCACTAAATTATTCCTCATGTAGCTCTCAACTTGTGACAATACCTAAAGAACTAGACTAATGCATTTTTTATTTAATATGAGGCTTTCTTATGGCATATTAAAAACAACATGATCATATCCTGTTTTGCAAACTCTGTAGGCTTGGTGATTATGATTGTCAACTCACGTGAATTATTAATGCAGCGATTGCTATAATAGCCTTATAAACTCTCGTTAGCTATGAACACATGCATGGCACGAATAACAATTGAGGCATTGAAATACAACTCACACTTTGAAGATCATTAGTGTATGTCTAATGTCAGATTTGAAATCACATTCTGCATCATGAGAGTCTTATTATTGGTGCTCTCATAGCGCTGCTCACTTCACCACGTCCTTATTGCATTAAACCAGCTTCTCTTGCTTCATGGCCAATTCTGTTGAGCAGCATCTGATGGAGGATGAAACTCAACTGTCTCTTATCACCAGTCGGCATGCTCCCTGATCTCTCAAGATATCAGTCAAGAGCATTGGTACTTTCTTATGCAACCTGAGTGGAAAAGGCTTGGATGATCAGATACCAAGCTCGGCTTGGATCTGAGTACCCTTGAATAAACTTCCATTAATCTGCTTTTGTAACAGTTGTCTGCAGTACAAACAGCTCGATCTCATTACCAAATGGTTTTCCCGAAACTTAAATCGAGATACTTTACCTTCATACCTGCAGATGTTGTCGATTGACTGCTCTTTTCTTGCAGGAAACAAAAATTGTACACTTCTTACACAAAATAGATCTGTCTGCATCAAAACGATCACACTCTATAGAGGCTAAAGTATCAGATGTTTTGTTCAATTGATGGAGCTTAAGTTTCAGAGTGATTGGAACTGCAGGAAGATGGCCTGTGTGACATCATGGAACGGTATTAAAGAGGCACAACTTAGATGTAAGAACCAGATGATAAGACATATGCTAATGAAACTTCCACGCTCAGCTCATCTAGAAAGGACAAAATTAATACATGTTTGTAGGTAAAAAGATAACAACCATCGTTTCCAATATCGCAGACTTAGACCTGACTCAGGATATCATCATACATGACACACCAGCTACTATGTATAACCCAAAGACAATTGATTGAGGTCATTTACTATAAAAACGTGACTGAATGTCCCTTCAGTAAGGAGAATTATTAAGGCCACACATTGCAGGTCTGTATCAAAGCTTTGGATAATGTTTGAATGCAAGACTAGTCATGCTCATGTTCATCGTGATCTTCCTTCTTGCTCTAAGGGAGGAGCAAGACTGTTACACACTAGTACAAAATGCCACAAGAAGGTACCACATTTAAAAGCAAATATATGCAAACTTAAAGTATAACCTACCAAATCCAAGCTCTCAATCCATTGGGGTGGTCAAAACAAATAGCTACGGTTGCATCCTCAATCTCAATAGTAGCTACATCATCCTTCACCTTATTTCTACAAGTATTCATTTGATGCTCTGATATGCAAATGTGCTAATCTTGGTCAGAGTTTTAGATCACCTAATCTCAACTCATAGACAGTCAAGGTACTATTGTAAGTTCTTCAATATTTCAAGAAAGACAAATCATTTAATTCATCTATGAGAGTATACATTTTTATATCACAATGACTTCCTATGAATGAGTGAGTCACTTAGCTAATTTTTCAATAACCACATATCTTCTCAACTAATCCCTATTCCATGTTACTCTCACAAATTTCTTTGTCCAACCCTAAGTAGATCTGCAGCAATGGACTATTCATAATGGTGAACTGAACTCACATTCACAACTGAACTCTACAGGTATGACATATTAATAATGAGTTACCTTTATAGTCAACTCATCAAAATAGGACTTGAATATTAATCCCATGCTAAACTACAACTAACTATGAGTTGTCACTAACAATTACATTTCCCATCACACATATTCTCCATATGAAACATAATTATGATGATCACCAAAGGCCATAGAATATCCGTTCATATTCATCCTTGACTGCTTGACTAGTTATTTGAGTGATAGGATGAGTATAGTCCGTATTCTATAGTCTGTCCAATCATCGGACCCTTGGTGACATAATGTAGGTGCATGGGGCATCCTTGATCCTCTAAGATTCATTGTTTTGATTTGATCAGATTACGTAGTTAGGGGTTGAATAATGCCTATGATTCTTATATTCAAGGCATTTTGTGAGGTTACTATATGTCCTATCAAGTTGTCAAAGCTATACATACAGGAGGATTAACTAATCTTCGAGAATCTGATTGTTTGGAAGCACAATGGACTGAGGGGGGGGGGGTGAATCACTCCTTGACAAAGTTAACTTACAATTTCAAATTGTTTGCTTAAACCATTAACCAGTTAACCATCCATTAATGTGTGCATAACATCATATAACATACATGTCAATAAAGCATGAACAAGAGAAGCTAACACCATAACACAAGATATGTAAGTGAGAAACGCTCAAGGGGAAGAAAAACCCACTGAACACTTCGCCGATATTACTCACAACAAAGACTCAAGTGAATATTACACATCACAGTATATTTCTTTAGTGAGACACCAACCACACAAAGAGCACTAACCCCTAAAACCTTGTTGATATTACACACAACAAGAGACTTACATTAATATGACTCAACACACAATATTTTGATTAAGTATGACCACTAAAAAATATCTTGATACCACAGCTGATATTGATCCAAAGATTTAGCTCCAAACCCTTTCTCAAACCCTAGGTCTTCAACTTACACAATATAAATCGTTCTTCACTTCTAAATGCTTCAAAATCTTACACACATGATTTCTGATATTCCTCGCCCTATGAAACACTTGATATGATCTCAATTCATGATCATACACTTGAAAAATAAACTTACTTAGGTCGTACACCTTGCACACACACAACTATGCTTTTATAATCTCCTCTTGATTTAAAATTAAAAAAAAAAAACCTTTTCCCTCCTTTAGATCGACCCATACATCAATTAAAAATCCCAAATTTGAATTATAATAGTCACAAGTGACCCAATTAGGTCGTCCTAGTTAAAAACCTCATTACATGTTCCAAAATTGGCTCAAAACCCCATGGGCACAAAGATAAAAATTCTCTTACATCAAGACCATACTTATTCATGACATATGAAACCTTACACATGATTAAAATGTCATTTAACATTCATAAAAGGTCACAATTTAGCTCAACCAATCAAATTATTTCATTTAATAGGCCTAGTACTCTTTGTATTTCTCAAAATTATTGTTTCCTACACCCTTCAACACACTGGAAACTTCATTATGCCACCAAATCACTTCAACTCAGACAAAAAATTCCATGTGACAACTAGATGGAATTTATAAAACATTTACAACACATCTAATCAAGTTAGAAGCCTTGAATCAACCACCTGATAAACACATAGTCACTTTTGTCCTCATCAAATCAACCTGCCAAAAACTTTGTTTCCAAAGATTAGCTCATAAAAAAATTATGGAAATTAAATAATTATAAATGGATTCATTGGATTCCAAATTCATCTATGTTCACATTCCATGTGATATCAAGAATCACCCAATCTATCTCCTGCTTCAATTAACTCAAAACTTTCATAAAAATAGATCATGTCCTACACTGGCAATAACCTTCTTATCTAAAGATTGACCTAGAAAATATATAAAAACACATCATTATGATACAAATATTATATCACTTGGAATATCTATGAATATTATTTCTAAAACATTTTGAATCATCTCAAAATTTCACCTATAGCTCTAGATATTACCATTTTACTAAAAACTTATTTTTAAGGCCTCAAAACTATCCTTTGACTAGTCAACCTGAATGGACCTCATTTGACCATGTACATGCATGAACATGTCCTAAAACATACATGGACATCAATATAAGCTCACATAAATTCCATAATATCAATTTATCTCATACCTCATTTGGAAAACCTTGTCCCAAAACACTCTTCTTCAGAAACTAACATGTTTAAGTGGGGCCCACTCATCACCATGACCTCACCCATATATTTATAAAAATATAATAGATTCCTATACATCATATAACCATAAATTTTTATTAATAATTCAAAACTAGGTCACTATACCTCTTCTTCTGCAAGATGCTCCTAGTTAGGGTTTAACTAGGGTTTTAAACCACTTTATCTTCTTAACATTCGTTCATAAAAACTTGACAATGAAATAACCTCATTATTTTTGTGAAACCTTATATACTCACCCAAAAAAATCCCTAAAATCCACAAGGTACCATGCAAATCACACACTTCAGGGTGAGCATCAAAATTCCTAATTTGAGCTGGATTTGCACTAAATTTTGACCCTATCTCACAAAAAATGTCATAACTTGTAAAATACACCTCATGGAAACCTGATTTTTTTCTCAAAGCACCATGACACATAAAACTAACATAACCCATTATCATAATTCCATAACCATACCTCAAAATCTCCATACTATCTCATTTGTATAGCTTCACCTTAGGGTTTTACACTGTAGAAGCTTGGGTCAACTGAAAGAGCACTATAACACATCATGAGATCAGTAAAAATGACTGAACCATACCTATTATACCATTATACACCTTACTACATGCATCAATGATATGATATGGCTCCATACCTCGATCTCATACCTCCTAGCATACATACCTGCTCTAAATGAGCACATGTAATAAAGTGAATCGCCTTTATCTTCACAATACCACTATGGGTAGTTCCCAAGCACACTCCAAACCTATTAAAAATAATGTCAACATGCTTCTTAATCATCCAAGAGTCTCATACTATCATGTAGCATCACCTAGGCACCTGAATGGGCTTACAAGAGAAAACAATCCTCATTGAATCTCATTGTATCATCATGAACACATCTGAACCATCATGTCAACATCATACACAACATCATTTGACCCTAATCCATCATCCACTTTGTCATTAATTTGGTTTTGCATCAATGGAAACACCTATAGGACCACATTCCATAAATTATTGATAGCATCTCCTTCATCTTGTTAAATTTCAGCATTATATGGAAGGTCTTCATTCATGAAGGAGGTATTTTAGTGATCTGTAACATTCATGGCCAGCTGCTCACACAATTCTTTACTCCTTACTAGTTTTGTGGCCTTGATAGTCACATCATACTCTATTATTTTAGTCACTCATCCAACTCTTTTCTCACTTATTTTTGCTCCCATGATATAGTCTCTCACACTGGAATGTGAGACTAAAACTTTGATGTGATTATTAGCAATCATACTCTTGAAATTATTTAGATATATCATGATGGAAAACACCTATTTTTCAATTTTATTATACTTTAATTCATAGTCCTTTAGCGTTTGACTGAAGAAGGTCATTGGTTGCTCCAATCCTTGATCATTTTGTTGAGTCAAAACAACAACAATGTTAGATTCAGCTCCAAATGCATATAAGATGAAATTATTAGCGTAGTTAGGATTGACAAGTGTAGGAGCTTGAGAAATCTCTTGTTTAATATTAGAAGAAATCTCTTTCCCTTCTATTGTCCATTTGAAAATTGAATCCTTCTTAAGCATAAGAGTAATAGGCCTGACCAAATTTAAAGTAGAAAGCACTGAAGACAATGGCTAACTCTAGAAAAATCGTGAAGAAGACATGATTCATGAATGCGAGAAGAGAGGAGAGAAGGATAGGGGAGATAGCAAAATATGGGGGCAGTGACAGAGGAGGGTATCGATCTCCCTTGGACATTCAGTCAGTGGATGGGCATGGGTGAAATCTATGCCCTAACCATAAAAACGGAAAGGAAAATTTCAATATGGCAGTTGGGTGTGTTTTTAGAGGAGATGGTGAAGCGTCCAAAGATAGAAGAGATGCATAGGGTTGTGGGAGCTTCAAGATGGGGGTATCTTTCAAAGTTGTCCTTGGTAAAAATGAAGGTAATACGGTAGGTAATCAGGCATATTTGGTGAATTTAGTTGAAGAAATCCCATCGCTGGTAGTCAATCACCTAGAGGTGGAAGAATATTATCAAAACCTATCTACAGATTTATACCAATGGATTTTTCAAAACTGGACAAGAAGTGTGAAATATTCCTTTGTTCCAGAGGTTTTCTTATGGTTCATTTTAAGGAAGCAGAGGATTATCCGCAGTGCCTGTCAGAAGGACCATTGTTCTGGGGTAACACTGGTTTATTTCTTACTCCTTAGTTCCCTGAATTTTCTCCGAACACTCTTTTGATCTCAAAAACACTGATTTGGGTGAGACTACCAAACCTTCCTCTACACCTTTGGTATGCACTGGAAGATATTGGAAATTTTTTGCGAATATTTATTAAACAAGACTTGGATAGATCTCATGCGGGCCTATGTTCCTTCACTTGCATATGTGTGGAAGTTGATTTGAGTAAAGAGCTGTCAAATTGAATTAATTTAAAATTTGGAAATTTTCAACATTCATAATCTTTGGATTAAAAAATATCGCATTCTATTGTTGAATCTATAGAAACCCTGGTCATTTGCAAGCATCATGTCCTTTGAAAAATAAATCAGTTAAGAAAAGTGGCTCAACCTTGAGCAAAGATTGGGGTTCTTTAGATCCGGATTTAGTGGATGTTGTGAATTTCAAGGAGGATCCTTGCAATTTTAGTACCGAGAATAAGGTTGAGGAAAGTGTGGAAAAATAAAAGATAGATACAGTCTAGGATTCTCAGTGGATTATAGTGGTTAGCAGAACAAAAAAGGGGGATTTCTCCTACCAAAACAGATTCAGATCTTGAATCCCCGTCAGATAATCAAATAACATTAGAAAATCCAGGTGATATTCCACTCATAATTTCAGCAATGAATGGCAAGTGGCAAGAGGTAAAGAACATGAAATATAAAAAAGGCCACATGGGTAACATTGAAGACTATTTCCTTTCGCAGGAGGGGAAATATCGTATTTTTGGTTGTTGGTTTAAGCTCTATTTTTCATAGGATTTCTTTTTAATAATCAGGGGGTATAGGCCCTACTGAGTTTAGTAAAGTTTTAGAGGTTTTAGGCCCTACTTTGTATAGGGAATGGGTCCCTTCAGCCCACTTTCTCAATTGAAAAAATAAATAAAATAAATAGGCATGACCAAACCTGTAAAATTAAGAATAAATATCCTAATGAAGTTGATTTTTCCAAGGAATGACTTCAAGGATTTCTTGTGAGTTGGCAAGGAAAGAGACAAGATAGTTGAAATTATTTCCGGATCAATGGAAATTCCATCATTTGAAACAATATGCCCCAAAATATTTCCTCTAGGAACTGTAAAGTTACATTTATTTAGATTAAGAGATACCCCATTTTCCTAAAATCTTTCGAATACCTTCTCAAGATGACTGATATGATCGAATACTATGTTTTGAGAAAATGGTAATGTCATCAAGATAAACAAGAATGAATACATTTATATACCCTTTAAAAGCAATGTTGATTGTTCTTTTGAATGTGGCACTTGCTCTACACCTTTGGTATGCACTGGAAGATATTGGAAATGTTTTGGGAATATTTGGATAAATGAGCCAACAGTGTGCAGGGCATAGCCCCTCTTTGAGTCAGCAAAGCGAAACTGGTTTATTTCTATTCTACCAGCAGGAATCTGTGCAAGTCTCACAAATTCTACCTTCGGGGGTTTGGGATCTCATCCCAGTAGGGGTGTTTCCAACTGTGAAAAGAAAGGAAAGGAAGAGGGGATGAAGAAAGAGCAGGTCCGAAGGGAGAAAAGAAATGAATTCCAAAGCAGAAAGGTCAAAAGGTTTATGTTTTGGGATTGGTAGTAAACAGAGCCAAACCTACTTGCATAAACGAGCAAAGCAATACTGATGATAAATAAATGACAATAAAACAGAAGCAGATCCAACAGAATAAACACACAGATCTAACGTAAGAAAGATCCAATGCACATAACACATGTATTCAGCACAAAGTCTAAATATTGTATTAATATTTTCCTTCTGTTACAAAAAGCTCAAAGTATTTCCTTCTCACTTCTATTTTTCATCTGAAAGATATTCATCCATAATACAACAAGTATTGGGGTATTTATAGAAGAAGAAGAGAAAAGAAGGCAAAAAGGAGCCAACAACTTATCTACAAAGATATTTACAAAATATCTAAAAGTCATGTTGACTTTTTACAACTTGATGGATGACATCATCCCATGATGCAACATGGATGATATCATCATTTGTATCAACATACTTCAGATATTCTCGAAAACAAAGCCGAAGAAGAGAGAGAGAGAGAGAAGAAGAAGAAGAAGAAGAAGAAACTACTCGTCGTCGTCATCCTGCGGCTGAAAGGGGGTGGACTGCTTTTGTTGTTGCTCAGGTGACGAGATATGGAATTGAGAGTGGTATTCCATAAACTTGTTGATCATTGGCCCTAGCTGATCCTGGGAAGGTTCCTTGTGCCTATCACTGATCACCTCACAAGTTTCCCACTCATCTGTGAGTTTCTCGAGGAGCTTGGAATAGTCTTTTTCTGCTTCAATAAGTAACCCAATGAAGTCTTGGCAGGCCAGCAGGTTATTGATAGACTCTGCGTCAAAAGTGACCTCTGGCCCCATCCCTTGAGAAACGATCTCTTTAAAGATCTAGGTGGTTTCATCAGCTTTCCTTAAAGTGAAGGAAGGAGTAAGTAACCCTGGCGACATGTTAAGAATGATCCGTTCCATTTGATGCATCGCGTCCAGGGCTTCTTCCTTCACTTTGTCAATCTTTTCTAAGACAAATTCCAGCTGATCCACCCGGTAGTCCAGAGTGGACATGATTTTGTTGAGGGCCCTGGGATGGCCGAAGACGCCAAAATTAACCAGATCTTCAACTGAACAGTCAAACATTTGTTGGAAGGTCTCGTGCTGCAGTCTAGCATGTTCCAACTTTTCTGATATGGGCCCCGCTAACGCTTGGAGCTCTTTATTTGCCTTATTGATGTTCAAATACAAGTTAGAGAATTCGGCGATTACTTTTTCACTGTCTTTGATGATTTGGCTCCTCCAAGCGGAAACGGCCATACCCTGCTCGCCGATTTTCGCGTACTCATTAATTTTCTCCTGGCTGAGAAGCTCAGAAGTCTCGGCGGCAGTTGTGGGAGGTGCACTACCCATCTTCTGTAAGGCTTGGAGCAGATATTTGTTTTTCTCTTTCAATTGCCTTTTCTCTTCTTTTGTCTTTTGAAGCTTCTTGCAGAGGGCGTCAACTGCAGAAAGGGCTTCCCCCTGAAGGCTTTCAGAAGATGTCCCCATTGTGACTTGGGTCACAGTAAAATCTGTCGGAGATAGATCTTTTTTCTCCTTGAGGGGATTGGGATACAGGATCTCCATAACCCTCTCTCCCGCAGCACTTTGAGAGAAGTGTGTGACGGGCTTCTGCTTCTTTTCCCCCTTAGATGGGATTACAGAAAAGTCCATCGGAGCAATGGGAAATTTCCTTTTTTACTGACTTAGCTGCTGGGAGATCCAGGCTGGACCTATGGGAGAAGGGCTGGAAATGGAAAAGGGGGCAGCTACAGTAGTGGAGGGGAAAAATGTGGAGACACGTGGGGGCGGCATGGAGAGAATAGCCGAAGAAGTGCCCACGGGAGGAAGGGAAACTGCAGCTGCAGAAGACATAGGAAGGGAAGGGAGCTCAAAGATGAGGGAAGAAATGGAGGAGGAAAGATCCGCAAGGGAAGAGAAGATAGACGAAGAAGCGGGGGGAGGAGTAGAAGAAGGGGGAGAGGACACGACCAAAGGAATGGCCGCTTGAGTCACTCGAGGAGGGGAAGGAAGGGAAGAAGAAAGGATAGAAGGGACCTCGGTTGCTGTAGTAATGCTGACATCCTGAGTGGATGGGCCTATTGGAACATCCTCTTTTGCTTCTTTCTCTGGCGAAGCCAGAGTTATAACCTGTTTGGGTGCCGTGGAAGGAGGACTCACTGGAGCTTCTTCCTGAGTGGTGCTGGACTCACCCTTTATGCCTTTGCCCTTGCCTTTAGGCTGCTGTTTAGATCGAGGAGGTGCGTTACCCAATGGGGAGGTTGTGAAATCAACCCCGAGGTAGATTAACCCGTTCATCCGGCACTAATGCTCTGTCCTGCGCAGAGTCTCCTTGATCCTCTCCTCAAACGTCTGAGGTGCCTTATTTCTATCAATAGCTAGAAAAGGCCAATTGTCCCCATCCGTGTTAGTATATACTTGGTCTATTTCGTCCTCCGTAGTTTGGAAGCCTTTGGGGAAAATTGCTACCCCATATTGGATGATTTCTGCCAAGGCTAAGTGAGAATGATCTTCTTTCTCCTGAGCTCAACCTCATGGATGACGTCGATGTAGATATCCTCGATCTGAGGGACATGGATTGGATTGAGCTTTGCCCTTGGCAAACAATTCCTTGGATTGAAGGTAGGCCTGGCTGGGAAATCATGTCTCAAATTAAGCAACTCCAGCTCTGCGAACATGTCCTTTGCCTTATGGTGGGTAAGGCATGTATATCGACCTACTGTGAGGGGGAAAGGAGTCCCACCCTTCTTTCTTTTGAGGCACTTTTTGTGATATGTAATCAGCTGTCTTGATAGCTCCAGCAAAATCAGCTTGGGCCTAGCATACCTCGGTAGTCTGGTCGGCTCTCCCAAGAAGTTGGCCGCCCTCAGATAGGTGAATGTGGGAAACTGGGTGAACAAGGGCCCCCATTTCTCAGTAGCTGCCACTATGCTTTTGGTCGTGTGACCGTAAGTCATATTTAGCCTCAATAGGCAGATGATGTGATAGAAAAACACATCATTAATCTTTGTGAACTGAGAGATGTTATTCTCCAGCCTCAATTCTGGGTAGTACTCATATATTTTGACCTGGGGCCAAACTCCACTTCGCATCAGGCCTGGGTAGTCTCTCTCTGATGCTGCAGCATAGACAACATAGGAGTTCATATAGAATCTTCCCGTTGTAAGGAATTGTTGAAGCTGCTCAGAGATTGTGCTACTTATTATTTCTCCCCAGCAAAAGCGCTGATCGGGCATATTCTTGTTCATGGTCTCTAAGTACCCGCAACATCCATTTATGGAAAAAGTGGGCATCAGGAAGCCTGAACACTCTACTCAGGAATGTGATAGTGTCACTGAGCTCCTCTGAGAATTCACTGCGGTGGATGGTTTGAGGCCATCGGGTCACCACCTTTTTATTCTTTAAATATACCTAGTTCATCAGCTACATACGCTGATCTTCGTTATCATCCCAGGCCTTAATACAATCCTCTCGGCTGACGGCCACGAAGTGCCGGTGATGAGGGATGCCGAGTATTATTTCGAAGTGGCGGGCAGTGAGGTTAATGACGACCTCGCCCTTGTCATTTACAACACATCTTGTGTCCTTGTTGTAGCACCGGGCGACCACCATCATGAATTCATTGTCGACAGCGCTGACCAGGATTCCTCCGGCGAAGTGTAGGGCACTGCCTATCAGTTTGTCCATCCATGGACTTCTTGTTACCTTCTGAGTTCTGACCCAGAATTCCTCCATATCAATGTGACCCAACTCTGAGTCCCTGATATCTAGGTCGCATTCGGCCTGGGAGTCAGGCATTCTGACTCTCTAATACTTGTATTTCATCTCTTCTTCTGTAAGTTTGACCTTGCCTTTGGATTTGGTAGGTCTCCTGCTTGATGTAGACATATGTTCTTTCGAGCTTAGTTGCTGATCTGCACGAAGAAGAAGCGAGACCCAATCCAAAAAGGTTGTATTAGCCATTTGATCTTCCATTGAAAGGTTAATAGAAGAAAGAGTTAGTGATTTTGAGGCTCAGGGCGCATGGCGCATGAAAGCTGCAGCTTACAGGGCTAAATAGGTAAGGCGCACAGAAAAGAGGTGTTGCAAAGGTTAAATCAGCGCCAAAGGCGCATGGCGCATGGATACTGCAATATACATTTTGTAAAGGGCGCATGGAGACATTGTGTTACATGGAGACAGGATGCGCCAAGGGCGCATAGATTTTTCATGTTGCATGGGGATTTGGTGCACCCTTTGGCACATGTATGGTTTGTGTAACAGGAACTCTTCGTGTGCCAAAGGCAACATGGTGTGGCGCACGGAGAGTTTACACAACATGATGTTTTTGCAACAAGGAATGCGTCTGCGCCTTCGAAACTTTGTACTTAGCGCGGATTAAGCTGATGTTGCACAAATGCAGGGTGCGCCAAGGAGGTGCATGTATACATGATGTAACAAATAAGGTTGAGGCACCTAAGGAGGGCGCAAGGCTAGCACTTGCAGCATGCGAAGGAGGCGCGCCTTGAGGGTGCAAAATTTCTTAATGCGACAGGCATGATGGGTGCGCCATTGGCGCAGATTTTGATCATGTTGCAAGGGTGACAGATGCGCCAAGGAGAAAAGAAAAAATAGTCTCTTTTAGAGCTCAGATTATCCTCAGAGGGGTCTTTTCACATGGTTTAGCTTCTTTTCTCATTTATTTTCCAAGGTCATTTGGGTAATAAAATGGTTTAATCAAAAGGGATTTACACCATGCTTTCAGAATAACTTCCTCTACCAGCAGATCTGGAAAGAGGAGGAAAAATATGGAAAGATAGCAAGGCGGGGGGCCAGATCAATATTTCACACCCAAAACCAAAACAATAAGCATACAAAGAACCAAAAAAATGCCAAACACATGAAAGAGATAAGAACCTCTTACCGGATTAAATAGTGAAAATCGTGTAAACGGGTCCACAATGTTGAAAACGACGGGGCAAGTGAGCTGATAGGTCAGAGAATAAAAACGTGATGCTCTGGAGATAATGACATTTGTAGGCGTGCAAACACATATGTATATGCGAGTCGGTAATAAATGCGCCACCAACCTTTTAAAGGGCGCATGAAAATTACTGACGACATAGGAAAGCATGCGCCCTTTGGCGCACCAAAGCATTTGCCAGCATGGAACTAAGTGCGCCCTTTGGCGCACCAAAAGAGGTGTCGACATGATATTATGTGCGCCAGAGGCGCACCAAAAGGATGCGCAACAAAAGGTGTGTTAACACGAAGGTGCATGCGCCTTGGCGCACACAGGGAAGACTTAACATATCAAGGCACATCAAAAGATGTGTTGACACAAGAAAATACACGCCAAAGGTTTTAAAGGGGGTGCACCAAAAAGTGATGTTACATAGCAATTCCATGCGCCCAACCAAAAAGACCAAAAAGAAAAAACTAAGTTCGGAAAACCAGATTTCCCGGAAAAGGGATTTTGCAACGTTCCGAACGCAAGGGATCCCTAATGAGGGATCGGAACAAAATTTTCGGTATGGTTATCGGTAAAATTTCCCTTGTCAATGCAAAGACTTATTTCTCCATTCTTCTTCCTCATCAAAACAAGATTTTCCACCCAAGTAGAGTATTTGATAGGAAATATTATTTTTGCCTCAATGAGTTTGGATAACTCCTTCCTCTTGAGATTCTCTATCTTGGAATTAACTGGTCTTTACTTTTTCCTAATTGTCTTCACATTAGGATCAAGATCAATAGAGTGTTGGACAATGTCTTGATTAAAACCCTGTAGATATTCATAGTCCTATGAAAATAGATCGCTGACCCTTTGGCACAAAGAAGTAAAATTTTTTTTCTCATTTTTATCATATACCTTCCCAAGCAAAAGTTCCTTGCTTTGTGCAATAGTGACTGATTGATAGTCTTCTTTCCTTACTATTTTATTCTTTTCCTTTCCTCTCAACTCATCATCGAGACTAAAAATATAATCCAAAGTGACCAATCCCTTTGGAAATTTTTTTTTGTTTATCTAAATAATTCTATCACCATAAATGTTATGCAAATCAGATTACATATTCGAAGAAAACTCAGCATAGTTTTGGATAAACTACACAATTTTTTCATCACTGTCAAACACTTGCCATCTAATCCCATTATCTGGAATGAAATGCCTAACCACCTAGATTTTTCATATATTTTGCTTCCTTGTTCAATTTCCTAGGCACCACTTGCAAATTAATACCATCAAACTTCTCTAAAAAATCCCAAACTCTGTGTTTATAACCTTTTAAAATCTTATTCTTTTTGGCGCACTTCCCTTTCACTTCGTGGAAAACTAATGCACTGTCCCCAAAAATATGCAATGCCTTTATTTTTCTATTTTCTACAATTATAAGACCATGTACCAATTCCTCATACTCTGCTACGTTGTATAAAATACGAACTATAATCTATGGGAAAAGAAGAATTTCTCATTCATTGGATAAATTATCACAACATATGCCCCAGCTCCATTTCTTCTCCTAGAACCATCAAAGAACATCTTCCATAATCCAGACACACTATCCTTTTCTTTCTTAAGTGGTGTAGGTATAATAGACCCCTCCTCAAGAATGTAATAACTACCAAGACTAGTTTTCAAAATTTCATCATAAGGATCCCATTCATCTAATGAAAGATTAGGTATAGGAGGAGGAGTTGGTTTCTCTTCTGAGACTGACTCTTGTTTATATTATTCTTGGATTAGGAAATTTGATTGGGGAGGGGTAGGATTATAAGACTCTATGTGATAAAAAAATATGGTCTCAGCCTGTATGGTAAATCTTGTACCATACATAGTTCTTAAGAGCATATGGGTCTAATTTGAAACAAATGGCCACCTAATTTGGTAGTAAAATCTCTTGACAAAAAAATAGAAAACATAGGAGGCAAGTCAATTACTGATATGTCATGGGTTATAGTAAGACTTGGAAAAGTATTGTAGTCACTTTTTCACCCTCTTAAGAACAAGGGAACCTCATGCGCATCGGCCTATCACCCAGCGGGCGCTGGGCACTCACTCGAGGCACGCGAGAGGGAACCGAGTCTCTCTTTTATGTGAGTCGGGGGAAGACATAGCTCATGAATCTAACTTAGTGAATTAACAGACATGAAGAGCTATAGGGCTCAGGATGGCTTCTATACCCCTTCAGTCATAGTAGAACCAAAACATACAATAGAAATAATAGAGCTAAGAGTTGTAAATCTACTACTATACTTAACCATTCAAGTAAGATTCATGATTATATACGAATAGAAGTACAATAAAAGTATGCAGGTAATACAAGGAAATATTCTTAGCTCATTTAACATGGTAACATTATCACATTCATTCATAGTGTTACTTATAAAATATTACAGAAGGAAAACCACAGTCATGCGCCATATGTGGATCCATACATGTATTCTCGTAAGACAAAAATTTCACTCCCCATTTACCCATTACATCCTTACTTGAATTTTGTACCCATTTTCATCCCATAGTTCCTACAGTAATTCTGCATAGCTCCGCTACCTTATTTCTGTCTCTCTTTCTTCTCCAAGGGCGTGCATATAAATAGGCCTCTGAGCTCTAACAAACTCCTCTACAGCCTCAGATTTAGCCCCAAGTGTCAAGGTGTGGGTCGCGCCAGGTGCATGCCTCTCTGTGTCATGATTAACCTTTTGGATATTTCTATCACAAGGTATATTCCTTCCAAGACATCCTGTCGCCAAGCTAGAACCTTATCCAAATGGAACACATTCTTCATGTGCTCTATCCCAAAGGCCAAAAATGGCTAATTCTTAAATTGTTCTTCACACGGCGCGTGCGTCCTGGGTTCTTCAAGAAGCCTTTTGAACTCTACCTTGCATGCCTATATTTTTGCACTTTCTCCTGCCATGCGTGCCTATGCGCCCTTAAGATGTGGGAGCTAAGTTAGGGGCCCAACATTACCACACAATGCACCTATTCTCCGCCCTCAGGAACCTTCTCAAAGAATGTAATACAAAAGAATGCAAGGCTTTTCCTTGGAAGAGAATGAGGGGGAATAATAAAGAAAGGGGAAGAGAAAGAATAGGGGGAAAATTTCCTAAAGGAGGTGAAAGTCTTACTGGAGGTCGGCCTCTAGTGTACTCCAAGCACTGACTTCCTTCTGCGCTTTAGTGCAGATGTCACCAACCAAGGTGCTCACCTCATCGTAAGTTAGCCCCTCCCCTTGTGTGGTAATGGTTTCTACCACAGTCTCCAGTTCTTTAGCGTGGTCCTCCAGGGCATCCATATTCCTTGTGATGACCTTATAGATCTCTTTTAGCCAGGTTTTGATTGAGACACGCTAGTTCTCAATGGTTTCAGATTTATTTTCTACCTCAGCCATGATCCTTTCCTTCTCAGCTCTATTGCCCTTATTCTTCTCTCTAAATTCCTTCAATTCAGCCTCATCACTGGTAAGTAGTATGCTTTTCACCTTGTCTTGATTTACGTAGTGGTCGTAAGCAACCCCTACGGTTTGTGTAGTTGTTCTTACGTCGGCAAGAACCTTGTTGTATTTGGCCATGAGCGCGATGACCTTCAACTTGTATTCTTTCTCTAAGCGCGCCACTACCTCTTCTGCTGACTCTAAAGCCAAGGACTGCCTCTCCATGGTGAGGATCTGAGTCAAGTCCTCTAGGCACTCTAGGGAGGATCTATACATTTACGTAGGAAGGTTAAGGTCTGGGTGCTTCATGATAATCGATTGCAAGATGAGCTCCACCTTCTTGGAAAATTCATGCACCCTAGCCTTTTCCTCCTGAAGCTCCCTCTGTAGTTGCGCGTTGATTAATTTCTCTAGGATGATATCCTTTGTTAGCTTCACCACTTCTTCCTTCCTTTTCTCCAACTTGTCCTCCAAGGCTCTAACCCTGTCATTTCTACCAAAGAGCCTAGCCTTGATTTCCACTAAGACTTTGTTCAGCGCGTTCCATACTTGCTCATCTGATAGTTGCTGCATGTTTACAATGGGGTTATCCCCCTTTCCTTCGGATAGCTTCAACACCACTCCCTGGTTAATTTCAAATTTAGGCTCATCAAGGTGGGAGTCGAATGCCCAAGATAGCATTTTCCTCATTCGCGGGTATCCTCCCTCAGGGTCAAAGGACTCCATGGCAGTGAGCTCCTTGGTGGGCATGGTACTTTGGAAATGCGCATACAAAACCTTATTGGGGTCATCAATGTAACTCATCGTTGTCCTTCCCCCTTCCACACATTTACTTCCTGTGTGCATGCCCTTGGGAACAGTCACCAAGAGAGTTGGTCCTTTCGTGCTACTTCCACTCTTCTCCTTCTATTCCTTCTTGAACTCACCAAGTACAAGGTCCGTGCTATACCCCAACTCTTCATTGACCAAGGTATCAGTTATCTTCTCTGCCTCTCTTGTTGCCTTCTCATCCACCTCCTCCTGAGTGAGCTTGGGCACATCTGGTTCCTTGGTACTAGCCCCTTCACTCCCCTCTTTGCTGAGCGTGCCTTCCTCCCTTCGGGTGTCTCTCCTCCTTACAAAAATGAAAGAATCATTTGCATTCTCAGCCTCCTCTCCTTCTGAGTCATGGATATTAATTGGCTCTTGATCCACCTCCAGCTCCTCCCCTTCATCATCATCCCTTTCACTACATAGGTGTTTAGTTCATTCATATCTTTAGACCCCTGTTCCTCTATTCCTTGTTCTTCTTCTCTAGCTGAAAAATCTGGAGTGGGGGATGCTATCTTTTATTCATCTAAAGGTTCTTTAGGGGATGGTGGCTTCACAAGCTCTGGGGTTTTTTCCATGACCATCGTTCTTCTCTTCTTCTAGAAATAGGTACTTGGCCCCGCGGTACCTACATCTCGCCTCCCCACCACCCCTTATTCTTCCTCTTCTTCTTCTTTCTCCTTGTGCTTTAGTGCTGGCTTCTTCCTTCCCATGGGGTCGTCTAGGATAGATATTTCATTTTCTACATATGCACCCTTCTCAAAATTTGGCCTTATGTGCAGGTAAATTCAGGTAGCAATGCTTTCAGCAATCAATAAGGTCATCGGCCTTATGATGTGCATGTCCTATGACACATACCTTTCAACATACACACACTTTCCTGGATAGACCAACTTCTTCATCGTCTCTCTGTGTTCATTATCGAGGGTGGACAGGTCGAGTCTTAACTTCTTTTACTCCTTATATCTGTTTACCACTACCTGGAAGAATTGAGCAGTAAATGAGAAGGGGAGTTTACACCAGGGACTCCAACTGTCATCCACCAAGATAAATCTACCAATGCAGAAGTGCTAGTACACTATGAACTCTACTTCTCCTTCAGTTGTCACAGGGAGTTTCTTTGGGATCCACCATTCTGCCCCAAATGTGTTCTTAAGGCACATATACCATTTATCCAAGTGCACCTTGTGCACACCTGTCATTAACTCACAAGTATATTTCTGGAACCTATCAATGGGCAAAGGGTCTTCATCGGGGTATTCCCATACGAACATATCAAACACATCTAGCACCTGGATTTCTGAGAACACGATGGTTAAAAGAATGTTCCCAAATAGTATCTTTCCTCCATTCTCCGCACTACTTATAATCTCATCTACTATGTACTTAGAGATATTGTACATGGTGCCTTCTGCGACCTTTCTGTAGACATTCAACTAGGGCTTGCTCACCTGGGTCCACCTCTATTGTCCATTTATCTTGGAAATGAGGTGCACGGCCAGTTTCATCACAAGATCACTGATATCCGTGACGTCATAGTACCTCGATCCCTTCTTATAATCCGGGGATGTGATGGTTTCCTTAATTTCCTCCTCATCCTAGAGGTCATCTAAGATCGCGTCCCCTTTACAGCTCAGGCCTGTGAAGTGTGAGATTAATTGTGGGGTTATACGCATCTTGCACCCTGTGAAGTAGAAGAAATATTTGTGCACGCACGTCATTAGCCATTGGTACATGCGCTCAAGCTTCCCAAAGTAGAGCAACTCATAAAGCTAGAGAATCCCTGCCTTCTCCATTTTCACCTTGACTACATCGTTGTAAATCAGCATCCCATCAAGTGTTCATTTGTTTGTGGGCTACACCAGCTCTAGTGCCATTTCCTTTGTAATTATACTCGACTAGTGATTGTAATCAATTATAGTCATCTATCTGATTTGGGACTCCCACTCTTGTCCTAGCAAAACCCCATCCAGGTATTGCATCTCTGAGTACCACTCCTCATTGGTATCCAAGGGGATTTCATCTTCTTTCTTCTTTCCTTTTCCCTTCCCCTTTCCCTTCTTAGATTACACTGTAGGCTTATCAACTAGTTTCGTGGCAGTCATTTTACCCTTTGATTTCATTCCTTGGTTGCCTTCGAGTTGTCTGAGAGTTTTCTTCACGCGCCCCATGCCCTAGGGTACAAACCCTAATTTATTATTTCCCTCTTTTGATCACGACATTCTTTCACAACTTTCCTCACACCTGTAAATGACTTCTTCTTTGGTTTGTAGATCAAGTAAACTGATTGTGTGCAAGTTTCTAAGATTCTCCTTAACACGAGTTAGCTCTCAAACCCTAGCTCTTAAAAGAAAATTGTTCTCCTTGTTTTCGAAAAGTAAAATAATGAACTTACCATCCTTGTATTTATCGCTTTTCCCACTTTTACGCATTAAAGCCTAGGCTACCTACCACCGTATGATAATATTTAATGTGGTGTTTTCAAACAAACCCAACCTCAACGCTTTTCCTTACGTGCCCAATCCTTGCACAAAACATTTTTCACCCACACCCAATCCTTGCATGAAAACTTTTCCAACCTTCTGGCGCGCATACAATCCATCTTGACAAAAGACTTTTGTGTGCATGTTTCTAGCGCCAAAGGCACCTCTTCCATCCTCATGATTCTTTCTTTCACCTATCTCATGTTTTTGCACTTTTTCTTCTTTGTACGTGGATTTCCAATGGAACTCTATTTGGTCACCCATCTTCCTTCCTAATGCATCTTTTCAACAGGGCCAGTTCAAACGGTCTACCAACTCAATATTTCTACAGAATAACTTCATGCCTCTCTTGATCACCTCACCCCACACTAAATCTATGCATGGCCCTCTATGCAGTCATAAGTTTAAAAATTAATAAAGTTACCAATGCCCAAGGCGTAAAACAAGATAACAACACGAAAGGAAAAAACAAGAAAGGAAAAGCATATAAGGAAACTCTAAACTAACTGGTAGAACTGCCTTATTTACAAACACCAAGAAGCATTATTTATAGTAGGGCTTCAGCTTACTCCCATTGAAGTGTCTAGGTAATTTTGTTCCATCCAGCGCTTGTAGCTAGCACGCGCCCGAATCAAGGATGTATTAAATTACATAAGGACCCAACCAATGCACCTTCAACTTTCCAGGATGGCGTAGAATTTTAGAATCATATAGTAATACCATCTGGCCAACCTCAAACTGTTTTTTTTTAATGTGGCGGTCGTCTCATGCCTTTTGTTTAGATTTTTCAGTTGTTTGGCTCCATCTTGCTAGTGAGCACCTTTCATCTAACTTTATTAACTCATCAATTCTCTCTTCCAGCGCTTGTTCATCATCCAACCCTCCTACATGCATTATATGCAGCGATGGTAGCATAAATTCAACCGGCAAAACAGCCTTTGCGCCAAACACCAGTTGAAATGGTGTGGCCTTGTTCAACCTTTTATACATTTTTCTATATGCCCAAAGGATTGTTGGCACCTTGTCATCCCAATCCTACCTTCCTACGTCACATATCTTAGTCAATGTGTGACTAAGGATTTTGTTGAATGCCTCTATAGTCTCATTTGCCTAGGGGTGATAAGGGGTAGTCTTGTGATGGGCTACCATGAATTCTGCCAATAGGATCCTGATTGTTTCATTTAAGAAGTGAGTGCCCCTATCACTTGTTAAACTTAACAGGCACCCATACCTACTGATAATGTTCTCCCAAAAAAATCTAGCAGCCATGGCTACGGTGCAATCCCTAGTGGGTGCGGCCTCTGTCCACCTCGTCAGATAATCAGTACAAGTAATAATTTACCGTGAGTTAGTCCTTCGCACAGCTGGCGAGATTGGTCTGATAAAATCTATTTCTCACTTTTCAAAAGGTTCTACGCTGGAAATGGGGCGTAAAGGCATCTTGTCCCTTTTTCTAGGTTTTTTAAGGCATTGCCAGTGGTCACAAGACTTACAAAATTCAATACAATCCTGGTGAATCATTTACCACCATAGTCCAATGACTAGGATCTTGAACATAGTTGCATTCCCTACATAATGTGCTCCAGCAATCCCACCATAAGCTTCTTCTATTATAGCTATGCGTTCATGTTCTAGTACACACCAACCCAAGACCTCATCGCGGCCCATTTTATACAAATCCCCATTGATCAACATGAAGGGCATTGCGCGTATGGGTAACCTTTTCCTTTCCAGAACATTCATTCCTTCGGGTGCCACACCTTCCTTGAGAAAGATAGAAATGTCTTCTACTTCTGAGGGTGCGTGCCACAACCTAAACAGTTGTGCATCTGGCATGGTTTCCTTGATATTCTATGCATCCTCTCTCGAATCAATCCTTGATAAATGATTTGGCCCACAATTGTTCTTTCTCGGTTTTACCACCACTTTGAATTCAAATTCCTGAAACAGAAGAACCCAACGGCATATGCACCCTTGCAACACTGCTTTGTTTACCAAATACTTCAAGGCCATATGGTCAATGTAGAATATGAAAGGAGTTGCCAGTAGATATTGCCTAAATTTTTGGAGCACGTAGATCATTGATAATGCCTCGCACTCGGTCATTGTATAATTATGTTCTGCTAGTGTCAACTTCCTACTTGCAAAACACAAAGGATGATCAACAATTCCCTCTCCTGGTTGAGAAAGAACAACTTCTATTGTTGTACCAGAGGCATCCACATGGACATGGAAGGGTTTATCCCATGATGCGAATCGTAGAATAGGTGTGGTGATAAGCCTTTCTTTTAGGGTGTCAAATTCCCTCTATTGTGCCTCTCCCCATTGAAAGGCACTCTTGTGTCTGAGCAATATTTCCAAAGGCATGGCGATCTTGGCATATCCCTTAATGAACTTTCTATAGTACCCAGTATGTCCAAGAAATCCACGCATGGCACTTTGGCTGGTAGGCTCCCCTAATCCAACAATTTTAGCAACCTTCGTGGGATCTACCAGTAATCCCTCTTTACATATGATATGCCCCAACAACGTTCCGAAAGGAGTTGCAAAGATACATTTATTAATGTTGAGGGAGATCCTTAATTGTTGACATCTTTCAAACATCAACCTTAAGTTATCACAATGGTCCCTGACCAACCCATACACTATCCAATCATCCAAATATACCTGAAGAAACTTGTGGATGAAGTCCTTAAATGCTTGTACCACTATGCACGAAAATACAGTGGGCCCATTCTTCAGCCTAAAGGGCATGACCGTATATCTAAAACTTCCCCACTCGGTGGTGAAATTCATCTTATCTTGATCTTCCTTGGCAATCCTTACTTGGTGATATCCCAAGAATCCATCATTAAAGGAATACACCTCCCACCCAACAACTCCTTCCAAAATCTCTTCAGTAAAGGGGGTGGGAAAAGGATCTATGATACAAACAAAGTTTGATTCCTTGTAATCCACACATATCCTAATATGCCCATCCTTCTTTATGCTAACCACCATTGCACTTATCCACTCTGATTCCTCCATAGTCTCAATGATACCATATGCTATCATCTTGTCTAGTTATTCTTTAACCCTTACGCGCATGTTGGGATTCATCCTATAAGGCCTCTTCCTGACCGGGTGTGCACCATCTTTCAACCTTATCCTCATTTCTCCCAATGAATGGTGGACACCTTTCAACTCATGGTTTCCGCGCGGGAAAAAATCCTCAAATTCACGTAAGAGATCGATGATTTTTTATACTTCCTTGTCTGATCAATAGTCCCCAATGATAGCCTCCTTGGGCTCCTCTTCCAAGCCGGTGTTAACTTTATTGGTTTTAAGTGGTTCATGATACATGCACGCACATGCATCCGCACTATCAATTACTTCACGCCCCAACCGAATGGTTGATATTCAAGTTCTCTATCTCTTCTCCATCAACAAGGTATACCATCTTTCCTTTCTCCTTTTTAGCACACATGCACTCGAATTGTATGTCTTCTGGTTCTTCCTCTTTGAACCATGCTTCTAAACTAGGTCCACTGAGTAAGTTTACTAACCTATCTTCCACCATGGCACAATCCCCCAGAGTGAGGTGCTTGATATTCTGCAATGCCTCATCAAATGGTTGCTTCATACTTCGATACTTGAATGTGTGGACCAAGTCAGTTGTTAATTCATGCTAACTTCCATTTTGGCGACGTGTTTTGGAATGGATATACCACATGCGCGCACAACCTTGTAGTGTTGAATATAGCTTATGCACCCAAAGAGAAGGTGGTAAATCTTCCATGCCTTCTCCCCAAACCCTCTCACATGCCTTGATGTGGGAAGAGGTAGGTCCATTGCCATTGTAATCCTTAATAGTGGTGGGTATGTTACTTTTCAAGAATCGGATAGTGAGCACAATTCAAACTTCACGCCATTCCAACAATTTCTCACTATGCGTGGCCCACCACCTGGCTTTTGTGCCTATCAACACATATCCTAGCATACTTCATTGCTTTTCCTCCCTCTAGTGAGCTTCCATCTCTCTCAAAAAGACCTCATGGTATGCATCCCCAAAATACTTTGTTATTATCTTCCTTCCCAAGTGTCGAACTATACGTGCCATTGTTACCTTGGTTACTGATCCTTTCAGATGTCGCCCAATCAATTCATAAGTCCCACGCACCCAATTATCGCATGCTATACTGGTAGTATCACTGAAAGATTGCGCATCATCAAACTGGATGACTCCTTTTGTAGGGTGGATGGTCTCTGGATCTCTTATGGAGTGCACATATATTCTATCTAGGACTTCTTCCCCAAGGGATTCAGTATAGGGGGTGGACTTCCCATCAACCAGCTGTATAACTACCCGCTCTTCCTTGTTCTCAAAGCTTATGTACCCCTTGTTAAACCGGAGGTCTATATTATTCTTATAACACCACGGGCACCCAAGTAGAGATGGGAAATTATCTACCTCAGCAAGCACCAAGACTTCAAAATCCCCAGTGAACCTAGTCCCCTGAATGGTAATGGTTGCATCCTTCAAGACACCTATGGGCATCGTCTTTGTCTTATTTTCCATATACATCACATTTGAAGATTGCTGCAGTGCAGGCCTTCCCATTTGATGTTAAGCATCCAAAGTGAGAACATTAACCTCCATACCTGTGTCAATGAGGATGTTGCTAAGCAACCACCCATCCACTAATGCATTTAGGGTAATCTCTTTGTCATAATCAAGGCTGTGAGGTGGAAGGTTTGAAGAAAGATTTGCCTTTCGTGTTATTCCCCGACGCATGGCATCTTTTCTCTCAACCATGCCCCTAGTAGGGGAATAATATTCTCCTACCTCAGCAGTTTACATGCCTCCTTAACCTCATCTAAGTCATCCCTTGGTGCTTCCACTAGCCTCCTTTTCTCATCTTTTCTAGTCTTCTCTTTTAAGTATTGGATCTCCCCTTGTAAACTTTGAATTACGTCCATGGTTTCCTGGTAGACTTCTTTCTGGTGAGCCAGGTTTAGATACTTCCCATGTGCTACTTCTTCTCTCAAAACCAGAGGTCTCTTCCTAGGTGCTTCCCTTGCACGCGTGGATTCTACCCTCGTTATTACCATAACATGCTCTAGTTCTGATTCTCGCATTACTCATGGAAGCCATTGCATGTCAGCCTTCTTAATACTCACCATGGCAGTGCCCTTATCATTTTGTTACTACTGACTCATATGTTCATACAACTTTGGGCATTCTTCGTACTTATGTTTCTTTCCACACTAGGAGCATTGTAGAAGATTTAGACATTCGCACTTATAATGGTCTATGGCTCCACAATTAAAACACGTCCCACGCGGGAACTCACTTCTTCCTCTGTAGTTACCATGACCATGAAATCCTCTGTGAAACCCTCTTCCACGTGCATATCTATCTCTTCATTCCTCATACCAATGTTTATCTCCTTTGGAACTACTGGCAATGCCAGTCTGGCGCACACCAAGATCAATTACCTTATGAATCTGGTCAATCAATCTACAATCCTTGGTGTCATCAGTGGTTTAGGTACATATTTTGCAATAACAAGATACATTTTTATGGATCGTGCGCTGCAACAGGGGGCACCTACTTGCATCATGTTCCTTGTGACATATCTCACAGTTTACTACCATGACACATACTGCCTTCTGAGTACATATCCCACCGTTATCCTTTGTGTGTCCTTCCACATTACAATCCATGCACTACATCCCTCCATGAATCTTTGGAACTGTGTTGGCAGACAATTTCTCCAATTACTTACCCATGGCAGCAATTTGAGCCTCTAGAAATGGGCTAACACCAATGTCAACACTATCAACTGCTTCAACGTGTAAAATAGCTTCCAATGCTTTGCGTGAGTCCATAAACGTTTTATGAGATAAGGCCCTCCTAAAGGGTACGATCAACCCTCTGAAAAACCACTAAGCATGTTGTGAAGGGTGGATATCATAAGACAGCTTAGACAAAAGAGTTTTAAAGTGCGCATCATATTCCCACACACACTCTGCCATTCCCTGCTAGATTTCTTTGAGAGAAATAATGCTCTTCTATTCAAACTCAAGTATGTGGAATTCCACCAAGAATGCATTTCTCAGTGTAGTATAATCCACAACCATTTGATGAGGGTCATACTTTTTATACCAATTATGTGTGCATCCTTACAAGGTCCTCACAAATTGACTGGCCTTTTGATCCTAGGTCATGATTCCCTTCACGTGCCATAGCATCTCGCACTTATGCACATGCTCTGTGGCATCTTGTATTCCACTGTAATCTGGCAAGTGTAGAGACATCTCAAAAAATACTTGAGGAGGTGGCTGAGGCCCTTGCCCTCCTGATCCAGTCCCTTGGTTTCCTCCGGTGTTTCCTCCTCCATCAGATCCACTAGATCCTGAGCCACCAGCTCCACCACTTCCACCTCCAGATCCTCCTGTGTTAGGTACATGGCATGTGTTTATTGTGCCGAGTGCTCTTGTCGTCCCACTAAATTGTGCACCGACAGTTTGTGAACTAGTACCACTCCCAGTCATAGTTCCTCCACCACTTCCCAACGTGCTTCCAAAACCCTCCATATACATGCCTTGTCCAAACATTCCACCAAATACCAGAATAGTTTGTGAAGCCATAGAAGTCCCAAACAAGAAATTTTATGTTCTAGGCACCGATTAGTTGCTTCCACTGATATAAAATGGATCAACTTCACTCTTCCCTCATTTGAACAAACCAAGCACTAAGGTCCAATCACTAGGTGGGGTCAGATATGTGCCAACGACTCTTCTCTCTCTACACAATGGACTCTCATCAGAAGCCACAAGGTTTTCTCTTCCGCGCTTAACAATATGGAGTACCACAGATTGTTCGGGTTCGACATCCTCCGCATGAACCTCAACTCCCTTCCACCATGTCTGGCTCCATAACCCACTTGTAACCTTGCGCTATCTATTGATCTCCTTTTCACACGCTTCATTATACTTGAACCACCTCTCCTCCCTTTCCTGTTTAGTCTTCAGATCAGCCATCCTTCCCCAACCTGGCTTCCTTGCCTAGCACTCAAGGTGGTTTAGCCGGCCATAGGGAATGCCTCTAAACCCATAGTTACCATTAAGATTTTGATTACAAGGGGGATAGCACACAAAAATGATCCCCTGGGCTCTCGCAAGAACTCAAACTCAATAACTTCTAGAAAGGAATCTTGGAAATGGCATATTCCAGAGTGTAGCTAGTCATTATTCCCTTCCACCAATGGTCTATAGCACGGGTCCACTTTAGATCAGCATCTTGCAGGTTTTGATACGTTTCTTGGGTCCAAGGGTATGATCTATAACGCCATTCCGATCTATATGTATAATCTGAGAGCCGTTCAAACAACTCTACTGGGAAACAACATAATAATGTTTCATACAACTCATGGTAAAGAGTGTCTTCCACCCATCTTCGCGTAACAAACCCAAATCCGGTACTAAATCTATGAGTGAATTCATCCTCCGTGCTTTTAAACCAATCTTCAACACCTTCAATGGTTAAGTGTTCCATCATCACTTTTTACAGAGTTCATGATATATGCCATGTTCCACTACAACTTTGAAAAGAGTCCTGACAACGGAACCAATATTTAGTCACTTTTACACCCTCTTAAGAACAAGGGAACCTCATGCGCACTGGCCTATCACCCAGCGAGTGTCGGGTGCTCACCTGAGGTGCACAAGAGGGAACCAAGTCTCTCTTTTATGTGAGTCAAGGGAAGACATAGCTCATGACTCTGACTTAGTGAAATAGACATGAAGAGCTATATGGCTCAGGATGGCTTCTATACCCCTTCAGTCATAGTAGAACCAAAACGCACAACAAAAATAATAGAGCTAAGAGTTGTAAATCTACTACTATACTTAACCATTCAAGTAAGATTCATGATTATATACAAACAGAAGTAGAATAGAAGTATGCAGGTAATACAAGGAAATATTCTTAGCACATTTAACATGGTAACCTTATCACATTCATTCATAGTGTTACTTATAAAATATTACAGAAGGTAGAACGTAGTCATGCACCATATGTGGATCCATACATGTATTCTCACAAGACAAAAATTTCACTCCCCATTACATCCTTACTTGAATTTTGTACCCATTTTCATCCCATAGTTTCCGCAGTAATTCTACAGAGCTCCACTACCTTATTTCTATCTCTCTTTCTTTGCTAAGGGCACACATATAAATAGGCCTCTGAGCTCTAACAAACTCCTCTGTAGCCTCAAATTTGGCCCCAAGTGTCAAGGTGTGGGTCACCCTGGGTGCATGCCTCTCTATGTCATGATTAACCTTTTGGATCTTTCTATTGCAAGGTATATTCCTTCCAAGACACCCTATCGCCAAGCTGGAACCTTATCCAAATGGAACACGTTCTTCATGTGTTCTGTCCCAAAGGCCAAAAATGGCTAAGTATTGAATTGTTCATCGTACGGCACGTGCGTCTTGGGTTCTTCAAGAAGCCTTTTGAACTCTGCCTTACGCGCCTATATTTGTGCACTTTCTCCTGCCATGTGTGCCTATGTGCCCTTAAGATTTGGGAACTAAGTTAGGGGCCCAACAAGTATAAAGGGTTGTCTCAAGATTCTTATTTACTCATAATACACAACTGTTTGACCCATCAATTTGTAAGAATCCCTTAGAAACAAGACTATATTTGAGATCCAGGAAATCGGTAATTTTCTTTGGCATTACAAATTTTTCATCCCCTAAATCAATCATATAATTATGCTCTAAGTGTTTTCCCACAACTAATGAAATATAAAAATGGTGGGTTCTTAACCAATTTACTTACTTGCTCCACCTTTACTTGGCATATCTTAATAGCACCATGAGTCTTCTCCACCACTAGATCAGCTTGGGGAATATGCTTGAGAGCTTCGCATAGGAGGTATCGATGTGATGGAATAACCAAATCATCCCACATTATCACATTAACATTGGTCTTCTTCATTTTCTCAATAATATTGAAAGGAAGGCCCATGGATTTTTGCATTTGTGGAACATTATTCTCCTTCCTCTGTTGTTGTAATGTTAGGATAGGTATCTTTGGTTGAGGAGACACCTTATTTTCTGAAATAGGGTTGCTAGGAAACTTATAAAAATTATTCTTATCTACTCTAACCTCCTTCTCCTTATTTAGAACATTTCCTTAACTAGAAGAAGATGAAGGTTGTGATTCCAACAACCTTTTCTTAGACCTTGTATTATCAACAACATTAATTTGAGGTCTACTATAACTTTCCACTACTTGATTTAATGAACAGAAATCATCAGCCCCAAAAAAATGAGATTGATGTCAGGATTGACCTCTTGGAATCCTACCACATTAGGATTGGGTGCTTCTAGAAGTGGTTCTTTCTGATTAGAATAAGTTTGAACCATGAAGGCTTGAACATGCCATCCCCTTTCAAAATTAAGTTGATTATGTTGTTTATTGCATGGGAAATATCATTATGTTTCTTAAATCACGTTATTTTATACTGGAACCAATGCTTGGTTTGAGCTAGGAGCGGTAAATAACTAGAGAGGATAAACTTTTACCAATGGAAGAGGTACATTTTGACCCTGCCCCCTATTTTTGTTGATTTTTTCCATATCTTTGATTAGGTTGTTGGCTCCTATATGGATGATTTCCTTGATTTAAAGATTGCCCCTAGTTTTGATAATTTCTATAAGATTGGGCTTGTTGTTTTCCCAGAGATATGACTTTGTATGTCAAAGTTATAATTAAGGCTTTCATGTCTTCATCCTCCTTTTGTTGCATGGGAGAATAATATGTGGAGGTAGTGGGTTGGAAATTTTTCTCAGGAATAGGGGCAATAGAAGGTTGAGTAACTTGCAAAAATTCAAGATACAAGGGCACAAGTGGTCTAGGAGCTAGTTTCCTAGATTGTATCAGATATTTTTTATCCCTAATATCTAATGCATATGTCTCAAGCAGTGTTGCACCCCTGATAGATTAGATCATGACAACAATATCACAATTTAAAGCTCTTAAAAAATAAAGAAAATCACTTTCTGGAGTTGGTCTTACAAGGGCTAGAATTCTCTCCTATGTCTTCTAAAATCTGAAATTGAAGTCTACCATGAGCTCATTGGGAGACCTCTTTATAGTTGTCAATTGTTCAAGCAAGGAGAGGTTATCTTCCTTTTCTCCAAACCAATTGTAAAGGGTTATTCCCAGCTGATCCCAATTAATGATTGATCATGTTGCCAGACTCGTAAACCATTGAAGAGATATTCCCTTGAATGAAGAGGCTAATAGTCTAATAGCCACATCTTGTTCAAAAAAATTATGAATAACACATACATTGGCAATGTCTTGAATATGGTCCACTAGAGTGGTATGATTTTCCCTAGTGAAAAAAGGGATACTCTTAAGTGCAGATGTTAGAATGGGATTATGGGCATTAAGAGTAAGAAGATTGCTACCAATAAAACCAACAAATGGTTGATTCACCTATTGTGCCTTTAGGATAGGTATGAGAACTCTAGTAGACTGCAAGAAAGACCTACCAGAATGTGGTATGGATAGATTTATATTTAGAGGTGAATGTGACCTTTGAACTGTTCTTCCTCTTCTCCTCCCAGGTGATAATTATACATACTCAAAAACTCCTTCTGTTGTTCCAGACCTTGTTTAAATTTTTCTCATGAACTTAATGCACTCTAACTGCTGAAACTAATTGATTTTATGCTTAGAGTTTTAAGATGTGTAGAAATAAGTCTCCGAAGGTTGGAATTAGTAAGTCACACATTAATACTCAGCAATAATGAAGATAAATCTTTTACATTGTCCCATCGGGTGTGCCAAAACTGTTGGAGCTCAAAATTACACCCTGCCCTGATTCATAGAGAACTCGAGGTTTTGAGGAAATATGGGATTGTCTCCTAGTTATGGGACTTACAAATTAAGGCAAACCACTGGAGAATACCGACTTCCTCTTTTTATTACTACTATTAAACTACTCCTAAGAAGGGAAATGTAGCTACCTAACACTAATCTATGATTCTAAGGGACCAAGGAGAGAGGGATATGCATAAAAATTAAAACCCTACACTACATGAGGTGATATCACCAAAATAAGGGGAAAGGCACTTTTGAAAAGAGATAAAATGGAACAAACCAATGATAGAGAGGGAAAAAACAATAGCCACGGTCCAGAGCAACATCTCGATTCCCACTTTCACACAATGAACAATAGAAATAAACCCTATAATATGAATAAACATACACAACATACCTGCAAGTAAATAAAGAGGAAAGGGAATGCAGTAAAATACCAGCTAAGGCAAAATAAAGCCACAAAACAAGTAATTTTATTTCTTCAAGATGTTACGCAGATCATTACAATGGAGGTAGAAGGTGTGAACTCATTACAAGATTACAATCCAAGGCTTGCGACTCAAGAATACTTGTGCAACACTTTACAATGATGCCTTTGTATTCCAAAAGTATCCAATGTTACAAATGAGAATTACAGTATAATATATAGAAATGGGGAAGATAAGGAAGGAGGAAAAGAGGGAAACTCTAAATTCTTCCCTCGCCCATGAACAAGATGTAGTAATTTCCTCAAAACAATTATGGGCTCCCTGCCAAATCCCTTCCTGCGTGATCTTTTTCTTATGTTAGAAGAAATGTGCACATACTCCATTAATATGGTTGTTCAACTTCTTAGAACTATGCATTTTAAATGTTGCAGATGTTTTATCAATTTTCACCCACCTACCTTTTCCTAACTCCAGATTTTTAGTTTCTATGGCATAGGGGATGCACAAACATTTCCATTGATATAAATTTTATGAAATTTGGAAAATATGGTGAAAATATATGCCCATACATATCCAGGGGATATCGTGAGTAACACGGGTTCCTATACCTTCATTACAACCTGCGGTTATAATCATTTCCCCTCCTTTATCCTTTTATATTTTAAATCTTTTAGGAATCAGATAAATTGGGGGTCCAGGGTACTGAGGAACCAGGGCCGCTTGTTTCTTTTATTTTCACCCTATGCGCATTATACTACCTCCTCTACTTCATTTGTGTTTTGCTTGGATTGGATAATCATGTCTGAGGTGGAACTTAAAAATGGTTCCACCTAGGAAGTGGGTGCCCACATCTCCCGGTTCATCTGCATCCTTCACCATTCACAACACTTCATTCCCTACACCCCTTTGTTCTTCAGCTCATTCTCTTCCAAGGGGATGTGTCGGGGGAACTCATGTCCCAACGGAACTGTACCTTCCCAACCTTAGTTCTCCACACCCCTTCATAGCCCACACAACACTTCCCATGCAAACTCCTTTTCATTGCGGAAAACTCACTTCCATGGGTAACAAAGTTCACTAGAACCTTGTACCTCACGACCCTCTATGCCTACAATGCCTCGTTTATCCGCACAAAACTAACTCTCGCCAATCCTTTGAATTGTTTTTTTTTTGGAAAATTTGGGGAACTTGAGTTCTGATAGAACTCATACCCTATGTGCCTTCAAAACCTGATTACCCACAATGGTCTAGAAATGACTGTTTTTTGCAGTTCTTCCAAATTTTTCTAAATGTTTTGGATTTTTCTAGGCCATGAGAAAATAAGGGAAGTGTATCAAATAATTATAAGTACCCCAAAGTAATTGAAAGTTCCAAAAATATGGAAATTACCTGATTGTACCTAATTTTCCCAATTTCTTCATTAGATCTCCATCAACTTCCCAAGTTCAATTTTTTAGGTTGTTCAATTTTGCAAGGGATGTAAAATTTGGACAACGATACTTTAATGCCAAATGATCTATATAGAAAATAATGGAGTAACCAACATTTATTTTCTAAACTTGTGAAGCGCGTAAATCATGGACAAAGCTTCACACTCTATTGGTGTATAATTCTACTCCGCGGGTGTCAACTTCCTGCTTGTAAAGAAAATTGGATGATCTGTAATCCCTTCTCCTAGTTGTGCTAAAATTACACCAATTTTCATGCTAAAGGAAACAACGTGTACATGAAACGGATTATCCCATGAAGGAAAGCACAAAATAGGTGCATTGGTAAGCCTTTCATTCAATTTTTCAAATGTTTACTGTTGCGCATCACCCCAATAAAATTTCCCTTTATCTTTGAGAAAATATTTCAAGGGCACGGAAATATTTTCAAATCCCTTGATAAACTTCCTATAGTAGTCTGAATGTCCTAGAAATATGTGCACTTCACTATGATTGGTAGGCTCTTCCAAACCCAAGATGATATATATCTTAGCTCAGTCTACCAAAAATCCTTCTTTATAAATAATTTTCCCAAGTAGTGTTCCAAAGGGTTTAGCAAAGATACACTTTTTAATGTTCAAAGATATTATCAACTGCCTACACCTCTCAAACATAATCCTGAGATTATCACAATGATCCTTGAATAGTCCATACATGGTCCAATCATCTAAATACACTTGCAAGAACTTGTGAATAAAATATTGAAATTCTTACACAATAATGTACGAGAATACTGTTGGAACATTTTTCAATCCAAAGGGCATAATTGTATATGCAAAACTGCCCCACTTGGTAGTGAAAGTGGTCTTCTCTTGGTCTTGTTTCGCGATGTGTACCTAATGATAACCTGAAAACTATCTATGAAAGCATATATCTCACACCTAACTACGCCTTCCAAAATTTCCTCAATGAAGGGGGTGGGAAAAGAATAAATGATTTATGAAGCATTCAACTCTCTATATTCTACACAGATCTTGATCCACCCATCCTTATTGATGCTTATAACCATGGGGCTAACCAACTTGGATTCTTTAATTGGCTCAATTATTCCAGACTTGAGAATCTTATCAATTTATTCTTTCACCTTGACACACAGATTTGGGTTCATCCTATAAGGCCTCTTCCTAGCAAGTCATATGTCTTCTTTCAAATTTATCTTCATCTAACCTAAAGAACAATGTACACATTTTAATTCATGGTAACCTCTTAGAAAGAGATCCTGAAAGTCACGCAAAAGCTCAATGATCTTGGCTACTTCTTGTTCTAACTAATAATCCCTATTGATTTCCTCCTTAGGCTCATCCTCTATGCCAATGTTCACTTTATTTTTTTTCATGGGGGTGTGCTATGTGTGTGTCTTCTCATCTACAAAATCCATTACCTCATGCATACCTTTAGTGTGTCTAACATTTATGTGGTCCAATTCCTCATCATCAATCATATACACTAGCTTTCCTTTGTCTTTCTCCTTTCAGGAATGACCCATATGTACTTATTTTGTTTCCTCAAGCTCAAGGATCACCTCAGAAACTCAATCATCAAATACTTATAGCATGATCTCTTATACCTTCGCGTTATCCCCCAATGTGATCTACTTCATGATCTGCAATGCTTAATGACCTAGAGGCTTAGTGGAAAAGTAAACAAATTTTTGAATCATGCATGTTTTCATCTCTTGCCAGTTTGTAGTCTCCTTTTTCAATTATGCATGGACATACCAAAAGTTAGTTCCCGTAATTGTCAGGATTCATCCCAGTTCCATATCAATGAACGTGATCTATGGGTGGAAAGTTAAGTATTTTTTGGTTGAATGATTTTATCAAGGTCTTGGGATTTTTCCAGAACTTGAGGTATGGGGTAGTGGATGCTTTGATGTATTTTCAGGATTTGGGCCTTTTATGAAGATTATGGAAATTACGTACAAGGTGACAGTTTTTTCCAATGCCTGAAATAGGGAAGTGTTTTAGTGACCATGGGACAAACTTAGAAGAATTTCATGCTTTTTTTGGTGTTCATTTGGGGTATAGGTTGGGTTCTTAGCCCTGTGTTATTTAAAAGGGGGAAAAAGTATAAAGTGAGTAGCCGGGGAAAGATTCAATGATGTAAAAAAAATTTTATCCCCGAGAATGTGTAAAGTAGTACTTCGACCCTGAGTTTTGAAAAGGTATGAATGTTCGAATTGCAATACAATTGGATTTTCGGAGCCCAGGATTGGGTTTACTTTCTACCTTATTTTGGGATGGTTCAAATTACTTGTTACTGGCCCAAGAGCCTAGCTGGTTAAAGGTAGAAAGTTGGTATATGTTTATTATTTCTCTGGCATGCATTTAAGAGGGAAAGGAACTTAGTATTTTCTGTTTGAAAGAAGATAGGAGCAATTGGGTAGCGAGTGGTTAGTTCTCTCTCTTGGGGTGTTGTGGAATGCTTGAGTGCAATGGAGAGTGTTGCATGGGAATATTAGTTATGTGAGTTTTGATTGAAGTACAGTTCAGGTGAAAAGAGAAGATAAATGATATGTTTTAGTGATTATAACAAAAGAAATAAATATATATCATGCATTGATGAAGAAAATGAGTAGTTCAAAATGATGAATACTGTGAACAAAATGGGGGTTCTATTATAGGTTCCCCTACCCTTAAATATATATACATACTTTAAAAAACTAGTGAGAATACAAACAATCTCATTACATACATGGAGGTCAATTTTCAAAAGTCACAATTTCACCCGAGAAGGTTAGCACATGCCTCAACAGATGGTCCCTGTGTTGAATAAAATCTTCATGGGCCATGAAACTGAAAACAAACTAAATTTTCCCCACCATCCTCCATGACATCACCTTCTCTGCCACCTCAGGAATCTCCACCTATGTTCCATTAACAATTTGGGTGAATTCCCTCTTTTTCTCGAGTGAATTCACCCATTCAGACAGAGGGATTCCTCCTCTTATGTAATCCTTTGTCATACGAGTAGTGAAGCATCGAGTTGTGAGAGATGGAGTTGCTTCTTTGGGTACCGTACGACGGAAAAGTGACATGCGAGCATGGGAATCTACAAGTGACTCTTCCTCGCACCCAACCTCCCGAGGTCGTGTCGAGACAGCCAGTGGGTATGGAATATGTATGGGATGTAGACAAACTAGTTAGGCAATCCAATGTCCTCAATGCGCACTAGTGGAATTTGTGAATCTAAGGCAAAGAAAGACCTCCTAACTTGAACTGGTGTGATAAATCGGTCAGCAAGGATGACTGCTCGAAGGCTCCAATCAATATCGAGTTCTGGTGTGATTCGATCTATAGGTTGTGGAATACGTGGAAAATGACCCAGGATGGTTTCATGTATTCCTCCGGACAGGTTCATATGGTGGATGGTAAGTATAGCCAATTCTATGGATGATTCTCTGGCCTAGTCCAAAATTCCCTAGCTCTATTAGCTGCTGTGTCTAGCAAGGATAATTGTTCGATGATGATAGGTGGAAGTGGAGTAGACTGGAATACTAGTGTGCGTAGGCTAGTGTCTATGTCTAATTCTCCTATGGATTCGTTGGGCTATGGGATTTGTGGGTCACAACTGTAGAATTTTATTTGTTGTGGATGTATTATGGTCATGTGTGAGATCAAGTCCTAATCCCTAGTATCCAGTAATCGTATGCTTTCTCAGCTTCTATATTTAGGATCAATAACTGTGTGATTTTCTCAGAATATCTTACAGGCGTTCCTGCAACCTGGATTCTTAGACTGGTATCTATATCTGTAAGAGTGTCTCCTTCACCTGGTTATGGGACCAAAGGATCACAACCAAAGGTTTTTTCTCTTTCGAACCCTTCTACAGTCATATGAATGTTGTCTAGTGTAATCTGTAGTTTGGTTGATTTGACCAAAACGTGTGTGCTTGGTCGTCTTCTACGTTTAACCCACTCAATTGGGAATTGATTTCTTGCAAGCTTACCGTTGTTCAGAAGACTTGAATCCTGAGATTTTGATCTATATCAGTTATTGCTGTGATGAGATTGGGTTGAGGCACGATTGGCTCGAATACGTATTCTCTGGGCTCTCTAGGTCCCGTGATTGTCATACAAAACAACAAAGTAAAACGAACTACAGTAAAATGAAACTTAACTATGTCGAATATACCTATATATGATTTCTCTATTTTTTTGTGTTTTCTGATGAACTTTACAAATTTAAGAAAGCAGCTATTTAAAATATCTAGAAATAAAAACTAAAATAATTAATATAAAACAAACAAAATAACCGAGTGTAGCTATTTGTCTGTGCAATTTGTAGATCTATTCTAAACAATAAAATAGCTCATCTAATCTATTTGCAAGATTCTCGATCCTACCTCAGAAGTGAGGAGTGAATCATAGTTTCTCAGAAACTATCAATCCCCACAGCTTCCCTGGCAATATCGAGAATAGAATATACTGAAATAAAGCAATTAACTACTCTATTTGATATGATTCTAACTAGAACTTTGAAAGCTAGAACCTGGATTATGCATAACAGTGTCGAATCCGATGGTGTGTGTGATTGTGTCCCCTCAGTGTGATCTCCTCGTTACTTTGTGTTCATGTGGATCTAGAAAAGTGTGTAATGCTAGCATCAACAGAAGTAGATATTGGGACAAAGGAAGCTCAGAATGCAGACTGAATATAATGCGAGTAGGAGAGGGATAGCGCAAGAGTACAGAGCTTGGCTTATGCAATTCCTAGCGGGATCTATTGCAAGTCATGCAACATGAAGCATTCAGAACCTGAAACTATCTTGTTTGAGGAGAAAAACCTGTAACTTTAATGGCTTCCTAAAATATTCTACTCCAATGGATTGGATGAAATAACAACACTGCCTGCACAAGATGGATTTGTGGCTTACCAATAGTAAAACAATGCTAACAAAGCATGTAATGAACTAAACTATGAATCCTAAGAAAAATAAAAGACTAAATTACTGAAATGAGAAGATGAGAAGTGAATGAGGGGCCTGAAGTAATGACAGCAATTGCACAAGATGGATATGTGGCTTTCTAACTGCAAAACAATGCTAACTGAGCATGCAATGAAAGAAACTAAGCATTCTAAGCAAAAGGAAAACTAAATCTATTGCAAAGAGAAATCAGAGGTAAATTTTTAGGGGCCATTTGCTTGAGCACAAGCCAACTATTTATAGCATTTGCATTTACCCAAGGTAAAAGCCAAATGGAACTCTTAAACTATAAACAATGGCAAAACACTATTCCAGGGAACCAGAATCATAAATACAAGCTTATGACGGTGAAAGAAAGCTAATAAAACGTTGAATTTACGTGAGTCGTATTAAAAGAGATTTCTGGAAAATGTGTAAAGGACTGCCCGCAGGGGGCCTGTTCAGGGTGGCGGTCACGAGACTGCCGCTTAGGTAGGGCGGCAGTTTCGTCACTGAAGAGAAAAAGGCTAAGAAAAGAGGGGAAAAGGGAAAAACAAAGCATGCGGGGGCTAAGCAAGGCATGTGGGATGTTGACGCACACTTGGAGAGATTTTCCGGATCTCGAACACCTTGCGAGGAGACCTGTATCATCATTGGGGCATGTGTCATGTTGTTCTAGCACTATAGTACCTTAAAATTTTGGGTACGTACATATTGCCCCCTCGGAGAAGATTTTTAGCCATGAAGAGGCGTAAAACGGTGGGTCCGAGTATGGCGGTCCCGAAATGGGAAGTTAGAAGTTATACCTGATACATCCGTGTGTTGAAATGATGCCATCCAAAATTCTCGTTACCTGCAAAACGAAAAGAGAGCTCAAGTGCAGATAGACATAATAGTTTGAAAAATAAATGCTAAAATAATAGGGAATGAGAACGTACCATTTGTGCGGGGATAGGAACTTACCTCTGTCAGCGCTCCAAACCTACGAAAAAGTCATTTTAAAATGAATCAAAGCGCTATATATATGAAAGT
The DNA here is from genome assembly GCA_019776745.2 of Taxus chinensis. Lineage (NCBI taxonomy): Eukaryota > Viridiplantae > Streptophyta > Pinopsida > Cupressales > Taxaceae > Taxus > Taxus chinensis. The sequence continues at coordinate 118,986,899 of CM034152.1, forward strand.
GGGCCCATTTTCCTATTCATTTGTGTGAGTCGATTTGATTGATTTTGAGCTCTGGGACCCATGGTGACGGTTTCTTGCATGAGTAGAGTCAAAACATCTGTGACGAGATAGTGATCATGCCTCCACGTGTGGCACATCGACCCGTGAGATCACAAGTTAGTTTTCTTCAGTTTATCCTTTTTACCACCTTAAATTTGAAATGCTAAATACTTTGTCATGGGGGGTAATTTTTGAAAATGTTAGCATTGAAAGGTCCACCTAGGGGGCGCCTACTGGGTAGGCTTTGTTTTTAGGTAAAATGGTCATTTTTTACGTTTTTTAGGCTTTTTAAATTTAAAAACCCGCAATGGGTTTTCGGACCATGATCGCCGCCCTGCCCAGGGAGGTGGTTACATGACCGCCACCCTGTTTAGGGCAGCGGTTACATGACCGCCACCCTTAAGGCGGCGGTTACAAAACCGCCCCCCTGCTCAGGGTGGCGGTTTTACACAGAATGCAAAAGGAACCTCTTTTTGAGATTGTGTTTGTATTTTTAGCATTTCTACGTGCTTTCATGATTTTTCCAGTATTACTTGGATGCTAACTTGCTTTGTTTTGTGTGTTTTTGGGTGTATGCAGGCGAGAGAGGAGTATATCTGGTGGAGTAGAGAGAGGGAGTGTGATTGGTTCCTAGGGGTTCTAGATGCCCTCTCACAGGATGAGGAGGACACTCTTTAGCGGATTGGGATACTACGCATTTCACGGGTGCCCCATGTTACACCATCTAGTCACATCCTTTGTGACTTGTTCTCATACTGGGATGCAGATCGGAACACCTTCCGATTGCCAGGGGTCCACGGTGAGTGGACTATTACACTGGAAGACGTCTATTGTATTCTGGGGGTCCCGATCATCGGGAGACAACTCACCCTAGAGACAGCAGGCTCACGGGCATAGATTGCATAGTGGGCCACATATATGGGAGATGCAGTCATCTCCACGGGGTCGAAGAAGGGGGTGAGAGTTTGATCTATTCCTTCTTTTCCCATCCCCCTACTTCGCCAGGCCATCATGGGGATCCTTGCCTCGAGACTGATTGGGGACAAGGGAGGAGATACATTATTATACTACTAGTCCCCCATTATTGCACAGATAGAGGGGCATGGTTGGATATATGCCTGGGGAGCAGATATTCTTAGGACCACCTACCACGACTTATACAGGGTGGTCTATTTACAAGGGTAGTCCTTGAGCCATCCGACCCTAGTCATGAGTTGGGTCTATGAGCATTTCATCCCTTATGGCAGGGGTGTGGAGGTGGCAGATCCTGGAGCTGTGAGGGCAGCCAGATGGACAGACATGTCGGTGCTTAGAGCACCTCATCAGCCAGTTGTCTCCCTGACTACTACCGACATAGAGGCCACACCATACCAGACTATGGCGGGCATATGGGGTGAGGAGGCTCTTACCTTGATCTCCTGCTCCACGATAGGGCAGCTTATTGATAGAGTGGGGCGAGTGGAGATGCACCCCTTTGGCTGTGTTCCTCATTAGTTTGGCTTACCATACATGGGTATGCTTCCCCCAGTGGCGCCAGTATACAGATCAGTCTGAGAGGCCAGAGGGGGGCCCTAGAGGCCGGGGTTGGACAGTGGTTACTCCTAGCGTTCCTATTACAGCCAGGAGGATAGTTTGTGCCAGAGGGAGAGCCGGTGTACCTCAGGCACCTTTGCTTCAGATCACCTTGGGTCCTGCCCATAGCAGTGATGACCCCATTGAGGTAAACTCTGATTTTGAGGAATTTATGGGGGGAGACAGAGGAGGAGACCGAGGACAGTGATCCTGAGTGGCATGATACCCAGGATATCATGCAGGCAGAGAGGGCGGAGCAGAGCGCAGAGAGGGTGACTCTAGTTTTAGAGGAGCCACTCTCCCAGAGCCATGGGGAGGATGAGTCTGTTGCAGGGTGTTACATTGTTCTAGCCATAGGAGCAGCCCCTTAGTCGGTAGTGGCATCTGTGGTGGGCGCTGATCCCATAGATCCATCTTGGAGGCCTGGTGATCTGAGTAAGTTACCCTCTCTCCCTTCTAGTGTTTGTTTCTTTATTAGGACCTCCTTAGTTGTTATCTTGTATCTTTTAATTTCTTGTTTGGTTTCTAATTTGTTTTCTCCTTTGTTTGTAGAGACCGCCGATGAGTGGCAGGACTTGTGGTATGCATGATACCCTGATGATTCCCATGGAGAGGCGCAGAGCTCAGCCCTCAGCCGGTAGACATACCGACATCTTCACTCCAGTCTGGCATGTGGCCAGGATGGTATCGACCCTTCACACAGAGTTAGCGGGGTACAGGACGGCTGAGTGCTTGATGAGGAGCCATTCTCGTGGTGAGACTGTGGCTGCCCCTCGGGATCCTGAGCCCTCCATGCATTCAGAGCACCGGCGTAGCCGGAGTCCTAGGTGTGGGTGTGCACCTTCAGAGGGATCTCGTAGGGATTGAGAAGCCACTTGGCTCTCGTAGATTTTGTACTATATATTCTTTCGTATATCCCGAGCTCTTTGAGTGTTTTGACCATGCTTAGTGCATGATGGCATTGTATATAAACATTAATTATTTATATATATACATTCGTTCTGGATCAAAATCTTGGCATTCATGGCTTTCTTTCTATTTCCATTTTCCTCATGTATGCTATGATGTATGTTTATATGTTTCTTTTAGAATATATGCAATGGTGAACAAATGATGCAAGTGTTTTACTTTCCTTTTGTGTTTCATGATGCCGATATATGATGATGTAGATATAATGTGATTTTGAATCTTAGTTTCTGTAAGCAATTTTGGATACTTTATGTTTGTTTTGGCAAAGTGATGAGAATAAACCAGTACGATGAACAGATAAACCTGCCCCTACCCCCAACTCCACGCAACTAGTAAGATGCGAGGGCTTATCACCAAGAGTTGGGAAGGGCGCAAGTTATGAGGTGTAGTGAAATGATAGTGATGAAAGACAGACAAAGCTTTGGTGGAACCAAATTAGGACACCACAAGTCTACTCCACTCGAGTGACTTCATAGTTTTGGATGCAGCTTGCTTTACGGTTTATCCAGACTTAGACCCGTAGATGGCCACATAGTAGACAAAATCTGGGTTTTTAGGATTTTAACTCTCTTGGGATTTTGAAAATCTGATTCATTTGTTTTTGACTCAAAGTTTCAAAGTTTGAATTGTTTGTGTATGACCTTTTGCATTTATTTGTCAAGAGGACCCCCTACACTTTGCCCCATGCTACTAGTAAGAAGCGTGGGTTTATCACCGTGGGAAAAGCATAGGCGAGTAAGGGCATTTCCATCCTTCCCCAACCCTACGTCACTAGTAAGAGACGCAAGCTCATCACCAAAGGTTGGTGGGGCAAGGAAATGTGTAAAATTAAAATTTTCTGTTTGATCAATGTTTGACTTGTTTATTTGAGTAAAATGTCAGTATGTTTTTATTTCCAAAGAGATATACATATGGGATAGATGTGACACCATGAAGCTTCTAGAACAGACCATAGGCAAGACACCTACCCTAAGAAGAAACCAACAGTGAGAATAAACTTGTAGATCTTGGTATGGTTACCGTTAAGACTTCGTCATGTCTAGCTTTATTTGATAAAATGATTCCGAGATAATTTGATGATATCATGAAAATGGAGAAGTATGATTAGAGAGTTTATGCCAACAACATCATGAGTTTGTAATGAATTGCTTTGAGAATAGATTCCTTGATCACAATTTGTGTACGAAACAAGTGGACAATATGATCCTAATCTATACGAAAATGCAATGTAGATAGATATATAAGTAGTGCTAGCTATTTACGCGTAGAAACGCTTGAGGTGTAGGGAATTGACTATTTCACCAAATTCCTCACCTTCTAGTGTACATAAGAGGTATGCACCATTTCCATAGTCCTTCATGACTCGGTATGGGCCCAACCATTTAGGCCGGAACTTCCTTCCTTCGCCGGTCTTCTTGTCGATCCGGCTATCTAGCCTTAGAACTAGATCACCTTCATATATGTCGCGTTCATAGACTTTCTTGTTATATTTCCAGCACATCCGGTCAGCATAGACTCTGTGACGATGTTCAGCATCTAACCTAGCTTCATCTAGGCTTTCTAATTGGGAGAGACGTGCTTCTCTGTAAGCGTCTTCATCCAGAATCCCTTGTAATGAAATGTGGAGACTGGGTATTTCAACCTCGAGTGGGAGAACTGCCTCTGCCCCGAATACTAGCGAGAAAGGAGTTGCTCCCGTTGGTGTTCTTATTGAGGTTCAGTGGGCCCATAAGGCCAGATATAACTTTAAGTGCCAATCTCGTTTGTTTTCTTTCACCATTTTAAGGAGAATAGCTTTTAGTGTTTTATTCATCGCTTCAGCCTGTCCGTTGGCTTGAGGGTAATACAAGGAAGCCGTATGATGGCTTATCTTAAATTTATTGCATAGTTCATGAACCTCTTCATTCTTAAAAGAAGTTCCATTATCAGAGATAATGATTTGCAGGATACCGTACCTGCAAATGATTTGGTTCAAAATGAACTTGGCGATTACAGAACCAGGTACAGTAGTAAGAGGCATAGCCTCTACCCATTTGGTAAAATATTCGGTGGCCGTGATTATAAAAATATGGCCGTCTGTGGATGAGGGAGAGAATTTCCCTATTAAATCTAGGCCCCATGTAGAAAAGGGCCATGGAGTAGTGATTGGTTGCAGAGCTTGTGCCGGCATATGGATCTCATGGGAGAATTCTTGGCACTTATGACACCTGCGTACGAACTCTACTGCGTCGTGTTCTAGAGTAGGCCAGAAATAGCCCATTCGATGTATTTTACGAGTGGTGGCATGACCACCGAAGTGGCCTCCACACATTCCACTGTGGGATTCATGGAGAATCTTCTTGGATTCTTCTGTGTCGACACATCTTAGGAGCATTCCATCGAACGCTTTCCGATAGAGCACTTGCTCTATAATGATGTATTTAGCTACGATAATACGTAACCGCCTTCTTTGTTGTGGTGTAGCTCCTTCTGGATACATATGGTCCATGATATAATTAATGATATCAGTGTACCAGGGACACTCAGAGATAGAGGGTCAGGTTTCGATGTAGTATACGCACTCATCTGGAAAATCTAAATCTACTAAATTGCCTCCATCTAATGGGTTATCAGCTAACCAATCTGCAATGATTTGTCCTTTAACTGACTTCTGATTTACAAATGTTAATTCGAATTCCCCCATTAAGGTTATAAAACATCCAGCCTTTTTAGACAAGGACCCTTGTGTGAGGAAAGTTCGTAAATGGTCCGTTTTTACCATGACCCTTGTTTCTTGATTTAGCATATAATGTCTTAGGTGTTTGGTTGCAAAAACTATGGTGAGGCATTCTCGTTCTGCTTGGGTATAACGTGTTTCATAGTCGAGCAATGTTCGGCTAATGAAATAAATCGCGTGTTCTCTCTTATCATCATCTTCTTGAGCTAGCATGCAGGCTAGCGAGACATTGGTAGCTCGTGAGTATAAAATTAACGGGAGATCTAACTTAGGTGGCATTAGCGTAGGTGGTGACAACAAGAAACACTTAACTGCGTCGAAAGCTTTATTGCAATCTTCAGTCCAATCGATGCTATAGTCTTTCTTGAGTAAATTGTTGATTGGATGTATGGCAAAACTTAAGTCCAGGATGAATCTTCAGATTGCACCCAGCTTCCGAGAAATGACCTGATTCCAGATTCATCCGAAGGTGGAACCATTTCGAGGACAGCCCGAATTTTGGTTGGGTCAACATCTATCCCTCGTGACGATATGATGTAACCTAGGAGCTTCCCTCCTGTTACACCAAAGACGCATTTTTCTGGATTTAGCGTGACTTCGTACTTTATCAGACGTGAGAGAATGACGCGGAGTCCTTCCGGATGGTCACAACGCTTCTTGGCCTTAGCCAACAAGTCATCTATGTAGGATTCCATGATTTTATGAATTAAATCGTGAAATATATATGTCATAGCTCGCTGGTATGTAGCACCAGCATTCTTGAGACCAAATGGCATGACAACATAGCAATAAGTTCCCCAAGGAGTTATAAATGTGGTTTTAGCTTGATCTTGTTCAGATATTTTAATTTGATTGTATCCCGAGAATCCATCCATGAGAGACAAAAGTTCAAACCCAGTTGTTGCATCAACAATGACATCAATGGATGGCAACGGGAAGTCGTCTTTAGGACATGCTTTGTTGATGTCTCAGAAATCTATGTAGATGCGTATCTTTCCATTCTTCTTGAGAACGGGAATGATGTTAGATACCCATTGGGAGTAATCGACTGGCTTGATGAATCCTACTTGGAGGAGTTTTATTACCTCCTCTTTTACCATGAGAGCTACCTTGGGTTTCATGGGTCTTGATTTTTGTTTAACTGGTTTTGCATCAGATTTAGTGACGAGGTTGTGCACCGCAATGTGGGGTGCAACTCCTGTCATTTCCTTATAATTAAATGCAAATGCCTTCTGATGTTCTTTGAGGATCTGAGTGTGTATTTCTACTTCCTCTGGGGTTAACGAGGACCCTAGTTTCAATATCCTTGGTTTGTCTTCCGTTCCGATGTTAATATCAATTGTTTCTTCGATCAAAGAGGCATTACCCTCTTCAAACTCAGGTGGCACTGGAGGTAAATCCAAATCATCCCCATTTTCTACTGTGCATATGCTAGGTTCCATTTGTGAGGGAAGATCCATCATGGGATTTCTGAAGTAGGAAGACGAATGCGGGATTAAGGACAAATCTATCATATGATAGGAGAGATGTAGTGCCGCATAGGCATTTAAGTAATCCAAAGTGGCCATATCACTATCAACATGGTCTAGGATAGTAGATTCATTTCCGTTTAAAAGAGAATTTGTCATTGTCTTTATCAATGGTTCATCACGAAGGGATACCATGAAACGAGTATCCTCTAACTCATTTCTTGGAGTAAAATGTGACGTTGAAGTTGCTATTGAATCGGCGAGAAGATTTTTCTCTCGCGGGATTGCTTCAATTGATATGAAGTCAAACTCCTTGCTTAAATCTAATACAACTTTTTTGTAAAGTTGTAAGTGCTCGGCTTTGGTTTCATATGCCTCAGAGACTTGGTTTGCTACTAATTACAAGTCTCCTAAGACTCTGATGTTATCAACACCAATTCTTTTAGCTAAGATGAGGCCAAGGAGGAGGGCTTCGTACTCAGCGCCATTGTTTGTGCACTTGAAATTTAGTTTAAAGGAAAAAGGTAAGACTTTTCCTTCAGGGGAAGTGAAGATTACACCTGCCCCCACTCCATAACGGCATCTAGCTCCATCAAAATGGAGTGTCCAATATTCGACTGGGAATATGGACGCTGGGATATCTGTTGTGTTTGCATATTCTACTTCCACCATACAGAGATCCTCTGCTGGAAGAGAGCCAATGCCTAGGGAATATCCTATGCCTACTGAATCGAATGGTAAGAATATTGGTAGATCATTTTCTAGCAGTTCAACGATCTTTGCAGTAGTTCCTAATGATACTGCTTCTACAGTTTTAGCCTCATCTTTGGGGGTTGGGGTTGCTTTGGCTAGGCTCATAGTTTCAAGATCTGTTGTAGGTACCAACTTTTCTTTTGTTTTTGCGTCGGTAGGCTTATTAAGTTGGTTTGTTGGGAGTTCAAACTCCGAGTGTATGCCTGGTCTTTTCTTTAAGTCAGCTAGGTGTACATCAAATGGTTTTGGATCACCTTTGGCTATGAATACCTTTCCTAAATGTAAAAACCTTACTTCTTGAAATAGTGTAGAAGGGATTGCCTTCATGCGGTGTATCCAAGGTCGGCCGAGGATCATATTATAGTTAGTTTCCTGATCTATGATATAAAACTTAGTCAAGATGGTTTTGGGTCCTAAGGTGACTGGTAATATTATAGTTCCAACCGAAGTGGCTTTAAGACTATCATAGCCCCTTAGTGTATTTCGAGTTGTGGAGCAATTGGTTTCTCCATACCCTAGCTTTTGGAGGAAAGAGAAGGGGACTATGTTAACTGCCACCCCATCGTCAACCATTGCATGCTTTACATAGTTGTTATAAACCCATACTTGCAAATGTAAGGCTGGATCACCTCGGTGTGCGATCTCAGCATCTGTCGGCATTTTGTTTATCTCGAATATGAATTCGACATCCCTATCTGCCTGCCCTGGAGGATGAACATCAAAGTCCACATGATTTACCTGTGTTTCAGGTGGTGGAGTGATGTTAATTAGATGACCTAAACCTAATGCTTCTAAAAGAGTAGCCCTGTGGGCAGGAGAGTTCTTTAGTAAGTCTAAGAATGAAATGTGCGAGAAGGTTTTTGTTAGGTCGTTAATCAAATCATAGGCTCCCACAGGTTTTACTACGATTTGTTGGATGTCATCTGCCTCTGGCAGGTGGCTTGGACTTGGCTGAGAGAAATACTCTCGTGTCCTTGTTATAGCTTCGATGGGCAGCTTGGCATCTAACTCCACTAAACCGACTACCTTAGGTCATGGCTGACTTCCTAGTTGCGGCGCAACTAATGGATTTAGTGAGGTCGAGGCTTCATAATCATTGTTTCCTGTCATTACACCCTTGTTCGTCCCAGTTAGATTTAGCCTGTTGTTATCGTGATTTGGGAGTGGATCATTAAAGATCTTCAGGGGTGTGTTTTGAGGGGAAACTGCCCCTGAAAAGGTACTTGACATTGGTGACGTAGGATCTGCTAAGAACATATCCATGAAAAGTTGTTTTTGTTCATCTGGTAAGCGTTGCATGAATTTGTTGTAGTCACGGCACGTTCTAGTGTCATGGCCCTGAATTTTGTGGAAACCACAATACGAATTAGGATTGTAATTCCTAGTTTGTTGGTTTGGCGTGTATTGTGGCCCAAAATTTTGATCAAACCGTTGTCTATTAAAATTTTACGTTTGTGGTCTTTGGTTTGAATTTTGGTTTTGGTACCTAGTTGAATTTTGGCTTGGACCCTGTATGGGATTTCACCGTTGTTGTTGTTGTTGTTGTTGTTGTTGTGGATGGTTAAAATCCACTGTATTGATTGTTGGGGTAAAGTTGTTGTTTCGTTGGTTGTTTATTTGTGATGGAGTATTGACAACATTTACCTTCTTAGGCTGGTCGGTTACTCCATCTGTTGTTACACCCCGATTTTTGTTAAGGATTTTAGGTCCTTGATTGACGTTCATGGTAGTAGGATAAGTTGTAGTGTTCTTGTTGGGGGTGATTAACCTCCCATTTACTCCATATGTTTTGCGACCACTATCGATTGTTGCTTGATCTATTCGAAGAGCACTCTCCAGTACTTCATCGTAAGTTCTTAATGGGAACTTCTGGACTTCTTCCTTTACTTCTCTGTTAAGCGAATGAAGGAATAAATCACATAGTTCCATTTGATCCATATTTGGAGCACTTGCCAAAGAATAAAGAACTGTACGCCACCTTTGGATGAAATGGGCGACAGATTCGTTGTGTTCTTGTTTGATGTGTAAGAACTCTCTGATTCCTGTTCTTAATAATTTGTTCATGTCGAAGGCCTTGATGAACTCTGACACAAGTTGTTTGAATGAATGTATGGAAGCCTCAGGTATTCTATAATACCAATCGAGAGTGATGCCTTCCAAGGTTTTTGGGAATATTTTAGCAACAACCCCATCCCATGGGAGTAGTTCTCGAATGGCTGTAGTGTAAGCTTTGATATGCACATTTGGATCTCCCTCTCCTTTGTATTTGGTAAAATCGGGAAGAGGTCTTGGAAGCATGATGCTTCGTATGGTGAAATCCAAGGGCTCTTTCAAATTTTCTGAGTAAGTCCCTATCGCATATCTTTTGACCATTGATGGTGCCTTTTGACGGAGCAGTGGTGGAATGGTTTGTTGGTATGGCACAACGTATGCATTAGCAGGGGCATAAGGAAGCCCCTGTGTTTGAGAAAACATGCCGGGAGAGGAGAACATATTCCCTTGTGGTGATTTACAGTACATGTTTAAGTATGACGGGGTACTGTCCATCAATGGATTGTTCTGTACTACACCGGGAGGAACAATGCTAGAGATGGTGGGTCTAGTTGGCGTTTGTTGTGAATACTGAGGAGTCATGCCTAACGTGCCTAATCCTGGGAGGAGATCTACTTGGCTGGGATGGTGTGGAGGATTGGAACTTTCTGTTTGCATGAATTGCGAATTTTGACTTTCTTGGGCAAGTTCTAATCCTCTAACCTTTTCTACTAACGTTGAAATGATTTCATTTGGTGAAGTCATAGTGTTTTGCCATAGTGGCATTTGTTGTATACCATGGTTTTGTATAGGCATGTGATATCCTGCTATTAATTGATCGCTATCTTGCCAAGTTTCTCTGAGGGTATTTCCTATATGCAGTGGCATAGAGGTATTTTCTTGAAAAGAGACCTCGGGTTGTTTTTGTAAACCTCCTACAGGTGGATACATACTTCGAGAACGTTGGTCGTTCCTGGCATAACGTACCAAATATTCATCGTCTAAACCTCGGTATGAGTCTTATTATCTACTAACTTGTGGTCTAAGTAGCATCTGAGGAGATCAAACAAATTCTTCGGTGAACGTCATATTGTTTGAGCCTGAAGGCTCTGTTTGTTGCGTTTGAGCGAGCTGATCTAACCCCTCAGTTTGAAATGATGAGTTATATCTAATTCTCAGAGTTTGTGTTGACAACTGATTAGTTGAATAGTTGTCACCCCACACTGAGAGCAAGGGTGATGATTGTCTATTTTGTTGGGCGTAATATGCCTCAAGACCCAAGAGGGGGTCTGCCATACGCATCGAATCCTGACATATTCGGGGGGTATATGAATACCCACAGAATAATATGAAGGAAGGTGATGGTGAAAGCCAATGAGGTGGAAAAGATGAAAAGTACTCTAACTTGGAAGAACACGTAATAATATGACTCCAAACTAGAAAGTAGGACGTTTCACATCGGGTTCACCAATTTTGGTGGTGAAGCTGATGTGAAGGATAATGAGGTACCGAAGGTGAAACAGTTGTTTGTTTCACGTCGGGTTCACCAATTTTATACGACGGAAAAGTGAGATGCGAGTATGGGAATCTACAAGTGACTCTTCCTCACACCCGACATCCCGAGGTCGTGCCGAGACAGCCGGTGGGTATGGAATATGTATGGGATGCAGACAAACTAATTAGGAAATCTAATGTCTTCAATACGCACTAGTGGAATTTGTGAATCTAAGGAAAAGAAGGCCCTCCTAACTTGAACTGGTGTGATAGATCGGTCAGCAAGGATGACTGCTCGAAGGCTCCAATCAATATCGAGCTCTGGCGTGATTCGATCTATAGGTTGTGGAATACGTGGAAAATGACCCGGGATAGTTTCGTGTATTTCTCCGGACAGGGTCATATGGTGGATGGTAAATATAGCCAATTCTATGGACGATTCTCTGGCCTAGTCCAGAATTCCCTAGCTCTGTTAGCTTCTTTGTCTAGCAAGGATAATTGTTCGATGATGATAGGTGGAAGTGGAGTAGACCGGAATACTAGTGTGTGTAGGCCAGTGTCTATGTCTAATTCTCCTATGGATTCGTTGGGCTGTGGGATTTGTGGGTCACAACCGTAGACTCTTAGTTGTTGTGGACCTGTTATGGTCATGCGTGGAATCAAGTCCTAATCCCTAGTATCCAATAATCATATGCTTTCTCAGCCTCTATATTTAGGATCAATAACTGTGTGATTTTCTCAAAATATCTTACAGGTGTTCTTGTAACCTGGATTCTTAGGCTGGTATCTATATCTATAAGAGTGTCTCCTTTGCCTAGCTGTGGGACCAAAGGATCACAACCAAAGGTTTGTTCTCTTTCGAACCCTTCTACAGTCATATGAATGTTGTCTAGTGTAATCTGTAGTTCGGTTGATTTGACCAAAACGTGTGTGCTTGGTCGTCTTCTATGTTTAACCCACTCAATTAGGAATTGATTTCTTGCAAGCTTACCATTGTTTGGAAGACTTGAATCCTGATATTTTGATCTATATCAGTTATTTCTATGATGAGATTGGGTTGAGGCACAATTGGCTCGAATACGTATTCTCTGGGCTCTCTAGGTCCCGTGATTGTCATACAAAACAACAAAGTAAAACGAACTACAGTAAAATGAAACTTAACTATGTCGAATATACCTATATATGATTTCTCTATTTTTTTTGTGTTTTCTGATGAACTTTATGAATTTAAGAAAGCAGCTATTTAAAATATCTAGAAATGACAACTAAAATAATCAATTTAAAATAAACAAAATAACCGAGTGTAGCTATTTGTCTGTGCAATTTGTAGATCTATTCTAAACAATAAAATAGCTTATCTAATCTATTTACAAGATTCTCGATCCTACCTCAGAAGTGAGGAGTGAATCATAGTTTCTCAGAAACTATCAATCCCCATAGCTTCCCTGGCAACATCGAGAATAGAATATACTAAAATAAAGCAATTAACTACTCTATTTGATATGATTCTAACTAGAACTTTGAAAGCTAGAACTTGGATTCTTTAGAACAGTGTCGAATCCAATGGTGTGTGTGATCTTGTCCCCTCAGTGTGATCTCCTCGTTCCTTCGTGTTCATGTGGATCCAGAAAAGCGTGTAATGCTAGCATTAATAGAAGTAGATATTGGGACAAAGGCAGCTCAGAATACAGACTAAATACAATGCGAGTAGGAGAGGGATATCGCAAGAGTACAAGGCTTGGCTTATGTAATTCCGAGCGGGATCTATTGCGAGTCATGCAACATGAAGCGTCCAGAACCTGAAACTATCCTGTTTGAGGAGAAAAACCTGTAACTTTAATGGCTTCCTAAGCTATTTTACTCCAATGGATTGGATGAAATAACAACACTGCCTGCACAAGATGGATTTGTGGATTACCAACAGTAAAACAATGCTAACAAAGCATGCAATGAACTAAATTATGAATCCTAAGAAAAATAAAAGACTGAATTACTGAAATGAGAAGATGAGAAGTGAATGAGGGGCCTGAAGTAATGAAAGCAATTGCACAAGATGGATATGTGGCTTTCTAACTTCAAAACAATGCTAACTGAGCATGCAATGAAAGAAACTAAGCATTCTAAGCAAAAGGAAAACTAAATCTATTGCAAAGAGAAATCAGAGGCAAATTTTTAGGGGCCATTTGCTTGAGCACAAGCCAACTATTTATAGCATTTGCATTTACCCAAGGTAAAAGCCAAATAGAACTCTTAAACTATAAACAATGGCAAAACACTATTCCAGGGAACCAGAATCATAAATGCAAGCTCATGGCGGTGAAAGAAAGCTGGTAAAACATTGAATTTACGTGAGTCGTGTTAAAAGAGCTTTCTGGAAAACATGTAAAGGACCACCGCCCTGAGCAAGGTGGCGGTTACAGGACCACCGCCCTATTCAAGGCGGCAATCACAAGACCACCGCTTAGGTAGGGCAGCGGTTTCGTCACTGAAGAGAAAAAGGCTAAGAAAAGAGGGGAAAAGGGAAAAACAAAGCAGACGGGGGCTAAGCGAGGCATGTGGAATGTTAATGCACACTTGGAGAGCTTTTCTGGATCCTGAACACCTTGCGAGGAGACCTGTATCATCATTGGGGCACATGTCATGTTGTTCTGGTAGTACAGTACCTTACAATTTTGGGTACGTATAGGTATGTCATACATGGTGATTCTCTATTTCTTGGGGGGAAGATATTTGATACTCATTTTGGCTCAAATTTTCTCCAAGGTAGTTTCCAAGGTCAAAAACTGCATTTGTGTATCATTTGTATCTAAACCAGCAGGTTATCCTTTTTCTTCTGATGCATTCGATGGGCTTGTTATAGGTATCTCCGTAGTAGTAAGATTTTTTCATATTCTATTGGTTGTCATGTGCATATGGGAAATGATGAAGCCATTATTGTTTCAGGTATCCTATGTTTAGGTGGTATCTTGTGCAGATTAAGTGAAAATGAAGAGTCTAAAAAAGAGGTAATGAAGCACATATCTTAGACAATCGATTCAGGAAGGATGCGATTATAATATCTGGGGGGAATTATCTAGAGGACTGACCCTAGTAGTTGGCACACAGAAGACATGTTTGATGAACACTTCATTTGGGCTTGTTAATTGGAAAAAATCACCCAGATGTGTGAGTTCTTCATTTTTAGGAATTGATCTTAGGGGTAAGGAAGCCATGGCAGAAATATTGTTAATGGAAGCAAGCAGAACACATATCGATGGAATTTATGTGGTAAATTTGTGGCCTATTATGCTACAATTAAATAGGCATGGCTCCCACGATGACGTGGTTTGGATAATCATCCCACCATAAATATAATATGCATCCCAGATTGGTAGGTACGTGTGGGAGTTAGATTAATATTTATTATTAATGTGAAGCATGTCGTAGGAGATGGATTAAATGTCCACACCTTTAAATAATTTCTTGTCAATTTAAATTTGGTAGCCACATCACATTTACTCACATGTGTAAAAGTTGATATTAAATTAATGTGATTTGGAAAATATAATTCCTCGTCCTTATTAGCATGATGGTGACAAGATGGCAGTGGGAAAAATTAAGGGTTGTTATGGACAAATATCCCTTGATATTCTTTGGAATATTCACAAGGTTTCCTGAGTGTGAGTTAGTTATAATCTAGATGGATATTCTATAAAACGCTGAAATGGATAAGGATATATATGACATTTTATAGTTTTAGAAAGGAGTATGGTTCTATTTGGGAGAGGAGAAGAATCTTCTGAGGGATTATAGGATTTTTCAAGAGCATATTTGACCATGGAAATTTGCACTTTCCTGATGTAGTCATTGTTGTGTTTCCCATTCTCATGAAATTTATGTTAAGGTGATTACTCATGTATAGTCATCAACATGATTTGTGTGTGTGTGTGTGTGGGTTTCCCTTTCTCTTTCCAAATTTAATGGGTTTATCCTAAACAACGTACTATAATTATTTTGGTTATGCTCTTCTTTTGAAATGATTTTAGCAGTAAAATAATGTCTTTTCATTCATATCTTTTTCATGTGATGGTTGTAATTTTATATGGAGACACCTTGTTTTTATTAGGTTCTGTTAGGATGGTGTGGGAGGTTAATGTCCCTTGGGGGTACTTAAGGATGTTATCTTCTAGACCTATAAAATTCCTTACTAACTGAACAATATTTGGTTCTGTGTTTATTCATCTTGGGGGTCCATCAATTTAGAACACTCGGTATAATTCACACACGATGGTTTAGTCTTGGGGGTACTGAGTTGAATTATAAAGGATCGGGATTATATGTTTGTTTGGAGTTTCCTCGTGACAAATTTCATGTGAAAAATCCATTTTATGTATCCCCTATCTTCGTGAAATAACAAGGGCATGGTGACAAAATGGTTGATATGTTTCTTAACCCTCCCAGTTCCCTTTGACATTTTAGTTCTTCCTCCTTGCAACCCTTTCTCCACTTCACAAATTTACATTAACTTATTTGAGTCCCATAAGTATTCATTCAGATCTCACCTTACTTATTCATTTTATACAGATCCACTTGTGGAAATACATTGTCAATGCACATACCTTAAGTTTTTATCACTCATTATCTAAAATACTTAACATCATCCTAGAATAATCCATCTAAATCCTTGGGGATTAATGTGTGGATTGTTTCAAACCTACCTTTAGTGACCTATATCGAGGTTTTTTGGTTCTTACAGTGCTTCGTGACCACTCTTTCGAGTGATTTTTTCATTCATTGGCTGCATCCCACTCCTGATTGTTTATCCCTGGCAGACTCAGGACATTATCCTTATTCCCTCCCCTATCTTCTACCCTCGGGGTCGCATCATGGGTCCTTTCACCCTAACTTAGGTAGATTCAAAAATATCAGGGAAATTATCCACACCCTTTGTTAAGGTGCCTCCTCATCACTCCCTCTGAGAGAGTGGACAGGTGAGTAGAGGAAGACCCCATCCCTAGATACATAATGACAATTTATGCGGGTCCACCCCTCTCACCCCGACCTCTATGCATCTTTTTCACCCTCTCTCCCCTAGGGTATAAATCATGGTTCCAACATTAGGAACATGTATCTGCATAGTGTGGAGTAGAATTTATGTACCCATAAGGATGGTGGTAAATTCTCTGAGCCTTATGCCCATAGTATCTCACAAGTATGGAAATGATGTGAATTTGGATTCTTACCATGAAATTCATAGATGTGTGTAGGTATATTATTCTGAGTAAATATAGTGGAAAAGATGATTCTCACTTCTTGCCACTCTAAGAATTTATCTCTATGTGTTACCCATCAGTGTGTTGTTGTCCCATGTAATGTATAAACTAGCATATTTTTTCTATCTCATTCATTCTACCAATGAGCCTTTATAACACGCAAGAATGTATTGGGATTCCCTTCACCAGTATATCTTGGTACCTGAGCCAAGCCAAATCACATCACCATGTGCATCCTAATCATCCTTTTTACTTTCCCTTTAACTATATGCATGACCATTTCATATGTTCTATGAGCCCAGTTATCACAAGCAACACTAGTAACGTCACTTACCAACTGAAGTACGCATTCCTTCGATGGTTCTAGATTTTTTGGATCGTGCACTGTCTATGCATAGATTTTATTAATCTCTTCCTTGCTGAAGGGCTCAACATAAGGTTCTACCTTATTTTCAAATAGAGGTATAATCACACACTCTTCTTTGTTCTTAAAACTGGTGTATCTCTTGTTAAAGTGCAAATCAGCATTTTTCATGTAACACTAGGGTCATCCAAGTAATGTTGGAAATTTTTCTTCTTCGGCAAGCTCTAATACCTCAAAGTCCCCACTAAACTTGACTCCCTAAATAATAACGGATGCATCCTTCAGTACCCCAATATGAATAGCCTTAGTTATTTTAGGCATATAAAACACATTCGAATATTGTTGCAATGTAGGTCTTCCCATCTGATTTCATACTTCCAAAGTTAGCATATTTACCTCAATGCATGTATCTATCAAGGTATTACATACTAACCAACCATCAATTATTGCAACCAGTGTAATCTCCTTGTTAAATTCATGGTCTTGAGGTGGTGTATTTTCATGGGGTATCTAACTCTTGCATTCGACACTGAAGCGTGGTACCTTCTCCTGAAGCCATTCTCTTCGTACTGGAATAATATTTTCCTGGCACAACATCTTACACTCCTCTTTTAGCTCATCCACATCCTTTTGTGGGAGCTTAAAATTCTTCACATGTTTCCTATCATGCATGTGGTATTTTAAGCATTATAGTTTACCTAATGACTCACATAGTCTCTTGGTAGACTTCCTCATGATGTGCCACGTTTGGATACTTGGCATGTATCACTTTTTTCTGGGTAATGAGAGTCTTTTCCTTCAGATGCTCATGAGTGCGTGTAGACTCGAAGCACATTGTTACTAGCATGGGTAGCAATTTTTGATCACACATCTTTTTAGGCATCCATTGAGTAGCATTCATGTGTTGCACCTTAATCATCCCTATGCCCTTGTCCTTCTTCTTATTTTTAATCATGTGCTCATATAGCTTCAATAAATCCTCCAACTTATGTTGTTTCCCACACCATGACCAAGATATATTCTGAGGGAAATCTCGTTGGTAATGATTAGGTGATCCACAAGTATAACAATATCCTTTAGAAAACCATACTCTACCACCACCACAACTTGGCCTTGGTATCCTCCTCATAATCCTCCATTTTTATCATCTCCATTGTTATTCCCTTCATTATGTTTTCCTTCCTGATATTTTTTCCTGCTCACCACACTAGTTTGGCACACTCCTGTTTCAATGGATTCATGGATGTGATCAATATGTCTGCAATCAAAAGTGTCATGGGTATGGGCATGAAAAGTATTATAATACATGGAAACATTCTTCTAAATCACGTGATTCAAAATATGACAGTTCCAAACATCATGGTCCACGTGGAAAACTTCACAATCTAATAACATTACGTTAACAAAATTTCACAGAAAACTATCTATATTAGTTCTCTCAATCTCAAAATCAGTACACCATATACCATTGCACATCTCATGTGTTGAGTTACCAGAGAGATTCTTCAAATTTTTCACCATAGTTGTAGTATGTGCCTCCAAAAATGGGTTCACTCCTATATCAACACTTCCAAATTCCTTAGCGCACATATATGCTTCCAAGGCCTTAGTCGGATCTACATATGTCTCATGATAGTGTTCTCTTTGGAAAAAAGTTAGAAATCCTCCAACAAACCACTTTACATGCTGACTAGGATTAATATCATTAGATGATTTAGACAACAGAGTCTTAAAACACACGGCATACTCCCTTACACTTTCAGATAAGCCCTGCTTAATATCCTTGAACACTCTAATCCTCTACTACTCAAACTTTGGTATATGAAACTTTGTTTAAAATGTAGTACACAAAGCATTATAATCTACCACAATCTTATGTGGGTCATATTTCCTATACCAACTATGTTTGTGGCCTTCTAGTGTAGTATAAAATTGACTCTCCTTCCTATCAAAAATTTGTAGTCATATTCTTTCCGTCAATTTCTTATACACGGTGACACCTCATTCAGACAAATCTGGATTCTCAATCAAAGTGTGAGAAGCTACCAAGTCCCTCCTTTATGTGTGCTTGTCAAGATGTTAGCATGTAGATACATAATAATATATAAACAAGTGTTATTTCAATCATAAGAACTCATAGCATACATTGAATTAGAAACACATGTAATAAGGAAATACATATATCAGATAACAACTAATATCATACGCACCATGTAATCACCACATTCAGACACACCAATTACAAGAATCCATCTTCCATAATCCATTATAGTAAATTATTACATAACAGAATATGAATACATAACCGTAAGTAGGCGTTGGAACATGCACAACATCAAACTCTAAGCCATTAATACTCTCAGTGCTTAGTCATGAAAAATAATATATGGTCGTGGTTGTGGTACCAAAACAAATACATGCAATAGATATATATATGGGTGGGGACCTTCCCTTCACCACATATACACTCTCACAATAGACTACATGCTTAAAATAGCCATGCGTACATTAAATGCCTGCTAATAATAGACATTCCTATAAATAAGACTTGCTTTTATCCTTCTAATAGATTAATCCATGCATGACCTTTTGTATGTGCTTTATCTAAAAATAACCAATGCTTTATTTCTAAGGTACCCTTTGTGTGCTCCGCACTCCAATGTGTTTTTAATATTAATAGCCCATGACTACAAAATCGACTAAGTCCTAAGTCATATCTTCCTAGGCATGTGCCACTCCAATTGTTCCTTCACGTGCGCACATACACCCCACTTGTGTGCCTCACTCCTCCGCGTGCTCTTCATACTTAGCCATTTCTTCCAGTCTAACATTACCCCACACTAATTACATTTTCATCCTTGGCAATGGGGTTCCTCAGCTTATCTCTCCATGACATAATGAATAAAAAATTAAATAACAAGGAATTTTTACACAAAAATACAACATAAATAATAGATTATTCAGGGCGCACCACTCTCCTTCTCCTTTGCTCGTACAAAAAACTCTTATGGTACTCATTGTTAATTTTTCTCTCCACCACATTCCATTCCACCAGTCCCCTTCTTTCATTAAAGTCTAGAACTATGTTCCAACTATATTTTCCATCTCCTCTAGATTCATGTCTTCCCCTTTGTGCTTGATCTCTCTTATTACTCCAGCCATTCCTGAGATCATTCCTTTCATGAAGTCCATTTTTTGCATGCCACTGAGCAAAACATGACTCCTCTATTCTTGTCTCATGTGGCTCCCTTGTTTGTCTTGAGCGGGTCATGCTTCTTTGCAATCACAGCTATTTTCTCCTCACTTCCAAGAGCTTCATCATTTTTTACCACAATCACTTCATTTTCTTCTTATACTGTGTATGCCTTAAGGATTATTCCTAGATCTTGCCATTTTTTCAGTGCCCAACCTACCTTCTTCATCTCATCTTTCAATCTTTGTAACACGATATCAAACATCCCAATCCTACGCACTATAGTCTTCTTATTCTTTTCCTTTTCTACTATTGGGTCTACTTGAGTCTCCCCTACATAATATATTTCTCTTGAAGTAGAAAAAGGACCAAATCTTGTAGAAATTACAAGGTTGATGGGTATGTCTTCTGTGTTATCTCATCAAACTCTAGACGCGCCACCAAAACTTCACTTCTAATATCAACAGTAAACTCTAGAATCTCCTTCTTACGCTTTTTTACCCTATTGTGCACCTAATTCAATTGCTTGATTTCATTTTCATTTTTCTTATTATCTTCTAATAATGTTCTGAATGTGACTACCTTATCTAAATTCCTCCTTACCACTTCCACTTCCATCTTGGTCAAGGAATTACTTTCCTACTCATCTGTGAACTCTGTGGGCTTCACCGTGATGTGGGTTGCTTGAGGCACCTTTTTCACCCTATGCTTTATGTTTGCTTCCTCGCTGACGTCAAATTTTGGTGTATATATGTGTCTGCATCATTTAGCTCAGCGTATTCCTTATACACATGTTCACACCCTTAGGATCTATGATCTCCCAACCATATAATTGTTCATGAGCCAGTGTGATCTGAAATCTCAAGTAGATGAGCTTAGAGGGATCATTAACATACCCCAATTTTGGAATCTTCACAACTTCCTCTCATCTTTTTCTCTTAGATCACCTACCTTTGGGAATATGTGTCTCTGCGCCTAGAATTAGACCTTCTCCCTTTTCACCTAACACACCCCCATGCTCACCCAATGGCTCACCCATGCTCTATTCTCTTTCTTCATCTCCTCTAGTAGGATCTTCTTCCTCACACTCACTGATAACTGTTTGTCATGTTGGGTGATGAACCCTGATTTTTTCATGTGTAAACCTATGTGAAACCATGTATTACCTTAGTATCATTTTACACAATGTATGATATTAGCGGTTTATAATTAATGATTTTTAATATTTTGGAAGGAAATGTTGTGCATATTCTTGTTATCTTTATCTTGTTAATGTTTCTTCATATACGTCTAAATGAACTCTTTTATGGGTATTAACAATCTATTTGGAAAAGCATGTGTTAATTCATTGCAAGAGTTAATTACAAACCAATGCAGGACTCATTGGTGTACTAGCATAGGACTCGCCTTTGCATTAGCTTAGGACTCACCATGGAGCGTAGGACTCATCCAAATCATTAATTTGGGCTTCCTTGAAATAAAGAACTTACATAGAGTAGATGAGTAACTCAAATGGTTGAATTGTTAGTTGATCTAGCTGGCAACACAACGACATGAGCATGAAACGTGTGCCATTATATCAACCTACATTCATGTAGATTATGAGGTCCGGTATCCCTAGTTTAGCTCTAGTTTCTTGGAAACATGATGAAGACAAACACTTATGGATTTATGATTGCCATGATTCTTTGGAATCAATTTGAGATCCAAAATATCTTCCAGCGTCGATTGAGTTCCTCAAAGGAGCCAATTTTGGGCCTCCTCTTTAGTAACAAGCATTGCATAGAAGACTCCTCCCACTACTGTAATACTTGAAAATAGTAGTCATTATTTTAGTCAGCATCTAGTTAAGTAGATGATAGGAATTGCAAATAAACTAGTTCTCTCATAAAAGAACTAGGAATCCTCTTGTATAAGAGAGCTATTGTATTAAGATTTAAGTTCGGTTCAATTGGTTTATGATTGAAAAAGGAAGTTCTTGTAGTTCACTAAACTTACAAATTTAGGGGGAAGTTTTGTTGTGTAACTCTAGATGTTAAACCTGATCGAAGGGAAGGAGCAAGGGTCATTCATCCCCAACGAAAAGGGATATTTTACTTTGTTTCCTTTCTATTATAACGTAGCTATTTAAGATTCAAGCATTGAATTATTTTTTGTACCATTAAGATTGTGTCTTTAATATTATTCACTTTCAATGCATTTCATTTTATAATTGTAGTTAGTTATTATTTAGTTAATTATGTTACTAAGTACATGTTGAGAACAATTCCTAATATTCCCTTTGTTGCAAACAACCATAGACATCGGCCTAGATTCACAGATATAATATAATTAAAGTAGGAGTATCAATGACACTCGTCACTTTTTGGTGTCGTTACTGGGGAATTTCAAGGTGTTATCAAAGGTTAAAGTGCTAGCTAGAAGTGTTTTCTTGTTGTCTAGTAAGTTTCCATTCATGAATTTTTTCCATAACTCTTTTCTTAAGAAGAATAGAAGACCTTGTGGTGACATCAATAATCCTCTATGTTTTGGAGTATGTGGAACACAAACAACCAGGTTAAGCTCTGATGGTTAGGGAACTATCCTCGGTATGATAGGATTTTATGTTTATACCTAGATATTGTAGAGGTACATTCGTTGGGATGAATTTCCAAAACCCCCCTCAAAACTAGTATGTGGAACAAATTGCTGACCAAAGAAGAATAGTTGATGAAGTAGAAAATCCTAAATGTGCAAAGAATGGAAACCCTCCAATTGGAAGAATGTTTCCCTACCCCATACATTTGGATCCTAATGGCCAAAATCCTATGAAAAATATATCCCCCTCCATTTTACCAACATTATGGGGATTAGTCTCAGAACACCTTGACCAATTCTTTTTTGAATTCAAGGTCCAGTGCCAAACTTATGATTACACTTCTGACTCCCGGAAGCTCAATTTATTTCCCTCCACCTTAAAATATATAGTTATGAGATGGTTTGTGGCATTAAATTCTAACTACATCCATAGTTGGGAGGAGATGGAAATAGTTTTTTGAAAAAGTACCAAGACTACTACAGAGTCTGGGACAAGAAGGAGGAACTTTTTAGAATTCAACAAAAATAAGATGAGAGTGTGGAGGATTATCTTGATCAGTTCCTCTTCCTTCACCGAGGTGTGGGACTGACCTATATATTAATCTTCTCAAAACCTTATTTCTTAAAGGTTTGGATGAAGACACATAGAATGCCTTCAATCTTATGGGAAAAGGAGACATGAACAAACTAGAATTTATGAAAATCATTGATCTCTGTTAGAACTACTCTTGAACTCACCCTAACTTTCGTAGACAGAAAGGGAAAATGACTAGTGGTAATATATCCAAACTGATGGAATAAATTTCAAATTTGAGAACATACCTCTTGGTTCAACTCAATACAAATATGGAGAGGGAGAAATCTAAAAATGAAGAGGCTTTGTTCATCTACTTCCTAAGATGTAGAGACAAACATGGACTTAAGGACTTTCCCTTAGATAAGAAAGACATGTGTCTTCTTTGTGAACTCAAGCATGCTACATATCAATTTGGGTCGCTTCCCTTGCTTAAGAACCATTTTAAAAATAATACACAAGATGAATATGAGATTAATTATATGGCTCAGAGGCAAAGAGGAAATTTTTAGTCCAACCAGAATCATGCCTACATGCCAAAATTGCAATGGGTCCCAAATCAATGGAATGCACCATGGTCACATCCTCAACCTTGGGCTCAATAGGCCCTATAGGATTGGAGCCCATAGTGTAATGCACCACCAAGTTATTATCAACAACCATGGGATCCACATCCAAATATTCCATCATTTCAAAATTTTAATCCTCAGTACCAATAGTAGTGGAATGTACCTCAAGGATCTTGGCAGTAATATTACAATCAAAAAAGATCCCAAGGTCAATAAGCCTTATTGAGTGGACCTAAAAATGATGCCCCATCTGATCAACCTGCCCAACCATGGATACCAACACAAACTATAGCAAACCTAAAAATGTGAGGCAGGGTAACCTAGATTACACTATAGAATTAGATAAGAACCCCACATTAAATTCTATGGATTATAATAATATCCTGTTGTGCTCAGGGAAGGTTACCAAAAAACCTTCATCCCCTATGATAGAAGAAATCCTTGAGGATACAGAAAATATAAAATAAATGCAGCCTAGTCCTATCATTGAGGAAACTCCTCAACTGAAAGTTGATATTCCTTTTCCATCCAGACTCTCAGAAAAACACAATATTGTACTTCCTAAAAAATCAGAGTCATATTTAATTTAGGGACTAAGGAAGTTGAGTATTGTCATTCCCATTTTGCAAGATCTTAAGGAAATTCCTGAGTTAAACAAAACTATCAAAGAGCTTTGTTTTAATACTCTGGGAAGAAGAAATAACCAACCTAAAACCATCCATGTTGATGGAAAGGTTGTTAGTATTCTGGAAGGGAATATGACCCCTCCTAAATATGGAGACCCTAGAAGTCTTATTGTTATAGTTAGCATAGGAGATGTCTAGATTCCTAACATCCTAGTAAACCTAGGGGTTGTTATAAATGTTATGACCACATATACTCTATCCACCCTAGCACTCCCTGAACCACACTCAACCTCCATAGTATTACAAATGGAAGATCAATCCATAAATAATCCAAAGGTATTTATTGAATATTTCATTGTTACTATTGAATCCTGGGACTATTCGTTAGACTTCATGATCATAAAAATGAAGAATAGGAAGATTGGATACCCCATAATCTTAGGGCATCCATGGTTACCCACCACTTCTACCCTCATCGATTACAAGATAGGGAATATGGTGATTATAGATGGACATGATTCAAAAAAATTATCAATATACTCTGCTACAAAACCTTTTACTATAGACAACAAACAAGGGTGTAAGGATAATTCAGATGATTTAGATGACATATTCTCTTCTCTATACATGGTCATAATTCAAGAACACTCATATCAAATCCAATATGGTGACCCTGAGCCTTGTGTTGGAAATAGTATGAATCATGTGCCTGAGTCTTGTGCTAGATTTTATTAGAGTCCTGCGCTCGAGTCCTTCATTAGGACTAATTCAAGTCTTGTGCTACAACTAACTGAAACAAGATATGACTTAATGGATGAAAACAACTAACCCATCATTTATCCCTTTGCATGAAATATAGATATAATTGAGTCCATCTTTCAAAACATTACTGCTTTTCATAGATTACTCACCCACAAGTGTCCATTGAATGAATTATTGAGATATTATCCTATTATAGATTCCTTACATCCATGTACCTAATAGTTACCTATTTTCCCAAGGAAGACACTGACAATTGATAGTTGGATGACTAGTCAAGAGGAGAATACCCTATTTGAACTCTTATGATCTCATCCCCAAGATTTTTCTTGGTAATAGAGTGACATAAAGGGTATTCATCCTGGTATTTGTACACATCAGATCCACACCACTAATTCTAGACCAGTCAGGCAACCTCAAAGAAGGATAAACCATGTTCAAAGAGACATTGCAAAAACTGAGATTGAAAAACTTTTGAAGGTATGATTCATTTATCCAATATCAGACATTAAGTGGGTTTCTCCATTAGTCGTAGTTATAAAAAAGAATGGGAAATGGAGAGTTTTTGTGGATTATAGGGAACTAAATAAGGCAACTCATAGGGATTATTTTCCATTACCTTTTATTGACCAAGTCTTAAACAATCTATCTAGAAAAAAGCACTTTTCATTTCTTGATGGGTTCAGCGGTTATAATCAAATAATAGTGGCACTTGAGGACAAAAACAAAAAAACTTTCCCCTGCCCATGGGGAACATTTGCTTACAAGGTGTTACCTTTTGGTTTATGTAATGCTTCTGCTAATTTTTAAAGGGCCATGTTGGTAATATTTTCTGATCTTGCCCATGACTGTGTAGAGATTTACATGGAAAATTTCACAATTTATGGAGCAACATTCCAAGAAGTGGTTGACAATCTAAAAAAATTCCTTTCTCGTTGTGAAAAATATCAATTATCCTTGAATCATAAAAAACATTTATTTATGATGTAACAAGGGATTGTCTTAGGACATCACATTTCGGCTGAAGGGATCAAGGTAGACCCAGACAAGGTCAGTATCATCATAACACTTCCATCTCCCACAACCCAAATAGAGGTCAGAATTTTTTTAGCCATGCTGGTTACTATCAAAGGTTTATTATCAAAGGTTTATCTCAGATTTTAGCAAGATAGATTCTCCATGATTTGCTATCCTACTAAAGATTCTGAATTTGAATGGACAGAAGTATGCCAACAAGATTTTGATGCTATCAAAGGTAAGTTAATAAGCACACCAGTACTGAGAGGTCTGAATTGGAGGCTTCCCTTCCATATATAAACAGATTCCTCCAATGAAGTAGTAGGTGTTGTCCTTGGACAAAAAGAGGAGGGAGAGTCTATGCATGCTACTTATTACATCAATAAAAATCTCTCCCCTATTAAAAGGAATTAAACCACAACTGAAAAGGAATTTCTTGCAGTTGTGTATGTAATCAAAAAGTGTCATCATTATATTATAGGATATGAAATGATTGTTCACACTGACCACTCTGTTATCAAATATCTAATGAACAAACTTTTAGTGCATGACAGGATTGTAAGGTGGTTATTGCTACATGAATTCAACTATTTCAACCATTGACAAACCAGGTAAATTTGGCATGGTAGCTGATTTTATTTCAAGACTTACTACTTCAAAAGAAGAGGAGCAGGTTAATGATGACTTCCCAAATGAAAATTTGTTTACAATTTCCACTTTTTCTCCTTGATATGCAGATATGGCTAATTACTTAGCCACAAGGAAGTTTCCAACCTTTTTCACACAAAATAAAAGGAAACAGTTAATTAGATAGATTGTGATGCATACATGGTTAAATGCAATTCTCTTCAAATGTGGACCTGACCATGTTTTACGCAGGTGTGTAGTTGAGAATGAAGTATTTGACATACTTAGAGCATGTCATGATGAACCATCTGGAGGGCATTATTCATTTCAAAGGACCATTCACAAAGTTTTAGGATTTGGTTACTATTGGCCTTCCTTATTTAAGGATGTCAAAAAGTATGTATGGAGATGTGATCAATGCCAAAGGATGGGAAAACCAACATTTACATCTGAAATGCCACTCTAACCTCAAGTTTTCTTGAAACCATTTGAGAAGTGGGGATTGGATTTTATTGGACCAATTGACCCAACCTCTAAAGGGAAGGAGTACATCCTAGTTTGTACTAATTATGTCACCAAATGGGCTGAAGTGCAGGCATTACAATATGCAAGAGATGAGAAGGTTGGAGATTTATTATATGAGCATATTTTTCAGAGATTTAGATCACTAAGATTGATTGTCTTATATCATGGACCACAGTTCATGTCAAGGGTAATTAGTTCCTCTGTGGCAACATACCAGTTGAATCATAAGAAGTCGTTACCATACCACCCACATTCCAATGGTCAAGTGGAGGTTACTACCAAAGAGTTGAAAAATATCCTTAAAAAAAAATTGGATATCTCAAAGAAGAATTGGGTTCAAAAACTACCTGAAGTCAGTATGGGACATATAACACTACTTGGAAAACAACCATAGGGTTTACTCCATATGAATTTGTATATCGGAAGAAGCCCATTCTCCCTATAAAATTTGAGATTCAAAATTTGAGAACAAATATGTGGGAATTGAATTATCTGAGGCACAATAACCAATGATTGTTCAACTAAATGATTTGGATGAAATGAGACTTCAGGAACTACATCAAATTGAAATCATTGAACACCAGAGAAAGGTATGTCATGAAAAACACATAAAAAAAAGAAAATTCCAAGAAGGGGATTGGGCTCTTTTATTTTATTCAAAGTATAAGGATTTCAAAGGGAAACTGCAGACAAGATGGATGGGCCTATACGAGATTGAACGAGTCTTCAACAATGGGATTGTCTAATTGATTCCAATTGATGAAGAGAGGATGGTAATGTTGGTTAATGGGCATAGGCTGAGGTTTTACCATAAACCAACATCCAAAGAAGAGTTTCATAATGAACTTCAAGAAGATTTAGCTCTGACGTGTGTGAACAAAGTCTCTTTGTCTAACACAACTCAGATCTGAGTTATTTTTCAACAAGGAATAAAGAGGAGATAACTGAAAACCTGAAATGGTGGTCATCATCCTCTGAAACATTGGATGAAAAACAATAATGTTTGTCATTGCTTATAAAGAGAGAGAGAGAGAGAGAGAGAAATATAATAAATTCTAGTGGCTTAAAACCAGAAATTGCAGCCACCAACCATGAATCTTACATGCAATAAATAAAATACCATGTGTGGATGGAGGATAAAATCAATATGGAAATGGCAGCCAATGATGCAAAAATTTAATTTGATGAGGTATGCGTAGCTACTTTCCTTCTTGAATATTGTGAAGTTTCAATTTATGAACCGTCAATTATCATGCTCGTACAAATTGATCATCTCCCCTATTTCCCATAATTTCCCACACTTCACATATCCCCCAAAAATTGTAATCCACCTCCATATTAACCACCACATGTGCCCAATAAACATCATTATTACATTGGGATTTTATCACACCTTTCACAATTTGATTATTTTTATAATTAAAATCATTTATTCTCCATTATCACTTTCCAAATTCCAGTCTTGCACTCCTGTGTTGCTACCATTCTTGTGCCCACTTCCGTCTCTACAAAATATTATCACCCTAGTCTTTCACCCCTCTTTTTTCCACTTATCAATCATGGGACCTAGACTAAGGCATGAACCCACCAATTCAGCAGACCTATTAGCTGAGGCAGAGTTAGTAGAAATATTTGAAAAAGTGGGATGGTCAGACTTACTGCATTTATATGAGGAATTAAGCACCAAGATGACAGAAGAGTTCACTAAAAACATGGAGGAAGGGCACTCCATTGTGAAAGGTAAGAAAATTTCATTTACCCCAACTATAATTAGTCATCTTTCTGGTATACCTAAAGAAGGAAAAGTAGCCAATGATAGGACATTATATGTTGAGCTTATTAAAAGGTTTTTAGTAGGGAAAAAATAAAATTTGGAATTGCTGGTAGAAAACAAGGGGAAAGAAAAAGGTATTAAAAAAATACTCTACCTGAGCCCTGGGCTAGAATTGCTAAATGGGTAATTAAATATTTCACCTATGAAGGAAAAAATGAAATCATTTTGGGCCATGTATTGAGAATCATGATACACCTTCGCCATGGACAAACAAAACCCAATTATAAAATAAAATTTCCTCAGTTCTTGTATGAATATATCGATTTGTCCACTGAAAATTTCCATTGGGGGGCTTCCCACCTAAAATTCCTATGCCTAATTCATTTGATTTGCAAACACCAGTTTGTTAGGAAGAGCTATGACCCTAAGAAATGGTTGAAATTCTAAAAGAAATGTTCCCTAGAGTCTTGTTTGATCCTAGAAATAAATCCCTCTACTTCAGAGAGACCTAAGAAATGTCCTAGAACCTCTAGGCATGCTTAAGCCCTTGATGAAACAAAAATTGAAATTATTCCTTCACAGGAATAACAAGAAGTAGTAGCCATTATGAATACCTTACTCAAGACATCGCCCATGTCTCCTCATTAATTTGTGTCATCCTATGTCCTTATTACTAAGAAAGAATTTGAGTACATTACCACCACGGTTATAGATAAAGGTAAGGCACCTATGATGATAGGAGAACCTAGTTCTCCCCTGACCTTGATATAGTTTTTCCTCAGGTATTGTCCTTGTCTAAATTTGAGTTTGAGCTATTAATAGCTTAGGAAAGAATTACCCATATCCAACTCCTTCTTGAAGCCAAGGATACCAGTTTCTAACAGTTGGAAGCTGATAAAAATCAGAAGATCTTCTAGTTATAAAAGACTTTGGAACAGAAAGAGGAGGCAAATATTCAACTCCAACATGCCTTAGAAGAAATAGAACACCAAATTAACTCCCTTTAGGCCAAAACATATAAACTTAATGCATCCTTACAACTTTACAATAAAAAATTTTGGAAATAGAACCTATAGTTACTGAATAGAAAAGCACTCAAACAAACTTTATTTTCCCCTAAATTTTATCCTAAAGGGAATGGTTAAATGGATGTAAGAATGTTATAGGATCAAAGTAGTTGTTGATGAGAACAAGGCTCTGGTGGAAGAAAAAAAATTGTTCAAGGAAATTTCTCATTGTTTCTTGCTTATATGATCAAGTTATGTCATACAGGACCCCTTCCAGTTTTTTATGCATTATTCTTGAAAGAGCAATTTCTAAAATGGTAGATATCTAGAGCC
Source organism: Taxus chinensis (assembly GCA_019776745.2). NCBI lineage: Eukaryota > Viridiplantae > Streptophyta > Pinopsida > Cupressales > Taxaceae > Taxus > Taxus chinensis. The sequence continues at coordinate 119,017,139 of CM034152.1, forward strand.
CGTGTTATGTAAGATATTGAGTTTGATTATGAAAAAAAAAAAATTGGTGCATATACATCAGGAATTGATATTGAAAAGAATTTTCTTTATGAATTTTATGTTCACAAATTTCTTCTTCATGAGAAAATTGAGATCCCCATAAATTTCTATGTGGGAGAAGTATAGTTACGAACATTTATTTCTACTCTCAGGCACCAGTTAAAATGGAGGGAACAAAGGGAAACATTTATCCAATCAGAATTTAATATAGGCATCTTAATGAGGCATGATCTTCCAGGCCCCATTCATTTCTTCAATAGATTATGGTCTCAAGTGTATTGTCTACATTTGGTGGATAGGAACAAATATATTCTTAAAACTTGTGTTATAAATTTCATATAACAGGTAATTCCAATGTTTAATGTAAACTTCCTTGCATGTCAAGTGAGATATAAAATTCTTGCAGAACATTATAAGGAGGAGGTAATTTCACCTACCAACCTTCGTTGGCTGCTCAAAAGGGCCAAGGATCTCTGCAAAATCACTCTAGAAATGCAAGAGAAGTGGATTGGGATGTGATATTGACCTTCATTGGTAATTACACCAGTGCCATGGTGGGATTCTACAGATGATCAGACAGATTGTAATTATAACACTTGGAGGAGAAATGTCATTGATTCCTTTGGGTTCTATAATACTTGATTGGATGAAACTTGGAAAACATTTTTCAATGAATTGTTCAAGGATATTAGAACAACTGAATAGGTAGTAGGAGGTCCTATTAAATCTTAAGTTTAGGGGAGTGATGACCCCCTATTTTTTCATGTGTAAACCTATGTTAAACCCTATATTACCTTGTATAATTTTGTACAATGTATGATATTAGCGGTTTATAATTAATATTTTTAAAGGAAACGTTGTGCATATTCTTGTTATCTTTATCTTGTTAATGTTTCTCCAAATATGGCTAAATGAACTTTTTTATGGGTATTAACAATATATTTGGAATATCATGTCTTAATTCATTGTAGGAGTTAATTGCAAACCAACACAAGACTCATTGATGTACTAGCATAGGACTCACCTTATAGTGCAGAACTCACCTTTGCATTAGCGCAGGACTCGCCGTGGAGTGCAGGACTCAGCCAAATCATTAATTTGGATTTCCTTGAAATAAGGAATTTGTGTAGAGAAGATGAGTAACTTAAATGGTTGAATTGTAAGTTGATATATCTAGCATCACAACAACACGAGCATGAAATAGGTGCCACTGTCTCAACCTACCTTCATGCAAATTATGAGTTTTAGTATCCCTAGTTTAACTCCAGCTCCTTGGAAACATGATGAAGACAAACACTTATGGATTTATGATTGCAATGATTCTCTGGAATCAATTTGAGATCTAAAATATATTCGAGTGTCGATTGACTTACTCAAAAGATCCAATTCTGGGGCTCCTCTTTAGTTATGAGAATTGCATAGAAGACTCCTTCCACTACTGTAATCCTTAAAAATAGCAGTCGTTATTTTAGTCAGCTTCTAGTTAAGTAAATGATAGTAATTGCAAATAAACTAGTTCTCTCCTAAAATAAATAGGACTCCTCTTGTATAATAGGGATAATGTTTTAAGATTCAAGTTCAACTCAATTAGTTCATCATTGTAAAATTAAAAATAGCAGTCATTGTTTTAGTTAGCTTTTAGTTAAGTAAATGATAGTAATTGCAAATAAACTAGTTCTATCCTAAAAGAAATAGGACTCCTCTTGTATTAAGATTCAAGTTCAACTCAATTAGTTCAATTCAATAAAAATACAGATTCAAGGGAAAAATTTTCTATTTAACTTTAGACGCTAAACCTGATTAAAGGGAAGGAGCAAGGGGCACTTCTCCCCAACGAGAAGGGAGATATTACTGTTATTTTTTCCTATTATAACACATCTATTTAATATTCCAGCATTGAATTATTTTTCATACCTTTAAAATTTTGTCTTTAATATTATTTTCTTCCAATAAATTTAATTTTATAATTGCAATTAGTTATTATTTATTCAATTTTGTTACTAAGTACATGCTGCGAACAATTCCTATTGTTCCTTTTTTTACAAACAGCCATGAACGCCACCCTAGATTGACATATATAATATAATTAAATTATGAGTATCAACAATGCTCATCATTGGGTTTCTTCTTTTATGCGTTCCTCTTCTCCTTCCACATTGATTACTGGCATTGACTCTGTGTTGCGCATAGTTTTATATGACAACTCCTCTTCCTCACTATCACCCGTAGGCACATACTTGTGCCTTCTTCTCTTCTTCTCTGGGCCAGGTTTGATAGGAGATATCCTCGTCGACCTCCTCAATGGTTCAGTGGGTCTCACACCAACATGTCTTTGTTTTAGACTTTCTCCTACGCTTTTTCCTGTAGCCCTAGTCCATTTCTCTTGGCCTCAAGGTCAACTTCTTACCTCTTCCTCTTCCTTCCTTGAGAGGGGTTTCTTCATGCAGCCTCTTGGTACGTACAATTTGTTTTTTTCTATTGCCATGATCTAGCAGCATTGTTATCTTCCATCTCCTCCTCTTCACCATCCTTGGGTTGTTCTTCTTCCCCTTCGTCCCTAAGAGGAGTGGACTTGGGATCACTTTTCCCAGGTGCCAATTGCGTGATTTCCCTTTAGTAGCTCTGGGAGTTTAAACTCATCTTAAATATACTTACTCAATCACCAATATAGGATTAAGTTAGATGTATACCTTAGCCACACCAATCTCCCCTACCGTATCAAAGTCATAGAATTTATAATGATATCATGGTCTTAATCCAAGCAGACTTACCCAAATATACATAGGTTTTCCTCAGCCTATGGTAATCGTAGTCAACCTTATCTGATATCAAACTTTAACTCGCGTGCATGTGGAAATATGTTTACTAAGATTCTAGAAGTATCCTGCAATAAATGCACTGTGACAACTTGCACTCATGGGCTCCACTTACCCATATTTCATGTAAAATCTCCCAACACAGTAGTGTTGGTAAATCTAAAAACTCTTCTTTTCCATCCTACTATTGCCAGGAAATTTACTCAGTATGTGTCATTCATGTTTGAAATCCTCGTGCATTCTTCTGTACCACATCTCGACCCTAATTTTGTAGGCGCCACCCGTGGCTCCATCACAAGTATATTTTTAAAATCTCATGGCCAGTGACTTCTTCTCTGGTGGGTACTGCCACATTTTATCCTTAGGTCCATCAGGGACCCTAATCTCCACAAACAAAATTGACAGAAGGATTGCACCCCAGCTAATCTTATCACCCTTGTGTACCTCATCAACAATGCCTTTTTTTATGAATGTAGCAGGGTTGTAGACAATCCCCTCCACCATCTTCTTTGCAATATGGATCCATTTCTTATTTACTTGGCTCCATATCTCCTGGCCATTGAATTTTTTTAAGAGGTGGACTATAATCTTAACAACAAGGTCAGTTACCTTAGATATGTTCATCATGCATCCTTCATTCTAATAAACCATCTCCACAGCACTAGCCTTCACACCCACTTCATCATCAATATCACTTGCAATATCTATACCAGATCTCCTTAGTCCTGTAAGTCTTCCAATGAGTGGCATGGTGATGCATACTCGCCTTCCTGAGAAGTAGAAAAAGTCCTCATGGACTCAGGACATCATCCATTGATAAATTATTTCTGGTTTTCCAAATTATGTCAACTCATAAATTTGCAAGACTTCATATTTCTCCAAAGTCTTTTATCCTTCATCATCATATATGGGTTTATCATGCTTAATCCACAATTCAGTCTTTTTCACCATCTCTTTCTCTATCTGGTCCTTATTTGCACTGGTGTGATGATTATAATCGCTTAATTTGATTCTAAGAACCTGGGACTCCCAATCATGCCCCGTGATTACCCCCTGGTGATACTACATTTCTAAAAATATTTCCTCGAGAGCTCCTTCTACTTCTTCCTCTACTTCCTTTTGTTTCTTTCTCTTTTATGGCTACTTCAAGTGCCCTTTTTGGTGACATAATCAAACCTTCACAACTTATCCTTTCCTTTTCTTCATTTTGTTACCCCTGTAACACGAAATTTGTGTACCCTAGCTGCAATTTCATTTTTTCAAACCCTATCTCCTTGAACCCTACTCTTCACACACCTTTCACTTGCTCTCACACTTCTCACGAAGGAGCTCCACCATGACTGTGACCAAATTTACTAGTTCGATGTACTTCTCATCTACAATCACACTATGCACTCATTCACATTTCAATTCACTATTCAAAGGCTTGAATACTCAAACATGCAAGGTAATAATGGAGTCATGTATATTCCTTTTATATATTTTCAAAATTTTCCCTCATTAATTTCTCCTCATCTACCACTGTACCCATCTTTAATTATGCTTTTTAACTTTTTCCACACTTTTTCGTTGCTTTCTTTCACGCCCAATCGTAACCTTCTCGCATGCCCTACTACTTTTTAGGCCACAGACCTCTTAATGAGTGCCTTCATGTGTTGAATTACATAATCCTCTATGCCTTGTACTAAGTAGTTCATCATTTCGTTACCTACCTCGTGTTACCCTACGCAACCCTTTTCTTATGTGTGGTATTTATCTAAGTAATTTCTTTATCATCACCATCCTTCTCATTTCTCAGGGCACCTTTTTCCTCTTTCCCGCACATGCACCCTACAACTAGCACATCATTCTCTCTATCATTTTACACATATCTTTCCATAACAACTTTCCTTTGAACACCCTCCAAATATCTTTTCAGCGCGTATTTCTTCCTAGTTCACCCCACACTAAAAATATGTGTGGTCCTCTACGCATGAACTCAATAGATAGTAATCAGCTTCTTGACGTGCAAGCATGCTTATTACAATAAAACAAGAAATAAAATAACAAAGCATAACAATGAGTGAAAGGAAATACATTAAAGGGAAATCTAATCTACATGGAAATATTGCCTTATTAAAAACACTAAGAAGCTTTATTTATAATTGGGATTCAGCCTACTCCCATTGAAGTAATTGGGAAACATGGTGTCATCTAGCATGCTTGTAACTGAATATGCACCTGATTCAAGTATCTTGGTTACTACAAAAGGTCCCAACCAATGCACCTTCAATTTCCTTGGGTGGCACGCAAACTTGGAGTCATATAGAAGGACCATATTTCCAACCTCAAATATCTTGTTCTTAATGTTCCTATCATGCCATGCCTTCTATCTTTCCTTCTCAGTATTCTAGATCCAACACGCAATGACACACGTCTCATCTAACTGCATTAGTTTTTCAATGCACTCTTCAATATCTTGTTCATCATCAATTCCTCCTGCCCATGTAATACGTAGGGATGGTAACATAAATTCAACTGGTAGTACTACCTCCACGTCAAACACCAACTGAAAAGGTGTGGCCTTATTCAACCTTTTATAAGTGGTCATGTATGCCTAAAGTACAACTGACACTTTATCATCCCAATATTTTCTTCCAACATCACATATTTTTGTCAATGTCTGCCCCAAAATCTTGTTGAAAAATTCTACAGTACCATTATCTTGTGGGTGATAAGGAGAATTTTTATGGTCCACCATCACAAACTTTTCCAATAGGATCCTTATTGTCTCATTTAGAAAATGAGTTCCTCTATCACTTGTCAAGATTAATGGGCAGCTATACCTGCTAATAATGTTCTCCTAGAGAAATATTGATGTTGTAGTTGTACAATCCTTTATAGGTGTTACTTATGCCCACCTTGTAAGATATTTTGTATAAGTGATAATGTAGTGTGCGTCAATCCTATGCATGGGTGGTGAAATCAGACCTACAAAGTCAATAGCCTACTTTTCAAAAGGCTTCATACTTGTAATAAGTTTGAGTGGCATTTCATCTCTATGTCCAGGTTTTCTAAGGCACTGACAATGATCACATGCCTTCACATATTCTTTGGTATCCTAGTACAATTTTCCCCACAAAATTCCTTCCTTAGGTATCTTGCACGCGGTGGCATCCCTAGCATAATTCCCTCCTGTTATTCCACCATGAGCCTCTTCCATAATAACGTCACGCTAATGTTTTAAGTACACAATGGCATAATATCTCATCACGTCCCAAATTGTACAAATCTCCACCAATCAACTGATAAGGTGTCACATGTATTGTAGGATTTTTTCCTCCAACATCTTCATTCCTTCATGCATTTATCCAAGCTGCACTACAATATCCTGCAAAGTTCTGTGGGTACACGGTTAAATCTAAAAAAAATTACATCGGGCATAGTGTCTTCAATGCTTTGTGCATCCTCTCTAGAATTAATTCTTGATAAATGGACACACCTTGAATTACTCTTACGTAGCTTGACAACAATTGTGAAGTCAAATTCTTGAAATAGAAGTATCCATCTGCATATGTGCCCTTGCAAAACTGGATTTTTGACCAAATACTTTAATGCCATATAATTTGTATAGAAAATAAATGGAGTTACTAATAAGTATTGTTTGAGCTTTTGTAGCGCTTAGATCATAGATAATCCTCGCACTCAATAGTTATGTAATTCTACTCTATGGGTGTCAACTTCCTACTTGTAAAGAAAATAGGATAATCCATAATTCCTTCTCCTAGTTGTGTCAAAATTATGCCAATCACCATGCCAGAGGCATCAACATGAACATGAAAGGGATTATCCCATGAAGGAAAGCACAAAATAGGTGCAGTAGTCAACCTTTCCTTCAATGTCTCAAATGTTTGTTGTTGCATGTCACCCCAATAGAATTTCCCTTTAGCCTTCAAAAAATCTTCCAAATGCATGGAAATCTTTTACATAGCCTTTAATGAATATCATGTAGTATCATGTATGTCTCAAGAATCGATGCACCTCACTTTGAATTGTAGGTTCTTCTAATCCCAAGATTACTGCTACCTTGGTTGGGTCTACCAAAAATCCTTCCTTGCAAATGATATTCCCAAGTAAAGTTCCAAAGGGTGTAGCAAAGATGCACTTCTTAATGTTAAGAGATATGCTCAACTATCTACACCTCTCAAACATAAGTCTCAAATTATCACAATGATCCTTGACTAAGCCATATACTATCCAATCATCCAGATACACCTACAAGAATTTATGAATAAAGTCTTGAAAGGCTTGCACAACAATCCGTGAAAACACTATTGGCGCATTTTTCAATCCAAAGGGCATAACTATATATGCAAAGCTTCCCCATTCAGTGGTGAAATTTTTATTTTCCTAATCTTCCTTCACAATGCACACCTAGTGATAACCCAAAAACCCATCTATAAAGGAATATATCTCATGCCCAGCAACTCCTTCAAGGATTTCTTCTGTGAAAGGGGTGGGAAAAGGATCTATAACACATGAAGCATTCATTTCCCTATAATCTACACAAATCCTTATCCTTCCATCCTTCTTAATTATTATAACCATGGGGCTGACCCATTCAGATTCTTCAATAGGCTCAATAATTCCAGACTTGAGCATTTTATCAATTTCTTCCTTCACCTTCACATGCAGATTAGGATTCATCCTATAAGGCCTCTTCCTAACTGGGTGTGCCTTCTTTCAACTTTATCTTCATCTTGCCTAAAGAAGGATGCACACCTTTCAAATCATGATATCCCCGAGGAAATATATCCTTGAAGTTACACAAAGTTCAATAATATTTAGCTACTTCTTGTTCTGACCAGTAATCACCAATAATTTATTCCTTAGGCTCATCTTCAGTACCAATGTTAACCTTCTTTGTTTTCATAGGAGCATGGTATGTGCATTCCTTCTCATCTATAGAATCCATCACCTCATGTACACCTTCAGTGTGGCTAACATCCAGGTTGTCAACTTCCTCCTCATCAATCATATATAAAATTTTACCCTTCTCTTTTTCCTTCCAGGTGTGACCATCTGTACCTTTTTTGTCTCCTCAAGATCAAGGCGTGCCTTGAGATACCAGGTTATCCTAAATATCTCTAACATGATATATTCATCCTTCATGCACTATCCCCAAAGTGATGCACTTCATTATCTACAATGCTTCATGGACTAGAGGCTTAGTAGAAAAATAATTAAAAGTTTTAATCATACCTACAGTCATCTCTTTCCAATTTTGTGTTTCCTTTTTAAGTTCATGCATGGACATACTAGGTGCATGCATCCATGCATAATGTGGATTATAATTATGTACCCAAAGTGATGGTGGTAAGGCCTCCTGTCCCTATGCCCATGATCTCTCACACTCATGGACATGATGTAAAGTTGAATCCTTACCATGAAATTCACAAATCTGTGTAGGTACATTGCTCTGAGTAAACCTGGTGGAAAAGGTGATTCTCACTTCTCTCCACTCCAAGAGGTTATCTCTATGTGTTTTCCACCAGCACACTATTGTCCCATGCAAGGTATAGACCAACATGTTTCTTTTATCTCCTTCATTTGACCACTGAGTCTCCATAGTGCATAAGAATGTATCAGGATTCCCTTCACCAGTATATCTTGGTACTTGAGCTAAGCCCAAACACCTCACCATACGTGTCTTGATCTTCCTTGTAACTTGCCCCTTAACTTCACACCCAACCATTTCATATGTGTCATGCACCCAGTTATCACAAGTAACACTAGTAGTGTCACTTACAGACTACGCATCCTCCCACTAAAGAACACTTATTTTGATGGTTCTAGATTTTCTAGAATCACACACCATCTGATGCATAAATTCAATTAAGATCCTCCTCACTCAAAGGCTCAACATAAGGCTCTACCTTATTCTCAAAAATAGGTATGATCACGCTCTCATCCTTGTTCTCAAAACTGATGTATCTCTTGTTAAAGTGCAAATCAACATTGTTTGCATAGCACTAGGGTCGCCCAAGTAATGCTAGAAATTTTTCTACTTCGACAAGATCTAAGACCTCAAAGTCCCCAGTAAACTTGTATCCCTGAATGATAATAGATGCATCCTTTAGTACCCCAATAGGCATTTCCTTAGTTTTTTCACCATATACAACACATTTGAAGATGGTTGCAATGTAGGTTCTTCCCATCTGATTCCATGCTTCCAGAGTGAACAATTTACCTCAGCACCTGTATCTATCAAGATATTACTTACTAACCAACCATAAATTATCATCTCAAGTGTGATCTCCTTGTCAAATTCATGTCCTGAGGTGGTAGATATTTACATGAAGTATTTGTCTCTCATGCTCAACTCCATTACATGGTACTTTCTCTTGAATCCATTCTCCTAATAAGGAATGATATTCTCCTAACATAACATCTTACACACCTCTTTCAATTCATCCACATCCTTCTATGGGAGCTCAACATTATTTTCTCATTCTCACACACACCTACTCTTTTAAGCATTGTATTTCACCCTGCAGATCTCTAATGACTCCCATAGTTTCTTGGTAGACTTCCTTCTAATGTGTCACTTCTGGGTACTTAGCATGTATCACTTCCTCCTATTTAATAAGAGGATTAGCCTTTAGAGGTTCATGCATATGTGAATGTTGCCTTGGCATGCATTGTGACCAACATGAGTTGTAATTCTGGATCAGTCTTTTTAGGCATCCATTATCATTCATTCACGCGTTACACCTTGATCATTCATGCACCCTTATTTTCTTATTTTTACTCATGTGCTCATATAATTCTAGGAAATCCTCTAACTTGTGTGGCTTTCCACACCATGAGCAAGCTACATTCTGAGGGCAATCCCATTGGTAATGATCAAGTGATCCACAAGTATAACAAGTTCCTCTAGCAAACCTACCTCTACCACCACCGTGACCTCGGCCATGATATCCTCCTCGGAAGCCTCCATTTCTATTATCTTCATGGTTGTTCCCTCATGATTATGAACTTCTTGTTCCTTTGATCCACTCACCACACCAGTCTGGCGCATACTCTTGTCTCAATATATTTGTGGATGTGATCAATCAACCTATAGTCAATCGGTGTCATGAGTGTGGATTTACAAATCTTACAATACATGGAACACCTTCTTCTGGTATGCATTGTGCAATCAGAGGGAAATCTCAAACATCATGGTTCAGATGACAAAATTCACAATCTAATAGTAATGCACATGCACCAACTTATGTGGAAATTTATCTTTAGTATGTCCCTCCACTTCACAATATGTGCACTATATACCACTGCGTGTCTCATGTGCTGAGTTGGCAGAAAGATTCTCTAACTGTTTCGCCATGGACTGCAATATACACCTCTAATAATGGGCTTACTCTTGTATCAACACTTCCAATACCTCAGTGCACAAACCTTCTTCTAAAGCCTCACGTGGATCCACATATGTCTTATGAGAGATTTCTCTTTGGAATGGAGTCAGCAATCCTCCAAATAAACCATTGTGCATGTTGACTAGGGTGAATTTCATAAGACAACTTAGACAACAGGGTCTTAAAATGTGCGTCATGCTCCCTCATGATTTCAGCTAAACCCTACTTGATATCCTTGAGCACATTAATGATATTTTTCTCAAATTAGGAATATGAAACTCTGTCAAAAACGTAGAATGTAAGGCATCGTAATCCACCATAGTCTGATGTGGTTCATACTTCTTGTACCAAGCTATTTGTGTACACCCTTGTATCATAGTAGCAAATTGACTATCCTATCTGAGGTTGTAATTCCCTTAGCATGCCATAGAAGTTCACACTTATGCACATGCTCTACTACATCTGTAATCCCTCTATACTCTGGTAACCTAAGATACATCTCATAGTAAACATGAGGTGTCAACTAGAATGGTTGTTGAATGTGGGGTTTGTTGGGATGTGGGCCTTATCCACCAAATCTAGAACTATAACCTCCACCATTATTTCCTCCTTGATCCACCTAATTCTCTGAGCCCCCTATTGTGGGTTGTGGTCCAGTTGATGTACTTCCTTATGTCCCAGTCATGGTACTAGATCTAGACACCAACAGTCTGCATGGTCGTAATTCTACTGATAGTACTTCCAACATTGTATGTGCACTAACATTTTATCCTGATGATGTGCCTGGGAATATTCTTTCCATAACACTTCCAAACAATGGTGTTGAACTGTGATGTCATGGTGCGCTATTAACTTTATCTCCTGAATTCAACACAAAATTATATCTACTCATCTCTACTTGTTTACCTACACTAGCCTGCTTCTCAATGACTACTTCTAGATTTGGAACACCAAGCATAAGGGCTAGGTGGCTAGGTGGGATTAGATGTGATCCTGTGGTCCTCATGTCTTTCCTCTACGCACTCTCATCCAAAGCTGAAGGGGATTCTCTACTGGACTTGTCCAAAGTTGGGAGATCGTGATGATGTGGTTCCTCATCTTCTATGAGAGCTTCAAAACCTTTGCGATCCATCATCCTCCTCAACTCTAATGCCTCCTCAATCTCCCTTTGTTTCACCATTTCCCTCTCTCACACTTCATTAAAATTGAGCCATCTTTCCTCTATATGCATTGTTTCTGCCAAGTCCGCCATCTTTCTCCACACCTACACATGCCCCTGCGTGTGGTGGGAGTTTAGCTAGCCATGGGAAGGCGCTCTAAATCTATTTCTATATTCAAAATCTTGATCAATAATGGTATAGTGTGCAAGTAAGATCCTCTAGGGATCTCATGCAAGAACTTGAACTTAGCTTCCTTATGGCACAAATACATAGAAATAACGTACTCTAATGTATAATTGTGTAATACTCTAGCCCACCAATGATCTACATCTCTAGTCCACTCCATATCAACATCAATAAGTGTTTGGTAATCCCTTTACATCCAAATTATTGGCCTATATCCCCAACACTTTCCTACTGCATACATCTTCAGCCACTTATATAATTCTACTAGAAAGAAGTTGAAGAACGTCTCATAGAGCTCATGATAAAGGTTATCCTCTACCCAATGACATGCATTGAAATCAGGTCCAATACTATATCCCTATGCAAAATTGATCCTGACCATTCTCTACCTAGATTTCAATGCTCTCAAGAGTCAATTGATACGCCATTTATAAGAAACATCCTGGAAAAACAACTTGAAAAGAGGTCCCATGGAAATGAAACCAAAATGTAGTCTTGTTATTTCCCTCAATTACTTATGCACGTTGACACCTCATTGAGACAGATCTGAATTCTCACCCAAAGCGTGTACAAGCTACCAGGTCCCTCCTTTTTGTTTTTTTTCAAGATGTTAGCATGCAGATACATGATGATATATAACCAAGTGTTCATTCAATCATACTTAACCATTAGCATACATTCAATTGGAAACACATGTAATAAGGAAACATACAAATCAATAACAACTAATATCATATGCACCATGTAATCACCATATTCAGACACATCAATTACTTGAATCCATCCTCTATAATCCATTATAGTAAAGTATTACATAACAGAAGATGAATACATAATCATAACTAGGTGGTGGAACATGCACAACATTGAACCCTAAGCCATCAAACTCTCAGCGCTTAGTCATGAACAATAGTATGTTTTTGTGGTTATGGTACCAAAAAAAAGGCATACAATAGATATATATATATGGGTCGGGACCTACCCTTCACCGCCTATGCACTCTCAAAATAGACTACATGCTTAAAATATCCATGCATACATCACATGCATGCTAATAATAGATTCCTATAAATAAGACTCTCTTTTATCCTATTAATAGATCGATCCATACATGACCTTTCGTAAGTTATTTATTCAAAAATAACTAATGCTTTATTTCTAAGATACCCTTTGCATGCTCCGCACTCCAATGTGTTATTTCTATTTTTAGCCAATAACCGAAACATTGGCTAAGTCGTGAGTCCTATCTTCCTACGTGCATGCCACTCCAATTTTTCCTTCATGCATGCACATGCTCCCTACTTGCATGCCTCACTCCTCTACACGCTCTCCATACTTATCCATTTCTTTCAGTCTAATAAAAGTTGTAATCCCCTTTGCGCACCACAATATTTAACACTTATGCACATGCTCTGTTGTATCTTCAATACCTCTATATTCTAATAAATGGAGAGACATCTCGTATTAAACTTGAGGTGTCATTTTCACTAGTTGTTGAGGTGGTGGTTGATTCAGAGGTGGTTGTTGTGGATGTGGACCCTATCCACTAGATCCAAAACCAGAACTTCCACTAGTATTTCCTTTAGGTAACTGACCTGATCCTTCCATGTCCCATGCTGCGGGTTGTGGTCCAGTCAAAAACCATCCCTATGTCCTAGTTGTAGTACTGAACTGGACAACAATGGTTTGCATGGTCGAATATGCTACTGAAGTACTTCCAAAGGTATGCATGCCAACACTTTGCCCTAATCACGTGCCTAAAACAATCCTACATAGGTACTCCCAAACAATGGCACTTAGTGTGATGTCATGGGTGTGCTATTAACATGATCTCTTTAATTCAATGCAAAGTTATATCTACCCATCTCTTCTTTCTTACCAGCATTAGCTTTCTTCTCAATGACTACCTCTAGATCTAGAACACCATGCACAATGGCTAGGTGGCTAAGTGGGATGAGATGTGCACCTACATTCCTTGTTCTCTCCTATGACGTGCTTTCATCTGAATCCGAAGGGTATTGATTCTCTACTACACTTTCCTAAAGTTAGGAGATCCCTATTATGTAGCTCCTTGTCTTCCACGAGCTTCAAAACCTTTGCGATCCATCATCCTCCTCAACATAAGTGCCTCCTTAATTTCCTGAATACATATAATGTCCCTCTCTTGTGTTTCATTAAAATTTAGCCATATTTCCTCTCTATCTTTCTGTCGCCGAGTACACCATATTTCTCCACACATATTCCTACCCCTGCACATTCTGGGGTTTTAGCTATTCGTAGGGAGGCTTTCTAAATCTAGTTCTTTGATTGAGATCTTTATTGATAAGGGTATAGCGTGCAAGTAAAATACTTTAGGCTCGTAAAAGTACCAAAACTCATCCTCTTCGAGATGTAAACACATATAAATAGTGTAATCCAATGATTAATTGCACAACACACCAACCCACCAATGGTCTACCTCTCTATTCCACTCCTCATCTGCATTAAAAAGAATCTGGTAATCTTCCTACATCCAAATATTTTTCCTAGGACCCCAACGCTTCCCTAATGCATATGTTGTCATCCACGCATACAATTCTATTAGAAAGAAACTAAATAACGTCTCATAGAGATCATGATAAATATTATCTTCCACCCACCATCATACATTAAAATCAGATCTAGTGTTATATCTCTATGTAAACTGGTCCTGAGCGTCCTCTACCCAAATTTCAATGCTCTCCAAAGTCAACTAATAATCCATATGTATGCAACATATGGACAGATATTTTGAAAAGAGGTCTCAGCAATGGAACCAAAATGTAGTCTTTTATTTCCTAACAGAGTGTTATGCATGTAAGAACCTCATTTAGTAGGGTCAAACACTCACCTGAAGTGCACGCAGCTAGTAGGTCCCTCATTTATGTTACTTATTAATATGTTAGCATGCAGATACATGATAATATTTATCCAAATACTCATTCAATTATACTAAACCATTACATACATTCAATTAGAAATACACATAATAAGGAACATAATGGTTTAGATAATAATCAATACCAATTACACTATGACTTTACCATACTCAGACACGTCAATGATCATAATCCATCCTCTATGATCCATCATATTAAAGTCTTACAAAATAGAATTGAAGTACATATGTGTACCAAGGTATTGGAACATGTGCACAAAAAATCAAACCCTAGCTGAACAACATACTAGACTCCAAGACTATACTTAGACTCTATGGTGGTACCAAAATAATGGGTAACAATAAGTATATATAGGGGTGGGGACTTTCCCTTCACTGCCCATGCACCCTCCTAATAATAGGTGTAACACAAATAGATTATATGCATTCTTTACAAGACAGCTTATAATAGATCATCCTATAAATAAGACTTTATTTTATCATGTTAATAGCTTCCATGTGTGTTCTAAAACTACAAGTCCATCTCCAAAATAATCCTTTGATTGACCGCCAAGTTATCAGGTTTTTATCTTTTGCTTAGTCAACACTCCATCCTTCTTTTCTATTTTTATCCCATAAACTACAAAATCAACTAAGTCCTGAGTTTGGTCTTCCTAGTCATGAACCTCATGCATGTTATTCTAACCCATTTTCCATGTTCCCCTTCATACCTCCCTTACTTGCACTCAAAACTCCCACACATGGCTTTCAAACTTAGTTATTTTATCCGTCCAACATGCAATATGTTAGTGACACTACTAGTTTCACTTGTAATTGGGCACATGGAACGTACGAAATGGTTAGATGTGAAGTTAAAGGAAGATTCGCCTAGATGATCAAGGTGTGCATGATTAGGCACTTGGTAAAAACTCAATTAAAAAGGTATACTGGAGAGGAGAAACCATAATTGTTTTTGTGCGCCATGGAAGAACAATGGAAAATGATGGGAAAAGATGAAATATGATGGTCTATACATTGTGCAGAACAACATCACACTAGTGGGTGACACATAGATATAATATTTTGGGCTTGTGTTAGGTAAGAGTAGCATTTCTAATAAGGTTCACTCAGAGCAATACCCCTTCTCTTATCCATGAGTATAATGGAAAGACCCCAACTTTGGTACACCTCCACAACTATGAGTGACAATGGGTGCATGGCCCGGAGGCTTTACCACCATCCATGTGCTTACATAAGTTCTATTCTATGTTTCTTGGATGTGTGTAGTTGTGGTATGTCCATTCTAAGCTCAAACAAGAAACTGCAAATTGACGTGGCATGACTGAAGTTATGATACATACTTTTGATTATTTTTCTAATAAGCTACCAATATATGAGGCCTTGTAGATAATTAAGTGCATCACATTCAGGGATAGCATAAAGGTAGAATAACTCATGGTTCATCTCTTGGGAGAACCTAGGACTATGGCATGCAAGGACACACTGGACGTAGAAGAAACCTAGTTAGGGCGCGCATGAAAAGTAAAGGAAAAAGGGAAACTGGTATATCTTATTGACGATGAATAAGTAGATAACTTAGATATTAGCCACACAGAAGGTTTGTGTGAGGTAATGGACTATGTAGATGAAACATTGTGTGCATAGCATGTTCCTATGAAGACTAATAAGGTTAATATTGGGACTAAGGATACTCCTAAGGAGGTTATCATTGGATATTACTAGTCAGAACAAGAGGTAGCAAAGATAATCAATCTACTTCATGAATTTCGGCATTCATTTCTAAGAGGTTACCATGAGCTGAAGGATGTGCATCCCTCATTAGGAGAAATAAATATTAAGTTGAAGGAAGGTACGCGTTCAGTTCGGAAAATGCCTTATAAGATGAACCCGAACCTGTGCATGAAGGTCAAGGAAAAATTTTATAAGATGCTTAAGTATGGAATCATTGAACCAATTGAGGAATCTAAGTGGGTTAATCTTGTGGTTATTAGCATTAAGAAGGATGGGAAAATCATGATCTATATTGATTATATGGAACTCAATGCTTCACGTGTCATAGATCGTTTTCCTACACCATTCATAGAGGAAATCCTTGAAGGCATTGTTTGGAAAAAAAATATTCATTTACTGGTGGGTTTTTAGGGTATCACCAGGTGCACATTGTGTGCGAGGATCAAGAGAATACTACCTTCACCACTGAATGGGGAAGTTTCATATATGTTGTGATGCCCTTTGGACTAAAGAATGC
Source organism: Taxus chinensis (assembly GCA_019776745.2). Classification (NCBI taxonomy): domain Eukaryota; kingdom Viridiplantae; phylum Streptophyta; class Pinopsida; order Cupressales; family Taxaceae; genus Taxus; species Taxus chinensis. The sequence goes on from CM034152.1 coordinate 119,033,899, forward strand.
GTCAGTGCTAGTCTCACGCATAGTTGTGTAGGCATTTCATGACTTCGTCCACAAGTTCTTTCAAGTATACCTGGATGATTGGACCATTTATGGGCTATTCAAAGATCACTGTGATAATCTCATGATCTTGTTTAACATGTGTAGGTAGTTATGCATCTCTCTTAATATTAAGAAGTGTATCTTTACTACAAAATTTGGTACCTTAGTTGGGCACATTATTTATAAGGAAGGATTGCTGGTGGATCCAAATAAGATAGAATTTATATTAGGATTAGAAGAACATACCAATCAAAGTGAAGTGCATGGATTTTTGGGGCACACTGGTTATTATAGGAAGTTTATTAAATGATATGTAAATATTTTTGCACTTTTGAAGGAGTTACTCAAGGCTAAAGGAAAGTTTTATTGAGGTGACGAGCAGCATTAGGCATTTGAAACCTTAAAGGATAATCTTACCACTACCCAATATTGCACTTTCCCTCATGGAACAAACCTTTCCATGTACATGTTGATGCCTCTGGCATGGAAATTGGTGCAATTTTGGTGTAACCAAGAGAGGGTAATGTAGACCATCCAATATGTTTTGCAAGTAGGAAGTTGACACCAAAAAAGTTGAGCTATAGGATGACTGATCCCAAAGAATTATCCATGATCTACAACACTTCACAAGTTTCTCTAATACTTGTTAGCCACCTCGTTTATTTTTTATATAGATCATATCGCATTGAATTACTTGGTCAATAAACATGTCTTGCAAGGGTATGTATGTCAGTGGATACACCTTTTCCAATAATTTGACTTTATAGTTCTAGTAAAGCCATCTAAGAGAAACTTGGGACCTGATCACCTATCAAGGATCAATTCTAGAGAGGACACATAAAGCATTGAGGACACTAATTGTGATGCACAACTATCCAGGTTGAACTGTGTGCCAATAGATTTGGAAGACATAGCAGTAATTTTGGCACCGAGCTGGTAAAAGAAGGAATGAATACATTGGAAAAGAAGTAGTTTGTTATTTGAGCAGCACCATATCAACTTGTTAGAGGAGACCTATATAAGATGGGTAGAGATGAGGACTTATGGAAATGTGTGCTTGAGCATGATCACTAAGCCATTATGGAGGAGGCTCATTGAGGGATAACAGGAGGCTATTATGTAGGAAATACCACTACGTGTAAGATTCTTTCTGCAGATCTATGGTTGGATACATTGTACAAGGATACCAAGGCTTTTTTCAAAGCATGTGATTACTGTCAAAGAATTAGAAAGCCTAGAAACATAGATGAAAGTCCTATATCAAGTGTGAAACCTTTTGAGAAATGGGAAATTGAATTTGTAGGACCTATTATACCACCCGCGCATAAAATTTGGGCATGATATATCATCACATGCATGGATTATCTAACAAGGTGGGAAGAGGTTGTTCCTACAAAGGATTACACTGTAGGTACAGTAGCAAGGTTCCTTTAGGAAAACATAAACAGTGGGTATGGATGCCCATTGAGCTTGACAAGTGATAGAGGAACTCATTTCTTAAATGAGACTATTAGGATTTTATTGGAAGAGTTTATGGTGACACACCATAAGACTACTCCCTATCACCCTTAGAAAATGGTACTACTGAAGCTTTTAACAAGATTTTAGGTCAGACATTAACAAATATTTGTGATGTTGGAAGAAAGGATTGGGATGAAAAGGTATTAGTTATTCTTTGGGCATACAAAACAACCTATAAATGGTTAAATAAGGCCAAACCCTTTTAGCTGGTGTTTGGAGTGGAGGCTATACTACATGTGGAATTTATGTTACCATCCCTATGTATTGTGCGCACATGAGGATTATATGATGAAAAGTTTATGGCAGAGCTTGTGGATAAATTGATGCAACTCGATGAACAATGCGCCATTACGTGGTGGAGCCAGAAAATATAAAATGCAAGATAGAAAGCTTGGCATGATAGGCACATCAAGAACAAGTATTTTGCAGTTGGAAATATGGTACTTCTGCACGACTCTAAGTTTTCATACCACTCAAGGAAATTGAAAGTACACTAGCTAAGACCCTTTGTAGTGACCAAGATACTTTACTTGGGCATGTGTCAATTACAAGTGCTAGATGACACCATGTTGCGTGGTTACTTCAATGGGAGTAGGTTGAATCCCTGGTATAAATAAGCTCCATTTATGTTTGTAATAAGGTAAAGTTGCCACTTAGTTTAGATTTCCTTTTCATGGTTTTGTTTTTCTTTTCTTATTTTTTGTAATAAGCATGTTCACGCATCGCAAGATTGATTACTACTTATTGAGTTGATGCGCAGAGGACCGCAGATACCTTTAGTGTGGGGTGGAAGGAGGTGTGACTACACAAAAAGGTAATCTTGGATGATGGTACTTGCCTTGGAGTTTGTTTAGTGGTACGCGTGACAATATAAATAAAAGGTGCTTAGTGGATGTGGATTGAGAACAAAAGGTGTTACAGGTGCTTGTAGGAGAATTTCTTAGATTGGGAAGCCACGCGAGAAAATAGGCCATGTAGTGTAATGCAAGGAAGGTAGTAACATGATAGACTACTTGGTATATGGCACAGAGGAAGATGGGTTGTGGCGTAGAGGAGAGGACTGCTACCTGCATAAGGATGACTGTATAGCTGCGCATGAAAAGCGTAGATAAAGCAAAAAGCATATTTAAAGCTACAATATGGTGGTAGATGAGGAAATAAATGAATAAAAATTTGGAAATCTATAAATAAGTAGTACATGGTAGTTCATTCTTACCTTACCTTGATAAAAGTTTGAGCGTTTAAAAAGATCAGTGAAGAATTCTGTGCAGAATTGTGAAGATCCATGAAGGATCAAAGAAAACCAGAATGAGATAGCACACGGCCTAGTTTAGGAGCTCCTTCAGTGGAAGTCAGAGCGTGGGGAAGGCATGGAGGTAGATATTTGAGGGTTTTGCATTCACAAGGTTAGGGTTTGCAGAAGTACAAGTGCACATAGTTGAAACTAGGGCACACGTCATGGAAGGCTAAGCTAGGGCACAAGTTTCCTAAGGGTGAAAAAGATTCAAAGTAAGGAAGGAAGGATTGAACGTTTGGCATAGGGAACTTGAGAGGGATTATGATTCAAAACCTAGGGCACATGGAGTTATTAAATTAGGAAGTGTGAAGTCGTGCAGTTGAACAAATGGCACCAAAGAAAGTCAACCACAATATCACCCAAGGGAAAGGGAAAAGAAGAAAAGGAAATAATAGAAAGCCTGAAGTGGAGGACACGCCAGAGAAATGGTTTTCAGAGATGCAGTACCCCGGTGATGTGATTGTAGGACAACTATAGGTGTCACACTTAATTAAGTACAAGATAAGTGATTACAACCATCACTCAGAGCAGCATGAAGCTGAGATAAGCAAGGATATAATGAAGAAAATGGACCAGAGAACTGAAGATGGTAAGTTAGTCTATGATGACAAAGTGCAAAAGGATTTGGAGAGCACGAGAGTCCTCTAGATTTATGATTTGCCTTTATTTGGAAATCCTAAGCACTTGTATTAGTGGTTAATGTGATGGGTTTATGAGGACTATTTCTACTTTGTGGGAAGGAGGATGCACATCACCACACAGTTAATTGGGAGAATAACATGTTTGCATAGTTCAGGGCTAGAGATAAAACCTAACTTGGAGGATGGAATAGAGGTAGAGGTCACTTTCATTGCTTTCAAATATCAGAGGGGAGGCCACACAATGGACATTGTGAATATTAGTGACCCAAGCACAAGAGTTCACTGTGCTCCTCGTCAGCTACAATTTGGGCATGTCAAAAAGGTGGACACATGTAAAAGTTGCTTCACATAGCACAAAAGGTTGTGCACAACATTGCATAATTAACTATTGAAGGAATTATTGAAGAAGCGTTCATACAAGTTGTGAAAAGAGAGAAGAGAACTTGGGGCATCATTCTTCTTTTGATTATTTTCTGTGAAATAGGGGTATCAAATGGGCCAAATGATAAAGTCTGGAAATACCCAATAGAGAATAAATCTCCAACGTGCAGAGGTTCATAGAGTATACCTGTAATGTGACGAAGGCATCAATAATGCCTATAATCTCTGGGTAGATAAGAGGTGTAGGTGGATGTGTGAAGCATTTGAAAACAAACTGTATGTACTAAAGGAGTTTCCTTAGGTATTGGAAGGAAAGGAATAATTTATAGTCTATCAACATTATTACTTGGGGATATTTTATATGAAGACTGGTGATAAGATCCTATGATGTAAGCTACCCTTTGTGTTCACTTCTAAATACTTCCAAGCATCAGTGAATAGATTTTTTGATGTGCAGGCGCTAAATTTTAATGTAGATAAGTAGACATTGATTTTCAAACTCAACACAACAAATTTTTATATCCGTTAAAGTTGGCATACATGGAAACAATGGAGTCTGACAATATAAATGTCATTCCTGAGACTCGTGTGGTAGGGAAGGAAGTGGAAAGAGTCTACATCTATTTAATACCCAGGGTAAAAGATGGAAAGTATATTGATGGCACAGACCTTAAACTCCTAAAAGGAAAATAGACGGTGGGCACAAAAAGAGCTCACAAAGAGACCCCTCCCCATCGGGAATAAGAACAAGAAGAGGAGGCAGAAGATGAAAAGGATCCTACCTTAGATCAAAGCATAAGGAAAGAGAAATAATAAGACCGCATGGGGGTATTCAAAGGTGCAAGCACTTCTAGAGTGACCAAGAAGTTTCCAAATAAACCAAGTCCAAAGAAGAAGACCCTAGTGAAGAAGAATCCAAGAGTGGTTTCAAGTGAGGAGACAGAGGATGTGGGGAAGTTTGATAAAGAAGAGATGTTGTGAAACTCTTTGATCATCCACAACATAGATGATGATGATGAGGAATATCCTGATGTGTGTGATGACGAAGGATCGAGGAAGGATAATGTAGATGAAGAAGGCCATGGAGATCCCATCAAGGAGGATGCAGGTGGAGACCAAGAACATGAAGACAGAGTGCAAAGTTGAGCGTGACGAGGAAGAGAGAGATAAGGACACCATCGCTAGAGAAGATACATGTATGGGAGAAGGAAAGTGGCATGATTCACTCTATTGTGTAGGAAGTGCCAAAGGGGCATAAAGGGAAGGGAAGAGAAAACTGAAGGTAGATCCCCCAAGGCCCTCTATTTTAATATGTAGATGATCCTGCAAAGTTTGTTCGGGAAAGGTATCAAAGCTTGGTGGCCACATAAGATTTATTTTGTTGTCATTATTTGAAAAAAATGAATCCCTCCTGTGCACACAAAAATATGCTCTCTTGGGCCTATCAAATGCACATAGAGTATCTGGAGTTTTAGGTAAAAATAATCATTAACTGAGACTCGGTTAAAGTTTTTGTCAGGAGAGGTTTTTCTAGTGGTTGACTCACAAACATTTACTGACAAACAAGTGTGAAATGTGCTAAACAAATTTGCAGAAAATGTTGGGGTGAGGATTTTTTTATAAGGATGCCACCATAAAGAGAATGTATGAGGAAACTTAGGGGAAGGATCATAAGATTTAGGAGCTTTAAAAGGAGCTAAGATAAGAAAAGGGTTGAATGTGTGTGGCATAGAAGAAAGTGGATTGCATTATAAATGTTATCACTATTGCATATCTATACCCAGTTGAACATGCCAAGGAGGAATATGACTTAGTGTTACGCTATTTAGAGGACTTGACATGGATTCTTTCACATGAGATAGAGGAAAGGAATATGATCAATAGCTAAGGAGATATCCTTATAGAAGAAGATTGTCAAGGAACAAGTAGAGACACATCTTGCGTAATATGAGGCACTAGCTACAAAGGCTAAGGAGGTTACACAGAAGGCATATTTTTTCTTCAACAACTACCAAGATTTTGAATAGGTTATGAATACACATGTCACCAATGATGAGGTATATTTAAAAGATATTCAATCCAAAATGAAGAATAACAGGGTTGAGCAGGAGAAGGTGTTGGCCAAAGTAGAGTAGAAGAGAGACTATATAATAGCTTTAAAGGTACCACAGAGACACACACTGAGAGATATGTTTCCCTTGGTCACTCATAGGATAGGTGTGCTATATGATGTGGCTTTGCAACTTGATAAAATAATCACCAATCTCAAGAAAAAAAATTATGAGTTAACCCCCACAGAAGTATCTTCCATATTCAATGTTGTACCAATTAAGGCAATAAATGAATTGGAAGGCTGGAGGGAGTTCAAAAATATTTTGGATAAAGAATTTCTAGGGTTCCTTCACAAAAAAGGTCTAAGGGATTGATGGACACAAAACTTAATTATTTTAATTCTTGGGGTGCAAGCCCATATTCGTAGTCTTTATTCATTCACTCAAGGCATTGTTTGGTTAACATATTGTAGAGGATGGAAAATTTCCCTAGTGTGGGGTAATGTTGGTCAGAGAAAATTTACTAAGTATCAGTTAAGCAGAGAGGCTTATGCACAAGGGAACATGCATGAAGAAGATTAGAGTAGTGTGTAAAGGGTCGTGTGTAGTAGGGGAATAGGTCAGTGCATGAGGATACATGCATGCATTTAGAGACTAAGGAATTATCCAATTTTACACAATGTCTATAAATAAAAAATCAAATTTAGAGTGCCGCTCAAGTAAAGATCTATAAATAGAGAAAATCAGAAAGACTTAGCAACCAAGAAAGGAAAAAGAAAGCACATGCATAACATGATAAAGCACACTCATGAATCAGTGTAAATATAGGAAATAAAGCATGTTTCATAGCCTATTTTTAGCATAGTTTAAAAGCATGTAGGTTATTTTTGTACGCACGCCTATTATTAGGAAATTGCATGAAGCGGTGAAAGGAAATTCCTCACCCTTATATATAGCTAGTGCGTCTTTTTTGTAAAGATCTCTCTTTTGGTGTGTGTGTAAAAAATTGAATTATGGATGGAGGGTTCAGTAGTTTGGAGTTAATTCTGAGTAAGAGCATGCATGGTCTAGCGCATGGGTATAACAAGATTATTGTAATCAGCTACTTTGTTATGAATTTGATTAATATTTACAATGGATAATTTTGTTTTGATTGCTAAATTGACTATGTTTGAATATGGGATAATGGGAATACAGATCTTGATAATTATTCTTTATATTGTTTAAGTTTCCTTATTATATGTGTTGTTAATTTCTCGTGATATGATTTATTTTTCCATATGGATGGTTATAATTATTAACATGCATGCTAACATTATGATAAGAAAAACAAAGAAGTGACGTGGTGGTTTTTACTCGCTTTACATGAGCATCCATATTCCTCTAGATGAGGTGCCAGCACACTGAGCTCTGGTTTGGGAAATAAAGAGACTACACATTCATGTTTCAAAATCCTTCTTAGGGGATTTTGAAGGGATAAGGGGATTTTTTGGAGTGATAAGAAGATGGTGAAAATAAGGAGAGATAATAGGGTTTTTATGGCTATTTGGTATGGTTTATGAAACATGAAATTTGGTATTACCATACCCTCTTCCAAAAGTTATAAGTTGGGAGCTTCGTAGTATGTTTACTTAGTTGTGTTATGTTTTTTTGAATGGTTTTAAATGTGGTTTCAAATTTTTGTGGCCATTAAATTTATCCCTTTTTTCTAAGTGAGTGAGTTACCTCTTTCCCATGGGCTTAGGGGCAGGATAACAAGCCACCTTGGACCCTTTGGTGGAATTTAATAATTCCATTTGGTTGGGTGGTCAACCAAACACATTTGTTTGTTTTAGAGTTACTTTGCATGTTGGTTTTTGGAGCTAGGTGGAGTGTATTTGAAGTTGCAAAGCTACAGATTTGAAGTTTTTTTCACTATGTTTTGAGCCAAAAATTTGGCATGTTGTCTCCTCTTGAAAGGAGGAATTTTTTACTTTTATTTTATATTTTTTCTCCTTTGTAAAATGAATATTTTAATCTATTATGAGAGATTAAATTAAATTATGTGATTCGAATGGTTGGAACATGATTTAAACATTGTTGTTGTAATCATGTATCACTGAAATTTCAGGTTGTAAAATTTGTATTTTGAAAAAATTATTGTACCTTTGTTTTGGAATGCAAAGATTAAATTAATTAAAGGAAAATTTATTTTTCAATTATTGTTATCATTGTAAAAGGTTTTATAAAAGAAAAGGAGAATAAAAGAATTGTTGTATATGTTTAAGTGGTTTACTTCATGTTGAAATATCCTTTCCTGTTCAAGTTTATTCCTGAAAATTTTGTTCTAAATATTGTTTAACATCTATATAATATTCTTACTTAGGAAACTTGAAATAATTTATTCTTGAGTGAATAGAAGTGTTGGAAATTACTCTTTTAGAAATCATTTCTTCTGTTGTAATTATATTTCCATAAAATCACCTTCTCTACTTAGATATTTGTTTTTTTTTTAGATAACTTGGAATGTGTATAGTAAGAAAGTAGATATGGAGATGATGCAGAGAAAAAACAAAATATCATGCATGTACACAACTAATCAAGGATAACAACAATCCATCTTCCCTCTACTCTGCATTTTGAGGATTCTTTTCTAGCTTAAAGATGGTTTATTCTTGTATATGGAATCAAATTTTACCTTGAATGACTTAATTTATCGTTTGGCTCTAACTTATACCTTTTCTATGATGTTATTCCATTCATCCAATAACTCACTCTTCACTCAAGTTACTTTGTACTTACCTTATACACTCTTTTCTTTATGTTTCTCCACTAAACCACATTTCTCAAACATGTATACTTTGGGTTTAGGTCACCCTTAAGGATATTTTATAATTATCCCCTACTAAATCACCCACAAAAGTGTTAGATCAAACATGTAAATGCATTCCAAGCCATCAAAATTCTCAAAATGACCTCTTTATCAACATTGCCCTTTAAGTGTCCTTAAGACAAGGTGAGTTTCTACATGCATGGATAGAGGAAACCACATTTACCCATAAGAACCCTCCAACTTCATTAATTCTCTTTTATTACCCCTAAGGTGTACCCCAAGTTTTAAGAACCAATTCCTTTTGTAAGTCCTTATAGCTTACCTTTGTAATTTTGCTTCAAAACCCTTGACTAGGTCTTGGAAAGAAGATTGTTGTGCATAATTCATGTTGTAGATAACTTCGATATGAAATGAGAGTATAATTAGGAACCCATTATGGTATTTTCTCTATGTTCTAATTTTCAGGGAGTGACTCCACCTTATAACCTAGATTCCTTTGTTAAGTGGCTTCCTTTAATTACCCCTTGTGACTATGAAAGAACCTCTTTCTCAACTGTCATGCACAAAGTACATTTTACCCAATGTTTTTATAAAACTCATTTGAAATAATTTAGAGTAACCTTGCACATAGATATGATCTAAATATTAGTTCAAAATTTGAGGTATGGAGGCATGAAAACCAATTTTCCTCAAAACCCTAGTTGTAGGTCTTTGTGACAATCTGAGCTGAATACAAAGCTTACAATATGAGGTTTACACATTATCAATATCTAAATTTTTGTCCTCACCTTGGTTTAAGCACCCTCCACACTCCTATGCTAACATAGATAGCAAATGAAGATAATAAATAACCATCACCCAAACTCAGATTGTGCATATATGTGAAATAGGGTTGGTGAAACCCTTAGCATTCAAGACTGAGAAACTATGTTCTGATCAATATGTGAAATCTTCTCTAAAATTTTTCTAATATCTAAACATAATAAATAAAAACTCCAAATTTTATCTACTTTAAATTATAATACCTCCTCAATCAATACATATTGTGCAATAACCAAAAAGGGCTCTTACCAATGTTAAGACAAGGTCCAAGGTCCCTTCTTGGTTTCCTATCCAATTATTTGATCTCATGCAAAGGTATATTTAATTATTTTATTCTCCATATCAAGCATCTATGATTACCAACAATAAACCACCCAAAAAATTTAAGGATTCTTCCTCAAACATCATATTCATAGTTTCTCTATTAGCCACCAATCACAGTTGTAGTATAAATATTCCTTTACCCGTAGTAAGACTTGGTTTGCAAAAACATATCATTTAATACCACATCTTACATACAATTAACTTAATATAATCATAACATAAATGATATCCTTCACAATAATTAGGTTGATACTTCATAAACAGTCATCATATTAGTAATGCACAAGTATTATCAAAGTAATGTATAAACCCGTAGATTTTCCTTATTGATGCTTAATATCATATTGCATTCATTCTGAGATCAAGAAACTACTCTGGTATTAATCGTGTATAGAAAAAAATTCAAAAATCATTCAAGGACTGGTTACAAGAATGATTCAATACACACAAATATGTAGAGATTCTCATAAATCCAAGTTTTTCTCCTTTACTCTACTCTTGAAACTCTTACAAAATGATTCAATCTAGATAGAATTCCTCAAAACAGTTAAATTTTCCTCTATATACTCTCCCTCACACTCCTAATTCAAATTTCTTCCCTATTTGTTTAGTTACAATAGTCTCATATTGATATTCTCTTCAAAAAAGGAGGTTACTTTACCTAAATATGCCTTAAGTCTACATAAAATAGCTCTTTTTAACACTTATGACTCTAAAGGGGAGAACTATTTGACATATATGACCTCATTCTACCCTTAGGAAGTTTATGAGCTTCAAGTACACATCCAACAACCTCAAATCACCCTAAAATTGATCTTACAAGTTTGAATTAGCATTTTGGAGGGAAATTCCTTTTTTGAAATATGAAAGGCCTAAACACTAGAATAGACTACTAACTGGCACCTAAAGACTTCTAGGACTCATGAACACATTTGACACACCAAATATAATGTATTCATGGTTTATTTAGCTAGATAAGGTGATGTTCTGGCATCAGGAGGTGTGTGTGTGTGTGTGTGTGTGTGTGTGTGTGTGTGTGTGTGTGTGTGTGTGTGTGTGTGTGTGTGTGTGTGTGTGTGTCTACATTTACACATATACTTATTTTAAAATAATTCCCCTCTTCAAAATAAATAAATGAAACTTCTTGTAAATCTGGAATTTACAAGAAAATAAAAATGTAAATGTGTCTGAAATGAATAAGTAGAAAGATTATTCTAGGTATTTCCAAAATGATAATATAATTATGTTTGTTGTAAACAAGTTAGATAATGTATCTCAATTTTTTTATTTACTATATTTACTACCTCCTTGTGTGTGTGTGTGTGTGTGTGTGTGTGTGTGTGTGTGTGTGTGTGTGTGTGTGTGTGTGTGTGTGTGTGTGTGTGTGTGTGTGTGTGTTTGTGCGTGCGTGCGTGCGTGCGTGTGTGTGTGTGCGCGCGCACATATACATGTATATATGTGTGTGTATACATGTGTGTGTGTGTGTGTACACACATATATACAAGTATATATGTGTGTGTGTGTGTGTATACATGTATATATATTATACACATGCACACACACACACACACACACACACACACACACATAGATATGTATACACACACAAACACAATTATGTTTGTAGTAAACAAGTTAGAGAATGTATCTCAATTTTTTTCTTTACTAGATTGACTACCTCCTTGTGTGTGTGTGTGTGTGTGTGTGTGTGTGTGTGTGTGTGTGTGTACACACACATATACAGGTATATATGTGCATGTATACATGTATATACACACACATGTATACACACACATATATACATGTATATGTGTGTGTACACACACACACACACACACAAGGAGGTAGTCAATCTAGTAAAGAAAAAAATTGAGATACATTCTCTAACTTGTTTACTACAAACATAATTGTGTTTGTGTGTGTATACATATCTATATGTGTGTGTGTGTGCACGCGCGTGTGTGTATAATATATATATATATATGTATACACACACACACATATACATGTATATATGTGTGTGTACATGTATGTATGTATGTATATGTATATGTATGTATGTGTATGTATATGTATATGTATATGTATATGTATGTATACACACATGTACATGTATATGTGTGTGTGTATAAATGTGTGCGTATCTACATAAATGCAAATATATGTATTCAAATCATCTTTTAAACATGTATGTTTGTATTTATAAAAAAAATGTTTTTTGTTAAGGATGTATGGCCATAGCATTGGAGGTTTCTTTTTGTTTAAAATATATAAACAAGGGGGGAAGTGGGATTGTTGTCCCACCTGCCCCCCATACCTATGTAGACCTTTGGAGGGAAGTGGTATGGGCCACAGCCCTCACACCCACCACTACTCTTTCATGGCCATTGGTATGTTTCCCCTCCTCTTTGCAGGTTAATTGTCCATTTAAACCACAGTTACCCTTGTGGTTTGTTTTTAAAAAAATGCAAACAGCATATATATATATATATATATATATATATATATATATATATACTATATATATATATATATATATATATATATATATATATATATATATATATTCAACTCTCTCTATAATAAACCAGAGAAATTCTCAGAAAAAATTTCCCTAGTTTTGGGCTTTAAACCAAAAAAAAAACAATCAACAGATCTTCACCCCTGTAAATAAAAATTCCAAATCTTGGAGATCTGCCATAGAAGCTTGGAGGAGAATTTTGAACCCATAAAACTAGAGCTTGAATCCTATAATTTTCATACCTATAAACAACAAAAAAAGAGACCCGAATGGAGGAAGGGGAGGAGAATGAAATCAAACTTAGGTTTATTTTGAAAATATATCCTCATCTTATGTTTTTAGGGTAACTTAATCTTGTGGTGGAGATTGAATCAATCCAAGGGTGGTGATTTGATGTGCACCAACTTAAATTTATATGGTTGCACCCTTAAATAAAGTAAAATTAATTAATTCTAATTGGTTAGTGGTTTAGGTAATTTCTTTATATGGTTAAACGGGTTAAATTTTGCATGTGATTAATCTTAGGGGTAGGACCCAAGATTAAATGGTTAATTTTTTATAAAAGAGTGTAGTTCCCTTATAGACCTAATAATATTGATTTTTAAATAAATTTGAAGGCACGGTTCTATTTCGGAGATGAAATGGGACTCATGACCCTCTTATTAAAATCATAAGTTTCCATCACCCAGAATTAAAATACTAATAAGTATTTTTTTTAATCGTTCTCGGAATGATTATTATCATTATCGTCACAATGTTTTATCGTTGATGTTAGAAAATAATAATAATAATAACAATATTAATAGTAAATATTTTAACTTGTAGATGTGACGTTAAGCTAACTTCATGTCCCTTGCACCACTATTGTGACATTATTTTAACAGCATGAAAATTATTTAAAATACTCCAAGTCGTTCGCGATTGTGAATTAGTTCCGCTTCATCGTATTTTGTGACTTAGTCATGTTGCCTTCATGATGAGTAATTTTAACCATCATATAACTATTTACTTTAAAAAAATTATTACCACTTTATTACTTTTCCCATCTTTGATCGGGATTTTTGGTTGTCTTTTAACATGTTTTGGAGTTCGTGTTGAGTGAGGCACTACAGGAAGAGGTGAAAAGGTTTAAAATCTCAACCCTTATCAGGGTGAATGCTAATATGGAAGAGAGATTTGGAAAATTTTAACAACACGAACCTTAATGATGTGAATGCTAAGGTAGAAGTGAGAAAAAATAAGGTGAAGACAAACTCAATCCTTAACAAAGTGAATGCTAAGATGGAAGAGGGGTTTGATTTGATTAAATGTTCTCATCATATATTAAATTGAATGCTAGAATGGAGGAGGATTTAGCAATTAAGGTTAAATGTGCCCAAACTCTAGCAAAGGGAAAGTTCCTCTATGAGTATGACATAGACATCTAGTATATCAAGGGGAATTATAATTTCATCCCTAATTATTTGAGTAAGAGGCAACATGATATTTATTCCTTGACATTATGATTAAATCACAAGGGTAGGATTTTACAGTAGCTTCCTTGTGATTGATTCTATGAGGGATCCAAGAAAATGGTTGGGTCTTAGGGGCCCTTATTGGGTAAGTACGTAGGGTACACTTCATATTTTGATGGTCTTCTTCATTTTCATAGGCACATTTATGTGCCAAGAGTAGTTGATTTGTGTAAGTTGGTTATTTCTTAGACACATAGAGCACCTTACTCTAACCATCCTAGGGTGAATAAGATGCATGCAAAATTGAGGCATCTTTACTTTTAGCCAAGGTTATGTCATTATATTTTAGATTTTTTAGCCCGTTTTCTTGAGTTCCAAAGGGTGAAGGCCGAGCATTATACTCCTGTCAATATTTTATAATCTCATGATATTCCAGAGTGGAAGTGGGACATGGTTTCCATGGAATTTATTTTGGTTTTCCCACGTCATCGTTTCATCGTGATGCCAACATGGTGATGGTGGATAAGTTGACCAAGGTTTCTAGCTTCTCTCCAAAGAAGTTATCGTATAATGCGGTTCCATTGCACGTGTAATTATGGATGATGTAGTGAGATTGCAATGTATACTTAGGATGATTATTTGTAATCATGGATCATTCTACACTTCTAAGTTTTGGACCTATTTTTAGGATTATTTGGGGACTTAGATTAAATTGAGTCCAGTGTATCACCCTCAAACAAATGGACAGACTGAGAGGGTGAACCAAGTACTTGAGGACATGCTTTGGATGTATGTGATGGATCAATAAATGAAGTGCGAGCATTACCTTTATCTAATTGAGCTTTCTTATAGCAAAAATTTCCACGGTTCCATCAGTATGACACCTTATCAAGCTTTGTATGGGAGACCTTGTAGGACACCATTGAGTTGGGACATGTTAGATGACAAGATTTTTCTTAGTCCTAAATATCTTTAGGGTTTGGAGCAACAGGTTGCTCTTATTCAGAAACATTTAGAGCAGGCTCATGTATGCCAAAATAAGAACAACCTGTAGAGCATGACTTCCTTGTGGGTGACAAAGTGTTTATCAAGGTGCATTCACATAAGAGTATGATCCATTATGGAAGGGCTCTAATTTATCCCCTCGTTTTGTTGGACCTTTCAAGATCTTGGAGACTATTGGTCTAGTTTCCTATCTTCTAGCTCTACCACCATGCCTATCCCAGGCACATGACATGTTTCACATCTCATTTTTACATAAGTATGTTCCTAATACAACTCATTTTTTGGATTGGTGTACCTTACATGTGCAAGCCAATGGTCAGTGGACTTTGGAGCCCATACGTATGCTGAAGCACGGGAGGCTAGCCCTTCAGGGGTGACTTAGACCAGGGTAGAGTTAAGTGGGATATATACAATGAGATTTTAGATACTTGGGATAATGTGACACCATTGTAGGCTATATATCCTTACATCTTCCAACTAGAGGAGGGGGAAGTAGTGCCCACCTTTTTTAGTACTCTCATGTTTTTTGCATGAAATTCATTGTATCTATATTATCATGATAATAGGGACATTGTTACTTGTTTTCTATTTTGATGTTACATTATCACATGACATTGTTGTCTTAACAAGGTATTTTACTGATTTGTTACACTATTATGATATGATTTTCTATTCATGATATCGTATTGATACCATTAGTATGCTCAACACTTGATCATAGGTTGACTATAAAGAACACATTATGCCACTATTCATTTCCAAATATTATGTTGTGACGATGATATCATGAATCTATTATTGACATATTTTGGTATTAATATTTGATCCATAGTTGATTTATGATGATTATTATATTGTTTCATTTGGTGGATGATTCGATTTGTTTATATAATTATAGCTTAGCATGGCTTGTATGGATGTTGATTTCAATGCATATATTATCATATCATATTATGTTATCATATTAGGTAGATTTGAGGTTTGCATTTAGTTTTGTAGGTGATAGGAAATAAATCATGAGGAAAACGTGGGACTAAGGGAACACATGTCACTTAGCACAAAAGGCCTAAATACAAAACCTCCTCTTCTTATTAATTATGATACCCCCTTTCTCTTGTTGCGGTTTTTCATGTTGGTTTTTTGTAATTTGATGTTGTGAACCTTATCGTACCTCCATCATAGTGATGAAACTTGCATGTTGATTACCTATTTATTAAAGTGTTATGTTTCCTTGGTTTATTGCTAACTAGTGGTTAATGTTACCCCTTTTCATGTGGTACTAACATATTATTTTAGTTGTGGGATGATGTGTAGAGGTTAGGTGGATTAGGCCACCTAATCATGGATTAGGTGAGCCTAATCACCCCTCCTAAATGCCACATTTTTTCCAAACTCGGATTTGGGAAAAATGTGCCATTTAGGAAGGGTAAATGGCAAGCAAGGGACCTCATTTTCATGGAAAAGAGGCCCTAACCCCCATCCCTATGGGTGGGTGGGCTCATTTCAATTCAAATGAGGCCCATTGGCTACTTTTACCTCCCCAAACACTTCATAATTTATGGCTATTTTGATTTTGGGGTTTTTATGGGATTAGGGAAATTCCCTCATCATTTCTTGGGATATTTTTTGAAATTTCCTTTATTCCTTTTGGGTGGATTTTTTTGGATTCTCCATTGGTTGGGGTTTTGGTGGAAGGTGACATTTTTAACCTCCCTATTGCTTGTTTTGGTTTTCTACCACACCATTTAAACCCTCACTTCCATGGATAGGGGATTCATTTGCTTTGGTAATTTTGGGGAAAATATTGAAAGCTTGGTGGAGTTTTGAGCTATTTAGGAAGGTCATCTTGTGGAATCTTACCTTGTGAAACACAAGGCAAGGCTTTGTACTCCTTATGGTTTTTGCTCAAATTTTTCTTGCATGTTGTTATGTGATAAAATTGTGGAGATGAACATTATGTGTCTCTCTTTTCGCTCCACCCACCCTTCAAGGGTTCAGGTTTTGAGAGCTTGTATGGGAAGAGGGAGGAATTTTCCTCCACTCTATTAGGAACCCTCTAAATTTTGGTTTGTAGGTAGAGATGGATTTACATTTGGGTTGGAAATTCATCCCTACCCTCAAGAAGGAAACATTCATGTTTAAAAAACCTTCTTGGTGGATTTTGGAGGGATAAGGGGAGTTTGTGGAGTGATAAGAAGATGGTGAAAATATGGAGAGATAAGGTGGATCTTTATGGCTATTTGGTATGGTTTAAGAAACATTAAATTTGGGATTCCCATACCCTCTTCCCAAAGCTAGAAGCTTGGATCTTATTATCATGTTTACTTGGTTGTGATATGTCTTTTTGAATGGTTTTAAATGTGGTTTCAAATTGTTGTGTGTATTCAAACTATCCCTTTGTGCTAAGTGATTAGGTTTCCTCTTTCCCATGGGCTTCGAGGGAGGCTAGAATGCCACCTTAGACCCCTTGGTGGAATGTAATGATGTCATTTGGTTGGGTGGTCAACTATGCACCTTCTTGTGATTTTGGATTTATTTTGCATGTTGTTTTAGGAGCTAGGTGGAGTGTATTTGAAGTTACAAAGCCACAAATTTGAAGTATTTTTCACTATATTTTGAGCCAAAATTTTGGCATGTTGTCTCCTCTTGAGAGGAGGGCTTGTTTACTTACATTTTATCTTAATTCTCCTTTGTAAAAACAAGGTATTAATATGTTATGAGAGATTAAATTAAATTATGTGAATTTTTATGGTTGATAAATATGATTTAAACACTACTGTTGTAATTATGTTATCCACTGAAATTTCATGTTGTAAATTTGTCTTTTGAAATAATTGTTGTACCTTCATTTTGGAATGAAAATATTGAATTAAGGAAAGGAATTTTTGAATATTCAATTACCATTATCATTGTGAAAAAATTTATAACAGAAAGGGGGAATAAAACAACTGTTGTATATGTTTAACTATTTTACTTCATGTTGAAATATCCTTTCTTCTTCAAGTTTATTCCTGAAAATTTTTCTCTAAATCTAGTTTAAAATCTGTATAATATTTTTTCTTAGGAAACTTGAAATAATTTCTTCTTGAGTAAATAGAAGTGCTAGAAATTAATCTTTTAGAAATCATATCTTCTTTGCTAGTTTATATGTTGCAAAAATTCAACTTATAACTATGTTTAGATATTTTTTGTTGCTTAGGATCAACATATAGACTTAGTGTAGTAAAATAATGTGTGTGATTTGTGTGTCTATATATATACATATGTGTATATGATATATATATATATATATATATATATGATATATGAGTATGAATCCATCTAAATGTCAATGTATTTACATACATTTGTTGGTTCCTTAAATGAAGAAGTTCGTTATCTTACATGGTTAAATAAATATACTTATTACACCTTGTCTCTTTTACACAGTGCACACACACACACATCCATCATGTATAATTGTAGATATTTAAAACAAGTAGATAAGCTTATTTTACTATATTTGTGTTCAAAATGAAAATATGGGATTCTGTTTGTTGTAAGTGTGTGTAGTAATGTGTGTCAAAATAATGGTGTTTGTGTGTGTTGACTGTGTGTGTGTGTGTTGCGTGCGTGCGTGCGCGCGTGTGCGTGTGCATGTGCGTGTGCGTGTGCGTGTAAGTGTGCACATGTGCACCACACACAACACCACATGCATGCACACACGTGTGTGTGTGTGTGTGTGTGTGTGTGTGTGTGTAGTATCTATGTATGTACTGTGTGTGTAAAAAAACAAGAAAGTGTGTGTGTGTATAAGAAAAAAAAGGGATTTGGAGGATTGAGACGGTCGTCCCACACACCCCCATACTTGTGTAACACATTTAGATGGTTTTTGGCACATTCCATAGATCCCATGAGATGTGGCATGGGCCATATCCATCACCTCCCCCACTACCTTGTGTATGACCTCCATGGAGGGACTGTATGATCATTGCCCCCCTGGCTTTGCTAGGACGATTCGACCATTCAAACCATTTTCAAACGTCCACCAGGCCATGTTAAATAACAAAATTCAGCCATCATTTAATGACTGTTTAAAATATATATCATGCTAAGGAAGATCCACCTGCGTGACCAAAATAAAAATGAGTATATGTATAAACATATATCACGTATGCACGTATACATACCTAAACACATATAGAATATTCAAATCTCTATACAATAAATAAAATAAATAACTTCTCTGAAAAATTTTCCCTGGTTGTGGGCTTTTCAACACCAAAAAAAAACATATTAAACGAGATCCTTCAACCCTATGCAAATAACAAGTCCAAATCTTGGAGATCCATCTACCAGGTAAGAAGGATCATAATTTTAAACCCATAAACCTAGAGCTTGAATCCTGAAAGTTCCTTTACCTAGAAAACGAACAAAAAAGAGAGACCCAAATGGATGAAAGAGGAGGAAAATGAAATCAAACTTAGGTTTCTTTTGAAAATATATCCTCATTTTATGTTTTTAGTGCAACTTAATCTTGTAGTGGAGATTGAATCAATCCAACAGTGGTGATTTGATGTGCACCATGACTTAAAGTTATATGGTTGCACCCTTAAATAAATTAAAATTAATTAATTATAATTGGTTAGTGGTTTAGGTAATTTTTTGTATGGATAAAGGGGTTAAATTTTTCATGTGATTAATTTTAGGGGTAGGATTCGAGATTAAATGGTTAATTTTTTATAAAAGAGCATAGTTCCCTTATAGACCTAATAATATTGATTTTTAAATAAATTCAAAGGAATAGGTCCATTTCAAAGATGAAATGGAACCCATGACCCTCTTATTGTAATCACAACTTTCCGTCACCTAGAGTGAAAATATTAATAAGTATATTTTTTTAATCATTCTCAGAATGATTATTATCCTTGTCATTGTCAAGATGTTTTATCATTGACGTTAGAAAATAATAATAATAATAATAACAATAAAAATATTACTCATAAATAGTTTAACTTGTGGACACGGCATTAAGTTGACCTATTATCCCTTGCAACATTATTGTGATGTTATTTTAACAGCGTGAAAATTGTTTAAAATCCTCCAAATGGTTCGCTATTAAGGATTGGTTCCGCTTCGTCATATTTTGTGACTTATTCGCAATCTTTGTAATGAGTAATTTTAACCTTCGTATAACTATTTACTTAAAAATATAAATAATTATTACCACTTTATTACTTTTCCCATCTTTGATCGGGATATTTGGTTATATTTTAACATGTTTTGGAAATCGCGGTGGGTGAGGCACTACAGGAAGAGGTGAAAAGGTTTAAAAGCTCAACCCTTATCAAAGTGAATGCTAATATGGATGAAAGGCTTGGAAAATTTGAACAATGTGACCCTTAATAATGTGAATGTTAAGGTAGAAGAGAGTGAAAAGAAGGTAAAGACAAACTCAATCCTTAACAAAGTGAATGCTAAGATGGAAGAGGGGTTTGATTTGATTAAACTTTCTCATCCTTTATTAAATTTAATGCTAGAATGAAGGAGGATTTAGAAATTAAGGTTAAATGTGCCCAAATTCTAGCAAAGGGAATGTTATAATGAAGGAGAAGATGAAAATATGCAAACGTACACAACCTCTAGCAAAGTGAATGCTAGAATTGAAGAGGAGAGGAAAATATGTGAATGTACTCAACCTCTAGCAAAGTGAATGATATAATGGAAGAGGGGTTGAAAGAACTTGATCGTGATAGCATGGATACGACAATGTAAGTCATGAGATGAAAAATTCTTGAGTGAGGATGTGGATATCCAAAACTCAAATATAAATCTTAAACTTTGGAAAATGTAATCCAAATATTTAAGACTAGAATGATATAAGGATAAACTCAAAATGAGAAGAATTCGAAGGTAGGAAATTTGATGATTTCGAAAAGAAATGTGAGGTGAATGGAAGATTCAAATGAGAGAATGAAAAATTCCCAAGGGTGCAAGATCTAATAAAATAGGTGAAAGATAGGTCCAAATAAGGAGTATTTAGAAAGGGATGAAATAAAATAATGAAAAATCCAAATAAAGGAGTATAAGTATTTTTAGAAGAGATGAAAGAGAGGACCCAACTAAAGAATATTTGGAGTCGTGAAGACAAGATCATGATATATTCAAATAAGGGATATAAGTATTTTGAGAAAAGACAAAAGAAAGAACCCAAATAAAGACTATTTGGAGACTTGAAGAGAAGACAATGATAGATCTAAATAAGGGACTAGTTGGAAAGTGTGCTGAAAATGAAAGAATGATTCTAGATGAAGGAAAATTTGGAAAGGATGAAAAAGAGATGAATGATCCAAAAGAATATTTGGAAAAGTGTAAAAGAGAGATAGTGATTGACATAAAATGAAGGAGAAGGATGAAAGTAAGTCCAAATAGGGAGAATATGGAGATTGGGAAAGAATCGAAAATGAATCCAAATAAGGAGTATTTGGAAAGATTAAAAAGATATGAAAGTAAATCCAAATAAGGAGTATTTGGAAATATGGATATGATACGAAAAATGAATCCCAAAAATGAATATTTCAGGGATAAAATTAGTGGTGAATTTTTATAAACTTGTGAATATTCAAGTTTTTTTAGAAATTGGAAATGGTGAATATTCAGCAGTGGGATGTCAGCTACTTTTCCAGAAAATTCCACCAATAAGGCCTTAGTATGGGTCAGTTCACCTAGTATTTAAATATATAAATAAACTTATGTATGTAATTTGCCAACGATCTGAATACACATGTGCCCATATTC
Source organism: Taxus chinensis (assembly GCA_019776745.2). Taxonomy (NCBI): domain Eukaryota; kingdom Viridiplantae; phylum Streptophyta; class Pinopsida; order Cupressales; family Taxaceae; genus Taxus; species Taxus chinensis. The sequence goes on from CM034152.1 coordinate 119,055,544, forward strand.
ACTGAATTATATAAGGTATAAGGTATAATACAATATGTACACAACCATTTAACCTTTTTTTAAATATTTTCTGTGGAAGGTTGAAGCTTAACCCCAAATTGTCTAACCTCTTGCGGTCACTCCAACCATTGTCACTCAACCCAGGCTGTCAAACAGAGTCGTCTAAAAGATCCATCTAACATAGTCATACAATCAAGTCATCCAATAGATCCATCTAACAGAGGCATCCAACTGAGCCATCCAGCTGATCTGTCTAACTAATCCAACCAATTGATCTATCTAACCGATCCATCTAACATAGTCATCTAATTGAGAGTCATCCAACCTAAAACTATCTAACCCAGAGTCGTCCAACCTCAAGCTATCTAACTCAAAGTAGTCCAATCCAGAGCCGTCTAACTCAGAGTCATCCAACTCTAATCCCATCTTTTACTACCCTTGTTAGGCATCATTTCCATGGATTCGAGAAAGCAGAGTAAGAAGGTTGTTACAAGTTCAAAAAAGAGTAAAAAGACATTGTTTGGTTATTTTGGAAACTCAGAAAAAACCATTGATGTGTCCAGATCTACGGAAAATATAGGTATGTACTATCTACTAATTTATAAATTTTTATTATTATATTTTTCACTGTATATTTCAAATACTCTTTACATTCTCGTTTTATTTTTTATTTAGTGTTGTTAATAATATAAATAATTAATACACTTTTATTACACTTTTAAATGCAGACATTTTTTATTTTTCAAACACCTTCATGAACTGATGTGTTTTCTGATATCAATCTTGATGATCCTTTTGGTTTTAATGATCTGATTGACATAATTTTATTATTGTATTTTTCATATTGTTTCAAATACTCTTTGCACTCTTGTTTTATATAAATAATTAATACTATTTCTATAAAAATTTAATATGCAAACATTTCTCAAACACCTTCACAAACTAATCCATTTCTAGATTTTGGTGATCCTTTATATGTTGATGAAAACATTCACTCCCTTGATCACATCAAACTAGAAGAAGATTCATCAAATTCTCATTCAACACCAACAAAGAAATCTTATATTCCAGTTATGTTTCTAAAAAAAGACATGTGAGGATGGAGATATTCCTACTAAGGAACTAGATGCACAAGTTGAAGTTTAAGAAAGTAAAAAAATCTATCAGAAAAAAGAAGAAAAACTAGACAATAGGAAGGACTTTCAGGTTTGACTGGGCAGCAAAATATCCTTTTATTAAACCAGTAGAGATGAAAAATAGTAATGATGTTCCAACTCAATGTCGATGCAAAATATGTAGTTAGAAATAAGGCAAAGACCACACAATGTAGCTAAAACTATACATCATTGAAAAACATGGTGGGAAAATATATATTTCCCAAAATCAAAAGGATGGGAGCATAGTAAGAACTCATAAATGGAAAGATGCAAAAGAATATGAAAAATAACAAAAGCATTTGAAAAATCTAAATGAGAAAGCTAGCACAATTGTTGCAAAATTGAGAAAAGCTATGGATATTGAAATGCATGTGAAAATTATTCAATTTGCTATTGTATTCCATATTTTGAAAAATGGCAGACCCATTTCATATTTTTCTGAAAATAAAATTATGTATCAAGTAATTGGCTTAAAAAATGTTCCGCAATCACATTGGTCAAATACCAGTGGCTAGGAAATAGACAAATGTCTTACTCTACTGGAAAAGAAGGATATGAAAGAGGCTATAAAAAATGAAAAAATTATTTCCCTTTTAATTGATGAGGTTACAATTTTGGACAATACCTCATGGGTTTATATCCATGCATACACATTTTTAAATGAAGTAAGAAAGCTTCATCTCTTAGTAGTTCATAAAATGAGTGAAAATTATAATTCTGAAAACATTTATAAGTTAATGTTGTCAAGTTTAAAGGATGTTACAGGTATGGATGATTTTTCCATTGCAACAAAGTTGGTTTGCGTTGGAACAGACAGTGCAGCTATAATGCAAGGAGCCATAAATGATCTCTATGTACAATTGGTGATAAATGTTGCCCCCTATATGATTACAATCCATTGTATGGCTCACAGAATGAATCAATCATATAAAATTATGATTAATTTCAAAATTGTTGCCAAAGTGGAGGAGCTTATCAAAGTTTTGCATGCATAGTACTCTAGCAGTCCAAAGAGATTTTTATAATTTCAAAAAACATTATTATATTGACAGATGGAAAAAATCTTCTCAAAGATGTAGATACTAGACATGGATCTCAATGTATGAGCCTTCTTGCAAAATATTTGACGAATATCCTTCATTGATAGGTTTTATGTACAAATATTGCAGGGATGTGGATAAAGATAAATACTTATTGTACCGTCTTACAGATATCGAAACTTTACTTACACTTTGTGGAATTCTTCCAATGTTAAAGGAGCTAAATGTTTTGACAAATCATGTGCAAGAGCGTAGCATTTACATAATGGACTTCATAAGACTCGGAAAATGTTTGTGTTTGAGTTTAGATTGTTTATATTTATCATATGATAGTTTTAAGGGTCCTATTTTTTATAGTTGGAATGCATTAACAGACCTTAAGAATGTAATTTTCTTATTAAAATTCAATATACATGATCATCTGTGTATAACAGCACATGGAAAAGAGATACCACTTCATACTTTTCAGAAAAGAGTAGATTTGGTTGGGTCAGAGATGGAGGAAGTAAGAGTGACACGCATTTTATATGAAACAGTATTATCTGAAACTCTAAATAAATTGAAAAATATTTCTTTATCTTTATTAATAGATATCTGTGAAAGATTCAAAAAGTATAAATTACTTGAAGCAATGGGAATTGTCAATCCACAATTTTGGAATACACGTGGTGGCATTCTTGATACATCCATAAATGTTTTATTTCTCAAATACATGAATAGATAATTGAACATTTCTACAAGCAAGAAGAGATAAACGGAGTTGTTGTTAAAGGTATTTCATAGAAAAATTTGTTGAGTTCTCAGTCTCGTGATTTTGCCATTACTATGCAAGAGAAATTTTACTTTCTGGAAGAGCCAGATGAAAATGATTCCATTAGAAGACTTTGAAAGAAGATTTATTCTAGTAGTATTTTACGAGAGGATTTTAGTGAGTATATTCAGCTATATGAACTTTTTCAAACAATGATTCTAGGTTATGTTGAAGACGAAAGGGTATTCAATGCATTTTCCTTTGTAAAGTCAAAATTCCAATACAAATTAGATAGAAATTTAGAAAGTTGTTTAAGATTGTATATATCTAGTTACTGTGTGGAAACTTTCCCTTATGAGTGAGCACTTCAATTATGGAATTATTTCGTAGAAATAAGAGGATTCGGTAACATATTGACTGATATGGGCATTCCAAACACATCTACAGAACACGCTTCTGATTCTGCAGTTTTCCAAGACACAAATGAATGGGTTACGTTATGACTGTTTCAATTTTTAGAATTCTAATTTATTGTATAAATTCTTGGCATTATTGACAATGGAAAATGATTTGATACTGATATATTTCATTTTCATTAATGATAATCAAATGGTCTTAATAGACTTTTTTTACTTGTAACAAATTCATATTTTTTATACTTTTCTTAATTGATGAAATAAAGATTGCTTTATTTGGCTCCATATGTGTGATTGTTGATTAATTTTTTATCTATGCACAAAACAAAAATATTTTCAAACATACACAAACTATGCATCTTAAACAATCCTTTATTGTTTTTTTTTTATTATCGGCAAATAGTTTTTTGAAAGGGACTATACCCTTGTGTACAATAGAGGACCTAGGAGCCAGAATAGGAATGAAAACCAGAAAAAAAAAGGATCAGAGTCCAAGTGGTGACAATGAAGCCCAAAGTAGCCAAGAAACAGCTACCTAATCAAGACAAAACAACAAAAACTCTACAAAAAAGCACAAAGAGAGCCGCAAAAAAAATAGCAAAAAAACATTCAAGAGCAGCTAAAGCACCTACAACTACTTCTTGGCAGCTTTGTCAATGCTGGTTTTGATGTTCTTCCAGGATTTGAACATTCCCAAAGTTGTCATGTGGGCAGCGTCAGTCTTATCCAATTGATCAATGGTCCTTTTGCTTTCCTTATCATTGCCCCAAAGTGTTGCCGGAACTCCGCTAAGATTGGAGACACTTCTGACATGCTGCTCAATGAATTCCTCAATCGCACTAAAAATGGCCATATTGTAATCATGACTTTGTTTACATCTAAAAATAGTAACATAAAAACATTCACAATGAGCAGAAATCCAATTACAAGTTTACATATTAAATTGTTGAAAACATTTAACTGTTAACAAATGCAATACAACAGTTAATATAATTCTAATTAAAAAAAGGCTTGTATTCATAATTCATACTATCAAGAGGTAGAATACTTAATGAACACATGTTTTCATAAAGCATTGTTGGCCAATACATATATAAAATTGTGGGTTGTCAATGGTTTTCAAATCTTCCAGGAAAGTTTTGTCATATAAGAACACATTATGAGGGAATCCTCTTTTCTGCCTATGATTCTGAATTATAGTTATCCTTATGTCTACCAAATAGAATAAAAAATAAAAAAAATGGCTGGTCACTATCTTTTAATTCCTACGCCAGTGTTAGAATTGTGACAACACACTTGTCACATGGTGAAACTAACTAATTTTTTTCAATTTTATGTTGCAAGGGAAGCTTGATCTTTTTCTTGTGCAAGAGGTGAAGGAGTGTGCTTAGTTTTTACAGTGTTATCTGCTAAAACTCCTTATGCCAACAAATCTTGCGGTGCGGTATTGATATTTTGAATAGTATTCTGCTCCTCGCTCGCAACATCTCATGCTGACAAAAGTGATGAATCAACATCTATCTTTTCCTTTAGTAATATTTTTGGATCCATCTTATGCTCCATTATTATCCTTCTCAATGTATTATTTTGTTTATTTAATACTAGGATTTTTTCCTTCGTCTTTACAAATGAATTCAAGATTTTGCAGGCATTCTTCAAATGTTCTTCAAATACATCTGATTCTTTCTTTAAATTTTCATATTTTTCCTACAAAACAGAAATATATATGTATTAGTCTATTAGATAAGCTGAAAAAATATATTGTGGTGCTTATAATATTAGGATTTTATGTGGAAAAGATGACTTACCACAACTTTTTCTTTTTCTCCTTTTGTTATTAAAACATTTCTCTTGTCTTTAGCCCATTTTTTGTAGTAAGCATGTGCTTCAGCATTAAGATTCTCCAACATGTTTAACATTATGTCTATAATATCATCATCATAATCATTATTATATGAAATTGTGCCTGACTGAGATTTGTTTAGAAAAATGTCAAGCCTTATTGGTTGGCTCTCTACGGCAGTGAACAATGAATTCCTTTGAGTGTGATTATGTTATCGGGTATTTTTTCTTAATCAAAATGTTATCCCTCCTCTCCCAAGTACGCACTAAATCCACATCAGACATTACAACTTCTTGAATTGTGGCCCCCATACTATCTGATATCATATTTTTGAATGCAAAATGTGTCTTCTCATCATCTATGAGGGGATATTTACTTGGATGAGAAGGAGAGTCTAGTACTTGATGCACATGTTGTTGCAGTTTTGGTTGAGGAGGTGGAGTGGATTATATCATAGCATGCATGTCAAAATAGTTACCCTTGTCTGCATCGCCACTATCAAAGCCCAAATACTCATCATCAAGCTCGATGTTGTTCAAAACCTGGGTGCCCGTTATACTTAAGACACCACCTAGTGAGAATCCAAGAAATTTTGTGGTTACAGGATGAACTATTCCTACCGAGTCTGCAGGAAACCTTATAATATTTCCTGAAGATCTTGTTGTTATTTTGACTGTACATGTTGGCAGTATTGGTGGTTTTCTTAGAAGGTGTTGAGAAATTCTATTTATTGCAAGAAGCAAACTACAAATTATTAGAAAACTAATCATTATACTCTTGGGCCTATTAAATTCTAAAAAAAATTGTAACTAAACAAAACATGCTAAATATTATACATTACTTTGCATGCTTCAGAGGAGACATGACAATTCGATCTTGACATTGAGAATGAGTTTGATCTTCATCATCAAACTCATAACTTTCTGAACACAATAAATGTAGAAATATTAAAATATTGTACTACTTACATAACATAGGTTGATTTTGTTTTTTCCTATTACCTATACTAGTATTGGTTAATTATAAAAATATTAAAGTTTATACCTGTAGAAAAATGTGATGGTAGGTTTGATGGAGGCATCGACCCCCTAGGTTGTGTTTTACGAGGAAATCATATTGGTGTTGATTTTGTTGAATCCATGTCAGAATATATAGATACCTCTGGAGGGGATTTACCTCGAGAAATAGCCTCCTTATGAGATATTGCAGCCATAATTATTCTTTGCAAAAGATAATATTACAATTATTATTGTATTCAAAAATAGTTAATGCAAAATCGTTATAATGTGAAAACTTTAAAAATAATTGTTACATGTTGTTCTTCAACAGGGAGACCAATCATTTTATCATTAATTACAGTTGGAATTTGTGTGTACTACAATTGATAGAAAGCAAGTAAATAATTGGCAGAAGAGAATACAATATTGGATTTATCATATATATTCGTACTACAGGTGTGGGTGACATTTTTTTTATTCAATTGGACAAATATGTGCACCAATCAAAATTTTTCCCTGCTAGTGTCTGCATTATATATTGAACTACCCAAAATGGAATGTCTGCAGATCTTCCCTGTAACACAATCCTGGCCTGAAAAAGTGATACAACTGCAAGAAAGAATTTGTGTGTAATACCTTGTATAACAAGGCCTCTTTTTGAACGATTAAGAGGAGCTACAACAACATAGAAGAAATGTTAGATGCTTGGGTAGTCGAATAATATTAAGAAAACAAACAGTTGAAAATAATATTCAACTTACCATCATCCTACACATTGTAATGAGACTCCAAAAAAATTGTCTTCATCAATAAGGATCACCTTTGCAGTCACGAGTAGCTAGTTTTGGAATGGTAAGTTAGTTAAATGATGTACGACTGCAGGCTCAATTGTGAAATAAAATGTACGATCCATGAGGAGAAAATAAAACTCTTTGTTTCCGATTGTAAGACATGATCAAGTAATCAAGCACATAAGTATCAGTTTCGAATTAGGGTATGTTGACAAGCCCTTTAAATTGTGTTTTATGTAGCCATTCTTGTGGTGTGTCTTTTAGTTTCATCGATGCTGCAATATCTGGGCACATGAGATTTTTGTATTGGAATTTGGGCATAGGAGCATACGTGGTACTTTCCATTATTTAAATTTGCAAGAGAGGGAGGAAAGAAACTTAAAAGGTGCACATAAGTTTGGCAAAAGATTGGAGAACTCATAGCACTGGAAAATTTCATGGAAAAGTGAAGAAATGAACCTCATATGGGTATATATAGGGCTTACAATGGTTTAAGGGACACATAGCAATAAACAATTGGTTGAGAAGTTTGAGGCCACCACCTATAGACACATGTGAAAGCCACCTATCCATCTTCTTGCAGGTGTATGGCTTACTTGAGCCACCCAACCAAGCAACAAAATCCATCCATCTCTTATTTAACGGATTTCTATTCTAGTTAGATGGCCTAACATTTGGTTTTCCATCCATCTTCATTGGACGGATGTCCATGAGTATGCCGCCCAACCAGAACAGTCGTCCGTTTAAAATGTTGTGCAATAAAAACCCTCAATGGACAGTCGTCTAACATAGGTTGGACAGACGTACAACCTAGGTTAGACAACCATCCAACATAGGTTTGGTGGCCATCCAACCTATGTTAGATGACCACCAAACCTATGGTGGATGACCATCCAACCATATGAAACCATCGAAGAAAATTCCCTGTGAATTCACTTTTTCCATGAATTTCTTATTCAAATATTTGTCATCATTTCAAAATTCCATTTTGGAGATTCGCCACCCATTTTATAATATTTTTTTACATGGGGGTCTTAAAATGAACCCTGGAGTATTTGGATAATGGAAAAAGAGACAAAAGTGAGAACGCAAATATGATTTTGGAACATAACTTACTACTACGAAAAGAAATAAAAGAAATGTGAAAAATAGAGTTTTTGTTTATGGATGTTTGGGCCTTTACCTTAGATTAGCTTGGAAAAAGCATGGCTTCCTAGGTGGTTCTCTCAACTAGGTGTCACCAGTATATCTGAGTGAGCATGGTAATATTTCTAGTTATCAGCTTTACTTTACCCCCTTTGAAACAATGATAAAATATCTTTCTCAAATGAATCGCACTAGAGGATAGCCACAACTGGGTATCTGTGACTCTAATCTCATAAAAGTGTATTAGTCAAGTGGATTGGGGGAACCCTTTCCGTCATAAAATTCTCTCCATGTGTTTACTACTTTGGGATTCCTATGGTACTCCTCATAATGATTTTTATGGCTTAATCCAAAGCACTTACCATAATTAAGCGAATGGGTTTTATCCCTTTATCTGGACCTACAAATACAATGTGATTTTTTTGTTTTAACCATCATTCTTTGGCCAAGGTAACCTGAAGTTAGTAATCTATTTTATGCGTTGTTCTTTGGCCAAGGTAACCAGTAGTAAGTAGTTTTAGTTTTTAAAGAATATCCTCCTTTAGATTTAGTCCTAGAAACAAGGATTAATATGTTTTCCTGAGGTAGGTGGAGAGGAAAATACAAAAGAAGCAAGCCCATGCTTTTGATTTACAAGATCACTTAAAAAGTGCAAGGAAAGAGCATATGTAAGAACTTACTTTGATTAAGAAAATAAAATGTTAATTCTTAAATAGCACCTAAAAATGATCATGTTTCTGATTTCCAAGATCACTTATAAAGTTTTAGGAAATATCATACACGTGATCCTACCATGATTAAGAAAATAAAATGCTAATTCCTTTAACAATACTTGAAAATGATCACGATTATGATTTCCAAGATCACTTATAAACTACAAGGAAAGAGCATACGTGTGATCCTACCATGATTAAAAAAAGATAAATTTAATTCCTTAACAATACATGAAATAATTAAAAATAGTTGATCTATAGAATCAAAATAATAAATTAGTCTAAAGTTGAGGTTAGAGGAAATTAGAATGTTGGAAAAAGCATAAAATTTACAAAAAAGATAGGGTATGCTAGCGCATACACTTTGAGTGTGTTAGCGTCACAGAGAATGCTAGTATGTGCAATTGAATGTGTTAGCGTGACATAGAACCTGTAAAAAAAAATTAAACAAAAGAAAATAGATTGAACGTTGACTCATGAAAATGAATGGAGATGCAGACACTTTGAACATTAGCACATACATGTACACACTAGCATGGACACATGTACGCTAGTGCAGAGTGTTGATCTGTGTTTCCTACTTCCTTTCCAGGTGAGTGTTATCAAGAAACATGAGACCATGTTGAGTATACAAGGGCTTAGTACCTTGGAGATGGAGATGGAAGATACAGTTGAAAAGAAAAAATACGCATGATGTTAAGAAGCTAGATTTGTAAAAATAAACTAGATAAGATTACAAAACAATATGCGGGGGTTTCCCAGATAGTACCGGTTCCAAGAGGATTTCAACTCCCTTGGAGGATGTCAACCCCCGTGTTAGAAATGATAATAATAGATCGTGAACAATAGTAAAAATGACAAGCAACTAAAATAACAAGAGTAGTTAGCTTATGTCCTGATATGGAAATGAACCGGGCATTAAGATGGCAAGATAAGAGACACTGTCAAATATTTCTCCTTCAAAGATTCAACAAGCAAAGATTTTACACACCCTTAGTGCTAACTCACTTTATCCTAAGTCTTTCCACCTATGGTTCGTCTCTCTCTTTCAAAAAAAAAAAATATCTCCCTTCTCTTGAATGAGGGGGAGAACTCATATTTATAGCTCAAGAGTGTCGTTAGACTGAGGTTAAGAAGTAGTCGGGGTTAGGTAAGTTAACCCTGGTTAGAAGACATGATGTGATCACGTGGGTCCCATAGTTTGACTTATTAGGCAAAGTGGGGGACATGATTTGAATGGGTGATGATATAAAGATTTCATTTTAAAAATAAGGTGTCAGAGATGGGTGCATTATGAATTAAATAATTTGTGAGAGATGGGGGATGATGCCAAAAAATGAATTATCAAATGGATCCATATGGAGCCCATTTATAATCAATCAAAAAATGTGAGCAAATAAATAAGATTTTATTTAATTTAAGAGAAAGAGATGCGGGAATGATGGAAATTGGATGAATGTGAGATGACGATAGGGCGCTATACCGAAAATAAGTGTCTACATTTGCCCCTTTTTGTTGAGTGGTTTACGATACCAAGCCACAAGACAAAAACAAAAAGGGTTAGATGAAAAATGTGTCCGAGGATGGATGAAGATATGACCAAAGGAAAGATACCCTAAGAAAAAAAAAGATCACAATAAATAAATAAAAAATTATGGCGGTAACTCCAATATCACATCCGTACAAGACAATTACAGTCTCAATGGAGACAAATGACAACGTTCTACAGACTAGTGAGTGGGTGAAGATCACTGCAATATAGATGTAAACCAAGATGAATAATGGGTCATAGGAAAACATCAAAACATGTGCAACTAAATGCGAAGGACGTGTGTAATCCTTTGTTTGTACGAGGAATCGTGTGCAAAAAAAAGCATGCGTCCACAAAAGGGGCGTAGAATGAAGATAATGATGCCCCAGTACATACGCACAGGAGAAGAACACAAAGTGAGTTATATGTGTTGACAAGTACAAGGATGAAAATGGTGCCCCCAACATAAGGCATAGATAGAATAATCATAAATAGTGGACAATATGAGCAAATAGGATAGAAAGGTGAGATAAAATGCCCTAAAAGGATAAATATATATGATGGCAATCATGTTTCATATAGGAAATATGCATAAGTGTTAGCAAATTAGAAGGTGAAGAAGACAAAAAAGTCTTATTTCTTTGGTAAGTAGTGATAAGAAGTCAAGATACTTTTGTGACAAAAAAAAAGTAGAGAAAATATTCAAGGAAGAGAACAAGATTAGATAGGTGATGTTTGTTATGGTATCTTCCAAGACAAAAATGTCAAAAGAAGATGGGAAGATATTCTTAGAAATGGATATGATGATGTCCTTGCGAGAGGACTGACGAAGATAAAAGATGTGACAAGGTTCTCAAAAAGAGAAGAGGTCAATATGGTAAAGAGAAGAACAAGAATAGTAATGAAAGGGATAGATGGCACGATACATAAACAAAGAAACATCGGTATTGACTGTGAATTTCGAATCTAAGGGATGTTGAGAAAGAGAAAAGGGAATAGATAGGAGGATTGGTTGATTATGAGAAGAGCAAGAAAGATTAAATATGAAAGGTGACATGGGTATGGAATAGAGGGATGAAGATGAAGGAGGAGAAAATAAAGAGTGAAAGGAGAGGAATAAGATAACAAAGAAGGATTATAGAGAAAGGGGTAAATGAAGAAGGAAAAACAAAGATAAGATAAGAAAAGAACATAGCGGAGGATGAAATTACCATGAAAAAGGGAGAGAGTTATTCAAGACGAAAGGCGTGATGAAGGATTGGAGAAGAGGAAAATAGAGAGGTAATGGAAAATGAAAGAGATGATAGAGCAAAGAAAACTAAAGGAGACAGATCATAGTGAGGAAATACAAGGAAAAGAATATGGAACTGACCGCATGGAAATGCATGTGGATGATAAGATGATAAAGGAAATGGGATAACACTGAAGATTCAAGTTTTTGACAGGGAAGTCAAGGAGGAAGTGTGAGGTAAAACGAGGAAGAAGGAAAATAAAGGGGAAGTGAAATAAGATGAAGGATCAGAAAGGAGGAGAAGATAACGAAAAAAATTATGCGGACGAAAGGGAACCAAGAGTGAAGATATTTGGTAAAGAGTGAGAAGCATAAGGAACATAAAGAGAAACTTGAGGGAAGGAATGAAATCAATTGGAAAAGAAATAGAGATGCATGGGATGAGGATATGCTGATGATGAGAAAATAGAGAGATGGTGTATGATGAAGACAGTGAAGAACTTGGCAAGGAAGAATGACAGATAAATAGGATGGTGAGGAAAAAGAAAGGATGGGATAGGAGAGGCAATGTCAATGAATGTATGTTAGGAGAAATCCACCGATAATGATCAGTAGGAAAAGATGGTACAAAAGATAAGACAAGGTAGAAAGTAAATGAAGAACGAGAGGGGGAAATCCAATGAAGGGATATTAGGAGAAGTCCTCTGATAATGATCAGAGAACACAGAGGAAGGAAGAATGAAGATAGAATGGAGGAGGTCAAAGAAAAGGATTTAGGCTGTGCAGAATAGGGATGAGTGATTTTTAGGATAATTCCACCAATAATTATTAGCGCGGAAATGGAAAGATGATGATGAAAGAATGGAAAGATAAATGACAATGACGGGTAAATATAGGGGTAGATATGTGGGAGAAATTTAGAAGATGGAGTGGAAAGAGTAAAGAAAGGAGGGATAACAATGTGTAGAAAGATGAAGGTGAGGAGAGGATGCAGTGGATGATAATGAATAAGAGAGAAATGAAGAAACAAGACATGAAATGAATGGAGAAGTAATAGTTAAGTAATATTACCTAGCGAGGGATGATGGAGATGAACAAGGTTCTAATAGGAAGTGGTGTTTGTGAGAATGAATAGAGGAGGATGTGAGAGGATGTGATGATGGGGAATGTCAAGAAAAGGTAGATGGAGAGAATGTGGGGTAGTGGGGGAGTGTAGGATGACAAATAATGCTTAAGAGGGACTCTTAAGTAAGATCATCCATGCCGCATGAGGATTTAAGTAAGATCACCAAACTGACAATGACAATATGGAAGGAAAAAGACCACATTGTATCGGATGCAGATGTGGAAGGGTTGGTTGGAATGGATGAGTACGATGAGAGGCAGAAGAAAAAAGACAAGGAAGAGATGATGGGAGATGGAAGGATCAGATGGCCAACCATTCTTAAGAGAAACTCTTAAGTAATATTTCCCTATGACGGAGATGGTTAAGTAGGATCGCCAAACTGAAGAAGAAGAAGAATGATGAAAAGACTAAGCAGTGTATACCAAAATGGAACAAGAGATGAAAGGAGGTGATAACAATGTGATAACAAGGAAACAAAGGAGTGTGACATAAATGGATAAAGGAATATATGCAGTGTAGATGGAGATTGTAAGGGCAATCCTTAACTGGGATGCCCATGCAGTGGTAGTGATGATGTAAGAGTGTTAAGGGGAAAAGTAGGAGGGGAAAGATGTTTTTGGTGATGATTGTCATTTGTTGAAAGAGGAAATGGTGGATAAGTTTTTACAACGGGAGGATCCAAGGAAGAAGATATACCTTAACTAAGGTTCTATAGCTATATGGATGATTAAGTAATATTGTCAAACTGAAAGCGGAAGAGTAGCAGAGAAACTCAAGAGGAAAGATGAGTAAGATGTCTGGCGCCGTGCAAGGAGACAGAAAGGTGAGAAGGATGATGTGGAGACAAATGGTGATGAGTGGACATGGAGAGTGAGGAGCAATGGATCAAAGATGGTGTTGAACATGTTAAGAGATAAGGAGTTGCAGGATAATGAACTTTCCTTGAGAAGGATCCTCAAGTAGGATTCACAAACTCTAATGGCGATCAATTAGAATTCACAAACTGAAGAGTGCATTTGCAAACACATTCGTAGAGATGAGGGATAGATATAAAATTCATAGTGTGAAATTTGATGTGATTTTTATAAAAGATGATTTAGATGAGATGAATGGAACATAGCTGTAGCAAGGGTATACAGGGAAATTATTTTTCAAACTAGATTGGAGTTAAACAAGAAAGGGGACCACTCAAGGTATTGCACTTATAGCCAATAGCAGTTGTTAATACATAACCAATGATAGTTAGTTATACTAAAATATCATGAGGGAAATATGGATGAAGGATGCTCGTAATCCTAATATAGACATGACAAAGGGATCAAAGATGTGACTTGTACACGGGAAGAGGGATCTTCAAAAGTGGTGTTCCGTAAGTCTATGCCCCATCTCTAGGAAAGGGAAAGAACAATAGTAGAAAGCTTATCTATGCAGGAAGCTTTCGGAAAATGTTGATAAAAGGAAGGCTGATCAATGCGGAAAACCTTCCAGGTGCCATAATAACAGATTAGCCATCCTTCGAGGGTATGGCCTACTTTATACATAATATAGATGACAAGAATAATATGATATCCGTCCTTCAAGGGATCGGTCTATTTCTTTTGATTTTGATTTGATTTTGAGTTGTATACTCTCTTTTTTTGCATGAACAACTATCCTTCAAGGGATCAGTCTATTTTTTACAACTTTGATTTTTTCTTTTGCATACATGAATTTGAGCTTCACATGGGGGAGAGTTGGGAATAGCTAAGTAAACCACTTAAGAAGGGATAAGGAATGTACAACAGACACTTTGGACCATTCGCATGGCTGTAATAGGAGAATGAGAAGGTAATGGGTGTAATGGTTACGGGATCACATCAAAGTAGTGAAGGTGGAACGCATAAGTCAGATTATTATAGTGATAAATGGAAGGGGATAAAGATGGCAGAACAATCTAAGGATATAACTAAGTTCTTGTTGGTAGATATGCTAATAGTAGATTGGTCGCAAGTGAAATGTATTAAGATATTCCGTCTCTAGTTTACCACCACGAGAGATAAGACAGTGTAGTTGTAATAAGATGAGATGATAGCCAGGTAGGAAATAAAACTAACATATGACCACAATGGTGGATTTAGATGAAAATAAATGGTGCCCCAAGAAAGACACAAATATGGAACAATAATAATGGCCTCAAAGGAGGGCTTGATGAAAGAAATGATGTCCCGAAAGAGACACACATATAGCCACAATGGTGGGCTTCAAAATAGATGGTGCCCCAGAAGAGACATAAATATAGCCACAAAGGTGGACTTAGAGAAAAAGGTCCCTCAATGGAGAGACAAATATGGCCTCAAAGGAGGGCTTCAATGAAAAAGATGATACTCCCAAAAGGAGCATAAAAAGAACAAATATGGCCTCAAAGGAGGTCGTACGAAATAAATGATGTCCCGAAGGAGACACAAATATAGCCACAATGGTGGACTTCGAAATAGATGGTGTCCTAGAAGAGACACAGATGTAGAAAAAGGTCCCTCAATGGAGAGACAAACATGGCCTCAAAGGAGGGCTTCAATGAAAAAGATGATACTCCTAAAAGAAGCATAAACATAAAAGAAAAAATATGGCCTCAAAGGAGGACTTAGAATGAGATGAGAACTTGGATATAATTAATTTAGATTGAATGGATGTGAATAAGGTAGATAAAAAAAAATTCAAAGAGCGAAGTCCCCTAGTAACGAGGGATTTGTACAGATGATGTGTTCAAGGGTGAGGGAAGATTATTCTCCCAACAAGTTAAATGTGAAGGAGGTAAAGGATTTCGAAAGAGCTTAGATGAGATTGTTTTAGATTTGGATGGGTTAAATGATCAGAGACCACAAGTGTGTTTAGCAAGATAAGCGACATTGATGAACAATGGCGGGCATTCCTTGGGAGGAATAACATGGGCTGGATGAATATTAAGGGATGATGTGGATGGAGGGATCATGGGAGATATTACATATGGGATATGGATTGGATTCAAGGTGGATGAAGAAGGAACTTTCCCCTGAATGAGGAAATCATCTTTCTCTATAAGATTGTTGACGATTGACCACAAGGCCTTACAATATTTGATGTCGTGACCTAGGGTACAATGATAATCACAATTGTAATTAGGATTGAACCATGATGGCTTGGGACCATATAGAACAAAGGATTTGATAGGAGGAATTTTAATAATAGATTTTCGAGTTAAATGTCAAAAGATGTCTTTGTATGACCCCATTGAAGTGTCATGGGGAAGGTAACTTTTGTGGGTTTTGATAGGATGTCTCAGCTTAACGTTAGGAGAAAAAGTAGATGTAGATTGGATGTGTGAATTTTGTGTTTTAGAGGACAAATCAAATTTGGTTGAAGGATGATATTGTTTGGATGTGGATTGATTATTGTAAGATGACGTAGATGGAAAAACTGACCCTGACATGGATGTTGTGGAATTGGATTGTTGAGAAGAGGGCAAACCTGAATGTTTCTGTGGATGTGTAGGGGACTGTCGGGGATCTTTTCCTTGAGCCTTAGACTTCAACTGAGAATATTTACCTTTAGGATGGATGACAATAATCTCAACTAGAGGATTTGATAGCAATGGTGTGGTTATTAATGGAGAAACTGTTCTAAAACAAGATGAAGATGTTAATGAAGATATAGGTTTTTGTATGATGCGATTAATGATATCTATGTGAGACATGGATGGTTTCGATTTGGGCATGAAAAGAGATGATTTTTTAGAGGGATATGGTAAAACATATTTATTTGATCGAGGTGGATGTGTTGGTTCAATAGGTGATTCAAGGGGTATATTTGGTAGGGTTGCAGATCGAGAGGATTTGATTGATGTGATAGGAGGATTGGGTAAAGAATATTGGGGTAGACTAGGTGTTGTGGCCATGGGCAAGGTTGTCAAGGTAGAGATAGGTGGACTTGTTGATATGATAGGTATAGGGGTAGCTGGGATAGATAAAGATGTAGGCACTTTTGGAATATGTGGAGATGTGAGTGATGTGATAACTGATGGACCAGACCTTATGGGTAAGGGTAATTTAGTATAACTAAGTTTTTTTGGGATGGTTGTGAGTCATGTAGATGTAGTAACAAGTGTATTTGATGAATATGCCAGTGAATGAATAGGTGTGAGAGATGTAGGGATATGTGTGGATACGAGTGGAGCTGAAATAAGTGCTGAAGATGAATCTAATGTGATAGATTGGGGTGTATTTGAAACGGTGGAAATGGATGATATAGTTGAATTTGATGTGGATGTGGTAAGGATAGAAGAATGTACATGTTCAAGACAAGTAGTGAAATTTTTTGTAGGGATAGGTTCTAAATAAGGGATGGGAATAGCATCCACTGTGGGAACATGTGAAGTTGGAGATAAGATAAGATCTTGATTGACAGTTTCAACCATGCAAGCATTTGATAGTTGAGACATAAAGGGGTGATGTGATTTATTGGTGGTTGATTACTTTGTGCAGTGGAGGTATCAATTTGGATATCCCCTTGATTTACAAGTTGTTGGACGCGATCTTTGAAGGAATGACATTTCTCAATGTCATGACCTTTGACTCGATGATATTTACAAAAGTGGGCCTCGTGATACCAAATAGGCTTGGCTTGCGAGTTATTCACAAGTCATATGGGAGGCAATTGGATAGAGTTTACACTCATCAACTTATCAAATATGGAACTATATGATTCTCCTAAAGGAGTGTAGTGGGATGTTGATTAAGGAGATCGTTGTTGAGACCATGTGCTTGGTGTAGATGGGGATGAGGGTTTAGTTACCATAGTGTTGGCCGCAGTCTTGAACTCGCCATTATGTGTGAATGGTTTAGTGGATTCAATTTTTGATTTAGTTGAACTTAATTTAAGATGACCCTTCTCAATGGCATAGGTTTCAAGCTTCATCAAAGGTTCGGAATGATTGGATCTACAAAGTGGATGATATATGTTTGGCACATGAACGTGAGAATAAATCAATGAGTTCAGTTTACGGGATAGTGAAGGATAGTTGGTTTATAACAGCATGCCACTATGCAATGACGTCGGCGATGGTTTCATTTTCATACTGTCGAATGGTATATAGATCAATGATAGTGGTTTTGCATGTGATATTGATAGAAAAGTGTTCTAAGAACAACTGTGCAAGTTGGGTGAAAGAGAATAAGCAATGTCGTGGGATATTGTTATACCAGTCCAGCCCAGGACCAGATAAAGACATGGGGAAAGTGTGAAGAAGTAGATCATGATCATGCACGATAAGACAACATGCGTGTTTAAATAAGAGGAGATGTTGTTGGGGATATTCTTTGTTATTGAACTTATTAAATGCAGGAAGTTTCCAATTAGGGGGATAAGGTTTGATTGGAATTGATGGATGAATCGGTTCGTTACAGATTTGTTCATAAGATAAGGTGTTCTTGGGTGGTATAGTAAGGGTTTCTAAACTGGCTAACTGATTCATTAAGGCGTGAATTGAATCACTCGAGGTGTTGTAAGATTGAGATTGGATTGGCTGTGTGGTTTGAAAATTATTTTGATAAGGTGAATAATGTGTTTTTGGGTGTGTGGGTAGTTGAGGAAGCGTCTGATAAAGTGGTTGATAAGTTTGTGGATAGGACGTTTGTGGAATGGTTTGATAAGACAGTTGATTAATTTGTGGATATGTGGGTGTTTGGGGAGCTGCTTGGTAAGGATGAACATGTGTCATGGGTTGAGATTGTTGTATAGGTTGACTTTGAATGATAGGAATATGGTGTGTTCGTTGAAGCTGGGTAGGTTTTTGCGGTAGATGGTAAGTAGGGATATGAGTGTTAAGGGGTTGAGACTGATGGAGCATAGGATGGGTAGAAATGCAGGTATTCAAAAGCTGAGATTGTTTGATGGACATACTAGTGGCGGATGAAATAGAATTGACAAAAAGGGATGTGGGTGGAATGCGACCCACCAATTGAGGATATTGGGAGGATTTAGAGATTATAGGATATTTTTGGAGTAAGAAGTCATATATGGGGTTAGGAGGAGATTCAGATGTATCTAGAGGAGTAATAGATGGTGGTACGATTGATTTAGGAAGATTGACTTGATGGGGGATAGGAGGGTTGGTGTCAAGGTGGGGAGAATTTTGTTTGACATGGTTCTCATGAGGTGAGACCATGGAGACTGGAGATTGGCTGACTGACGAGGTGGTTTTAAGTTTAGAATCATGTTGAGTAAGATTGTCAGAGGAAGCAATATCATGGGATAAAGCAGATTGTTTGTTTGTCTTGATTTGGGAGAGAGTGACAATAGGTGTGAAGTAAAGAAACATTTGTTTATGTATGTTGTTGACAAATAAATCAAGTAGAAATTTTTTTAGCCTCATGATTAATTTAGAGGATGTAAACAGAAAAGAAAAGTAAGTAATAGAGGTGCCTAAAGGAGTCTAAGGCTGGTTTCAGGTAGTTATGGATTGGGAGATGTCTGAGATGGTTGTCTGTTGGGTGTTTAAGTCCCAATTGATTAACCATGTGAGAGGAATGTTTTGATGTGTAAATTATGTTTGTGCAGTTTTAGGCAGTGTGTGATAGGTGAAATGCAGAGACTTAAATCCTTTACTTAAGCTATGTGATCAGGCAGGATGTAGAAGGTTCATTTTAGACCAAAATGAAATGTGACGTTTGATGTATACATACACTCAGGAAAGAGAAAGTTCGATGTAGAAAAGAGAAAATAGGGAAAAATGAGAAATACCTGGAGAATTGCTTGTTGGTGTTATGTGATTGTACTTGATGATGGTGTTTTTAGAAGCGTCATTCAGTGGCCTGGAATGCCCAGGTACCCTAAAATGGCACCATTTAGAGTTGCAGATGAGGCTAGTAAAAATGAGTATTTTATTTTTTGTTTTTTTTTTTTGTTTTGTTTTACAAAATGGTCTTTGACAGTGTGATTTAATGGCTGCAAGATTGTGGAGTTTACCTGCAGAAGTAAATAAAATAATTAATTCATGCAGATGACAGGATAAGAAAAGCAATATAATGGTCCTAATGACCTTGTGTATTGAAAAGAAATTTAATAACTAATCAAGTTTTTCTAAATAATTAATTTTTGGGCGAAGCAAAGGTAACCTACGTGTAATGACACAACTTAAGCCAATACCACTCAAACATCGTTATTTATAAAATATTAGCAAAATAAACCAGTCAATAACTAAATTTCTAAAATAATAATAATAATAATAAAGAATAAAAATAAAAATTAATTAAGTTGCTAACTAAATTAAACTAACTAAATAATATCAACCTAATAAAAATTTAATAGATACTAAGGTAAATAAGAATGAACTATACATTAAAAATAATGATCACAGATTAATGAAATAATATAAATAAGAAATAATATGTTGTTAAACAATAAACTATACTACCAAAACAATATAAATGTGTATGTTGCATTTATTTGTATAGTGAACTAGCGATAAGAATACTTATAAAGTAATTAAATTATTAATGTCTTATACCCCACAATAATCAACCGACAAGATATGAAAATGATAAGATATCTACAATAATGGGACAAGAAAAGGAAATGAGGAGAAATATCTTATCAAACTTTTTTATTGAGAAAAAAATATTCACTTTAGGTATGCCCAAGGTGGTCCTACTACACATGGACACAAACTTTTTACGTGTGTGGTGACATAAAGCGAATCACAAGAAAAGAGAACTAAACGGGACATATACGAGTAACTATGGTGTTGACATTCCAAGGATGTGAATTACATTTCAATATTGAATGGCATTTTTTTTTATAATTTAATTCTAATGTTTTTTTTTAATTGTTATTTTTAAATAAATCAATATTGTCTATTATGTTTTAAAATAAATAACTATAGATTATTATATTTTAAACAAGTAACCATAGATTAGTATGCTTTGAAATGTGAGAATTATACATAATTAGAAATTAAGATCTAGATGAATATATAGACATATTTTGTTAGGTCAAAGCAAAGGCCATTAAAGAAAAAAAAATTATATCTATTATACAACTGAGATCACAAATAAAAGCAAGACAATAAGATTAGTTTCCGGATTTGTTCCTCATGTGAGTAGAACCTAACATATGATTTTTTTTTATTTGAGTATGATTATGTATTTAATAATAAAACTAAACTTGAAACTAAATACCAAGCCGGTTAAACACAAAAAGAGTACTTACCTTAAAGGAGACACAAACCTCTGATACGGATGAAGATAACACCAAATCTTGCAAAAACGTGAGTCCACAAGATGAAATATTTATCACAGATATTCAAAAACTACGACACTGAGAATGGGTATGTTTATAATACCTACACGAGATGAATAAAGGAACAAGACAAATGAAATGACCAGATCTTGGATCTGGTTCCACCGGGCGTGCCAAATATTGATTTGTGTTTCCTGCTTCCTGTCTAGGTGAGTGTATGACTAATCAAGAAACACGAGACCACATCGAGTATACAAGGGCTTGGTACCTTAGAGATGGAGATGGATTATATGGGCGTAAAGAAAGTAGATGCATGATATCAAGAAGCTAGATCTGTAAAACTAAACCAGATAAGATTAGAACACAATATGTGGGGGTTGCCCGGACAGTGTCGGTTCCAAGAGGATTTCAACTCCCTTGGAGGATGTCAACCCCCATGTCAGACAAGATAATAATAGATTGTGAACAGTAGTAAAAATGACAAGCAATTGAAATAACAAGAATACTTAGCTTATGTCCTACTATGAAATGAAGCAGGCATCAAGATGGCAAAATAAGAGACACTATCAGATATTTCTCCTTATTTTTAAAAATATATCATCCTCCTTTAAAAAAAATCTCCTTAAAAATATATATATATATCCCTCTGAAATAATCTCCCTCTCCCAAATATGGGGGAAAAAACCCCATATTTATAGCTTAGATATGAGACTAAACTGCAGGTTAGATGATACCCAGGGTATAGTAAAGTAACCTGAGTTAGGGATGTGATGTGATCAATTTGGATCCCATAATTTGACTTATTAGACAAAGTGGGGGACATGATTTAAATGGGGGGTGAAATAAAGATTTTATTTTAAAAAGGTGTCAGATGGGTGCATTATGAATTAAATAATTTGTGAGAGATGGGGGATGATGCCAAAAATTGAATTATTAAATGGGTCCATATGGAGTCCATTGATAATCAATCAAATAATATGAACAAATAGATAGGATTTTATTTAATTTAATATTAAAAAAAGCAGGGATGGAAATTGCGTGAATATAAGATGTCGGTAGGGCCCTATACCGAGAATAGGTGTCTACACAGAGATTGGGAACACTAGCACATAAAGTTTTGGAAAATTAAAAAAGTGAAAAACATGGCCAGAAAGCTAGTTTTTTTTAGCTTTTGTACTTCACCACAAAAAATATTAAATCATAAAATATAAACTAGAAGTGTGTAAATGAATGTGGGAGTCCCACTGGGCGTGCCAGAATATGAGAAATGAAAATTACTAGAAAATGAAAGATAAATAAATAAAACACAACAATATACATTCTTTGTAACTTCCTTGCAAACCTTAAGAAGATTTTTGAAGCACTTGGGCTTGTGAAATCTTAAGATGTTTGAAGTTTGGGTGCTCTTTATATGACTCTCCAAAGTGGATTTGTAAATGTTACGAGCTTGGATGCATAAGGATGCAAATATCAAATTTGATAGAAGTTGGCTATAATTTGCATAAGCTTCTAGGGATTAGTTTGCAAAGGAAATGGCCTACTTTTATAATTGAAGGTAAATCCATGAAAGGTGGATGAAAGTTTGAGTAAGCTTCAGGTTAATAAAGTTAATTACTTGGAATAGAAAGTAGACTCGGTATGTGGAATTACATATTTGAAGGGGTAATGAACATTTGGATAGAAGAAGTTACACCTGGGAAGGTGGTTATACGTACAACTCAATTGCCCTCCTTTATAGGAATCTATAATTTGAGTCCAAGTGGAATAGGGAGGTGGTGTTCAAGTGGAGTTAACTAGGATAGATGGAATTAAATAACCAATTTAGTTAGTTATTAATTGTGAGGAGATAATTAATCATTTAAATAAATAAATATTTAATTATATCAAGGGGTGTTAGGAATTAATTTAATTAATTCCAAGATCATATTGGAATTAAATTAATTAATTCTAAAGGGTAAGAATATGACTTAAGTAATAGAATTATTTTAATTAATTCTAAAAGGGTTTTTTATGGATAGAAGAAATCTAGAAATATGAATGTATTTTTAGGGTGTCTATAGTTGGAAAATTGGAATTCATCCTCTTGAAATGTGTTATTAGATATATTGGGAACTTTTATTTCACTTTTTCTCCACTTAAATTTAATTTATATAATATCTATTTATTTTCTTGTTTTAAATCACTTTTGGGAGCTAATTATTTCCCACTTGTTTGGGATGAATTAATTTGGTTTATCCTTAATTAATTTGGTTTTGGGTCACATAATCATGGATTAGGTGTGCCCACCACTCCTTCTTAAAGGGCCATTCTTTGAACCCAAATTTTGAGTTTGAGAAAAAATTTGAAATTTTGGGGAGTGTTTCAAAAGTTGGGGTTACATTTTCCTTAAAATAAGCCCCGAGGACCATACCTATGGGTAGGGGGGTCTTCTCAAGGCTCAAAAATATTTTTCCCTCCCTTTTGACCCCTTTCTTGTCTCCATCAACATTTATGTTTTTGATCTTATGTGATGTTTGGGATTTAGGGATGCATAATTGTTTTTCCTTGTTTCTTATTGAAAAATATTGCCCACTTATTATTTTTGTTTATTCTTGATGGGGATATTTAGGTGATATGGATTTGTGAGGAGATACACATGTCACCATCCCATTAGTTTTTTTTTTTGTATACTTTTCTCTTCTTTAACCCTCCATTTTGAAGCATGTAGGGGATTCTTGGATCATTTTTACTTGGATCTTTTGGAGAGAAGGAGATTTTTCAAGTTGAAGAGTTTGGAGTTTGGATTTTCAATTTTATGTTTGGAATCTCTTGCTTTGTGAGGTAGGCCTCACCTCTCTAAAATTTGGTTATTTATTTGGAAAGAAATTTGTTTTCTTCTATTTTTTTCTTGGTGGAAAATGATATGTTTTTATGTTGTTGTTTTATTTATTGTTTTTCTCCATCCACTGATTTCTGGGAGTGGATTATTGGAGTGTTGGGGAAGAGGTAAGAATCCCTCTTACTTCCATAAGTCTTGATGTGAAAGCCTTGTTTGGATTATTTACAAAATCTCTTCATTTGGTTTGAAGTGGCATATGACTTTCCATATGGTTTGGAACTTGTCTCCCATCCTTGCTAAGGAAACCTCCAAGGTTTGAAAAATCTTGGCAAGGAGAAGACAAGTAGAAATAAGGATTATTGGAGGGATTTGGAGAATTTTGTGGTTTTTTGGATACTTGAAAAATTTATAAAAACATTTAGATACTTGTTAACTATGGATAAAATGGGACTTCCTACCTCTCTTTCCCACTTATTGAATCATGGAGTTTCTTATTTTTTATGTTGGTTTACAACTCATTTTGGTTCCTTAAGTGTTGTGTTTTAGATCTTATTCCCTTATCCCTCATTATACTATTTGGATGCATGCTTCTCCTCTCTCCCATAGTCTTGGAGGGAGGATAGCATACTCTCCTTCATTGGAAGAGGCATGCAATGATTCCATTTGGTTGGGTGGATAAAGAAATAATTATTTTTGTCGTGCGGAGGCTTCCTATTTGGACATGGATTTTGGTTTTTGGATCTTGCTTAGAGCTTATTTTTGCATGGAAGAATGTATTTTCATTCATAATTTATCCATGTTCCCACTTACTGGGAGGATTTTCCTCTTGTATTTTAAAGTGGGATATTTCATTAAATCTTGTAAGTAAAGAGACATGCAAATTTGTGTTGTATTAGAGTGAAGATGTTATTGTTATAACTCTTGCATTGATAGGTTTATTGTGATCTTATTACTTTCAAATGGAGAAAGATCTTAGATTGAGTTATTCTTGTTTGGAAATCATATTGAACAATGTGTAGATGTTGTATTTTGAAAATGAGAAAATGGGTATATTATTGCATTATGAAAGCCCTTTATTCCTTTAGTTGGTTGTTTTAAGTAAAGAATAAGAAAATGGACTTTTTTGGAGTTTATTGAGCCTAATAGAATAATTTTTAAATCATGATTTGCGATTGTAGATGGTTTATGAAATGGTATGGTTGAGTTTATGGAATTTGTAAAACATCCATACTTTGTTTTTTTAGCAATGAAATTTTTCAAGAAGGGAGAAAAGGGGATTTTAGTGGTTGTATTGTAATGGTTGAAAAAGAATTTAATTTTTTGTTTTTCAGTCTTTCAATTTCGGTCATTGTCTTATATCTTCAAAATTAAATGGCTCTTGACTCTCCTAAATTTTTCTACTTCTATCTCATTGATCTCAAAGGAAAAAATTTAATATGCTCTACCAAAATATGATTTGAGAAGTTGTTATTTGCACATATAATTTACTCCATATAGAAATATAAATTTATATTTATATATAAAATATTCTACATGAGTGTGTGTGCTTGTATATGATTTTTTTTAGGAAATTCAAGTTAGAAATTTGAAATAAATTCTATATGTTTTAGAAAATAAATTAGAGGGTTATCTATATCCTTATATTATTTAAAACAATTTTGTGTGTCAAAATAGTTATAATAGGGTAAATAGATAAGTGAGAGAGAGAGAGAGTGTGTGTGTGTGTGTGTGTGTATCCATTACCTTTGAATAAAAAATAATATTCTGTTATTTATATATAAGGTTCTTTTAATAATAAATAAATAAATGTATGATTTGGAGGGGGTGAGAGCCATCGCCAACCCAACCCCCTCCCCTACAATATACCAATAAGGGATCATCCCTTCAGATGTAATCCCCACTTTTTACATTATTATTGGGTGACCACTGCATTGTCCTACCGTGTGGTATACAGTCTATAACCTTCTCTCTCTCTTATACGCAGTATTGTGGCATTCTTCCCCTACTAAACATGTTCCATCTACACGTGCATGTGGCCCTTCTAAATGCCTAACTGATGTCATTAATACTCTCTCTTACACACACACATATAACAAAATACCCACATATATGTGCAGATGCCCTATTTTGGGCCTCGAAATCAAACACACACACACAAACAAACAAACAAATAAAAAAATGAGTATATGGATATATAAGTAGAAAACATTTATAAGCATCTCCTCTTGAAACTCTAATAAGGGTATGGAATAAAATAAGAGGGAAAAAAAAAAAAATTATTGTGCCTCTATGGAGCATCTCTAAAAACTTGTAACAAAACAAAGAAGAAACAAGAAATAAATAAAAGAAAATAAAAGTGAAGAAACATATTAACATGTTTTAAGAGAAATTAAGGTTTCTAGGTTGACCTAATGATCAATGGTAGAGATCCCTTTAGATCAAAGGTTTCTCAATCAACCTAGGATTTTCAACTTTCCTTTTTAGGGCTTATAGGTTGACTTAGAAGGCACAAGTGGGCTTGGTAGGTGAGCAAGTGGGCTCACCTTTCCCTTTTGAATTTAGTTGAGTTAAAACAATTTAAAATAACTTAAAATTGATATATGGGTGCAAGGGCTTGGGTCCATTTGGATGGGTTCAAATAGGACCCAAGCCTAGTTTAATGTTGGTAAAAATTGGAGTAAACCTAGTTACATTATGTTTGAAAATGATTCTCCAATTTTGTGTATAACCCGTAACTTAGTTAATTGTCTTAGAACATTATGAACTTCAAATAAACTATCATATAATAAACTAATCCTTACCGTGTTATTGGATCCCTCCCTTGGTGGGAAATAATAGTTAAAATTAAGTTATGTTAAGAGAATTATAATAATATTTTTTTATACTCACTAATTTAGTTCATTTACTTAGTAAAATTAAATATAACTATATAATGCATTGGAAAATTTTCACTAAACCTAAGGAACCCTACTAGCACAATAATACGATGTCAAATTTTTTAATAACCTTAATTAGCATAATTGATATTCAGATCAAACTTAGTTGATGTTAATCATGTAAACATTATCATGATTTAGATCTCATATCCCTTGATTAATTTTATTAATTTAGAATGAACAAAATTATAAACAGTGTAGTAACACTTGGTTTGTCTCTAGTCATCCCTAATTACATTTACTTTGATTATGTAATATAACTCAAAGATGATCTGTTTATCCTCTTCACAATGGAGATAATAACAAAATTAACTAGCCTTAATTGTGTGAACAAGAGCATTGAGGTGCAAGTATTGCTTTAGTTGGTTTTGTACATCCTTAGAAAGATAATTGATTTGGAATAACAATGGTTAAATTTGTTTAATAATCTTCCAATACCTTTAACAAATTTTTCCTTTGGACTAATTTTCATTAATGTCAAAGGAATTTAAAATATATAGAATATTGTTAGTGTCATTAATGTCAAAGGATGTTGCAGGATTTAACTGATAGAGTAGAACGTTGAAAGAATATTGTTTTGTGCTTCAGAGTTTGATCAAAAATCTTTTGAGTCTGACCAAAAATATTTGGAGTATGATCATAGTGCTTTGGATTCATATCAAATTGCTTCATTGTCTCATATTTTTACTTCGGAGTCTCTTTCTATTGCTTCATATTCTAACTAGAATACTTCAGAGTCTATCTAAATTCTGTGTTTTGTCTTAGTTTAAGACCAACAATTTGGGCCAAATGTTGCAATGTATTTTTGAGTTTTCTAGATCATTTTTTATGATCATGTTTGGCCAACCTTCCCAAGATTTAAAAATAGATTTATGCTCTCTTTTTTTGGTTGTATGTCTCTGTTTTTACACTAAAATGTTAATTATCTAGCAGACCTAAGTTTATTAACTCGCTCTTATATTTTGGCATTGATAATTTTATTGTAACTATGGATGACCTTCATCTTGTTCTATGTCAATGATAAGAATGTGCATAAGTATAAAATGATATGTAGAATCATTATTTTAATAGTACTTGTGAGGGAAAATAGCGAATTGTAGTGTTGGAGCTATGGAGAAAAGGAATATGAAAAGATTAAATTTGTTAAGGAAGCATGCATGAATGAATAACTTGAAGAAGGAGATTAGGAGGTGGTGAATCAAGTAAGAATCATGTAATAAGATATTGTTTTGTGTCTCAAATAGAATTTGAAGTATGAAGTAATGGTGACATGCTGAAGAAGAGGAAGAGAAAACTCGAGCATATTTGAAAATGACAACTTGTTGAAAGAAGAAAAAAGTAGAGCATGAATATTTGAGAAGAGGTAGATCTGAATTCTAAGTGGAAGGAAAATTTAAAGAAAATAAAATGAAAGTCTAAATACAATTGAAGAGCATAGTATAAATTAATCTGATTTCATTAATTACATTAGTGTTTATGTTGGAAGAAGGATCCAATCTGTGTGTATGAAGAGAATGATTGAATTTCCATTATCAGGTTGAAGAAGCAACTATAAAAGGTGGATATGTGTATTTTTTAGGTCGGTGCCTCACAATTTGGGAATTGGTATCTCCAGTAGGTTTGTGCCAACAAATAAACTGGGTTGGTACTCAGCATTGGGGATTGGTGTCTCTAGTAGGTTGGTGCCTAAAAATTAGATGAGTTAGTGCTCAGCATTAGGGATCGGTGTCTCCAGTAGTTTGGTGCCTAAAAATTTATATTGAGATATTTTGGGTTAGATTTGGACATTAGATCCAAGCAGTATTTTCTCTGTGGTTTTCTCCCAAAAGGGTTTCCACATAAATCTTGTGTTCTATGTTTGTGCAATTGTTATATCTTATGTGATTATTGTTTTTATGGATTTTAATGTATAAAAAAGTAAAATCTTTTATAATATTGATTCACCCCTCAGTATTAATTTGTGTTCAATAATTGGTATCAATGTGAGTTCCTTCATAACAATCTAACCATTAGAAGGTAAATCTCTACAGAATGCATGGTAGGACAAGAAGTATTCTCTTCAAATAGGGCTCCATTATTTGATGGAACTAATTATGATTTTTAGAGTATAAGGATGCGTAACTATTTAATGTATCTTTGGTTTGACATTTGGAAATCAGTTGTAAGTGGTT
The DNA here is from genome assembly GCA_019776745.2 of Taxus chinensis. Classification (NCBI taxonomy): domain Eukaryota; kingdom Viridiplantae; phylum Streptophyta; class Pinopsida; order Cupressales; family Taxaceae; genus Taxus; species Taxus chinensis. The sequence goes on from CM034152.1 coordinate 119,084,462, forward strand.
ATGTAGCTCCAACAACTCCTCTAACAGATCAAGCTAGTAAGAAAGCTACTGAAAGCAATGCAAAGGATATGAATGCAATTTTGGGTGGTTTATCTGAATTAGAATTCTTTAAAGTAATGCACTATATATCTGACAAGGAAATTTGGGATAAACTCAAGAACATATATGAAGGAGATTTCAAAGTAAATAAAACAAAGCTCAAAATTATAGAAGTCAAGTTGATAGTTTAAAGATGAAGGATGATGAATACATTATAGTTTATCTTATGCGTGGGGATGAAATTTTCAACACCATTAGAGTACTTAGAGAAAAAATTAAAGATGAATTCATTATGCAAAAAGTGCTCAGATCTCTTCCTTTGAGGTTTTATGCCAAGGTGTCAGTAGTTGAATAAATGAAGGATTTAAGCACTGTAACAATGGATGAACATCATGGGATTCTTACACCATATGAGATGAGGACTAAAAATATAAATCAGCTAAGTGAGAGGAATATTTCAAATCATCAAAGAAGGTGAAAAGTAGAAATCCTGAGTCACATGACTTCTCTAGTGTTGAATCAGATTAGGAAGAAGTTAATTTTATCAAAAAGTTAAAAAAAGGAACTAGAAAATACAAAGGTATGTTACCCTTCAAATGGTTTAATTGTGGTAAAGTAGGAAATTTTTCTTCTAGATGTCCACATGCAAAAAAATAAAAACAATAATAGTGAGTAAGATCACAAAATGAGTGAAAGTAACAATTATTATCAGTCTAAGAAGAACTATAAGAAAATCAAATCTGATAATTTTCACAAGCACAAGAAAAATCTATGCACCAAGGAGGAAGTTAGCTCCTCATCTAAGAAAAATTATGAAATGACTCTACAAGTGATCAGGAGGAATCATTTTTCATGACAATAAATATAAGAGATAGCAAATAAGAGTTGGTTTCAAAAGATGTTGACGTGGATCTTGAAGGAGAGATCATTAGTTCCCTAGATGAAATTGAGATTCTTAGAAATAAGAACAATAAAATAAGATCATCATTGGCATAAAAACTTAACTTGGAGAGATGAAGAAGGTAGATGAGGTTGTGAGAATTCAGCTAAAACAAAAGAACGAAAATTGTGAGAGTCTTGAAGCTGAAATAGTTTCTTTGAGAAAGGAACTTGAAAAGGTTGATGATAAATTAAAAAAATTGCCTCAAGTTTGAGAAGAGTACTAAAATATTAGATGATATAATTAGTAATCATAGATCTTCATTTATTAAAACTATTCTTGGGTTCAAATAAGATCAGGGGACCTCCAAAGAAAATGCAAACAATCCAAAAACCTATGTAGGTGCTCTTAAAGTTTTAATGAGAAATGAAAGCAGAAAAATGAATGAGACTCATATTCCTAAAATTACAAGCAATACAGAAGAAAGAAACAAGAAGAAGGAGATTCATGTTCCTCAAAATACAAGCATTCCTCACAGAGTTAGATTAGAAATTTTCAAATGATCCTTTCCCCCAAGACAACATCATTTAAATAGGTTTTAGAATTTTTTTATAATTATTTTTTTCATGTAATCAATTTAGACGTAGACTAGCAGGCTGTAGATGTCATACAAGAAGTTTTGATAAGAAGGTGAATGAAAAATCTAGTTCTTTTGGGGTTTTAAATAGAAACTACAATTCCTTTTCAAAACACAAAGAGAATGGGACTGTATGTTATAAATTCCAAAACTATGGGTATATAGCATGGTTTTGCAGAAGTGTGGAAACTCTCAGACATGATAAGAATGAGGATGGATGGAACAAAGTTACAGATGATTTCTCACGTAGAAAGTTTAATTATTTTTCTCCTTTATCAGACGATATTGTTTGTTATAATTGTGACATATATAAACATAAGGCTAGACAATGTAGAAGCAATCTTGTGAAGCAAAACAATAATATAGAAACTATAATAATTAGAAGGATGAATCAACAAAAGTTTGGAAAAAAACAATCATAGCTAGGCAAGAATAAGGAAATTTCCATGCTTGTTCATACTACACTTCATGCACAAAATGAAGGAAATCAATGGTATATTGATAGTGGTTTCTCACTTTAAAAAGGGTAAATGGAGGAATTGTGAAGTTTGGAGATAATGTTACAGCAAGGATATCAGGAAAAGGAACTATCAGTGTTAATAATGGAAAATCAAAGACTGAAAATGTCTTGTATGTTGAAGGTATGAAACATAATCTGTTAAGTGCAATCCAAATGAGTGATTGGAGGTATACTATCACATTTCATGATGAAGGATGTGATATTAAAAATACAAAAACATGGAAATTGGATGTTAATACATGTAGGAAAACAAACAATTTTTATATTCTTAGTGAAGTTAAGGGATAAAATTGCTACATGGGACAAGTAGATGAAAGTTGGCTATGGAATATAAGGATGGGACATATTAATTTTTATAACTTAGTAAAGATCATATCTAATAAAGTAGTTAGAGACATGCCAAAAATCATCAAACTAACAAACACATTCAGTAAGCAATGTCAGCATGGAAAGTATATAAGAGTTTCTTTCAAAACAAATAATTACTTAACTACAAAGTTATTGGAACTTGTTCATATTGATTTTTTTAGGCCAATAAGGACTTAAAGCATGCAAGTGAGAAATATTTTATGTTATTTCTTGATGATTACTCTAGAATGACCTGGGTAACTGTTATCCATATATTGCCCCCAGGTAAGATATTGGATCAAAGAAACCCCGCACTAAAAGAACCTAAGAAATCACATTTGGTTCCTGCAAACAGATTATAGGGGAACTCTATAATAAAATTGGAGGGGCCTACGAAAATCAAATAACAACGTGTAAGAGAAATCTAAAAGACGGCTCTGTCGAGTATATCTGGGCCTTAAATCCATTCTACATGTTTTAGGTGGGCTCAGAAATAGAATAGAAGGGTCATACATGTTGGAGCAGCATCACAAAAGAAGCCAGGGGCAAGAAAAGGAAGAAACAGTGAAGACCCAAAGTCTTCAGGCTCAAAACAATCCAGGAATGAGTCCAAAAATTGGCTAAGTATGGAGGATGTTTCAAAGAAATCCACGTGTCAGAACGATGCTTCTCCAAGGGTGAATCCAAGAAATTACTTTCAAACAAACATCGGGCTTCCACATGTCCAAGGCTCCCAAAAGTTGCATGGCCATCAAAAAGTATTTGGCTAAGCAGGAAGGTGTCAGGTGTCGGCTCGGCACAAATCTGAGAAGTACCCCCAAGGTGAAGACTCAAACTCGTGCCAGCCCTCCACATAGCAAATGGTCAACAGAGGTCAAAAGGTGGATAGGGTGGGCCTCAAAAAGGGTTAAGTATAGAATTATTAGTGGAGAGAGCCATGTGTTAAAGTGGCACATCTCCAAATTTGAATCCAAATACGGAGGCCCAAACAAGCGCCAACTCACCATGTAGCCCAGGGTCCAAAAAAGGTAGGAAGGAAATTGTTGAAAAGTCCAAAATCCTATAGAGGCTTCCAAGTGTCAACCTAACGCTCCTTCAAAGGAAAAATCTTGATCGGGAGTTTTAGCAAGTGCAGAACCTCCATGCATCCAGTCTCTTTGAAGGGGACAGAATCGGGTTGAATAATGGCAGGCCGGTGGAAGGTGCCAAGTGTCCACATGGCGCTAACTCAAATTTGAATCCGAGAGAGGGTTCTCAAACAAGCATCAGACCGCTGCATGTCTCTAGTAAAGGAATATGACCCTGCCAAGCAAAGGACTTAGCCAAGAAATATATAAATTGAGCAGACTAGGAGATGAAGCCACGTGTCAGCCCCGCGCCATTCCAAAAACAAGATATAGAGGCCGCCCTCTGACATGTGGGGAGGTTGGGTAAAGAAAAATGGGGAAAATGTCTTCAGTTCCATTAATGCAGATCTATCTACCTCAACAACCAAATCAGATTCGATCTGCTCCGCCATTTCCTCCTTCGAGGCGCCAAACTAGAGATTGATACAGTCAAGATAGATTTGGGGGTAGATTTTGTAGGAGGCATTAATAGTAGTGGTTGAGCTTCGACCTAATTTTCTCACTTCTCTCTCTTTCTTCTCTCTGATTGAATCTATAAATATAGGTTCAAGACTCAATTTAAAGGGCTGGACATTCTATTGTTTTGCAGACTCTCTTCTTCTCCTTGGTAAGTGAATTCATGAGTTTCAGACCTCCCATATAGAATGTAAATGCAAATTTTGCCTTATTACTATTGTAATGCATCGTATTAAGCCATGAGAGAAATAATACATGTTTTATGGGTGATCTTCATCCCTTTCTATGTTAATTGTTGTCTTCTGATCCTTCATTACAAATTTGGTTATTTGTGCATGTTTTTGTGTTGCTTTCTTCTGGTTTGTGTCTGCCAGCAAAATAATTGTTCATCACTCCTTTGGTGTATCACCTGGTAGCTTAAGTTTTATTTTCTTTGCATCCCTTATTTAACTCTGTCTCCTTGGAAAATTAGAGTAGGATTTAGGATAGACCCTCTGAGATTTTATGCTTACACCTAAATAGAGGAGTAGGAACCAACCTTAATCTAGAGAGATTTTTTCCACCTGTGAAGTCCCACACTTTGGGGGGGAAACTCAATGTTATGTGAATCACACAAAATGAATCTTCCTTAGAAAAGTATATATAACGACTCATTTGGGGGTGTTTTGATTTTGCACTAACAATTTTGGCACGCCCGGTGGGACAAAGAAGTCTCTATTTTTATTACATTAATATTGATGTGCACTTGTTGTGATTCTAGCTTTTAAGAATATTTTAAGAATTACACATCTGGCGACTCCAAAAGGGACAGAATCCACTGGTTTTAGCAGTCCAAGTTTCTCAAGTTCATGAGAAGGATACAAACAAGGTCAAGAATAAAAGTAGAAGGACATTTTGTACACATACACTTGTCTCCAGACCGAAGGAGAAGAGGAAGAAGATCCCAGAAGTCTCTATCTCCACCAAATAGAACCTTATCAACACCTCCTCCTAGTAGGTCATTTTTTCAATCAAGAACGGTGCTCAGGCTGATCAGGATGGAACACCAACAACTGACTCCTTATGTCAATTTCACTGGCATTAGCCCACTTGCTCTGAATGTACAAAACCTAGTCCTGATGGTGGCATTAAAGAGCATCCCATATTTCACTGGAGAAAATTGGACTTGTCCCAGTGACCATGTACAAGACATTGTAAACATCTGTACAATCCATGAGATCACTGAGATGGACATTACAGTCAAGTTGCTAGCCCCTTCACTCAAGGGAAAATCTTCACAATGGTTCAGGAGCCTAGAAGCAGGCTCTATTCAATCTTGGGGACCATCTATGCACAGATCTTCACAACCAGTTTGGAGAGAAGGGAGATAACCTATCCTTGATGCAGTAGCTAACAATAATCAAGAGGGCTCCAAACTAGCAACTGACGGATTTCAACCCTCAGCTTTCGACGGGCCTGGGATAGATTCCAACAGCAGTAAAATCCCACTAATGAAGGTGCCTTCTTATACTTCCTTAGAGATTTTGAATTCTAATATTTCTTTGATGATTCATTCAATGGCAGGCACAACCTTACCTGCAACCTATAGCCTTTCAATAGGAGTTTAGAATCATTTGATTTAGGCTGGAAAACTTGCTCCTAGGCCATCCATGCCTCTTTACCTCAAGTTAGGAAACCCAAGTACCAGCCAAACACCCACATTAGCTCCTATACCCACCCCAAAGATTCAAAGTTCAGATGAAGCCTCCACTTCATCATCTAACACCTCAAAGGAGCTGTTGATGCAAAATCACAGCACCCCTAGATGCAAATCAGGTTTCTAGGTTGATCACTTTGGCATCCAGTGTGATTGCATAACATTGAATCCTTTCTCCAAGTGTGGGACTTGAAAAATGAGAAAGAATTCTCCAGAGAAGGCTGGTTCCTATTCCTCTGTTCAGATGCACATGAAATATGCAGAGGGTTTTCTCAAAACCTAATCTAATCTGCCAAGGAGACAAGGTAAGAAGATGCATAAAATAAATCTAAGCTAATAGAGGTGATGCACCGAGGAATGAAGAACACCTATTTTGCCAGTGAACACAGACCATTTGAATGTGATATAAGATCATGCACAGATGACAAAACCTGCAGTGAAAGACCAGGAGGATGTAAAAATGAACACAGAGAGGGCTGAGAATCATCCACAGACATGCATTACTTGCTCCAAAGATTGATACAATACACTACAGAATGCCATGAGGAAGAATAGTATTATAGTTCAAATGAGAGGTTTGAACCCCAAAAATTTGCTTGAGGAGAAGAAGGGAGAGGCAAAACAGAAAAATGTTCGACCTCTGAAAAGAATCTCCTCTTTATAATATATAGAAAGAATGAGAGAGGGAAGAGAGAGAGGAAAGCAAAATCTACCCCAACCACCTCTAGGTTGCATTCCATTCATCTCATTATGGCAGAAGCGGCGGATCCTGGCAAAATGGCAGGCTGTCTAACAAAAGCGGCAAACTATCTGCTGCATTAAAGTTGTTTGTTGAAGCATTACTTCTGCTTGTTATTTCGTGCCAGAGGCGTTTCTTTATTTTCTCTCTCCAAACTGAACCAAAATGTAATATTGACCCCAAAATCATGTGGAGAATTTTACCAGCTTTCCATTGATATAAAGAACGTGCCAATCTAAGCTCTGGATCGAAAGTTATGGCGATCTGAAGATTTAGGGCAAAAACGGGCCAAAACGTGTTTTGAAATCTTTCCCGCGCTCTGCCACCTAGATGACACGTGGCACGCATTGATTGGTCGCATGATTCTCTCTCCTCTTCCTTTCGCGGGCTTTCCTTTTGAAATTTCCTTGTGGGCCCCTTAAACTTGGACACGTGGTGCTATTTCATTGGTTCGGGTCAGTGCTCGAAACCTCGCCCTTTGAATTTTGGACTATCTCCCTTGTGACACGTGTCGTGATTTGATTGGTCCGCGGGTTTGCCGGCTTTTTGTGCCCTTCACGTCTTTATGTCCCGGATGTCCCAAACTGTTTGGGACAAAAACCTCCGATCCACCCGAAATGGGCTTCCTCGTCCCTCATTTGCCGATGACACGTGGCGCAATCTGATTGGCTCTCAGCTTTTTTCGGCTATCCGCGTCCCTCGCGTCCCTGCGGCCTAGATGTCCCTTTACGAACTTTCTCTGTTTCAGCCAAACTGGCCAGTTCATGTCCATTTGTCCCAAATGTCCCAGTGTTTCGTGGGAAAAATTCTTCCGGTTCGCCCGATCCGGCCGATTCGCGTACTTCTGGCCCAGATGTCCCTTTTGTTTCCAGACTGTTTGTTCTCATTTCGGCCGATCCGGCCGGTTCACGTACTTCGCGTACTTGTGTCCCGTTTGTCCCGAATGAAGACTTGGGCAAATTTTTCCTTCTTTCGGCCGATTCGGGCATTTCGCGTCTCACGCGTACCTATGGCCCAGATGTCCCTTTGCTTCACGGGCCGCCTGGAGGCTTTTCGGATGATCCACGCCTAGATGTCCCAAATGTCCCGACTGCTCCTAGGACTTAGGACTTAGCCATTTTTCGTGATTTTTTCTGTTTCAATCTACTTGCCTGGAACTGCAAAACTCTGATGCATGTTATCGAAATTTACCCTGGGGGTGAAATTTTGACAACAGTTTTGACGACTCAGTGGGGTCACCTGCCTGCTAGGTAGAAGATCAGTGGCCTTTTAGCGATCCATTGGGCATGGAGTTATAAGCAATAACCTGAAACGAGCCTGATACTGCAACTTCTTCTCCAGCAACACTATGAACTGTAGAAAACAACCTGAGAGCAGCAAAACCTGTGCCGAAGCACTTAGGAAAACTGAAACCTAACTACAACAGGACAATGTGCACAAGCACTTGGAGGAATGAATATCTAAACTAATATTTACAAGGGCAAACCTTTTCTTTTTAGTAGCAATGTTTAAGATAGATTCCGTTAACCGGAATCGGAAGTTCCTCTCCATCCAATGCAGACAATTGGAAGGCATTACTATTTTTACATCCCGTGACCATGTAGGGACCACTCCAGATGACATCAAACTTGGAATGCCTTCCTGGTTTTTCCTGATCTGCATCCCATTTCAGAACTAGGTCCCCTTCCTGGAAGGCCCTTGCTCTTGCTCTCTTATCAAACCATCTTTTTACTAAGGCCTGATCCTTTTCAATCGTCTGAACTACATGTTCTCTGATTTCTTCTAATTCCATCAATTCTACATACCTGACCTCCATTGGTTCGAACTCAGATAACTCAAACTGCTTCATGAGCTCCAAGGCTAGCAATTCTAATGATATAGGTAATACTGCCTCCTTCCCATAGACCAACTTGTAGGGAGAATTACCTGTAGACCTCTTTGGTGTTATCCTGTCAGCCCATAACGCTGATTTTAGCCTTGTATGCCATGTTCGTTGATTTTCATCCAGAGTCCTTCTAATGATTTTTAGCAAATTCTTGTTTGTGGACTCTGCCTGTCCATTACCCTGCAGGTAATAACTTGAAGAGGTGCTCAAATAGATTCCATTCTTGACAGCCCATTCTATAATTTTTGAACCTATGAATGCTAATGCATTATCTGATATTATGGTGGCCGGCACACCGAAGCTGGTTGCTATTTCTTCATAAAAGTCTAGTACATTAGACTCACTTGCCTCTTTGAGCGCTATTGCTTCGGTCCACTTGGTGAAATAGTCTGTCGCTGTAAGAATCCACTTGTGGCCTTGACTCGAATTGGGATTGATGACTCCAATGAAGTCCAATCCCCATTGCATGAATGGATGATCTACTGAAATTGGACGAAGGGGAAGTGTTGCTAACCTTCCTTTACCTGTGAAGAATGCACATTTCTTGCATTTCTTAACCCATGAGTAGCAATCATTGAATACAGTAGGCCAATAGTAACCAGCTTTCATGATTTTGAGAGCTGTTACTCGTGGGGTGAAATGGCCTCCTACCTCCCCGTCATGGAACTCGTGTAAGATCCTCTCAACCTGACCTATCCCAATGCATGTTAATAGAACACCGTTGATGTCTTTTTTAAACAAAACACCATCAACAAGCACATATGGAACTGCTTGTAATCTGAAGTACCTTCTTTTTGCTTTGCTCATTTCTGGAGGGCACATGCCCGTCTACAGGAAATGTATCATATTCTGAGTCCAACAGGGAGTGGACACATCATCATTTTCCTGTTTTTGATCATCTTGTAATAGCAGGACAGCGTCTTCTTCATCTTCTGGGTTGTCTGGTTGTTTGGAAGCGAGCTGCTCACACAAACCTTTGCCTCTTACCATCTTGGTGATCTTGATCTCAATGTCATACTCCATGACACGGGTGATCCATCATGCCCTTTTCTCATTCAAATCCTTATTGAGGAGGAAGTCCTTAACCCCAGCATGTGAGACTAGCAACTAGACCTTGTTGTTTGAGACTAAATGCTTGAATTTCTTCAAGCTTCTGATTACTGCAAGCACATGCTTTTCAATAAAAGAGTACCTAACTTCGCAGTCATCTAGGCTCTGGCTGAAGAAGGCAATCGGTTGTTCATCATTATCTTTGTTCTGCTATACCAGAATGGCAGAAATAGTGTCATCACCTCCAAATGCATAGAGGATGAAATCCTTGGAAAAGTCTGGGTTGATGAGAGTGGGTGTTTGGGAGATGGCTTCTTTGATTGCTTCAAAACTCTCCTTGCCTTCTGCCGTCCACTTGAAAGCCATGCTTTTCCTTAACATTTTGGTGATGGGCTTGACAAGGGCTGTAAAATCTGGGACAAACCTCCGAACAAAGTTTATCCTTCCCAGGAAACTCTGAAGGGCTTTCTTGTGGCTTGGCAATGGTAGTGCTCTTATGGCTTCAACCCTCTCTGGATCAATTGCTAATCCTTCCTTGGAGACAATATGGCCAAGGATCTTCCCTTCATGTGCAAGAAAGATGCACTTCTTAGGATTCAAAGACACTCCGAACTTTCTACACCTCTGAAACACTTGCCTAAGGTGAAAGAAATGGTCTGCTGCATTATTTGAGAAGACAGTAATATCATCTAGGTATATCAGCACTATCTTGTTGATCAAGCCTTTGAATGCCATATCCATAGCTCGTTGGAATGTTTCTCCAGCATTCGACAGTCCAAATGGCATCTTCTTGTAAGCATATGTGCCCCATTTGGTTGTGAAGGTTGTCTTGAACTGGTCTTCCTCCTTCACCATAATCTGATTGAAGCCTGAGTAACCATCAAGTAGTGAAAACCTTTCTGAACCAGCTACGACCTGCAATATTTGCTCCATGGAAGGGAGTGGATAATGGTCCTTGAGAGAGGCTCTATTCAAATCTCTGAAGTCAACACACAGCCTGATCTCTCCACTCTTCTTCCTGACTGGAACTAAGTTGGTAACCCAACTAGAATGCTTGATTGGGAATATGATTCTTGACTCAATCAGCTTGTCCAATTCTTTCCTCATGAGAGGCTCCATGTGTGGATTGACTGGTCTCTGTTTCTGCCTGACAAGCTTAGTATTTGGATCCAATTCGATGGTATGCTGAGCTAACTTGGGATTGAAACCTTTGAAGTCTTCATAGCTCCAAGCAAACACGTCAGGGAATTCTTGACATAGCTATATGAACTCACACCTTTCTTTCTCAGTTGTCATCTTTCCAATTTGCAATGGCTTTTTTTCTTCTACCAATATGGATACCGAATCCTCTCTCTTAACCTGAATGTTTGATTTCTCCTTTCTAAACTGATCATTGGGGTTAAAAATGGACTCCAAAGTGATAAGTCCCTTGGGCAGCTTGTCAATTCTCAGCCGTATCACTTGGTCACCATATTGCTGTTCCAACTTTTCTTGATTCTTAGCTGAGAACTCAGCTTCTTCTTGTAAGAAATGCATGATTTGCTGGTCATTCTCAAATACTTGCCAACTGACATCGTTATCCGGCATCGAAGGCCGGACAATCACGTGGATGTTTGGCTATACCTTGTCTTGTTGAATGTTTTCTACAATGTCAAAGGCTGCCCCTACTGCTGCAAGCCTGTCAGCAGCTTGATTCTCTTTCCTAGGAATAGCTTTAATGCCGAAACCCTCAAAATCTTCCATGATGTCCCACACCCTGTTCTTGTAGCACCTGAGTAGATCATTTTTGGCCGCATGTTGTCCCTTGACCTGATTTACAATCAATTCACTATCCCCAAAGACTTGCAAGTTCTTTATTTTTTTCTTGATTGCCCAATGCATCCCTTGCACCAAGGCTTCATATTCAGCAGTGTTATTAGAGCATGCAAATTGAAATCTAAAAGATGAATAGTACTTTACTCCTTGAGGTGAAACAAGCACGGCTCCACCTCCTGCACCTTATCTACTCCTTGATCCATCAAAAAACAGCTGCCATACCTCATTGTCATCCTCGTGGTTTGGCTTGGTGATGCTAGGAATAGGTTGACTTTCTTCGTGTATACAATAGACTCCTAGCTCAGATTCTTCTATTCCTTGATAAGGATCAAAAGCACGCACCTTGTTTTCCCATTCATCAAGAGTCAAATATGGGATACTTCCAACCTTAGTGTCAGCTTCATCAGTGCTAGGGTGATCTTCTTAATCAAATTCTGAGCAATTGACATTAATCTGACTTGGAGTGTAGGGCTCAATATGGAAGTTTGCAATAGGTTAAGATCTGATTGTGGCCTTAGTTCCATATCTCGTTCTGAATAGCATGTGTGACCAATCAGCGGACAAATATCCCCCAATCTTGGCAGTGAAGTCCCTTGAAAAACATAGGGCAAAGAGTGGTGGAAGGTCTATGACTGACACATCTTGTAAGACAACAACATTTAGACATGCATGCAAGGTAAGACTCAAATTTCTAGTCACTCCAACTGTTGCTATTGTTGTCCCATCCAGCTGCACTACTCCCTTAGATGTTATTTCATACTGAAGCCCTAGCTGATCAGCTATTTGTTTGGGCATGACAGAGCTACTTGCTCCAGAATCAATCATGCAATTATGCACTAGCTGATTTCCAATGATTAACGAAACATAGAAAGGAGGGGGTTTCAACATCTTACCTTGTTGTCCTCCATGATTTCCCTCAGGTTAGGCAGCATTTGTAAGCACTTTGTCTTGTATCTGCTGATTCGAAGTTGGCCAGTCCTTCATGGCAACTTACAGCAGATCTCTTTGGCCTGGGATAGCTAGGGATTCCCACATAGATATATTGACGTTTGTTTTCTTCATCTGATCAATGATACTGAATGGTGATGAAGGATCTCTCTGCTGCCCCTTGGTTTGCACATTTACTCCTTGTATGTGGGTAGCAACAGCTGGCATTTGAGTTGGCCTAGGGGCTGTTCTTGGTTGTCCTTGTGCATTTGAAGCGGGACTTTGCTTGTCAATCATTTGTGGAGCCATGGAAGGTTGTGGATTGGCTGGGGCTAATGGCTGCTCTTCACCCAAATTTCTCCTTTTTGACCTTGTGTTTGCTGCAACACCTTGAGAAACTACCTGGTTCATGCCACAAAAATCCTCTGCTTGCCAATTTACCAATGTGGTGTCATTTGGGGCTGATTGCTGTTGGAATGTTTCTTGTTGTTGGCTGTTCTCTTGACTGTTCTCACCCTCCACACCAGTAGTTGTTACCATTAAAGCTTGATTCAAAGCACCATTGAAGCACATGGATTGATTATGAGGCTCATTACATCGAAAACACCAATCATACTCCTGGGCAATGTTGTTTTGTGCTGGTACTAATGCCCTAGAGGCAGATATGGCATTTGGATTATAGGGCTGGAATGGTCTATTGACAGGAGGCCTTGTTTGATTCATATTTGCAGCTGGATTAGGTGGCCTTTGAGGCTGATAAGGCTGCCTATTAGGTTGAGCTTGAGGCTGATACAAAGGTCTAAAACCTTGAGCTTGCTGTCTTTTGAGAGTGACCAGCTCATTGCCTAGATTTTGCAATTGCTTCATGACCTCTTGAAGCTCATTTGGGGCACTTGGAGATGAAGTGGAAGCTTCATTTGAACTCTGATTTCTAGGAGTGGGAATAGGAGCTAAGACTGCTTGTCTAGCACTTGGGCTCTCTAAACTTGGATATAATGGCATTGGAGGCCTAGGAGCCAATTTACCAGCTTGGATAAGACAATTTTCAGCTCTAATGGCAATGCTATAAGTAGCAGGTAAGGTTGTGCCTCCCATAGATTGAATTAACATAGAAATATCAGAATTCAAAGCTTTAAGATAGTATAGAAAAGCACCTTCTGTTGTTGGCCTGACTGCCACTGGAATCCTATCCCAAGACCTTTGAAATCTGAAGTTGAAATCAGTCAGCTGCTCGTTGGGGGCTCTTTTGATAGTTGTCAATTGTTCTAGTAGAGACAAATTGTCTCCCTTTTCTCCAAATTGCTCATGAAGTGCAATACACAGCTGATTCCAGTTTGTGATAGAGCCAGCTCCAAGCCTCCTAAACCATTGCAATGCTTTCCCCTTGAATGAAGATGCCAGCAATTTGACAGCTACATCCATTTCATTTATCTCATGGATTGCACAGACGTTAGCAATGTCTTTTACATGATCACCAGGAGTGGTATGATTTTCTCCAGTGAAAAATGGAATGTTCTTCAATGTTGCAATTGGAACTGGATTCTGTGCATTGAGGGCGAGTGGGCTGCTGCCAGTGAAATTGACAAAGGGATTTAGTGGTTGCGCCATTCTGATTAGTCGAAGGACTCTTGAATACTGAATGAAGGGCCGAGTAGGTGGAGGAGTTGAGAGAGTTCTGTTTAGTGGAGATGGAGACCTTTGAATCCTTCTTCCTCTTGGCCTTCTTCTTGGAGATAATTGCAAGTATTCAAACAGCACTTCTTCTTCTCCAACTCTTGACCTTGTGATTCTTCTCATAAGCTTTCAAGCCTGGTCTACGAAACCAGTTGATTCTTCCTCTCGGAGTCACCAGATATGCAAACAATAGCTCTTTTCAAGCAAGAAAATTGCAGCAGATGCATATCAACTTTGTTGCAATAAAAATGAGACCTCTACGTCCCACCGGGCGTGCCAAAACTGTTGATGCAAAATCACAGCACCCCTGGATGCAGATCAGGTTTCTAGGTTGATCACTTTGGCATCCAGTGTGATTGCATAACATTGAATCCTTTCTCCAAGTGTGGGACTTGAAAAATGAGAAAGAATTCTCCAGAGAAGGCTGGTTCCTATTGCTCTGTTCAAATGCACACGAAATATACATAGGGTTTTCTCAAAACATAATCTAATCTGCCAAGGAGACAAGGTAAGAAGATGCATAAAATAAATCTAAGCTAATAGAGGTGATGCACCGAGGAATGAAGAACACCTATTTTTCCAGTGAACACAGACCATTTGAATGTGATATAAGATCATGCACAGATGACAAAACCTGCAGTGAAAGACCAGGAGGATGTAAAAATGAACACAGAGAGGGCTGAGAATCATCCACAGGCATGCATTACTTGCTCCAAAGATTGATACAATACACTACAGAATGCCATGAGGCAGAATAGTATTACAGTTCAAATGAGAGGTTCGAACCCCACAAATTCACCTGAGGAGAAGAAGGGAGAGGCAAAACAGAAAAATGTTCGACCTCTGAAAAGAAGCTCCTCTTTACAATATATAGAAAGAATGAGAGAGGGAAGAGAGAGAGGAAAGCAAAATCTACCCCAACCACCTCCAGGTTGCATTCCATTCATCTCATTATGGTAGAAGCGGCGGATCCTGGCAAAACGGCGGGTTGTCTAACAAAAGCGGCGAACTGTCTGCTGCATTAAAGTTGTTTGTTGAAGCATTACTTCTGCTTGTTATTTCACGCCAGAGGTGTTTCTTGATTTTCTCTCTCCAAACTGAACCAAAATGCAATATTGACCCCGAAATCATGTGGAGAATTTTACCAGCTTTCCATTGATATAAAGAACGTGCCAATCCAAGCTCTGGATCGAAAGTTATGGCGATCTGAAGATTTAGGGCAAAAATGGGCCAAAACATGTTTTGAAATCTTTCCCGCACTCTACCACCTGGATGACACGTGGCACGCATTGATTGGTCGCATGATTATCTCTCCTCTACCTTTCGCGGGATTTCCTTTTGAAATTTCCTTGTGGGCCCCTTAAACTTGGACACGTGGCACTATTTCATTGGTTCGGGTCAGTGCTCGAAACCTCACCCTTTGACTTTTGGACTATCTCCCTTGTGACACGTGTCATGATTTGATTGGTCCGCGGGTTTGCCAACTTTTCGTGCCCTTCGCATCTTTATGTCCCGGATGTCCCAAACTGTTTGGGACAAAAACCTCCGATCCACCCGAAATGGGCTTCCTCGTCCCTCATTTGCCGATGACACGTGGCGCAATCTGATTGGCTCTTGGCTTTTTTCGGCTATCCACGTCCCTCGTGTCCCTGCGGCCCAGATGTCCCTTTACGAACTTTCTCTGTTTCGGCCGAACCGGCCGGTTCACGTCCATTTGTCCCAAATGTCCCAGTGCTTCGTGGGACAAATTCTTCCGGTTCGCCCGATCCGGCCGATTCGCGTACTTCTAGCCCAGATGTCCCTTTTTCTTCTGGACTGTTTGTTCTCATTTCGGCCAATCTGGCCGGTTCGCGTACTTCGCGTACTTGTGTCCCATTTGTCCCGGATGAAGACTTGGGCAAATTTTTCCTTCTTTCGGCCGATTCAGGCATTTCGCGTCCCGCACGTACCTGTGGCCCAGATGTCCCTTTGCTTCACGGGCCACCTGGAGGCTTTTCGGCCAATCCACGCCTAGATGTCCCAAATGTCCCGACTGCTCCTAGGACTTAGGACTTAGCCATGGCCAACTGTAAAAATCTGATGGATGTTATCGAAATTTACCCTGGGGGTGAAATTTTGACAACAGGAGCTTCAGGAAGTTATGAAACAACTATAAAACTTGGGAAATGAGCTAGTAACCATCAAAAGACAGAAGGCTCAAGGTTCTAGGCCATATCAGCCTCAGGCTCAGTATCAGGCTAGACCCCCATATCAGCAAAATAGACCACCAACTTAGGTTGTAAATCAGATTCAACACCAAGGGTAACCTCAAGTTGCTAGACCTTTTAGGTCATATGATCCAAACATAGCTTCAACATCAAGGTCATTGGTTCCAACACAGAATAACATGGCACAAGAGTATGATTGGTGTTTCCCATACAAGCAACCACATAATCAATTGATGTGCTTTAATGGTGCACTAAATTAGGCTCTAATGGTGTAAACCGTTGGCGGGTCACAAGAACCTAGCCATGAAGAAAATCAACAAGAAGGAGCTCAGCAAGAAGGACCCCCAAGCAAATTTATGCTTGTCAATTGGCAAGCAGAAGACTTCTATGGAATGAATTAGACTCCTTCTCAAAGTATAGCTTCCAATAAACATTCCAAGAAGAGAAATATTGGAGAAGAACATTCACCAAGCTCATGTGATCCTCAACCCTCCATTGCTTCACAAGGTATTGGCATTCAAAATACAACTCCCATTGTACATAGTCAATCCAAGCCACCTTCCAAATCTACTCAGGTACCAGTTGTAACAACCCATGTACAAGAGAAAAATGTGTCAGGGAAGGGGCAGTAGAAGGATAGTTCATTTAATATCATTGAGAAAATGAAGAGGAAAAGTGTGAACATTTCACTATGGGAGTCACTGCCCATTCTAGGGTAGAGGGATCTATTGCAGACTGTCATACAAAATTGGTCAAGCTCAAATCAATCCCTTAGCCAGCAAGAGAAAGTGCTTACCAACATAGCCCAACCTGAGTGAAACCATGGAGAACAATGAGGTAAGAATATGAAGCCTCCTCCATTTTATGTTTCATTAATCATTACAGAAAATTTGGTGCATAATTGCATGATTGATTTGGGGGCAAGTAGTTCTATAATGCCCAAACAAATAGCTGATAATCTGGGCCTCCAGTATGAAGTCATCTCTAAAGGAGTAGTATAATTGGATGGGACAGCAGTGACCACTGTTAGAGTCATCAAGGATCTGAGCCTCACTCTACATGCCTGCCCTAATGTGATTGTATTGTAGAACGTATCGGTCATAGACTTGCCACCACATTTTGCATTGTGTTTGTTCAGGGAATTCACTACCAAAATTGGAGGATATTTTTCTACTAACTTGTCATATATTCTCTTTAGAACAAGGTATGGAGTGAAGGCCACAATTAGATCTGAGCCCATAGAGGATTATCACATTGAGTCCTATATGCCTAGCCCAATCAATGCAAATTGTTTAGATTTTGATCAGGAGGACCTCCTAAACACTTCTGAGGTAGATACCAAAGTAGGGTGTATCTTGGACCTGACTCTCAACGAATGGGTATTCAAAAGGCATGCTTTTGATCCCTATAAGGAGATGGAAGAATCTGAACTAGGAGTCTAATGTCTGCATGAGGAGAATCGTCCTCTTCCTAACACCCTCAAGCCACAACGTAAAGATGAAAATGAAGTATGGAAATTATTCTTTGATGTCTCAAGGAGTAGACAAGGAGCCAGAGGGGGAGCTATGATCATGTCCCCCCAAGGTATGACATATTATTCGGCCTTCATATTCTCGTTTTCCTGCTCAAATAACACTACAGAACATGAGGCTTTGGTTCATGGATTGCATTGGGCCAGAAGACGAGGAATCAAGAACCTACAAGTATTTGGTGACAGCTGGTTGCCAATCAAGTCAAAGGAAAAAATGTTGTCAAGAATGACCTGCTCAAAAGCTATAAGAGTAGGGTATGGTATCTCATTGAGGATTTTAAAGCCTTTAACATTGTGTCCATACCTAGGAAGGAGAACAAATTTGTTGATAGGCTCATAGCAGTTGGAGCCATAGTTGATGTGGTTAACAGCATCAAGAGGGACAAAGAACAACCACCTATCCATGTGATTGTGAGGCTAGCAGTGCCAGCTAATAACACATGTTGGTAGGTGTTCGAGAATGATCAGTAGATCATCAATTTTTTGCAAGAGGAAGTTGAATTCTCAACTAGAGATCAAAGCATACTAGAGAAGCAATATGGAGATCAAGTAGTGTAACTGCATAAAAATAATCTTCCCAAAGGCTTAGTGACATTGGAGTCTATCTTCAGTCCTAACGATCAGTTTTGAAAAGAAAAGGCTAATATACAGATCAAAGGAGAAGATTCAGAGTCAATTCTAGTTAGAGAAGGAAAAATTATTCAAATTGGTAAAGTGGCCACTGAGCAAGAAAGGTATGAATTCATGTAACTTTTCCAATAGTTTCCATATGTATTTTCTTGGAGCTATGAGGACCTTAGAGGGTTCAATCCAAAGTTATCCCAGCACACAATCGAACTAGATCCAGCTGTTAAGCCCATCAGGAAAAAGCAGATACCAGTCAATCCACATATTAAGCCTCTGATGAAGAAAGAATTGAGCAAGCTGATAGAGGAAAATATCATATTTCCAATCAAACACTCAAGTTGGGTCACAAATTTGGTCCCAGTCAGGAAGAAGAGTGGAGAGATCAGGTTTTGTGTCAACTTTCCTAACTTGAACAGAGCGTCCCTCAAAGACCACTACCCACTCCCCTTAATGGAGCAAATCTTGCAGGTGGTGTCTTGATCAGAGAGATTATCTCTCCTAGATGGCTACTCAGGGTACAACCAAATGATGGTGAAAGAAGATGATCAGTTCAAAATGGCTTTCACCACTAAATGGGGCACCTATGCCTATAGAAAAATGCCATTTGGATTGTCTAATGCCGGAACCACTTTCCAAAGGGAAATGTATATGGCATTCAAAGGGTTGATCAACAAAATAGTGTTGATCTACTTGGATGACATTATTGTGTTCTCCAAAAATGAAGCAGACCACCTTTTTCACCTAAGGCATGTGTTTCAAAGGTGTAGGAGATTTGGGGTATCACTGAACCCCAAAAATGCATATTCGTGGCCCATGAGGGAAGGCTTCTAGGCCACATTGTGTCAAAGGAAGGTTTGGCAATTGACCCAGAGAGAGTTGAAGCAATAAGGGCATTGCCATTGCCAAGCCATAAAAAGGCTCTTCAAAGCTTCTTAGGAAAAATCAATTTTTTCTGCGGGTTTGTACCAAACTTTGTTGCCCTTGTCAAGTCAATCATGTTGATGTTGAAGAAGGTTTTGGCATTTAAGTGGACATCTGAAGGAAAATCAAGTTTTGAGCCCATCAAAGAAGCTATATCACAAGCCCCAACTCTCGTGAATCTAGTTTTTTCTAAGGATTTCATATTGTATGCCTTTGGTGGCAGTGACACGATTTCTGCAATCCTAGTACAGTAGAACAAAGAAGATATAGAGCAGCCAATTGCTTTCTTCATCTAGGGTCTAGAGGATTATGAAGTAAGATATTCCTTCATTGAAAATTAGGTCCTGGCGGTGATCAGAGGCTTGAAGAAGTTTAAGCATTTGGTTTCAAACAACAAAATCCAACTGTTAGTCTCCCATGTAGGAGTTAAAGACTTCCTTCTCAGCAACAATCTAAATGGGAAACATGCAGGATGGATCACTCGTGTCATGGAGTATGAAATTGAGATCAAGGTCACTAAGCTGGTCCATGGGAAGGGGTTGTGTGAACAGCTAGCCTCGAGTCAGCAAGAAGAAATAAGTGGAGGAAAGGAAGCTATTTTTGTCTTGCAAAATAGTCAAGAGGAAGAGAATGAGGATGTGCCCACTCCTTGTTGGAGTCAGAACATGGTGTGCTTCATTCAAAAAGGCTTGTGTCCTCCAAAAATGAATAAAATGAAAAGGAGACAGTTTAGACTACAGGTCATCCCATATGCGCTCATTGACGCCATCTTGTTCAAAAGGGACATCAATGGCATTCTATTAAGATGCATTGGGATAGATCAGATTGAAAGAGTGTTACAAGAATTCCATGATGAAGCAGTTGGAGGCCATTTTTCTCTCTTAAGATCATGAAGGTGGGTTATTATTGGCCCAAGGTGTTTAGTGATTGCTTTGCATGGATCAAAAAGTGCAAGAACTATGCGTTCTTTAGAGGCAAGGAAAATCTAGCAGCACTACCATTGCATCCAATTTTAGTAGATTGACCATTCATACAATGGGGATTAGACTTCATCGAGGTCATCAATCCAAATTTGATCTAAGGCCACAAATGGATTCTGACAGCAACATACTATTCCACCAAGTGGACTGAGGCAGTGGCACTCAAAGTAACTAATGAGTCTAGTATACTAGATTTTTATGAAGGGATAATGACCAGATTTGGAGTGTCAGCCATCATTATATCAGATAATTCATTGGCATTCATGGGTTCCAAAATCACAGGATAGGCTATGAGTAATGGGATTTACCTAAGCACTTCATCAAATTATTACCCTCGGGGTAATGCCTAAGAAGAGTCTACAAACAAGAACCTGATGAAGATTATCAGAAGAACTCTAGATGAAAATAAGAAAAAATGGCACACGAAACTCAAATCAGCCTTATGAGCTGACAAGAAAACACCCAAGAGATCTACAAGTAACTCTCCACTCAAACTTTTCTACGGGAAAGAGGCAGTGTTGCCTATATCACTTGAGTTACCAGCATTGGAACTCATGAAGTAACTGGAGGTGTCTGAATTTGAACCAATGGAAGCTAGGTATGCAAAGCTGATGGAATTGGAAGAGACCAGAGAACATGCACTTAAAATAATATAGAAGGATTAGGCTTCAATTAAGAGATGCTTTGACAAGAAGGCAATAACAAGGACCTTCTAGGAAGGAGACCTAGTTTTGAAACCGGATACAGATCGGGAAAAACCAGGAAGGCATTCCAAGTTTGATGTTATTTGGAGTGGCCCTTACATGGTCACAAAATGTAAAAGTAGCAATGCTTTCCATTTATCTACATTGGATGGTGAAGAATTGCAGATTCCCGTGAATGGAATTTATCTTAAACACTGCTACTAGAAGGAAGGTTCTCACCTTGTACATATTAGTCTAGTTTCTCTTTCCTCTAAGTGCTTGTACACATTGTCTTGTTGTAGTTTAGGTTACTTTTCTCCTAAGTGCTTTGTACACTATACATGTTCTACTTAGAGCATGTATGATTTCAAGTTTTGTATATAGTTGTGGTGTTTTTTTGTTTCTCTTGCACATCTCATTCAAATCCAAGATGAAGCCTCGGATCAAAACAATTTTCTACTCTCATAAACCATCATTTCAAGATTTCTTATGAAGACTGAGAGTGTAAATAGTCATGCTCGTGAATCAAAGGTAGAATCAGTATCAGACCATCATTCTTGACTCCATGCCCAATGAATACAACAAGGTAATTGGTCTTTTCATCTAGCAGGCAAATACCCCTATGAGTTACCAAATTGTTATCCATATTTTTCCCCTTGGGAAATATATTGGATTAGAGAGACCCCGCACTAAAAGAACCTGAGAAATCACATTCGGTTCTTGCAAATAGATTGCAGGGTACTCTATAATGGAAGTGGACGGGCCTCCAAAAATCAAACAACAATATGCAGGATAATCTAGAAGATGGTTCTGTCGAGTAGATCTAGGCCTTAAATCCATTCTATAGGTTTCAGGTGGGCTCGGAAATAGAACAGTAGGGACATACGTGTTAGAGCAGCGTCACAAGACAAGCCAGGAGCAAGAAAAGGAAGAAATGGTGAAGACCCGAAGTCTTTGGGCTCAAAACACTCCAGGAATGAGTCCAAAAATTGGCTAAGTATGGAAAATGTTGCAGAGAAAGCCACATGTTGGAACGGCACTTATCCAAGGGAGGATCCAAGAAATGAATTTCAAACAAGCACCAAGATTCCACACATCCAAGGCTCCCAAAAGTTTCTTGGCCATCGAAAATTCTTTGGCTAAGCAGGAAGGTGTCAGGTGTCGGCTCGGTGAAAATCCAAGAAGGACCCCCAAGGTGAAGTCTCAAAATTGAGCCAACCCTCCACATAGCAAATGGTCAACAGAGGTCAAAAGGTAGACAGGCCGGACCTCAAAAAGGGTTAAGTATAGAAGTATTAGTGGAGATATCCACGTGTCAGAGCAGCACATATCCAAAGTTGAATCCAAATATGGAGGCCCAAACAAGTGCCAGCTCGCCATGTAGTCTAGGGTCTGAAAAGGTAGGAAGGAAATTGTTGAAAAGTGCAAAATCCTATTGAGGCTTCCAAGTGTCAACCCGATGCTCCTTCAAAGGCAAAATATTAATTAGGATTTTTAGTGAGCGTAGAGCCTCCACGCGTCCAATATCTTCGAAGGGGACATGGTCGGGTTGAATATTCAATGCAGAGTGGTAGGCCGGTGGAAGGTGTCAAGTGTCCACATGGTGATAACTCAAATTTGAATCTAAGAGAGGGTTCTCAAACAAGTGTCAGACCGCCATGTGTCCCCAGTCAAGGAATATGACCCCACTAAGCAAAGGACTTAGCCGAGAAATATAGAAATTAAGCAGGCCAACAGATGAATCCACTTGTCAGGCCCACACCATTCAAAAAGCAAGATACAAAGGCCACCCTCTGACATGCGCTAGCCAACCACTTGTCTCATATTAAAGAGGGAGCCCATTTTTCAAACTAGTTTTCCCACTTTGTTGTATGAACTTGATACAAACTTCAAAGGGGCATATCTTTTGACTCAGGGCTCAAAATATTACAAATCTAGCACCGTTGGAAATATCTCGGCCTTACCCACACCATGGAGATCTGAAGCTTTAATTTTTGGGAGGTTAGGTAAAGAAAATTGGGGAAAACTTCTTCAGGGCCATTAATGTGGATTTATCTGCCTCAACAACCAGATCAGATTTGATCTGCTCTGTCATTTCCTCCTCCTTTGAGGTGCCGAACCAGAGATTGATACAATCAAGACAAATTTGGGGGTAGATTTTGTAGGAGGCATTAATAGTAGTGGTTGAGCTTCGACCTGCTTTTCCCACTTCTCTCTCTTTCTTCTCTATGATTGAATCTATAAATATAGGGTCGAGACTCATTGTAAAGGGTTGGACATTCTTCTATTTTGTAGGCTCCCTTATTCTCCTTGGAAAGTGAATTTGTGGAGTTTTAGACATCCCATATAGACTATAAATGTAAATTTTTCCTTGTTACTATTGTAATGCATCATATCAATCTGTGACAACAATAATACATGTTATGTGGGTGATCTTCATTACTTTCTGTGTTAATTTTTGTATTTTGATCCTTCATTACAACTCTGGTTATTTGTGTGTGTTTTTGTGTTGCGTTATTCTGGTTTTTATTTTCCAGCAAAACAATTATTCATCACTCCTTTAGGTGTATCACCTGGTAGCTTAATTTTTATTTGCTTTACATCCCTTCTTTAACTCTGTCTCCTTGGAAAATTAGAGTAGGATTTAGGATAGACCCTCTGTGATTTTATGTACACACCTAAATAGAGGAGTAGGGACCAACCTTAATCTAGAGAGTCTTTTCCACCTGCGAAGTCCCAAACTTTGGGGGGAAAACTCAATGTTATGCAAATCACACCAATGAATCTACCTTAGAAAAGTAGATCTAATGACTCATTTGGGGGTGCTATGATTTTGCACTAACAGTAACTTTTCTAAAATAAAAATCTGAAACATTTGAGAAGTTTAAGGAGTTCAAATCCTTGGTTGAAGATGAAACTAGAAAGAAAGTTAAATGTCTAAGATCATACCATGGCAGATAATTTACTTCAATTGAGTTTGTATAATTTTTTGAAGATCATGGAATAAAAAGGCATTATTCAACTATAAGAACTCCCCAAAAAAATGGTGTTGTTGAAAGAAATAATAGAATAGTGCAAGAAATAAAAATAACCATGTTGAATGATTCAAATTTATTTGATATGTTTTATAGAGAAGTAGTTAATACAACAGTCTACATTTTAAATAGAGGGAAAATTGAAGTGAACAATAGCAAGAATCCTTATCAATTATGGAAGGGCAGACCAGCAAGAGTCAAACATTTCTAAATGTTTGGAATACCATGCTCTATCAAAAGATATGATGAATACTTACGTAATTTTGATTCTAAATATGATTATGGTATTTTTCTTGGTTACTCCTGTAAAATTAAATCATATAGATTCTATAATTTAAAAACAGACAAAATTGTTGAAAGTATAGATGTTAAAATAAATAATATCAAATTTAAGAAGAATAAAACTTACAAAATTAATTTCAATTTCAGATTTCTTTACTTCAACCATTAACCAATTAAGCATCAATCAATATCTTCAAAACATCATATAACATACATGCAATCAACCATGAACAAGAGAAGAAAAACCAAAATACAATATATAAGTGGGAAACCATCAAGGGGAATTAAAATCCCAATGAAACTTCTGATTATATTACTCAAATCAAAATTATTTAATGAATTAATAACTTCATAAGGAGCACCAACCACTAATTTAGTAGAGCACCAACCTGACAAGGAGCACCAACCCCTAGTTTTGTGAAGCACCAACTCCACAAGGAGGATACAACCCCCTAAGATGATCAATCACCCACTCAACCACCTTTTTATGAATATATATGATGTATTTTTTTCTGCCACAACTGATTGAGATCACTTATTCAACTCACTCACCTTGAAACCCTTGTTCAAACCCTAGCTTCTCAAACTTGCTCTATCTTTCACTTTCTTCACTTCTCTTTGATTAAAACCCTTGTAAACACTCTTGAAAACATTATTCAATATGTCATGCACTCTCCCATATCTCAATACATGCCTTAGTACCTGCAAAAAACTCTCACATAGGTCACACTTTTCTCTCTTTCTCAACTAGCACCAAATTTGAATTCAAACATGCACTTTATACTTCTTCTTGATTCAAACAACACCAATCAGTTTCCCTCATTTTTTTGATAAAAATAAACTTAAAAAAATATGAATTGAATCATTAAAACATTCACATATGACCCATATAGGTTGGCCATGCCCAAAACCATCATCTTGCACAAAATAAACTCAAAACCCCATCACTAGGATGAGTAAAATCCACTCACACCAAAACCATGATTATTAAAGATCCCAAAATCATCAAACATGTGTAATATAACATTTAAACATCATCCATGGTTGCAAATTTTACTTGGATTAATCAAATATTTTATAACATGGGCCAAAAGCTCATATCCTTCACCAAACAGTTGTTTCCAGCACCCTGTCTTCACCTTTGGGCCTCAAGACCACTCAAAATCAACTCAAATATGGAATGTATAACAAACTATATGGAATCCTCAGGAATTTTAAATCACATCCATACATGTTAGATATCATGAAACATCCATGTGTTCAAACCACAACTACTTTCCTCTTCTCCAAATCATGTTGCCCAAAAACCAGTTTTGCAAACTCAACTAGTTTGCACCCTTTATTCCACTTCAAGACCTAAAAATTCCTTCAATAGGAAAAAAATTCATCCCTATTCACTCTCCAGGTGATATAAATCATCAACTCATCCATTTCATTTTTCAACCAACTCATTATTTCAACCTGAGCATTCTTGTCCTGAAAATCAAGAAACCTTCTTCTCTCACAAACTGACCTGGATGACCCATAAAATATCATCATCATGAGAAAAAAATTATACCATAGTAAATATATCTGAATAATATTTCCATAACATATTTTAACTCCTTCCAACTCTAAGTGGAAGGCCTTCAACCAAGCCCATCTCTGTAAACTGCCTGAAATTGCCCCAAAACTGCCCTTTGACTAGTCTTCACAAATAGGGCACACTTTTCCATTTATATACATCACCATGACCTAAAACCACCATGGAAATCAATAAATTATCACATAATAAAACAATGTCCATTTATTTTGCAACTCCTTTGGACAACCTTGTCCCAAATTGAACTTCTTCATAAACAAACATGTTTGAGTGGGGTCCACTCATCACCACAAGCTCTACCATACCTTTCTAGAAACCTGGAGGATTCCTATACATCATAAAATCATTATAATATCACTATAAATAAATTCTTGACACTTATGATCATTATCTCTCCTACCACTTTTGAGCTAGGGTTTCAAACACACAAAAAGTTGTTTACCTTCTTAACATTCATTCATAAAAATGTGACAATGAAATGACCTCATTATTTTTGTGAAACCTTATAGAATAAATGTATAAACATCCCTGAAATCCACAAATGTCCCATGAAAATCACACAATTCAAGGTGAGCATCAGAAGGTGCAATTCGAGCTAGAAAACACCCTTTCTTGGACCTTGTTTCACTAAAACTGACTTATCTTACAAGATTCTCTTCCGAAATGATTCCAAAATTTTCTCACACCTCTAGGAAACCTATGTGCATCATCGCAAATCATCATCATGTCTCAAATATCTCTCCATATTCTCATCCCATCTCATTTACATGACTAGCCCTTAGGGTTTTGCATAGTCTAGGCTAGGGTCAACTGAAATAACATCATAACTCATCATGAAACCTATCCAAAAGGTCCTAACATACTTAGTACATCATGAAACACCTACCTACATGCATCCATGAGCTCACATGGCTCCACAACTCAACCTCATGCCTCCAAGCACCTAGACCTGGTCTAGATGAGCACCTGAAACTTGGTCTTCAACCTATATCTGCACCCTGAAACTCATGTGAGTGCCTAAACACTATTAAACATCTCTCCATGCTTCCAACATTCTCCTAAAGCTATCAAGAAGATATCCAACCATCATGCACCATCACCTAGGCTAGCTAGGTCACCTGATTAGGCTTGCTAGAACAAGCCATTCTCACTTAATCAACTCATGCCACCAAGAACACACCTAAAAATCCATGTCACCATCATACTGAGCATCCTCTGACTCCACTCCATCATCCTCTTTTTCATTAATGGGATTTTACATCAATGAAAACACCTAGAACACAACATGCCAACAATCTCCCTTTTTCATTGATGGAAAACCTCCAAAACTTCTCCCCCTTTTTACATTAATGAAAAATGCATACATGTACCTACATTATCTTCACCTTTCTCAGCTTCATAAGGTTATCTCTTGGTTGGAAACATCAACCAAATACTTCATTCTAGCTCACAAACTTAGTCATTTCACACAAAAACCTGATTTTCCTTCTTTCCAAACATAGAAACACTATACTCCCCCTGGGAAGAGCATACATAACCCCTAAACACAAAAATGATGATATAAGCTGGAAACATATTTTTACCTTCTCTTTGAGTGTAATAATCATCATCAACCTCCCATACAAGCATGCAAGAACATGTTTTCATCACCTTATATATTTTTTTGACCTTCTTCACCAACTTGAAGAGCATTGTAGCAGACCTAGACTGGTGAATGCATACACCTTTGAATCATGCCAAAAATGATGAATTAAGGAAAAAATTAACTTACCAAATTCTTACCTTCATTCTTGGACTTTTCAACTCATAAGACTCAAACTTTTGGACACATATCTTGTCTTTTCTTCATCATACCATGTTTTGAGGACTAGATCCCAACCTCAAGCCTTCAGTGCATTTAGAACCAACTTTGCACAAACTCTAAAATCATCATACCTTCAATGAAACAACTCTCACCACTCCCCTTGGCTCATTTCATCCTCAATCTAGTAGAAAGACACAAAACTTGGCTTCTTACCTTGTCATCAATGCCTTGGAGAACACACAACCATTTTGACACAAATCCTAAAGCATTTTCTCAGTCCTTTACAATCATATTTAGATGAGTTAATGCATATTTGAGTCCTAAATTTTTCAACTTGGAGTAGGAAATCATCATCATACCTTACATACCTTGTAGACATCTAGAACATCTTCTAGAACAATTCATGCTCCCCCTTATATGAATACCTTATACAAACCATGATCACTCTGTTTTTTCACAACATTTAAGCATCATATAGTAACTTTTTAGACTTGATACCAATTTCCAAAAACATCATAATATAACTTGACTTTATTCCTTGCAATCACAGTAAACTCAATACTTTGAACAGCTTGAGACAAGGATAAATCATTATCCCCAGTATTGACCATAACCTCTTACACATGTGAGCTCCATATTTGATTCTTAGAAATACTGTAGCATTCATCATTAGTCTTACAACTCAATTTTGTAACTTGACTTACTATTTTACTACTAGACTCTTTAGAACCATATTTCTTACATCTTGAGATAAGTATACCACCCATATCATTGTCATAGAAGAATGCTTTAATGACATTAATTTACATGCACCTTTTCTTCAAGATAATATCTCATGTTCTTACTTGAAATCACTTACACACTATATACTCACTTCTTCATGAGCATCACATAGTCTCTTAATAATCACATGATTGTAGGCTTAACAAATAGTTACATCTTTGGCACTATCTTATACACTTTATAGACAACTTAGATGCTTCTCATATATCTAAATGGACACCTCAATACCTTCATACATAAGCACCATACCTTTCATACCTATTGCAAGTCTTTATACTTGTTTCACAATTATCTTAACTAATGGAGTTTAACAATCACTTCTTCATGTCCATACTACTTAGCTTCATCTTACTATTTAACATACTTCAAAATATAGAACACCTTCAAATCATACATAATCTCCCTAATAGATAGAATCCATCAAGTCTTAATTTATCTACTTATACCTGTAGAAGCTCAATCAGACCTCTGATCACAACTTTATTTAATCCTCATTCTCTATATTCATTTATGATTTCTTACATATTGACAAGGAATGGTTATTTTATATGACTTCACTTCTTCTATGATCAAAGACACTATAACCAGATCATCTTGAATAGTCATGCACATACCAAAGAAATAAGCATCCCATTCAAGCTCAAATGATGACCTACATGCCTATGATTAGTCATTCACATTCAAACATTGTTCTTGATGCTTCCTAAGAATGCATAAAAGTAACCACACCATACATTTTTACCTTATATTATATTTATTTCAATCCATACAAAGATTTTATCAACCTTATTCATGCTTGAACCAACTTGTCTAAAACATCATGGTAAACCTTATTCCATTTCCACTTCTTCATATTGTGTACACAAACAACTAGGCCTTCAACATGAAAGAAACACACCTAACTTTTAATGCATTCAATTTTGTGGAGAAATATTACTATTTTTGAGTACCCATTTGGCCATATTAGTCACCTCCATGAACCTTGAAGCATGGCACTGAAGAATTTTCCCATTTTCAAGTCACACTTAGTCAATTAGGTCTCTATCACTCTTCACTATCAAATCTAGGAACTGTCAAGGATTTCAAATAATTTTGACTTTTTCAGAGGTTGAAACCTCTTGAATCTCAAAGTATTCAAACCTTCTAGATGATTTTTCCAAATTTAGGACCTTTCAATTCCATCATTTACACCTTCAAAAACATAATTTTCTTCATATAGCCACTTCTTATGAATCACTTTAGGACCCAGTCAAAGTAAAAACAACTCAAAAATACACAAATTTTGGTATCAAAATCTCAATTTTTTCCACCAACACTGTATCAACATCTTCTAATGTCCTAAGTACTCATTTTTGATGATTAAAACCATAAACATCACTTACTTTTCTTAAATCTTCCTTAGTTTTACTCATCAACCTTCAAGAACACTACCATAAACCTCCTTGAGATAATGGTCTGATCAAGTCATCATATTTGATGACTCATTTCATTTTCAAACTTTTATGAATCATAAATCCTTTGGTATCATTTGAAACATGACATAGTGACACCTAATTCAATTGTTGCAAAGTGGAACAACTCTTGATGACTCATAAACCTAAGACACCTTATTCTTTGACAATACTCTATGACTATGACCATCAACAATTTTTATTCAATTACCACATATTTCACACACATTTAGTCTACATTATAACATGTCATGAAGGAGTATATTTTGAAACATTTAACATGACATAGACTTCTTGACTTGAACAAAATGGAAATCAGAACCACCTTTATGAGGTAACACATACCTTTGTACACACCATCAACTACTAATCACTGACTCAGACCAAGGGAAGACTCTATAATTGAATGTCATGACTCAACAAAAAGACACCCTGAGATGATAACATGACCTTACACTCAATAAGTCATTATAAACTGACAACACACCATGATAAGACAATACAGACTTGAGAACACACATACACATTACAGAGACAAATACCAAAATGACCTAGACATACACAACTTGAACAACAAAATAGAACCACAAAACATGCTTAAATCTTAAGACAACATACCTTGACACCTTGGAGGAGATACATACATCAGACTAAACAACTCCCCCTCACTCCAATGCTTCATATGAACTAATATACCTCTAAGAATCCTAGTAGAGGCATATGAACACCATGAAGAATCTAAAAGAAATACTTGAATAGGTCCCAAGCCTTCTTAGACACCTGGAAATCACCTTCATTATTTTGTTTCTGATCTGAGCACTCAGAGTCATGCCTTGTTTAGTATCAACACTTTCTCTTGATGAGACACCATTGTCCCTCCTAGGATCCCAAATCCTTCCTTGATTGTTATCATGCATTATTGACCTTTGAAAGCTCCTTTCTTGCACCTTAAGACCTTGAAATATTTGATTTTTCCTTGAGAAACCATAGAAACACTCTCTATCAACATGACCAACCTCATTGCAGCTGAAACACACCACTAAATTCTTCCTTTTGTAGCCCTCAACTTGTCTAGGTGGATCATTCAAGCAAAATCTAGCAACATGACCTTTCTCATTGCAATTGTAACATACCACACTCTTAGCATTCTCACTCCTACTATCCCTCCATGGATGATCATCTCTAGTAGACCTTCTACACTCCTTTTCCCTATGACCAAATCCATTACATGTAAAACAATAACCATTAAAATATATTTCATACCTTGAGGCATTAGGTTGCCTAATAGGCTTAGTATTCTCATTTTCATTGATGAGAGTCTCCTTATTTCATTCCTTGATGTTTGGTTCACCTACTTCCTTACTTGAAATAATATCTTCTTGCTTCATTTCCTTTCCTTTGAGTCCTCTTTGAAACCCAAACCAGCTCTATCACCTGCTGACTTTCTGATTGCTAAGAAGATCATCAAGAGCCTTGGAAATTTTCTCAAATTTTTGAAAGGACATAGTTTTTCTTGATAATATCTAATAGTTTCATCCTTAGGAACTCTATATCTTCTTCAAAATTGGTGCATATGCTCTTTGTATCCTGTAAACTTGAGATAATAAATTTTACCTTTTATTCTAACAATTTTATTGATTCATTGAGCTTGTTTGTTTCAGACCTATGCTTTTATTCTAGAACATGAATCTTGTTTTCATATTCTTTGACCTGAAATTCCAACTTCATGTTCTTCTTTTTAGCATGCCTTAACTCTCTTTGAATGTACTCAAGATCATTTTTTAACATCCTCTTCATCCTCATCAAAGTGACTTCAGTAACCTGATATGAAATCACCTAAAAGAGAAGAACCATCACTAAAACACCTCATTGCATCATTGGCCATGAACAATACCGCATCACCAACATCTTCATGATTCAGATTCAGACTCAAAATCTGAACCATCACACTCACTACTTTCATCAAATAAGAAATCATCTTCCTTTGAATAAAAGTTTCTTTTTCCCTTCTTGTTGTAGTCAAATATCTTAAATTTCTTCTTACCTTTTTTGAACTTATGCTTCTTCTTAATATGATCATCCTCTTGATTTTCATATCCTTATTTTTCATTCATATGAGGACACTTAGCAAAAAATGACCTACTTCACCACAATTGAAACATTTGAATGGAATTTTACCTTTGTACTTACTAGATCCAACATTCAATCTTCTAGCAACCATAGTAAAAGAGTTTTTCATCATCAATTCTAGGTGCATTATCATCATCTTTAGTCTTCTTGTCCTTTTCATCTTTTAAACCTTGAAAGCTATCTCTTTCTTGGCTGGTTTGGAGTCAACCATCCTCATTTCATATGCAGTCAAAGTCCATGTAACTCATCCATTTTCAAAGTAGTCAAATCCTTGTCCTCTTCACTGGAAAACACTTTAGAATCAAACTTATATGTTAGAGATCTCAAAACCTTTTGAACAATTTCTTACTTCACATCTTCTCCTAGACCTTTCATGGTGTTGAAAACCTTTTCAACCCTAAGAAAGAAAGTTACAATGGACTCATCATCACTCATCTTGATACTCTCAAATTGATTTATGAAGGTTTTAAGTTTTTCAATTCTTACCTTAGAGTAACCTTCATATAGTACTTGAATATTTCTCCCACATATCTTTTTTTGATTTACAATGCATCACCTTTCCCATCTTATATTCTCCTAGACCATACATGATAGCATTCATAGCCTTTGAATTGTCATTACTTGCCTTCTTTTCTGCAACAGTAGTTGGTGTAGTGGTAGGAACAGTATAACCATCTTCCACAGCTTGCCAAATATCAAACCCTAGGGACATAATGTGAGTCTTCATCCTCAAACTCCAAAAATCATAATTCACACCATCAAACAAAGGTTCCTTGTTGGTAGAGAAACCACTCTGTTGACTCACCATTTTTGTGCTTCAAAGGATCTCTTTTCAAGTGATCAAACTTCTCCAAAAGGACCTGATCTGATACCAATTGTTGGAAGAACAATGGACTGAGAGGGGGGTGAATCATTCCTTACAAAATTAATTCAATTTCAGATTTCTTACTTAAACCATTAACCAATTAACCATCCATTAATGTGTGCACAACATCAAATAACATACATTCAAACTTTAACCATGAGTTAAGAGAAAAACACCATAACACAAGATATAAGTGGGAAAAAGTGGGAAACCTCAAGGGGAAGAAAACCCACTAAATTTTTTGATTATACTACTTAAATAAAAAGTATTTAGTGAATCACCAACTTCACAAGGAGAACCAACCCCTAATTTAGTAGAGTACCAACCCTACAAGGAGCACCAACCCCTAGTTTTGTGAAGCACCAACTCCACAAGGAGGATACAACCCCCTAAGATGATCAAGAACCCACTCAACCACCTTTTTATGAATATATATGATGTATTTTTTTTGCCACAACTAATGGAGAGATTCACTCGCTCACCTTGAAACCCTTATTCAAACCCTAGCTTCTCAAACTAGCTCTATCTTTCACTTTCTTCACTTATCTTTTCATCAAAACCTTGCACAAAATATTGAAAAAAATATCCAACCTATCATACACACTTTAAGATCTCAATACATTCCATGGTACCTGAAAAACACTCTCACATAGGTCACACTTTGTCCTCTTTCTCAACTAGTTCCAAATTGAATTCAAAACATGCACTTTTATACCCTTCCTCTTGATTCTCAAACACACACCAAGTCAGTTTACCTCCTTTGGTTATGACCAAATAAAAACTTAAAAACATCCAAAAATTGAATCATTAAAACATTCACATATGACCCATATAGTTTGTCATGCCCAAAACCATCTCATCTTGCACAAAACATGCTCAAAACCCCATCACTAGGATGAGAAAAATGCTCTAACAAAAAACCATTTTTATTAAAGCTCTAAAAAATCACCATACATGTGTAATATATCATGTAACCATCATCCATGGTTCACATTATCTTTTACCAATCAAATATTTCATAACATGGGCGAAAAGGCTCATATCCTTCACCAAACAGTTGTTTCCAGCACCTTGTCTTCACCTTTGGGCCTCAAGATACACACTCCAAATCAACTCAAATATGGATATGTAACCACTATATGGAATCCTCAAGACCTTTACATCACATCATATCAATGTTATACCTCATGAAACATCAATGTGTTCAAAACATAACTACTTTCATCTTCTCCAAATCATGCTACCCAGAAACCAGTTTTGTAAACTCAACCAGTTTTCACCCTTTATACCACTTTAAAGACCTAAAAATTCATTCAATAGGAACAAAATTCATCCCTATTCACTCTCAGGTGATATAAATCATCAAACTCATCCATCTCATGCTTCAATCAACTTCATTCTTTCAATTTGAGCAAGTCTGTCTTGGAAAATCAAAAACCTTCTTCTCACAAACTAACCTGGATGACCCATAAAATATCATCATCATGAGAAAAAAATTATACCACTGGAAAATCCT
Source organism: Taxus chinensis (assembly GCA_019776745.2). NCBI lineage: Eukaryota > Viridiplantae > Streptophyta > Pinopsida > Cupressales > Taxaceae > Taxus > Taxus chinensis. The sequence continues at coordinate 119,118,652 of CM034152.1, forward strand.
TCTTAATCCTCTTTCCATAACATATTGTAACTCCTTCCAACTCCAAGTGGAAGGCCTTCAACCAAGCCCATCTCTGCAAACTACCTGAAACTGCCCAAAAACTGCCCTTTGACTAGTCTTCACAAATAGGGCACACTTTTCCATTTTTAAGCATCACCATGACCTAAAACCACCATGTAAATCAATAAAAACTCACATATAAAAACAATTTCCATTTATTTTACAACTCCTTTGGACAACCTTGTCCCAAACTAAACTACTTCAGAAATAACCTTGTTTGAGTGGGGCCCACTCATTACCAAAAACTATACCAGACCTTTTTGGAAACCTGGAGGAGTCCTCTACATCATCCAATCATCATAATGCACTATAAATCAATTATGGACACTTAGGAAACATTATATCTCCTACCACTTTTGAGCTAGGGTTTCAAACACACAAAAAATTTGTTTACCTTCTTAACATTCGTTCATAAGACTGTGACGATGAAATAACCTCATTATTTTTGTGAAACTTTATAGAATCAATGTATAAACATAATTAAAATCAAAAAGGTCTCATGAAAATCACACAACTCAGGATGAGCATCTAAAGGCACAATTCGAGCTAGAAAACACCCTCTTCTTGGACCCTGTTTCACTCAAACTGACATATCTTGCAAATATCATCATGAATCCAATTTTTTTCTCACCTCATAGGACACCTCTTTTCATCATATCAAATCATCACCATGTCATCAAATATCTCTCCAACTTCTCATCCCATCTCATTTGCATGACTAGCCCTTAGGGTTTTGCATAGTCTAGGCTTAGGTCAACTGAAATAACATCATAACTCAGCATGAAACATCTCCAAAAGGTCCTAACATACCTGAAACACCATGTATGACATCCCTACATGATTCCATGAGCTCATATAGCTCTACATCTCATCCTCATGCCTCCTAACACCTAGACTTGGTCTAGATGAGCACCTGAAACTTGGTCTTCAACTTGTATCTGCACCTTGAAACTCATGTGAGTGCCTAAGAACTCCCAAAACATGCTCTCCATACTACCAACATGCTCCTCTATCCATCAAGAAGATCCAACCATCATGCTTCATAACCTAGGCTAGCTAGGTCACTTGATTAGGCTTGCTAGAACAAGCCATTCTCACTGAATCACCTCATGCCATCATATCAACCTATTAATATCCATGACATCATCATACTAAACATCCTTTGACTCCACTCTATCATCCTCTTTATCATTAATGGGATTTTACATCAATGACAACACATAGAACACAACATGCCAACAGAATGAGGATGTGAAAGTTGTAAGAAACAAAGAAAGGTTAGTATGTAAAATATATGCACAAATTTAAGGAATTGAATTTGAAGAGAAATTTTCCCATGTTTCTCTTTTACAGTTCATCAGAATTTTTATATCCTATACTTATTTCAAAATCTTTAAAGTATATCAAATGGATGTCAAATCAACATTCCTAAATGGAAATTTAGAAGAATTTTTTATTGAACATCCAGAAGGATTTATTTTATTAGAAGATAAGGACTATGTATGAAAACTAAAAAAATATCTTTATGGATTGAAACAATCCCCTAGAGCTTAGTATTCAATACTAGTTAGGTATCTACAACAACAATTTTTTAAGAAAGGTGGTGTTGATAGTAATCGTTACATCAAAATTGAAGGTGATAATCAATTAATTATTGTGTATGATGATGATATTGTTTTTGGAGGAAGTAGTAATAAGATGTGTCAAGATTTTTTTGATGACGTGCAAAAGGAATTTGAAATTTCCTTGCTTGGTGAATTAACTTTCTTTCTTAGTTTACAAAATTATCAATCGCATAAAGGTATATTTATTTCACAAGCTAAATATGTTAAAGAGATGTTGAAGAAGTTTAAAATATATTAATGCAAACCAGTCAGTACTCCCATGATTACAGGTTGGAAGCTGAGCAATAATGATGACTCTCTTGAAGAAAATCAGACTCTGTATAGATCTATGACTAGCAGTTTATTATATGTGATAACCTCAAGACCTGATGTAATGTAAGTAGTAAGCTTGTTGGAACGTTATCGAGTTGCTCCAAAAGAAACTCATGTTCAAGATATTAATATAATATTTAGATATCTTAAAGGTAAAGTGGAATATGGCTTATGGTATTCTAGAGATGAATATTTTTCTCTAAAAGCATACGCATATGCAGATTGGGAAAGCCGTGTTGATGACACAAAAAGTGCAAGTGGTGAAGTATTCTTTTTGGGACATAATTTGGTATCATGGTTAAGCAATAAGTAAGAATCTATCTCCTTATCTATAGTTGAGGTAGAGTACATTGCATATGTGTCATGTTACACACAATTTATATGGATGAAGCAAACATTGTAGGACATTAAGGTAGAATTTGAATTTCCAATTTTCATACTATATGATAACATTAGTGCAATAAACATATCAAAGAATCCATTTATGCATTCTAGAACTAAGCATATTCCCATCAAGTATTTTGAGAGATAAAGTTGGATAACATCAAGTTAAATTGGAATATATTGCCAAAAAAGAACATATTTGTGATATCTTTACTAATCCTCTTCTAAAATAATCTTTTGAATATCTTAGACAAAATTTGGGTGTGGTATCTTTCTCATCATGTCATTAAAAGGAAGCATGAACTCAAGGGAAGAAAATTCAAATCATCGGAAGCCGCATACTCATAGGGGAGAATTTAATATTTGTACTTCTTTTTCATTGATTTCAAAGGGGGAGAGTTGAAAGCAAGTGGGATAATTACTTGTAAATATAGTAAACTAAAAGCAATAGGAAGCAGTACAAAAATATATTTATGAAGAGGTGAGTTTGGTAGGAAGGGGGAGCAAGCTACATTCTCATGTTGTTCATATGTAAGAAGACAAGGTGGTTGGTTATATATGATGGTTTTTTTCCATCAATGAAAAAGGGGGATATTGTTGGAATAATTTTCATTTATGTAAAAGGAATTTATAATATATAGAAGATTGTTGGTGTCTATAAGGTCAAAGTGTGTTGTAGTATTTAACTGACATAGTAGAATGTTGAAATAATATTGTTTGGTGCTTCAAAGTCACATATTTTTTCTTCAAAGTTTGATCAGAAAGCTTTGGAGTCTAACCAGAAAGCTTCATAGTCTGACTGGAGTACTTCAAAGTAGGATCGAATTACTTTGGAATCTCATATTTTTCTTTGGAGTCTCTTTCTATTGCTTCATATTCTAACCAGAATACTTTAGAGTCTATCCAAAGTATATGTTTTGTCTTGGTCTAGGACTAGCAGTTTGGGCTGACTGTTGTAATGCATTTCTGAGTTTGCTAGATCAATTTTTATGATCATTCTTGGCTAACATTCCAAGGATTTTAAAACATATTTATGATATTTTTGTTGTTGGTTGTCTATCTCAATTTTAGCACTAAAATGTTCCATATATTCAATTTTCTGGCCAACCCGAGTTTATCGGTTCACTCTTGTATCTTGGCATTGATATTTTTATTGTAACTATGGCCTACCTTCATCTTGTTTGATGTCAATGATAAGAATGTGCACAGATATAAAAGGAGATGTAGAATCATTATTTTAATATTTCTTGTGAGGGGAAATATCAAATTATAGTGTTGTAGTTGTGGAGAAAAGGATTGTGAAAAGAATAAATATGTAAGGAAGTAAGTAGCATGTAAGAAGATATTCTTTTGTGTCTCAAAAAAAATTATGAAGTATGAAGTAATGGCGACATGCTAAAGAAGAGGAAGAGAAAACTCAAGAATATTTGAAAATGACAATTTGTTGAAAGAATAACAAATTAGATCACAAATAATTGGGAAGAGGTGGAGTTGCATTCTGAGTGGAAGTGCAATTTCAAGCAGAGTAAGCGGATGAAAGTGTAAACAAAATTGAAGAGAAAAGTATAAAGTGATATAATTTCATTAATTAAACCAACATCCATGTTAGAAAAAGCATATGATCTTTATGTATGAAGATAATGATAGAATTTCCATCATCATGTTGAAGTAGCAACCATAAAATGTGGATATGTGTATTATTGAGTTTGATGCCTCACAATTTGGGTATTGGTGTCTCTAATAGGTTGGTGCCTATAAATAAACTGATTTTGTATTCAACATTGGGGATTGGTGTCTCCAATAGGTTGGTGCCTACAAATTAGTTGATTTGGTGTTCAACGTTGTGGATTGGTGTCTCCAATACGTTGGTGCCTACAAATGTATATTAAGATATTTTGGGTTGGATTTGGACAATAGATCCAAGCAGCCTTTTCTATATGGTTTTCTCTCGAAAGGATTTCCACATAAATCTTGTGTTTTATGGTTGTGCAGTTGTTATATATTATGTAATTTATGATGTTATGTATTTTAATGTATAAATAAGTAAAATTGTATATAATATTGATTCACCCCCCATTAGTATTAGTGTGTGTTCTATAAGCTAGGAAAAATGCACTACTAACAAGGAAGTAAAATACCAATAATCATACCTCCTCCTTCGCATTCCATAGCAAACCTTATAATGGGCTAGGAAACTTGGATTGAGCCTTGATTGTGTGATATGTAGGTGCTTTTCTTCAAGAAGGAGCAAGACCTTCCTGCAACAGTGATCCTCTTACTTTGCACCAGATGGGGAAAATGATTATGAGGCTATTTGGGCATTAGGACGAGGCAGAAGGATGTTCTTTGCTCAAAGGATGCAAGAACTTAGATAGGGAATTCAAGCTTATTCTCTGTGTCCTTAGAGGGGAGGGGTAATGTTGTATTTATAGCCTGGGGGAGTGATTAACTTAGAGTAATTTAAGTAATCATGGTTTGAAAATGTGGGCAAGATTAAGTGAGTGGTTTGAAAATGTGGGCAAGATTAGGTAAGTGGTTTGAAAATGGGGGCAAGATTAGATGAGTGGGGGCCACGAAGAATGGGTGAGGATTTGAATTATATCTTTAATTCATAAGTGGAGGATTTTAGGTGAGTGGGGACCACGAAGAATGGGTGAGGATTCGAATTTGAATTTTTAATTCAATAGTAGAAAAACATGGAGAATAATGACATGTGGTGAGGATTGGATTATTTTTTGGATTTTGAAATGGATAATTAATCAAATTATATTTGATTAATTCGAAGTGTATTTTTGTGGGAAATGAGGAAGGGGAATTAATTGATTTAGGACATATGTGAAATTAGGGTATCTACATGTTCAACAATTCCAATTTTAACTAGTTGATTAGATGAGTTTTTGGGTCGTGAAAATCATGGGCAAAAAAACCTATTTCCACATAATTATTCATATCCCTCTCCTTTAGGTTATCAAGAAACATCCTTGGTGGAAGCCAACAAAATGTAATGATAGGATGGATAGACTAAAAAAAGCATGTGCCATTTGTAGACTCAATCCCAGTAGAAAAATGAACTCAACACAATATACTTTCTATTTAGTTAAAATAATTAACATCTGTGATTAATTCCCACTAATGGGGTTGTTCTAATCTCTCAATAATCTCTCTTTACTCCAAGGGTAGTGTCTATATATACTAAAAGGATCCTCTTGACTCTAGCTTGAGCTTGGCGCTCAATGCTCCACTTCCTCCCAATTAATTAATAGCCTCAAGTAACCTTCGGCAAGCCTTGTGTAGACACCCTAAAATACCACATTACACATTCTAAACCTCCAAAATCACCTTGTAATTACTTCACAGTACATTATGACCATTTTCAACCATTTTTGACCAATTTTGATATATTTTACGACCTTTTATGACATTCTACAACATCGTTATGCAAATCCCCTAATCATTAGTATCACTTACACACGCTCTCGAATTATTAAATATTCATACTATAACCTTGCTACGTTCATATCCCATTCCTATGATTAATGAATTAATCCTATCACTTTTATTATTCATCCCCTATCCCATTAGTTAATCTCATTAGCTAATTTAAATATCATAATAATTAAATAAATTAATGGTAAAATCATTAAATATATGCAAGAGGAAAAAATTATATTAAATCAAATCATGCATCTGACTTAGCTAAACATATCTCTCATAAAGCATGACATTATAAAAATAAATTAAATCAATTCAAAAGATAAATGTCATGTCACTTTTTTTAGTGAATAAAACAAAAAACATGATTTAATATTTCAATGCAAAAAGATAAAAATATACAAAAACATGTGCCACCTTTACCAAGATAAAAAAATGACTCATCCATGCAAGCTCAAATCAATGGTTCAACTCCTCAAATAGATTGGAAACTCAATTAAACAATTCAACCTTGCTACAGTTAACTTCAGATCAAACATGGTAATTATACAAATCAAGGACTCATCCTTCATCTATAGATAATCTATTATTCTTCTTCAATTATCATATTTGGAAGCTTTGATATTTTCATTATCATTATGTTGGATTATCATTCAATCTCACACATCATTATGTTGTCCAAATGATCATGATTATACTATTAAATCAATTAAATCATTCATTCGATCGCTTTACTCGTAGCTAAAATCTACTTCCATTTGGAACACCTTTGGAGAATCCAAAAACAAATTTGATCAAGAGATTCAATGGGCTTGGTGCTTCATTCTAAGATTCAATGATCTCATCCAAGGTTATAAGCAAATACAAATAAAGAATTGGTTTTCTTTTATTTGTATTGGTTCTTTTCTTATGTAGTTTTTCTTTAAATACACGTTGAATGTGGTATTTTATCTACTTGTTATATGTACTTGTTCCTACTATTTCCACATTTTGAAATTCCTTCTAAAACCTTCCCACTCAAACTATTCATTAATGACATCCAACCACCTAGATCTGGTAGTTGAGAAGATCTTCTAGAATAGTTGTTTCATCTACTTAATCAGTGGATTGTTCCCTTTGCTTGCCATGTATGTTATATGGCAATCTCCACCTACCAATTTTGTTATTTGTCTCTATTCTTTAGTTCCTTCCTTCCTTAACTATTACGCATTGTCCACCTGTGAAGATTCATGTGATTCCCCATTTTTTCCACTATGCAATATTTATGCATCACCTTCGTGCTTCCACAAAACTCATATAAACTTATACTTTTGACAAAAAATATGCATGTCCTATTCTTGAAATTATTTCACACACCAATTTCTACCACACACTTCGCAATACATAACACTGTGTAAAATTTCCACACATGTTCACACAATCACACACACATTCTATAGTTTCTCCTTTTACTTTTCTATCCCTTATAAACCTTGTGTGCAATCCAACACAGAGCCAAAATCCCAAAATGCAATCAGTATCTGAATTCCATGTGATGGTCCTACATCAAACACCCTGGGTTAAACAAAATTGAGCCCTATCTCATGAATTAAATTCTTCCAGAGTATAACCTAGATGACCAAGATCCTTCAAACTAATCCATGCAACATATTCCTTTGTGTGATTCCTCCACTTCACTAAGTATTCATTGTATTCCTTTCCATGCATATTCTTTGCTACCCTTAATTCCAATATGGCCTCAATTTATTTTGTTTCCTTCTCTGGTATTTTTCCTTTCCAAACTAACGTAGTCTCCAACCTGATGCAAGAGCATCAACTTGGAAAAATAAGGGTAAGATAATTTTGGTTTTTTCCATCTTAGGTGAGAGTTCATAGATGTTTGGAAGTTTGGATAGGTGCCTAGGTGCTCAAGAATTTTAACTTCTTTAAGTTTCTCATTTTTCCCGCCCAAAGTGAGAATTTGAATTTTCAAACTTGTTTTGGGAAATTTTTGGCTTGTTAAGTGAATGTTAGAGGTATATATGGTTAGGATGGGTAAATTATGGGTCTTTTCATGCTTTAAAGTGACTCTTAAGGGTGTAATTAGGTTAAATGTTCTAAAAATGTGAAAAGGATCTAAAAAAGTGAAAAGGATACAGGTTTCCTATGTTTTGCATATCATAAAAGTATCCAAAAACAATTACATTCAAGGAGAATATGAGAAAAAGGGAAGGAGATATTGTATAAGGAGTTAGTTCCATGTACTTTTCAAGAAGGAAATATTGTGTGCATGAGGATTTTTATGGATAAATCAAGTGAAATCAAGAAAATAACTATGTTCTTGTAAGCAAGATTGTCTTGTGAATGTTTCCTTCACAAGAATCATATTGAATGCTCATTTTTCTTAGAGAAATGTATGTAACTTCTTTGTTTAAAAATTTTATGGAGGTTGTATGAACATTATTTCAATGATTTTATGAGATATTTGAGGTGTAAGGAACCATGTTCCTTCTACACTACTCTTAAGAACACAATAACCTTGTTTCTTTCACCCATACAAGTCTATTTTAGTGACGTTTTTGAAAAAAAATGGATTTTTATTATACATTGATTGATCATGTACTTTGAAGAGTTTATAATAGACCTATATGTCCATTTCTAGGGTTTAAATCTAAGTATATGTGGTTTTATAATATTTTTCTCCTTCTCGGGCTATAACAGAAACCCTAATTAAGGTTTAAGGTAAAATAGGATTTAAGGGCTTTAAACTTCGTTTCAAGACTTGAAACTTGGAGGATATCACTTTATCACTCCCCTCTAATATATTCTTGAGGTTATATTGTTAGGTTTTTCTACAACGAAGCATAGTCCTTGAAATTCCATGATTCAAGCTTGTTACGGCTTAAGGAGGGCTAATTGTAAAATTTGAAATAGTGAATTCGAGGGTTAAAACTATGAGGTATAACCTAAAATTTATAAGAATATAGAAGGGAAAAAAGGGTATTTGGAATGGTTTTTTTTTCTATATCTCTTTGTTAATTCTTCTGTACAGCAGTACTTGTTGATTTGGAGGGCTACAAGCCTAGAGATAGTTTTTAACAAAAGAGGGGTATAAGATCTAATTTCTACAAGTTTCCTCTAGTTGTTGTCATTATTATTTTTATTAGAGCAGGTTGATACCAAGAAACAAGAATAAGAAGTGAGATAGGGGAGAAAAGTGAAAATGCCACCTAGAAGAGTAATCAGAAGAGGTGGTAGAGGTGGTATTCAAATTAGAGATGTCATACTGGAATATTTGAGAAACATGAGGGTTAGTTTTGATGCAAGGTTAAAAATATTGGAAGCTAATCAAATAAGATGAATCATGATAGGTGATGTGAGTGACAGGGAAGAAAAGCCACTAGCAGCTCCAGCACATGGAGAGATAGAAAAGCTTGAAGAGAGTAAAATTGATAGTTTTCTTAAATTGATCATAGGATAGGGATCAAAACAAAAGTTGGAAATTCCTACATATGCATGTAGCCTTAATATATAATAACTCATTGATTGGATAACTATTTTGGACAAGTAATTTGAGTATAAGAATGTTTCAGAGAAGCAAAAATTGAAGTTTGCTTGTACCAAATTGAAAGGACACTCAGTAATATGATGGAGATTCATACAGGATGAGAAAATCAAACAAGGGAAGAGAAGGATTAAATAATGGGACAAGATGGTAGCAAATCTTAAAGTTAAGTTCCTACCTAGTGATTATCAAACAAACCTATAAAAGAAGCTACAAAATCTGAAGCAAAAATAAATGAGTGTTAAGGACTACACAGAGGAGTTCTATAAATTAACAATAATATCAAGGCATGTGCAATAATATGTGGAGAAGATAGCTAGATATCTCAATGGGCTAAGATACAATATTTAGGATGAACTCGGCCTAGTAAGTCCTAAAACCATAGAATAATGTTATCAGTTAGCTCTAAAGGAAGAAAAAAAAATTGAATAGGAGGAAACTGCCTAATACTAGAGAATATATAGGTAAAGTATAGAAAACAAGCAGAGAACAACAACAAGAAGAAGAAAGCAATAAAAAAAAAACAAGAAATCAGTTCACAAGTGTAAGGTGCTACAAGAGGTGGCTACTCAAGAGGAAGAGGTCACTATGAAAGAGGAAGAGGAGAGTTTTAAGGTAGGTATTTCAAGTGTAAAAAAATTGTTGGTCATAGATCATATAAATGTCCAAAGAACTCTCAAGTGGTAGTACGGAAAGAGAAGAAAGAAATCAAATTGTACAAGATGATGAAGAAGATATTGTGGGATCATCATCACACATAGAGGAACCTGAAAAATGGGATTCACTGTTATTTAAAATATTCCTACTCAAACCATTAAAGTAAAAGGAACCAGCCCAAAGGAAAACATTATTCAGGTAAGTTTTGTAAAGTTGTTATAGATGGAGGAAGTACAGATAATACAGTTTCCTTAGATATGGTTGAGAAACTAGGTCTTAAGAGGGTTAAACATCCATCACCTTACAAAGTGGCATGGATTTAGAAAGGTTATCATGTTCTTTTGACAAATAAGAGTATTGTTGAGTTTCAAATATGAGGATATAATGATGAATTAATTTGCGATATCATGCATATGGATGTGTTTCATGTGCTCTTAGATAGGCCTTGGCAATATGACAGGAATACTATACAAAATGGAAGGGATAATACTTACAGCTTGGAGAAGGATGGAAAAATTCATACACTAATGTCTCTGAGGGATAAGAAAGAGAAGGAAGTTAACCCAAGTTTCTTGATGATAGGTGAAAAATATTTGTTACAACAGGTACAAGAGGATGAAAAGGAGAAGTATGCATTGGATGTTAAAAAGGTAAACATTTCAGTCCCTAAACAAAAAAAAAATCCTTATATTCATTCTTATTTGGGTGAATTCCTCAAAATTGTGGAGAAAGACTCGCCTAGTGAGTGGGAGAAGCAAAAGGAGAATGAGAGAGTTAAAGTTGAGATGAGTGTTATCACTTCAACCTTGGAACATGATGAAGGAAAAATATAAAAAGGTCAGTTTCAAATAGATAAAATTAATGTCCTCTTATAGGATTTGTTGGAAGTAATTGATCAAGAAGAAGTGAGAGAATTTACAACTATGAGGATAATACCTTATTTAGCAAGAAGTGATGTAGATTGTAGCAAATTTTCACAATAAGGTATAGGTATTGACCCAAGACAAGTTAACAAGGTTATGAGAATAAGAAAGCAAGAACTACAAGTAAAGAAAGGGGAGGTTGATTATGGATAGTTTGTAGTCTATTCAGGTAAGGATAGTGATGAGAATACCAAGGAAATGTGTTATACAAATAAAGAGAACATATAGTACTTTAAAGAAGGATATGTAATCGTTATTGTTGGGAATTCAGGACTGTGGAATAGTGTTATGATTTAATAACAAAAAAATTAGGCACACAAGATCTAAACAATTCCCCAAAATCTACAACAGTGGAAGTATAAACTAGAATAATCCAAATCAAAAAAATTACACACACATAACACAGCATGTATCGTAGTTCACCCAATGTGGGCTACATCCACCAAATATAAAGATCTCATATATATAATATAACAAGAGTACAAACCAACTCTTCAATACAAGAGTACAATGCATCTCTCTAAGAGTATCTCCTCTCCTCCAGATATCTAAATGAATCTACATGAGTACACTACAATTGTGCCTCCAAACCACCACCAGTAGATCTTACATAACTAGGAACTACTGCAGCTTTGAACTACTACCAAGTTCTCTATGGATCTGTGACAAGACCTCTCACATGGGTCTATCATATGTGCAACTATAACTGTGCACCAAGAACTAAGTCTATCTCTCCATCATTGCATCAACCTGTGTAAACATGAATACAACCTCCTCTACAGTATCTAGATCTACATGGATCATCAATACAACATGATCTCATGGATTTATGAATACAATATCTCATAACAACTTGTGGATCTAACAATATAAGACTAGATCTACATGGATCAAGAATACATCATGATCTCATGGATCTACAATACAACATCTCACCAATAAGTGGATCTACAAGAAGAAACTATATGTACTTTACATACTATGCAAGTCATTACAATGATACAATAACTATACAAAGGAAATATAGTAGAAGATGTTTCCCTCTTCTCACCATTCAGATGTACCTGCCATAGTTGTACCTAATATTTCCTTCTCTCCAGCTTCTCTGCATGGAAGCTTTGTCTTCATGTAACCTGTTCTTTCTTTCTCTTCTTCTTCTTCATTCTCTCAATCTAGGATAAGCAAGGATCTAACTCAATCCTTGTCAAATTAACCTTCTAACCCTACCTTTCATGCTTATATAGGCATATACAAAATTAGGGAACTTAGCCATCCAATAACAATCAATAGATATTCTTTAATAATAAATGTAGATCTAATTCATGTGAGTTAAATAAAAAACTCTCACACAGGTAACTAATGTCGGTTATCCATAACCGATGATAATTCCTACTTTCCTGACCAATGCCAGTCATAGGTGACCAATGTTAGTCCCTTCATAACCGATGTTGGTTATTGTATGACCGATGTCGGTCACTGTGTAACCCAGCCACTTGTAATGCATGCTCCAGTGAAGCTATTTAGCTCCACAACCTAACAATCTCCCACTTGAAGATAAATTGTTGAAACTTTGTACATGTACCTGTACATCACCATCCTTTACACACCATGAAGATTGTATATTCTTTCCTTCAACAATTCTCTCAAAAAATAAAACCAAGAAGATCAAACCATCTTCTCAAACAAAGAAGATAAAATCATGACTTACCAAACCTACATGAAGATAATACTGATCTGTGACACCAAGCCTCAAGCTCCTACTGAATTGTAATACCATACCAATTGTTGGTATTAGGAAATCAAGCCAACCTAGCTCCTCATACAATAACCCATCATGACTAACACACCTACAAGATCTCCCACTAAATTCAAAGTATTGAGTCTCAATCGCATCCATAGCCACACCTGCAAACCAACCATGTTCTCCAACCATCTATCTGTGTGTCCATGCAACCACCAATGTAATTGTCCAAAGATAATTCAATACTAGAATATGCAAAAGAAAAATAAGATCCCAGGTAAAAACAGCCCTAAACGAGTTCTACATGAAACAGTGGGTGATCAATCCACGAACACCTACATAACTCAAATAAATCCAAACACTACAATCTACAAATTCAACCCTACATAAAAAAATAGGATGTCCAAGACAATCATCTATAGATAACATCTCCCATGGAGTAACATAGTAATCAAGAGGAAATGTAAACATCCCCTAAACATGCTCAAGGCATCCATGTGCAAATCAAACATATGCATCATCATAGACTCACAAAACTGAATCTAAACACATGTACAAACTCGCCATGTAAATCCATCCATATCTCCATGCTCTCCAAAAGCTCCAAGTCTACCATTGACTAACTCTAAAGCTGAATATGAATCATGTTCTCATCAATGTCAATAAAAAAACATCCATGCTAAACCATGCCACTAATACCAAGTGCAAATACTAGCATACATGTCATCAACATACTACACAAACCATCCAAGATGAAAGAAAAACAAGGGCACTAACCAAAAGATAAATAAACATTGTTGTCAAACCTCTAGCCTAACCGACCATGTCTGCCCAACTGACACTAGTCAACTCCTGACCAACCACTTATTAGTGATTCCTTGCACATTGGACAACTATAATAGTCATATTTCTCCTTTTTCGACCATAGGAAAATTATACATGACAACCTACTTGAATTTTGCTAGCAACCCATGGATGAGGATATAACCATCAGACTGCAAACACATTAGGGATCATCGAAAGCACCAGCAACTTTGTACTATGATTTAGTGATCCTTAGTTTACCATTTGCAATAAATTCTTAAACATACCTAGAAGGGTAAATGATGACTGTCCTCCCAAAAAAATTGTACATCATGCCATATATAAGATGTATAAAGCATTCTACCTCAAGTCTCAGCGTATGTGATTTAGATGTGGAACCTACAATGTCAATAACTAGGGATGTACTCCTTCTTAACTAAAATCCCCTGCACTGCTTCTAATCACAAATCTCAAAAGTTTTATATGTTTAACTGACATTTGAAATAAGGATAGATGAAAGTAAATATAAATTAAGTCCCTTCTGATGGAATTGGGAAGGTAGTTGTTGTATATCACATAAGTTTGGAAAAAAAGTAAACACAAGTGCATAGACATTCCATTCATCCTTTATACTCAACATCTAGTTGGTATACCTACTCAGGTCCATCGTCTAAGGAAAAGACTTTTCATTGAGGATCCACATAAATAGACTAGGGAGTAACTCTTAAATCCTTTCAAGATTCAAGAGATTTAGTCCTTGATTATAAAGGAGTTAAGCTGACCAAGCCTCATCCATGGTCTACATTTTATTCATGTGCACTACAACTCCAAAGATTGTTATGGATTGGTTATATAGATTAGGTGGCTATAAGAATATGCAGATTATAATCCCTCAGATGAATTTGGACAGATAGTAGAAACTAATATGCATAAAATATTACAGATCTCAAATAAAAGTGCAGAATAAAATAACACAACACAAAGAGACAGTATTTAACGTGGTTCACCCAATTTGGGCTACATCCACAAATAATCACTTACTTAGAATTTATTACAAGCCACTGCTATCTCAATACAATACCTAGATCTATTTGGAGCTATGCTCAACAAACTCTATAGAATTCACACCCGAATTCAAAACACATCTATAATGTTACATTATCCCTACCATATGCATAAAACCATATAAGTAGACAACTGCTTAAGTAGTTTTACAAAACATTGGTATTAAAACCATGGACCAAAACCGTCCCATAAACCTATGGGTCAAAAATCCCACCCATATGAGAAAAGCACGTTTCCTGATATATTGGGCATGTTTTAAGGCCATAAAAAAATTGGAGGTTGCGCCCCCAAACCCCAGCGAGACAACTATGGAAAGTGTACAATACTCTTAGTGTACAGTCTTCAACACTTTCTCACATGAAAATAGGCTCCACAACCTAACAATCTCCCACTTGGAGACTAGTTTTCCTCTGAGCAAGCTTCTCAACCCTTCACTAGTTTCCGTGAAGACCAACCAAAGTTGAACACAGCTTCAATTTTTCCCTTGTGACCGCCTTGGTCATCATGTTCTGCAGGATTCTAACCGGTATGAATCTTCTCTAGCTTCAACTTATCTTCCTCTAAAGTTGTCCTGATGAAATGGTACCTTAACTGTATATGCTTCATCCTAGAGTAGAAAGCAGAGTTCTTAGCTAGGTGTATAGCACTCTGAATATCACTATGTAGCTTTCCTTCCTCCTGCTTATGCCCCAACTCCTCAAGCAATTGTTGTAACCAAATCATTTATTTGCTTGCCTCTATGGCAGCAACATACTCAGCCTCTGTGGTTGACAAATCCACCAACTTCTATAGTCATGAAATCCAACTCATTATTGTCCCACCTATAGTGTAAACATAACTTGTCATGCTCCTCATGTTGTCTACATCTCTAGCCATATCTAAATCTACATAACCACACAAAGGGGTGTCTGATCCATTTTAGCACAAAACTATCCTAATGGTCCCTCTCAAATATTGAAGGATCCACTTTACTGCCTTCCAGTGATCTCTACCTTGATCACTCATAAATCTACTCACCGCTCCCACTGCATGGGAAATATCAAGCCTGGTGCACACCATGGCATACATCAAACTGCCCACCGTTAATAAGTAAGGTACCGTAGACATCTGGTTTCTCTCCTGCTCTGTCTTGGGACACTTCTCCTTTGATAACTTAAAATGGCCTGCCAAAGGATTCCCAACCAGTTTAGCATCCTTCGTATTAAACCTCTCTAAGACTTTCTTAATGTACTCTTCCTGAGATAAAGTCAACTTCTATTCCTTCCTATCCTGAGATATCCTAATACCAAGGATTTGTTTTGGCTACCCCCAAATCCTTCATAGCAAAGGATTCACTTAGTTACTTCTTGAGTACTTTTATTTCCTGCATGTTTTTACCTGCAACCAACATGTCATCCACATACAGACACAGGATAATATAACTGCCATACTCAAATTTCTTTGTATACACGCAATGGTCATAATGACATCTAATATAACATTGCTCCATCATGAATCTATCAAATTTATTATACCATTGACATGGAGCTTGTTTCAAGCCATACAAGCTCTTCTTTAGTTTACACACCATATCCTCTTTACCTTTGACCTCATATCCTTCTGGCTGCTGCATATATAGATCCTCCTCCAAATCACCATGGAGAAATGTAGTCTTTACATCAAGCTGCTCTAAGTGCAAGTCTTATGCTGCAACTATTCCAATAAAAGTTCTAATAGAATTCATTTTTACTACAGGAGAAAAAATATCATCAAAATCTATACCTTTTTTCTATGTAAACCCCTTGACCACCAACCGGGCCTTGTATCTTTTCTTGCCTCCTTCTTCCTCTTTGACTATGAACACCCACTTGTTCTGTAATGCTCTTTTTCCTTTGAGTAGCTTCACCAAATCCCATGTCTTGTTCTTCATGAGAGTCTGATACTCCTCATCCATGGCTTACTCCCACTTCTTCCAGGTATCTACTTGCATTGCTTCATCAAAGCTCTCTGGCTCTCCACTATCATTGAGTAATAAATAATAAAGAGAAGGAGAAAAACATCCAGGTTCTCTTCTTACCCTAGAAGACCTCCTCAATATAGAAGTTTGGGGTTCCTATTGAGGAGGTTCCTAAACTAATTCATGTATCACTTTCTCATCTGGAAGATCCTCTACCGCTGCATATTCTTTCTTGGATTCTTTCCTATTTTCCTGCAACTACTGCTTATACATGAATTTCTCATTAAAGACCACATCCCTATATCGAATGATTTTCTTGTCCTTAATACTCCAACATTTATATCTAAATTTATCACCACCATAACCAATGAAAGTACATTTTTCTAATTTAACCTCTAGTTTGGTCCTATCATCCTTGTCTATATGGACAAACACCTCACATCCAAAGACTCTAAGAAATGAATAATCAACTTTCTTACCATACCAAGCCTCCTCAGGTATGCCTCCATCCAAGGCACTTGAAGGTCCTTTGTTTATCAAGTACACAGCTATGCTCACCACTTCTCCCCAAAAATAAAGAGGTCGCCCTGCATGTAACCTCATGATCCTAGCACGTTCCAGTTATTGTTCTGTTCATCCTTTCTGACACCTCATTCTACTGTGGAGTTCCTGGAACCATATTTTTCCTGCAGATTCCAGTCTTAGAACAATAATCATCAAATTCATTGGTGTAATACTCCCCTCTATTATCTGACCTGAGAAATTTTAGCTTAAGACCTGTTTCATTCACTACTAAGGCTTTCCATTTAACAAAAGTGTCAAATACATCAGATTTGTTTCTAATACAATAAACCAAAATTGTCCTTGTTGCATCATCAATAAAAGTAAGATAATAACTTAAACCCCCAAGAGATGATATATGAGTCGGCCCCCACACATCAGAATGCACCAGCTCTAACTTACTCTCTTTCTTTGTAGGTCCAACTTTGAGAAACCGTACTCGTTTCTATTTCCCATATATGCAGTTCTCACAGAACTCCAAACATGTTTCTGTATATCTAGGAAAATCCTTCTTTATGATCTCCATGCCCTTGTGGCTTATATGACCGAGCCTATAGTGCCACAATGTTGTATCTACTTCTGAAGCCACAAGACTACAAACATTAGTGTTATAAGTGGTTAAATACAAGGTTCTGACCTTCTTACCTCTTGCCACCACAAGATCACCCTTGATAACCTTCCAAGATTTCGTTGTAAATATCATAGTACAACCATCACTTCCCAACTGCCCTGCCGATATCAAATTACATCTTAATGTAGGCACATGTCTGACATCCTTCAATAGCCAAGTATTCCCATTAGGCATCTTAACCTAAACAGAACCTTTTCCAACTATGTTGCAAGGCTCATCATCACCAAGAAAAACATGCCCAAAATCTCCTTGAACATAATGAACAAAATAATGCCTATGTGGAGTAGCATGAAAAGAAACACTCGAATCTAAAACCTAAGATTAAGTAATATCATGCAAAGAAAGAATCAAAGCATCCTTACATACATTACCTGGTGCCACGTTTTCCTCCTTGTTTTCTTCCTTTGTTTCTTCTTGTCCCGAAGCTCCCAATAATCCTTCTTTGCATGCCCAAACTTTCCATAGTGCCAGCATAATATCTTGCTTTTGGATTTTGACCTTGCACGATCTTTTGATTTTCCATGACTTCCTTTATTCTTTTGTCTCCCTCTAGTTTTCACTGTCAAAGCATTCCATGGAGTAGAATATTCCCTAGAGATTTTTTTTCACATTTCCTCGCTTAGAATCACCCCTACAACATCCTCAAACTTCAACTTTGAGTTATCTGGAACCGAGTTTCTTACCGCCATTACCAGGCTATTCCGACTCTCAGGTAAAGAGCACAGAACTAATAAAGCTCTAACTTCTTCAAATTCTATTATAACCAAAGCTAGCATATTTACAACCGTATTAAAATCATTTAAATGATCTGCTACTGAACCATTCTTAGACATCTTCATATTAAACATCTTTTTCATTAAAAATATCTTATTTGAGGCAGAGGGTTTTTCATATAACTTCCCTAATGCATCCATTAGTTCTTTTATAGTATTTTCCTTTGAAATATTAAATAATACCAAAGATGCAAGACACAACCGGATTGTCCAAAGTGCCTTCCTATCTAGAAAATCCCATTTCGCATCCGTCATGCTCAAGATTTTGTTCACCTTCTCAGACGTTGAAATATAAAGATCCTTCTGATAAAGGTAAGCTTCCATTTACATCTTCCAAAGACTTAAATTCTGCCTGTTGAATTTATCAACCCTTGATCTTCCATCATCTGCCATATCTCCCACTAAAGATAAAACTTTCCCTATGATTCAACACTTCAGCAAACCAAACCAGGATCTAATACCAATTATTAGGAAATAAGGGATAAAATATGCAGAATAATCCCTCACAGAATTGCAATAGTAGAAACTAATATGCATAAAATATTACAGATCTCAAATAAAAGTGTAGAATAAAATAACACAACACAAAGAGATAGTATTTAATGTGGTTCACCCAATTTGGGCTATGTCCACTAAGAATCACTTACTCAAATTTTATTACAAGCCACCGCTCTCTCAATACAATACCCAGATCTGTTATGAGCTATGCTCAACAAACTCTACAGAATTCACACCTGAATTCAAAACACACCTGCAATGTTACATTATCCCTACCATATGCATAAAACCATATAAGTAGACAAATGCTTAAGCAGTTTTACAAAACCATGGGCCAAAACCATCCCATAAACCTATGGGTCAAAAATCCCGCCCATATGAGACAAGCACGTTTCTTGATATATCAAGCACATTTTAAGGCCAAAACAAATCAGGGGTTGTGCCCCCAAACCCCTGCTATTGGCCCTGAACCCTGGCGAGACAATTGTGGAAAGTGTACATTACTCTTAGTGTACAATCTTCAACACTTTCTCACATGAAAATAGGCTCCACAACCTAACAAACATAATATCAGTTACTCCAAATGAAAGAAATAAAACATGAATCATATAGAGATACCTGACTCAAAGTCTCATTGGACTAACCAAGCCAGCTCCATCCTCTTTCTGATCCAAACATTGAAGTGATCTACACTGTTTTTACTTATACACACTATACAAGAAACCTGGTCCTCCAAAATAGGACACTGAACCATCCATGCCCTCTTCTACTGTAAGAAACCCTGTGGAAACTCATTTTCATAGAGACCGACCATGGTTCGTTGACCAGTACCATTTACCCTCTATGACCGATGTCAATTCCCTGACCAACTTTGGTGCTGGTGGAATGAATATAGCACCACAAATTGGCATAGGTCACCAAACTAGCTGCTTACTCTGACCAAAGCCGATAGTTGTGTTGAGCCAATCATTTCAAGAAGCACCCAAATCTTGCATAAAAACTTAACAGCAATAATACGTGTAATAAAACTGCACCAAGATGAAATTCATCACCTTACTAGCACCAAGATACACAACCACATCTTCAACTAAATAACATGTTTCTCTAATGAAAACCCCATCTTCATTCTATGATATTATATTTTGTTTCTGTAATGAATCCCATGCATCTAATTGCACCAAAGGACGCATAATTGTTCCTCTATCTCATACTCAAATCCATAATCCCAAGCATGCATGTGTAACCAAAATAATACAAGCACTACAATACCAAGGTAACAAAACCATACCTCTATAAACTGGATCTGCAATCTAACAATCATGCATGTGCCTCCAAGAACCAGGGACACCTCAGCAAATAAGATACATTCACTGCATCTTATAAAAACTCTTCAGATATGTGATTTTCTGTTTAAAACCAATTTGCCCAGTAACTGACCACAGTCACCCTATAACTGACCACAGTCACCCTATAACCAACCACAGTTACCCTATAGCCGACCACGGTCACCCTGTCGACGCCGGTTGCCACCTAACCGATGTTGGTTATTGTATTCTCTATCAACCTCATATATCTAGCTTCGACTTGAGATTTAAATATCTTTTAAAATTTTCACATCATGCAAAACAAACCCTGCTCTCATACACCTATCAATAAACCACTAACAATATACTAAAGTAAAACCTTTCTTTGAAACAACATCACTCTAATACCAGTTGCTAGGAATTTGGGACTGCATAATAGTGTTATGATTTAATAACAAACAAGATCATGCACACAGGATCTAAACAATTCCCCAAAATCTACAGTGGTAGAAGTATAAAATAGAATAATCCAAATCAAACAAAGTACACACACATAACACAACATGTATTGTGGTTCACCCAATGTGGGCTACGTCCACCAAAGATAGAGATCTCATATATATAATATAACAAGGGTACAAACCAACTCTTTAATACAAGAGTACAATTCATCTCTCCAAGATTATCTCCTCTCCTCCAAATCTCCAAACAGATCTAAATGAGTACACTACAACCGTACCTCCAAACTACCACCACCAGCTTTCACATAACCCAGAACTATTATATCTTTGAACTGCTACCAAGTTCTTTGTGGATCTGCAAGAAGACATCTCGTATGGGTCTATCATATGTGCAACTATAATTGTGCACCAAGAAGTAAGTCTATCTCCACATCACTACATCAACCTATATGAATACAACCTCCTCTACAATATCTAGATCTACATGGATCATCAATACAACATGATCTCATGGATCTATGAATACAAGATCTCACAACAACCTATGGATCTAATAATATAAGACTAGATCTACATGGATCAAGAATACATCATGATCTCATGGATCTACAATACAAGATCTCACCAACAAGTGGATCTACAAGAAGAAACCTTACGTCCTTTGCATACTATGCAAGCCATTACAATGAGATAATAACTATACAAAGGAAATATAGTAGAAGATGTTACCCTCTTCTCACCATTCAGATGTATATGCCATAGTTGTACCTATTATTTCCTTCTATCCAGCTTCTCTCCATGGAATCTTTGTCTTTATGTAACATGTTTTTTCTTTCTCTTCTTCTTCTTCATTCTCTCAATCTAGGAGAATCGAGGATCTAACTCAATCCTTGTCCAATTAACCTTCTAACCCTATCTTTCATTTTTATATAGGCATATACAAACTTAGGGCACTTAGCCATGCAATTACAATCAATAGATTTTCTTTAATACTAAATTTAGATATAATTCCCATGAGTTAAATAAAACACTCTCGCACAGGTAACCAATGTCGGCTATCCATAACAGATGATAGTTCCTAATTTCTTGACCGATGTCGGTCATATGTGACCGATGTCAGTCCCTTCATAACCGATTTTGGTTATTGTATGACTGATGTCGGTCACTGTTTAACCCATTCAATTGTAATGCATGCTCCAGTGAATCTATTTAGCTCCAAAACCTAATATTTATGGTGTTTTTTGTTTGTGCAAGTACAACAAGGGAATATTTTGACATGAGAAAAGAGAAGATTAAAAATAAAATGAAAAGATGCATCCTTGAAGAAAATGCAAGAGTAAACTATAGACCATGGGATCCAAGAGGATATAGAACAATAAAATCCATATGAAATGAAGAAGAGGAGCAAAAGAAAAATATAAAGTAATCATTGATCAATTCAAGGACTAGTCATGCATACCCATAAGTAGGAGCTCATTATTTCTTTCAAGTAGGGGAGTTTTAAGATCATTAATTTGGACAAGTTAGGGTAAGAAAATTTTGGTTTTTTTAATCTTAGGTAGTGTTCATAAATGTTTACAAGTTTGGGTAGGTGTCTAGGTGCTCAAGAAGTTGAAATTTGTTCAGTTTCTCATTTTTCCCACACAAAGTGAGAATTTGAATTTTCAAACTTCTTTTGGGTAATTTTTGGCTTGTTAAGTGAATGTTATAGGTCTAGATGGTTAGGATAGGTAAACTAGGGGGATTTTCATGATTTAAAGTGACTCTTAAGGGCATAATTAGGTTAAATTATCAAAAATGTTAAAAGGATTCATTTTTCCTATGTTGTGCATGTCATAAAAGTATCCAAAAATAGTTATATTTGGGTAGAATATGAGAAAAATGGAAGGAGAGATCGAATAAGGAGTTACTTCCATGTACTTTTTAGGAAGGAACAATTATGTGCATGAGGATTTTGATGGAAAAATCAAGTGGAATCAAGAAAATAACTTTGTTCTTATAAGTAAGATTGTCTTGTGAATGTTTCCTTCACAAGAATCATATTGAATGCTCATTTTTCTTAGATAAATATGTGTATTTCTTTCTTTAAACATTTGATGGAGATTGTATGATCACTATTTCAATTATTTTATGATATATTTTAGGTGTAAGAAACCATGTTCCTTTTACCTTGCTCCTGAGAACACAAGAACCATGTTTCTTTCGTCTAGGCAGGTCTGGTTTAGTGAAGTTTTTGAAAATTATTGGATTTTTCTTATACACTAATTTCTCACGTACGTTGAAGAGTTTATAACAGATCTACATGTCAATTTATATGGTTTGAAGTTAAGTATATTTGGTTTTACAAGTTTTTGCACCTTTTTTGGGCTGTCACTAAAACCCTACTTAGGGTTTAAGGTAAAATAGGATTTGAGGGCTTTAAACTCTATTTCAAGACTTGAAAATTAGACTATATCACCTTATCACTCCCCTCTAATATATTTTTTAGGTTATATTGCTAGGTTTTGATCCAACGGGGCATCGTTCTTGATATTCCATGATTCATGTCTGTTAGGGATTAAGGAGGGCTAATTATAAAATGTGAAATAGTGAATTAGAGGGCTAAAACTGTGAGGTAAGACCTGAAATTTTGTAAGAAGATAAAAGGTAAAAAAGTGTATTTTGTAATAAGTTTTGGTTTTATGTATCTCTTTTTCAATTCTTCTATATAACAAGGCTTTTTTATTTGGAAGTACACAAGCCTAGAGATAGTTTTTGAAAAAAGAGGGGTATAAGATATAATTTCCACAAGTTTCCTCTAGTTTTTGTCATCACAACCCTTTCACATCTTCATTTACTCCATTATTGCACTCATTCCATTCCTTTTGCAGAGTATTATATCCTACATATGACTCATATAGGTTGGAAACATTGAATATCAATGAGATGCCTAATTATGATGGAAACTCTATCTTATAGGTATTTGGTCCCATTTTGTGCAACACTTTATATGGTCCAATATTCTTCAGCTTCATCTTGTTATAGGTTCCTTTAGGAAATATATCCTTTGAAAAATGTGCTAATGCTTGATCTCCAACTTCAAATTCCTTCACTCTATGCTTTGAATTTTTACACTCCTTATGGCCTTAGTGATTTTCTTCTAATTTCTCGTGCACTTTCTCATGCACCTTGCACATATACTCTGCATAATGTTCTACTTTTGCATTCATTTTTTCCACCATTTCATGCACTTTTTTTACTACTCTTGGGATTTTCCCATAGACACTTTACAAAAAAAATAATTTTACTTATATTGATTGATTTGGTATAGGAAAATTTAACTTGTGTCAATACCATATCCCACTTCTTGTGATTATATCCTACCAATTTGCGTGATAAATTTTCTAGAATTCTATTAACCACTTTCCTTTGTCCATCATTATTTGATGGTATGCTAAACTTAAAGTCATCCTTGTTCCCATTTTCTTGCACAAGGTCCTCTAAAAATGACCTAGGAGCTTTGTATCCTTGTCTAACAATGGAAATATTTATAGTCACACTAACTCCTTGAAAAATAAATGTGTGATTCCTATTTCATCACTGATCTTCTTGCATGTAATAAAGTAAATCATCTTGGAAAACATGTCAACCACCATAAATATGGATTCATTCCCTCATTATTTTCTTATAAACCTCAACATGAAATCCATGTTGATGTCCTGTAATAGTTTCCTCAATACGAGAAATGGTTGATAAAACCTTGTATTCTTCTTGTGCCTCTTATCTAGTTTGTAAACTATGTACCTACAAACATATTTGCACACATTTGTTTTCATCCTCAACCAATAATAACATTCTTCCAATTGTGAAAAAATTATTTCACCCCTAAAGTGACCTCCTAAATGTCCACTATGCTTCAACCTGATTAAATTTTTGCACATTGATCCTCTCATTATACACAATTATGCTCCTCTAAATAACATGCCTTCTTGGATGAATAAATATAACCTTGGCATTCTATCTGTGTATGCTATTTTCGTGCATTTTTCCCATGCTTCTTTAAAATCTTCATATTATGAATGTAGTTTTCATGGCCTCAAATCCCATGACTTTATTACGTATTTCTGTCAACATGAGAACACTTCTACTTAGTGCAATTGTAACTCTATTGGAATTCCCACTTCTGTGTTTTAAGATAAAGGAATACATTTTTAGAAATTCCACCCATTTTATATGCACCTATTTCATCTTTACCTAACTATTGATAAACTACAACACTTGATGATATGTTTACAAGACAAACTCAATTGGCAACAAGTAATGTCTCCACTTCTTCGAATCTTTCTTGATTTTGTAGAATTATTGGTCATAGATCAAAAATCTTATTAAGTGGCCTCATTTAATTTTTTTCTAAAATAGGAAATAGGCTTCCCCTCTTGACTTAACATTGTGTCAATTTCCATGCCACTTGCATTGCAATCCACTTGGAATACCTTCTCAAAATTTTGCAATGCTAGCACTTATTACACTATAATCCTCTACTTCAATTCCTGGAATTTTTGTTTTGCTTCTTCCTTCCACACAAACTCTTTGCAATCCCACTTCATTGTATTGTTATCTCCACACATATTCCACTAAAGTTATTTAGGAAATTCCTATAGAATATTTCCAACTCATGAAATATCTAAACCTCAATCATATTCCTTGGTAATGGTCACTCCAATATTATGTGTATCTTCTCTAATTCCATGTGCAACCTTCCATAGGATAATATAAAACCCAAATATACTTTATCTTTGTGCATAAATTTTCACTTCTTCACATTCAGTAGTATTTTTTCCTCTTGTAAGTGCTTAATTACCTTGTGCAGATGATTGAAGTGTTTCTCCCTTGTTTTGATAAACACTAGTATGTTTTCCAAGTGTATAATGATGAATTTCCCTCACAACATCTTCAGTACTTCTTGCATAAACCTCGTAAATGTGCACAATGAATTAGTTAGCATAAATGGAATAATTAAGAACTCATACAAGCCTTCATGCATCTTGAATGTTTTCTTCCATTCATATTCTTCTCTAATTTTTAACTAGTGATGGCCACTCTTTAGATTGAACTTCAAAAAATACAGTGCACCACTAAGGAAATACATCAAATCATCCATCCTTAGTAATGGAAACCTATACTTGATCATGATCTTGTTGATGGCTTAGGATTCAATACATGTGGCATTCTCCTCCTTTCATTGTTGTTAACGCTACAGGTACCATGCATGGTCTTAACCTTTCACATACTAGACCTCTCTCCAACAACTCCTACACTTCTCTGTGCACCTCCGAAGTCATCCTATATGGTTCCTTATTCAATAGAAATGATCGTGGTATCAGGTAAATTTTATGACTGATATTGTTTTCAATGAAAAGTATATCAACAGCAAATCAACCCTTTCACCTAACACAAAAGGTTAAGATGGAATCAGACCATTTTAATCATGATGATACTTAAGAATGGCTTAAGTGTGGGTAATTTAAATATAGGTTCATCATGGACCAACCTAAAATTTTGGGAAACTTTCTATCTCTTAACAGTAAAGGGGAAATACAAGACAAAAATTAAGAAATAAAAGAACACGTAAGAGAAGACACGACAAGACCACAAATTATTAAATTAGATATGATAGTGAAATCCGTAAAATATATTCAAAACTTTCCATTGTACTTCAAAGATAAATAACTTATTAATGAGATTGATTTCTTTGATAGTAAATTATTTTCAACCTTTAGTAGACAAAGTGAATCCTATTGATTAAACAACCTCTTGAGAAGGAGAAGAAAATGAGAAAATATAATTGATGATTTAATGATCTCACATTCGTAATTATTTTCCAAGTAATGTAATGATCTTAAAGACAAACAAAATATCAAATGAAAGAAACAAACATAAACACATTATACACATATATAACATATTTACACAATTTATAATACAAAAATCAAAATAGACATGTTGAAGAGAAACATATTTGTATTTATGAAAAGTACAATGATCACCAAAATAAATTTTAACAAGAGTTGTGATTCAAATCAAATCCAAGGTGGATGTCAATTTTGCATTTATCTTGAGATTGAAATGAAGATATCATTCAAGGCCTACTCTAGATATGAAAGGTAAAAATATACAATCAGCTTAGATGAGATACAAAATAATGAATTGGATAATCAGTAAAATAATATTGAAACTAGATATACATGTTGTATCATAAATTCATACTCAAATTTCAAAACAATGTTGTCATAAGACTTGTAAGATCACTTATCTCAGACAACCATATGCACAGAAATATTCCTTATGAAATAATCTTCACAAATTGTTATAATACCTTATTTCTCATCATCAAAACTATATCTTCCAAGTCCTTTTATAATATTTCCTTGTGTAAAATCAATTGTAACTGGTTTGGCTCCCAATAATAAAATTAAATAATAAAATATTACCCTCACTTTAAGTGAGACTTCATAATACTTTATTAAACTTAAGTGAAAGGACTCGGGTAAGAAATTTTTAATAAATATGACTTTTCAAAGTATGAGGTATGAGATAAAAAACAAGGGGCCCACATTAATATTAATGCATTAGATAAAATACAAAACACGTCCATAGAACATTCCAATCATTTAAAATAAATTCTCCATCATAATCTTAAAATAATCATCTAACCATGAAACCAAGGCTTCTATAATTATCTAACCACATATATATAATATTATAAATATAAAATCATCACATGTCATCAAATATAATCCAATACTGTTAATTACTGTGAATATTCAATTTAATCTATGTCCACCAAAAAACATCAAGATATATCATGATAAACTAGTCATCCTCGGTAAGATCAAGTAAAGGAGTCCTGACCTCTGTCATCATCTCTATATATTCATAAGGCTCAACTGGAAGTGTAGTGTGAGTAATGACCCATGTCTCCTCTTCTACTTCTAACTTCACCCTCTTCAAATCTCCAATCACCCTAGGTACTACAGAAGAGGACCTATCACACTTAGGTGGGTGTGAATCATGTGAATGTGAAGGCTTGGTTTGTCTAAGTAATAATGGTTGACTATCGAATGGTTGAATATTATGTGGGGGTAAATGTGATGGGGCATACTGAACTGAGCAATCGGAAGAAGATGGATTATGGTATGCTTGAGTACCATCAATATTTTGGTGAGGAGAATTATTGTGAACAATGTGGGAGGGTTGAACATGGGGATAAGACTCAATAACCTATAGAACTTCATACAAACATGGTTCATGGGCGTCAAAATACACAAAGACACGGCTAGGAAAAACTCTTATAAAGGGCCCCCTACCTCAAAGTGTACTAGTTCCCCTTTGGCCACCCCTAGGTGAACTTCTTTACCATTGTGATCGACCATGAAAACTACCATGACCCCATGAATGACGAGAACCTGATCCTCTAGAACTTTCTCAACCATCCCAACCTGACATTATGTAAATTGAGAAGAAATTAAAGATTACTAATAATTCTTTGATTGAAATAATCCCATAATTAATCAAATTTTATAAAACATAGTGAACTAATGACCTTGTTAAAATATGACATATGGAAATCGTCTTTATCTAACAACAACTACATATTTTTAAACCATTCCATTGTTGATTTTGCACTACAAATAAAACTTCCAAAATCCAAAGCTTCGTCTTATACTTCAATCAATATATCAAAAAATTACATTTTATCAATACAATTTCCTTCAACCTTTGTTTATCTTTATAACTTGCATCTTATCAATCAAAAATTATTCCCAAAAGAAAAAGCTTGTATTTTAATAAAAATAAATGTATTTTCACAAAATTGGACTTGACCTTCTCTTATGGGCATTGTATTTATGTCAAAATAATCAAACATAGTGCATATGTACAAAAAATAGTTTCATACAAAACCTGACATCATTGTCTTAGTTTTCTCTTATTCGCAATCATTGCAACTATATCATTCCTTCATTTTTTATGCCACATACTCACAACCATGATGCGGAGAATTAAATCAAATCAAATATGAATTGGAAAGTCTGCGAGTTTTCATTTCAACCCAAATGATAAATGCATGCAATATGACACGACCTTCCAGCACTACTTCAAAAGAAAACCATCACAAAATCATATCCAGCTCACCAAAACCAAATGAACAAATGGGTTAACATGTTTGTGCTCATTTTCACTTTATTTCAATAGCTAAAGATCAAACTAGATATAAAAGTGATTGCATGTGCTTTGAAAATCAAATAACTGCCTAGAAAATGCATCTTTATTCAATGAAAAAATCACCCACTTCACTTTTTATTAAGAATGGAAATATTTTGACATATGGGTAATGAAAAAAAAGGCCTAAATGTGATTAAAAATTTTAATGGCTTCACTTTCAACTTCACCCAGTGATATGAACTTACAACTTCAAAAACAATGCATGCATACAAAGAAATAAAACCAACCCAGATGGAGCAATTTCATGTTTTAATCAAAAAACCATACATGTAAACTTCCAACACATGGTCACTTGCAATGGGGAGCTCAAACGAATAACCAAATCCACCAATAACACCACGAAGCACCAAAACTAGACAAGTATCGAACTAGACTTCCTCGGTAAGGCACAAATCGCAAAAGAAAAAATGACCCAAAACTCCAAATTTTCCATAGTTCAATGCCATTAACTCGGAAAATGCAATGCACACATACTCCATTCAATTTGCCACTACGTGCTTACCATTATACAACTTCCACCTCACTTAAAAAAATACCAATTCATTTAAAATCAAATCATACACTATAGTTTGAATAAGGACCGCATAATATGGTGGCTACCTTAATGTATTTTTCTAAACAACAAAATGACATCTGATCAATGCTTAGCATCCATACAAGATAATACCAAACTTATCAAATATATGATTCCATATCATGAAAGTATCAAAACTTTAGGAAAAGAGGAGTATCAGATCATGTGATTCCATTTATGTCACCTTTAACAATCTTTATCAACATAATAGAAACCCAATCACGAGATTCGTCAAGATATGCAAAGCAGTATCCAATCAATAAGCTTGCACAAAACAATGATCATTTCGAAACTATCACATCTCTCTTATGTCTCCTTCAACAAATCACTTCCAAAATGGAAAGAATAAAAATACCATGATGTGAGCTTGGAAACCAAAAAGAATATCACAAAACTAAACTTAATTTCCATTTTTGAAATCATATTATCCAATTTGGCAAACAAGATGACATATATATCAATTCCGCTAATCAAAAGTCATCCAATAGAGTAAATAATGCCATGGAGCCACTTAGTGTTAAATAAAACAAATAATACATTAAAAATCAAGTGGGCCTCTCCTGACTTATCACAGATAAATGTAAATATAATGTATTTCAAAAAAGGGGGTATGTAAAATTTTATCAATAACACTAGCGACCATGTTGGCTAATTTATTGTGACAAGAAGTTAGACTGCATCAAAGATGATAAAACTTGGGCTCAAGAGTGCAACACAGGTTCATTGTTTCTTGATTCAATCTGTGCAGACCCTATTAATGACTTAAAGTAAAGGGATGAATGTCTGACTAATTTTGAATGAAGAAGGGATGTAAGGAGATTGGGAAGTGAGGGCTAGATAATTTTAAGTACAGATTCATACTTCACTGTTTTGAAAATCAAGTACAACTTTTTCACGTCAAATATATCAGCATAACATTATTTTATAAATCAATCTCAGACTAAAAGCTTCAAAGAATATTACCATCTAAATGGCTTGATAGGCATCTACATCCAATCCAAGATATTTACAATGGCGAAGCATATCAATTTTTTCAAAGATCATGATAGCTTATTAGAACACAAGGCAAAGCAAAACAAAAATGAAAGAATAATAACAAACTAAAACAAAGAAAGTCAAACAATATTTATAATATACAAGTCAAAGGATTCAATTTTAGTAATGTTTCAGATGTTGACCATTGACTGTAAAACATAGCCAATCGCCATCAATTTCCCTTAAGTGAAAAGCTTTATTTCCCAAAATTGAAGCAATCTAATAAGGAACTAACCAAAGGGAATCAAACTTGTGATGTTTTCCAACATTCTCCCTAGCTTTATCCCGACATAAAACAAGATCACCAACTTGGAAATTTTTCATAATGACATTTTTATCAAGAAACTTTTCAAATTTTCTTTACCTTTTTCAAGCTTTTGTAAAGTAGCGACTCGCATTTTGTCTAGAGCAATCAATTCATCTAATTTGAATGAATTAAATTTAAGTATTGTAGAGTAATTTATGTATAAATTATAAGGTATAGAATTGACACAAGCAAACTAATATTTAAAATATAAAACACTAAGCAAGATATGGAGAAAGAAGACTTAGCTTATTTGCGTGCAACCTGGGATTGATCTGGACTGGGGAAAGTGTTGAATAGGCTAGGAAGATTGTTGTAAATGCTCGGTATTAATTCTATAACTCACGAAAAAAGCTGAGCATGGGCACCCACACTGGGGCAAGGGTGCCTAAGCACTGAAGACTGCTACTAGGCGTCTGTGAGTGCGCAAATGGTAGGAATCTATTTTTTATTGTGTGGCAAGAGTGTCATAGCTACTTCTTATTAATCACTTGATAGTTTCTCTTTGATTGCTAAAGATACCTGTAACTTGTAAAACATAAGTTCGCTGCTCAATCCCACAAACCGCATCAAACCTAAAAATAAAAATGTAGAATGGGGAGTCAAACTGACCCCGGTGGTCGCCCCGAGAATGAACTTACAACCAAGCGATGCACGACATCTCAGAATCCATGTAGTTCTTGTTAGTGTGTGTATAAATTGTTCCCTAGGATGCCCTTGTGCAAGTTGTACTTGATAGAGGGTTGTAGCTAGAATGTAGCAATGTAGTCAAATGTGTGGATGGAATCAAATGAAATTTCCCTTCCTATGTTGTATATGTAGAATATAAATTCCGTTGTACCTTGAATGGATGCTAGATGGATCCTTTGTATTGCTTTAGGTGCCTTTGGATGCAAGCTTAGGTGATGATAGTAATGTTTAGTGCTTGGTCCCTCATTTTGAAGACATAACTGTGTATTTATATTAATTTCTTGTTTGAATTTCGTAATTAATAACTTGAAGGTCGACCCATAAGTGAAAAAGATTCCCAAAAGATAAAAGAGACCCAAAAGGAGTGAATAAGGTAAAAAATGGTCAAGGGCACCTAAAGGGGATAGGAGCATGTGGGCCTTGCTTTCTTGGCTGGGAACTAGTGTCCGAAGCCATAAAAGATAAACAAGTAAAGTACCGACTGGGTTTTAGGGTGTATAAGACAAAAGAGAAAGTAAGAATTAGAGAAAAATAGGCCAAATATAGTTGTCAACCACTAGTTTTCTTGCTTAGGATTCATGTAAATGCTAGTATTCTTTTATGACCTAGAAATGTACCCAAGTGTGTGATTTTGTGTGTACATCATCCAATCGTAATTGTAAACCATCCAAGTCATCTAAACCATAATTTAAAGCCATACGTGCAGAAGAAAATTGTAATTCAGTAGGCATAGTGGCTTCAAAACCATAAGCAAGTATGAAGGGTGAAATACCAGTACTTGTTTTGACAGTTATTTTTTCAGTCCATAATTTGTTGAAAATTTTTAAATGCCAATTTTTTTTGTTATCATTAACCAGATTTTTCATGATATTAATCAATTTTTATTCATAGATTTAGCTTTTCGATTACCTTGCATGTAATATTTAGAATAATGATTCGAGATTATGGAGTATTTGCTAAGAAAATATATGTATTCCTCATAAATAAATTACAGAACATTATCTAATATTATTTCTTAAGGTACTCCAAATCGTGAGAAAAATTATTTTCAAACAATTTAACAATTTCACTATCAACATAGCTCTTTAAAGTAATTGCTTCATCTCATTTAGTATAATAACATGTAGTTGTTAAGATATATCTATGGCCAGCTGAAGAAGGTGGATGAATATTAGAAAAAATTCAATTTCCCACTTAGAAAAAGGTTTCTCCAGAACGACAGGATTCAATGGCATGGCTGGTAAGCATTCACGACCAACAAACATTTGGCAAGGGATACATGACCTAACCCATTTGTATCCATCTTCAAATAGAGTAGGCCAATAATAGCCTACATGTAAAATTTTATGAGCAGTATTTTTAGTAGCATAATGGCCACCACAAACACCCTCATAACAACTCCTTAATACACACTCAATTTGGTCATGTGTCAAACATCTCAAAAGAATACCATCATGATTTTTGAATAACAGCAAGTTTTCTAAAATCACAAGTTTAAGGGCTTGAAAATGAAGTGCTCTTCATTTTCTTTTATCTAGATTCTCAGGACGTGATTGGTTTTTGAAATAATAAATGAGATCATGATACCAATCATCTTGGGACAACAAACAAGCCCACTCTTACATGTTGAAACCTATGTTAAATATGGATGATAACTCAACAATTGTCATAGTCTTGAAGTGAGGTACAACATGTAAGATATTATCTACTACTAGAATGACAACATTGACATTAGAACCAACATTTTCAGGTAGATGTTTAGTAATTTCATTACCTTTAATGGTTTTACAAGTCTCCAATTCTAAGTCAAATTAGTGGATTTTGAAAATCCACTTGGCTAACCTTCCGTCAATCCCAAGTTGTTTAAGAAAGTATGTTAATATATGGACATTAGAATGGACAATAATCTTATTCCCCGTCAGCAAATATTTGTATTTTCCCAAGACTGAGACCAATGTGAAAACAAAATTTTCAATTAAAGGATACCTAACTTCAACATCTTTAAGAGTCTGACTAAAATAAGCAATGGGTTTTTTATCATTTCCTTCGAAATGTTGAGTTATAGCAACATCCATAGATTTATCAGTTGCATTCATATATAGAACGGATGGATTAGATAAGTCGGTTTTGGCCAAAACAGGTGTAGAAGCAATAGCGTTCTTGACATCAGCAAAGGCAGAATCAACATGAGAATTCCACAAGAAATTGCGATTCTTTTTTAGTAAAATTTGCAATAGGGCGGCTTTATCAGAAAAATCATATATAAATTTACATACAAAATTAATATTTTCAAATAATGAATGTAAACCTAACTCATTTTTAGGAGGTTGTAATTCTTGGATTTCCTTCACTCTTTTTGGGTCAATGGAGATACCAGTTTTTGTAATAGTATGACCCAATAATTTTCCCTTAGTAACTCACAAAACATATTTATTTGGATTTAGAGAAATTCCAAAGTTACATAAGCAGACAAAAATTTCTCTCAAATTTTCTAAATGTTTCTTCCTTTTAAGAGAGTAAACAATCAAATCATAAAGATAAACTTGAATAATTACTCTAATTAAATCATCAAATGCAACATGCATTTCTCTTTGAAAAGTGGCACCCGCATTAATTAAACCAAAAGGCATACAATTATAGGCAAAGGTACCTTTTAGTATGGTAAAAGTGGTTTTGTGTTGGTCATCTAGACTCACAAAGATTTGATTATAACCTGAAAATCCATCTAAAAGTGACAGCATTTCAGAACCGAAAATGTGTTGTAAGATTTGATCAATGTTAGGAAAAGGGAAGTTATCTTTAGTACTTGCACCATTTAAATCTCTAAAATCAACACAAAAATGGATGTCCCCTTTTTTATTTCATACAGGTACTAGATTGGCAACCCATTCAAAATATCTTACAGGGTAAGTAACACCACCTTCCAGCATTTTCTCAAGCTCCTTATCGATGGTGTCCTCTGTTAGGCCCCTAAAATATTGACTAAGTACACAAAGGTGCATGAGCGCGCAGGAGCTAAGTTGAAGGGTGGGTGTGCAAGGAAGGGTTCTAGGAGAGTTTTCAAAGAACCCGTGTTATGCGCTGATAGAACAAGGTCTCGGGACTTATCCGTATTTGGTGTTTTGAGAAAAACATGAGAAAAGTGTGACCCGACTGCGCATATGGAGTGGATAAGGTGTGTTGGCTGGATATTTTGTTAATTCGAAATATGAGGTTCAACCACAGTACATGGGATTAAATCCCTCCTCAAAGATAGGTGAGGCTGCCCATTTATTACTAATCTAAAACACAATAGAAACAATGCGTACAATATTCACTCTAATCTAACCACTGGGGTTGGGATAGAATCCTGAAATCCATATCCACACTATGTGAAGATGTTGTTTTTATAAATGGACTAGTTCAGAAATTATTACAATGGAAGAAACACAATGGAGAGGAAATGAAAGGAACGTATTTTCTTTCGAGTAAACACAAAGCACGAAATAATCATACAATCTTTTAGATCATAAATATAATGTTTGAAATGATTAGGATCATCAAGATGCTAAATGAAGAATAGCTTAAGATTACGAACATAAGAACAATATCTTAAGAAAAACACATCTCACAACACAAAGTTTGCAAAAATAGTATCAGCTTCTATTCCTCAAATGATTAAAAGAAAACACAAAGTTTTTCTTCTTCACAATAGTTCTCAATATTCCAAAAAAACTCAACCCTTTGGAATGTATGCACATCCCTTATTTATAATAAAAATAGTTGAGAGAAAATAGGACAAACCCTATAAAACAGTTTGTTAACAAGAGTCCTATTTTGCTTGACTCTCACGCAGGAGACCAAGTCAAAATATGATTCCTATGTGACGAAACAGAAATAAAAAATACATGTCAATTTCAAGATTGAAATGACATGTTACATCAAGACTTAGTCTGAATCGTCATCTTTTTCTTCCTCTAACTGAGCCTGTTTGTTCCAAAATTCTTGGAACTTCCGGGTTATACCTTGCATCTCATTTTCGTCAGGCGCAGTGGAATGATCACTCAAGACTTCACATGTTTCGTGAGTGTCACTGGCACTACCGGGATGATTTCTCAATCTTTTGTTGAGTTTTCTCAAGGCCTCCAAAGAATGTTCAATCTTCACAAACCTATCAATGATTTCAATACCAAATCCGTGAGTTGGTTCATGCTGAATAGATTCTTGGATTTGTTTGAAAATATCATCAACTGGTAGGATGCCCGAGTTTCCACCTGACACTTTTGCACAAATTTTCAGAAGTTATTCTTCCAAGTCACTCTTGCCATCAATCAATTGATCTCTTGATTCTCTCAATTTGCCGCAAGCTTCGTTAAGAATATTTACCTTGAACCTGATGGCTTTGGTCAGCTGGAAATGCTTATCCGCATGTGGGATGACACCTTCTTCTACCAAGATGCATGATGGAATTTGCTTCAACACCTGGAGAGCTTCGAAATTCAAATCAAGGTGTCCAATTTCTTGGGAGAAATCATCATCCATCTTTTCCCCATCACTTTGTATGTTCCCTAAAGATTAATAGACTTCCACGGTGTCTTGAATCACTTCTTTCCCCTGTTGGAGCAACCTTTGGGTCCATTCATCGACCACTCTCCCTTTTTCATTAATCTTCTAAATAATATGCACGGATGAAAAATCGAATCCGACAGGGACAGAGGAAGATGGTATCGATTCAAGGGGTTTTTAGAGCTTAAGTAACACTTTAGTTAACTGCTCCACCTTTTCTTTAAGCTCATCTCGGTTGTCCTTTGTTTCCTTCAATTTCTGGCATAGCACGTTCATATCATCTCGTGTATCCTGTTGTGCTCCTTCTATTGTCACTTCACCTAGAGCCACCCTGGTTATCTGATAGTCAGAGGTCGTTATGTCCCCTTTGGTTTTGTCAGTTGCAGGAGTGGCGATCTCTACAAACTTATGCCCCAAAGCATCCACTAAAACCCTTGAAACTATTTTGGGTTTCTTGGTTGATTTAGCAGTAGGAGCCTTGAGTGAACTAAAATCAAAGGCCGGTATGGGTACAACCACCTTCCTTTTCCTCGGGGGTTTGCTCGAGTAAAAATTGAGGTGTGTCAGAGGGAGTTGACATTATTGTATAAGTTGGGATCATACTTTCAGGGGGAGAGGGATTCCACTAGTGGAGTGGGGATAGTTACCAATGTGGTAGCAGATTCAGTGAAAAGAGGCATAGGAGGGGGCATGTTGGTAGTTACTTTGGTCCCAGCAGCGAGGGGTGAGATTCCAGAGAAAATGTTGGCCATGACTGATGAAGTATATGGGGAAAGATGAGGTAGAAGTGGTTGTGAAGGAGGAAGCATAGATCCTGATGCCAAAGCTTGGGATGCAAGATATAAGGTCACTTCATTTGGGTAGTCAACAAATGGTCAAACTAGGGGCTAGCTTACTTCTCCTTCCAAAGAAATTTCTCCTATTTCTGGTGGTGTTGGTGATTCTGGCACATTCATCGTTTCAACTGGAGTAAAAATTGAAGAGGTTTCTTGTTCTCTTCTCTTCTTGACAAACTTGACCTTTATAGGTCCCTTAGAAGAGATTTTTTCCTTTCCCTTTTTGGAGGGCCCCGCCTCTACAGCAACCAACTTTGAAAAATTATCTTCTTTGAAACTCATTCCCCAAGAGGTGAGCCATGCTTTGGTGCATGCAAGAATCAGGTCCGATCTATCTGTAATGGAGGCTTTTTCACCGATAGACCAATCAATAGGTGGGAAAACATATTGATCTTCATTCAATCCATCATAGGAAGGATCCAGAACACTTTAATTATCACCAGTACCTTCCAATATATGTCAGCGAGCTCAAGTGTCTGAATCTCAGCAAGTGTCAACCTGCTATGATCTTTTCCTCGGACAGTAACCTCATCATGTAAATCAATCCAGATGTCTTCTATGCTTGGCACGTGCGGGTGCAGAGTTCCATATGCCTTAAGGACTCCTCAAAAATCAAACCCCTCTCGGGGCTTCATGTGCTTCTTCAACTTATCTTGAATCTCATGAACAACATTATTGGCTTTCACCACCGTTGAACAAGTATACCTTCCAATAGAAATTGGGAAAGATACAACGGCCTTGTGTTTACTCTGTTGGAACTTATGAAAATCCAATAATTACCTGACCAACTCCATCAAGATTAGTTTGTCCCCTGGATATCTGGGCTAAGGGAAAGAATCCCCTGGGTACATGACTACTCAAAGATATGTGAACTTCTTAAATTGCAAGAAGACACAACACGATTTTGAAACTTCATCCCATGCCTCATCAGAGACTCTCGTTTTCCTCAGTTCAGGGTTTAACCTGCAAATGTTCTCATAAAAGAAGGCATCGTTTACCCTTTTGAATTGGTCTTCAGACCATTTTCTTGTTAGCTGAGGAAAATAATGATAAACATGCTCTACTACCTTGTTCCTCTTAGTGTCCAATCCAGGATAGTTCCTCATGCCGACTGCTGCATAGGTGGCATACGAGGACATATAAAACTTTCCTGTAGACAGGACTGTTTTCATTTGAGAATCTATCTCGTTACTGATAAGAGTACCCCAATCAATTCCCTATTGATTCTTCTTAATAATGATCATGAACTGGTACATCCATCCTTGGAAAAAATTTGATTCTGGGAAACCAAAAACCCGACTTAACACATTAATGATACATTGATTTCCTAAATGAAATCACTTCTAGGAACAAGTCTTGGGAACCTGGAAACAGCCGGTTTTGCTTTGATTAGGAACTTCTTATTCACGTGTTTGATACAATCATCCTGATCATTGTCCCAAGATTTTTGGGCTGACTTGAGATCCACATCTCCATATTCCTCAAAATTAGGTAGCTTGAGAAGGTCATCGAAGTAACCTCCGTCTAACTTGATTACAACTTCTCCCGCCTGATTTTTCATAGAACGAGAAGCAGAGTCATAGTTCGAAGCATAGGCTAAGATGAACTCAGGGCACTGAGCGGACATAGGGAAACCTACTGCAAGAGGTAGACCACTGCCAACTATTGATTTCATCCATGGAGTCTCGGAGGAGCTCTTGACCCTATTCCAAAAATCCTCCATATCTATGTTTCTGAGCTCTGTATCCCGGATGTCGTAATTACAATCAATGTAGGAGGGAGACTCCACCTTCCTAAATTTGTACTTCATCCTCCCTAATTTTTCAGTCTTATCTTTTGATGAACCAAGGTCCGATATGAGAAATTTCAAAGGAGGAGAGTGTCGGAGATCAGAAGGTGTTGAACACTTTGGAAAACCCGACACACTGGGGATGTCGGAAAGATGGAAAAACCTGACACACTGGAGATGTCGGAAAGTTGGAAAAACCCGACACACTGGAGATGTCAGAAAGTTGGAAAAACCCGACACACTGGAGATTTCGGAAAGTTGGAAATGTCTGACACTTTAAACTTTCCGACACACTGCGGGTTTTGAACACTGCAAAGCACCCTGCAAAACCCAAAAAGAGGGAATTGGGAAATTGTTAGGTTGAAACATGCAAGTTCTTCTTCACTATTGATATCCCAAATATATTTTTAATTGCAATGACATTATAGGGAATAAAACAAAGTGAGCATTCCAAAGGGGGAACCCTAAAACACAAACCTGATTTAGAAAACAACCCCCAAAACAGAAAAGATAAAACCCCAACAACCCTGATAAGAAAAAGACAGAAACTTGGAAGAATTCTTTACATAATTATTCCACAAAAACCACAAACAAAGAATGAAGGAAAAATACCTTCAACTAGAACAAGAAATTATCAAAAATGAGAAATGTAATCAGGCACAGAGGCGAGTCAGGTTTCTGGGTTGAAGATGCATGCACGAAAATCCACGAGGTAAAAAGTACGTCTGGTAAAAATGACGTGGAAATCCAAATATTTATAAGAAATTTCACATTTAATACACTTCAGTTGACATGTGCCAACTACCTGACAACTCGGCATTAATGCCATGTCAGCATGCTTGGGATATCCGGAAACCCGACACAAATGGTTTCAGAGCAATTAGGGTTTCGGATTACGGGAAGCAAGCGACATGAAGCATCATGCTTGATGGTCTCGAAAACCCGAAACAAAGGAGTAAATCGGGCTTCGGGGATTAGAAAGCAAGCGACATGAAGCATGTTTTGACGAAGGCATGTTCCAATGCTCCAAAAACCCGCAAACCCGAAATACTTAGTTGATACAGGTTTCGGGTTTTGGGGAACAAACAACATGAATCATCCAAAACACATGTTGTCTTGCTATTGAGACCCGAAAACCCGATTATCTCTCTAAAAGCTCATTTATGGAAAACCAACTCAAAATTTTTTAGGATTATCTTATTTTGGCGTAAACTCAAAAATGAGATAACAAGGTGCCAGCCTAGCGACAAGTTGGCCTATAAAGGAATATGCCCTGCGATGGAGGATTCTAGAAGACCATCATGGTAAAGAGTGGAGATCTCAGGCCTAGAGGAGCATGCGCCCATGGAGGACCACATTCAAACACTTGGAGCCAAATTTGAGGCCACAAAAGGATGAGCTAGCACTTCGGAGTTCCTATAAATACAGGCACCCACAGAAGGAAAAGGTGTGTGTGGGTGTTGATAGAGTTGGTTAAGAATATAGAGAGTGGAGCTCTGTAGAAATGGCTGCAAGGATTTTGTTGGGTTAGGTAGATAAACTATAGGAGATGGATGTATCAGGGGCTTGGGGTTATAAAATTTCTTTTTGGGAGCTAAGGAATGTAGATCCAGTTATGATGTATGACTTCAATCTACCATATTGTGATGTTCTGTAATGAATCTAATGGATGTAATGAGGTTACCAACTTTTTTGAATATGATCATTAATAATTTTGGTCCATCCTTATATCTTCATAGTTCTGTTCCATGTATGTTTATAAGATGAATATGAATCCCTATGTATTTTCCTTTTTGTTTTGATTCAGTTCTTTAAGTCTATTAAAGTATCTATGTCTGTAATGACTGCAATCATCTAGAGCCATTCTAAGCTCCATGATGTTTGCATGTCTCATTCCCACTCACTTTCTTTAACATTTGGATTATAGATGATGTTTCCCCACTCAACTCACATAAAAGAGAGACTTGGCACCCGCGCGTGCCTTGGGTGAGTGCCCAACACCAACTGGGTGATAGGTCGATGTGCATGGGGTTCCCTTGTTCTTTGGTGGGTGTAAAAATGACTACATCTTGGTTCTATTTCCAGGACCTCTTTTCGAAGTTGTAGTGGGAAATAGCATACATCATGATCTATGCAATGAGTGATGACAAAGCGTTTAACTGTGGAAAGTGTTGAATCATGGTTTAAGAGAATGAAGGATGAATTTTCTCAGAGATTCGACACTGGACCTGAGTTTGATGCTCACAGATGGGTAGAAGAGAACCTCTACCATGAGTTATATGAGACTTTTTTCTATTGCTTCCTAGAAAATTTGTGTGAATGGCTCTCAACATATGCATCCAAATCAATCTAGTATTATAGATCACGCACGTGGACCCAAGAAGAATTCCAGAGGTTAAAAAATTTAGATCTGATGTGGACTTGTGTTGTGGATCATTGGTGGAAAGGAGTATTGGCTAGCTACACTCTAGAGTACGCTATTTCCATGTATTCTTGTCTGGAGGTTGTTGAGTTTGAGTTTTTGTGGGATCCAAGAGGATCATTTCTCTGTGTTATCCCATTGGAAATGAAGATCTTGATCGTAACCATGGGTTTAGAGGCATTTCTGATGGTCGGCTAAAACCTTCCTGAGCGTTAGGTGAGGAAGCTAAGGTGGAGGAAGATGGCAGACATTGCGACAGAGAAAGAAAGGGAGGAGAGACGACTCAAGTATAGTGAAGCGCGTGAAAGGGATATTTCTAGACAATGAGAGGTTGCAAGTGTGATGGACATATGGAGGCAGACGTTGCAGGAAGGATTTGAGGTTCACACGGAGGATGTGGAACCTAAGCAGTCTGTGCTACCCCATCTTGGAAAGCACGTAATAAATACCCCTTCATCTTTTGATGAGATTTTTTCACACGGAGAGAGAAGAGTCATTGGCATGCATCTAAACCCACCTAGTAACCAAACCCTAGCGCTTGGTTTTCCATATCAAGGAATGAGTATCACTAACCCTGTTGGTATCAGTGGAAGTGACAGATCTACACCCAGGAGATATAATTTTTCATTTCCCACTTCTATGGCTATGCATACTATTCCAGTATTTGAAGGAATTTTTTGACAAGGAGAAAATATACAAGGCTTGGGTAACACGTTGAGGAGTGGCGCGGGACACACATCTAGCAGTAGCACAATATCACAAATGGTTGGCGCATAATTTAGTGGGACGTTGATGACCCTAGGCATGACCGCTTCAGGCCCATTACTGGCTATTGGTGGATCTGGAGGTGGAACTAGTGGATCTGGAGGTGAAACTGGTGGATCTGGAGGCACATGACCTGGTGGATCTAGTGGATCCGGTGAAAAAGGAAACACCGGAGGAATTCAAGGAACTGGATTAGGAGGACAAGGATCACCTCCTCAAGTATTCTTTGAGATGTCTTTACATTTTCTAGATTACAGGGGTATTGAAGATGCTGCGGAGCACGTTCACAAGTGTGATTTTTTATGGCACACAAAGGGGATCACAACCCCACAACGAAAGGCCAATCACTTTGCAACGACGTTGCAAGGATGGGTGCATAGCTAGTATAGGAAGTATGACCCCCATCAAATGGTGGTAGATTACACCACATTGAAAAATTCTTTCCTAGCAGAATTCCACATCCTTGAGTTTGAACAGAAGATCATCAGTGCCCTTAAGGAAATTCAGCAGGGAATGGTGGAGAGTGTGCAGGAGTATGACGTGTGGTTTAAGAATCTCATGTCAAAGTTTTCATATGACATTCACCCTTCATAGCATGCTCAATGGTTTTTTGGAGGGTTGATAACCCCATTTAGAAGGGATTTATATCATAAGAATTTCACAGACCCGCGTGAGGCATTGGAAGCTGCCCTATGCACTGAAGCTATTGGGAGCGTTGACACTGGTGTTAGCCCGTTTCTGGAAGCTCAAATCATTGTTATGGCTAAGCAGCTAGAAAATTTATCTGTGAACTCAGCTCAGGAGACTCACAGTGGAATGTGGTGTACATATTGTGAGGTAGAGGGGCATGCCAAGGATATTTTCCCCCAGAAGACAGTACATGCCATTTCAGTAGACTGTGAGATTTTTCATGGGGACCATGATGCGAGTAGATGTCCCTTATTACAGCACACAATTCGGAAGAATGTGTCTTTCTACTATAAGATTTACACCTCTACAACCCATGATACCAAGGATTGTCAACTTATTGACCAGATCCATGA
This sequence comes from Taxus chinensis, assembly GCA_019776745.2. Lineage (NCBI taxonomy): Eukaryota > Viridiplantae > Streptophyta > Pinopsida > Cupressales > Taxaceae > Taxus > Taxus chinensis. The sequence continues at coordinate 119,161,628 of CM034152.1, forward strand.
GGCCATTGATCATGGTGTGTGCCAGACCAACATTGCCAATAGTTCTAAGAATGATGACGGTCATTATGAGGAGCACGCAGATGGAAGCACGCACAGAAGGGGATTTCGCGAAGGATTTTTTGGTCATGGTAACCGTGGAGGAGGAAGAAATGAGTTCCCACATGGAACCTATTTTAATCAGGGGTCTACAAACCACTACAAGCGTGAGTGCCCAGATTTGTTGCAGTGCTCATGGTGCGGGAAGAAGCACAAGTATGAGGAGTGCCCTGAGTTGTTTGAGCATATGAATTAGTAGCACCGGAAAGACAAGGATGTTACAATGGTAAGCATTAAGAAGGTTGACACATAGTGGATGCCATGGGTGACCCATGATGCAGGCTTGGAACCTTTTATGGTAACAACAAGAGTAGAGGACGCACACGCACAGGAAATTCCAAGGCAGAAGAATCTAGTTTCAAAGAAAGAATTGGTACATGGGAAGTACCCATATCCTACACATTAGAAGGAGGTATATCAAGAAACCATGGACGTCATTCAGAGTTCACAAGGAGAAATCCAATGTCTAAAGGATCAGTCCAGGAGGGAGGAGTAAAGAAGGAATGTCGAGACACCAAAGGATGACCTAGATGAGGTCAAGGAAGTATGTAAAATGCTAAGGCATGAGAATATTATTCCCTTGCTAGGAGAACGGTTGAGAGAGAAGGTACCACACACCGGAGAAGAGTGCGAGAGGTAGGTCTTGCATACAAACCTTCCCCCTCATAGCCTTGACTATGATAGGGAGATCATGTTAAATGCAATCGTGGATGGATGGCTCCTTAGTAATATCCTCATTGAAACAGGTACAGAGGTCAATGTTCTCACCTTGAATGCATGGCATTAGATGGGAAGACCTGCATTACAGCCATCTTCGAATGTGTTGTATATGGTAAATAAAATGAAGGCAATTCCCATCGGTGTCTTAAAGGATGCAGTTATCACCATTCAAGGGGCTAAGTTTACTGGGGACTTCAAATTCTTGGCGCTCACTGAGGCAGATAAATTCCTAGCATTACTTGGGTGCCCATAGTGCTATAAGAACAATTCGGATCTTTGGTTCAACAAGGGATACATAAGCTTTAAAAATGAGGAGGAATGGGTCATCATACCCATGGCTGATGGAAAATCAACACCCTATACTAAACCTTTGGGAGAAGAGGTCCTGGATAGAATATATGTGTGCTCAATCAGAGATCCAGAGGTAATCCATCCCACAGAAGGAGTTATGTAGTTTGAGGATGCTTAGTCCTTAAGTGACACCACCAATATAGCATGTGATAATTGGGTGCATGGGACCTATGAGTTAATCGGATGACATTTGAGATGGTTAGTGACAAAGGTGACAAAGGTGCATACAGTCCGGTGCCTAGGAGGAAAGGAGCTACCTAAGTACTCAGGAGGAGCCTTCCCTGAGGTCTTTTTGCAGAAGATGGAAGCTCAGTGGAAGAAGGAGAATGAACAAAGAGGGATTTTAAGTTATGTCCTACTCATAACTGATGCGCATTGGTGGGTGACACATTAGGATAACCTCTTGGAATGGCGCGAGGTGAGAATTTCCCTCTCTATAAGGTTTTGTAGGATTAACATGCCCACGGCTATAAAAGACTACCATGGTAAAGAGACCACTTCCTCCCATAGCCAAGCCTGCAAGACAGCCTGGATGGGAAGTGCAGAAGCATTGCCACCTTCATTATGGGTTCACAAGTTGTATTCCACCCGACAAGGTTATGTGCATGAATGGTACATTCATTCTGAGACACACCTCCAGACAGGGAATTGGCAAGAGTTAGCAGCTGATCGCATTCAACCATTCAAGTATCAGAGTACAAAGTCATCAGTACATAAGGCATTGCAGGTTATCAAGCACCTTACCATTAGGGATAGTGCCATGGTAGAAGATAGGATACTTGAGTTACTAGGTGAACCTAGCCTGGAGGTGTACTTTGAGGAAGAAGAAACAAAAGAGATACAGCTTGAGCACGCATGTTAGAAAAATAAAAAGGAAAGATGGTGTACGTTATTGATGGAGAAGAAGTGGAAAACTTAGATGTTGACCATTTTATGGAGATGCGTGAGGTGTTAGATAGTTCTGATGAATGGGCACACACTTATCATGAACCTTTAAGGACAAATAAGGTTAACATCGGCTCAGGAGAGGAGCCTAAAGAGGCTACATTAGATACTATTGGTCGGAGAAAGAAGTCTCTAAAATCATTGATCTTTTATGAGAGTTTGAGGATTTATTCCCATGCAGGTGTCATGAACTAAAAGGTGTTCACCATTCCTTGGGGGAAATGAGAATTAAGTTGAAGGTGGGTGTGCACCCGGTCCGGAAGAGGCCATATCGAATGAATCCTAATATGCCCGTGAAGGTCAAGGAATAAATAGACAAGATGATAGCGTCATGTATCATTGACGTTGTTGAAGATTCAGAATGGATAACTCCAATGGTAATTAGCATCAAAAAGGATGGAAGGATAAGGATATGTGTTGATTACAGGGACTTGAATGCAGTGTGTATCATTGATCCTTTCTCAAACCCGTTTACTGAAGAAATCTTAGGAGTGGCAAGACGCGAGGTATACTCTTTCACAGATGGATTTTTTGGCTATCACAAGGTAAGGATCGCGAAGGAGGACCAGAGGAAAATGAATTTCACCACTGAGTGGGAATATTTACCTATACATTCATGTTATTTGGGTTGAAGAATTTTCTTGTTGTGTTCTTGTGCATTGTGGTACAAGCTTTCCAGGACTTCATCCATAAATTTCTTTAAGTCTACCTAGATGATTGGACAGTATATGGGTTAGTGAAGGACCATTGTGACAACCTAAGGTTAATGTTTGAAATATGTCGGTAGTTAAGGATATCCCTCAATATTAGGAAATGTGTATTTGTTACCCCATTTGGAACATTATTAGGACACATCATATGTACGGAAGGCCTACTAGTAGATCCCGCTAAAGTTGCAGTAATTGTGGGATTGAGGGAGCCTACTAGTCAAATCGTAGTGCATGGATTTCTTGGGCATACAGGGTACTATAGGATGCGCCTTTAGAAGAGTTGCTTAGACATAAGAGTTCCTTTCATTGGGGAGAGGCGTAGCAGAAGGAATTCGACACTTTAAAGGATAGGATTATCACTGCACCCATCCTACATTTCCCTTCTTTGGATAAGCCTTTCCATGTTCATGTGGATGCCTCAAGAACCTCCATTGGATTAGTACTTGCATAGCTTGGTGAGGGGATTATTGATCATCCTTTGTGCTTTGCAAGTAGGAAGTTAATGCCAGCAGAGTAAAATTATACTACAACTGAGCGCAAGGCATTATCGATGATCTACGCGCTTCACAAGTTCAAACAATATTTGCTAACAACTTCATTTGTATTTTATAGTGACCATATGGCATTGAAATACTTGGTGAACAAGCCAGTTCTACAAGGACGCATATGTCAGTGGGTACTATTGTTTCAATAATTCAATTTCACGATGGTTGTCAAACCAGGAAAAAGTAATTCCAGACTTGATCATTTATCTAGAATCAATTTAGGGGAGGATGCACAAAGCATTGAGGATACCATGCCAGATGCACAACTATTTAGGTTATGGCGTGCACCCTCAGATTTGGAGGAAATTGCGGTATTCCTTAAAATGGTTGTGGTGCCAGTCGGAATGAAGGCCTTAGAGAAGAAGAAGTTGGCCATACGTGTCGCGCCCTACATGTTAATTAGTAGATATATGTACAAAATGGGTCATGATGAGATTCTGTGCCGATGCGTGCTAGAACATGAGCACATTGCAATTATGGAAGAGGCATACGATGGGATTGTAGGAGGACACTATGCGGGAAATACAACTCCGTGGAAGATTCTACTCACAGGGCTCTAATGGGAGACCATTTATCAAGATTGCATTGAGTTTTACAAGGCCTATGACCATTGCCAGCACCTTGGAAAACTTGGAAAGAGGGATGAAATGCCCTTACGACCAATAGCCAGCACGGAACCATTTAAGAAATGGGTTATCAACTTTTTTGGACCAATCTCACCAGTGGCGTGAAGGACTAGTTCATAGTATATCCTCACTTCCACTGACTACTTGACAAGGTGGGCAGAGGCAGCGCCTACAAAGGATTGTACAGCAGCTACCGCTATTATATTTCGATGGGAAAACGTAATCAATAGGTATGGATGCCCATTAATTTTGACAAGTGATAGAGGTATGCACTTTCTCAATGAAATGGTCAGGATTATTTTATCAGAATTCATGGTGGCCCATCACAAAATTACTCCTTGTCACCCTCAAGAAAATGGAACTACTGAGGCATTTAACAAAATACTTAGTCACATGTTGACTAAGATCTTCGATGTTGGTAGACAAGATTGGGATGACAAAGTATCAGCCATTCTTTGGGCATATAGGACAACCTACACAAGGTTGAATAAGGCCACGCCATTTAAATTTGTGTTTGGCACGAAGGCTATCCTACCAGTTGAATTCATGTTACCTTCTATGCATATAACGCGTGCAAGAGGATTAGATAATGAACAAGCGATCGAAGAAATAATTGACAAGCTAATGCAATTGGACGGGAGACGATCACTCACCAGGTGGAGCCAAAAGAGGGAAAAATCAAAACAAAAGGCATGGCACAATCGTCACATTAAGAACAAGAAGTTTGAGGTTGGGAAGATGGTCTTACTATATGATTCAAAGTTTCTACGCCATCCTGAGAAGTTAAAAGTCCATTGGTTGGTTCCCTACATCATCTTGTACATCCTTGATTCAAGCGCATGCCAGTTACAAGCGCTGGATGGGACGCGATTGCCAAGACATTTCAATGGGAGTAGGTTGAAGCCCTATAAGAAATAATTCTTCTTGGTGTTTGTAATAAGGTAGTATTGCCAGTTAGTTTAGGATTTCCTTTAGTGAATTTTTTTTCTTTCCTTGTGTTTCCCTTTCTCGTTGTTGTTTTGTGTTGTGCCTTGGGCACTGGTAATCTCATTACTTTTTTAAGGTTGTAAATGTGCAGAGGACTGCGCATCATTTTAGTGTGGGGTGGAGTAAGGTGGAAGAAAGTGCAAATTTTGAAGAACCAGGAAGGATTTACGTTGAAAATCCCGGTTGAATAGCCCTAGGAAAGTAAGTACATGACAGGAAAAGTGAAAAAGGATGGTTGGTGTCAAGGTAAGGCTACATTATGGATCCACGTACAAAAGAGGAATAAGTGCAAAAGCAACACGAGGTAGGAGAGAGCAAAAATCATGATGGAGGTACCTTTGGCGTAGGTGACCCACATGCAAGAGTCTCCTATCAAGATGGATTGGTTGCGCACTAGAAGGTTGGGGGATTATCCACGTAGGATTGGGTGTGTGAAGTTAAAGCACTAAGTTGGGTTTTGTTGACAAATCCACATTAAGTGTTGAAGTATGGTGGTAGGTAAGGTAGCATTTAATGTTAAAACGTGAAAAAAACTATAAATAGAAGGTTGGACACTTCATTTTTTTAATTTACAAATACAAGAAGGAAGAGCTTTTATGAACTAGGGTTTCCAAAATTGATCCGTGTGAAGAAAAATTGGAGAAATTTAACCGTGAGTGACTAGTTTAGATCTGCAAACCAGGGGGGAATAGTTCACGAGCATGGAGAGAGTTGTGGAGAAGCGACATCTTGTGAAGGGGATATTCTAGCAAGGGTTTGGTCGTTAGAGCACGGATTAGAAAGGAGTTTCTTCACAAGTTTGAGATCTAAACTTGGAAAAGGTAGAAAAGCAGAGAAAGAGAAGTTGAAGTGTAAATATAACCTACATAATGGCACCCAAGAAACCAATTGTAACACCTAAAAAGGGCAAGGGCAAGGGAAAACTACAAGAAACCACCACTAGTACAAATGAAGAATGGTATGCAAAAATGCAGTACCTAGATGGGGTTTTTCTTGGAAAGGAATGGGAGTCCCATTTAAGAAACATGACAGTAAGTAATTATAACCATCACAAAAATGTGACTGAAAAGGAAATGGCGTTGGAGTTAGTGTGCCTAACAAACAAGAGGACACTAAAAGGGTTACCCATTTATAGCTATGAAGTAAAAGTGAAGTTGGAGAAGGCGGGATTGTTGCAACTCTATGAGTTGCCCTACTTTGGGAAGCCTGAGTGCCTCTATCAGTGGATGATTTCACATGTACATGAATATCACCTTCACTTCGTGGGGCGCAAGATGCACATAACTCCTCTGCTGATTTCAAAATTCACAGGTCTCATCTGTGAAGGAGAAGATATAAAGGACAACCTATGTGACAAAAAATCCATCAAAGAAACCATCACCGCATATGCATACAAGAAGGGGTCAAGGTACTTTGATATTGCGGATATCCAAGATCTAGTGATGAGAATGGCCATGTGCCTGGTAATAAAACTTAACAACCAAGAGAGATGGATGCAAGTGAACAAATCATGGCTCAATGTTTGCAGAAGAATATCATAGGGTGCCATCTACAACTTGTTCACGTACATCATGGATGAGATTATCAGTAGCGCGCAGGAGGGTGATGAGATACTTTTCGGTAATTTCCTATTAACTATTGTATTTTCAGAAATCGGAGTGCCAGATGCGGCAGATAAGTTTGTATGGGAAAATCCAGAGGAAAACCCCTCACCCACAAAAATATTTGAAAAATATACTTATGATAGCATGACAGCCGTTCATAAGGCACGTCTTGATTAATGGTATACACACTTGAGGAATGTGTTAGGGGTAGAGTGGAGGATCCTAGAACAACTGCCAAACCTCACAAAAGGAGAAACTGAATTTACAGTATACCAACACTTCTGCATTGGCAGATTTAGGTTAGTTGATGAAATCATGAGCCCATGGTGTAAACTTCCATTTTATTTCACCGCTCAGTTCTTCCTGGTGGGGGTAAACAGATTCAAGGAATCCAAGAAGCTTAAGTTTGACCTTATAAGTATGGATCGAGACCACAAGGAGATGCGCAGGACATTGGTCTACCCCAACAATTGTGCGTACATGGAAAAGTATGTATCGCATGAAATTCATATGATAAAACCCATGACTATGCCTATTGCAGGGGGGTCCATGGCACGTGTATACCTTCACATAAGGCCCAAGTTTGAGAAGGATGCTTATCTTGAGAATGATATAGCTATACCTGAGGACCTAACATGTACGAAGAAGACCGTGCCCAAGAAAAAGGAGACGGAAGAGATAAGGAAGAAGGCACCAACTATCCAAGATACTCAAGCGGTGGGTGCCCTAGGAACAAGTGCTAGAACAAGTAATTACATGTGCAGGAAGAGGTCACCAGTTAGAGAGGAGGTTCCAGAGCAAGGAAAGCTTATCGCAGAGGAGAAATCACCAAAGGAGGAGGAAGAGAAAGCAAAGTCTCCTATATTGGAACCCCCAGTTAGGAAGAAGCAGAAGGTGATGGAGGAAGCTAACTCGGAGGAAACAGAGAGCTTGGAGAAATACAGGGATGAGAGGGATGACAATGAAGAAGATGATCCTGAAGGGGACCAAGAACCACTTGTTTTAGGAGTGCACAATTTGGAAGAAGAAGGCGCAGAGGGGAAGAACGACTATCACTTTGTAAGAAGGAAGGGCAGCTAGGAGGAGGATGGCACTCAATACATGGGAGTAAGTGAAGAGGTTAGCACGAAGGGTCATAATACTCCAAGCCTCCAAAGGATGAAGTAAATGAGGCGGCAGAAAGAGAAGCAGTGAAAATCAATAAAGCCTTAGTAGAACAAGAGCTGGAGCACAGCACTGATATAGTGATGAATGAGGATAAGGAAGAAAGCGTAAGGAAAGATCACGGTAGCATGGGAGGCCCCCATCTATCAGTAACTATTCCTAAGGGAACACACATAGGAGGAAGGTGCATGGAGATCCACAAGCCAAGAATGAGCTACATTGATGATCCAAACAAGGTGTTGCGCGCGCATTTCTAGAGCACAGTACCAACAGATCAACTCTTGGAAATGAAGTCATTTGATGAAGAAGGTGCATACCCTCGGATGAGGAAAATGCTTTCGTGGGAAATTGAGTCCCACATCGATGAGCCAGAGTTTGAGGTAAGCCGAGGAGCACTAATGAGGATGCCTGAGTCAAAAGGAGATAACCCCTTGGTGAGCGCTCAGCAGATTTTAGATGAACAAGTTTGCAATGCTCTACATAATCTCTCAGTTGAGCTAGAAGCCAAGTTATTCGAATGGAATGACAGGGTAAAATTTCTAGAGGTAGAGCTAGAAAAGAGGGAAGGAGAGCTAGAAGAGAGCACCAAGAACTTGAAGCAGGAGGAACTAATTAGCACACAGCTAAAGCGTGAACTTAGGGAAGAAAAGACAAGGGTGCGCGAGGTATATAAGAAGGTATAATCCATCACATATACCATTATCTTAAAGCATCTAGACCTGGCACCACCCGCGTAAAAGTATGGATCTTCCCTTGAGTGCCTTGAAGACTTAATGTGCATCCTCACCATGGAGAGGCAACCTCTGGACTTAGAATCTGTGGAAGAAATAGCAATGCGCCTGGAGGAGGACGAATTAAAGGTTGTAGCAATCATTGCTGAGTACAGCAAGGTGCTTACTAATGTGAAAATTTCTACCCATACTTCTAAGGCCGCATATAACAATTATGCAAACAGGGATGAATTGGCCAGTATTCTGGTCACCACTCATAAGGTAGAGCTCAAGGAATTCCAAGAGAAGAACAAAGGGAACATAGTAGAGCGGGAAAGGATCCTGGTCGAGGTCGAGAAAAATTTAGAAACTATTGAAACCTTACGAGGTTCAATTAAAAACCGATTGAAGGAGTTATACCCATATATTACAAGAAGGATGGATGTGCTTGAGGACGTGGCCAAGAAATTGGAAGGAATGGTTGAAAAATTGAACACTCGAGGAAATGGACTGGATTTTGAGGAAGTAAGCTCCCTAGTCGGTGACCTCTACCAGAGAGCGCAAAATGAAGTCGATGCTGGAAACAAGTTGGAGGCTGACTTGCAAAAAAAAAATTCCTATCTTGTTGCAATAATGACAACACTCACCCATTCTTCATTATTTTCCCAATTCTTCATTCCCTTATTCTTTTTCCAAGGTGTTAAGCCTATTGTAATTCTTTCTTTAAAGAAGTGTTCCCACAAGCGGAGAATAGGTAAAGTGTGGGGTGATGTTGGCCCACTAAAATATTGACTAAGTACACAAAGGCGCATGGGGGTGCAAGGCCTAAGTTGAAGGGTGGGCGCGCAAGAAGAAGGCATGCAAGGAAGGGTTCTAGGAAGGTTTTAGAAGAACCTGTGTTACGCACCGGAAAAACAAGGTCTCGGGACTTTTTCGTATTTAGCGTTTTGGGCAGAACACGAGAAAATCTTGACCTGACTACGCATGCAAAGTGGATAATGTGTCAGCCTGGCGATAGGATGGCCTAGGAAGGAATATGCCTTGTAATGGAGGCTTCTAGAAGACCATCATGGAAAAGAGTGGAGAACTCATGCCTAGAGGAGCATGCACCCATGGAGGACCACATTCAGACACTTGGCATTCAATCTGAGGCCACAGAAGGATGAGTTAGCACTTCGGGGTGCCTATAAATACAAGCATCCATAGAAGGAAAAGGTGTGTATGGGTGTTGATAAAGTTAGTTAAGAATATAGAGAGCGGAGCTTTGCAGAAATGGCTGCAAGGATTCTATTGGGTTGGGTAGATAAACTATAAGAGATGGATGTATAAGAGGCTTGGGGTTATAAAATTTCTTTTTGGGAGCTAAGGAATGTAGATCCAGTTATGATGTATGACTTCGGTCTACCATACTATGATGTTTTGTAATGAATCTAATGGATGTAATGAGGTTACCAACTTATTTGAATATGATCATTAATGATTTTGGTCCATCCTTATATCTTCATAGTTCTATTTCATGTATGTTTATAAGATGAATATGAATCCCTATGCATTTTCCTTTCTGTTTTGATTCAATTCTTTAAGTTTGTTAAAGTATCTCTGTCTGTAATGACTACAATGGTCTAGAGCCGTTCTGAGCTCTATGATGTTTGCATGTCTCATTCCCACTCACTTTATTTAAATTTTGGATCGTAGATGATGTTTACCCACTCAAATCACATAAAAGAGAGACTCAGCACCCGCGCATGCCTCGGTTGAGCGCCCAGCGCCTGCTCGGTGATAGGTCAACGCACATGGGGTTCCCTTGTTCTTTGATGGGTGTAAAAATGACTACATCCTCCAATAAGGGGCTTACTCTCCTAGGTTTCTAACAAACATTTTTTATTCCATGTTTGACACAGAATTTCATGTTTTATAATTTTAGTGCCATATCCATTTAAATCCTTATGTATGACCAGGCCAAAACATCAATGAACTCTCTTCATCAACTTTACGAAATGTCATTATTTCTCTTTTTTTGCTCAAGACAAGTACCAAGACAAACAAACTTTGGCTCTTCTTCTATACCTAAATTAACAACAATAGTTTCACATATGATCCTCCTAGATGGTTTAGCATATGGACAATTTTAGGTTGATCATGCGGAGAAAATATGGATTCTAAACTTACCAAACCAACAAGACAATTTATTACTTGGACAACTATAAATAATCACCACAATTCAAGCACAGAATCATCTGAATCAAAAGTAATTTCCCTTTGAAAAATATGTCAATATGCTCATCACAAGAGAAAACTAGACCAATTAGTCTTCTAAATAAGGTATCGTAAGTCTGTAATATACTTGTTTAAAATGTTATCAATTTGATCAACATATTTAGGGATTAGAAGCAAAAATAGTAAGTTTTTCAGCCTCTATAATTGAATTCCCTGAAAATTTGGTTGATGTTAAAAGCCTCAAACTGTTCAATAAAAGACAAAACCTTTTGAGTATAACGGTGAATACGATTTTGATTGGTCTTCTAATATCTTTTTTAAATTATCTAATAATCTAACTCATGAATATCCAAAAATAGTTAGCTTCTTGATGTTTAAACTTAAAGCTTATGGTGTAGATTCCAAACATAAGGCTTCAAATTCGGTAGTGTATATGTTCATTGTCTCAAATGAGAGATGAAAATAATAATTAAAATTCTTCCTCTCATATGATTATTTAATGAGCCATGCTAACCACATTTCCGAACTTGTGAGCATACTCCATCAAAATATTTTTTCTAAATATGATTAGAATGCAATAATCTAGCATGTTGATAATCTTCATCATCAAAGTTATTAATTTCAAAAGTATTTAAACCATACATTCCCATACCAATTTATACACAAGCATATTTATGATGAAATTACTTCAATTAGTGTCCCAGATGATTCCTCTCTATGAATGAATGCTATGAGCATATCCAACTAGTTCCCACGTGAGATATTTTCCAACAAAATCCCCTATAGATATATGGTCAGTCTCTTCCAAGTAACATAGCATAGTTAGCAGGAATATCTAAAATATGCACATTTCCAATAAACCTGTACTCTTTCATCTTGTGCTAATCTTAATAACCATGTCCTTGAATTTACCTCAACATCTAGTTTGATGAGAATTAAAATTAGTCAACATTTCTATTGTCATGTTCATAAAGAATGCCTAATTGATCAGCAATAGATTTAAGCATTATGTTATTTGATGCACCTATATCTAGGATAAAATTGTGAGTATGCTTTTATTTTGGATTTTCACTAACACATAGAAAGGGTGGAATGTAATCATGTGTAGAGTTTGAATGATTCAACACCTGAGATTAAGTCATTATCTTCCTCACTATCTTATTCATATCCTCTTAGACAACTACTAATGATTTAGATTCAGACTATTTTCTTATGGGTAGCTTCCAAATTTTAAAATTAACTAGGTAGACCAAGGCTCTCAAACATATTCTAAATTACTTCTAGAGTTTTTCATATCAGCTACAATATCATACCAGTAAGGACATATAGATCATTTAATGAATAATTTACCTTTATAGAGCTAATATTGAGCATCATTCAATCTAGGATGGAGACCTCATCAGAAAGTAGGAATACTTAACTTATTTATCCAAAGGTCTTCATTTTATTATGATGTAATCAGATTTTTTGTCCTCATTTAGGATTCATCAACAGTTTTTCATTTTTTACTATAATTTTTACCATAATCCTTAGATCAATTTCGAACCACATTCACATCAAAATCAAATAAAATTACACATTTCTAAAATATTGTTACCCTTAACAAACTTCCTAAAAAATTTCAGTAGACTTTACATGTCTTCAGGATCATGGTCTAATTCACACACTCCACAATACACCTATTTAGTTTTAGTCTTAACTTTCCTTGGTTCATTTTTAACCTTACCCAGACCCTACAAGATGTAATTTTTGAAGATGATGGTTTATCATTTAACTGTATTCTTAACAATGGCAACTAGCTCATTACCCAAACTCTGAATGGCATTCATAAAATTTTGTATTTTCAACACAAGCAGTTAGATGATGATATATCTTTGAAACCAATCTTCTTTAACTTATTTTCACATGCCAAACAAAATGTAAGAGTATCTCTTAAAAATCATAAATCTCTTTATCTTATAAAGTTAGCCTATACTTTGATGGTAAAGCATTAGAATAATATAACCTTGTAAGAGTTTTAGGAGGTCTTACTTTTGAAGGTATATTTTTTCTTAGTTTGGTGAAATGAATGGTAAAGTGATAAATCGTTTCACCAAGGTCCATGGTCATACTAGAAAGCTCATTTACCAAGTTCAAACTCATCTTTTTCTTACCGAAATAATTCTTCTAAGCCAATCTTTTACATCAAACCATTTAGTAAGGGATTTAGAAGGTAAAGTAATGAAATATTTATAGGTTCTCCCTTCTAAGTGTTTGATGGGAAGATTATTAAATAATCTCCCTCATTTGTTATCTCCTATGGCATGCACATACTAATTTTAAGGAATCAAGGTGATCTTCCCAAGATAGAATCATAATCACCGGAGAACTTAGGTACCTAAATACCTTTTAATGATGGAAACTTTGGAGGGCTTCTTCCAATGTCAATGGGATTTCCTTTGAGCCAAGGACTAACGTTTTCCTCATCGTTATCATAAGATTCATCATCAATCACGTTATCTCTATTACGTTCAAAACCAGGTATTTTATTTCTACTATGATTTGGACTAGGATTTATTTCTCTTTCTACCTCAACTTCCATGTTAAAGAAATCAGAAAGTAAATAACACATACTAAAAAATGGATCTAAGACAAATGTTTAAGTTGCTTCTTATTATTAACAATATTTAAAGGAAATACTTTATATTTATTCTCATATTTTAAAGTTACTTCTCTTTCATTTTTAACTCATTTCTACTTTTCTACGATGTCATGTTGGGTTTGGATATTAGACCTTACAAACCTTTGAATATCAAGATCTATATCTTCTTCTTCGTTAAGAAATTCACTGGCTTGTGCAAGTTATGCAACAATAACAATAGAATCCCAAAGTGTAATTTGAATGTCAAAATTGACGTCAAATTGAGTATTCCCATTGAGAAAACCAATCTGATTAAGAGGAGAAAAACCCCTAATGGTTGAATTTTAAATATAATAGAGAGTAGATAGTTAGAAGAAATATAGTCTGCAAGAAGAATTTAAAAATGGATAAGAAGTGGATAGTTAGAGGAAATCCACTTAAATATGAGAAATAGAAATGAGATCCCCATCACAGTCGCCAAATTTGATGTTGATGAAAAGTAGACCAACAACTAATCAACTCTTTCACCTAACACAAAAGGTCAAGATGGAATCAGACCATTTTAATCGTGATGATACTTAAGAATGGCTTAAGCATGGGTACTTTAAATATAGGTTAATCATGGACTAGCCTAAAATTCTGGAGAACTTTCTATCTCTTAACAGCAAAGGGGATATACAAGACAACAATAAAGAAACAAAAGAACATGCAAGAGAAGACATGACAAGACCACAAATTATTAAATCATATATGATAATGAGATCCGTCAAATATCTTGAGAACTTTCCATCATACTTCAATGATAAATAACTATTAAGGAGATTGATTTCTTCAATAAGAAATTATTATCAACCTTTATCTAACAAAGTGAAGCCTATTGATTAGAAAACCTCCTTAAAAGTTGAAAATATATGTGATGATTTAATGATCTCACATTCGTAATTATTTGCCAAGTAATGTAATGATCTTGAAGACAAAAATAGAAAATCAAATGAAACAAACAAACATAAACACACTATTCACATATATAACATATTTACACAATTTGCAAGATGAAAATGAAAATAGACATGTTGAAGAGAAACAAATATGTATTTATGAAAAGTAAAATGATTGCCAAAACAGCATCTAACAAGAGTCATGATTCAAATCAAAGCCAACATTGCTATAAATTTTGCATTTATCTTAAGACTGAAATGAAGATATCATTCAAGGTCTGCTCTGGATATGACAGATAAAAATCTGCAATCAACTTAGATGAGATATAGAATAATGAATCAAATCATCAGTAAAATAATATTAAAATTGGATATACCTGTTTTATCATAAATTCATACTCAAACCTCAAAACAATATCATCATAACACTTGTAAGATCACTTATCTCAGAGAACCATATGCACATAAATATTTCTTATGAAATAAGTTTTACAAATTGCTACAATACCTGATTTCTCATCATCATAACTATATCTTCCAAGTCTTTTTATAATCTTTCCTTGTGCAAAATCAGTTATAGCCAGTTTAGCTCCCAATAATAAAATTAAATGATAAAATATTACCCTCTCTTTCAGTGAGACTTCATAATATTTTATTAAACATAAGTGAAAGGACTCGAGTAAGCAACTTTTAATAAATATGACTTTTCAAAGTATGAGGTATGAGATAAAATGCAAGGGGCCCACATTAATATTAATGAATTAGATAAAATAAAAAAACACATCCATACAACATTCCAATCATTTAAAATTAATTCTCCATCATAATCTAAAAATAATCATCAAACCATGAAACCAAGGTTGTTATCATTATCTAACCACACACACACACACACACACACACACACACATTATAAATCCAAAAACATCACATGTCATCAAATATAATCCAACTGTTAGAAATAATCTAACACTTAATTCACCATATGTGGATTAATGTGTAATTATAATAAAGTAATTATTTAATTACTTTAGTTAGCTTAGTTGTTAGTGTGTTGTTATCATCCCTTAGATTGTGGAGGATGTTCTTTAGTTAGAATATTGTTTTCGGATGATTTCCTGTAGAATCTTTTTAGGGGCAATATTTGCTGCATATTTGCTTTGTTTAGGAGATTTGTTCCATGTATTGTGGAAGAGATAGAAGCTGTCCAATATCTATAAATATTGCAGCTCTCTCTTTTGGTTGTAATGCTTCATTTTATATTAATAAAATCACAGCAAGCTCCGCCTTGTTTTTGCAATTTAATCTGGTTTTCAGATTTCATTTGGTACCAAAGCAGGGGAGTTAAGGTTGTAGATAATTGCTGAGGAAGTGTTAGAAGTTTTGAGGAAGGAGGACTAGAAGCCTGAGCCAGGAGGAGCCATAGATGCCCCCAGCCTCTTCAAAGCCCTTGCCCTACTCCACATGCCAGAAGCAGCAAAAGCAACAGTAAAGAAACACCTCCAAGATTGGTAACAAAGTGATTGTATCAAATTTTTTTTTTTTAATACTGTTCATTGCATATGAACTATATACAATTGTTTTTTTCTTTCTCTCTAATTCAGAGATCCCGTTTAGTGTGATTTAATTTAGTGGACCCCCAATTTTGGAGGCACCACCATTCGGGTTTGGTGTGTAGGTTTCATTTTTAATAAAAAAAGAAACATCCACCACCGATCT
Organism: Taxus chinensis; assembly: GCA_019776745.2. Taxonomy (NCBI): domain Eukaryota; kingdom Viridiplantae; phylum Streptophyta; class Pinopsida; order Cupressales; family Taxaceae; genus Taxus; species Taxus chinensis. Next base: position 119,177,580 of record CM034152.1, read on the forward strand.
GCAACCTGTATGCAATTGCGGTATTTGCATATATCTGTGAATTCACCTTGTAGACCTGCAGATTTACCTGACAGCTTCACACCTGCAAAAGAAAAAAAAAACAAGATGGATACTGATCTGGTTGTGCGTCTTCAATCTGCAAGCAATTCCTGTGTGACCTTGCAGAACAGAGCGTAAGAGAGCCTTTAAGGCGAAAGGGCGGCGAAGGAAACAAGGCTGACGACGGAGGAAACAAAGCTGCATGCATGCGTAAGTCAGGCCAGCGTTTTCTGTGTTAAAATTCTTTTTTAAAAAAATTTCCTTTTTTAGACGATGCAAAAAAAATAAGAAGCATAATTTTTTTTTTTCCATTGTTAGAAAGGGGCCCGGAAAAATAATTTTAAAACGGTCATAACTTTCAACTGGTACCTCGGATTGAGGTGCCGTTTTTTTTGAAAGTGTGTTTTTTCGAGCTCTACACTTTGGTCCAGTCAAAGAGGCCAAAGAGCCCAAAACTAAATTTGTAACGGAAAAGAGGCCAAAGTGCCCAAAAATTCAAAAAAATTATGAAAATATTAATTTTTCGTAAACAAGAAGGGGGGTGCAATTTTCTTTTTCTATTTACAAGATGTTTGTAAAAACGGCCGATAGTGCCGAAAAATCATTGTAAAAGGCCAAAAAGGAGCCCACACTCAATAAAAATCAATTTTGGGGGGGTGTGTACTTATTTGAGGGGGGATTTGTTTCGTGTTTGATTCTCTATCTCTCTTTTCTTTCCTGCACAAATGGCTAACAATGCGCCCAAATTCTTTTTGCCCGATTCACAACTCCTACGAGGAGATAATTATGCTGCATGGAAAATGAAAATTAAAACTCAACTTGAATTTGAGGACATAATTGGTGTAGTTGATGGCTCGATAACAAGACCAGAAAATGATATTGCTCAACAACGTGTGTTTGATCGTGCTAATCAAAAGGCAAAACTTATAATTCTGTTTGGTGTAACTGATGATGTACAACCTCATATTCGTCAAGCGACAACTGCAAAAGAAGCATGGGATAAACTAGCAACTGTATATGAAGCTAAGAACAAAAATGCTATTTTGCAATTACAAACACAACTCCATTGTCTCAAAATGAATTCTAATGAGTCTATTGAAGGTTTTCTAAAGCGTGTTGCTATATTGAGATCATCTCTCCAAGCTTTGGAAGTAGAGGTCACTAATGAATCTCTTGTCCCTATTGTATTGAGAGCTTTACCAGCCTCATACAAAATATTTGTCACAACTCTCAACATTATGGGTCCAACTACAAGTTTTGAAGAGTTAGTGAACATGTTACAACAGGAAGAGTCCATGAACAAACCTGTAGAAGATGAGGAACAAGCCCTCTCTTCATTCCATAAGGGAAAGAAACAGATTCATACAACTGGTAAGCAACACAAGCAGCATTCTCAACAGAATAATCAAGGGAACACTCAGCAAAAGCAGTGTCAGATTTGTGGCAGAAAAGGACATGACTTAAAAGATTGTTGGTATAACACATTTCAGAAGGGTTCATCTAGTGGAAAGAAGCCAAATTTTCAACAATCTAGTCAGGGTTATCAAAACAAACAACAAGGACAAAGGAAAAGTAACTGGAAAAAGAAAACACCGCAGCACGACAACATTACTGAAGAAGAAGATAACTCACCAGATGAGGACTTCCTATTTGCTGCACAATCAACTCAAGAAATCAATTCACCATAGGCAATTTGGTATGTTGACTCAGGAGCAACAAGACATATGACCGGGAGAAATGATTGGTTCTTAGAGTTAAAGAATACACCTAACAAAGACTCTGTTTCGTTGGGTGATGATTCATCGTACAAAGTACAAGGAATTGGAAACATCTCCTTACCTCTTGGATCAAGAAAGTGCACAATAAGAGATGTTCTATATGTTCCTGGATTGACAAAGAATCTACTTTCAGTAAGTCAGCTTTTGGAGCACAACTTAAATGTGGATTTTGATTGTACAGATGGAAAGAAGATGTGTTTAATCAAAGATAAGTCTAAAAACTCCAACATTGTTTCACGAGCTTATGGTGTAGGTCGTATGTTTCAGTTGGATTTTGTTCAAACCAAAAATCAGGCCCTTGTAGCTAAGGATACATCATCGGCACAATTGTGGCATCGAAGATTTGGCCATGTAAGTTTTGGCTATCTTGAAACACTTTGAAAAAATAATATGGTAAGAGGACTGCCAAATTTCAAGAAAAATACAGACAAGTGCACAAATTGTTTGGCAGGAAAACAACATAGAGCTTCTTTTCAGAAAAGCAGTACATTCAGGGCCCGTGGTAAACTTGATCTGGTGCATACCGATCTATGCGGACCTATGAGACCTAGTCATTCAGGGTTTCAATATTTTATGCTCTTTGTTGATGATTACTCACGAAAAATGTGGGTATACTGCATTCACACCAAAGACCAAGCCTTTGAAACTTTCAAGAAATTCAAAGTAGCTTGTGAAAATGCAACTGGTAAGAAAATAAAAACACTCCGCTCAGATCGAGGGGGTGAATACACCAGTAATGAGTTCAAAGCTTTTTTGGAAACACATGGAATTCGTCGGCAAATGGCACCTCTATATACACCACAAAAAAATGGTGTAGTTGAGAGAAGAAATAGAACTATAATGGATATGGTAAGGTGTATGATCGATGATTCAGGCTTGAGTAAAACATATTGGGCAGAAGCAGTAAAAACAATAGTTTATCTGTTGAATAGAGTTCCCACTTCCGCACTTGATGGAATAACACCACAGGAAGCTTGGTCAGGGGACAAACCATCTATAAAACACCTTAGAGTTTTTGGATGCAAGGCAAGTATGCACATTCCTAAGAAAAAGAGAACTAAACTTGATACGAAATCAGAACAACTTATATTCTTGGGATACAGTGATGAAGCCTTGGGATACAGGTTAATGGATCCAAAAACAATTTTTTTTTTTCACAAGTAGAGATGTTGAGTTTTTTGAAAATAAAGAAGCAGATGCTCCTTCCATAAACTCACAAAACAATCCTACTAAGAAAATAGAAGATGTTCTTGATGAAGATAACGATGATGAGGATAATTCAACTCCTCCATCTACAGGAACAACTAAACGTATGCCTAAGTGGTATACTAATCTAATTCGAGATGCTAAGTTGGATAGTGATCCTAACACATCCACTTCAGGACCTAGAACTCGTAGTATGACTCAAAATGAGGTAAACTTAGCCTTAATGAGTACAGTAATTGAATCAAGTGAGCCCACTACAGTTCAAGATGCCCAGCAGTCAAAACCTTGGTCAGATGCTATGAATTCAGAATTCAACTCTTTGATTAAGAATAATACATGGCAACTTACAGATCTTCCACCAGGGAAGAAGGCAATAGGTTGCAAATGGATATTTAAAACAAAGTACAAATCAAATGGAAGCATTGATAAATACAAGGCAAGATTGGTAGCTAAGGGTTATGCACAAAAAGAAGGCATTGATTATGAAGAAACATTCACACCAACAGCTAAGATCAAAACAATCAGGATGATATTTGCTCTAGCTGCACAATTTGGTTGGAAAGTTCATCAAATGGATGTAAAAAGTGCATTTCTCAATGGGGATTTACAGGAAGAAGTCTACATGACTCAACTAGAAGGTTTTGTCATACCAGGTAAAGAAGGAAAGGTATGTAGACTCATAAAGTCACTGTACGGTCTCAAATAGGCTCCCAGGGCATGGTACATAAAGATTGATGAGCATCTCATCAAACATGGATTCAAAAGAAGTCCATATGATCCTAATCTCTATCTCAAAAAGCAAGGGGGGGAGATAGTGATCATAGTAGTATATGTCGATGATCTAGTCATCACTGGAAGTTCGGTGAAGATGATTGAAACAACTAAGGAAGATCTAAATCGATCATTCGACATGACAGATCTCGGGCTTCTTCATTATTGTCTTGGACTTGAAGTATGGAAAAAGGAAAATCACATCTTTGTTACTCAACTAAAATATGCCAAGACAATGCTCGAGAAATTCAGAATGATGGATAGTATACCAATGGCTACACCTATGGAGACAAGGCTTCAATTGTCTCGCACAGATCCATCAGAACAAGTAAATGTTACTCTTTATCGACAGTTGATTGGGAGTCTCATTTACTTAACTTATTCTAGGCCAGATATCAACTATGCAGTCAGTTATCTTTCTCGATTTATGCAAGAACCAAGGGTTTGTCACTGGAAAGCAGCAAAGAGGGTACTGAGATACATCAGAGGAACCATGGACTTTGGCCTAGAATACAAGAAGAATGATAACTTCTTCTTGACAGGATATACAGATTCAGATCATGCAGGGAACGTTGATGATAGGAAGTCCACTTCAGGATTTGTGTTCTTTTTGGGATCTGGACCTATTTCATGGGGGAGCAAGAAACAAAATTGTGTTTCAAGGTCTTCCACAGAAGCAGAATATCGTGCAGGAGGAGCTGTCTGTGAAGCGATTTGGCTCAGACGGATACTTGAAGGATTGGGAATTCCACAGGATCATCCAACAATCCTACATGTAGACAATGAAGGAGTAATAAAACTTGTTCGGAATCTAGTTTTTCATGAACGCACCAAACACATTGAGGTGCAGGTACATTTCATTCGCGAACAAGTTCAGAACAACAACATTCAGCTTCAACATTGCCTGACAGAACATCAGCGTGCAGATATCTTCACAAAATCTCTTGCACGTCCTAAATTTGAGGCATTCAGAGTATTTCTCTCCTGTTCACTTCAAAATATGATGAATTAAGGGGGGGAATGTTAGAAATAATCTAACACTTAATTCACCATATGTGGATTAATGTGTAATTATAATAAAGTAATTATTTAATTACTTTAGTTAGCTTAGTTGTTAGTGTGTTGTTATCATCCCTTAGATTGTGGAGGATGTTCTTTAGTTAGAATATTGTTCTCGGATGATTTCCTGTAGAAGCTTTTTAGGGGCAATATGCTATTTCTGCATATTTGCTTTGTTTAGGAGATTTGTTCCATGTATTGTGGAAGAGATAGAAGCTGTCCAATATCTATAAATATTGCAGCTCTCTCTTTTGGTTGTAATGCTTCATTTTATATTAATAAAATCACAGCAAGCTCCGCCTTGTTTTTGCAATTTAATCTGGTTTACATGGGTAGGACCAAATCTTATAAAAGGACCCCTACCTCAAAACGTACTAGTTCCCCTTTGGCCACCCCTAGGTGAGCCGCTTTGCCACTATAATCAACCACGGAAACTACCATAACCCCATGAATGTTGAGAACCTGATCCTCTAGAACTTCCCCAGCCATCATAGCCTGACATTCTGTAAACTAAGAAGAAATGATAGATTACTAATAGTGTTTTGACTGAAATAACCCCATAATTCATCAAATTTCATAAAACAAAGTGAACTAATGACCCTGTTAAAATATGAAAGATCGCAATCATCTTTATCTAACAGCAACTACATCTTTTTAAACCATTCCAATATTGATTGTGCACTAAAACTAAAACTTCCAAAATGTAAAGTTTCATCTTATACTTTAATCAATATTTCAAAAATTTGCATTTTATCAATACAATTTCCTTCAACCTATGTTTATCTTCAAAACTTGCATATTATCAATCAAAATTTATATCCAAAAAAAAGCTTTTATTTTCACAAAATTGTACTTGAACTTCGCTTATGGGCACTGTATTTATGTCAAATTATCAAACAGAGTGCATGTGCACAAAAAAATAGTTTCAAACAAAACCTGACATCATTGTCTTAGTTTGTTCTTATTCACAATCATTGCAACTGTATCATTCCTTCATTTTTATGCCACAAATGTATTCATGGCCCTGTACTTGACAATATTAAAATTTTGAAATATAAAATGTCATAGAATGTTTGATTTTATATCAACAAATAGAAATTTAACCATTGAATTTGTATCATGCCCCTTTGTTTGTAACAAAATTAAGTGTATTATATTAAATTAAATATCATTATATCTTATTCACTTCCTGAACCATTTTATATCTGTAATTTTTGAATAATTCTAAAATCAAATGTCAAAATTACACTAGAAAAAATCATCCAATAAAGGGCATAATTGACCAATCAATCTTGTCTAAACCAAACAGTTTTGTATGTCATGGAAAACTATGTATGTAACCTATTTGTAATCTCTTGTTTGTACCTATAACCTTTTCCTAGTATTTTGTAACATGTATTGTGTATTTTTTAACATGTATTTTGTAATAAGCCTATTGAATACCCCCTCTTTTGAGGCAAGGGAAATAAACCATAGATCACTCATCTCAAACTAAAATATGAGTTGTATCAATTCATGTAAAATAAAATATCAGCATGTAATATGATACACGCATGTGAAGAGTAAACATATGTCTGTCAATCTAATATATACTATTATGCATTGAAGGAGTGCATGATATCAGTCTTAGAACCAAGGTATAGGGATGCATTATGTGAATCATGGAACCAAGTGTAACAAAAACAACCATCATGCAAGCTAAATCACTCAAACATCGCATAAAATGACATATAGATGGCCAAGAAGTTGTATACATGGGACACGAGGGTTTCACATAAATAATCAAGGACCAAAGGTTACACACAGGAAAGGATATTAATGTTAGAAGTAATCTACACTAATGTGTCATACACAAAAGAAATGGACAAGGGCCACACGTGAAATATAAGTGACAACAAATCCATTATGCAAAGCAAAAGTTGCATAAGACAAAAGGAAACAATCTATACAAGTTATATGTGTTAGTATCAAAAAAAAATTAGTCGTATAACTCAATGTAATCCATAAGCATGAGAAAGACATGTTATAAATGGAAATATTTGTAAATTATCATAGAAAGGTATAACCTTGTATAATGTGCTCTATATAGAAAAATGCCCCTAATAAGGCAAGGACACTAGCTAAAGGGTGGGGGAAGCATCTAAAATTCATACATGATCATGTATGTCCTACATCATATTCACTTACCACATGAAATCCTTGTTTGTAAATAAAAAATAGAGTGTGTTATCTACCAAATCACGTTAAATAACATATTTAAAGTAGAAACTAGTAATGCAAGTCATGTTTGGGTCCTGATTTTTGAATTTTTGAATATTTAATTTTTTAGCATTTTTAAATGTTTTATTTTTTAGGTATTTTTTAATATTTGGAATTTGTATGTATTTTGAAGTGCTCCAAAAACAATTATTTGTGGGATTTTATCACCAAGTAGGTCATCTATAGTGGGATCTTACCAGATGGGATCAGTCATTTTATAAATCATTTTAAGGAAAGGGAATTTTTAAAGTCATGTTTGGGTGTTGATTTTTTATTTTTTGAATATTTAATTTTTTAATCTTTTTATTTTTTTGGGTATTTTTGAATATTTGAGATTTATATATATTTTGAAGTGTTCCAAAAAATAATTATTGTATCACCAAATAGGTCATCTATAATGGGATCTTACCGGGATGGGATAAGCCATTTTATAAAACATTTTAAGAAAAGGGTATTTTTAAAGTCTTGTTTCTCGCAGGTTTTATAAAACCATAATGTATTCCTTATTCATCCATAGCGGTTTTCAATGTTCTATTTATGTTCAATATGGTTGTCATACAAAAGTATAATTATCCCAGTAATGTGGGAGAATGAAATATATTGATTGTGTTCATTGATTATAGTTTTCATTTTTCATAATTATGGTTTTCCCAAACAAACACAGTCATGTTACATATATTTTTGTATCCAAATTTCTATTTCCATGGCACGTACAATACAGGCGATGAGTAGGATAAGGAACCCATGATATTGTGTTTTTTTGGGCTCATATGTGATATTTGAAAGTGTGTAGCCAACCTATTGTAATAATTGAATTCGAAATTTATTTTTACTTGCTTTTGTGATGATCATAATATGTTCCCAATGTGTTCCCTTTATATAGACTATGATTGTGAAATTTCCATGCCACAAATGCTTGTGTATTGCATGTGTAAATAGAATATGATTGCTTAATTGGTAATTGTGGTGGCTCTAAAGTATCTTTGATTATCTAGATTGTGTGTTTATCTTTGAGCTTTTTAAGTTTTACTATAAAATTTTAACACTAATCAGTGTCTTGATCAATGACACGGTGATAATCACAATAGGGTTTTCTTAGTTGCTAGGATATTTTCCTAGTTATGCAATGACACGTAGATGGTAATAATAGTAGGCCATGATCAAGTAGGGTAAATATATGTCTTTTCTTCTCGTATATTTGAATAAAGCTATCCATTTTGATAGATTCAATATAATTAACAAAATAGTGTTATTTTTATAGATTCACTATTATTAACAAAATTAGTGATGTATGTCTCTGCTTGCTTTCCATTCATAATTGATTCTAATCATAATTGATTCAAGTTTAGATGAATTATAAATGTATGTATCTTTTTTCTTTCTAGTCATAATTGATTTAACAAAGAATTTTCCACTTTGGCCACCCCTACCTCGAAGCATACTAGTTCCCCTTTGGCCACCCCTAGGTGAGTTGCTTTGCCACTATAATCGACCACGGAAACTACCATAACCCTATGAATGTTGAGAACCTGATCCTCTAGAACTTCCCCAGCCATCCCAGCATGACATTTTGTAAACTGAGAAGAAATGATAGAATACTAATAGTGTTTTGACTGAAATAACCCCATAATTCATCAAATTTCATAAAACAAAGTGAACTAATGACCCTATTAAAATATGAAAGATGGCAATCATCTTTATCTAACAGCAATTGCATCTTTTTAAACCATTCCAATATTGATTGTGCACTAAAACTAAAAATTCCAAAATGCAAAGTTTCATCTTATACTTCAATCAATATTTCAAAAATTTACATTTTATCAATACAATTTCCTTCAACCTATGTTTATCTTCGAAACTTGCATATTACCAATCAAAATTTATACCCAAAAAGAAGCTTGTATTTTCACAAAATTGTACTTAAACTTTGCTTCTGGGCACTGTATTTATGTCAAATTATCAAACAGAGTGCATGTGCACAGAAAAATAGTTTCAAACAAAACCTGACATCATTGTCTTAGTTTGTTCTTATTCACAATCATTGCAACTATACCATTCCTTCATTTTTTATGCCACAAATGTATTCATGCCCCTGTACTTGACATTATTAAAATTTTGAAATATAAAAATGTCATAGAATGTTTGATTTTATATCAACAAATAGAAATTTAACCATTGAATTTGTATCATGCCCCTTTGTTTGTAACAAAATTAAGTGTATTATATTGAATTAAATATCATTGTATCTTATTTACTTCCTGAACCATTTTATATCTGTAATTTTTGAATAATTCTGAAATCAAATGTCAAAATTACACTAGAAAAAATCATCCAATAAAGGGCATAATTGACTAGTCAATCTTGTCTAAACCAAATATTTTTGTATGTCATGGAAAACTATGTATGTAACCTATTTGTAATCTCTTGTTTGTACCTATAACCTTTTACTAGTATTTTGTAACATGTATTGTGTATTTTGTAACATGTATTTTGTAATAAGCCTATTGAATACCCCCTCTTTTGAGGAAAGGAAAATAAACCATAGATCACTCATCTCAAACTAAAACATGAGTTGTATCAATTCATGTAAAATAAAATATCAACATGTAATATGATACACGCATGTGGAGATTAAACATATGTCTGTCAATCTAATATATAATATTATGCATTGAAGGAGTGCATGATATCAGTCTTAGAACCAAGGTATAGGATGCATTATGTGAATCATGGAACCAAGTGTAACAAACACAACCATCATGCAAGCTAAATCACTCAAACATCGCATAAAATGACATATAGATGGCCAAGAAGTTGTATACATGGGACACGAGGGTTTCACACAAATAATCAAGGACCAAAGGTTACACACAGGAAAGGATATTAATGTTAGAAGTAATATACACTAATGTGTCATACACACAAGAAATGGACAAGGGCCACACATGAAATATAAGTAACAACAAATCCATTATGCAAAGCAAAAGTTGCATAAAACAAAAGGAAACAATCTATACAAGTCATATGTGTTAGTATCAAAAAAAAAAGTTGTATAACTCAATGTAATCCATAAGCATGAGAAAGACATGTTATAAATGGAAATATTTGTAAATTATCATAGAAAGATATAACCTTGTATTATGTGCTCTATACAAAAAAATGCCCCTACTAAGGCAAGGACACTAGGTAAAGGGTGGGGGAAGCATGTAAAATCCGTACATGATCATGTATGTCCTACATCATGTTCACTTACCACGTGAAATGCTTGTTTGTACATAAAAAATAGAGTATGTTATCTACCAAATCACATTAAATAACATATTTAAAGTAGAAACTAGTAATGCAAGTCATTTTTGGGTCCTGATTTTTGAATTTTTGAATATTTAATTTTTTAGTGTTTTTAAATGTTTTATTTTTTAGGTATTTTTTAATATTTGGAATTTGTATGTATTTTGAAGTGCTCCAAAAACAATTATTTGTGAGATTTTATCACCAAGTAGGTCATCTATAGTGGGATCTTGATGGGATTAGTCATTTTATAAAGCATTTTTAAGGAAAGGGAATTTTTAAAGTCATGTTTGGGTTCTAATTTTTAAATTTTTGAATATTTAATGTTTAATATTTTTATTTTTATTTTTTATTGTTTGGGGTATTTTTGAATATTTGAAATTTATATATATTTTGAAGTGTTCCAAAAAATAATTATTGTATCACCAAATAGGTCATCTATAATGGGATCTTACCGGGATGGGATCAGCGATTTTATAAAACTTTTTAAGGAAAGGGGATTTTTAAAGTCTTGTTTCTCGCAGGTTTATAAAACCATAATGTATTCCTCATATGTGTATGGTGAACCTTATTCATCCATAGCAGTTTTCGATGTTCTATTTATGTTCAATATGACTGTCATACAAAAGTATAATTATCCCACCAATCTAGGAGAATGAAATATATTGATTGTGTTCATTGATTATAGTTTTCATTTTTCATAATTATGGTTTTCCCAAACAAACACGGTCATGTAACATATATTTTTGTATCCAAATTTCTATTTCCATGACACCTAAAATATAGGCAATGAGTAGGATAAGGAACCCGTGATATTGTGTTTTTTTGGGTTCATATGTGATATTTGAAAGTGTGTAGCCAACTTCTTGTAATACTTGAATTTGAAATTTATTTTTACTTGCTTTTGTGATGATCATAATATGTTCCCAATGTGTTCCCTTGATATAGACTATGATTGTGAAATTTCCATGCCACGAATGCTTGTGTATTGCGTGTGTAAATAGAATATGATTGCTTAATTGGTAATTATGGTGGCTCTAAAGTATCTTTGATAATCTAGATTGTGCTTTTATCTTTGAGCTTTTTAATTTTTACTATAAATGTTTAACACTGATTAGTGTCTTGATCAATGACACGGTGATAATCACAATAAGGTTTTCTTAGTTACTAGGATATTTTTCTAGTTGTGCAATCACACATAGATGGTAATAATAGTAGGCCATGATCGAGTAGGGTAAATATGTCTTTTCTTCTCGTATATTTGAATAAAGCTATCAATTTTGATAGATTCAATATTATTAACGAAATAGTGTCATTTTGATAGATTCACTATTATTAACAAAATTAGTGATGTATGTCTCTTCTTGCTTTCCATTCATAATTGATTCTAATCATAACTGATTCTAATCATAACTGATTCAAGTTTAGATGAATTATAAATGTATGTATCTTTTTTCTTTCTAGTCATAATTGATTTAACAAAGAATTTTCTTAGTGGTGTAGCAAGGTGAGAAGAGGAGGAAGTAGACATAACACTATTTTTTTTTACTAGCCTTTTTAGCAGGGGGGTTATTATATTCTCTACTTTGAAATAATTATCTTGGTATTATTCTAGACCCATGATGTAAAAAAAAAGTGGAAGAGAAAAATCATCATCATCGATGAGATTGAAATTCAAATTTTGCAAATGTTCATCTCACATATCATGATCATCATCGTCACCTCTATCATACCAATTTGTCATTGTAGTATCATGTCATTCTAAATTGACTAATAGTGGTAATTCTAGGATGACCTCAGGTTCTTCTTTCATTTGTTGCTTGAAGAGATTTGTTTTTTAGGGCTCTTACTCTCTCTACTCGGATTTAAAAATTCCATGTGCACTTCTTGTTGGTTCAACAATACTCGTGCTCACTCTAATTTGTTTGTTACTAATTTTTGTTGTGAGGATTAATCTTGTTGTGATTTTATGAAGTTTGTATTATCGTTTGTATTACTTGATTGACCTATCTCATAAGTGCGTAAATTTTCAATTTGAATTGGTTGTGATGGAGGTATAATAGAAGGCTCTTGAGAGGATAAATGTTCAATTTTGTAATACTTACAAGCTTCATCGTCCACTATGATATTGTACTCATGTACGTCATGTATGAATTTGATACATTTATGGAGTGTAGAGAGTATTGCCTCTATATCGTGAATCCAAGGTCAACCCAATAAAATATTGTAATACAAGGTGTTATCTATAACGTGAAATGTCATGGGCATCATTTTGGGCCCAACTAAAACCTCTAATGTAATATTTATCATTATGGGTCATGCAATATTGTGAAATACTTTGATAACTTGAGATGATTATTGAATGGCACTCATGTGAATACCCATTTGTTGAAAAAATATAGATAGGAAAAAATTTCACAGATGATCCATTATCTATTAGTACCCTCTTAATTAAGAAACCTTGAATCTAAACCCTAGTGTGTAATGGTTGATATTGGTCTTGTATGTGCTTAGGAGGTAAGTATGTATGATCAAAGGTAATAGTTGTATTGATGCACTTGAATTTATTCATAATAGATGCAAAAGAAATAAGGTGTGTATCACTTAGGAGAGTAGTATTTTATAGTACCTTGTATAAAATGTCATTGTATGTGGTTGATCTCTTTAAGAGTTATAAAATAGATATTTTAGCAAGGGTGTTGCATAGTTGATCCAATATATCATACCCCCTTTTTATGGAGCTTATCAAGCCAGAGGAGAGGGATGTGGTGGAGGATCTAGTTGATTTTCCTCAATTCATTTCCTTCCTCATCTTGTATTGACATCATATACCATTGTTCCTAATATGATCCTAAGTAAAAAAAAATGGGGGTGAGATGGTAGTTATTACAATTTTGAATTCATGGGGGAGGCATGAAAAAAGGTTGCATACAAGCTCTTTCACACTAAGTAGTGACAAGAATTACCTTATACTAGATATTCTTATGATAAGAGTGGAAGAGAGGAATGGTAGGAAGACTTCGTATGCCTTGCTCATCATAGAAAACATCAGAAGTAACAACATTGACTCAAACCTTATGGCAAGGGAAAATAGATTATAATGTACCAATTATGGGGAAAATGAAAACCCTAATGACATATAGGGTTTTTTGTAGAGGACTATTTTGACACAAAATGAGTAAGCATGTGTATTAAATAGTGGGTTCACCAAATGATTTAAGCCCATAAATTAGGTTAGGGAGTATAACCTTAATAAGTTGATAAATAGGATTGAAATCTATAAATGATACACATTCAAATTATCAAATCCAACTTTAACATTGAGATCTAAAAATTCAGTACATGGGTTGAGAGATTTGATTTAATTAGATCATATGCAATGGATCTTAGTACAATTATCTAGAGGGTAGGTTTGCTCTCTTTCTCACATGTAATGGGTTTAAGTGCCTAGAAATTGAAAAAATATATAAGTACAATAATATTTTTACATGTTTTTGGGATGATTGAGGAGTGAAGTGGTGTGGAACGGGCTAAAAAACCTTTGTACTTGTTTCATCTCTAAAACTGAAATTGAAACTACCATTTAGATAAAATTAGTGAGCAGGACAATAGCAACATGCACAACCTATGTGAAGTTGCACGGACTTGTCTAATTGATTTATGCACTTCTATTTTGGTTTACACGTCTTTATCTCAAATTTTTCTACCCTTTTATGCTTTTGGTCACTCTAGATGCACTCAAATGTTCCTATAATAGCAAATATTATTTCTCGAAATGAGATGGGGGGAATAGAGTTAAGGGAATATTTGATTTGAGACACCGTTGTGTCACCTACATAGCCATGTGTGGAACGTAAACTCAAATGTAGTTATCGTAGCTTGTGGAAATAAAATTATGCTCCTTTTGACTACATGTATGTAGTTAAATTTTGGCTCTTGATACTTGATAATGTTTACTTTAACTTGGCTTGGAATGCTCTTGAATTGGTTATGAATACTCTTGACTTGGCTTGAAATTCTTTTGGATTTATTTAGAGTGCTTCATACCAACTTAGGGGTTACTCCTAATGTCTTATCTTGAAATAGGGAAGATTAGGAAAGCTTTTCTTGAGAATTAGAGACGAAGACCAAGTGTTGCTATGTGATTTCCAAGTTGTGACCAAGGAAGTAAATGAGTGGGTTTGATTTGTATTTATAGGACCCTAAAGGTAATATTTTTCAATAAGGCTGACATGGGGGGAATGTCTAGCTCATAACAAGATTGTCCATTTAATATTTTGTTTGATATGGGGCCCTAGACCAGAATAGCCATTTGATCTTGTCCCTGCTAAATGGTTATGTCCAATGGCGAAGAAATCTCATCTGAAGGTCCGGAATAGTTTGCACAAGATATGGAAGTGATTTTTTTACTAACAAATACGTTTGTGTAGGTATCTGAGTAATGAAATAAGGTATGACAATCCTTAAGGTGGTCTGTTTAATATTTATTTGTGTGCTCAAGTCATGTGTAAGGGATATAAGACAAAAACTAGCATTATTAAATTCCAAATGCCAAATTTGGGTGTCTATAATATAATAAATTTAGTAATAGAAATATGGGGAAAATACCATTTTTAGATTTCGTATGGTAGTAGGACTCAATTAGAGTTACAAAGTTATGAAGGATTGAATAAGCAAAGAGTGCAGAAGATTAATATTTTAAAGAATATATGTATGAGCTACACAAAAAAGTACACAAGCAGTTATAGAAAAATAACACACAATACAAACAAAATGCAGATATGAAGAGATGACAGCTAATTTTCAAGTTGGATACATGATCTTAACACATGTAAGAATAGTAATATTTCCAAAAGGTACATATGATAAGTTGAAAGAAAAGAAAATGGGTCCATCAAAGTATTAAAGAAGTTTGTGTCTAATGGATAGGAAATCTAACTGCCACAGGGCATGTACATTTCTAACAATTCCAATGTGGAGGATTATTGTCCTTATTTTGTAGGATATAACAATGAACAAAACACATATTAAGAATTTTTTTATTGATAATAGTTGGATAGTCTCCTAGGGCCATTACATAAGATTTTCATTGAAGATCAAGAGAGACAAAAACCACAAGCCAAAAAAAGTCAAAAAGGATTTGATTCACGGCACCAAACAATAGGGGAAAAATCTAGAGACAACAGAAATATAGAGAAACCAGAACAAAAAGCCGAGACAAATCAGAAACAGATAGCAGAAAGTCAACACATGAGCCACCTAGAGGGTCTTCATCCTAAATAAAAGGATGATTGATTAATATTTATTTGATTGAAGAATGCAAATGTTAAATAAAAGATGCGAAAAAGAAGAGAGGATAATTGATACAAGGTTTAAGACAATGTGCCAAAATAAATATAGAGAATATTTGGTCAAATGGAAGGGAAGACATATTTGAGATGTGATATGGATTAACTCAGCAGAAGCAACATGGCATATAATATCATTTACAGATCTTGTATGAGCAAGAGCTCTTGGAAAAAAATTACTTAACGATGTAGGAGCATTTGGGTACATAAGCAATCTACATCAAACCAAAAACAATTACAATAGTTATTTTCATAATTATTGTGCTTTGTAATAGCATCTCCTAGATTCAAATAATCTTTCAAAACTTGGCACGAGCAAGTGTTTCAATAACACAACGCAGAAATGTGTTTTTCAATGGAAGAGGTCATGCACAGGAAATGGAGGGTCAAGGTGCATCGCAACATCTCCACGGTATGCAAGTATTCTTATGGATGGTGCAATCCTTTATGTGTTTGGCATGATGTTAGATCACTTGGCGCCCAGCAAGGAGACTTCATATAGTTAACTTACAACACCCTTCTATTTGTGCATACATAATCAATTCTTTTTTGTGTGGTATTACATTAATCATTTAGAGGTGTTCACATTATCAATAGACGTTCACCTTAATGGAACGCTTCTACCTTTGAAATTACAAATTTGTTGATTTCATATGAGAAAACACACAAAGATTCACTTAGAAGGATATTGTGTAGTCTTGTGTGCAAGGGCGTGGCGTATCCATAATTGTTGGGAACACAAGGATTAAAATCCAAGTTGTTTGTTCCATCAAGGAAGGATCCAAGGAGGATTAACCTAATCTATATTTGTAATTGTTGAGTCAACGTGTATTCATTAAATTGTGTTATGATGGTAAGTGAATTAAGGAAACTTTGGGCCCTATCTTACATTAAGAATAGTAACACAAATAATTAGGGAGGCGTCAATAAATGTAATATGGGTTGCTTTTAGCTTCGACACAATGTTGTAAGTAGTACTTAGTTCTATAAAAACTCATCTTTATGCCCAAGCAGAGGAGATACTCCTAACAAGTATTGGTTTAGAGACTAACTCGAATTAGGTGTGATACAGATAGTATTGTCATTGGAATAGAGTAGCTTAATTATCGTTATTCAATCTATTTAGATCAATAGTATTGTGTTATACCTCCTCATAGATTGAGTAGAGGTTGTATCTATTGCAATTGATCTCAAGTCTATGTAAGTAGTTATTTCCTTAGGGATTATCAATAAGTGTGGTAATCTAAATTGCTTTTGTGTACAACCAATGTATCGTTCAAGAGTTGTGTTGTTTCATAATGTCATGTAGTTTAAAGTAGTTCTTAATTAGACTTCCTAACTACAATGGTATCAAATAGGAACTCTCGGCATCATGTATGTATCTTGGTGTGTGATCTCATTCCTCTTACACCTGTGGGAACCAGAAGGTGTTCCAGTCTACATCCTAGTAGTTGAGAATGTCACATAAGAGGATACTAACATGTGCAACCAATATGTTATTTGTTAGTCTCCATATCTTCGCTATCTTAGGCCTTTGTATCTCCTTGTTTTATCATGTTGTGGAGAAATTGGTGCTTTTTACAAGGGCAATTACGTAACACAATTATTGGTCTATGTAGAGTGGCAATTATGCAATCATTGCAGCAGTGTAGCCAATCGTGCCCCTAAGCTCATAAAAGCTAAAATATTACATGATCACATATCAAACTCAAAATGAATGACATTTATTAATTTACTTGTTTTGATCATTTTTCCAAAGTTTTTTGCATGTTTCCCCAATCGTGACATGGTTTTCAAGCAAATCTAAGTAACCAGCAGTTATGAGAGAAGAAACGGTCAAAACTCACCTATATGTGGGCCCCACTAACTTCCTCTAATAAGGTCGTCATCCTCTCTCTACGTACTCTCCCTCACTTATCTCCATTGGAGGTTTGGTCACAGATTAGCCATAACTTGTTTTCTATGCAAATGAATCTTAGAAAGGAAAAGTGTTTTATAAGTAGTTTTAATTCCCCTTTTTTTTTAATTTCCAAATTTAGCACTTCTAATGTTATTTAATTTCCTTTTCACTAATGCCTAACTTATGTGTCTTTTGCAAGTCAAGAGTGATGCAAGGAAACTCCAATAGTATATCTTCCATTTGTCATCGCTAAGTCTTTTTATCCTTATTTTCGTAAAGTTTGCTAAAAATTATACTCTTTCAATTGAATCCTAAGATTTCTTTTGCAGGTTAGCACGCGTGTAACTAAGCAGTGATTAATCGTCTCCAGCCAACACTACATGATTTTTGCTTTTGCACTAGTCTTCCCCACACTAGTCTTCCCCCCGACGAGATAGACCAAGTAGTATTTCATGTTCTCACACAAATGGTAAGTGATCTTATCTTCCAATTCCATAAAGTATTTGTCTTAACCCTCCTATATATTGCACTTAATTATTGTTGTTTATTGCAAGAGACGAGGAGTCCTACTTGGTTTTGCTTCACTCAATCTGCAGTTAAGCCAAGATATGTTCTATAGACCCTCCCCTTCAATGGGGTACGGCTATCTCAAGAAAAAATTCCTTGTCAATCATGATAAAGCAACTTCCCTCAGGGGAAAATATGGAAGCACCTCATTTTGTACGTAACAAAATTCCATTCCCATGATGTATGTAAAACCTCCTTATTAATGGCTAACGCTCAATCTATTTGCATAGCATTTCCCTTTACCTTTGTGTTCTCTTCTCCCAGCGACAATACGAAGAAGGTCTTTTTCACCAATGTCTTCTCTTCCTTTTAGCTATTTTAGTTGAGAAATTACCAATCTGCATAATCTGATGTTTTTTGCAATAGTTGTCCATACGGGCAATTGGAAGGTCGGGAATCAGAAAAGAGGCATTTCTTGTGTCTTTTCAACTTTGCTTTCCTTCGAGAATCCACCATATGCACTCAAAGACCATTATTTGCCTCATTTACCTATAAATACACCATTTCTTACTATTTCTCTTATTAGAAACATCATGTAAGAACCCCACCGACCGTTCCCCAAAAAATGTGCAAAAAATTGGCATGTCAACGAGTCTAGAATGTTGGAGAAGACAAAGGGCATTGCTCGTACACCCTTTTTGGGTCCTCCTATTAACTAAATGCCTAATGGTTAAAACAAAAATAAAATAGAAACATAAGGGGAACATACATACTAATAAATCTATTAAGATCATATTTACATTCAACATTACTCTAAGCATTTACATAACCAAAAGAAGTACATTTGCATTTGTTATACACACATGTCTAAACTACTACAATTAGAAAGAAATATGACATATGATAGATAAATATGCATTCTAAGGAATATCTAAAAGTACAATCATGAACATAGCTCCATATTACGATAACAATTTAGTTGTGGGGAACAACAGTCTAGCCCACTGGCTAGTGCATATATCAATAGGTTTGTATAAAGAATACAATCAAGACTAAGCATGAAATGCATGGTATAATAAAGGAAATTATAGTATCTATGTCAATTTTGAGTAGGCAAATATGGTACAACCGCACAAAGCTATGTAGATTGATTATTATCAAGAATTAAGTGAGAATAGTGGTAAAAGGGATTAAAAAATATTCCCTAGTCCTTTGTTGCTAAGAAGCAACTCTATAAAATACCACAATCCCACAAAAAACATACCAAAGAGTATCATTGCAATCAATCAAATGAGATTTGAAAAAAAAAGTGAAAGAAGTCCATAGGTACATGTACCATTTATGCAATGAAAGGAGAAGATCAAGAGAGCTTGTTAAGGTGTCACTAGGGAAATACTTATCAACACTCCCTACAAATTTAAATGCCAAATGCACAAATATCTCTGACTTCAATAAGCAATGTCAACAAGGAGTTACATTCACTCAAGGATGTGGAGCATTGCCCACTAATATTCTAAAGAGAGGACTGAGGAATGGAAGATCGTATTAGTAGCATTGATAATTAAGACTAAGAAGAGTTGCATATACATTTGTAAATCTCTTAGTTTGGAAAACCTTAAAAACAAGGGCTCAACATGGAGTTGGCATACATCACTTTTAGGGAAATACAAAAAGCTTGGCATTTATTTTCATTGGAAACACTAAGCTTGGGTTCTACCATAACATAGTTATTCATTGTGCAAGAGGAAGTTTAGGGCACAATTGATGACATTGTGATATTTGTCATGAAACTTCATTTGAGATTGACCACTACATTGAGAGGGGATCTTGGCAAGGAAGCTAAGCAAGGAGATAAGTTAATAGGAAGGGCACATTGTGTAGGAAAGATCAACAAGCCCAAAGTTTAATTTAAGGCTTGTACTCTAGTTGACCAACTGTATTTTGTTTCCTCCTTGTGTCTATATACATTATCCAACATGTTTCCTTTCCTTTTAACTCTTTTCCTCTTAATATTACAATGCACACTTCAGCTTACGATGATCACCATCCACAATTTGTTGTTTTCCAGTCATTGTTATCATTTTCATTCTTGACTTTGGTCGCCTAACGTCTTGCTTTACAAAGTCCATGGATATTGGAGCACTTAGCCTCCTAGAGGTTACAACCTGAGGACATGTATCATTCTCAACGTGCCTCTAGTTTGTCATTCAACACTCCACAAATGATCAATTTTAATAGTGTAGCTTGGTTATAAATAGTATAGACTTTGTTTGTTTCTCCCTCGTACATGTATTTCATGTATTAGCCTTGTGTTGATCAATTTGATCAATCAATTTTTCGAGGTTTGAGCAAGAGTCTTTCATAGCCTCTACCTCAAAAACTCGAACACAAACCATACATTATCTTGTTCCATTGACTTCTAAGGTGTTATAGATACCTCTCGTATGTTTGTTTTGTTTTTCCCACATCTATTCTTATTTCTCATCGCGCCACAATACTTGTCTAGTGTTAGTTGTTCATCCTAGCTAAATCATGAACATTCTCTTGTGATACAAACTTGTTTTCAGCCCACCCAATTCTAGTCCCAACTCTCTTAGTGTTAGTTTCATCCCTCATACTTCCTCTCCAACTCCACTCATTGTTGTATGCTTCTCATTCTCCCCTTGTGCATAGATTAATCTTTGTTTTTTGTAGTTTGTATTTTATAGTCAACTACAACCTTGCTTACATTTGCAATTGCTCTTGATTAGTTTCAATTCATATGCTTTTTTGGTTTAAAAACAAACATAATTTTATCCTCTTTGTTGCACAAAGCATATTGTTAAGAGTTAATTCAATAATTTCCGGAACATTGGAATTATAAGTTTTGCTTTAAAAACATAAACAAAATGCTTCAGTGCCTACTAGTGGGTTGAATAATGTTTAATTGTCTAGATTGAAAAAATTTAATGCTATTGGTGACTTGACTCACGGTAATGATCAATTTTAACCCCACGTTAAAGTTACATAGGCTCCCTTCGACGGGAATAACATGGGTTCCCTCTGTACATAGTGCAAGATCAAATAATTTTAAAGGTTAGGGCTTGGTAAATGCAATTGATGGCCAAAATGAAACATCCAAAAATTTAGGGGGTCGTGTTACTAAAAAATGGTTTTGCTCCATGTTATGAACAGACATTTCAAAATTAACAAACCCAAGCAAGTAAAGCTCTACCACCAAATGCACTTCTCCTGCCCACATATCCACAAACGGTCTACTAAATGGACTTCTTGTGCCAACATATCAACAAACAGCATACTAACTAAATATTCATATTGAAAAAGTCGAACCATGCACCCATCGAAATAGCTGTGATACTCGACAACATTTGAATTCATTCTATTAATAGCTCATATACACACCACCATTTTCTATCAAACTTGATAGTAACTTCCGAGATAAAACAATGGAGTAATAAGCATAGTTAAAACATCATATGCACTCCTTATGCTAATATCCACACTCATTCCAATTAACCTTGATGCCCTAGTCATGTTTATTTCCATAAATATCCACCAGGCACTAGTTCACGACAAACTTTTTTATATTGGAGAATGAATAAAGCCACGGTACCACAAAACAACTGTCTCCACAAATGGGAGCCATTTACAAAAGGGAAAATACCCACCAAAAGCAAAGACAACCAATGTGAACAAAGCAACAGCACTGATAATGCTCTCTTTTACCGACTCGATAGACACACATAAACAGCCACAAAGGCACATTTCTACAGATGTCATTCTTTCTGTTAGCCTCCTCTGTCTAGTTCAGCATCATAACACCGTAAGAAAGCAATCAAACCATATAGACAGCTCTTGCAACATATTCCCCTAAAGTTATGGACATAATGCAATAAAATTAATTATACAGTGGCTTAGTGATGTTTCAACTTTCACCACTAAAATGCTATTGTGCATAGTAATAATTAGGACATCACATTTAAATTGGGGAAATTATTTTATGTAAATGGTTATACTTAACATTTGCAAACACACAATCCTGAAAGACATACTGAAGCATTCAAGTGAAGGAAAAATATTGCAGTATATGCCAAGCTTGAAAAAATTAACACAAAATCAACCCACTACTCTCTTTCCTTTCTTGAACAGATCCCCATACTTGAGCAATAACAGTGCCCATTGATTGAGAAAATTTGGTCTACTGAAGTAGCCATTACTTAAACTGAATTAAGGAACAAAACTGTAATGCTTTCCAACCATAAGGTGTTGAATTTATTGAGCGTGGCATCCTACTTCTAAATCAGTGGGAGAAGAAATTTTAGAATGACGTTTAAAATAATTTTATACCATACTCCCATGCAATTACACGAGAAACGGGGTCTTTTTGATGTCTTGTATTGTGCCATGTAAATCAACCAATCATCATTTTATTATCCTCCAAAAATTTGTAGGTTGGTACCTCCAGGTTGTACGGCGCAGGACCCTTCCTAACTCGTCCAGATATGTCATAATGAGATCCATGACAAGGACAGAACCAACCTCCAAAATCACCAGCATTTGGCAGAGGAACACAACCAAGGTGGGTACAAACACCAATCACAACCAGCCACTCTGGATTGATCACCCTTTCTGCGTCTTCCTGAGGATCACGAAGAGAACTCAAACTTACACTGTTAGCCAATTGAATATCTTCCTCAGTTCGTCGCCTGATAAAAACAGGCTTTCCACGCCACTTGACTGTAACTGTACTTCCAGGTTCAATGCTAGACAAATCCACTTCAATTGATGCCATAGCTAAAACATCCTTACTTGCAGACATACTCAGAATAAATTTGAGAACCAACAACCGGATAAAAGAGGCATATAAAAACCTTCCACCCGTCAAGACGAAGTAGGTAAATGCTCTCTTACTAGGATCCCCTGGGGCAAAACGCTCATGATTATATTCATCATATTCTATTTTTGAAGTAGGGTTTTTCACTGCTGCAACAGTGGCTGGTACATCAGAAACTCCAAGGTCATGCCTTGGGACAAGGGTCTCAGCCGCAAAACCTGGAACTCATCAAGTAGTTAGAACACAACTTATCCAACAAGCAAATCATTTGTTCGTACCAAAGAAAACTTAAGAGAGATGATGGGTAAAACTCTAAGAAAAGCACCAATAAGGAAAATAAGAACATAGATCCAAAACAGCCAACTATTTACTTGGCATGCAAGATAAACAGATTTCCAATCACAATCTATCCAGCATCTCATAACTGCAAAATAAATTGACTTGTAGAAATTTAAAAAGATACACAAGGATAAAGGCACTACTAACAAGCTTGGATAATGCCACTAGTAACCAACTTCTCTGTAAAATAAACCTAGACATAAGCGATTCCAAATGCTAATGTCGATCCAATACAGATAAAAGGCAACATGTCTTACATCACACTGAGGATGCTTAACCTGTCAATATCAAATATTTGTTGAATATTGATGAGAAAAAAGAGAAGCTGCACTAGTTTGTTTAAGCTTGTGAAGGAATTTTGCAATGCAGAAATAATTTAATAAAGAATGAAAGGAATGTGCAAAACATCAGCAAAGGAAAGAACAAAATGACTTTACACAGACTTGGGCAAAAAGACTCGAAGTTGAGGAATTCGAAACATGGGCACTAAAAGAAAGTAAATAATATATTCATTACACATGCAATTAAAGAACCTCACTTTAATATCTAAATACATCTAGACTGCAGTATCTGACATTATTTATTGATCAAAACAATCCCACTTATAAGTATCGAGCCACGCCTAAAGTAGTAACTTTGAAATTCTGTCTGACCTCGTTCACATAAGAAAAATGAACAAAACCGTGCCTTGAAAATTTGGAAGTAAAACAATACCTTAGAATTCATTCAAACAAACACCCATATAAGTTGTAGAAAAAAACTATGTATCAGCTTACGTATTAAATAAATACCAATACTTATCATAAGTGCAAGAACATTTAGCCTGATGCTCATCTCCATTGCCTAAATATGTATCAGATTTTTCAACCAATACTCTGCACAAGTGAAAGAACATTTACCCTGATAATTATCTTTATAACCTGTAATACGCAAACCAATCCAGTGGCTTAACATTACAGCAAATCGGTAGTAGTTATAAAACAAACTTTTGTATCTTTATCTGAGAGGTACTCATAAGCATTTACCATGTCCTGAAATCCGGATCCATTCAAGAGGATAAAAAAATACCAAAGTCTGGAGTCCTTGAAAAAATTTGGCAAAATCCGGTGTGAAATATTTACATATTATATATCAGCAATATTTATAAATATGCAAAAATTGACAAATACAATGAAAAACGTTAGTAACATAATATAAAATGCTTATATATTTAATCTTAAATAATATCTAAGGGTGTTGGATGTCCTTTTATAGCCAAGAACAATCTTTTTTAATGGAAAAAATACAGGGCCAAACCACATTTAACTTCTCTGGGCTGGCTAAAAAATCCGGATCCAGACACATTTGACAACTATGCTCATAAGCAAAGATTCCAAATTCTGATGGATCTGGCCTGGATCCAATCAAATCTGGACTTTTCAGACATACCAAATCCAAAGAGCTGAAAGCCATAAACAGCCAGTATGTTCTATTTTTGACTTCAGTCGAAATTAATGAGTCAACAGATCTATATTATACACATGCATGTATATATGAATTTGTAAGCCTGTTGGCTAGCAAACAGGAGATTCTCAGTTTGAAATTTGAATCACAGGCTTTACTTTATAGGAACAGCTGGCACATCAACACAGGATGTGCCGGCTGTTTACGTGAGACCTACCAAATTGGTCTGATCCGGATATTTTTATTATCTTTCTTTTCAAAAAGTTGAGAATTCACTTTCCTATAGACGCTGAACTCCACAGACTACTGAAATCTCTTGATCAAGGAGAATCGAATGAAGGATTGACAGACATGGGAAAGTGCCTCATAATAGATCAGCAAAAGATCCTCGGGAAAGAAGAAACCTATTGGAAACAACAATAAAGAATGAAATGGCTGCGATAAGGTGACAGGAATACAAATAAATTTCATGTCTCCACAATTGTCCAAAGAAACAAAAACAGAATAGATAATCATAAAATTATAACTCCAGTGCATGACAACAAAGACTGAAGCCTTCAGTTTCACATTAATCAGTCTATTTCCTAAAGAGACGAGTGTAAATCTCTTCTAACAGGTTAAAGCGTACCACTTCTGGAATACTTGGCATATGACCATCTCCAGAAGACGGCTATAAGCTCAAAAGCCCCTCCTCAAATACTTGCTATAAGTTAAAAGTCTCTCCTCAACTTGTGTCACAGAAGGATGTCCAATACAACAAATTATATTATCTCAATCTGTTCTCTCATCTGAGGTGGACAAAAAACATGCCCATTAAGACGGATAAATATCCCACTATCCCCATTGTTTGTAGGGCTGGAGATAACATTTTGTTCTGCACTGGTGTAAAGTTTTGAGATGTGAACAAAAAAACAGCAATACAAATCCTAGGTGACTGGGTAAATATAATCTAGGTGACACCAGAGTGCACTCCATGTGGCTATACCTTCTAGCAACAAGACTCTAAACAATAGAATGGTGGACTTCACGGAACACCAGGTGTAGGTGGATCAGCAAGGTTTGGCTTACTCCGAGCATAGTGATGAGGTCAAAATAAATGGGTACAAAATTTGAATAATATTTGATATAAATGGAAACAAATCCCCTTGTAGGCTTTCACGAGGTGGGTCTCTTACACTAAATTGGCAAATAGCTTCGCCATGACTTAAAATACAATCTTTAGCTATTACACCAATTCCAGGTAACAACCAAACAGCACTTTAGGTGACTATTTAGCACTTAAGGCAACAAGGCAAAAGACAATTAACTTTTGGAAACCAAGATCACTAAACAGTTGTGATTGATTGATTGTTGTAATTAGCCAAATGGTTTATAGAGTAATCAGGGAATTGTGCAATTGGCAAAAGTAATCAACAATTCTGAAACTCTAGTTCGGCGAATTCCAAAATAAAAGCATTAATTCTGGGCACAGGGACTTGGGGACGGGGACGGGACGTCTCCTTGACGTCCCACTTTTCAGAAAAAAAGGGGAATGCCCCCCAAAAATGTGGGACGCACCCGGGACGTCCTGGGTGCAAGGAAACTTTAGGAACGTCGTAGGGGACATCGTGACCTAAGCTAACGTGTAAGTTCAGCCGCGATTGGATGGTTGCAGCAATTTGCAGGACGTTTTGGGGCAGTTCTAAACATAGCTCTCACTGGTAGCCATCCTAAAATCAGTACCAATATGGGTTAAATGCGCCCAGCACACGGGGATAACTCTGTGACCCTTATCTCTCCTCATTCGAATATAAACAAATCGATAGATCGGGATCTGTATGAGTATCTGTAGCAGGTTCATTCGGCTCTAAGGGGAAACTAAGCCCTGCCGTTTTTTGTTCATTGTATGCAGAAAAGGAGAAGAGGATTAAGGGAGAAGGCACTTCAATCAGGCACAATGTATTGAGGGTTAGTTGTATTGATTAAGACATTGAAAGTTCCCTTATCCTACTATCCCACTTATGTCTCCGCAGGATTTGCCACTTCCACACTTCCTCGCGTGAAACCCTCTCCTTCTACATACTCGGCCATTTTTTTTTTAAAAATGAATTAAGTGCTTTTAGACTTTTATTATTATTATTATTATATATTATTAAGATTTTCTATTATTGATTCATATATATATCATATATATGTATAATAGTAATACGTTAACATGTTAATGAATGTATTAATTGTTATATATTTTCATTTCTATATATTAATTCTTATCTGGGTTTTGATAAATATATATATATATATTTGGGCCTATATTATTTATCTCATTATTATGAGATGTTCTTCTCATGTTGATTATTGAAGAGTATCATTATTGAATTATTCACGTTAAATTCCTAAAACCAATAAATGACTATCTTATGCTTGTTTGATGAGCCGTCCCTAGATTTTCAAAAAAAATTGCCGTCCCAGAGTCTTGGCGTAACTATGGCTATGTGGCATAGAAAAATCAGTCAGAATTCGTGTAGGTCGCATATTGGAAGGTGCAGAAATAGACGTGACAGTAAAGAGCGGCTATGTACCCTGGTGTTTGTGAGTGTCCAAAGGTGAAGTTAAAAACCATGAATGCTCCTAGTCCTATATGTTTTGGTATTGGTCTTACATGGAATTTTCTAGAGCATGTCGTTTTTTAAGGCTTTCATTAAATCCTGTGAATGTGTTGTTGTGAGCGATGTCATTGGAACAGGCTGCAAGGTTTTAGGCTGTCCATCATGTTGGAACGTTTTACCTGTGACCGCATCAATTTATTGCTTCCAAGTTGGTTATAGATCTTGTAACCTAACAAGTTTCTGGCCTAATTTTTCCAGCATAATGTAGGTTCAATGCTGCATCTTATACTGGATTGTTTAAATTTGATTTAATTTGCTTTATAACAATACGATCAGTAAGCTTTTTTTATAAACCAATTTTTATCAATTGAAGGTGGTATGAAGTTCCAGAACTTAGTATGTACATGCTGAAGCATTGTGGACTTCGAATGTTTTTAATTTTCAATTCTAGTCTTGATCATTGTCATGTTGAAGTTTTTAACATTGAATATAATGATATATAGCATTTTGGGCCTACGGCTTATTTGATGATTAATTGTGACTTAATCATTAATGGTTTCAATCTTCAAACTTTCATTATTGAATTATTCATGTTATATTTGTAAAATTAATAAATTATATATATTTTTTATAAGCCGTCCCCAAATTTTCAAAAAAAATTGCCGTCCCAGAGTCTTAGGTAACTATGGTTATGTGGCATAGAAAAATCAGTCAAATTCGTGTTGTTCGCATAGGGAAAAATGCAGAAATACACGTGACGGTAAAGAGCAGGTAAACCCTGGTTTTGTGAGTGTCCAAAGGTAAGTTAAAAACTTTAAAAGTCTTTATATATATTTTTATTTCTTACATTGAATTTTCTAAGCATTTCATTTTTTAATTCTTTTATTAAATTTTTAATAAATAAAATAGCATGTCAAACATTATAAAACATTTTAGGGTTTTAAAATGTTTGACGTTTTAATGTGTTTTTTAATTTATTGCTTCCAAATGTTATGTTTGTAACCTAAAAAGTTATTGGCCTAATTTTTTTTATAATTAAATATATATATTATACTTATTTTTAAATTTAATTTAATTTTTTATAACATTTTTATAATTTAATTTTTTATAAACCAATTTTTATCAATTCAATTGTTATGAAGTTTAAGAACTTAGTATTACATGTTTAAGATTGTGGTTCACATAATTTTATATGTTTTAAGTTTTTCAATTATTTGAACTTGATGGCGAATTTTTTTTCGAACTTCATCCATTGGACGAACTTGAAAAGAATTTTATCCTCGTCGAACTCGAACTCGAACCTTGTGACTTAGGCTATTTGTGCCCGAAGCGCAGCCTCTGTTGAATTTCAAATTCAAGTAAAAAACCAAATGAGAAGTTTCAAAAACATAAATTTTTGAACCTTTGCAAGCTTTAAACTTGAATATACACTTCTTTTGCTCACTACTACCGGAATTATGATCCCCTGAATCAGGCTAATAACAATTTTCTTCTCATTATCCCCATCATCACATACCATTCCACACAGTGGCAACTTCCAATAAAAATCTTGTATCTTTAAATGAGGCCATTGATTAGAATCCTTCAATGATAACAACCCCGGCTCGCAACACTAATGCATTCTAAAATCCTCAGCTCTAAATTCAAATTGGTCTTTCATCTGAATGACATGTCATAGCCATCACCTCCTAGTTTCTAGCTGTTTCAAGTGCCATGTACATCTGAACTTACATGTACAAGATATTTAATCAATGTAGCAACTAGGCTAGACATGGTCACATATCTAAGCTCATCTTCATCATTATTTTATCTTTAAATAGACACTGCGAGACCCAAACCAGTAAAAACAAACTACAAACCTATTGCAGAGGCTCCAGAAATCATTAAAATTATCTCTCTAAACAGAAGAGCACTTCAAGGATAGGTTCTCAGTGTCCAACGTGCAACCTCTGTTGAAGTTCAATCAAATAACAGTAAAAAACCCGGACAAAGAAATCCAACCAACAGATTTTTTGAACCTTAGCAAGCTTTGAACTCGAGTCCCCACTTTTTTTGCATATTACTACTGGAATTATGGCCTGAATCAAGCATACAAATTTCCCTGTCATCGTCACATACCATTCACCACCCCCAGTGCCAGCTACCAATAAAAAGCCTGTATCTTTGAATGTGGTCACTATATGTGTCCAATGTGCAACCTCTGTTGAAGTTCGTTTTAATTACAGTAAAAACACGGATGCCAAATGAAAAGATCCAAAAACAGACTTTCGAACCTTGCAAGCTTTTAGTAACCTCTTCTTTTGCGTATTACTACAACAATTATGGCCTTAATCAGGCACATAACAATTTTCCTCTCATTATCCTCATCATCACATACCATTCTTCCCGGTGACAACTTCCATTAAAAATCTTATAATTATTTTTTAAATGTGTTCATTGATTAGAATCCTTCAATGTTAACAACCCGAACTTTTGACCTTATCCTGAAGAGTTAATTGGGCATGTTTTGTGTTGTCTTATCAGAGGAGACTCTCGACCCTAATGCATTCTAAATTCCTCAGCTTTAAATTCAAATTGACTTCAATCATTGGCCTTTTGTCTCAATGACCTGTCATACTGATCACCTCCTAGTTTTAAGCTGTTTCAAGTGCCATGTACATCTCAACTTATATGTACAAGACCCAATGACCTGCCATACTAGTCACCTCCTAGTTTTTAGCTGTTTCAAGTGCCATGTACACCTCAACTTCTATATACAAGACCTTTAGTCAATGTAGCAACTAGACACACAAATTTAAAACTCATCTTGATCATTACTTTACCTTTATATAAACACTGTGACACCCAAAGAAGTAAAAGACAAACCACAAACCTATATTAGAGGATCCACAAATCATTAAAATTATGTGACTAAACAGAAGAGCACTTAGAAGATAGGCTATCTGTGCCCAATGTGCAACCTCTGTTGAAATTCATTCCAAATTACAGTATAGTTTGAGCTTGTCCTGCGGAACTAATTGGGCCTGTTCTGTGTTGCCTAATCACAGGATACTCACAACACTAATGCATTCTAAATTCCTCAGCTCTAAATTCAAGTTGACTTCAATCACTGGTCTTTCGTCTGAGTGGCCTGTCATACTCATCACCTCCTAGTTTTTAGCTGTTTCAAGCACCACGTACAGCTAAACATAAACATACAAGACCTTTAGTCAATGTAGCAAATAGGCTAGACTTGGTCACATATCTAAAACTCGTCTTGATCATTATTTTACTTTTACATAAACACATAGAGACTCAAACCAGTAGAAGACAGGCAAAAAACCTATTGTAGAGGATCCAAAATCATTAAAATTATCTGACTAAACAGAAGAACACTTAGAAGATAGGCTATCTGTGTCCAATGAGCAACCTCTGTTGTAGTTCAATTGAATTACAGTAAAAAGTCATACGAAAAGATCCAAAAACAGGCTTCTTGAACGTTTGCAAGCTTTATACTGGAGTCTCTGATTCTTTTGCATACTACTACTGGAATCACGTTTAGAAGCAGGCACATACCAATTGTCCTCTCATTATCCTTAACATCACATAACAATTCCCCCAGAGGCAACTTCTGATAAAATCTCATATCTTTGAAAGTGGTCACCATCTGTGTTCAATGTGCAACTTCTATTGAATTTCATGCAAATTACAGCTAAAAAATCAAATGTACAGATCCAGTATTTCCTCTAAATGGCCTGCTGTCATACTCATCGGCACCAAGTTTTTAGCTGTAATCATTACTTTATCTTTATATAAAAACTGCAAGGCACAAACCAGTAAAATACAAACCACAAACCTATTGTAGAGGCTCCAGAAATCATTAAAAATATCTGTCATACGAAAAGATCCAAAAACAGGCTTCTTGAACGTTTGCAAGCTTTATACTGGAGTCTCTGATTCTTTTGCATACTACTACTGGAATCACGTTTAGAAGCAGGCACATACCAATTGTCCTCTCATTATCCTTAACATCACATAACAATTCCCCCAGAGGCAACTTCTGATAAAATCTCATATCTTTGAAAGTGGTCACCATCTGTGTTCAATGTGCAACTTCTATTGAATTTCATGCAAATTACAGCTAAAAAATCAAATGTACTGATCCAGTATTTCCTCTGAATGGCCTGCTGTCATACTCATCGGCACCAAGTTTTTAGCTGTAATCATTACTTTATCTTTATATAAAAACTGCAAGGCACAAACCAGTAAAATACAAACCACAAACCTATTGTAGAGGCTCCAGAAATCATTAAAAATATCTGACTAAACATAAGAGCATTTAAAAGATAGGTTATCTATGTCCAATGTGCAACCTCTGTTGAAGTTCATTCAAATTACAGTAAAAAGCAATATGAAAAGATCCGAAAACAAACTTTTTGAACCTTCGCAAACTTTAAACTTCAGTCTCTGCTTCTTTTGCATACTAGTACTGTTTCTTCTCATTAACCTCAACATCACATACCGTTCCGCAGTGACAACTTCTGATAAAAATCTTATATCTTTAAATGTGGTCGATATCTGTCCATTGTGCAGAATCTGTTGAAGTTCGTTCAAATTACAGTTAACTAGTGAACAATAAAGATACAGCCTTGCAAGCTTTAAACTTGATTTGCGTACTACTACTGAAATTATTGCTTAAATCAGGCACATACCATTTTTCATCTACTGAAGTTTAATGCTGCTTCTTATGGCAATCCAGGTCCTGAAGGTGTAGGGGCATTGTTTGGAATAGTTTGAGCACGTGTTACTGTGATTTTTCTCTCTCACTCTCAGAAAGGAAACATACAATGATGTTAACAGTATGGCTGTGGTGGAAGATATCAGACTCATAAGGTCACATGGAGTTCAGCATTTGGTAGTTATCAGATATGCAGCAATCATAGAGACATGTATAGTTGCCACCAACTCACAAGATTGATTGTCTTGTGCCAATGTTTTGAAGCCCTCAAGATAAACAAACTTGAGCCAATCAATTATGATCCGTGAAATATCCTATGCATTATACATATTTGTTAAGGCTTTTAAAAAACCCTTCTTCACCTCCTCATCATGACAATTTTGTCAGACCTCTCTACATACCATTTAGGATTTAGTGCATATGCAACCATGTCTGAAGGGGACTTCATCTTCTCCTACATCCGCTTAATGAAGGGTTGAGTATGTTTTGATGGTAAAACTCCAAGGAGGGGTCCCTTGCCCGAATAGTGGTCCTCATCTAGCCAAGCATACTATCAAAACATTGATATATCTCACCAATATTGGGACTTTAAGATTCTTCATATTTAATCACATTGAAAACTAGAGATACAATCGATGTGATGCATCTCACATCTACCCACAATGTGTTTCTCACCACCACCATTTTCACCCTCTTTCCCTGCTCGTTCATGGACTACCCCCACCGAATTTACCTGTCCATCATGATCATAAGTTGTAGGGGTGAACTCAAGCATCTTATCAATAAAATAAATAAGGATGCAAAACATGTGACAACCAACTTGAGGAATTCCTTCCTCAAAAAGATCCCCAAAAAGGTACGAAAGAGAGTCAATGATGTGTCGCAGTTGTAGTTGAACATCATCACCTCTCTAACCTCTACCAATACATTTTTGACCCAATCAATTTTTTTAATATTTTTCAATGCATTATTCCTGGCATGCACAAAACACAAATTGTTAAATATATACTGGTAGTGAGCCCTAACAAGCTTCCCTACTGCTTTGCACATGTAAGCTACATCTATAACACCCTATAGAATGTTGGTAGGGCCAACCTCCTCAATAACTCGCAAAATAGAAAATTGAGCCTATGTGTCTTTCTTTTTTCAGGAATAATCAATAACTCTCAAGAAGTAAGGACCCTTTCTGAATGAGACAATGATATTGATGAGTGGGTAGTGTCTAGTACTCATCCACCCATCCATGATGATGTTGCAACTATGAAAGACCCATGTGCACCTCTCCTCTATCAATAAATTAACCTCGGAGTAGCTCCTATCCAAGATTGTGGTCCTCAACTTGCACCCTTAGGAGGTGCAATGGATGTGCAAATAAAAAATTCAAGAGAACTTACAAATTCATTGTGTATTTTTTCAAATAATATTTTTTTAATTGACAATATATTATCAACTTTATTTTATCAACCTCCTAAATGACATCTCGGAATATAGAAAATTGGGCCTTTGCATCTTTCTTCTTTCATGAACAATCAATAGCTCTCAAGAAGTAAGGACCCTTTTGAATAAGACAATAAAATTAATGAGTGGGCGGTGTCTAGCATTCGTCCATCCATCCATGATGATGTTGCAGCCATCAGAGACCCATGTGCACCTCTCCTCTATCAGTGAATTAAGCTTGGAATAGTTTCCATCCAAGATTATGGTCCTCAACTTGTGCAATGGATGTGCCAATAAGAAATTCAAAAGAACTTGCAAATTCATTGTGTAATTTTTCAAATAGTATTATTTTTATTGAAAATATACTATCAATTTAAATTTATTATTACTTTATTAGTAATATTTATAAATTCATTTTAAATAAATATAAGTGATCTAATTGTAACTTTAATTTCAAATGAAATGAAGTATGTAAGCTACAACATTCAATTATGGTTTGTACAACCAAACATCATACAATGGATTTGCACACATTCATATGTTGGATAGATGATGTCAAAACATTTTTTCAATACTAAAAGATGTCCTTTCTATACTTATTATTTATATGAATGTAGCAATGTTTATGACATGAAAAAGATTTACACTATTTTTTTTACAATTTTTTGTCCAATGCCATACAACCAGTATTTGTGTCCCTAGGTTGTTTGGCCAATTTCGTATTCTTTGGGCATATCTTGAGAATGGTGTTTACTCTACTACCATTGCTCTAAACTATGTAGGTGATATAGAGCTTTGCTAAACGCACCTAATAGAAGCTTCTAGCTTCTCTTTTGAAATTATTGTTGATATTGTGTATTGAAATAGAATGCTAATAAACTAAAATCATAATGCATATTTTTTTTCTAAGTTCTTACACCAAGAGGTGTTCCTACAGTGGCGGGCAAGGAGTGTAATGGCATGCGTTGATTGAGAAAACTTTTTATTTGCCAACTAATATGTAATGGTTAAAATAATTTATTTTTTAATGCCTGACTCAATGTTTAATATATGAAATAAATATATGATTATGTATATATACATGGAAATGTAAGTTATTTTAAAAGTGTGACAGATAACCTAGACTGTCAGGAAACGCCCTAGGGCACTCCGTACCAGCCTGGAAACGTACCAGGTACTGGTACGGAGTGCGGTACGCTGCGGGTACGGCCGGAAACGTACCCGCAAGTGACAGGGTACGGCCCGTGTACGGAAAACCGTACCCGGGCCGTACCCTGTCGCCTGCGGGTACGTTTCCGGCCGTACCCGCATTTTTTTGACGCGTTTTTTGACGCGATTTGCATAAAAACTCATAAAAAAAGCATTTTTTTTTAATTTTTTCACTTTCTAAATCTACCCTAACCCTAACCGACCCCCCTAAACACTTATAAAAACAGCCAACCCCTCTATTTTATTCTCACACTCAATATTTCATTATATTTGATATTTTGCTTGAGAGAGAGAAAGAGAGGTTGAAGGAGTAAGGAAGAGCTTGGAGGAGAGAAGAAGAGCTTGGAGGAGAGAGTGATTGAACTTGAAGGAGGAAGAGAGAAGGAGAAGCAAGTTTACAAACATCAAGGAGGATTTTTCCAGGTATTTTACATGCATTCAGGCATTTTTTTTTTTAATTTTTTGAGCATTGTTTTGTATATGATTTATGAATATGGTCAATATCATGAATGATGTGTTTCAAACACATCATTCATGATTATTGATCATGATCTAAATTTATTTTTAATATTTAATAATTTATTTATTTTACAGTTATTAAAATATAATATATTATTAATTTTTCCGTATTTTAAGTTTGATAGTGAAGTTTTATTTAATTAAACGTCTACCCTCTGTGTATGCTCTCACCTCGCACCATTTATGGCGAACTTGGTGATCAGAATCAGAGATTGACGTGTAGGACTAACTGTTTAATTTTTTTAGTTAGTTATGTGTTCGTTTTTTTGAAATTTTAAAGTTTAAAATTGAATTTGTTAAAAATTTAAACGTCTACCCTCTGTGTATGCTCTCACCTCGCACCATTCGTGGCGAACTTGGTGATCAGAATCAGAGAATGACGTGTATGGGTCAACAAATTATTTTAATATTTATTATTTAGCAATGTTTTAAAAAATCTCTTATTGTAGGTTATTGAATTAATCCTACAATCATGGCATCCAGTTCAGCTTCAGTGGGGCAAGAGGGGGAAAATGTTTCGGGTGGTATTGCAGTGAAAATGGATCCGAATTATCCTTTATGGAGACATGTGGAAGTGACAGAGTTAGTTGCCGGTGGTGGTGTCCGTGTTTGGACGTGTCCCCATTGTACCGCCTCATTTAAATCCTCATATACCCGTTTGAGAGCTCATTTGACTGGGGTATCGGGGACGGGTATTAGACCATGTAAGAAGGTGGAAAAGAAAACCATAGCCATGTACCTAAAAGAGCAAGAGGATGCAAACATTGAAGCAGCAAGAGCTCGCTCTAGAACTGTTTCTTTACAGCAGAGGTCCATAGGAAAACCACCAACATCGACACCATCATTTCATCCTTTCATTGAGGCTCGTGCTGAAACTATTCCAGTTGATGACCCTTTTGATGCAGATACCTCAGGGCCATCAAACAAGAGAACAAAAGGCCCATTAGAAAAAGCATTTAACAACGAGAAGAGGGATATTGCAGATGAATTGGTGTCTCGGTGTATATTTGCATGTGGACTGCCATTCAATATCTTGAGATCACCTTATTGGCAGCAGATGGTGAAAGGCATTAATGAGGCACCACAGGGGTATACAAGTCCCACCTATAATAAGGTTCGCACTTCTCTTTTGACAAAAGAAGTGCAACACATTCAGACATCTCTACAGCCAATTAGAGATTCTTGGACTACTTCAGGAGTCTCTATTATATCAGATGGATGGAAAGATGCCAGAAATAGACCTCTCATCAACATTATTGCAGTATGCCCTAAAGGGCCAATGTTTCTGAAGGCTGTTGATTGTGAGGGGGAAGTAAAAGATGCCCAATTCATTGCAAATATTCTTATTGAGGCTATTGAGTCAGTGGGTCCGCAGAGGGTTGTCCAAGTCATCACGGACAACGCCAAAAATTGCAAGGCAGCGGGATTGATAGTTGAGGGTAGGTATGAGCACATATTTTGGACACCATGTGCAATACACTCCCTGAATCTAATGATGCAAAAGATTGGAAAAATTGCATGGATTGAGCAAGTATACACGGAGGCAAACGAGATTCAGATGTTTGTCACCAACCATCACATGTCTCAAGCCATATTCAGAAGATTTTCAAAGTTGGAGCTGTTGAAGGTAAATGAACAATTCATTTTAAATTTAATATTTGATTTTAAACTTTTAAATCAATTTCAAATTGTGTTGTTACTGAATTGTTTCCATTCTTTTTTAATAGGTTGCAGAGACTAGGTTTGCCTCTCACACACTTGTCTTGAGACGACTTGTGAAGGTGAGACGTGCTTTGGGCATAATGGTGATTGATAATGTTTGGACCGTCTGGAGGCAAGCAAACACAGAAAGAGCTCAAAAAATAAAAGCATGGATCCTTGATGAGCATTGGTGGGGAAGAGTTGAATATTTGTTGAGTTTCACAGAGCCTATTTTGAGTATGATACGATTTGTTGACAAAGATAATGCTTGCATTGGAGATATATATGATGGCATTGACTCCATGCTTGAAAAAATCCATGATATCATACAGGCCAAAGAGCAGGATCCTGAGGAAAATTTTTATAATGAAGTTAAAAATGTGATTGTGAAAAGGTGGAACAAAATGACCACCCCATTGCATCTCCTTGCTTATGCTTTAAATCCCAAATATTACAGTAGTGAAATAGTTGGGAGAGCTGGTAGACAACGACCATATGATGACCACGAGGTTGCAAATGGGACGAGGGCAACATTCAGGAGGTTGTTTCTAGATCCAACTACATCACTTGCAGTCCGCCAGGAGATGTCAATGTTTGTAAATGGACAAGGTAGCATGGGAGAGGTAGAGGCTATTTGTGACAAACCCACCACGGATCCAATCACGTGGTGGACTTGTCATGGCCATGATGCCAAGTTCTTACGACCAGTTGCAATCAAATTGCTCTCACAGGTATCCGTATAAAGTTTGTAACTTGTTATTTGATATTTTATTATTTTAATTACCAATTATGAATTAAAATTCAAAATGATATCATTCTTTTTTTAATTAATAATTTAATATTTATAATATTAATACTTTGCTTTTTGTGACAGGTGGCTAGTAATTCTTCTGCAGAGCGCAACTGGAGTACTTATGGCTTCATCCACTCAGCCAAACGCAGCATGTTGTCATCAAAGAAGGCTGAAGATCTAGTATACGTTCATTCCAACTTGCGCCTCTTAACCCACAAGACGCAAGAGTATACTAGTGGTCCTAACAAGCTTTGGGACCTCCAACCTGAAAACACAGACTTTGAAGCTTCACTTCTTGGCATTGATGAGGAACTTCCAGGGAGCCCTTCACAAGTGTTCGAAAGTGGAGCTAGTGGGAGTGGAGCTGCAAGTGGCATCCATGAAGATGATTTTGACGATGATCTAGATGATATGCTCTAGAAGTTGAGAACTTGAATGTACTATTATGTTTTGATTCTTTGAACATTATGTCATTCTGAATCAATTATCAATACAAACTCAAGTCTCAATTCTCAAAGTATTGGAAATTTCAATTTTGTTTTCATGTTCTATGAATGATTTTAAGTTGTATAACTCTATGACTCACGAGTATTAAATTAAAATTTCAATAAGTATGCTGCATGCAATGTATGAGAATTAAATTTCAATAAGTATGCAAATGCTTTTGGGTAAATTTATAATTTATATGCATATTTATACATTTATATACATGTATATATAAAAATATATATATATATATAAAACGTACCCAAAAGCGTACCGTACCCAAGATTTTTAAAAATTTGCCGTATCGGCGTACCTTACCCGTACCCGTATCCGTACCCGTACCCGTATCCAGACTGTCTAGCAGATAACAAGTGTTAATAGGTAAAAAATTGTGCACGGATTTTACTGCGAAAGGAAATTCAAGATAGGTAAGTAACAGGTTTTTAGATGTTTACTTTTGGATGTATTTATTACTTTTACATCTAACTATATTAATTTTTAGTGGAAGATAATTAGTGTAGAATAAATAGTAGGTGTGAATAAGTGTGAATCTATAGTTTTTAAATGTATTTTTACTTTTAGGTTAGTTTAATTTTAGTTTAATTTTAATTTTTACTTTTTAATGTATTTTTACTTTTAGGTTAGTTTTATTTTAGTTTTTACTTTTAGATGTGTTTTATAAATAAATGTTTTTATATTTGTAATTAAAATTTAACTAGCATAAATATCTTAAATACATCTATTTAAAAACACCGACAGATACCAATCTCGAGGTGCCTATCTAACTTATGTGAGAATTCCAATATAGGCACCTCAGATTGATATCTCTCAGTGTCTTCTAGATAGATGTATTTAAGATATCTATGCTAGTCATAATTAATTAACAAAATATAAATTCTTGACAAGGAGGTCAAATCTTCTATTGTATTATTTTTTTATTGTTGGATGTCCATTTGTATAGCATAAACATAGTAATTTATTAGTTATGATTTGATTTTTTCTTTAAAATGAAAATAAATTAAAAATTCAGACAAGGACAGTGAATCGATATATGAGAGATTGTGCAATGAAATTTACATTCCTACATTTGCTATAAAGAGAGTAATTGTAGAAGACCCTCTTCTTTATTTTTGATAATGTTGTAGGGATTTTATTTCATTTTGGAGTGGCATTCGAAAGAGAATGTGCATTCTCTATGAAGGCCTTTAATGGAATTAACATTGGATATAGTTGTAAATGGTCTTTTAATTTTACCAATATCGATTGTGGCTCTACTTAATATAAGGCCTTATGATTTGTGTATAGTGATTGCCCATGCCATTTAGAGTGGTATATGTCTATGGTTGCCCCATGATATAGGTTGTATTGGTATAGTTTTTGGGTTTGTTTTGGTCACATGTTGTTAGGCCTTGTCTTTCACTTTTACCAATATCGATTGTGGCTTTATTTAGTATAAGGCCTTGTGATTTGTGTGTAGTGATTGTCCTTGCCATGAAGGGCATTATTTGTCTACAGTTGCCCCATGACATAGGTTGGATCGGTATAGTTTTTAGATTTGTTTGGTCCCATTTTAGACCATTGTAGTTATCAAATCTTACAATGACATATATGTAGGCAATTAAGACCATTGTCGTAATCAAATCTTACAATGACATATATGTAAGCAATTCTAGGGGTTTAGATCCAATGAGGTATACAATATATTTGACCTCTTCAAAAGTTTCATCAATAAGGCCAGCTTTAATCCATAAGTTTGTTGTAAGCACAACTCATTGATGTTTGCTAAGTAATATCTCAGTCAAATCTTCATGTTCACTTGTTAGTTGTTTGTTTGGGCGGGTCATTAATGCTTCCCAATCATATTGTGTCGGTTCTGCATTATGTATATTATGTTATGTACGAAAAAATCCTATTTCGAGTTGGAGCCACTACAAGATAATGTGCCATGTATCCACAAATTTTCCACAATTTTGTTGTCAATGCTTTATTATGAATAATGTATCCAATTTTGTGGACTCCACCCACAATTTTTTAGTGGAAATAAAAATTGTGACAATCTACAATGGAAAACATTATAACAATTACACGATTTTATAATTGTGGTTGTCACAATTTTCATATTGTTACATATCTACAACCACAAAAATTGTACCAATTTTCACAATTTTAAAGATGTCAATCTACAATATTGAAATTATGAGAACTTACAATGATAAAAAAATCTTATATTCACAATTTTCAAATTGTAAATATTTCAACAATTTACTTTATTATAAGGTTATAATCATAAAAATTATGAACATTACAATAATTTCCAAATAATATTCCTTGCAACAAAGTAGCTAATAGGGTCAAAACATGTTAATAATCCAATAATATTAATAGTAAAATACAATTTTATATTTAAAATTAAATTTCCTCAATTTCCCATACAATAGTGGATATCAAAAATAGTAAAATACAATTTTATATTTAAAATTAAATTTCCTCAATTTCACATACAATAGCAGATATAAAAAATGGTCAAATATATAGTCAATATGATTTGCATATCAACTATTACGATTATATTTCCTTTTATCAAAATTAACTCTAGAATGAAAAAAAACAAAGTCGTGAAAAATATTTGATTTTACAAGACTAATATTAATAGTAAAATGATGATACGTTTAACAAAATTTTGATATATTCTACGGCACTGGACAGAGGCACGATGGACGTGGGACCTCGAAGGTCTTCCTGTTGTACCCCGCTCCCCCGCCCGCATGGAAGTACTGACCTGGAGAGAGCAATAGGGCTGGTCGAGCAAAGCACGCAGGCGGAATTAGAGCCTACCCGAGATACAGATGGTTTTCTTCCGAACGGGATCGCAGCCTGCGAGGTGGAAATAGGAGAGGAGGATGGTTTTTTAGCACATTTACGACTGTTCCAGAACAGAGCCTTAGAGGGCAAATTTGTTCATAGAAAGTTGTCAACAGAGGACATTGCCAAATGGTGCGATCGGCAGTGGGGCAGGGGTTTAAGGATACGTTTTATTGCCAAAGGCTTCTTCGTTGTTGTTTTCAGAAGTGCAGCCCAAATGGAAGAAACCCTTCAGAGGAAAGAAAGGCTATTGATGGAAAACGGTCTGCATGTCAGTAAATGGACTCCGAACTTTGATCCAAGTAAGGTTAAGATCGAGGAAATGAATGTCTGGGTTAGAATGTATGCTCTGCCTCTTGAATACTGAAATACCCAAATTCTCTCAAAATTAGGAAGCAAGCTAGGGAGAGTTCTTAGAATAGACGCTACAACCTTAGAAGGATCACATGCAGCTTTTGCTAGGATCTGCATAGCAATAGATTTATCGTATCCTCTTCCAGAATCCATAAACATCAAAACCCCTGTAGGTGTTTGGAATCAACCCCTAGAATATGAGAGAATCTTGTTTAGATGTTTCAAATGTCAAGAAGAGGGACACTTGCAAAGAGATTGTAAAGCCAGAGTGGGAGCGAAGATATGGAAATTACGAAATATTGTGTCTCCAAATACTGTCAAAAAAAAGGCTCCAGTTGGGTTAGCTTCTCTGGAGAAGGGGCGGGAGAATTCGTCTGAGGCTCAGAAAGTAGAGCTTTCCCCGCAATCGTTGTTAAACGAATCCACACAAGTAAGGGACGTGTCTGCTCAGCTTTGTAAGCTGTTAAAAACTGGAATGGACCTGGGTCATGGGTCTTCCCTCGAAAAACTTAATGAGTGGTTGGAGGATGTGGAAAAAGAGGGAGAGGATAATCCGGATCGGGAGGAGGAAGAATTTGTATCAACTTCTCCGGTGTTAAAAGAAAAGGCTGGTATAGCCGATTTGCCGGCTATGAGGAGAATCGATGTGGGTCAGAAAAGCAGGTTAGGGCGACCACCGAAAGCAGAAAAGACTCTATTGGAAGTGGTTTCTAGTAAACAATCGCAACTTTCTTCTTTTTTTCCATCTTTAAGTAGGAAGGGCTCGTCCCCCCCGAAAGAGTTATGAAAATCCTGCCCTGGAACGTTAGGGGCATGAACGCCCCTAATAAGCAGCATCTGGTAAGACGCTGCATTTTAGAAAAAGAAGTGGACATTTGCATTATTCAAGAAATAAAAATGAATGCTGCTGATGCGGAAACAAGTTGGTTTAGAAAGTGGAAAGGCTGGAAAGGTCTTTTCAGTGATTCTTCGGGACCTTTGGGTGGCTTAGGCATTCTATGGAAAGAGAATAAAGTTTCGAGTCAGCTGATTCAGAAGTCCGGTAATAGTATTTGGTGCAAATGTCATATAAAATCCTTCGATAAAAGCTTCTATCCATGCAATGTCTACGGACCGGCGAATCTGCTCTTGAAAAGAGCATTATGGGATCGATCTCAGTGAAAATTATAGATTTGAAAAAGGATTTAGTGATTCTCGGGGGAGACTTTAATGCAACACTTTCGGATGATGATTTTAGTGGGGTAGCCCGGTCAAATCCACAATCTCAGAGGGATTTTAAGTCCTTTGTGGGTGTGTCAGATTTGGTTGAGTTGGTTTCTTCCTCAGGGTGGTTCATGTGGTCAAATAAACGAATTGGGGCAGGAAGTATCTTCAGCAGATTGGACAGATTCTTGGTGAATAAGGAATGGCTTCAAACCAATGTCAGGTTAGATAGCTCCGTTCTTCCTTGCTCGGGTTCGGATCATTTTCCGATCCTCCTTTCTTTGAATTTAGACGCTGCTCCCAAGCGTTCTCCCTTTAGATTTGAACTGATGTGGTTAAGGGATCCCAATTTGAAAGAACTGGTGAA
Organism: Taxus chinensis; assembly: GCA_019776745.2. NCBI lineage: Eukaryota > Viridiplantae > Streptophyta > Pinopsida > Cupressales > Taxaceae > Taxus > Taxus chinensis. The sequence goes on from CM034152.1 coordinate 119,220,584, forward strand.
AGATTGGTGGAATGGATTCAGGATTAAAGGAACTAAGATGTTTATCATAGCTAAAAAACTGTCACTTCTAAGAGGTAAACTTCTCGATTGGAATAAAAAAAATTTCAAAAACATCTTTCTAGAGAAGTTTAGAGTGGAAAAAGAGCTCTCTGAGTTGAATTCAAGAGTTCTCTCTCAAGGTTTGTCCCGAGATGATCACCAACTCGAAAAAATTCTGCTGCTAGAGTTGGAAGATCTGCTGCTTAAAGAAGAGATTTTTTGGAAACAGAAGTCTAGAGAGAGCTGGTAAAAAGAGGGAGACAAAAATACAAAGTTCTTTCACGCTTTCGTTAAAATGAGACGAAATTCCAAGTTTATTTCTAAATTGCAAAGGACTGAGGGAGATTGGGTCCTGACCCAAGAAGAAATTAAAACAGAAGCAGTTGATCATTTCAAATCCCTGCTGGGAGGGGAAATTTTTTCTGCTCTCGATCCCCGAGATGTTTTGCTGAATCAAATTCCGGTGGTGATCGACGAAGAAGAGAATAAGTGTTTGATGGATCCTTTTTCGAAAGAGGATATTCAAAAGATTGTCTTTGCCATGAAGAGGGAGAAAGCCCCAGGATCGGATGGGTTCCCGGCTGCTTTTTTTCAGGATTTCTGGGAGATTGTAGGAGAAGATGTTTTTTGGCGGTGGAAGATTCTAGATTGTCCAACAAAATGCTGGGATCCCTTAATTTCACCTACCTAAGTCTCTTCCCGAAGAAAGCAGCAGCAGACTGCATGGAGGATTTTAGGCCAGTTTCTTTATGTAATACAGTTTATAAGATCATTTCCAAAGCGATAGCCTCCAGATTGAAACCCCTTCTAGATAAACTCATATCTTCGAAACAGAGCGGCTTCATCCTGGGAAGACTTATTTCGGAAGGCATTATTGTGTCTCATGAAATCATGCATTCTCTGACTAAAAGCAAGTCTTCAAGTATGATGGTTAAGCTCGATTTCAGCAAAGCGTACGACCAGGTGAATTGGAGATTTCTCATTAAATCTCTTCAGAAGATGGGATTTTCTGTGAGTTTTTGCTCTTGGGTCTTCAACTGTGTTGCCAGTGCCAGCTTCTTGGTCTTGGTTAATGGTGGGGCGGAAGGCTTTTTCTTTAGTAATTGAGGGCTCCGACAAGGGGATCCCTTGTCCTCCTTCCTCTTCCTCTTAGTTGCGGAAGCGTTGAGTCGTGCCTTGAAGGTAGCTCTTCTGGCTGGTAAATTGCATGGTCTGACCATTTCCAATGGTTTGGCCCCCTTATCTCATATGCAGTTCGCGGACAACACCTTCCTTTTTGGGAGATCCTCCTCAGTGGAAGCCAGAAATTTAAAAATTGTTCTGGATCTTTTCTCTCTGGCAACTGGTATGTTAATCAATCTTAGAAAGTCCGTGGTTTTTTTCTTCAGTACCCCACCTAGGATTCAGGCTAGGATCCTTATTTTGTTGAGTTTTGCAAGGGGCTCTCTTCCGAATAAGTATCTTGGAATTCCGCTCTTCGTTGGGGCGGGTAGTAAAGTGCTGTGGGACAACTTGATTTCCAGCATGGAGAACCGCATTCAATTGTGGAAGGGAAAGTGGTTGTCCTTTGCTGGGCGACTGATAATGATTCTTTCAGTGGTGAGTGCAATTCCGGTTTATATGCTCTCTGTTCTAAAATTACCAGCAGGTGTTCTTAAAACTGTGAATGGTCTTTTAAGATCCTTCCTTTGGCAGGGTAATTCCGAAGATAGGAAACGTCCCCTGGTTAAATGGGATGAAGTTTCCTCGCCTAAATCTCTGGGTGGAGCAGGTCTGCCTAATCTGCAATGGAGAAACATGGCCCTCGGTGCAAAATGCATTTGGTCTTTGGTTCTAAACTCTAATACCTTAGTGAGTTCCCTGTTTAAAAGTAAATATTTAAACAATGATAGACTGGAATCCTTTCTGTCCAGCGTGGAGCTTCCCAAAGGCTCCCACATGGAATTTTTTGGTTTCTTGCAGGGAAATTATTAAGGACTTCATCTCTTGGAAGATTGAAAAAGGGTCGGACGCCTCATTCTGGGAGGACTCCTAGAATGGTGGTCAGATCCTTAGTGATGTATCAGAACTAAGGGAAGCCAAAGAAGTGACCTCTATTGTTTGGGGCCTCAAAGTCAAAGATTATAGTTGCAGTTTGGATGTTGGTTCTGGAGAGCGGGGATGGAAGAATCCGGATGATCTGCCCTTAGGAGCGGATGCGAAAATGGCACTCAAGAAAGTTTTCTATTCCAGACCGGTTTGCTTCACCGATAAGAGAGATGTCCTTTTGTGGACCGGTTCATCCTCCGGTGAATACTCCGTTGGTGAGGGCTACAGCTATCTAAACAATCCGTCCAAAAAAGTGGAACAGCAGTGGAATTTCGGCTGGGATCAGAGGGTACTTCCCAAAGCTGGGGCCTTTTGTTCGCTGGTTTTCTTGGGCAGAATCGCTACACAAGAAAGAAGAAAGAAGTGGGGCATAAGTGGTCCTTCAATGTGTGTTCTGTGCAGAGCGAAAGAGGAGGATTTGGATCATTTGTTCTTGCATTGCCCCTTCGCTTCAGACTGCTGGTATTGGCTTTGTGATAGGCTAGGCCTCGCTTGGGTTCCGAATGAAAAACTGAAAGAAACCTTGTTAGCCTGGCCTTGTCATAAGCGAAAAGGTTCTCTAAGCTCGATCTGGTGTATAGCCCCAGCTCTGTTATTATGGCATCTGTGGTGGGAGAGAAATAAAAGGATCTTCCGTGAGGAGTTTTCAGAAATTTCTCCGTTTCTTCTAAGATTGGAAAACGCTATTTCATAAAATGTTAGTGCCAATTGCTCGGATCTCTCTAATTTCTCCAGTAGAGACGCTGAAACTAAGAGTAAATGGAAGATGATTTCACTCCCTGCTCCAGGGGCTATTGCGTCAAAGGTAGTCTCGAGAGTCGAGAAACTTATTCAAAGAAATTCTGCGAAATGGTGTCCCCCTGCCCGAGGATTCTGTAAACTGAATTTTGATGGGGCATCCCGCGGTAACCCTGGTCAATCTGGGACGGGATGCATAATAAGAGATGAGTATGGTAAGATAGCGGTGGCCAGTTCCTTTCCGTTGAACAGAGGTTCTTGCAATGAGGCAGAAGCCCAAGCTTTGCTGGAAGGTGTTAAAATGGCTGTTAACAACGACCTGGTTCATTTAGAAATTGAAGGTGACTCCCAAATAATAGTAGAAGCGGTCAAGAATCAGAAAACTACCTCGTGGAAATTAAATGGTTGGTTGAAAATCATTGAATCTTGGCTATCAAAACTTATCTCTTAGAGTATTAAGCATATTTACAGAGAAATAAATGGCAAGGCAGATTTTTTGGCCAATTATGGCGTTGAGAATAAGACTGTCATCATTTCAAAAGGTGGCTTACATTGGCAAGAATTATTGCAGATGGATGAAAGAGGGATAGTGTCAACAAGGGGTTGTGGGGACAGTTCTCTTGTGGGGGTAAAAGATTAATTTGGAACCCGGTGTTTAGCGGTTTCCCTTCCTGGCTCTCGTCCTTGGGGAGTCTCGGCATCGAGGAGTGGAGGAAGCGTTCTGGAGCAGAGTTTCGCAGCTGGAGGCAGAGAGTTCTCCCAGTTTTTGCAGTTTCCTTAGTCTCTAGTTCCGATTGGTAAATTTTAGATGTTCGAAGCTGAGGGTCTCTTCTGGTTGTTGCTGTATTTTCCCCCTTTTAGTTGGTTAGGGAGTTCAGAGGATCAGTAGTGCTTTGGAGAGGCGTGGAGCGTTCTCTTGTTTGGGCAAAAGTTTAATTTTTTAGTATCGATTTTGCTGCCTGACGCATGTGGTTTCCTTCGAGTTTCCCCTCGTCTCTTCTTTCCTAGCGAATTTCACTTTCAATCGGTTATGTCCGTCCTCGGTTCATGGATTCCAAGGTCATCTCAGGATGTGTCTCTTCCAGGTTCGACGGTTTGTTTCTCAGCAGTCTCCTCCAATGCGTGTTTGCATTGCTGTGAGTTTTGGAGGGCTCTGTTCCTTAACGGTTTGGCAACAGAGGTTGTTGTGAATTTCAATGGGGGGCGCTCGGCCAGCTCCTTTGGCTTAGTCTCCTTTTGAGTTCGGGCTTTCCTTGGTTCCCAACCCTCCTCGCTGAATCGGGCTTCACTTCTCATGGCTTCGGTGTGTTCCCTTCCCCGTCTTACTAGCTGGGTTGCTCTCTTACTACCAGATAGTTTCGGATGGTCTTCTTGGAGTTTGGCCATTCCTGTTTTGGGCCTGTTCCGTTCTTGGGGTGGCTTCCTGGGTAGTGGGGTTCCCGGTTTCTGGTTCGGGGTTGTTTTTGTTTCTATGGGTGGGGTCCCTCCAACCCCCTGGTTCATAGCTCCAGTCAAAAGCGCTACTTGTATCAAAAAAATATTAATAGTAAAATACAATTTTATATTTAAAATTAAATTTCCTTAATTTCCCATACAATAGTGGATATCAAAAATGGTCAAATATATAGTCAATATGATTTGCATATCAACTATTACGATAATGTTCCCTTTTATCAAAATTTTCAATATATTCATATTTAACGAACTCTAGAATGAAAAAAAACAAAGTCGTGAAAAATATTTGATTTTACAAAACATTGAAGCTGTTTCTATCTGATGGAGTAAGGGATTTCTCCAGCCAAATGTGTGGATTGAAGAAAGAAATATATATTATTTATTCATTTCAAAATTATTTATTTAATCTATCTAATGCACACTAACAAGCCCTAAGTGAAAAATTAAAAAACGGTTCACTCTCCTCTTTGGTTTCTTATGGACAGTTCATTATCTCACCTTTTTGAATTTTTAAAGAATAGCGTGCAGCTTTAGTCTACATGCAATTCAGAGATACAAGGAGAATGTATAAATAGTACATGTCATTTGCAATTCAACTCCCTTATGCAGATGATCTATAACATTTAGCAGCAGCAGTAGCCATTAACATACACTAAGGAACATAGAGAAAAACAAACAAATATAAAAAGAATCTTCATAAGCAAATGAACATATGTATTCCACAATACTTATTAAGTTATTAGTAACTATATATTAAGTTGCTGCATTTGAATTAGTGTTCAAATCCGCCGAGGATAAAATTCGTGAAAAATTCATTGCTAAAAAAATTGATGATAAAATTCATGATTAAATTCGACTATAAGAAATATATACATTTACATATAGATAACGTAATAGTTAGGTTAAGTTTTAAAATGCCTAGGTTTTAGTTTTAATAAGCTTGGAGATTTATCTATACATTAATTTAATACTTAATAGTTAATAATAAACAGAGTTACAAACAAACATTAAATACGGTTAACTCCAAATACATTCCTCAACTTACTGGGGGGTGTACACAGAGGGTTTTCTGCGAGTTATTCCTTGGGAAAAAGAATAAAAAAATATAATATATATATTAAAAAAAATTCACGAATTGTGGCTTTGGCAAGTTTTTTCTTGTGCTTTAAGATTTGCCGTGAAACAAGTTTTATGGAGACTTTGATGGAAGAGATATCGTTCATGGCGTCTAAGCAGAACACTATCTCGCAAGGGCAATTCGACATATCAAAGTGTGACTTAGATTTAAAAGATGCCCCTCAGTCGCGGCATCTAAGCAAAACAATATCAAACAATAAAAAATGGGTGCAACATGAAAGAGGCCTGGTTTGGATAGAACGCCGAAGGTTACCAAAAGGGGGGGAATTCGCCAAATCAAAAAAGTAAATGAATGTGCATGGAAAGGAGATGGATGTAATTTACTTACCGCGGAAGAGAAAAGGAGGTTTCCATGAAGAATTAAAGCCCTCGAAACCCTGAGGCTGAGTGTGAGTGTAAGCGTTTATTTCCTCCCTTAAGCCGTGATCAACATTTCCCACCAAGGCTGCCGACGAATACGATGCTGTCGATGTATAGCGGCCATATGGAATCAACCTCCGTCCCGCCCCTCGCAGCATCCTTCCTTCCTTTCACCGATCCGGCCAAGCCAAATAAACCCTAATCAATGCCGGCCCAAATCAAACCGAGTTAAAAACCCAAATTTTGTACCCGACAAATAAAAAATCTGCCTTCACACCGATCCGAAAAACAAATTGAAACCTACAGTTCGACTGAAAATGGTAAATGGAAAAGAACCTGTTGACGGAAAAATAATGGTGGTCGCTCCTTTGGAATGAGAGAGGATTAAATGGTGCACGCCCTTCGGATCCAACGAATTTCAAATTATTAAATTGAAACTATAACAAAAATAGGGGTAATTACGGCCTCTACCGTCGACCCGGGTAGCCAGCACATTTGCCCTAGAGGTGTGAGTAGCGCTAAGGTCCACTACCTCGGCTACGTTCCCTTAGAGCGTAGTCCCACGTTGGGGGCTAATGTCCCTGTTTAGTTGGTAAACTCAGTCCCATGCAAATAATTTTCAACAACTCCTGCTAATACTCGACACAGATGTTAAAAAATCTTAGGGTCTATAGGATAGGAAGACATTTTCTAGCCCTGGCAAGCAGTGGGGGACAGAAGAAATCATTCACCCATTCAGAAATTTCCTCCAGATTTTTTGCCACTTGGCTTCTTATTCTAGTTTCCCAATTGTTTTTCCTTCTAAAAATTTGTTATTTGCATCTTGAGGAAGCCATGTTGTAGCATGATATTTGCATCTGTATCTAAGTTGTAACATGGGACCATAAATAAGGTTTAACTCTTGTCATTACTCAGCAGCACCCACTCAAGACAAACTTGCATAGGACCGCAAACTAGTTTATGCTCCTATTTTTGCTCAGCAGCACCTTCTGAATAAAAATGGCAAGCCCCCAGCATGGGACCATGGCCTTAGGGTTGTTGAATTTGCATGGTCCATAATAGAGCGAAAAACATATGAGCTACATGGGTAAAAAGGTTAGAGAGTGATAGTTTGTACATGTGATATTAAAAAAGTATGTTATGGTCAAAGGTCCCATGGTCTATTGTTGAAGTTGGTTGGTTCGTATAGAGTCCACCACAGATCAATTCTTTTTAAGTGTAACGGCCTCCGACATCTTGATATGGAGAGTTAAGTGATTGAGGTTAGGATCGTGCCCTTGGTGATTTTGACGACATGGATGCCCCTTACCCGTAGTTGCTTAGCTAAAGGTGATCATTGATTTAGATGTGTTCTTACTCAACTTTGTAATTTGCTATATGTTTTCTCCCAAACAAGGGAAGAGGTGTCGACATTCTATGTAAGTCGATGCTCAATTGCTTCAGTTTCAATCAAAAACAAAAGGTATGTAATGGCGTTGATGGGCATTTTAGTTTGTGTTATGCGAATTGAACTTAAACAAAAAATGAAGCTTTGATATTTAGAATATGGGATGTTTTTATTCGTTGTTTCAATTGAAGGTATAAAACAATGTCAATATTTACTCTTCCTATATTGTTTAAAGCACATACGACACAGGAAAAACTATAAACTTCGCTGGCTTAAGCCAGTTTTTTGGCATCATGTGTTGAGTCCATGACAAGTGTGGACCACATTAACTTTTTCTATCTCTTTATTAGGGTATAGGGCCCACTAATTGGGACCCCCAACTTTGTGATCGCATGGCGTCCACATAATACCACTTGTAACACCAAATGTGGCATTCGTTTGGTTAACGATCTTCTCAAGATGAATATATGAAATTGGAGGTAATTGGATCATGTCAACATTTGCATAGCCATTTACAACACGCTAACGACGAAGCTTAATGTGCTATAACAATCAATTCACAATGAAAGAGTTGTAAAAACAAACTAATTTTTATTGTAATTCAAAATGTATACAAACTAGTAAACTCCATAAGAAAGATGTATGCCTGGAGATCTCGTTTTTTATTCAAAACAAGTTATTTTATACTTATACAATGGAAAATATGAAAAATTGTTAAAAATGGAATATGAAGGATTCTGGATGGGAACCAAAAGGTCATCCTACATGGAAATAATATGTATCCACCTTAGGGATGGATTCAAAAATATATAAGTGGAGAAAATCAAAAATCTATCCAATTATTACTATTATTTTATTTAGTGCTCCTTGTTGGGATCATATCTCCTAGCTTGGTGACTTGATTTGCAAACCACAAGAACTGTTAGAAAAATGACGGAACGAACTTGATGACGTCAGTTTTGACAATATTTATGCTTTGTTTATCATTCGATAAGGTCCAAACTCCATAAATGCTCTAAAGAGCCTCAAAATTGCAAAATACTAAAAGTTGTTGAAAAATTGTTTAAAATATATTTTTAGGACTTACTGATTTAATTAAATTAAATCTAGGATAAGGACAGAGTTGATTAAATGGATATAACAATATTCAAGTAAAGTAAATGCACACGAGAGTGAAATATAGGAGATAAAGAATGACTCGGCTTATATTTGTAGGTCTGAACCGATTATGGACTACTGAACGGGCTGGAAAGGTAGATTTTGGATTGTATTAGCTTTATGTCTAATTCTGAAAAAGTGACGATCTCAGGGAGAGGAGTGCTTAGAAGGAGACAAGGTCGCCCACGCATTAACATTTGTTCTGGGCATTGTTGTCTACAGAATAGCTCATAATATGGTTCTTTCTATGTCACTTAGAGTCGCTTCTTAGTCATTGTGTGTCGCATTAGATTCATTGTGTCGCCCCTGTAACCTACAAAATAAACCCTAGATACTTGCAAAGTAATCAAGCACAAATTTGATGAATGAAAATATGAATATGCTTGATTCGAACTGACCTTGGTAGTCACCCCAATGTGATTGGCACCGAGCGTTGAACTACATTTCAGAATTTATATAGTTCTTGTGTGTGTATGATTGGAATATTGTTCTTTGAGCTAGGTTGCCCTAGTGTCAGTCGCACAAAGAGATAGTGGGATACAACTACTTTGTCCCAAATGCAAATGTGTGATATGGAATTCAAAATAAATCCTCATATGCAGTGAAGTATACATTCCTTGGTGTAGTAGATAGAAAATATTAGCTCCTTGTAATAATATGTGCCTCTTGAATGTTTTCCCCCACTAATGAGGTTAAATAAGATGTATATATATGTGTGTGTGTGTGTGTGTGTGTGTGTGATTCACTTGTTTAAGTTTTGTCGTTAACAAGTAAAAGGTCGACCAAGAGTGATAAAAGAAGATAAGAAAGAAGTAACATTTGAAATATTAGGAAAAGAGGTAAAGAGGAGACAGGCGCCCAGAGGGGACAATAGCACTCGGGCGCTCCTGTCTATAACAGACGATCATGTATAGGGTGCTCAAAAGTTCAGATAGTGAAATTAGAGCTTAGTAAGATGTCGGCTAGTGTGCAAATTTGTAAGTTGGCAATTGGAAAAAACAAGCAATAAAGATGAAAAGGATGAAAGTAATGTCAAATCAAAGTAAAAAGGGTTGTTAATGACTAATTCTCTTACTTAGGAATCATGCATAGTGTCTAGAGGCTAGATGTACACAGTAATTACATGATTTAGTGACAACATTTTCCCCCACATTATGTTGGTGAATAAGGATTTCGTACCATAAAGTAGAACAGAAAAGCGTACCTTGGAGAGTCGAAAGAAAATTGTACCCAATAATGTGTCAAATGAGTGTTGTAGTGTGTCAAATGGAACAATGCAAGATGTGTATTATGAAATTCTAAGGAGAGGGAATGATAAATATCCTAGGGTGACCTTTGCATGTTGGATTGATAATTATGTGTGTGTAGTTCCTTGGAATATCGTCTTTTTCGGAGCGTGCTTGAGATTTGCTTTATGTTTGCTAGTGTGCTTTGTCTTAATTTGGATAGGATATGACCTATAAAATAAAATCAAGTGTAGTCAATGTTCTAGGTAAATGAAATTGACATTTAACTTAGAAAATATGTAAAAATGGAAATGCATATTGGAAAACCTAAACCAAGGGATTGGAGTACACCTGGAGTGTTGAAAGCGAAAGGGGTAGAAATGTATTCCTTCTTGTAGACTCGATGCTTAGGAGATGGTTGAGAGAGTTGAGAGTGATCAATTTTCAACCTATTTTGATCATACTAAGGATTTGGGTGTCGCATCGCCAAATTAGGGATTTAAGCATCCTGACTTTAAACTTCAGATCCAAACATCTTATCGCCGCTAAAGGAAAGTGTATTGGGAGAGTGGTTTCTTTTTCCCTCCAGCCATTGATGTTTCCCTACAGAAAAGTGTCACTGCAGATGATCACAAACCCGATTTGTAACTTACCTCAAGTGACACAAAGGATTTAGGCATATCGATGTCCTGGATATGCCCTAGATGTCATTCCTTTGTTTAGTTCCTGCTTTGGTTCCTGAATTAGTAGTTAGTTCATGTTAGTGACTGATTATAATCTAAAATTAATTGTATAACTACTAAAACTAGAGAAAATTATGATTGTACAATTGTTGAAACTACTTTGTGACTATTTTTCCCCAAGACAGGAGCGTCTGTGTGGGACACTAGTGCCTAAGCGTTCCTTTCTGATATAGGTGCTTCTGTCCATGATGAGAATTTTGGCCAAGTCTATTTTTGGCCATATTCTATAACTGATTTGTGTTTTCTTCATGTTGTCTATGGTTTTATAGTTTCTTTCTATGATTGATGGGAGGGTGAAAAGGTTCACTTGATGTTTTCCCCCACTCGTTTTGGTTGCGTGAGATGAAAAAATGTGAACAGAGCCAATACAAGGAAGACTGAAATTGATGTGCACATCTGTTATTAGAATCCTACAGGGGGAATAGGGATTATGTATGGTAGTTACCATGACGCAAGCAAAACAATGGGAACATGCTAACATACGAGTGTTAGTGACAAACAAGCAATGCACAAAGAAATGACAACTAGTAAAAGCATAGAAGAAAACAACAAACAAGGTCACGACGAGTGAATGATTGCATACATGCAACACCACTCAGGATGTCACAAGACAATTAGAGTCATCAAGGCTTGTGAAAACAAGGCAATCAAGCAAACATAGGGCATAGTCTGAAAACAACAACAAACAAGGTACAAGAAAATCAAACAACCATGATTTAAAGGAATCTTGCAAAGCAAATGCTACACATGAAGCGTCCATTAGCATGTTAGGAAAGATAAATAATATGCCACAATGCAAGATCTAAATATAGGATTAAAAATGTGAAATATTGTAATTGTAGGACCTGATAATCGGTGAGGAGAGATAGATGCCCCCAGGAGCCTCGGTGGGACCAGTAATGGACATGACCAACCATCATATATCATGTAACAATATGTAAGTGACCTACATTCACCTTAAGATGTCATGTGAATGCGCACATGTGTATGAAAAATGATAAAGCATACTATGAACCACAGTAGCATGATAAACAAAGTTGCAACATATAGTAATATAAGGAAGCAAGAGTACATCCAATCAAGATCTGAGCTAATGTTTTTGGATTTTTGAATGTAAATATACGAAAGAAAACTAGCTAGAAGGGAGGAATAAGGATGCCCCCCTATTTTGTAAGTGCAAAGTGAGGTCCATATAAAGAAACCCTTAATAGCCAAGTACGAACTAAGAACAAGAGTGTGTCATCGGGTGGTGTGGGGAAATTAGAATGCCACCAAGTGTGAATTCCAAATGATCTAAGCAATGATAGTATTAGGCAAGGGCCCACGCTCAACTGATGTAAAAGATCTACACATGTGAACATAATATAGGGTCTAATGGTCATAGGAGAGTGCATGAGGCCAAGTATATGAGATAGGTCTAGATCGAGCATTTAGAGTAATAGATTGCGAAACAAGTCTAGATGGATCATGTGAAGCATGTGACCTATGTGAATAAATACTCCTATGAGGTGGGTTATGGGATCTATAGATGCAACAAGGTCAATGAGTAGTGGTCATATGTGAAGTAAACTGAGATGGATGTGCAAATGTGCCAAAAAGGAATAAGGGCTCCAGATACCATAGGAGGTGTCAAGGCTAAGGAGCCATTATGAATATGAGAAGATGCACTAGGAAGAATATATTGAATATGGGATGGCCGAAGGAGCTAAGGACAAAGATGTATGTGATCTGCAAATGTAAAAAGATGAACGCATGTGAACACGAGGCAAGGACCTAGTGTCATGTGAAAGTGCATGTGCTATCATATGTGGAGTGGGAGTGTGTCATGTATGAGGAGAATCTAGATTATGTGTAACATTGAGAAATAGAAGAGCTACCATGGAATAATGTCAACATAGCGAGGGGAAAACCCTATAGAGTCCAAAATCCCAACGACATGAGTAAGAAGTGTATAAGCAATAAAAGTATGTCCATTAGGAGAAAATAGAATATATTTAGCTTTGGGCTTGTTGGCAATTGTGGAAGTAGAATCAGAAATAAATAGTTGCAGAGTGAGAGCAATGATAGCTTGAGAATTTTGTGGTAACTTAGGAAAAATGGGCATATACAACCTAGGGGCTAACTTTCCTGCATGTATTAAACAGTTATCATCCTTAATGGTTATTGCATAGGTATTTGGTAATTGAATAACACCCGTAGATGGGGTCATTACTTTTATATCAAAATTCAAAGCTCTAAGAAAGTAAAAAAAATTACCTTGAGGAGTTGGTTTTAAAAGCAATGGAATTTTGTCCTATGTTTTTTGAAACACGAAGTTGAAATCTGCTCTGAGCTCGCTTGCAACTTTGTCTACTTTCTCATCGAACTAATAACATAGAGCAGTTATAAGCTCATCCCAAGTGCGGATTGATGTAGTTGGAAGACCTTAGTACCATTGCAAGGATTTCCTCTTGAGAGAGGATGCCAAAATTCTCATCACACTGTCATCTTCCATGACTACATGCACTAAATAGACATTTGAAATGTCTTGAATGTGTTCCATGGGTGTAGCATAGTTTTCACTTGTGAAGAAAGGAATGCTCTTTAAGGAGGCTACTGGAATATCATGTTACATGACTAAGAGCAACAAGATCCCTTTACGGAAACTTATGAAAGGCAAGTTCCTTTGATGTGTCATGAATGAAATAGTTCAGAGACTTCTAATAGGAAGTTAAAATGGTCTACCTAGAGGTGCAATTGAAAGACTTAAATTTGGGGAAGTCGCTAACCTCTATAGAGATCTTCCTCTTCTTATTTTACATGGAGAGAGTTACAAAGAATCAAAAGGCTCACCTCTAAACACAATTAACCTTGTTTAGTTTTTTCTCATGAAACAAGAAGACTCAAATTGCTTGAAGCCAGAAGATTGAAAGATGTGGAGTCTTCATATGTGTTAAAGGAACACCTATAAAGGCTACAACTACTAATTCACACACCAAAACTTAGTAGCAACGAAGTTAAGCTAGTATTGTTTCTTGTAGCATTGAAAACATGTGTCAAAGCTCAAAATTGCATCTTGCCCCGAATCATGAAGATACATGATTTTGAGGCGACATGGGATTGTCTCCAAGTGTGGTACTTGTGGCTTGATATAGACCTCTCGAAAAGGCCAACCTCCTTGTTGTGAAGATTTGGGAAACCCATACAACACAACCTACTTCTAATGTTAAACCAGTCCTACAACTAATCCTACTCCAACAATTACAAGGGACCAGGGAGAGAGAGAGAGAGAGATGCAAGAAATAAGAAAACTAAGCTAAAGGGAGGTGATAACACCAAAAGAAGGCAAAATTTTCCCAAATCTAAATGACACAAATGCAAATCCGTGAGGTTAGGATTGTGAAAATGCATGCAAATCAGATGTAAACAAATGAAAGAACATGAAATGTGCAAGAGGACAAAACATTCACATCAAACACAATATATTCAAAGGATATAGCCAAACCACACTTTCATTAATCAATATTCAATATCTTACATGTAAATACGAGGCAAGGAAATCACCATTCGTGAGTTATAGAGGTCGACAACATGAAGTTTTGATTTTCACAGAGAAGAGCTTAAAAATATGCTAAGGAAAAAGGAGAAGAACCTCTACAAAGTGCACAAACACTTACATTTAAATACAATTTCATGGAAATGAGAAAGAGATGAGAGAGAAAGGATAAATGACTACCAAGTTGGAACTAACCCCTCTGAAAATGTATTGAATGGGCATGGGCATCATGAATTCTTACAAAGTTTGCTTGTAGTACAAGAATGGGTGCCCCCAAATGCAACTAACAACCACATCATGACCTCTTGATCCTATCGCATGGCATCAGACTATATGGGATGATGTCATACTTCATTAAATTTTGGTGGTTAGGGTGGTTGGCTCTCTTGTTTGGAGTCCAGTGCGGCTTTGAGACCTTTCGCGGTCTATGCTTTGTCCCGCAGTGTTTCAAATTGTATTCTTCTATGGATCATGTAACTTTCCCCCTCTCATGTCCTAATGAGCGGGAATACTTCACACCACCCACGTGGGTCTATTGCTTTGATTCGTGGCTTTTAAAAAAATGAACACTCTCCTTCGTAACACGACTTTATGCCTTGGCCGATTTCTCCACTCTCCGCAGATATGCAACTCCATGGTGTTCTAACTTGATTTCTACCTACAAGGGACTAAATTCCTTAGTGTCACGAGAGTCTAACAACTTCCATGGAACACTACACTAATATTTTCAATCTCTGCCTAAGTTTTGGACAGCTCATTCCTTTCTTCTATGGGTTGGAAGAACTTGCGGAACACTAAGTTCTTACATTCTATGGTAGACTGAACTAGTCTCCTGCGACTTTTCTAGAGCATAAAAATGGCTAAGTCCTTTTGATGAGTTGTTCAAAATCACATCAGGTGTTATTTTAAGTCCTCAAAAGTTGCTTCAAGGGGTTGCCCCCTATCTTATGACCCTTTTAGCTATATGATCAAGATCAACATATATCTCATGTCAGATCTGAAGGTTAACCACATTAACCATTAAATAAGATTCAATATTAATTAAATTAATATAATAAACATTATAACAAATGTAATAAAATAAATTAACAAAGACACAGATTTAACGTGGAAAAACCCCCAAGGGGTAAAAAACCATGGAAAAAGAATAATTCCATTAATGTGAGAAACTTTACATTCCAATAAGTCCATATATCCCTCAACCTCACTTATCTCCGTCCAATTCCACCTTGAGTGAATTAACCAAATCATGCCACCGCGACCATATTTAAATAACCCCATAGGGTCATGAACCAAATTAAGTGACGGGATGTGACTTTATA
The DNA here is from genome assembly GCA_019776745.2 of Taxus chinensis. Lineage (NCBI taxonomy): Eukaryota > Viridiplantae > Streptophyta > Pinopsida > Cupressales > Taxaceae > Taxus > Taxus chinensis. Next base: position 119,235,772 of record CM034152.1, read on the forward strand.
AAAAAGGCACCTCGATTTAAACCATTGATTAATTAATATAAATCAAATAAACATAAACACACTTAGTTTATATTAAATAATGAAGAATATAAATATTTTTAATTATTTAATTATAAAATAAGGTTTATTGGCACTTAATATTACATTTTAACACTCCCCCTTAATAGTAAGTGGGGAACCATATGTCAACTTTACCTATTTATACAATAGGATTTACAAATCTATAAACCATTAGTGATGGTTTAGGCTATCATATTACATCTGGAGGATTTAGACACATCTTCATCATGCTCATCTTACGTTTTGGTACAAAAGGATTTCGAATCTATATTTCAAAAGTGCATGATTTAGGGTAAAGCACAACTTGTGAGATTCCATCTCACAGTTTCACATGGAAAATTTTTCAACCAGCATCTCGAGGATCCTTTTATAATACAACGACCTCCTTTACAAATATATTCAACCCATTGGACTGTACACTATAAACTTAGACTGATAAGTTTACAAAAGATCATAAGGATTTCTTTTTACAATGCTTTACAAATGAAAAAGAAGTATAGATGAGAAGGATATATCAATTAGCCAGGTCATTAGGAGGTGGCATTGCCATACACACTTCCCCTCAATGGAAACTATGAAAGGTCAAACATTACATGAAACTTGCAAAATTTTATAGCACACAATGGATTCATAAACATGTATGCAACATGATCTTTAGTCGAGTGGTATTGGATATCTATATCACTGTAGAGAACCTTCTCACGGATAAAGTTCATATGATTCTCCTATATGTTTTGTCGTCTGGTGCTAAAATAAATTGTTAGTAAGAGAAATGTAACTCTAGCCATCACATAGAAGAGGAGTACTTCCTTTATCTGCCATGTTTATCTCTTCCAACAGATGCTTCAGCCAAATGGATTCTTTCACTGCTTCCATTGAACTTCTATACTTTGCCTCAGTAGAAGAAATGGAAACTGTTGGTTGTTTTTTGCTGCTCTAAGTAATGGCACTTGTACCAAACTTGAACACATATCCAGTTGTAGATTTTATATCTAACACAACACCAACATGGTTAGAAGTCATAATATCCATATAGACATCATAATAAACATAATATAAATCATTATTGATTTCACTTTTAACCATCTTATAAGTTAAATATTAGTTGTATAACAACTTACATAACAATATGCTTAATAACTAACCATGTTATATTACCAATATGTTGAATAATTTCAACATATTAATCTTGTAAAATATATATTAGATGCAATCAGTATTGGATGTCTCCAATACAAACACAAAGGCGTCCCCAAGTGTCATTTGATATGCATATAATAATATTTTTAGTAATCACATCACTACTAATATACTCAACTAGATCTTGATTTCAAATCCATTAACTAGTCATTAACAAGACTTATCTTTGATAATTGGTTAAAATTACTTAAAATAAGTAATTTACATAACTAAACAAGATTTGAGAATACTCAAATTGATGATGATCTTTCCATCTTTATCAAGGAGATTAATTGCAACTTTGGGTTCAAGACCAAGGCTTACTACTATTAAACTCTCATGTGCCACATATGTTAAATACTAACCAGAATTTATTAATCAAATCGCATATAATGATCTTTGATCAAAGAAAGTAAATAATATAAAGGTATAATAAATTGATTTAACATGGAAGACAAGTGTCACAAAACCAAGGGCCAAAGGAAGGACACATGGCATAATTCCACAGGATTTTCAACCAAATGTATTTTGCATACCTCAAGTCCGTGGAATAAACCGAGTTTCAAATAAAAGGTTTTGAGTCTAGGGAGGGTTGAGGTAGTCAAAGGAGACACATGTGAAAAAGTAAAAATATAGATATGAGGGGAAGAAGGAAATAATTACAAAGGCACACATAGGAAAACCTGAAGCAAATTAGAAATTGTCACATGTCGACTTGTTGTTCCTCCTGAGATGCACAACTTTAAATGGCCATAACTTTCTCTCCACAACTCCAAATTAGGAAAAATTGGTCTCGTTGGAAAGGTATCTTCAATCCCTTTAACGCAACATCATCAAATTCAATAATTGATGGTGTTTTTATGAGAAAAAGAGGAAAAACAATTTGGTTATTAAAAACGTAGTTCCAGACTCCCAAACACCAGATTAAATTTATTTATTTATTTGAAACCTTTTGAACCTGTTGTGATACCATGCCAGATCTGAGGGGTTAAACACATTAACCATTAAATAATATTCAATATTAATTAAATTAATATAACAAACATTATAAACAACTATAACAAATGCAATAAAATAAAATAACATAGACACACATATTTAACGTGGAAAAACCCCCAAGGGGTAAAAAACCACGAAAAGAGATAATTTCCATAAATGTGAGAAACATAATTACAATCCAATAAATACATCTCCTCAACCTCACTTCTCTCCCTGTCCAATTCACATTAAGTGAATTAACAAAAATATGGCCCGCGAGCCATATTTAAATGACCCCACAGGTCATGAACCAAATTAAGTGATGAGATGTGACTTTATAATAAGGCACCCCGATTTAATATAAATTAATCAATAACTAATCAATTAAACATAAACAAACATAGTTTATATTAAATAATAAAGAATATAAATATTCTTGATTATTTAATTATAAACTAAGGTTTATAGGCACTTAATATTACGTTCTAACATCTCATTCTACAAAAATTACAATCCCCTGAAATAACTGAAGTTTTAATAGTAGGATTATACAACTTGTATGTTTTGCTTTCATCACTATAACCAATGAAAATATGAACTACACTCTTAGGATCCTCTTTTTTCCTCTTTTGATCAAGAACATGGAAAAAAACCAAACAACCAAATACCTTTAAATGAGCTATCGATTTAATGAAATTTAAATCTATGTAAGGACATTGTTGATTAGATAAATATAACAGTATTCAAGTAAGATCTAGCTAAGGAAATATAAGCAAGAGTGATATATAGGGTTTGTAGATTGACTCATCTTGTATCCGTAGGTCTAAATTGATTTTGGGTTGGACATTGATCTGTAAGGGTGTATTATGGACTGTGTAAGCTCCATCTATGGTTTTGGTATGTGATGATCTCAGGGACAAGAATGTCTGGGAGAGGACACGACTGCCTGGGTCCTAACATCTATTTTGGGCACTGGTGTCTACAAGATAGTTATGATTTTGGTTCTTTCTATTTCACTTCTTATTAGTTGTAGGTCATGTTAGGTTCACTGCAAGTTCACTCAGTCACACATGTACTTGCAAAATAAACCATATCTACCAGCATAATACTTAAGTACACATTAGATGAATAAAAAACATGTATATGCTTGGAATCGGACTAACCTCGTCAGTCACCCTTATGTGATTGTCACCAAGTTTTGCACTGCATTTTACACTTAATGTAGTTATAGCGTGTGCATGATTAAAATTGTGTCCCTTTAGCTAGGATGCCCTAGTGCCAATCACACAAATAATAGTAGGGCTATAACTACTATTTCCCCAATGCAAAATGTGTGGTATGGAATTTAGAATAAACCCTTCATATTCACTGAAGTATGCAGTGCTTGATGTAGTAGATAGAAAATATTAGCTTCTTATATATGCAGTATGTACCTCTTGAAAGCCTTTCTCCCTTAATGATGTTAAATAAGACATGTATATATATTTGATTCATTTTCTTAAGTTTCATCATTAACAAGTGAAAGGACAACCTAGGGTAGTAAATATAGTCATGAAAGAATGTAACCTATCAGAATTTATAAAAACAGATAATGAGGACAGAAAGTTCACCAGAGGGGATAGTAGCACTCATGTCCCTAATGGGTGGTTCCGTACATGGTGTCCAGAAAGATAAAATAGCGGAATCATGAGTTGAATAGGATGTCAGCAAGAGTGTGCAAAACTATAAGGCTATGTAAATCTAGAAAAGACGATGTAACAAAGCTAAGAAGGATAAAAACAAGATCAAAGCACAAAAAGTTTTGTTAATAACTAATTCTCTTTCTTAGGAATCATGTATATAAATGAAATATTTTGAGGTTGGATGCACATAGTAAGTGCATGATTTAGTGACTATAAGTGACATCTGGTGTTGAACCATACCAAGCCTTTGATAGGTGTAAAGTTTACTACATATATTGCTTACACTTTCACAAAAATTTCTTTTCAGTGTGATCTATTGGTTTGTTTATTTTTCTGTTTTATATTGGTCATGAATGAACTATTCTTTAGGTGTTGAGACCCCTACTAATTTTCCCCTTTTACCAATAACTAAAAAAATTACTCACATGTGCCTACAAATTATATTTTCCTATGTGAAGAAATTAGATTGTATTAAAATTCAATACAAAATGGATGCATCCACCTGAATTATGTTTTCAGGGTTTTCATGGAATGTCCACTTTGTTAATTGATACCCAAGAGTCTGGTAAGATCATTTATACTTCCTCCAAGTGAAATGACAAAACATCCATTCTCATGTTTTAATAGAAGCGAACCCTAATGTGACCCTCGGTAGTTTCACATATATTTTCTAGATTGAAAGAAGTAAACATTTTATGTTGTGTTCTCATTATTTTTATGTTTTAGACATTTTTCCACATCCACTCATGATAGTTGGATTAGCTCCAAAGGGCTTAATGTATTCTAGATCAATGTATATTACAATAAAATACTACATCTTTATGTCTGGCCCACATACTGCATGACTGACATGCATGGTTCTAATTTAAACTTTATGCTTGGGAAGACCTCTTATCATGTCATTTTGTGTCTTAGGTCAAAATGCAAACTTCATTGAAGACTGATGTGAGTCGTGTGTTGAATGTCACAACATGTTACTCATCCTATCATTTTTATGTTATATTATTTATTATTACTAGAACACTTTCATGGCAGGTTTCGACTCTTTTGGATGGATACATCCTAAATTATTTTCTTACAATTCTTTGATCTTGAGAAGTCTACCTTTACTTTTTCTTAAATGTTTATCTCTCATGACTACTATCATGACATATTTCACTCCTTTTTTGGTACAAAGGACTAAGATTACGACTTATTTCAAGTATTAAAAATTCTACAACATACATATGTGGTTATGATTTTTTCATTTCTTACAAATTACACATCAATAATGTACCAAGCTTATTTGATACACTGAGGTAGGGTTTATATCATTGATGACTGTTATTTCAATGTTGATAGGTGTTCCATCCCCTAATTGCAGGTGAGTTTTGAAGGTGTCATTTAACATGTTAACTACCCTCTGGTTGTGTTTTTTTTCACACTGATAAATGAGTTAAGCATGAATCTAAGAAACCACATATTCGGTGGCATCTATATTTGTGATGAATATTTGCACGTGAGACAATATTTGGAGTCCTGAAAGATTGGTGAAAATTTGTCCATCCCTAAATAATAGTCCTTGTTTTCACCAACAAGACTAACTTGATTCTGTGAAATGCCAACTTCCTAGGTATTCATTTATAAAGGGCTCAAGTTTTTTGTAATAATGACAAATAAAGCGATTTCTTAAACATGAATGTAGAGATGATAATGGAGACTTTCGCATCTTGATTTTATGAGTCATATGCTATTTGTTTAATTTATGTGGTAATGATTTACAATTGAGATACTAGAAATTGAGAGTACTTTTATATTCCCATAAATGTTTCTTATCTAATTCCTTACATGATTATATACTTCATCTTGTCCTCATGGGCTAAGAGTGATCCTATTCCAACATCCCTCATCTCAAAACAAGGGTAATATTCATGTGGTTACGCTTTATAACAGAGTTCATGTAGATATCATGATAGCCAATGATTTAACATGAAATTGTAGTTGGCACAATATGCTAGACATTTAAAAGTCACATATGATAAATAAAATGCTATATTTACATAATGGATGATACAAGAAATAAGCTAATGGAAATTTGAAATCTCTAAGTGCAAGAGAAGGAGTAGAAGACTTAGCTAATTTTAGAATAAATCCACTAAAGTATGCTCTAGATTTAGGAAGAATGGATTGATTTACAAGGAACAAACTGTCCATAATGGCTGCACATAGAAGTATTTTTTGTAACTATCGGATAATCATGGTCTAGAATTGCTCTAAACTCAGGTCAAGGGGCACCTGGGCCTTAGGAGACCTTTGTTGAGCATCCAATTTATGTGAAATAATCTAGTAAACTGATTATTCTTGGTGTCGCAAGGTGGTTTTTAATTTGTTATTGGTCATACTATGTGTTGATGGATGATCGTTATATTCACTTGTAACCTGTAAAACAAATGATATCCTATAAAACCCTAAAACACATCAAATTCTTAAAAAAGATAGATGCAAATGGTGAGTTGGACTGACCCCGAAAGTCTCCCGACAGAGTGAACTTACACACCAAGTGTTGCACTACATCTCAGACTCCATGTAGTTGTGTGTGTGTGTGTGTGTGTATGAATGTGTTGCACACGCCCGCAGCACACGCACACAAGAATCTTATGCAAGATGCACTTGATAGCAATGAAATAACACAGATGTACACAATGTAACATAGACATGTGATGGATGGAAAAATTAACTTCCCCTCCTATGTGTGTATGCAAAACAATACACGTCCCATGTCCCTTGAATGAAAGCTACATGACATGCACTTGTTACTCTCAGAATGCCTTTGGATGTAACCTTAGGTGATGATAGTAGATGCTTAGAGCTTGGTCCTTTATTATGGTCACATAGATTTATATTTATATGATTCCCTTGTTTAAATTTTGTAATTGATAACTGTAAGGCCAACCCATAAGAAAATAAGATTCCCAAAAGTATAAAAGAGTCCCAAAAGAGGTGAGTAAGATTAAAAAGAGGTTGGGGGTGCCCAAAGGGGACTTAGGGAATTTATCTTAGGTGCTACTTACATCTTGGTTGGGCATTTGGTGTCCAGAGTCATATAAATATAAATCAATTAAAGTATCTACTGGGTTTTGGGGTGTGCAAGACTAGAAAGAAAGTAATAAAACAAGACAAAAGGCCAAAAATAGAATAGTATAATTGCTAGTTTTCCTCACTTAGGAATCATATGAATAGTAGTATGTGACTAGGACCTAGAAATGTACCCAAATTACGTGATTTAGTGTCTACATTTGCCTCCACTTTATCTTGCTGAGTGAATACTTGATAAAATAAAGTAGATAAGAGATGTGTACCTAATAATCATGTAGATTGATGGAGAAACATGTGCTCAAGGAGACAAGAAAAAGCATGGAGTGATATAAAATGAAGTGTGAAAAGCTAAGGAAGAGGAAGTGACCCTAGGGGTGAAGTGTATGTGTTGTGTATGTTTTTGTACCTATTGTCATTGTCTTTTCACATCTGATGTGGGGTTGCTTCTTATTGCATATTAAGGACATACCTACAAAAGAAGAGCGAAAGAGTAGTCAAAGTCATGTGTTATGAAAACTTTGTAAAGTATGTAAAAATGCAAAAAAATAGTAAAAGGAACGTGTACACCTCATCTGTGATGAGTGAAAAGGATAGAAAGTGTCCTGAAACGCTGTAAAAGAGCAATTTTTTTGGGTGATCTCACGCCACGACAGAAGAGTGTTGGGGAGAAAGGTCTAGTGTTATTCTCCATCCCTGACTACTTCCCAAAATTTATACACCACTGCGAATGGTGTGATCCTACTTTGTTCTAGTTCAATCCAATTCAATCCAAGTAGAAAAAGAAGATAGAATGCATTCTGATTGTTGGAGGACTGTGCCTGTGTAAACTGCTCTATGAAAAACTGAAAACAATGTTGATCTGAGAAAGTAACTGTAACTACCCCCTGGTCATAGGTGCCCAAGAAAGGTCAGGAGTGCCCAGGTGCTCATGTCTGTATCTGGGATGCTAATGGTCTATGTGCTAAATTGAGGACCCAAGTCAGAATTTGGGCCATTCTATGATTGTAAACTATTTTGTTCATCTGTATTGTGTAGGCTTGTATTAAAGCTCTGAGTTGTTGTATGGGGTGACTGATTCACCTAATGTATGCCCCCCTCATTTGGGGTGCATGCGACGTCACTAGGAGGATGCAACCCAAAGGAGAGGACCAAATGCTGATTTGAAATTGATACCCTGTAGGGGGAGGGAATGTGCATGGTAGAAACCAAGGCACATGCAAACAAAGTGGCTGGAAACATGTGTTAGTGCAAATAAGACAAATATGCATATAGAAGACAATGTATAAGCTAGCAAACAAAAAAACAATGTAGACTGTAAAAAGTGGGTTTCAAACATGGGACATCGCTCACAATGTTGCAATACAATCAGGGACAAATCAGCCAAAAGCATATAAAAAATGAACAAGCAAGACATAGGAAAAAGCCCACAAATAATGGCAAACAATTACAGACAATAGCAAGTAAAGTAATCCAAACAACCATGGTGGAAAATAGTTCTTGCAAAGTAAAATGCTGCACATGAAGCACCCGTTAACATGTTAGAAAGATAAAAAGTATGTCAAGAGCGTGTATAGATTATCGATAGAGTAGTGTGCTAGTAAGAATATGAAGTAGTATAATAATGAAACAATAACACCTGTGTGTGTAAGAGTAGTAAATGTAGATGCCCCTAGGAGCCTCAGTGGGACTGGTAAGAGGTACAATGCCAAACATCCATTGTTGCATGTAAATATTTGTAGAAAGTTTACATTCACAACTAAAGAACAAGTGAATGCACATGTGTATATAGAAAAGATAATGACATACTAATTATCCATCTAGCATGAAAACAAAGTGTACATGTAAGTAGAAGCAAACAAGAGTATATGCAACCAAGATATGCAGTATGGTGTGTATGAGTGAATGGAATGGTATGCAATGTGAATGTGATAGGAGCAATGTACCCCCCAATGAATATGTATGAGTATGAGATGAGGTTCATTTATAAAATACCCCTCAACAATCAAGAATGAACCATAGAACAAGAGTGTGTCATCGGGAAATGGTTTGATAGATGTGCTAGAAAGATAGAGCATGAAGCGTAGAGCATAGAGTGAATGTGGTGAGGTTCATTTTAGATTTATACCCTCAGTAGTCGAGTATGAACCATGGAACTAGAGTGCATCATAGGGTAGTGTGATGTGTGAGAATGTGATGCTAGAAAGATGTGTTGTGAAAGTGCACAAGAGTGAATCATGTGTAGTGTATGATGTGAGGTTCATGGATAGTAGTATGCCCTCAACAGTCAAGTGTGAACCTTAGCACAAACATGCATCATAGGGTAATGAAGATACCAATTGCGTGTATCAAGTTGTGTAATGATGCTCAAAAAGATGAAATATGAAGCACTGAGTGTAATAAGAGAAATGATAAACACCTGATGATGTTAGGAGAGGGGGGAAGAGTGAGCATGATGCCCCCAAGTGTGCCAATGATGGAGATCTATGTGATGACGCGAGAGATACCATGCCATTGTGGGATAGTGTTATTTGTGTCATGAGAAGAGAGAGAGAGTCAACACAATGGTAGGTAGAAGTGACAGTAAGACCATGCCATGGTGCCGGAGTTTGAAATGTGTCTTGGTCATCAATGTGAAGATTAGTTTATTTGAAAAAATGAATTCAAAACGGAAGTGGAGTAGGATGGGGAGGAATCTTGAATGATGGTATCTTATGTGGGATTGATAATGTTGTAGAAGACTTGAGAGGAGAAGAGGATGGACTGATGTTGAGAGGAAGTTGTTTAGGTAGCTCTTGACTTTCCATAGAAGGAACATTAGTAAGGATGGCATGATGCTCATTAGACATAGATGAATCAGATTTAGGAACCTAGTGAGATTTAACAATTGGAGATGGGCATGTATTAGAATGTTGTCCAGTGAATGAGATAAAACCCTAATGCTTAAGGTGCTTGATTCTTTGTAATAAAGCATAGCAATCATTGTCATTATGTCCATTGATTTGATGATAATTGAAAAATGAGAGACCTTGATAGTTGGTAAGACGATAAGGAGGATAATAATGAGTAGGTAGAAAATTGATCAATTGGTGATTAACGAGCGTAGGAAGAATGTTGTGTTGCTTAACATTATGATGGAACTTGAGAGGTGTGGGGAGTGGAAATATTTAAGGTTCACTGATATGAGTGCATGTAAAAGACATAGAGTGAGGATGAGATGGAGGAGAAGAACAAACATAAGCTTGAGAAGCATCCTTAAGGTGTTGAATTTCATATTTGAGTGATGTAATCATGGATTCCATAGCCTGAAACTTATCTTGAAATAAAGAATGTAAAGCTTGAATGGACTTATAAATTGTTTGATTGACATTAGAACTAATAGATTCATCGGAGAGACGATTGAATAGGGAATTTATTTGTGAAGGTGGCGTATCAAGAGGGAGGAAGATAGAGTGTACGAATTTTTGGACAACATGTTTACAAAGTGGGTGCATTTGAAGTAACTGATATAAGGGAACTTGAGGAGCATTTAGGAGCCATGAAAGAAGAATAGATAAATGATGCCAAAAAGGATCCAAGAGTGATCATGAAGTGACGGGTTCACCAAATGATTTAACAAATATGGAATTTGTAAAACCCTAGATAATACAGAGTCACATATGATACATAAATGTTAGAGAACTGATTTTGACACAAGCAATAAGCTAATGAAAATTGAAACCCTAAGTGCAAGAGAGGAATAGAAAGACTTAGCTGATTTCACAATAAATCCCGAAGTGTTATGGACTGGAAAACTGGATGAAAAAGAGGATAAAATTGTCGCAACTGACACCAAAAAATTTTGTAACTATTGGATAACCTTGGTCTAGGGCGTCTGGACTGGGTCAAGGGTGCTTGAGTACTGGAGACCTCTGCTGGGCACCCAAGATTGCAAAAGACCTCATAAACTAATTCTTCTTGTGTCGTAAGGTATTCAATAACATTTGATGTTGGTCACTTGTATGTTGTTGGATGATTATTGTATTTGCATGTAACCTATAAAACAAATGATATCCTGCAAAACCCTAAAACACATAAAATCCTAAAAAAGGAAAGATGCAAATGGGGAGTCAGACTGACCCTGGCAGTCACCTGACAAAGTGAACTTACGACCGAGTGTTGCACTACATCTCAGACTCCATGTAGTTCTTACAAAGTGTGTGCGAAATCATGCCCTAGGAAGCTCTTGTGCAAGATGCACTTGATAGCAAGCAATATCTAGATGTAGCAATGTAAATAGATGTGTGGATGGAAAAATGAACTTCCCCTCCTATGTGTGTATGCATAAAATGCAGTCCCTTGTCCCTTGAGTGATTTCTAGATGGATGCTTTGATGCTCTTAGAATGCCTTTGGATGCAACCTTAGGTGGTGATAATAGATGCTTAGAGCTTGGTCCTTTATTATGGTCACATAGATTTGTATTTATATGATTCCCTTGGTTGAATTTTGCAATTAACAATTGGAAGGACGACCCATAAGAAAAAAGATGCCCAAAATATAAAAGAGGTGAGTAAGATACAAAGAGGTCGGGGGCACCCAGAGGGGACGAGGGCACCTGGACATCCTGGCTGGGCACTGGTGTCCAGAGTCAATAAAGATAAAGCAATGAAGATCAAACTAGGTTGTGGGGTGTACAAGACCAAAGAGAGAGCAAGAAAGACATAGAAAAGAGGCCAAAGACAGTATTTAATTACTAGTTTTCTCACTTAGGAATCATATGAATAGTAGTATGTGATTAGGACCTAGAAATGTACCCAAGTGCGTTATTTTGTGTTTGCATCCATATCCGTGTCAAAGATCTCAAAATATTTCTAATAATCAATTTATCTTCAACGATTTCTCCATAAACTCTCATTCAATGAACCATATCATTTACCCTTAATTTGCTACACCTTCACTTTCTGACATTCTTAAATTTTCAAAATTCATTTTGAGGGTTTGGAGTTTTGCTTCTCTTACCTTAATATAGCATTGATATGAAGTTTCAAAGGTAAACCATGCTTCATGAGCATTTTTGCAGCCAACAATTCTTAGGAAGATGTTTTTTTGATCGATAAATGCTTTTGACCGGAGCGATGAACCAAAGTACAATCAACCAAGATATATCATTAAGCTCAACAATTAGTAAATCATGAGCCACCACAATTGAACACATGTCTAGCGAACCATGATCTGCCACACATAAACACACCTCAAGCAAACAACGAGTCGCCACGTATGAACACACCTCAAGCGAACCACGAACCACCATACTTGAACACACATCTAGCGCATGTCTTCTCGAGATAGAAACTACCTTTGTTAAATCAGCCTGCCAGCCATGCCACCTCAGACATTACCATCCCAAACGGAGATCGTGCCTTTAGTGGGATTTGAACTTGGGTGGAGCCGGAAATAACCATCCGACTTAATTGCTCCACCCAAAACCCATCGGCATTCTCAGGTAGATGTTAGGATTTATATCACTTTGAAGATAAAAGAAGGTTTGTGCATCAACCTTCTCTCCATCCCATTTTACTCTCTTATGATCTTGATAAATAACATGCCAATCAATAGATGGTTGATACTCATTGAAAATATTATCTCAAACTCCATTCTAAACAATAATTCTCTTCAATTGATTCCTCCAATACTCAAAGTTGTCTCCTTTGAATATAGGGATGTTCATATAAGCTATTGCTTGTAGAACCTAGCTATGATACCAAATGAAATAAAAAGGTTTGTAAGGGAACAAAACCAACAACTTGAAGTGTTGATCAAAATATGTTATAACTTGTATAATAACCTAGAAAAAATATCTATATCATCCAAACAAGTCCGAGGAAACACTAGTATAATTACTTAATGATCAAATTGTGCATTGTATGCACCAATGAACATCACAATAATATTTGTAAGATTGTTGGTTATTGATTCTAATTACCTACAGTAAATAGTAAGAAACACTTGCACTAATTGTAATAATATAGTACTATGGCATCATTCTTTGGGACATGGTTTTATTAATCAAAAGGCTAAAATTACCAATTACAACTCAACTTGCAAAGTAAGTTAAACTCATAGTACAAAACCTATATAATATTAAAATACTCATAAACTAATTTTATACTTCTATTTAACTCAAAAATAAACTCATGCAATCCATGGACAAAGTTAACATGCAATATTTTTTTTCCTTTAATAGAAATATGCAAGTTATGCATGCATTCAAACCAAATGATAGCTCTCTTCTAGAGAATGCACCCCATGGTCCCTAAAATCAAGGGATTGTCTTAAAAGTTGCATGCTTGTAACTATCTTAACTTAGAAAGTGTCTCCCACCTCTTTGGGGATGACTACACAGAATTTGTACTTATTCAAAACTTGGTAGTTGACTCTATTTTTAGCTATTTCAACTATTTTTTAGGAAATCATTGGGAAATCACTTATTTGGTCCTACACGACTAAAAAACATATGACTTAAATAAATAAGTCCAAAAAATCCTAAAATTCTATTTTTAGAGTATTCTAAGAATAGAAATTATCTACAATTAGCAGAATTTCAAATGTCAAAACCACATCATTTTGAACAATTTTGGAGCATTCGACAATGTACTACCCTCCAAGGTTTCTCACATCCTTCGTATAACTATAAAAAATAAATTACAAATATGATTTTCCAAAGAGACTTAATGGATTCCCCTAATTTGGAAAATTTAAGATGGTCAAGTGGCTTCAACCACTTACACACAAAGGAGGGTCAAGATGACCATATTGGTTTTTTGATAGTTAAACAACCTATAGGTTATTGTTGGGAATAATATTTTGTAGTGATCTGGGAGGAGAAATATAATTTTTTCGGTCCCATGTGGTTGCTCCTATGTACTCATTCTAGTAAAAGGATTCAAATAAAACCCAAAGCCCGAATTAAAATCTAAGCATATTATGCGAAAATAAGATGACACACACGCTGACATCTTGTATGAAGAAACATGGCATGACACCTACATGATGATAATTAAGGATTATTTAGATGCCTCGAACTCATATAGGGTGATCTTAATGATGTTTATAATTTTAAATTTGATGGTAGTTATTCCTTTACATGTTCAAGTGTAATGGCGATCTTCATATTCCTAACTAAGGACGCGTTTCCATTTTTATACAAGTTATAGTTCCCAAACGCTATAATATGATTGAATATTAAGTGTTTCTTCTAGGAATGAAGTTTGTTAAATAAAAATTGGTGTAATGAATTTGAGACCTTAAGATAACACCAAGTTGATAGTTATGCAGGTTAATAATCAATTTTAGGTAAAAATTATTTCCTTGTGCACTACCCAAATAGGGTGTGGGATTGTAATGAAATTTGAATTCTCTATTCTTGTAGTCATAATTGATAAAAAAAATTACAAGAGTGATGCATTAGTAGTATATACTTTTCTAACAATTCCTCATCCTAGTTTGACAAAGAAAAATATACCATTAACTGGAAATTCATCCTAATGTGTTAGACAATTGGAAAGTCTTCAACGATTACCAATAGTTTATTGTCTTCTTGGAAAAGGTAGATAATTTTAGAAACCTATATTGTGAAGGAAAAAATTCCTCATAAGGGATTCAATGACACGTGAATAGGAATGAGGGATCAAGAGTGAAAACCAAAGGGATGGTACGAGGGTAATAAGATCCCAAAAGTATTTATTTCCTTAGAAGCAATATTACAAAAATACCAGTTTATCAAGAGGAATATACAAGAAGAGCCCAAAAATTCATCTGCATTTGAAAAGATGAACATGGGATCTGAAGAGTATCCTTGTCTTTTCAACATTAATAAATATTTTCCACCAAAAGAGAGGTGAAGGTTGATATCTATCCTTTAAAATATATATGGATATTATTGCTTGATCATACTCTGACTTGAAATATTTCAAGTTAAGAGATGTGTAATATAATATAACCCTTAAGTAAGTGTCATTCCCTATAAGAAGTAGTGGAATCATAATCCCAAGATAACAAGAACTATTTTTAAAGAATTTTAAAAATGCTTGATGATTGTATCATTTTTCCTATCTATTACTCTACTTAGGTTGCCAATATTGTTCTTATCTAAAAGAAGGGCATGAAAATACATATTTGAGTAGATTTTCGAAACTTGAATAAGGTATTGCTAAAAGATAAATATTCGTTGCATATCATGATACTCCACGTACTCACTAGTTTAAAAATGTTATCAGTGCTTCATTTATTTAGGATATAACTAGATTGAGGTGGAAACCATTGATCAACACAAGATTACATAAACTACTCCTTGAGGGACATTTTCATACAAGAGAATGTAATTTGGGCTCATGAACAAAAGCTCAAATTTTCAAAGGACAAAAATGTTGGCTTTCCATGACATGAAAATAAAAATCATTGTAATATATATATATATATATATATATCAAAACAACTTATTTTCAATCCATTTGCACATATTCTCAGTGTGCTTTTTTTTAGCTCTGGTTCGACGGTGACCGTTTCATTTGTGAGTATGTTTGAATTGGAATGGATTTAGGAATGGTATTTTGCATTAGGATTTGCCCTTTGTTGTTTGAATGTTCTTGAGAAGAACTCCTAAGAAATTTGTAACTAGAGCGGTCATAAGGGACCTCGAAGAGGTGGATAGGTAGAGTGCCTTTATTGCTTAGTCTCCATTTTGTGAGGCATATATGATGTTTTTGTATTTCCTGCTCATTGCGAGCGTTTTGACCACTCCTAGTGCATGATGACATTGTTCACAAAATATGATTATATATATATATATATATATATATATATATATATATATATATATATATATATATATATGGATCTCTTTTTGGTTTGGCTATTCCTTGCATAGAGTTTACTCACATTTATGGTTTGATTCACATGTGTACTCTAGATGTTTAGAATTTCTGATTTTGTATGATTTTCAGAATGTATGTAATGGATGATGAATGCTAACATAATGTTTTCCTTTTTTTTGTTTTTGCATTGTTGATATATGATGATTATGCAAGTACAATGTAATGTTGAACTTTAGTTTCTTTAAGTACATTTTTTTAAAAAATTCTTATTGTTTTGGAAAAACATGATGAAAAAGTGATACGATAATAGAATTAACCTACCCCACTCCTAACCCCACGCAACTTGTAATATGTGAGGGCTCAACACTGAGAGTCTAGAAGGGACGTAATTTATACCAATTTGTTAAATGATAATGATGAGAGAAAGACAAGGATTTCGTAAAAACCAAATTGAGAACCTAGGACCTCGTTATACTCAAGTTTGCTATATAGTTTAAAATGTGAATTGACTTTCTAGTTTATCTAGATTTAGATTTGTAGATGAAAACTTGGTTGAAAAAATATGGTTTAAGTTTTTAAACCCTCTTGGAATTTGATACATATAAATCACTTTGCTTTGGATTTATGAGTTTTACAACATCTTTTATTGAATGAACTTCATTTAATTTTCTAATTTTTTTGTGAAGAAACCCCGCTAAATGCCTTCCCCCATGCTACCATTAGGAAGTATGGGCTCATCACCAAGGATAAGGCATAGGTGAATAAGGGAACTTCTCTCCTTTTCCAACCCAACATGCCACTAGTAAGACGCACAGGGCTAAACACTCAAAGGTTGGTAAGGAAAAGAAGTGTGTAAATAAAAAATTTTTCTTGATTTGCATTTAACATATATAACTAGGTAAAATGTTTCAGAATGTTTCTTATTTCCAAAGATGTGTATATGGGATACATATGAAACCATGAAACTTCTAAAATAGGACTATAAGGAAATAGAAACCTAATCTAGAAGAAAACTATGAGTAGAACCAAGTATGCATGCCATGGTATGGTTAATGTCAAAGATTTGTCTTATCTTGTTTGAATTGATGAAATGATTGATGATATCATGAAAAATTGGATAGATACGATTTGAATATTTTTCCAATATTTTCATAAGTTTTTTAGGAATTAATCTACGAATAAGTCCCTTGATAACAAATTTTACGAAATGAGCTGGTAGATGAGAATGCAATGAAGATGCAGTAATATCCACATGTGCAAATGTAGGTATACTACATGTGTAAAATGTCTAAGGTGAAGAGATTTGAAGGATGTAAAACTCCTCACCCCTAAGAGCACGCAGTGAAGAAACATAAACTTTGAAGTATTGGTTCTTTTGACAAGGAATTGTACCATTTGGGGTTTAAAATTACAACCCCTAACCATGATTTTGTATATATGTTTGTCCAATTTTTCTGTCTAATGGAGGTATTTGAGAACCTTCCTTGTCACAGTTCTTAAAAAATCATACATAAGTGAACATGACTATGCTGCTCATCTTGATGAAGGACTAGTGACCTTATGTGACTTTCATCTACACAATAGGATCACATTCCTGTGGATATGACATACTTGATTTCTGACATGTTTGTATTTAAATCAAGGTTCAGAATAGAACCAAGCCCTAGGAGATGGATTTGATGGGTAACATATTGATTTCATCCATCTCTTCTTCCTTTTGTCAATTATATCATGTTTCTACCTAGGCCAAGACCATCAGTGAAGGAAGAGAGGTCATGCCAAGAAGGATACCCATTCCTTATGGTTCAAAATGGGAGGAAGATCAGTTCATCACTCTCTAAGAGTTTCATGATATCTACCGTTATTTTGGTAGACACAGTTTCCACAGATATTGATTTTCCCTTATCAGTTTTTGCCACCTCAAATGTTTTTGGTTCAACAAACTTAGGCCTTTCGAATACTTTGGATGGTTGTAACTAATTGGTTTGATGACGATAGTAGTTTTTTTAACTAGTTTGTAGGAAGCCTCATACTTCGTATGGAATCCTCTATTCTTCTTGAGGTTCTCTAAGTGTATATCGAAGGGCTTATGATCCCCTTAGGTGATGAAGACCTTTCTAAAATGGAGGAATATAACTTCCTGGAACAAGGTAGAAAGAATATCCTTTATTCGATGAATCCAAGGACTCCTAAGAATCATGTTGTAATTTGTTTCCCTATCGATGATGTAAAACTCTATCAAGATGGTTTTTGGCCTGAAGGGTGACAGGAAGAAATTATGGTTCCAATTTAAGTAGTCTTAAGATTTTCATACCCTCGCAACGTGTTTCTTGTAGAGGAGAAATTATTATCTCCATTATCCTAAATTATGCAAGAAAAGATAAGGGAACCACATTCACCTACAGGCCCCATCATCAAGCATGGCTCTCTTAATGCAATTTTTATAAACCTAGACTTGTAAATATAAGGCATGATCACCCTCTTCAAGATATTTGAGGATCAGACGAAATCTTGTCTATATCAAAAACAAACTTAAAATCCCTATCAATTTTTCTCAGGAGGATGTATGTCAAAGTCGATAGGATTTATTTAAGTACTAGAGAGGAGGTGTAACCTGAATTAGATGACCAAGACCTAGTGCATTGAGCAATGTAGGACGATGCGTAGGGGAATTCTTCAGCAAATCTAGGAACATGAGATTTGAGAGAAAGGTCTTGTTCAAATCCGATATTATGTAATAGGATCCTACTGGTTTTGTGGATTATAGGAACGTAATCTTATGAAGAAGAAATCAGTGGATAGGGTTTGAGGGAAAGTATTCCTTTTGGCCAAGTTGTTGCATTTATTTATGGTTCAAATTCTATCTCAATTAATCCCATGATCTTCATATTGTCATTCAAACCATGGGTTAGGAGAAACCTAAGAGTTATTGGAATTTGATGCCTCATGGTTGTTGTTTCTTATAGGAGTGACGTTTGTTTATGTTCTGAGGATTCACCTTGACATTATCAAGATGTGTAAGGAGTGGATCCTAAAATATGCTCACATTAGCATGTTCTGAAGAGCTATGGGTCATGTATAGTCATAGTGTGGATTTGTTTCTAGATTTTCTAATAACATGTCTATAATGAGATGTATTTGGTTTTCGGAAAGTATTTTTAGAAACTTTTTATAATCATGGACAAGTTATATCATCATGACCTCAAACATTATGGAAACCACAAATATTTTTTATGATATTAATTTCTTTCAACCTTTGATAAGTGTCTTGTTGTTGATGATTATAAGCTTGATTATAATTTTGAAATTAGTTGTTCTAACCATGGTTTTTTGCCCCTTGGCCAGATTTCTAATGTTGATTCGGACCTTGGGTTTGAATTTTATTATAAGGGGGATGGTTTACATCAACTATTTTTATCGAGTTAGGGATCCTACATGATTGCCCAAGTTACCATTGGTATTTCCATTATTTACTTGGTTAATATTACCAACGTTTGGCTTCTTGACCTGATCAGTGACACCATCAGTTGTAACACCACGATTCTTGTTAAAGACCTTAGGCCCTTGATTGTTTGTTGGAAACTGTTGAGGCTAATTACGCTTACAAAGGAGTGATTAGTCTCTCATTTGAGCCATAAATCTTACGACCACTATCAATTTTTCCCCATGGTCAATTCAGAGTGCACCTTCCAATAATTCTTCATAACTATGGAAAGGGAAATTCTGGACTTCTTTCCTGATATCTCGATTGAGTGAATGAAGTAAGAGATCATAAAGTTCCATTTGGTCTATATTTGGTACACTTACAGAAGAGTAAAGAACTTGATGTAACCTTTGAATGAAATGGGTGGTAGATATCATGTTTTGCTCCATGTCTAATATGTAAAAACTCCCTAATCCCTATACGCAACAACTTATTTCATATATCAAATGCTCTGATGAATTCCATGACACAAGTTGTTTAAAGGAATGTATACAAGATTTATGGGATATCTGATAGTACAAGTCTAGTGCCATTACCTCAAGAGTTTTTGAGAATATTTTATCTACCACAACAATGTCCAAAGGAAGAAATTACTTAATAGGAGTAGCGTAAGTCCTTGTTTATGAGAATTTCGGGTATCCTTCTCCCTTAAATTTAGAAATGATTAGGAAAATTGACATGGAAGTATGACACCATGTAGAGTGAAGTTAAGAGGTTCCCTTAAGTACTTAGTTTAATTACCCATTGCATAATATTCCACCATTGAAGATCCTTGATGAGGTGGTGTACGGAGGAGGAGTTAGATAAGATACATTATAAGCATTGACTAGGACATGTATGGAGCTCCTTGATAAGGTGCATAAGGAGTATGGACACCATATGGGTCCATCTGGGGGGACATTGAATACATATTCAAGTGAGGTGGGATGCTACCATGATATGGACTAGTGGGCAATAAAACTAGGGAATGTCACATTTCCTAATGGAGTGGCATGTTTAAGAACGTACTTCCAGCTATCCCTTGCGTATAGGATAAGCTTGAGGAGGATGAGGACCCCTCCCTAGTGTGTTAGATCCTATAATAATATCACCTGGACTCGTCTAAACCATATAACCTTGTTGTATAGGGATGTTTCATTAGTTGTTCATTAGTAGGGATTTATCCCTTGTTGTCTGACATGGAAATCCCATGTTTTTCCCTACTACATGAGTTTTTTTTGCGATGGTTGGGAACTCTCTCAGTTATCTAATCCTCTCTAATAAAGTATAAATGACATCATTGGGAGAGGATTGAGTCCCTTGTTGGGGTGTGTGTGTGGCGTAGGGTTTGATTGAGCAGGCTCATGATACCCTATCACAAATTGTTCAGTATAATAATTATTTTCATCCTCTAGAAGTATGAATCTTAGGATAGGAATTCAACATCTTAGAGTTTGTAACCTTCATTCTATCTAAATACTCATCTATTTTATGAAGTGGATTAAATATCCATGCAAATATTTCATATTTTGTTATATTGCATGGACAATGTGAGGTCTTGACAAGACTCTGTGGTAAGAATTTCTTCCATTTGTTATAACAATGTGGTTTGTATTGGGTTTGACCAGTATTGCATGTTTAACAGTTGATCAACCTCGATCCATCCTTACATAGCTAATGGGATTTGAAGTTTAATTAGGGGAGGTTTGGATTTTGCTTGTATAATTTTCAGCCGATATAGAAAGGGAAGGGGACTATTGTGGGTAGCATCCCACCTCAATTGCATATGTATTAAAAGTCCCCCTAACTTGCATATGTATTCAAATGGTCCCCTAATCTCTGCATACTAGTATTCAAAGTCCCCCTATTGGGATGCTACCATGATATTACTTTCTAAAATATGTCTAAAAGAGAGATTTGGAAGGGGACTGTTGTGGTTGAACGTTGGTGTAATATCTATCAAAGCTAAATGGCCCACCAAGCTCTCTTCTAGACATATTTTTGAAAGTATTAAATACCTACCAAAATAGGGGAATAAATGGAAATATGAGGTAATTAGTAATGAAATAAAAGTAAAAAAAGAAGGAATGTAATCCTTCATGTCACAGTTCACCAATTTAGGTCGTAGATGAAAATTAACTCTTGACCTGTCAAGTGGTGTACTCGCGCTAGTCGTAGGAGAATCAGTGACTGGGGTATCTGGTAGTGTGAAATACTAGTAGCCGAACTAACTATAGGGGAGATATTCAGCTGACTATGACCTGATAGTGTGAATTTCTTATGAGCTTGGGTCTAGCAAAGGATTAGATTTAGTGATTAGGAATGGTGTCCAGCGTAAACAAAAGATGAAATTAACAATCTATTCTAATGTTGAAAGGGAAAGTAAGCTAAACAGATCACAAAAATGAAATATTACATTCAAAAGAACAATTTGATTTTATTCTAGACAAATAAATCCTAAACAAACAAAATAACCGGGTGTGGCTATTTGTACTATGCAATTATGTTAATCTAAACCTGAAACAATTGATTAATTGAATCCTTCCTGATCAAAACTCTCAATCTTACCTCAGAGGTAGAGAATAAATCACAGCTTCAAAGAAGCTATTATTCCCTTCAACTTCGCTAGCAATATCGAAGAGCAAGGTTTCTAATATGATTTGATCTATGTAATTGCTTGATAATTGAAATAATGAAACAATTTTTTTTCTCTATTCTATCTGATATGAATTTGAATAAATATGATTCAGATTTGATAGTTTAAATCAATGAAGGAAACAAAACAACACCTCTAACCTGGATATGCAAGAACAATGACAAATATGGTTGTGTGAATATTCGTCCCCTCAGTTTATCCTTTTGATTTATGTGTGCACGTGAGTCCAATGGGTTGGAATGTAGTGACAACAATAGAAGAAGAAAATTGTAGGAGTGACATCAACTTGAATTAGACAGATTGGGAAACAACGCAGGTGGAAGAGTGTAAAAACAATTGAATTGAGATTGGATTCAGAAATTTCTAGCAAGAGAGTAAGCAACTTTGCAATAATAATAATACTCAAAATTCTCCCAAGTTTTGCTTGAGAACAAGCAATGTTTATATAACAAATTGGTTGGGTCTATGAACTCACACACAAGGACAACCTTGTTGTGCCACATCATTGGATGAAGGTCCACTTGAAACTAATTAGTTCCATTTACAAATAGAAGAGAGAGTGAAGACCATATAATCAAACCCTAAATTTAGCTAATTTGGCTTCAGAATTACATGCCTTGGAAGTGAAGTTAACTAAAATCATGGATATGTATAATTACGCATGAAGGTTTATGGAAAAATCAGACATAACCACCGCCCTATGCAGGGTGACAAACATGAAACTGCTGCCCTACGCAAGGTGACAAACACGAAATCACCACCCTGGGATGGGCAGTGGTTTTTGACACTGAAAGTAAAAACATGTATAAAAAGAAGCAGGAAGATAGAAGAAAGTGTACAGAGGCTAACTGGGGATGTCTAACCTAAAAATATAAATTGCAAATGGGTTTAGGAACTCGAACACGTTCTGAAAGGATATGAATCATCATTGGGGACCTTTTGTAACCATTTTCTGAGAATGTAGCACATGTAATTTTGGGTGCCTACAGGTACTCTAAATGATTCTACAAACTCCAAGATCACTAAGCCAAAGAAAGTTATGTTGAAATAAGTGCCTAAGGAGACCTAATAGCTTGTAGGCTAAGAACACTAGAGCTAGGTGAAGATAAATCTAGCCAAGAACTCTGAGGCATCTTAGCATTACTTTTGTAAATTCCATCTTAATGTACAAGGAATTGGGTTCTAAAAGAGGCAAGTGAATACCCAATGTTTAGGAATATGACCTTTATATTAATCCCACTAAGCTCGTCAGTGGACATGGCTTATGTCAGCACATTAAAAAAATGATCCTGAATAAGAGGACCACAATAAACCATAAAGAAAATATATTTTAGAATATTTTTGATTGGTTCCCTTCATTGGTTATATAGTTGAGAAATATGTATTATTCCCTGACACATGTATAATGTCATATATATATGAATACAAATGAGAAATGGGTGGTCAAGCCTAGAGTCACTAAGTACATAATCTGAGACAATACACTCTTCAAGAAAGGATTTGATGGTGTCTCATCAAGGTGCGTGTACAAGGAACATAAAAATAGGTTACTACAATATTTTCATGACCAAGGTTGCAGGGGCCATTTTTCTTCAATGATTATGAAATTTAAGATTATGATGGCTTGTTATTACTGGTAGACCATTTTCAAATATGCTTTTGAATAGGTTTCTAAATGAAAATATTGTAAACATTTTGTAGGAAGACTATCCTCACTACCTCTCAATCCTATGGTGATTGAGTAAACTTTTCGACAATGGGACACGAGCTTTATGTTGGCCATTGTGTGTCTATGTTGTTATTGATGTCAACACCTCTGATGGAGAAGGGTGTCATGGTCATGTGAGTCTCCATAATGTGCTATTTATGTGTCAATCATGGAGATTGAGTAGTTTTATGTGTTGTCATGGTGTCCTGGTGCATGGTCTAATGAGCCGAGTCACTGTATGAGATCTATTGAGGTGATTGAATGTTTTAATGATGTCATTCATAGTCCATGAGGTGTGTTTCAGATGTCTATAGGTCTGTATGAGGTTTGCATGGTAAGGTCATGAGGTTTCATGGTTGAGTAAGGTCATGCCAAGCTTGTTTCTAGTCTTGGAGCATGTAGAAAGAACTAGAGATACAATATTTAGAGATAATGAGTCATGTTGAAGCATGGGAACAATGTTATGACAGTTTACCTGAGGTGTGTGATGAGTTTCAGGTCAAAATTCAGAAGTTTGATGCTTTTATGAGGTCCTTGGGAAGCAAGCAGGTGAAAACAAGTAGTTTGACATAAGTAAATGAGATTGACTGGAGAGTTTTAGAGATATTTGGGCTAGATTGTAACAAAATTACTTGTATAATTTAGATTATGAGAAACAGTAGAACACCAAATAACACAATATTTCAGAATAATGATCTCAATATGCAATTAGAATAGCTTCGCCACTTCGAGGGGGCAACCTCCAAACCATAGAATAAGACTCAAATGCTCAAATGATAATGAAATACTATCTACAATCCCCTATATATACTATTCATATGTTATGGCCATCACCAAGGCCAACCTATTAAGCATGAGAAAGTATAAATGATATAATAAAATGATATGGTAAGCCACAAGTTGGCTACTCATATCCTAAAACAAGCAATAGGTTAATGGTGTAGTATGCCCTTCCCCTTAAAACCAACATTGTCCTCAACGTTTAATAATCATGGATGTTGCTGCAGAAAACCTTCATCCTCCTAGGTTGCATCTTCTATGCTCAAATTCTTCCACTTGATCAGATATTCCTTAATGTCTTTGGTTCTCAGCCTCTTAGTACGTGTTTACAAAATCTTCTGTGGCTCCAAAATGATTCTTCCTTCCTCGTCAAGTTCTGGTAACTCTGTCTAGGATTCAAATTTCTATCCAATAACCTTCTTCAGGCATGAAACATGGAATACTGGGTGTATGTGTGAAGATGGAGGCAACTCTAGTTTATAAGCAACATTGCCAATCTTCTGTAGAACCTAATAAGGGCCATAATATTTAGGACCAAGTTTGTAGTCCTTTTTTTGTTGCTTTAGGGACATCTATTTGTAAGGTTGGAGACGTACAAAAAACCTAGTCACCAATTTCAAAATGTCTTTCACTACGGTGTTGGTCTGCTTGTTGTTTCATCCTGTTTTGTGCTAATGCTAAATTCTCCTTCAAACTAGCCAAAACCTATTGTTGATGTTGAATGTGTTCCTCAACATCTCCGACCTTAGTTTACACCCTCAAGGAGGAAGTGATAGAAGGTGGATGGTAACCATATAATGCTAAAAATGGGGTCATTTGAGAAGAGGTATGAAAAGATGTGTTATACCACCATTTTGCAAGTGGTAGCCATTTAATCCACCTTTCCTGCTTATCTGATACAAAACAACGTAGATACCCCTCTAAGCATTTGTTGACCACTTTCGTTTGCCCATCAGTTTGAGGATGATAAGATGAATTGTGAGCTAACTGAGTACCCAAACATGAAAATAATTCCATCCAAAAATTACTTGTGAAAATAGGATCACGATCACTTACAATTATCTTTGGGGTTCCATGTAGCCTTTGAATTGTCTCCAAAAAAATAGTTACGACTGTACTGGCTGCAAATAGATGTGATAGGGCACAAAAATGGGCATATTTTGTGAGCATATCCACAATCATGAAAATAACATTCTTACCCTCTGAACAAGGCAATCTGGTGATGAAATACATGGAGACCTCCTCCCATCTCTGGCTATGAATTGGTAAGGGTTACAATAGACTTGGTGTCTTAATTGTTTCCCCTTTGTTCTGTTGGCACAGTAAACACTCCGATACAAAATTTTGTGCACCCCCCTTGAGTCCTTCCCAAAATAATTCTCTTTTTATTCTATGATATGTCTTTAAAAACCTAGAGTGTCCTCCAACAGGTGAGGCATGTAGCTCTGCAAGAATCTTATGCTTCAACTCAGAATCTTTACTCAAGTATAACCTGTCCTTGTACTATAGGGCATTACCTTTCCATTCAAATTTGTTAGATGTCATAGATCCTTACTTGATATTATGTATTAGATATTGTGTATCCTTGTCTTGATCCCATTCCAATCTTGCTTCATCCACCCAATCGGTTGTCAACATGGACATTCCACATAGTAAGGCATCTGCGGATGTATCCCTTCTGGACAACGCATCAGCTACTACATTTTCTTTACCCTTTTTGTATATATTTCAAAATCATAACCCAACATTTTTGTTACCCACTTTTGTTGTTCCTCAGATGATAACCTTTGCTCCAAAAAGTATTTGAGACTACCATGATTAGTTTTTACCTTGAAGTGTCTACCCATGAGATAAGGCCTCCATTGCTTGACTGCATGAAGAATAGCCATCATTTCTTTCTGGTAGACAGTTTTGAGCAGATATTTTCCTTTGAATTGGCGACTCTTAAATGTAATTCGTCTTCCTTCCTACATTAGAACTGCTCCCAATCCTGATCCTGAAGTGTCACATTCAACAATGAAGGTTTTTGAGAAGTTGGGAGTAGCCAAAACTGGGGTCTTACACAAGAATTCCTTCAGTTTCTCAAAGGATTTAGTGGTTATGTCTGTCCAATGGAAAGCATCTTTCTTTAGCACTTCAGTGAGAGGGGTTGCTATTCTACCATATCCTGACACAAATCTTTTGTAGTACCTTGTTAGTCCTAGGAACCCACGAAGATTTTTGAGAGTTTTGGGCCTTGGCCATTCCACCATAGCTTTGATCTTCTGAGGATCAACTTTGACGCCTTCATGGGATACAATGTGACCCAAGTACTCTACCTCTTGTACACCAAAAGAACATTTGGATGGATTTTCATAGAGATTATGTTTCTCTAAAACTTCCAACACTTTATTTACATGTTGTAAGTGTTCTTCCCATGTCTTACTGTAAATCAATATGTCATCAAAGAAAACTAATACAAATTTCCTTAAAATGGCCTAAAAAGAGTGTTCATCAAGCTTTGAAAGGTTGTAGGCACATTTGTAAGACCAAAAGGCATTACCAAAAACTCATAATGGCCCTCATGAGTTCTGAAAGCTTTTTTATGAACATCTTCCTCTTTTATTCTACTTTGATGGTACCCCGAACGAAGATCTAATTTTGTGAAATAAATAACACCATGCAATTCATCAAGTAAATCATCAATTAATGGAATAGGAAACTTATCTTTGATGGTGTACTTGTTGAGTTCTCAGTAATATGGACACATCCTCCATGTTTCATCCTTCTTACGTACCATGACCACTAGTGAAGAATATGCACTCTGGCTAGGCCTGATGATACCTGCCTTCAACATTTCCTGAACCATTTTCTCGATCTCACTTTTCTAGGAATATGGGTATTTGTATGGTCTGATGTTAGGTGTTTGGCTCCCTGGAATCAACTGAATGGCATGATCATGATCTCTAACTGGTGGTAGTCCCTTTGGAATTGCATAAAAAACAAATGAGTGAGCATAAACAATCTTCTGAAGATCGAGTGGCATTGAAGACTCTATATTTTGTACTTCTATGGAAAATAACTTTACTATAAATCCGTCTACTCCTTTTCTGAGAACCTTCTACATTTGATGAGAGCTAATAATCTGTGGAGACTTAGCTACCATCCCATTCAATTGTATTGTCCTTCCATATGAATGAAATCGCATGAAAAATTCTTGGAAATTCATCTCTATAGTACCCAAGGTTATGAGCCATTGGACACCCAAAACAATATTTGCCCATCCCATAGAAATAGCAAACATAGGAGAGTCTAACATGTAGTCTCCCATGGAAAACTTGATACTAGGGCACTTTCCTGTGCACTTGACTATCCCACCATCCACAATCATAACTTGCATTTCTAGAGCTAGGTAAATAAAATAATTGAGGCGGGCAACTAACTTACTATTTATGAAGTTATGAGTACTCCTCGAGTCAATCAACACCGTCACCTTCTAGTTTTTGAGATAACCAATAACCTTGAGTGTTTGAGGAGTACTAATACCTTACAATGCATGGAAATAAATTGTAGGTTGGTGATCCTCTACTTCATCTTCTACTGGTTCCTCAGGCTCTCCTATATTTTCAGCTTCCTCATCATCCTCATTACCTCCGTCAATATAGAACAACTTCTTCTCAGCACATTTGTGTCTCGGTCCATATTTTCTATCACAGTTAAAACATAATCCTTTTTCTCTCTTTTCTTCAATTTGTTAAGGAGTTAGTCTAATTGGCCTAGCAAATGAAGGGGAAGAGATACTATGGTCTCTGGTGTTAATGAAAGGTGGCCACCTACTACAAAGAACTTTTTCCTCTGCTCGACGTGCCATGATAATAGAATCAGAAAGCTTGAGTGGATTAAACAGTCGTACCTCGTGCTTGATGTGGTCCTTAAGACCCCCAAGAAATAGGTCATTTAGATTCTCTTCTGGAATATTCTCCACCCTCAAGGATAGGTTCTGGAATTTATGCACATAATCTTTGACTAATCTTGTTTGCCATAACTTTTCTAATTGACTACAGTGGTTCTTTGAAACACTAGAACTATAGTGCAATTGTAACTCCTTGGTAAAAACTATCCAAGTGACACTGAGACCATTCTTTGCCTCTGAGCACATAACCATCGATACCAAACGAATTGGTTTGGTTCAAGATACAGGGGATGGCAATGTCACCTTTTTGTTCTGATGGTGTTTGATGTAACTCAAAGAAGTTCTCCATTTGATTTATCCAATTCAGGGGATCCTTACCATCAAATTTGTGCATATTCACTTTCGGCATCATGTTCTGTGGTTGCGAATAAGTTAGATTCTGATTGGGCTGGAAAAGTAATCCAAAATGGTTATTTTGTCCATGATTTTGAACTGAAGATCCTCCTTGGTTGATATGGGCCATATTTGGGCCATACTGTTTACCCTTTACATGTTGCATGATATCATCCAACCGATGATTGATTTGGTTTATGTCTCCTTTAGAGGCCATCTCAGGTTGTACATTTCGCAGCTCATACTCAAGTTGGCTCACCTTATGAACAACTGAGGTGAACCCTAGTGCTGAGGAATTTGTATTTACCCCTTTTGACTCCATATCTTCAATCACTACCCCATCTTTATCTGGGGTTTTACGTGGAGTAACCAGATTCTTTTTTGCTCTTGTGGAAGGCCCCGCCATGATGTCAAACCTTAGGGTTTAGGGTTTCGATACAAATTCTACCGCACAGGAAAAAACACAGAGAATATACTAATAATATTTTTGTGATATCTTTCTGAAAATGTAAAGAACTTGAAACACTTCCATAATTTGCATACTAGGGAGTGATTTTATGAAAAACCCTAAATTTGTAATAAATTTTGCAAAATAAATCAAAAGAGTCTGAAATTTTTAGGGAACCTTACTTGAAATGTTTAGCAACTCTGATAAAAATATCTCCCACCAATTCACTCTGGTTCGCAATAAACGGTGGAAACAAAAAATTAGGGTTTTTGCCCTAATTTTGGCCCAGATCGCAGCTCTGATACCACTTGTAATGAAATTACTTGTATAATTCAGATTATGAGAAACCGTAGAACACCAAATAACATAATATTTTAGAATAATGATCTCAATATGCAATTAGAATAGCTTTGCCACTTCGAGGGGGGCAACCTCCAAACCATATAATAAGACTCAAATGCTTAAATGATAATGAAATACTACCTACAATCCCCTATATATACTATTCATATATTATGGCCACCACCAAGGCCAACCTATTAAGCATGAGAAAGTATAAATGATATAATAAAATGATATGGTAAGCCATAAATCGGCTACTCATATCCTAATACAAGCAATGGGTTAAGGGCGTAGCATAGATGGTGAGCATGGACAATTATATTAGGTTTTCATGATGCTCCATGACAAGTTTCAGGTCAAAATGCTAAAGGAATTTCAAAGATATGCAAGTTTTGGTGAAATCGGGTAAGTTACAATGTGTTTTTAAAGCAAAGTTGGATCTTTTGATGCTCATTGTGAATTGTGTGCTTTACATAGGGACCTGATATCTTTGGCATATATTCTTAGGTTAATTATGAAGCTTTAAAAAAAAAAATGAGGTGGTTTGATTGTCACGTTTTTATGAACAATCGTTAAGAAGATAAAGTGGTTTGAAACCCCAATAAAACCTTAACTAGGAGCAACTTGCAGAAAAGTGACTATACTGAGCTTGTTTTGATTGGTTATAGAAAAGTGATGATTTCATGTTGTAGAGGAATCCTCCATATTTCCAGAAAGGTATGTTAGAGCATGTGGTGATATGTGGGCCCCACCTAATTTTTCTTGTTTCTGAAGAGTCCAGTTTGAGGAGAAGTTTGCCAAATAAGGTATGAACTAAATTTACATTTATGATATCCTTGGAGTTGATCTAGATATCCATGAAGTTTTAAGATCATGGTTATGTTGAAAAAGTGCAAAGTGTTCCCTATCTATCAAGATTGGTTTTTGGGGCAGTTTGGAGTAACTCTTAATAAATTTGATATTTCACGAACTACAAGGGGATTTAGGAGTCCATTCAAGTTTTGTTGTGAATATGGTTCATATATCTTTCCATTGGTATATCAAACTTGAATATTGGACATGGTATGCAAAAGTTATGAGTTATTCTTTGAGGCTCAAGTTTGAAGGATGTTTGTTCTTGCAGGGTACAAATGACTATTTGAGGTAAAGTGATGATTGCTGAGTTATTCGTGATTGGTGAAGATTGTTATGGCTTATAAATATATTCTAAGTATGTTTCATGCTTTGGTTAAGCTTAGAAGTGGTTTTTGGTGTGATGGAGTATGTTGGGCTAGATGTTAGTTCTTGAGTCCAAATAGAGATACAAAACAATTTACAGAGATAAGCTTGGTTGAAGACATTCCACTTGGATTTGGAAGGAGTTATTATATGTTATGGAAAAAGGATTTAGATATATTTCTAATTGCATATGGATTGTGTCTTGGTGAGGTCATTTGATGTGTCTTTCAGGCGGATTTGTGAAGAAGTTTGTATGCTGGATTTCAAGCCAATTCCGTTCTTGTTGAAAGATATAGTTGATTAGAGCATCAAATGGTTGAGTTGAAGCTTGTTATCACATGGAGAGTGAATAGGGGTGAATTTTAAATATATTTAATGCATTTAGAGGTCTTGAAAATGACAACAAGGGTGAAAACTAGCTGAGTTTACAAAACTAGTTTTTGGGAAGCTTGTTTTGGTGAAGACAAAAATGGATGTGGTTTGAGTAGGTGATTGTTTCAGGATCTCTAACTTACTTATATATGTTCTAAAGGTTTTGGGATTTCCATTTAGTGGTCAAATTCCATAATTGAGGTGTTCTTGGGTGGTCCAGAGGTCCAAAGGTGAAATCAAGATGTTGGAAACAACTGTTTTGTGAAGGTAATGAGCTAGTGGGCCCATTAAATGAAATAATATGATTGGTTCATGTAAATTGCGACCATGGTTGATGAATTTGGGAGCTTGATGAAGCATATTTTTTGCATGAGGTGATTTTTCTCATCCTAGTGATAGAGTTTTGAGGATTTTTGGTGCACGGATGATGGTTTTTGGCATGGACGACCTAGATGGGTCACATGTGACGGTTGTAATGAGTTTATTTGAATTTTTTAAAGGTGTATGGTTAAAATTTATCATGAGGGACCGACCTCCTTTGGGTTGGAGAGAATAATTGTATATAAAAATGAAGTTTGAGCTCCATTTGAGAGCTAGTCTTGCATGGGGGAAAAATGTGACCTAGAGGAGAGTGTTTTGTAGGTATGAAGGCATTATTTAAAGGTTGATCAGATGTGTTTCAGGTTGAGGAAGGTTTGACATCATGTGTACAATATTTTAGAGGCAAGACAAGTTGAGAAGGAAGAAGATAGAGCAAGATTGAAGACCTAGGGTTTGAGCTAGGGTTTGTGAGATGAATATGTGATCTCTATCAAGTGTGGCAAAAGAAAAATAAGAGATCAACCATATTCAGGAGGCTGAGTTGTTGCTTATTATTCCTAGGGGGTTGTAGCCTCCTTGTGGAGTTGGTACTTCACTAAATTAGGGGTTGGTGCTCCTTGTGAAGTTGATGCTTCACTAAATATCTTTTGTTTGTGTAATATAAGAATATTTTCAGTGGTTTTTCTTCCCCATGAGGGTTTCCCATTTACATATGGTGTTCTTGTTTTGTGTACTTTGTTTCATGCTCTTGTGATTGATGTTGTATATCTTAATAAGCACACATGACTATGAATGTTGAATGTACAATCTAATTGATGAATGTATGGTTTGGTAATTGAAGTAAAAATCATTGTACGAACTATTCAGCCCCCCTCTTAGTACATTGTGCTTCCAACACTTTGTTGGAACTTTGAACTTGAAATCTAGTGCAAGCCATATTCATTTTCATGTGGATGCCAATTATTTTGCAAAGTGGTTGGAGTTTATTCTAGTAAATCAAATCACATCAAGGATAACATCCTCATCATATTTGGTGTGCCATATAAGATTGTAATAGATAACCCTCAAATATATTCTATTTAAATTTAATGAGTTTTTTTATGGATATGAGATATCCCTCACACACGTTTCTTACTACTATGCACATCAAAATAGAGAAATATAGTCTAGTGACAAGAACCTCGTTACTACGATTTGTAAGCTAGTATACGATAATCACAGAATTTGGTGTAAGAAGTTATATGATATGCTCTGGGTAGACTAGATCATTACAAAAAGGATATTGGCATGTCACCTTTCTAATTTTTGTATGGGATTGATGTTAAAATGTTTATTTATTTGGAAGTTCCTACTCTCCAACTAGCAAGAGAAATATAAGAACAATATTTTAGTGGTTATCTATATAAAAGGATCATATTGTACTTGAGTAAGCTAGAATAAAAATGTGTCACGGTCATAGTCAAAAATTTTGAGCATAAAAAAGGTCATTAATCTCTTTGACAAAAGGTTGGAAAAATATATTTTAAGATCACTGATCTATTTCTCCTCTAGGACAAGAGTAGAGATCCAAGAGCTAATCACAAAAAATATGACTTCGTGTGGATGGGTCCTTTCAATATCTGACATTTTTGTGGGTAAAATAGCTACTACTTGACTTATCAAGATGGAACATATCTCCCATTTCCCTACACCAGGAAATACTTTACTGGATTCCATCAATAAAGATATGTACATGGGTGAGTTACATTATGTATGTGTTTCCCGTCCATGTTGTACATTTTTCTTCCTTTTCATTTTTTCCTTTAATTATCTTGTCCTGTGTGTTTTTTTGTATCTTATGCCAAATTGCCTCAAGCAATGTTCAAAATCTATAAGTCTAATGGATAAGGCATTGATCTAAATCAAGAATTCATAAAGTTCACCCTATGTTTTGACCAGTCTATGTCCCCAATAAGAGGTTTTCATTCCAAACTTCCCCAAAATGGCATACAACATTTAGATCTTGGAAAATACATCTTTCCTCCCAAAAAAATCACTTGTCAAAAATACATTTTTACTTTCAATTACCAGGTTGCACAGTTTTGGAGGATACACAAGACTTCCAAGTAAGAGGCAAATGTGAAAAAATGTGCCATATAAGGGTGAAGTGCTTAAATAATTTTTTAGGAGCATGAGTGTAATTGCTTCTTACAAACTAAATTAGTGTTTAATGGCCCAAAATAAGTTGGTTGTAGAAGGCATGCTTTGAATGAAACTAAGGAAGTTTTTAGTGAGAGAAAAATGTGTATCTAATGCATCGATAAATGACAAGATAAAAGGAAGCATAATGGAACCCAAAATTTGCATGTAAATAACTTCAAAGGAAGTACCAGAGAGGTAAAAAAGGTGCACCTGATATGCTAGGTAAAAACAAAGCAAGCAAAGAAGAGGACAAACCAATCTTCAATAAATCAAAGGAACGGAGACCAGATGATCACAAAAACACCATCGAATATAGGTCTGTTACAAGGAAAACAAATTTCTATATGGAAATTGGAAGATAAATCACATTCAGATCCAACATGTCTAAGCCCTTGCTTGACCTTGGCCTATATAATTATTTTTATTTCATTGTCTTCTCTTTGGAAAATTATGCGAAATAAGAAAGAAAATTAATTTCAAGCTTGTATGAGCAAGATATTGCCCCATGCATGGCCTAACATGTTTGAACATATCGAAGATGAATCTTGTGGTCTAGGACCTACTAAATGATTTGGATTCCACAAGGTGCAATGCTCACTTACCATTATAATAATTTAATTTTTATTTGAATAATGTCTTCTCGATGGAAAAATACATTAAGTGAAAAATGACACCCACTTTTGAGTCTGAATGATCAAGTTGTGGGTCTCTAAGAATATTTCAAGACTACACAAGCATAAAATTATCTCCTAAATAATGATATGTTGTGATCTTTGATATTTTCTCATTCTCAAGTTTTTAAAAAAAGGTCTTCAACGTGGCGTTATACTTATTGGACCATAAAATGGTCTTAAGGCATGCAAGGATGAATTTTTCATACCATGAATACTATTTCATTACTTATGAAACAATTGATGAATATCTTACATATGGTAAAGAAGTGCCACCTTTATTTTATTAGGAAACAATTCAAGGTTGGCATAAATCACAATAACCTTGATCACTTCTTGGAAGAATGATCCTCTCAAACACCAACAATTGGTGATACAAGTGATGGTTTATGATTTTGAAATCATTTGTAAGGAAGGGAAGATAATTTGATAGTTGATGCATTATCTAGGATAAAATATGACAAAGTAATAATGTTATTGATTAGCCAACCAAATTATTTTGAAGAAAAATATATCGATTGATAACACAATCCTATGCCCCAACAACATATCATACAATTCACTTAGAGATATACTTTTTCTTAGAACTTCACACATCTTTAACTAGTAATCACTTTGGGTTCCTTGAGAATTACTACAAGTTCAAAAATGATGTTTGAAAAAGGACTTAGGGAAGTGTCCAAAATTTTATTTTCAAAGGTTTATATACAAACACATTAAGTGGTAAATATTCAAGTCTAAGAAATAATATAAACCTTGCACACACCTAATCAACCATGGAAGGAGATATGGTTTCCAAAGACAAAGTTCCTAAAGTTCATCATTGTGGATACACACAATGTTTTGGTCTAGCTCATCCATTTTAACTAGTAAGGTTGTCACAACATTCACAGAGAATGTGCAATATCTCCATAATACCCCAAAATATTTTCCAATGACATGGTTCCAATATTCACCACTCAATTTCAGATGAGTTATGCACATCCTTGAGCATATAGGTCTTAATATCATCCCGACTCATATGGGTAGAAAAAGGTGGTACACTATTTTTTATGATGATATTTTTTTTTTTTAATTTACTTCAGACAAGCAAGATCAATACTCAAACAATTTGTTATGGAAAAATGGTGGTATACTTTTACTTTTCACACTTACACAAAAATGAAATGCCATTTGAGGCATTATGTGTATCCACCACCATTAGTCACATTGTACCTCCAAGATCATCCTAATTTGAAAGCAATGAAATAACACTTTAACAACATCATGCCATCATTGATATTCTTATAGGAAACAATTCACAAATCATCGCATGACTAAGATACATTTCAAGATAAGTGATCGGGTCTTTCCATAACTCTAATCACAAACAAATATCGCTCAAGTAGAAAAAAGGAAAAAAGTTGACACCAAAATTATATGGGCCTTTTAAGATGCTTCATAAGATTGGTAGTGTGTCTTACAAGATGGAGCTACCTCCTTCACAATTACATCTACTCTTCCACATTTCTTGTCTAAATGTTGTGAGTAACAATATTATGAACTATTTTGAGCTTTCAAATTTAGAAAAGGATATTAAATTGATCTTAAAGCTACAAGAATACTTAGACAGTAAGTGACAAAATGACGTATCAAGTGCCCAATGTATACACCTAAAAATAAATTGTTTTGAGTTATATATGTTGCCGCTTGGTTTATATCATAAAATGATGATTTCTATCTCGCTTTTCGTTAGAATGCATAAATATCCCAAAGTCATCAATCTTATTAAATAATATATTGGTTATTTTCACACATCTCCATGTTATTTTCGACTTATAGTCTTTTTTTTTACTATTTCATGTCATTTTTCACTTTTTGCACTAATTTTTAAAACTCCTGAGTGAACTTTTTGGATGTCATATTACATTATTTTCTACATTTTGAATTGTAAAAACCTTCGTTTTGGGTGCATATCAATCTTTTCCTCTACTTGTCATTTTGTGTCGCTTTATGCACTTTTCACTTCTTTTTATTTTGGTCTTAAATTTGTCTAATTCTTCTCAAATATTGTCACATCAAACACTTTTGTCTTTTTAGATCATTTTAGGTTGATTTGGGCTATTTCAGGTAACTTTGTGGTAAGTCTTTATATGTCATATTTTTCGTTTTTGGTGGGTTTTATGTTAATTTTGGGGTCACCTCTTAAAACCTTACTTTTCATTCATCCAATGCCTCTAAAAACATCACCAATAAACTCAAAACACATAAGAATCTATAAATCAAGAGTATCTATTTTCTCTTATACAACTTTATATGCTCATAAGAAACTTGAAACAAATTTGTTTTTTTCCTATTAGGGACCCCTAATGCATAATTACAAGGTGCCAAATGACATATAACACTTTGATCCAAGGTTCCCGATGAGTTCATTCGGTTTGGTCCAAAGTGTTTAGATCCTTATGGACACTTGCACCCACCCTTTAGAGCTCTCTAAATACTTTGTGTACAAACCCTCCATAACTCTTCTGTAAACCTTGGAATGACCCTCTATAGCTCCTTTGACACTTTGTGCAAGGCCTTTTATAACTCTTTAGACACTTTTCACCAATGCTCTATAACTCTTTGCAAAATTTTCATCAACCCTCCAAAAATCTATAGTGATTTTCCAAAATTCCCTTAACAATTTCCCAACCCTCCAGAATTCTATGGCTCTTTTCTAAAGTGTTCTTATGTTAGAAACTCTCAATGTTCCTAAGGTAACAATTTGGAGACATGTCTAGAGTATAAACCATCAAATAAAATGTATGTTAACCCTATCAACATTCAAAATATGTCAACCCACAATGACTTATAGTAGAAAAATATATATCCACACTAAAAAGATTTTTGCAGTGATAAGTAAGAGTCAAATGCAAGAGGATTAGAGGGGCATTTAACCCATTAGGGCTCAAATTTGAGTGATTTGCATAGTGACACTCCATCTCAATTGCTTTACCCAACCCAACAAACATAGAGGTAGAGTGAAACTTGACAGGAGAAATTAGAAAGGAAATAATTTATTGAAAGAGGTAGATTGAAACTTGATAAGGTTACAATAAGGGACAATAAATAATAAATAATAAACACAATAGTTTTAACAAATTAAATATTCACAAAAGTATGAACTAATAGAATATTATAAATTTGCTTGCACACCAAGTTCAAAATTAACCTAGCCAATTAATAAGATTGATATACAACATTGCGTTGAGGTGAAAAGATTATTTTTCCATATATATGCAATTATTTATTACCTTGTTATATGTCATTAGAATTATTTTCACTCAAAACTTGTAAAGGAGATTTAAGGCCAACTCGATTAGAATGGACATTTCAACACTTTTTTATCCATGTCATATTGAATACAATAGTTGGGTAAAAAGCAAGGTGTAACTTTAAAAGTGCCCATTGATACTGGACTTCTTTAAAGAGAGTAAAAGTGATCGTGTTGGATCTACATTTAAGGGGGAAAAAAGAGGATTGTTTTGTTTAGATAGGCATGCTTATAGAAAAACTTCAAATAGTTGTCAGTTGGCTCTAAATGAACAGTTGAATGGTAGGTCTAGGGTGTTGAATTTTTTTATAAGATATCTAGGTGATGAAAATGTAAGTTTTTGATAGAATAATTTTGATTGATCCAAGTTGATAGAGCTTCAAAAGTTGGTACCAATTCCAAACCTCAAAAGACATCGATGACTTCAAGTTTATCAAACGCATCCTAGTTTTAAGCTTGTTACATTTCTAAAAGTTCATAATAAGTGTAAAGTGACATCTATTTTCATGTAAAGAGGGATTTTCAAGAACAAATTACCAATACAGTAAAACATATCTGACCAAAATAACATTCAATGTTAATAGTTGGGTGGTTAAACTACTTTAACCATGTGAAGAGGTATAAACATGTAATGTGACAATGATGTTATTAAGGAAGATGAAGTACCCAATGACTTAAGGATTATTATTTCTCAACCAACTCTAAATACTTTACTTATTTAATTGTTTAGTATACCTCATTTATGGGTATGGAGACCATTGTTTTGGATGGTTTGGTTTATGTAAAATGATTGTTTAATGCAATGTTTGATTCTTATAAATGTCATTTATTTGTATTAATGAACACACCATGTAAATATTGTAATTAAAAGAAAATGTCAAGTCAAATCCCATTGTTAATATGGAATACATTTTTTAGTCTTGAAAACATTGTGGAAAAACATGTTAAAACAATTCACAACATGCATCTAACTGTTCAAAACATGTTAACCGTAATAGAAGAATTGAAGCGAAGATGGTGTTTTCAACCTCACACGACTGCCCTAACCTTAGCTCTGCTTTCGCGGTAGCAAGTTTCCCTCACAAGAGGACATGGATGGATTCTCGAGTGATGGATCTTGGTGTAGCAGATGGTGTAATGAGTGTCTAGAGTCAACGCCCTTTCAGGGATTACTCTTAGCTCCAAGGTTTGCCCATGCATCTAAGATTTTCAACACTGAATATGGCTTGTGGTTTGGACTGTTGTTATGATTTGTTACCTCAAACCACCGAGCTGGATTCTAACCTCGCCTTCCAGGTCCTCGTTCGCACATGGTTTGGGTCCATGCTTTACATCATGCTGTCTCAAAATGCCAGGGGTAAGAACCTCAAAGCCGCTCTGTCCCTCAAACTATCATGTAGGCTAGATTTCATAAATCTTATTTTTGGCAGCAAATTGCTGGATGGCAACTCCCTTCTATTCTTACGGCATTAGAAGAGATTCTTCGATTTTTATGTCAAGATTTTTAAGGGGAGGAGCCAGAGCTCAAAACCCTACTTCATTTAAAGAAGTTTTGTTTAAAAATGTTGCTTTCGCCTCTGCTGCATCTAATCCTCCCCCCTAGCCTACATTGGAGAACAAGCTGAGGATTCCCGATCTCTGGAAATCACACATATAAAATCTCTATCTTTCCAAATTTTTTTGGAGGAAATGGGTCTCATTTGAAGGTTTAATGGCGTTTGGCCCTCAACGAATGAACTTATCCTGTGGATCCATGCCAATTGGACAAAAACTGTGATTATTTCTTTTGTGACAGAGGCTTTTTCATCATTCTTTTTTTTGGATCACGAGAATTATCAGAAGGTTATTAATGGGGGGCCTTGGTTTTGGGGCTCAGTGGGTTTGTTCACTACCCCATGGTTCCCACAATTGGACCTGTGCTCCTTCTCCATCTCTTGTGTCCCAATATGGGTGAGGCTTCCAAACCTTCCCCTCCGTTTCTATCTTGTTGTGGAAGATATTGGGAATTGTTTAGGGAAGTTCATAAAACAAGACGATACGAGATTTCATAGTGGATTGCTCACTTACGTTCGAATTTGTGTTGAAGTTGATCTTAGTAAAGGACTGCCGGATAAAATGACCCTTACGATAGGTGATGTGTCTCACATCCAGTCTCTAGATTACGAAAATACGACATTCAGATGAAGAAACTGCAGGACTCCAAGCCATCTCTAGTTTGCATGCCCTCAAAAGAAAACTCAATCTACGAAGAGAAAATCCTCCAAAAGGTGGAATATCCCTGAAATTGAGGATTTGGATTTGGATTCGGAAGTTCAAGAAGTTAAGGGAGTAGAACTGTTGGTTGCAACACAATCTGCTACTGTACATGAATGTGCTACGACATGTCACATGGTAGACTTATCCCATCCGGGCGAGAGACTTACTCCTGGAACCAAGAGGCCTCATGAATCCAACCATTCTGATTCAGATAAGGATGATCCCATATTTTTGAGCACGGAATTACAGATTGGCACTCCTCCGATTTTAGCTTTAACTAACACGTTGGATCCAGAGGAGCAATTACCGGAAAATTGGCAGTTGGTAGGCTCGAAGAAGGGTAAGCACTGATTCAAACCTTCTCTCCTTCCCCTCTCTTCATCAGCTTCATTTGTGGTCGACCCTGACTGTCTCCACTTCTTTTTGTGGCTTTTTTAGGCCTGCCTCTCTTCTTTCCCTTTTGGTTGGCCCTTCCTATTGTTTCCTATTACAGCTAAGGGTATTCTTCCTTCTCTTCTTTCTAAGCTTTCTTCAGCTGTTGACTTTGAGTCTACAACAATTTTTCCTCTTCATCCTTTTGGTTTCTTCTTCTTTCTCCCTTCGTTGTTTAGGAGAGCTCCTCGCCTCTTCTTCTCTCCCCTCTTCTTTGTACAAGGTTGTGGTCCCTTTCAAAACCCTCTTTTTACCCTATTCCAATAAAATATTGGTTCAATCCAAAAAAACTGTTCAAAACATGTTAAACACTTTTGGCACTAGTTTTGGTTGTTAGGAACATGTAGATTACTAAAGTTAGCCTCAACCATGTTTGATTATCCACATTGCTTTTCAACATGTAGCAACCCACCTTTCGTAACATCTACTTGACATGCAACTAGATGAGTAATGAATGGGTGGCCATGGAAGGTGAATGTGAAGACATGTAGTTACAAGGATAATTTTAATCAACGTGATCTATATCCCAAGAGACATGTAGAGGGCAACACCCTAAATGAAAATTTGGATGTATTGCATGCGTAGTAGTATAAAATAATATTAAAGGATCAAGATAGAGAAAATAATAGACCACAAATATAAAATTTTATTTATTTTTATGTTTGTACATGGCAAACTTGAGGAGCATTTATGCTTGTCTATCTTCTCTTTTGATTATTATCTAATGTTATAGATATTTAGCCATAAATCTCTAGGCTAAAGAAAATATTATAGAAGTAGAAAAACAGTTGAGTTCCCACGAGTACTTTGCCTTCCGATAATTGAACTAAACAATAGTTGACAGTAAAGATACCTAAACTTCATTCACTTAAATCAAATGAGAAGGTGAAAACAATAGTGCCTTTGGCAAGGATAAACTTTTTAAAATTTTGTAAGGAAAACATTTTTTCATGTTCAAAAGCAAACATCGTTTAATAACCAATTGACAAATATGATTTCACAATTCTTTCAAGAATAGCTTCTACAACTCTTTAAAACTTTCATCGTTTGACAAGGTGTTACTTCTAACACATTATTTTTGAAACAAAAATCAAGCCACCTATAAAATTGGTTTTTCTCAAGTTTTCTTTACCACAATTCTTTCAAGAATGGCTTTCAATGCTATTTGAAAACTTTCATCCTTCCAGAAAATATTTCTTCTAAAATAGTTTTTCATCTCAAGTTAGCTTTACTACCATGATTCTTTCAAGAATAGCTTGCAACATTTAATCATCCCAATCAAATTAACTAGTAATTTGTCTTGGTGGTAACCTACCTAATTAGTCATCATAACACCTTATTTGCAGTATATTGATCATTCCATACATTTAAAGAAATATATTACAAACAGTTTGTTACGACTGTATGTTAAATGCACAACTAATTTTTTAAAAAGTGTGTCAGATTAACTAAGAATATTATTACACTCAATTCTTGGACCATCTCACATACTATCATAGCCACTCAAAAATCCACAAAGACTAGGTTTTAACTTCGCAAAATCCCCTATCGGTTCCACTCCTTGTAGCAAAGGAACACACTCCTATATGGTTAAACCAAAACTTCTTGTAAAACTAGAGTGAACTGACTAATTCCTAATTTACTCAAGATTCCAAACATAATTCTTTAAACCCTTGATTAATTTCATTCACTTGCCCACAACCAATACATGTGGAGAAGCACACAAGCCTAAAGTAAAACCTAATTCCACATCCATAGACTAGAGCATTAGCCAAACAAAATATTTTTAACCTAAATTCTTGTCAAATATAAATATTATGTCGTTCAGCTATTGTAGTGGGGGTGTGCCAAGGAGAGGGGGATGCAAATCTTGCAATTTCCATAAAAGCAAATCACAAACCATATACTGTAAAAGAATATCACGAGGATGATATACATCCATAGAGGTTTGCGTTCATATTTGTGTAACCCTCAAATTCATGAAACAAGCATAGCAATTTGTGTTCCCTTCCAAAATAATAGTTTTGTGGAGAAAATTTCCAAAACAAAAAACTTAGAAAATTAAGCCATTTTGAGGCTATGCCATTAATCATAATTCCGAACCGAGATTCTACCATTGCACATAACTTTCATCCAGCAATTTGAGTTGCATGAAGATTAAATGAAATTGAATAGAAGCATTCATAAATGTTTCAAGTTGTAGATGAATGCAATTGAATGAGGGCATTCATATATGAAATCTATTCAAGTTCACAAGACAGTGAACACAAAGGTCAATCTCCAAAAAGCAAATCATAAAACATATATCAGCCATAGAGATTTGCATTCATATATTTATAAACCTCAAATTTCATGGCACAAAGCACAGCAGATTGTTTTCCCCTCCAAAATATCGACTCTGGAAACCTTCAAAAACAAAATTTCTTTAAAATTGCCATTTTGGGGTGTTACGAAATTAATCATAATTCCAAATTGAGGCTACCATAATGCAGATAAATTTCATCCAGAAATTTGAGCAGTGCGAAGCTTAAAGGAAATTGAATGGAAGACTTCATATGAGATCTTTACACATTTCAAGTTTTATATAAATGCAACTGAATGAAAACATGCATGACAGTGAACACAAAGGTCACTCTCATTATAGCATGAACTAATCCCCGGAAATCTCATGGGAGAACATAAAAAAGAATACAATATTTCTTGAAGCAAAGCTTTGATCAAGTATAAATATGAGACATTTTCATTTAATGTCTTCAACCTATCAACAAACAATTTCCTGCATAGACGTCTTAAGATGATAGGAAACTATTAGAATTATCTACGTTAGTGTCTTCTATAGTTAACGCATATAAAACAGTTTTCCTTAAATAATAATTATTTAACCTTTGCCCCAGTTTTATCATAGTTCCCAACCTGTTGAAACACTCTTTATTTTTATCTCGCAATTTTAGCACATTGAAAAGAGAGAATCTTATTGCTTGTTAGACATATATGACGGGCCTGTCAATAGAAAACATATCACAAGAACATCTTTAACAAGATACTGGCTCTGTAGATTTTTCAAGCCACTCTAGGTCTACTCCTTTCAAGTAAGGCCTCAATTTCTCAAGGCATGCAATGTGATAGTTGTTTACCCAATTAACCTCACTAGGCTCTAACATAGACACATCAATCAGCTTGTTCTGATATGGAACCTGCAATGAAATTATAGTGTTAGTATGTTCATACTTAGATAGCTGAAACTTGATGGGATCTCACTTGTTGAACATGGGATCCTTCATTTTGTGTAACTAAAAAAAGACCATCAATGAATTTAATAGACACATTTTTATGAATTTTGATACATTTAAATCAATAGAGGATATGCAAACATTAAAATTGGTCACTATATGGTAATAACCACCGAAAAGGCAGGAAGTTAGCGTATTAGCTAAAAAGAGAACTTAGATGTGTTGATCATATGACACAAGCATAGGAAGGTATACGCAAAATTGAAAAAAGGAAGTTAGAAAGAAGGATTAACCAATATAAATAACCATGTACTCCATGGCCATTTTTTTGACTTTTAGTTTTTTATACTGCATAAATTTTGAACTGCTGAGATAAAAATCATATTCATGCAAATACATTATTACCTGCATTTTGCTCTAGGTGTTGCTCAGCCTATAGGTTTGTCCCATATGCATCACTTGCAGGATGACAATATTGTGGAGAAACTAGTCTACGTGCTGATTAAACCAAATAATTTTTCTGGAGGAAAACATGCTGATTACATTTTTTTTGGCTAAAACAAAGAGATGATTTATATTGTAATAATAAGAAACTTTGAGAACTAGACTGGCAACATACCTCACCAACTAAAAATGAGGTCCATGAAGATTCGGTTGCCAGCAATTAAAACACAAAAGCAACATTTTTAATATAATCATGTAATGTGAGAAGCCATAATAATGTACATGTAGTGCCCTGCTTGGCAGTACCCTTATCCATGGCACATTTGGATGTATTCTGCTACGATTGTCAACACTAGATGGCCATATAGTTTAATCAGGACTAGGTTGTATTATTGAATTTAATATTTCAAAATTTTGTAGGTTATTTTGAGACATTTGATAGTATGTAGCCACATTACATTAGGACATTCAATATAAGTGACTATATCAGTTTGCATGCTCATTAGTTGCATTATTTTAATATTTTCCCATTTTTGGACTCTGGAAGCTATTAGTCTTTCCACTGTAACCAGCACATATTATGTGATTGATTTTTTTATTTTTTTAAATTCATGCATGTGGTTGTGGTCTCACTGGTTCTTTGACCCACTTTAGTGGCCCATGCAGATTACAGGAGCCTGTGATAGACACTCTTGGGTCTAAGGATACACATATGTATATATGGGGGTGGGTCGAGGCCATTTTGGGAATAGAAAGTAATTCATGCCTACAAAGGTTATAGTGAATTCCAAACAGAAAATCGAGTCAAAAC
The DNA here is from genome assembly GCA_019776745.2 of Taxus chinensis. NCBI lineage: Eukaryota > Viridiplantae > Streptophyta > Pinopsida > Cupressales > Taxaceae > Taxus > Taxus chinensis. The sequence goes on from CM034152.1 coordinate 119,280,509, forward strand.
AGTAGTAGTTGGGGATGTCAGAACACACCCTAATTCAGGGATTTCACAACAAGCCATCACCTTTACCTACATGCATCGGCACATGCATTGTGAAGAAGACAATGCCATCTCATGGAGGCAAAACCATTTATATTTACAAATGGAGCTTATGAATGTAATAAAAGGCTTTACATTTTGAGGTTGTCACCTTCTTCATTACAACAATGGAAAAGGAAAGCAGGATTTTTATTATGAAAGAAGAATTTTTGCATTGCCATGTGGGAATGAAAGCCTCGTATATGTGAAAGAATGGTGCCCAAATTTAAATTGGGGGTACCCATTTAGCTGAGGTGAGCTCATTGGGTGAGAAGGCCAAGGGAGAAGCAAAAATAATTCCTCACGTGACATTTCTCATTAGCATTTGTATTGGAACTGAAGAAGAGAATCCTGTAGGCTTTGGAAGAGGGTAATTCTAGAGCTTTGGCTGGAGCAGTTTGGCGGAAAAAAAGAGTCACGTGACCAAAGGGTGCTTTGGTATGGTGGGAGGCCTTAAAGGAGTTTGGAGATCATGTTCCTTTTCATCTAAGTTTTCCAGTCACATTTGTGTTAACCACCTCAAGCTCAACTCGGAAGAGTTGATTTGATGGTTTCTTGAAGAGTGGAAGTTCTTGTTACAGCAACTTTTTCATTCTGTCTTGCACTCTTGTTTTGTTTTTCTGTTTCTTTGTTTTTTTTGGAGAAATGCATTTTATATTTTACTAAATTGAACAAATATTTAAATCATTTTAATAACAGGAATCCAAGGAAAGTCTCTCCCTAAATTTGTCAGAAAAACTAGCAAATAAACTTGCTCCCCAAGAAGCAAAAGTCATGAATCCTTTTCAAAACAATTGCTCTTAACTTTTAAAAGCAAAGACAAATTCTGCTTGAAAAGTCTCAACTCCCTAAGCTGGGAGGTGCAGGGTCTTCATGAAAAATAACCTAGCATATTGACTTCCACATGAGACCAATAGCATTCACTGAAATTGTGTTCCGAAAAAAAGTGCAGCTTTCCCTAATCATCCAAGTATCTTCAAGAGAGGTCCTTTCCAAAAGAGGGGGCCATTAAATAGTTAATTGAGCTCAAAAGGTCTTGGCAGAATAAAATCTCAAAATTATATTATCCACAGTTTCCTCTCTATTAGAAATACTGCAGAAAGAATATGTAAGACCAACTTTGCTAAGCCTTTCCTTTAACCTCTTGAACTCCATGCTTCAAAGTGAAATTCGTTGCTTGCTGGGAATAAGAGAAAATGAATGCGAATGGATATAGGTGAGGGAAGAGCTCCTTGCATATATTCCTAATAAGACATAAGGAGATTCAATGCTCCGTGGCCTACATCACCGACATCAACCCCAAGGGTATATGGTATACCACATTATTGATAACTCAATGGGGCTCATATGCCAGGTTTTATTTACTCTAGCATGTTAGCCTCATTTCCTAGACTATTTCTTGGGTGAATGGAAGCTCTCTAGAATTTCTCTTCTTGTATGATGTCAACACAACTACTACCTCTTCTATTAGTAGCTCAAGACTCAAAGGATAGAATACTTTATGGAAGTCACATGGAGGTTTGGAGTGAACTAATCCATCCCTCACTTATCATCCTCGAAAGAAGCAAATGTGCTCGAGCTCTATAATTGGTAAGATTTTGGGGATGGGATGGAAGACTGCCTCCTCTTGATATAGGGCTGATGCAACTAGCATTCCTTGTTTGTTTTTGCTTGGAGGCATAACTAGTTTAATTCAAACATTTTGAGCTTTAAACAATCCCATGATTCATCTCAACTTGAAGGCACGATTGTTTGTTTCAGCCGATGGGAGGTCTGGACAAAGCCGTGGTTTTTCCTCTTAATGAATTTCAAATTTCTACTTATGCGCGTTAATTCAGATTTTGGGTTAAGAGTTGGATGACAAAATTGCCCCTCCACTTTTTAGGAGATTCATTGCACTTACTATATTGTGGTAACACTATTTTACAGTATACTAGTCCTTTTGTAGTTCCAACGAACTGTAACTTTAGTTTTGTGTGGCCACCATAGTTACCTAAGTCTCAAGGACGGGGGGACGGGGGTACTGATGGATGGGGTTTCCGGGATGCCAAAAAAAATCCCAAATTTTGGGGACGGCATTGAGACGGCTTTTAAAATGATACATAAAAAAAAATTGGGGACGTCCCCTCCAAGTCCCCAAGTCTCCGAAACGTTCAGGACGTCCGGGACGTCAACAAAATCTAGGGGACGCGTCCTCGTGTAACATTGGTAGCCACTTGAAGGATGTAGCATTCCAGGTTGGTATGGTGAGAAAAAAATATTGAATTACGAATCAAATAAACAAACACAAGCAAATATAAGATACAAGAAACAATTGTGTGATGACATCAATTAATCTATTAATTAAGAGGAATCACCTCCCCAATCAAGGGTTTTACCTCTTCATTTTTACCCCTTAATTCATATGTAAACAATTTACTCACTTTTCTACACTTTTTCATCAATTCTAAACATATTCAATGTTTTATATATTTTGTATCTTTCTATTGCTCTAGTACTTAGGTACCTTACAAGGTATAGCCACTTACCTAGAGATATGTGTGATTTAAATGCTGTGATTTAGAAGTAGAGAACATTGTTACACAAACACTGAATGATCGATCATTTTAGTGTTTAAACAGTTTACTTACCCAAGTTACGGGCTCAAACGCTAAATATCCCTTTTCACCAAAGTTAAAATTCGTGTCAGCGTGCTTGATAATGAGTACATTCTCCAATCTTATACCAAAGTTCCCGTCTTCATAATAGCCTGGTTCTGTAGGAAAATCAAGATAACAGTAAGTTCCCCCATATATGATTAACTTGGTAACTTAATACAGAAAAAAGAGTTAGAGATAAATCTATGCGACATGCAATAACATAATTTAACATTGAGAAGGTTTTGTTAGAATTGACTTAATTTAATCCCACTATCAACAGAAACTATTTGTATGATAAGAGAGCAGCATAACTAAAATTAAAATTTAGTTTCCAGCTAAAAAACAAGATTCATAACATATGATCACGTATCAAGGTCTTCTGATGTATGATGATGAACTACTTGTTTTTGCCCCATCACCATGAAGCACAAAATTCCAAGAATTATCAATAGAAAACATTACTTACTGTAACTTTTTCCCTTGGCATTCTGGCCCTCGGATGATATTTCAAATGATTGAGTAATAATCACATCTTTACAGTGGTGTTCAAATTTAGTAAGAAGGCAAAGTTCATTTTAAGAGCCAAGACTTTTGATACATCAAAGTTGGTAGAGTTCTTCTCATAGTTACCAAATCCCATTGGATTTGGATTTTTCAGATAGACCAAAATGTTGTGATCCAATCCCAATAGTTTTCATTGGTTTTTTATTTTAATTAAATTAAAATTTCATTCTCTGCAACCAATGTCCCAGTTGCTTTTCTCTGCTCAACCCAGAATTTAAAATTCAACATATCTTTATGTTAAATTGTTTTTACACACACACACACACACACACACACACACACACACACATATATATTCCTGAAACCAACTTTCTTTCTTTTTCTTGAATTCTAGAAGTTCGGATTTTTCTCCACCCATGCAAATCTTGATTTCCAAAGTTGATATCCTAGTATCAATTCATATAGAGAATCTGAAAACTTTGAAGCAATTTTAGAGAACTTTGGAATATAAGTTACGATGAGGAGCAAAAGTGGAGCAAGCAGTAGAGAAGCAGCTTGCCAAGGGAGGAGAGGAGAACTTTGAGCAACCATCAAAGAGTTGGAAGAGGAGTTTTACATAGCCCTTGATTCACAAACCCTTGCCATGGTATCACCAGAGGAGGCAAAAGAAGTAGAAAAAAGCCGAGACAAATGTAGGGAGAGGGAAAGGGCGTAAGCAATGTTGCCCTAACACAGAGCTACTCAACGAAGGTCAGTCGTCAAAGATCAGGATTCAAAAAGATTTGGGTAGAGCTGAAACAGGAACAAACACAGCTTGGTTTTCTCTGTTTAGATAGGGAAGAGGGTGAGAAAGCAGGCTGAAGCAAGATTGAAAATAGACAAATTCTTCGTATTAAATATTCCCTGCCAGTAGCAAAAAGATGCTGAGGACAACTTTGGTGATGGAGGATATTGAGATTCAAATCTAAAATGAAATCCCAGTGATCTCAGACTCAATTCTTTGGTGCTTGCCTGGGGATTTGAGGTGAAGAAATGGATGGGGACAAAGTGGTAGTTCTGCATTCAGCCTAAGATAATTTTTTTAGCGAAGGGTTCTTTACAGGTAACCATCCAAAAGGTGGAGGCTAAGGATAGAGTTTTCATGGGGGGGGGGGGGTGGTTTTGAAGGAATGCAGGACTGTGTTTGAAACTGTGGTTGCCATTGTTAAACCCAATAGAAGAATTAATAATGTAAACCTCTCTCTAAATTGGGTTATATCATAGTTCGCATACTCGTATTCGGCGAATACTTGACAGACCCAAAAAAAATTGACTCGGCAAAAACTCAGCAAGACTCGCCTGACCCAGAGATGTGGATCTCCAAGGCACAGTAGCATGGCGTACTCCTTCTGTTAGAAGCAGGAATTGTAAATTCCTCCATCTTAGCAGGAGTATATAGAGTAGAGATAGGGGCCCGGTTGAGTGCCGACAATCAAATAGACAGTTGCCCCCTGCCCCCACCCCCCCTCCATCTAGAATTCTCATGTCTCTATATGGGGGGGGGGGGGGGAGTTCTATCTGCCCCCCCTCTCTATATATGGGGGAGATAGGGGGCTAACTCTATAGTATAGGCTGTGGTCGATAGCCTAGAGGCGCTCCTCCCCCTTCCCTCCCCAAATAGATCAGATGGGTGCCAATGAAAACTATATACTGTGCTTGACAGTCCGCAATCCCATCTAGTTCAGATCTGGGCATTCGCCATATAGATAGGGGTGGTGGCTATGGCTATATAGAGTTGGGTAGACTCGGGCAATACTCGGGAATACTCGACAACTTAAAAAATACGCAAATTTCTTTAAAACACATAAATTTAAAGCAAAATATAGCTACAAAATGTATCAAATGAGTCCATAAAATGTTGGAGAAGTGTTTTCTATTAGATTTGAATACAAATACAATACAAAAGTGCATCATCATGCGAATACAACAGCCGGCTGATAAGTGACGAATTTATGATGATTATGCCATGCAGCCTTGAATACACTAATTAAGCATTCCTGATTAGATATCACTTAATGGACACCTTCAATGTCCTCAATTAATGTTACAAGTTACAAGTTACAGCCTCTTCCACTAGTCTCTTCCGCAAAAATGAGTGATTTCTATGGATAAGGTCCTCCCAAGGCATACCAGTACCAACAGTACCTAATGTACTAGAAGTAGAACAATATCCTCCCGGCGATGTCAAACCACTGCAAGATATGGAATTCACGTCAAGAGTCACTGGTCACCCTGAAACAAACTGCCACTTTGGTTTAGACATGACAGTAGCAATATTGTGTATCTAGTCTTCTAATTATGGTTTTCTAAGTTTCCTTGTTTACAGATGATAGCTCGGTGTAGTTCTTGCACTGCTGTATTTCACTAGTTTAGCATCACCATGCATATTTTGCATTTATTTTCGCTGTTAGGTATAGTGATTGCAGTGTAGTCATTTTCATTTTCAGCCTTTATGTAATTTTATCTCATATTAATATCTTGTAATGTCCTTTTAATATAGTATAATCATATAATGTTTGAGGCTCTTTGAAGAATATATTGTGTAAACTGTAATTTATTAAATTTCTCAAATCAGCTATGAGTAGAAATGCAAACTACCAGAGTTCATTACTAATAAAGAACTAGAAAGCAACCATATAGAAATCAGAAAAAAAATGCAGTACCTTCCACAAATTACAGCATTGTTAGCTTCTGGCGAGTTTTTGACACAGACTCGGCGAGTATTGGCAAATACTCGCTGATACTCGCCGAGTCTGCCCTGTGAGTTAAACTCGCGAATATTCGGCTGTGTTTTTCTTTGGCGAGTACTCGCCGAGTATGCTAACTATGGGTTATATAAACTCCAGCCTCAAATTCTGGGAAGATAAAACCTGATTAAGATAGATGATCAATATATCAAGAAGTACAATATATTTGCAGTTTGGGAAGTAACCAAACACAAGGAACTCTTTACCTATGCAAGAATATATGTGAAAGTAGAATTGTCTAAACTGATATTGAAGGCTGTTAGGATATGTTCATCCTCAGGGTTCTGACGGCAGAATCTTAACTATGAATACTTGTATACAAGGGAATCACAAGCCACTTGAAGCAGTGAAGAAATCATGTAAGATCAGGAACTTGATTGAGGAGCCTGGATTGCCCCAAATATTGGTGACAACCTATGATACCAGGAAACGCCTGGAAGGGCAACGTTTCTCCCCAGAAACGTTTCAGAAATGGAAACGAGGGGGGATATGTAGGGGAAATGTGGCAAGCGTTTCCGGAAACGTCTGCCACGTTTCCAACGTATTTTCAAATTTTAAAGCCCAAAAACTTTTTAAAAAATAAAAAATAAATGCATTTAATGAACCTAAACCCAATCTACCTACCTAGACTTGCTAAAGACACTTCCTAAAAGCTATATAATGACATCCTGGGTCCATTCTAAATCACACTCTCATTTTCTCTTGCTAAATTCAGCTTTTCACTAAACTAACATTTAACATTGTGAAGAGCAAAGAGACAACAAGGAGCAGCTTGAAGGAAGACTTTAGAAGGTGTTATTAAGAGCTAAGAGCATCAAGGAGGAATTTCAAAGCAGATTTGGAAGCTTCAAGGAGGAAAAACCAGGGGTTTTTCAAGTTTATTTTTTAAAAAGAAAATGTTAATGTGATCAACGACCATGAATGATGTGTGCATAATGCACACATCATTCATGATCATTGATCATAATATCAATATGTATATTTAATGTATTAATTTTAAAACTCCATGCTTAAAAAAAATGTAACATTTCCTTTCCGGTTTTTAAATAAAATCATATAGGGGAAAGGAGCCAGTTATCGTGAATCATAATGTGGGAGGTTGTTAGAGCCACTTAACAATCATAAAAATTTAAAAAAAAAAACCCTTTTAAAGAGCATGATTTTTTTAATATACAGATTTTCTTTCAAAATTTTTGAGTATGTGGAGAATATATTTTTAAGGGATTTAAAATAAGTACTTTTGAATACAAAGGAATTTAAAGGCAACCCATTAGTTGAGAATAAAATCACCTTTTATGGGTTGTTTGTGTCATCATTTCATTGGTTCATTTATTGATGTGACTTACTTTATTGGCTAGTTTTTATTTCATTTTTAACTTTAATTCAAACAAGTATTGGTACTTTGTTTCACATAACTACTCACAGTCATTGGGCCATTCACGATAACTGACTTCTTTCCCCTATTGTTTTTTTTAAAATTATAAATATCATCCAAACTCTGTGTATGCTCTCACCTCGCACCTATACGGTGAACTTGGTGATCAAAAACAGAATAGGATGCATAGAGTTTTTTTTGTTGTTGCTATTTTAAGAGTTTTTTTTGTATTTTTTAAATGAACTCTGTGTATGCTCTCACCTTGTGCCTTTACGGTGAACTTGGTGATCAAAAGTAGAATAGGATACATAGGGTTTAATAATTTAATTCTTTTTCCTATTTTTTAAAACTAAAAAATCCAAAATCTGTGTATGCTCTCACCTCGCGCCTAAACGGTGAACTTGGTGATCAAAAGCAAAATGGGATATGTAGGGTGTAGTAACTGTAGTTATATTTAATATTTATTGTTATCTAAGCTTATGTTTTTATTTTAAATATTTTTCAATATAGGTTTGATTATTTGAGATAAATGGCATCTAGTTTAGCTTCAGTGGGAGGGCACGGGGAAGGAAGCCAAGGTGGGGGTGTGCAAACTGTGGATCCTAGAGCTCCTCTTTGGAGACATGTGCAAGTGTTGGAGAACCTTGTTGGTGGTGGCTCTCGTGTTTGGATATGCAATCATTGCAATATTGAATTCAAAGCCTCATATACCCGACTCAAAGCTCATTTAATGGGGCAATCAAGAACGGGGATTAGAAAATGTGCCAAGGTTGAAAGGAAACATATTTTGGCATATATGAAAGAGCAAGAGGAGGCTGATTTGCAAGCTTTAAAAGCTAGATTTAAAACTGCTCCTTTGCAAAATAAGGGTTCACAAAAACCACCCACCCCATCAAACCATCATTTTATTCAAATTGAAATTGAAACTCCCATAGAGGAAGAGAGCTTATCACGAAAGAGAACTTCCAAAGGTTCATTAGAGCAAGCATTTGCAAATGAGAAGAGAGAAGTAGCTGATGAGTTGATTGCTCGATGTATTTATGCATGTGGGTTGCCTTTCAATGTGTTGCGGTCACCATATTGGCAACAAATGGTGACAGGAATTAATGATGCACCACATGGGTATAAAAGCCCTAGTTATGAGAAGGTGAGAACATCCTTGTTGGCGAAAGAAGTGGCTCATGTACATACTTCTTTGTAGCCAATTAGGGATTCATGGAAGGAATCAGGGGTATCAGATGGATGGAAAGATGCCCAAAATAGACCCCTAATCAACATTGTTGCAGTGTGTCCTAAAGGGGCAATGTTCTTAAGGGTTGTTGATTGTGAGGGTGAAGTGAAATATGCTCAATTTATTGCTAATATTTTGATTGAGGCTATTGAGTCAGTGGGCCCTCAAAACATTGTCCAAGTCATCACAGACAATGCCAAAAATTGTAGAGCGGCAAGGCTGATTGTTGAAGGGAGATATGAGCACATTTTTTGGACACCTTGTGCAGTACACTCCTTGAATTTGATGCTACAGAAGATTGGCAAAATACCATGGATAGAGGAAGTGTATACAAAGGCAAATGAGATTCAAATGTTTGTCACAAATCATCATATGTCCCAAGCTATCTTTAGGAGGTTCTCAAAGTAGGAGTTGCTGAAGGTAACAAAAAAATTTGCTAGTTTCTAATTTTTATTTGCTAACTTTCTATGAAATATCAAATTATCATTTGAATTTCTTTTAAATTTAATTTTATATTTTATTAACTTGTTTTAATTTATTTTAATAGATTGTTGAAAATAAATTTGCGTCTCACACGCTTGTCTTGAGACGACTTGTGAATGTAAGACAAGCCTTGAGGCTTATGGTGATTGATGATGTTTGGTCCGTATGGAGACAAGCAAACACAGAACGAACCATCAAAATAAAAACATTGATACTTGATGATGATTGGTGGGAAAAGGTTGCATACTTACTCAGTTGTACTAAGCCTATTTTATCTATGATTAGAAATACAGATACAAATGATGCTTGCATAGGGAAGATCTATGATGTCATTGACTCTATGCTTGAAAAAATTAGAGACATCATACAAAAAAAGAGCAAGATCCTGAAGAAAAATTCTACATTGAAGTTAAGACTGTGATCATGAGAAGGTGGAATAAAATGACCACCCCATTGCATCTTCTAGCCTATGCCCTGAATCCCAAATATTATAGCAGTGAAATACTTGGGCTACCTGGTAGGCAAGCACCATACAATGACCATGAAGTTGCAACTGGAACTAAGGCAGCATTCCAGAGGCTTTTTCCTGATCCAGCTGTAGCTACTGCGGTCCGTTATACAATGGCATGCTTTGTCTCTTCATCTAATAGTAGCACGAGTGAAGTAGATGCAATAAGTGACAAGTACAACCTAAAGCCATTCATGTGGCGGTATGTACATGGCCATGATTGCAGACACCTACGAACTATTGCCATTAACGTCCTCTCACAGACATAAAATATTAAAATGAAATCAAAAGTTTGTTTATTAATTAAAAATTAAAAATGTATGTTGTTACTTAGTAAATTAATTTTATTACTAATTAAAAATTTCTAACTTTTTTTTTTGTAATAGGTGACTAGCAATTCTTCAGCAAAGCAGAATTGGAGTACATATAGCCTCATCCATTCAGCCAAACGGAACAAGTTAGGATCCAAGAAGGCTGAGGATTTTGTGTATGTACACCCCAATTTGCGCATCCTCTCACATAAGACTGAAGGCTATATTAGAGGTACCAACAAACTTTGGGATATTGATCCTCAGAGTAGTGACTTTGATGCTTCTGCGGCTACTCTTAGCCAACTTTCACTACTTGGTATTGATGAAGAAGAATCAGGATTCATTACACAAGGGATGGAAAGTGGAGCTAGTGGGAGTGGAACTGCCAGTTGTGTTCATGGAGATGATTATGAGGAAAATTTGGATGATATATTCTAGAATCTAGAATCTAGATTATTATCATGTATATGTGAATCATTGAAATTGTAACCATGTTGAATGATGAGTCACGACTCTTTAGAAGTTCAAATTTCAATGAATACAAAATATTTTGAGTGCTTTATCAATTATCTCTTATGGTCTACAATTATAAAACAAGTATTATGCATATATATATATATTATTTTTTTATAATATATTGTATGGACGTTTCCGGTAACATTTCATATCCAAGGTTTTTTGAAAATTGTCGTTTCCGCGTTTTGTATCCGTTTCCGTTTCCTAGCAACCTAGGCGACAACATATGCGACAACTAGAATGTCAACAAAGTAATAGAGAATCCAATGGAGCATTTCCACACCAAGCACATGCAGATCAGTGCCTATTTTTTGAGAGCGAGTCCAAAAAAATATCATCTCCCTGCAGTTTGATCATCTTCACGAATCCCGTCTGCTAACTCTTTCACTCGTCTTTAAAGAATGACGGGACTTCTTGATGTTGTTTTCATGAGGGGATGCTAGCAATTATGGATATAATTAAGGGGAGATGTTAGTGGTGTAAGCCCACCTTGCTGGACCCCTATTGCAAGTCCTATTAATTTTATCCCTTGTAATGCAGTCTTAATTTCTCCAGCCACAATTGTTTCCTATGAAGGCAACTCACTTATTTGTCGTTTGCAATCAATTGCATTCAGTTTGTATAACATTGTAGCTTTTTAATCTATTCAATTATGTTGCATTCACTCATTTTTGGATGACCTCTCTTCATTTCTCTGCATTCATTCATTGTGATGTTCCTTTCTTCTTAGTGAATGCATCCAACACTATAAGATAAGGACAATAAATTGATGGGTCATATGTAAGAATGGCTAAACCAACAAAATTATAAATTTCTTAGATATCACTTCATACCAAGTTGAAACACTGTGAATAGAGGAAAGGATAATGTATATCACAAAGGTGCATCACACAGTACATCACATATACAAAGAGATGGGGGTATAAATAGCATGTGAAAAAGCAAGCTCCCCTTTCCCTATTGGCCACTTAGTAGGCACATAAAAAGGGCACAGTTAGAGGTAGCATTTATTAATGTTGATGGCGACTAATGTTTGTGGCATTAATTGTAAACATACCATATTCTAATCCTAAAGATGTGCACAAGGCACACTAAATGTAATTAAGCCAACTTTAAACAACTTAATATTAGTGCATATAGAATAATGCACCAAAACCCCTTGTGTGCAACCTAGGAAGGACCATCTACAACAATGTTAAGGATCCTCTAAAAATGGGTCCCAACAACTAAACCTAATGAGGTATCCATGTACAATGAAGTATAAATTGGAAAAACCAAGTCGCCACAAGGTTTCAAAAGCCAGAAGATCAACAAAAGTGTCTAGAGGTACTAAGATATGTTGCAAAGTGTCCCAAGAAACAATACAACATACAAGTAAAACATCTTAATGCTGAAGAGATGTGCAACGGATATGGAGACCATCACCACCACTAAGTGTGCAAGTATATGACTAATAAAAGGTATAGAACTCCATGAAGAATGCACAAGATGGGCTGGAAACCATCACCATCACTCAAGGTCCAAAGGAGAACACTGTGTATAATAAACACGGGATGGAGACCATCACCACCGCTGGAAGTGCAAAAGAGAGCACTCTATAGAATGCACTGGATAGGTTAGAGACCATCACTATCACAAAAAATGCAAAAGAGATCACCAAATAACTAGTACAAACTAAAGAAACTTCCTATGGATAAGATAAGATAAGATAATTATATTAAATGTCCAACGAGTGACCACAAAGATAGGTCAATGGGACTGTACAATACAAAGCAAAGCAGAAACAATAGGGAAAACCCAAGAGGGTCTCCAAAAACAACAAAAGAAGAAGAAGAAGAAGAAGAAGAAGAGAGCACAAGGGATGAGAGGAAGGTGGAGGGAGAGGCCTTGACACCAACCCTCACGACTGTCACCCAAGGTTAGCTAAAAAGAAATTGGTGATGTGTTGTTGTCTGGTGTTAGGTATTGGAAATTGTTGGAGAGGCCCATGTTTCGTGGAATGTCAAGTTCTCTGGGTGGACTTGGTGGTCTGCCGTCTAAAAGAGGGAGCTCTTGGCTGTGCACGAATCCGGAAATCTCTGGTCAAGTAAGAAGCTCCTCTAATCCCGACAGATCTACCTAGGAGATCTCCACTAGGGTCATGCCCCCACTTAGTGCCCCTCACACCCGGCAGCAAATCAAAGAAAGATGTGATCTATCGAGTAGTAGCCTCCCTAGAAGGAGGATTAAGGGCCTTGTCATGAAGCTTAATGGCTTCATGTAAATAGAGAGCGAGACACCTCTGATCATAATACCTAAAGAAGGTCGTGACAGAGGATGTTCACGGAAGAGACAATGAAACCTCCCTCTGATCTGATAATAGATGGAGCATCAGAAGATGAAATGTTCCTCTGTCTCAACCTCTTGGAGGGAGCAAAGCTGGCAGATCCTCTTAGAACGAACCAAATGGTGATTATTCTCGACCCGAAGCCTATGGGATCCGACTCTGAACTGGCCCAAAGATATGCGAAGAGCATGCATCCAATGACAGGAGATATAGGTGGGCCGAATGATGAGTCCATTGCTGACTTCCAGGAAGTGATTGGCGTAGAAGGCCATTTTCGGGCGTAGAAGGCCATTTTCGGGCGTAGCTCCTCTCGGGAGTTGGTCCACGTAACCTGGGTGAATAGTCTGTATATGTCGTCTTTGATAATTTTGTGCAAATCCTGCGTGCTCGGAAGGAGGTGAGCAGGAGCATCCATGGAGTACCTAAAAGGGGGGAGACAGTCCATGTTGATCCAAAGAGATCCAAGAAGACGAGAGGTCTCGGCATACCAGCACCGAACACGACCACTACAGTCGGAGAGAGTAATGGTCTCAGAAGAACAGTAAGCAAGGTAGATGTATCTATCCTTGCCAGTGGAGGAGTCCGAAAGTCCCTAGATGTGGTGCAAGAGTGAGATGCGAAATGAGCCAAGGGAAAGCACAGAAAAACATAACACCCATCAAATGAAAACAATAAAACACCACATACCCCCTATAATATAGAATGAGTGGTGGTGTTGAAAAAATCAGCATGCGTGGAGCGAAGCTACCACTCAAACACGAAAAAATGATAGCTGCTAAGGGTACTTATAGAGCTCCAAGGAAATTGTCAATTTGTTGAAGATGTGTTGAAAATACAAAAAAAATTTGTATGAGTGGAGTGAAAACACTACTCGAACACGAAAAAATGATAGATGGCCGGGATACCAATGTAGCTCCAAGAATATTGTGAATCTTTCGAAAGAAGTATCAAAAATACACAAAATATCTCACAAATAGCTAAAAGCTATAGGACACTTGAAAGGAGATGTGAGTGTAAAAAGACCCAACAACTGAAAAAAATGCGTGCAACAAGATACATACATGCAAGAAGGTAGATAAGGCTGAAACAACAAACACTCCATGGCGCTTTATAAATCAATATGAGTACAATATACAAACTGCAAAACCAAAGAATATATTAGGCATCAAAAATAAGAATTTGCTTCATCAAGGAAGCAATTCTAAGTAGTATGAAAAGTGTGCAGACTATGTTGTTGAACGTTAGAAGAACCATACATGTAGTATCCATGCAAAGAACACTAATGATGCTGCTACAACTGATCTGAAATATATCCCTAGTGAACTCAGACAGTGGAAGAAGATAGCTACATGTGATCTAGTGTTGTATCCACAAACGGTGCATGTTGGAATCATCTGATGTTGTGTCAAGTGTATCATGCTTGATTAATGTAGCCTTAAGATTCTTAAGCCCGAGTGAATGTGTGCATGAACTCATATATATGTTTTAAAATGTCCTCTTAAAGAGTAGAGCATACAAAAACTGGTGAGCACGCACAAAGAGATCCCAAGGATGGTGAAGCACTTTGCTTTGTAGCCAATGGCATGTTGAACACTCCAACAAAAAGGCCGGATAGGGGTAGCAATACCATGTGAATGAGTGCTAATAACTCCACCAAGGTGAACCACAAAAAGGAGTATGCAAGAACCAAAGTCAATTGTTTCCTTCTCAAATGAGGCAAGCACAATAGTCGATGGATTTGATGTGGGGGTTGCAGTGCATCAAATACAATAGATGACTCAAATACTAATAAGTCAGTCTATAGGTGCTAGATCAATAATAAGAGGTGGACAAGGCTCAATGGAATGTGTGTCCCATATATCAATAGAATGTCGCAAATGTGCAACAAAGTCCAACAATCAATGTGGGAGGGCATCATTTCTAGAAATTAAACAGAGTAATACGTTGTTACTGCTTATGATTTTCCTACTCTCTTCTACATATTGTATCATGTCTTCCTTAGTACACAAACCTCAAAAAAGAGCATGGTGTTTTCTATCTACGGATTGGTATGTGTTTGTGTGAAGGTGTGAAGGCCATGGCTTGAAGCCATTAAATGTATCAAGGCAAAAAATGCCGAGAAGATGATCTGAATGATACACACACGGAAAATATTAAGCACATAGGAATGGCGCACTTAAAGGTGGCATTTATTAATGTTAACAACTAATGTTTGTGGCATTAGTAGTACACCTACCTTACTCTAATCCTAGAGATGTGCACAAGGCACACTAAATAAAGTTAAGCTAACTTTAGTCAACTTGATATTAACACATAGAATAATGCTACAAACCCCTCCCTTAAGTGCAACCTAGGGAGGACTATATACAAGGTTAAGAATCCCTCTAAAAATGGGTCCCAACAACTAGGCCTAATGAGGTACCAATATATAACAAAGTATAAATTGGAAAAACAAGTCGCCACAAGTTTTCGAAAGCCAGAAGATCAGCGAAAGTGTCTAGAGGTGCTGGGATATGTTGCAAGGCATCCCAAGGAACAATACAACATATAAGTAGAACATTTGAATGCTGAAGAGATGTGCACCAAATGGGATGGAGACCGCCACCACAACTAAGAGTGCAAGTATGTGACTAAAAAAAGGTGTAGAACTCTATGAAGAATGCACAAGATGGGTTGGAAATTATCACCATCACTGAATGTCCAAAGGAGAACACTATGTCTAATGCACAAGTTTAGATGGAGAACATAACCAAATGGGGTGGAGACCGTTACAACTAAGAGTGAAAGTATGTGACTAAAAAAAGGTGTAGAACTCTATGAAGAATGCACAAGATGGGTTGGAAACCATCACCATCACTCAATGTCCAAAGGAGAGCACTATGTATAATGCACAAGTTTAGATGGAGAACATAACCACCATTGAAAGTGCAAAAGAGAACTCTTTAGAATGGAACGAATAGGTAAGAGACTATCACTACCATTGAAAGTGCAGAAGAGATCACTAAATGACTACTATAAACTAAAGAAACTTCATGTGGTAGATGTTGAAATGAGCCAGGATTAAGCAAGGAAAAACATAACACCCACCAAATGAAAACAGTAAAACACCACATACCTCCCCCATAATTCAGAATAAGTGAAGTGGATGGAAAAATTTGTGTGAGTGGAGCCAAGCCACTACTCGAACAGAAAAAATGAGAGATTCTAGGGATACCAATAGAGCTTCAAGAAAACTGTCAATTTGTCGAAGATGCATTGAAGATACAAAAATCATTTGTATGAGTCGAGTTAAGCTACTACTTGAACACGAAAAATGAGTAATTGTGGGGATACTGATATAGCTCCAAGAAGACTATCAGTCTGTCAAAAGAAGTGTCAAAAATACATAAAATATCTCACAAATAGCTAAAAGAAATAGGATGCTTTAAACGAGATGTGAGAGTAAATGGACCCAACAATTGAAAAAAGGGCGTGCAACAAGATACACACATGGAAAAAGGTAGATATGGCCGAAACAACAAGCCCTCCATGGCACTTTATAAATTAGTGTGAGTGCAATATACAAACTGCAATTAAAAGAATATACCATATACCAAATATGTGAATTTTCTTCATCAAGGAAACACTTCTAAGTAGTATAAAAAGTGTGTAGACTATGTTGCTGAACGGTAGAAGAACCATACATGTAGTGTCAATGCAAATAACACGATCCCTAGGGAACTCAAACAGTGGAAGATGATATCTACATGTGATCTAGTGTTGTATGCACAAATAGTGCATCGTGGAATCATCCAACGTCCTGTCAAGTGTATCCTGCTTGATTAGTGCAATCTCAAATTTCTCAACAAGAAAAACTAGTGAGCTCACACAAAGATTCCAATGATGGTGAAGCACGTACGAGGTGGATGATATAGGCGGGGTGTAGGTAGGAGGGGCTTGTGTAAAGGCCCTCGTAGTGATGGGTGAAAGAGTTTGGGGTATAAAAAGGACCAAATTATGAAAGGAGGTATAGGATATCGATGCAATTGGTGGTTGCGAAGTGATAAGTACTAATGATGTAGGGACCCCTATACTAGGAGTTGTGGATGAAGATATGGCAGTTGTCGAGGCACTGACAGAGGTCAGGGGAGTGACAGACGTCAAAGGTGTGATGGATTTCAAGGGTGCAATAGGTGACGTTGACACGGGAGTAGGTAACACTGAAGTAACATTCACGATTATGGTAGGGGGCATGGAGGTAGGCATACCAAACAGCGGCTGGCCTGATGAGTCACAGGTAGAAGAGTGGGTGAATTAATGTTGTAAGGCTATGACATTATGATCAAGTAATTTAGTGAATTCCTTGTCACCTGTAGGTTAGGTAGAAAGACCGATGTCGGTCGCTAGATTGATGCTGGTGACTAATGAAAACTGGGGTAGTGAAGAAATTAGGAATTTTGGATAAGAAAAGTGTAAAACATGTATTTTGGGCTCTGTTAAGGGTGATAGAGACTCAAAAACTAGTTAATAAAAAAAAACCTTGTATGTAAGAATAAATTACGGTTGGACCAATATTGGTTACTGATAAAAAATGAAAAGTGAAGAAAATAAGATTGTTTGAGTTTAATTTGATGAAAAGAAGCCCCAAACGAGGCTATGGATGACAAAAATGATTTGACAGACTTAGGAAGAACCATAATTATCCAGTTACCATTTTTACGTGCAAAAAATAAAGAAAGAATGGTGAGTACATCCTCACACTCAAACTGTAGAAGACAAGAAAGAAAGTGACAATCGAACGAGTAAAAACTAAATAAACACGTTATCTTAGGGTAGATTTTAGTGTTTAATTGGCTTATGCCTTAAGACTGACTATGAATGAAATAGATTTTTTGGATAATGAAGGTACCTAGAAATGAATCTATGGCTAGTTTCAGGTTTGTTTTGGAAAAAGAGTCCTTGATATACCTTTTGGACCCAAAAATTGAAAAAAGGGCGTGCAACAAGATACACACATGGAAAAAGGTAGATATGGCTGAAACAACGAGCCTTCCATGGCACTTTATAAATTAGTGTGAGTGTAATATACAAACTGCAATTAAAAGAATATACCATATACCAAATATGTGAATTTTCTTCATCAAGGAAACACTTCTAAGTAGTATAAAAAGTGTGTAGACTATGTTGCTGAACGGTAGAAGAACCATGCATGTAGTGTCAATGGAAATAACACGATTCCTAGGGAACTCAGACAGTGGAAGATGATATCTACATGTGATCTAGTGTTGTATGCACAAATAGTGCATGGTGGAATCATCCAACGTCCTATCAAGTGTATCATGCTTGATTAGTGCAGTCTCAAATTTCTCGACAAGAAAAACTAGTGAGCTCACACAGAGATTCCAACGATGGTGAAGCACTTGCTTTGTAGCCAATGTCATGTCAAACAATAAAAAAAAAACCTGGATCAGGGCAACAATACCCTATGAGTGCATAACAAATACCACCACCAAGGTGATCCATAGAAAGGAGTATGCAAGAACCAAAACCAATTGTGTGATTCTCAAATGAGCCAAACACAATTGTAGAAGGATCTGATGTAGCGGTTGTAATAGGTACAAAAACAAGTGCGTTGGATAAAATAAATGACTCAACTACTAGTATGTCAGTATATAGGTGCAAGATCAATGATAATATGTGGACTATGCTTAGGGGAATGTGTTTGTAATATATCAATATGATGTTGCAAATGTGCAACGATGTCCAGTAGTCTGTAGGAGGACATCCTTTCCAAAAAATTAATGGAGTAATAAAACTTTACTGCTTTTGATTTTCCTACTCTCTTCTACATATTGTAACATGTCTTCCTTAATATACAAACTTCAAAAAAGAGCATGTTGTTTTTTAACTGTGGATTGTTATGTGTCTATGTGAGGAAGTGTAAGGCCATGGCTTGAAGCCATTACAAAGTATCAAGGTAGAAAATGCCAAGAAGATGATCTAAATGATACACATTGCAAATATTAGGCACATAGGAAAGGCCTACTTAAAGATGACATTTATTAATGTTGACGACAATTAATGTTTGTGGCATTAATTGCACACCTACCCTATTTTAATTCTAGAGATGTGCAATAGGCACACTAAATATAGTTAAGCTAACTTTAGTAAGGTTTATTAGGGCATATAGAATAATACACCAAAAAAATCCCCAAATGCAACCTAGGAAGGATTATATACAAGGTTAAGAATCCTCTAAAAAATGGGACACAACAACTGAACCTAAATGAGGTACCTATGTATAATGAAGTATAAATTGAAAAAACGAGCTACCACAAGGTTTCAAAAACCAGAAGATCAACATAAATGTTTAGAGGTGTTGAGATATGTTGCAAGGCATTTCAATAAACAAACAACATACAACTAGAACATCCAAATGTTGAAGAGTTCTACATAGGATGGGATGGAGACCATCTCCACCACTAAAAGTGCAAGTATATGACTAAAAAAAGGTGCAGAACTCCGTGAGGAATGCACAAGATGGGACGGAAACTATCAGCATCGCTCAGTTCAAAGGTGAACACTGTGTATAATGCATAGGCTAGGATGGAGACCATTAGCACCACTAAGAGTGTAAAAGACAATGCTCTATAGAAAGCAATAAACAGGTTGGAGACCGTTACTACCACAAAAATTGCAAAAGAGATCACCAAATGAGTGGCATAAACTAAAGAAACTTCTTGTAGTAGATTGTAAAATGAGCCAAGGGCAAGCAAGGAAAAATGTAACACCCACCAAATGAAAATAGTAAAACACCACATACCCCCTGTAATACAAAATGAGTAAGTGCTGAAAAAATCTGTATGAGTGGAGAGAAAGCCACTACTTGAACACGAAAAATGATAGATGCCTAAAAGGAGATGCGAGAGTAAAAGGACCCAACAACTGGAAAAAAGGGCGTGCAACAAGATACACACATGCAAGAAAGTAGATAAGGTTGAAATAGCAAACCCTCCATGGCACTTTATAAATCAGTGAGTACAATACACAAACCACAAAACCAAAGAATATACCATGCATCAAATATGAGAATTGCCTTCATCAAGAAAGCGCTTCTAAGTAGTATGAAAAGTATGTAGACTATGTTGTTGAATGGAGGAAGAACTGCACATGTAGTGTTGATGCAAAGAACAATGATGATGCTGCCACAATTGATCTGAAATATATCCTTAGTGAACTCAGATGGTGGTAGAGGATAGCTACATGTGATCTAGTGTTGTATCCGCAAACGGTGCATGGTGGAATCATCTGACGTCATGTCAAGTGTATCATGCTTGATTAGTGTAGCCTTCGGTTTCTTAAGCGTAATTGAATGTGTGCATGAACACATATATGTGTTGCTCAATGTCCTCTTGAAGAGTAGAGCATAGAAAAACTAGTGATCTCACAAAAAGAGATCCCAAGAATGGTGAAGTGCTTTGTAGTCAATGACATGTTGAATACTCTAACAAAAAGGATGGATATGAGTAACAATACCCTTTGAGTGTGTACCCATACCACCACCAAGGTGATCCACAAAGAGGTGTGGGCAAGAACCAAAATAAATTGTGTATTTCTCAAATGAGCCGAGCCAATTGTAGATGGATATGATGTGGGAATTGCAATAACTACAACAAGAAGTGCATCAGATACAATAGATGACTCAGATACTAGTAAGTTAGTCTATGGGTGTAGGATCAATGATATTCGGTGGACTAGACTTAGTTCAATGTGTGTCCAATATATCAATATAATGTTTCAAATGTGCAATGGTGTCCAGCAGTCAATGTATGAGGGCATCATTTCCATAAATTTAGCAAAGTAATAGGTTGCTACTGCTTTTGATTTTCTTATTCTTTTCTACATATTGTATCATGTTTTCCTTGGTGCAAAAACTTCAAAAAAGAGCATTGTATTTTCTAACTACAAATTGTTGTGTGCGTGTGTGAGGATGTGAAGGTCATGTGTTGAAGTCGATACAAAGTATCAAGGCAGAAAATGCTGAGAAGATGATCTAAATGATACACACAAAAACATCCCCCCAACTTCTTACAGTTTTGCAATGATTTGCACCCGAAAATGTGTTGGTCCAAAGACCAAGATAGAAGTTGTATTACGGTAAAAAAGAACCCCTTGCAGAAATCAAGTTGCATTTTATAAAAGTGCGTTACAAGTATAATGTAAGTTTTACAAAAAAAACTTAGAAAATTACAGTTATGATTCAAAATTAGTATGATCTGATGTGACAGGAGGTAAAGCACAAAAAAAACATGGAATTTTAAAAAAGGACACCTCAACTGATAAACGGATCAAAAGTTACAGATGTTTGAAATTTGAAAACAATGAAAATTGTGTGCCAAATCAGACAAAAATTGCAATTTTGGGGGAAAATGGTTGTAGGTAGTAAATATTTGACTGTACCAACACCAAGAATTCAAAAAAATCGAGGGTGAAAAAAATCACCCATGTAGACCTTATAGTTTGAAAGTTATGGCATCCCCAAGTTTGGAGCTCCAAAGAAAGTGCCAATTGGCATGGGGCAAGTGCTTGGGGCCTCAAAGTTGAGCAGTAGGTTGCATGGATAAGTGTTGTTGGTGCTTAGGGTTGTGGTGAAGTAGCAGGTCACATGGGTGACAATGGTTGGGTGCTCAGGGGCTACCCAACAAGTGACTCAAAACTGGCCTTGATCTTCAAACGCATGCCACGGGTATCTCAGTACTCCAGTTTTTATAAATGAATACTATCTGAAAAGCTTTGGACAAGACGGATGCGTTGATGTGCCCTGGCACATGTTTTTGCAAAATAATGACTGTCTTTTGCTGCTCCTCTCTTCTTTAAACCTTGCAACCTTCAAATGCTAGCTACATGTGCCTCAATGCTCCGAATTGGGCAAACAAATACTTGTCAAAAAGCTCTTGATGAGATGACCGTAATGATATAGGCCTTGATACACGTTTTTGCAAAAAATGCAAAAAAAGTCTGCCCTCTGCTGATCCTTTTTTTCTTCCAAATTTGTAACTTCAAAAATTGATAAAAAATTCCCTAGAAGCTCCAAAAATTGTGATTTTTTTCAAAATTCATATTTTTTTGTACACTATTCAATAAAAATAGTAGCTGGTGCTGAAAAAATCATAATTTTCTCAAAAATAGAAACGTGTTAAAAAACCTTAAATATGTTGTTTCGGCCCAAATGAAAAATACCCAGAGGGTATTTTTGGAGACTTAGAATGTGTGTTGACACAAAAAACATCTTAAGGGCTGGGGAACAATGTGAAAATTTTGATTTGATTAAAAATTAAAAATCCACAACTCAAACTAGGAAATCCAAGGAACCTACATGATTATAGAATTCATAGTTATGGCTCACCCAAATTGAAACACTGAATAAAGGATAATGATATTACAAAGGTGTATCACACAATAAATAATGTCTATAAAGAGATAAGAGGGTATAAATAGTTTGTAAAAGAGCAAGCTCCCCTTTTTTTATTGGCCACTTATTAGGCACATATGATTGGGCAACTTAGAGGCGACATTTATTAATGTTGATGGGGCATTAATTGTACACCTACCCTATTCTAAGCCTAGATATGTGCAAAAGGCAATCATAATATAGTTAAGCTAACCTAAGTCAACTTAATATTAGTGTGTATAGAATAATATGCCAACATCATAGAAGATTTCTCGTTAGTTCAAAGTTATTCATAGTTTATGGCTCTACGTGACATGAGATGATTCCAAGAGACATTTGATCACTTGATCGTGGCACTATGGTATGGGCCGTCATAAATACAACATGATCAACCATGTTGGAGATCATGCATTCTAGTTGAATCTGCCATTTCATTTGAGATTCCTATCTTGGGGATAAAGACCCTAATTACTCTTCAAGGATATGTGATTCCAAATTTAGCCTTCCTCTAATTAATTGCATTGCTTAACACCATAGTTTGCACCAGTCAACATAGCTCGAGCACCTCATGCCTTGTATTGAAAAGCCCATTCAATTCTCTCACCAGGCTCAAATAATTTCTCAATGCCATAAAATTTATAATTTTCCAAATTTTAAGATGCAATAGAAGCCAGTGCATCTAGTCTTCAGAGGAATTCATAGGGTCATTATTTTGTACTCTGTTTAAGATAATATTCATTTAAATAAAATACACGATATATTTTTGAGCACATGTTGTGTAGTAGTCAGTTGTAAGCCATCAATATTTAGTGTGTTAACTAATTGCAATTGTTATAGGTATTTTCTGATTGTGTCGAATTTTCTATATTTCATTTTTAGTTTCTTATCATGGTGGCCATTTATTTTCTGTCTTACAGAATTAATATATTCAGCATTCTCGCCAGATTAGCATGTTTAATACTTTAATCTCTTTTTATCTTGTCCGATAAGTTCCTTCAGCTTAGGCAAATGCTTTGGGCAACCACTCAATGGTTGTACCCTATATATTGGCATGCCTCATTCTCCTTGACTAATTCAAGGTCAGAGTGGTTTGATTTCGATTTCAATTTCAATTTATTGCATAATCAGGCAGATAGTAAACGAAAATAGAAGCTCGATTTGTTTTAAGATCCATGTCCAAATTTATTCATGCACACAGAAAATTGTATTTTTATATAGAATGAAGCAATTAGAACAAGATTTATCTGCTACAAATGCCAATGAGCATTCTCAGAAGTTTGACATCCAGCACAGACAATCTGCAAGTTATAGCCATTAAATTGGGCTGTATAATAAGTAAGCCAATTTACGTAAGTATTTAACAATTAATTATTTGTTGCAAATATGTATCGAGGGCTGGGTGTGGAAACATTGCAATCTTGTCCATTCATGTAAAAAGACAATGATTTGAGCAAGTATTTTAATATAAATTAAAAAAATAGCATCTCCTTGTATTGCAACAACAGTTACTAAGAGTCAATAAAAAATGTTTTACGCATATTCCAGCATCACAAGAGAAAGGCGGGAATGCCTAAGATTGCCAAAGAAAATGAAAATGGTAACTATTGTGGATGGAAAATTAATTATTATATTGATATTTGTCAATTTTGTTACCCTGTCAATGTAAATGTAGCAGGGCAGAGAACAGTCAAAAGGCTTTGAAAGGGAGATCAATGAAAGCTAGAAGTTCAGTCCATGGTAGAAAAGAATGCCAATTTATCTTGATATTTATTGTCTCTGCTAACATTAAAAATATGAAGCTGAATCGACATGGAGAAGTAAAAGAACAGACAAATGTTATGAATTTGGCATTCAGAGGAAAATCGTTACTTGTTTCTTTATGTTTTGAATCTGAAAGTCAAAAAGGAAGAAGTACATGATAGGTTGCAGAAAGGGCATCAAGAGATAACCAACCATCAGTTACTGTCATTGACGCTTGAAGAGCCACGTTACGAGCATGAGGCTTGAAGCTGATCAAGTGTGGTCCTGCATGAAACAAATGATGAGGGAATGTACTTGACACATAACTGAAAAATATTGGGATCTTTCAACAAATTCATTTTCAACTCTCGGCCTTGTGAACATAAAGAGCAATTCTATGACAAGAACAATATTTCAAGGAATATAGGAAAACTCAAACCTTCATGGACATTGAGGTAAGATCCAACCCCATGGCCAGTCCCATGGCGATAGTCAAGACCTTTCTTCCATAGAGGTGCTCTTGCAAGAATATCAAGGGCATGTCCTAATCAAACAAATAACTCCTTACAGATCACACAAAAATAAATGCAAACACTTGCTTCTGATCAAACATAACACTTACTACTCATTTACATATCTTCCAAATACATATTGGTATAAATAATAAAAACATAAACACCATCAATGGATTGTATAACTGACAACATTCCACAATTAACCTTACCTGTTGTGCCATTAGGGAAAACTGCAGAGTCAAGTGCTATGTGCCCCTTGAGAACCTGAGCAAATCAATCCCAAAAGTGCAACACATTAACACCATTGATGTATTTTTTACCCTAATAAAAGATCATAATTTCACCATTCGAGAGTGAAAATAACAACAAGCCTCTTTTCACACATCAACTGAGACAAGAAAGATTACAGAACCAAACACAGCAAAACCCATATCAGTTAACAAATATGAACTAAAACATTTGGAATCAACAATGGTACACTTAATTCATGCAATTTAATTAAATGATATAGTTTACAGGTACATGTTGCTTTTAACGCTTAAAATGACTAATGAACCCGCTTCAATCTGTAGTCAATAAATTTGTTTACCATAAAGTAGAAGTATGTGGTTAGCTCTGCACTATTTATTTGACTAGAAATTGGCATAGGACGTGCCCCCCACTTTGTAAAACACACAAAAATAGAGAAACGAGTGAAGGGAAGCATCCACCCTAGATCTTCCATGACTAATTTTTGTCTCCATTGCTGGGCTTCATGCATATCTCAAAAGTCCAATTGTGTAGATATTCATTATTTTAATTAGAGGATAAAAAACAAGGTACATTGTTTGGCTCACCCATGTATGGGTTGAGATGTATGTTCATACAAGTAGATTATATATGTTATATATGTCATTGCTTAATATGACAAATAGATATGAACACATTATAATCTTTGAATTATTCATGACCATATTGTAACATTAACAATGGATGTGAATTAAAGACCAAGAAAGCCAGCAAGACAGTTTGAATTGGATAGACATCCATTGGCAAGTTCAAGGATTTAGTAAAATTGTAGCCATTGTCTTTGTTCATTAAGCATAACACTAACAGTCATAGCCATGTTACATAGTTGGAAGCCTAGCCTTTGCCTCCTTGGTTAAGAAGTCTGTGTCTATATCTTAGATTCAAGGAGTCAACCCCTTAATCTCCCTAATTCAAGGAGGGAATGTAAGCCTAGGAAAAAGTAAATGGGATTGGTATCAATTAGACAAGAAAAGGATGATAAAAAAAAATGTCCCCCAAACATTTGGTGCAATTACCATCTATTATGGACCACCCTACTTGGAATGCAAACTTGTGTTATGAAACAAATCCCCATCCCTCCCTCCCTCCCTCTCGTGTTTGTCTGCATCGCGACTCTAATGTATTTTCGATCATCTTTTAAAGGTTTTCTTCTATAGATAAGTTCTAATTATTGATACTTCAGCTTTCAATATGGGATAATTGCATGCATGAGCAAGACTGCAAGGCTAAAAATAGTGCAGAAGTCATTTTCGCGTAATATTCTCCTTTGATAAAGGGAAATTTCATCCCCTACCATTTGACTACATGCAATCAAAATTTAACCGTGACCGATTGTCATCAATTTACAGCCATAGCAAGTCATAACCAAATGTGAAACACAATAAACTATGGCCAAACATTTGCAATTGCTCTGTTATGAAGCACCCTTCTTGGAATGCAAACTTGTGTTATGAACCAACATCCCTCCCTCCCTCCCTCTCATGTTTGTCTGCACCATGACTCTTAAGGTCTTTTCGATCATCTTTTAAGGGTTTTCTTCGATAGATATGTTCTGATTAATGATAATTCAGCTTTAAATACTGAATATTTGCATGCATGAGCAAGACTGCATGCCCATAAAATAGTGCAGAAGTCATTTTCGAGTAATATTCTCTTTTGATAAAAACAAAAGAAATTTCAGCCCCTGCCATTTGATAACATGTGATCAAAACCATGACCAATTGTTGTCAATTTACAGCCATAGCAAGTAATAATCAATTGCAGAACACAGATTAATTATGGCCAAACTTTTGCAGCAATACATCACTGTCAATAAAAACTGGGGCACTATATGTGACTGCCATTTTGTTTAAGCTGTATCCTCCTCTTTCCCTCGTTTCCTCCCTCCCTCACTCCATACATACATACATACATATATGAATAGTACATATTATAATATATGTGCTTATACATGTGACACACAGTTATCATAATAATTGGTAGCCAGTATGGGTGAGGGTGCAGATAGCCAGTACATTGGTACAGCAATTTTTTTAGTGAAGCTCGAGTACAGATGTGGGTGCTACTAAAAATATATAAAATATTTTTAAAAATTAAAAATATAGCCAAATAAGTAAAACTAACCATATAATATGCATAGAGTAATCAAAATAAGCTCAATAACCACAAAAATATATTGATAATTCAATGTCAATTATCATGATATTCATTTGGCGGATTAGTACATTGTGAAAATGTTACAATGTATACACAAAAACCAAGACAAATCAGCATATTCATAATATTCACAACCATAATACTTTCCAATGTATTCATCGAGAACATCAACACCATCACGTGGTTCATTAGATTCAAAAGGAGTAGCAGTTTTGCTCCTGCTAGCTCCATCATGCAAAGTACCCTCTAGTCCTAAGCAATTGAAAATATGAAGGTGAGAGAGAAAATGTGCAATGAGATGTATGTATGCAATCACAATGTGTTGTAAATGTGTCATCGTTGTCTTTTAGAGTTTAGGGTGTTATGTTTATATTTTTTAAGGTCATTTTTACTTTTTTACCATAATATTTTGGTTAGACGTCTTCGTCATGAGCTTATGTTGGACACGCACAAGACACAGCCAAGCGTACCCAGTACATTTTGGTGTATCCTACACATATCCCTTACAAACAAACCCATATTGGGCTACGTTGCCAGGATATGGATACGAGTATCCGTTTGGATACGGATACGATACGCGGATACGTCAATTTTAAAAAACCCTTGGATACGATACGTCTTGGATACGTCCGTACACACACACACACACACACACACACACACACACACACACACACACACACATATATATATATATACATCTACTCATTTTACTCATTTTTTAGTCCATAAAAAACTGAAATAGTAATACAAAACTTGAATCAATGTTCAAAACATTCAATATACTTAAGACTTTGCATTTTTATTGATCATGTGGCTGCCATACATATGATATATGAATATCATGTTAACATGAATACGAACAAAACTTGAAATTTGAAAAATATACTAGTAAATAGATCCATGTTCAAATTTTCAAAACAAACAATATACTTAAGATTTTACATTTCATTGTTCATGCGGCTGCCATACATATGATATAGGAATACAAACAAATCTAGAATATATCATCTAGATTTTCCTCAAAATCAAGTTCATGTGTGCCACTTGTGCTAGCTCCACTCTCATTAACTCTAGTCTCCGCTCCTTGCGAACTTCCTTGAACGTCATCTTCGCCATCAACTAATGAAAGTTGGGCAAGCATGGCTACGGAGGCATCCAAGTTTGTGGTCTCTGGAATAAGATCCCAAAGTTTGTGAGGCCCTTTAGCATACTCCTCAGACTTGTGTGACAAGAGGCGCAAATTGGAGTGCACATATACCAAATCCACAACTTTTTTAGATGCCAACTTGTTTCTTGTAGCTGAGTGGATAAAGCTATAAGTACTCCAATTCCGCTCTGCGGAAGAATTACTAGCCACCTATTACAATAAAGTTAGAAAATTGAAATTCAAAGACGAGTTAGTGTCCTAAGTTCTAACTTAATAAAATTTAAAATATTCGAAATGATTCTAAATTTTAAAATTTATAAATGTTATACCTGTGAAAGAACTTTTATAGCAATAGGACGTAAGTACTTGGCATCATGGCCATGTACATGCCACCATGTGGTTGGAGTCAAGCTACTCTTGTCGAAAAGAGCCTCAATCGATCCCATGTTGCCTTCTGAACCAGTAAACATGCCCATTTCACTTCTGACAACACTGGCTATAGATGGATCAGGAAAAATTCTTCTGAATGCTGCCCTGGTTCCATTTCCAACTTCGGAGTCAGAAAATGGTGCTTGCCTATTTGGTAGCCCAAGTACATCAGAGCTATAGTACTTTGGGGTCAGTGCATAAGCAAGGAGATGTAATGAGGTGGTCATTTTATTCCACCTCTTCATGACCACAGTCTTGACCTCACTGCATAAGCAAGGAGATGTAATGAGGTGGTCATTTTATTCCACCTCTTCATGACCACAGTCTTGACCTCACCGTAGAATTTCCTAAAAATGGCTTGTGACATATGATGGTTTGTGATAAACATTTGAATGTCATTTGCCTCAGAATAAATTTGCTCAATCCATGGGATTTTCCCAATCTTTTGGAGCATCAAGTTAAGGGAGTGGACAGCACAAGGGGTCCAAAAAATGTGCTCATATCTACCCTCTATGATCATTCCTGCTGCTTTACAATTTTTAGCGTTGTTCGTGATGACTTGGACAACATTATGGGGGCCCATCGACTCAATTGCCTCTATTAAAATGTTAGCAATAAATTGTGCATCCTTGACTTGCCCTTCACAGTCAATGGCTTTAAGGAACATTGCCCCTTTAGGGCATACTGCAACAACATTTATGAGGGGTCTATTTCTAGCATCTTTCCAACCATCTAAAATGATAGAAACACCTGTTTCCTTCCATGAGTCTCTGATTGGCTGCAAAGTCTTCTGAATGTGTTCCACTTCCTTTCCCAAGAGTGTGTTCGAACTGTTTCGTAACCTAGGGATTTGTACCCTTGTGAAGCTTCATTGATACCCTTCACCATTTGATGCCACTATGGAGATCTCAATACATTAAAGGGCAGCCCACATGCATCGAGCAACAACCTCATCAGCAACCTCCCTCTTTTCAATATTAAATGCTTTCTCCAATGCTCCTTTTGGCCTTTTTCGTGAGCTCTCTGGACTCTCTTCATCAAATGGTTGACTTTGAGTTTGAATGAAAGGATGAGAAGTAGGTCTAGGTGTGGGTGGTAGTGATGAAGGCCTTCTTTGCGAAGGAATTGTTCTAGTTTTATTTCTTTCAGCTTGTTTATCAGCCTCCTCTTGCTCTCTTAGGTACTCTGCCATTTTTTCATTTGATATTTTTGGGCACCTCTTTATCCCCACACCTCCAACACCAGTCAAATGGATTTTCACTCGACTATATGAGGATATGCACTGAGCTTGGAAACCATGACATATCCAGACCCGACACCCACCACCAACAATGTTGTCTACCACTGTCACATGTCTCCAAAGAGGGGAATTAGGATCATGTCTCACAGGAACTGATGTGTTTTCAGCTTGGCCTTGCACTCCACCCAAAGCAGAACTTGATGCCATCCTAATCTGTTTTTGATCACCAAGATCACCATAACAGCGCGAGGTGAGAGCATACAAAGTTAGGATGTTTAAAAAATTAAAAACATTTTTCCTTTACATAAATAAATTAGTTATGTCATCCTAATCTGTTTTTGATCACCAAGATTGCCATAAAGGCGCGAGGTGAGAGCATACACAGGTTTAGGATGTTTAAAAAATTAAAACACAATTTGCCTTAACATAAATAAATTACTAATTAGTTATGTCATCCTAATTTGTTTTTGATCACCAAGATCACCATAAAGGCGCGAGGTGAGAGAATACACAAATTTACAAAGCTAAAAAAAATAAAAATTTAAAAACAAATACATTAACATTGAACAATGCATTTAAAATTAAAAAATGATTTTTAACCAATTAATAAATTAATAAACCATAAACTATGCCATCCTAATCTGTTTTTGATCACCAAGATCGCCATAAAGGCACGAGGTGAGAGCATACACAAATTTAGGAAGCTAAAAAAAAAAACAAGTACATTAACATTGAACAATGCATTTAAAATGAAAAAATGATTTTTTACCAATTAATTTTTTAAATAACCCTAAACTATGCCATCCTAATCTGTTTTTTATCACCAAGATCGCCATAAAGGCGCAAGGTGAGAGCATACACAGATTTAGGATGTGTTTAAATTATAAAATTTAAAAAAAATGCAACATAATAAATAAATAAATAACCGTAAAAAAATAAAATGAAAGGATGAATTAAAAAAAAAAATAAAAAAAAATACGGTATACCTGTAGAGTGTAGTGTAGAATCGTAGATCCTGGTTGCTACGTTGCCAGGATACAGATACGAGTATCTGTTTGGATACGGATACGATACGTCTTGGATACGTCCGTACATACATATATATATATATATATATATATTTTTATGTACATCTACTCATTTTACTCATTTTTTAGTCCATAAAAAACTGAAATAGTAATACAAAACTTGAATCAATGTTCAAAACATTCAATGTACTTAAGACTTTGCATTTTTATTGATCATGTGGCTGCCATATATATGATATACGAATATCATGTTAACATGAATACGAACAAAACTTGAAATTTGAAAAATATACTAGGATCCATGTTCAAATTTTCAAAACAAACAATATACTTAAGATTTTACATTTCATTGTTCATGTGGCTGCCATACATATGATATAGGAATACAAACAAATCTAGAATATATCATCTAGATTTTCCTCAAAATCAAGTTCATGTGTGCCACTTGTGCTAGCTCCACTCTCATTAACTCCACTCTCCGCTCCTTGTGAACTCCCTTGAGCGTCATCTTCGTCATCAAATAATGAAAGTTGGGCAAGCGTGGCTATTAAAAAACACATATATACTACTGGATACATCCCTGATACATACGGGATACGTCAGGATACATCACGGATACGTCTGTACGTATCTGTGACATACCCCATACGTATCAGGTACGTATCTAGCACGTATCCCCCATGTATCCGTATCCGATACGTTTCCAAGGGGATTCGGGGAGGGTTTTGGAGTATCCGTGCAATGTAGCTTGGTTGCCTCTAAAATTTTAAAACAATCTCTTCCTCTCAAGTCTCAACAATGGCTTCTTCTCCTTCTAAGTTCTCCTCCTTGCAATGATGGACTCCAACCAATAGAAGCAATTGATGCCCCTCCTTCAAATCTTTGCCTCCTCTAAGCTCTTTGCAAAACCTCCTTCCAATCTTTGCCTCCACTAAGCTCTTCACAACTCTTCTTTGGCTCTTTGCTCATTCACTTGCAAAAAGACAATGAAATTGTTTGTGTGATTTCAAATGAGAGGGGTGGGTGCTTTTTATAATTTTTTGTGGGGGAGAGGGTGTATTATTTTATTCATTTAGTGTTTTAGGGTTCGGTTTTAGGGAGTAGAAAAGTTAAACATTAAAAAAAAGAAATAGAAGTAAAAAAAACGTATTTAACACTGGATATGCTCTTGATACGTACGGGGTACGTCAGGGTACGTGACGGATACGTACAGACGTATCCGCCACGTACCCTGACGTTCTACGTATCCGCCACGTACCTTGACGTACCCCGTACGTATCAGGGGCATATCCAGTGTTAAATACGTATGTATCAGGGGCGTATTCGCCACATATCACAGATGTATCTGTAGTGGATTCGTATCCAAGGGGATTCGGGGGGGTTTTCGAGGATCCGTGCAACATAGATATTGGGTATAAACTGTACTCGTACCTAGACCTTACACAAGTGTACCTGGCATGCACGCACACACGAAGCCATTTGCAAATATACGAAATGGCAGTTATTTGAAAAGGAATGTCTCCCTTCAAATATATCCAAAATAATCTACTTATAAAGATCAACTAAGCTCAATTGAACGAGACTTCTTTAGAGAGTTCTTTGGTCAACCGGTATAGCTGTATAACTTGGGATACCTAGAAACTAAGTTGCCGCATTAGAATCCATATTCGGATCTGTTGACGATAAAATTCGTCGCTAACCAAATCAACGATAAAAATCATGACTAGATTTGATTATAAGAAATATACTTTTAGATTGAATATTTAAAAACAAACGATAATTTTATATTTAAAAAAAGAAAGAGTACTATTCATCAATTTCCATGCTTGGGCTCCGGTGGTTAATCTCTACACCCATGCAAGCTTCAAAATTTCCTATGTTGCTTCAAGCTTTACATTACCATCGATGCATGTACAATTCAAGCGACATGGGATATACAACAAAAAGGCTGCGACCAAAGCGAAAAACCTAGTGTTATGCGGGGAGGCGTCCCCTAGATTTTGGTGACGTCCAGGACATCTCTAACATTTCAGGGACTGGGGGACTTGGAGGGGACGTCCCTAATTTTTTTAAAATCTTTCAAAAGTTTTATGATGTTTTTACTTTTAAAATGATGTTATTTTTACCAAGAACTTCAAATTATAATCTTGAAAGTACCTAAAATACATTAAATACAAACTAAATCCTTAAATGTCATTGAAAAAAGTTAAAATATTGAAATAATAATTTTTATGTATTATTTTAAAAGCCGTCCCCTTGCCGTCCCCAAAAACCCCGTCCCTCCGTACCCCTGTCCTCGAGACCTAGGTAACTATGGGAAAACCCTACGAGCAAAATAGTGAGAACCCTTAAACGAACCACAACGTTTTTA
Source organism: Taxus chinensis (assembly GCA_019776745.2). Taxonomy (NCBI): domain Eukaryota; kingdom Viridiplantae; phylum Streptophyta; class Pinopsida; order Cupressales; family Taxaceae; genus Taxus; species Taxus chinensis. The sequence goes on from CM034152.1 coordinate 119,313,611, forward strand.
AAACGAATTTGAACAAATATGAAACATGAATTTTAAATATTATTCGCCATCCACCCTTCATATGAACAAATTCGCAAATTTAGATGAATTTTGAATGCCTTTTTAGATTTGCCGAATATCAAACTCAATGTGTGAAATTCGGTGAATCCCAGAAATACCACCTAGGGCCCCGTATCCGCATATGCGCATACCAGATATGTATGGATCCAAAAATGCAGGCAAAATGTGTCTAGAATACAAACACAAGCTCAGGTACAACCCAAAAATGTCTTTGCCATTTCTGGGCCATAGCTGAGACATTTTGTATCGTTTAGTGGCACCTGCTTTTTAAAATGCCATTAAAAAAAAACCTAACCCTAATCTACCTACCCCAACTTCATAACAAACTATCCAAAAGCTATAAAAGCACATCTTTGCTCCATTTCAAGACACTTTCAAAATTTTAAATTTTATAATTTCACGAGCTTGAAGGAGGAAGAATCAAGAGCAACTTAGAGGAAGTTAGACGTTTCAAAGAGCAAGGAGGAAGGCACAACTTGAAGGAGAAAAATCAGGTTTTTCTTTCCATTCACCATTTTATTTTCCATTTTTTCTAACAAATTTGTTAATGTGATCAATGATAATGACAATTTTCTAACAAATTTGTACACATCATTCATGATCATTGATCAGAATATTTATTTTTAAATTCTCTGTACTAAAAATGTTTCGGTTCTTTTAATTTTAATTTCCTATGTAATTGTTTTTGTTTTGGGTTAAACAATTTAAATTAGTTATTTTTTGTTGTGTTATAAAGCTTTAAATGTTTTAACTCTATGTATTCTCTCACCTTGCACCTTTTATGGTGAACTTGGTGATCGAAAGCAAATAAGGATGCCTAAGGTTTAGTTATGTTTTCTGTTTTTTAGAGCATATTTGGTTGTTTAAAAAAATTAAAATTCAAACTTTGTGTATGCTCTCACCTCACACTTTTATGGCAAATTTGATAATTAGAAGCAAAAAGGGATGCCTAGTATTAAATTTTGATTTCTATTTTTTTGAGTTTATTTTGTTGTTTTAGAAAAAAATCAAACTTTGTGTAATCTCTCACCTTGCACCATTATGGCAAACATTGTTGTTTTCTTTGCTGCTTTTTTAAAGTTTATCTTTGTCATTGTAGGTTTGAGATTAAAAAAATATAAATGGCATCAAGTTCAACTTTAGGAGGGAAAAGGGAAGCAAGCCGAGAGAGAGACCATGAATGTGAAACATGATCCTGCTTCTCCTCTACAGAGACGTGTACAAGTGTTGGAGAACATTGTTAGTGATGGCATTCGAATCTTGGGTATGCAACATGACATTAAAATTCTCATATAACCAACTCAAAGCACAATTACCTAGGGTAATAAGAACAAGGATTATAAAGTGTAACAAGGTTGAAAATTCACAAATGTTGGTGTACTTGAAAGAACAAGAGAAAGCTAACTTGCAAACTGAACAAGCTCAATCTAAAACAATTCCTTTGCAAAGGGGGAATTTGGGAAAACCACCGACACACTCAAATCACCAATTCATTCAAACTATAACTCAACCACTTGAAACTCCCTTAGATGAAGAGGCCACCCCATGAAAGAGAACAAAGAACCCTCGGAACAAACATTCAACTAGATAAGAGGGAGACTGCTGATGAATTGGTTGCTTGATGCATTTATGCATGTTGGTTGCTCTTCAATGTGTTAAGGTCACCATATTGGCAACAAAAGGTAAAAAACATTAATGAGACACCACAAGGGTATAAAGGCCCTAGTTATGTAGAAAGTTCGCACATATCACTCTTGGCAAAAAATGTGGAGCATATAGAAAATTCTTTCCAACCAATTAGAGATTCCTAAAAGGATTCAGGGGTGTTTATTATTTCAAAATTCAAATGGATGGAAAGATGTGGTGCAATAGACCCTTAATCAACATTGTTGCAATATGCTCTAAACAGGCAACGTTCTTAAAGGTCATTAACTGTGAGGGTGAAGTGACAAGATGCTCGATTCATTGCCACCATTTTGATTGAGGCTATTAAGTCGTTGGGCTCCCAGCCACGTTATCCAAGTCATAATGGACAACACAAAAAATTACAAGGCAACAGGATTGATTGTAGAGGGGAGCTATACGAACACATTTTAGATGACTTGCACAATACACTCCCTCAATTTGATGTTGTACAAGACTAGGAAAATGACATGGATAGAGAAAATTTATATCAAGGGCAAATGACATTAAGAAGTTGTATGCACAAATCATTTTTTATGTCTCAAGCTAACTTTTAAGAGATTGTACAGGCGTTGGAGTTGTTGAAGGTAAGGGAACAATTTATTAGTAGTAGACAAATAATTTACTTATCCGTGGGCTAACTTACAATAATTTGAACTTATTTTACTATTTATACTTATTAAATTCTTGACCTTGTTTATTTTCATACGTTGTTGAGACAATTTGCCTCTCACACGCTCACACTTGTGACAACTTGTGACGGTAAAACATGGCTTAAACTTAAGTATGTGCGATTAACAACATCCTTGAACTATGTGGAAGCAAGCAAACACAAAAATTCATAAGATAAAATCATTGATCCTTGTTAATGATTGGCAGACCAAGTTTACAGTATTTAATTAGTTTTCCAAAGTCTATTCTATCCATAATCAAATAAGCAGAAACAGATAACATTTGCATCCAAGAAATTTACAATGAATCAACTCCATGCTTGAAAAAGTAGAGAGATCATTCAAAAAAACAAGTCAAGACCTTGAAGAAAACTTCTATAATGAAGTTAAGAGCGTGGCCATTGAGAAGATGCAATAAAATGACCACACCAATGCATCTCTTTGCATATGCATTAAATTTCAAATATTATAACAATGAAATACTTGGTTTACCTTATAGGCAACCACCATATGCTTGTTGACCCCATCGAAGTTGTAAATGGAACTAGGGCCGCATTCGGGAGGCTTTTCCTTGATCCATTTGTAGTTAGCATGGTCTACAATGAAATGGGGATGGTTGTATCTTCATAAGGTGGCACGGGAGAATATTAAGGCTCTTTGTGACAAATATAACGTGACTCCAGTCAAGTGGTAGTATTCTATATGACCATGATGTCAGGTACCTCCGACCTACTGCCATTAAAATTCACTCACATGTATAAAATTTAATCTAAACTAAATTGATGTTTATTAATTGAAATTTAAGTTATCGACCCATATTTTTCTACATTATTCCTAATTTGTAATTTCCAACAAACTTTTTTTGTAACAAGTGGTTCATGTAATTCTTCATCAAAGAAATTGAAGTATGTATCACCTTTTCGACACTAGAATTGGGCTTCTGCTGAGAGGACTCTCCTCCTTCCTCGCTTCATCAGATGCAAGCAGACATGTTGTTCCCCCAACATATTATTCCCTGGCAGAGTTCGGAGCCCAACCTTTCCGTCTGGAAACTATATTTGACATATCAACCTTTCTTCATCGTATCAGGAGGTTTGGTGATCATTTCTTCCGATGAGCGACTTCCAGGTATCTATAGTTCTCGCAAGTGAACATATTGTTCCTCTGTGAGTATTGCCCAGGATGTGGGTCGTTGTTGGTTTTCCGAAACTTCTGCCTTGTTGGATTCAGTTGTTTATCTAGATTGATCGTCTCCCCCCTTTCCAGTATTCCCTGAATGCTCCCAGTCATCTCTTGCCCACCAAGCAAGTGTTGAGGCTACAGGTCCATCCAAGAAGATATCTACAGGGGCTTCATTCAACTACTTGGGTGAACCCTCCTGGGGGTTTGCGGCCTTAGATGTCCTTTTATGCAGAGCACTTTCTTGAGATCAGAGATGGACTCATCATCCGCCCTCATTACACCTTTCGTCACTGGGGCATGCCCTCCGTATGCCTCTGGGTCAATTTCGGGTTGGCTCCCACAGACTTCAGTGTGAGACTGATCACCACATTGATGACAAACTTTGTAAGCTCTGTAGCCTTCATGATATGGAGATCGAGACAACATTTGGATCTTCTGCTGCCCCATATACTATGAGAGCCCAGAGGACGATTTCACTGCTCTTCACAGGGATTCATGACTCTCTCAAGTTTGAGTATTCGGATATATTGACCAGCAGTGTCTTGCCCTCTACATCTGTGAGTCTCTACTGCTCCGAGACCAGATTCTTCATCCTCCTCCGAGAGTCATCCCTACGAGACGAATTACAGCCTTCTTTCCGGTTCTACCCGCAGGTGGAGGAACTAAACGACAAAGCCTTTCTGACCTAGATACATTGCATCGATCAGTTCATCCCCGGTTGGACCTTCACATTTCCCCCGATCACCACCAACAAAATCAGATGCGCACTCGTACCAGAGGGCAGCCTTGCTCCATTCGTCCCCCTGACCGTCGTTTCAGTCTTAGATCTCAGCAGGGGAGGAGGTTTTCTCCCCCCTCTTCGGGTTGTCAGTCCATCAAGAGCTTCTTTTCGTCGGCCTCAAATGTTAGGAGGGGTGTGGCTACCATTCTTGAGTAGACCACTGGTCCTCGTTTGCCCCCTCCTCCATTCCCTTCTTTGCTTCTCACGTCTTTCTCCCCCGCTTGCTCCATTGCCTCTGCCTGTGGGAGTATTTGGCTTCGGGTTTCCTTTCTACTTCGTCTCTTTTTCTTTCTTTTGTTTTTGGGAACTTGTTTGAGTTGCCCCCGCTTGCACTTTGTATATTATTTGGACTGCAGACCCATTGACCTAACTTTGTGGTCATTCATTGGGCATTAATATATGTATCTTATCTTATCTGCTAACCGAAACAAATTGGAATCCAAGAAGGTTCTGGATTTGGTATTTGTAAGTTCTAATTGTCAAACTATAGCACAAGACTAAAGACTATACTAGAGGTCCTAACAAGCTTTAAGATATTCATCCAAAGACTATTGACTTCAAAGACTATTGACTTCGATGCTTCCGCAGCTACTTCTACCCAACTTTCACTTATTGGAATCGATGATGACAATCCAATGAGTTCTTCACAAGGGTTAGACAATGGAGCTAGTGGGAGTGGTGCTACTAGTGGCATTCATGGAGCTGATTTTGAAGAAAATCTAAATGATATATTCTAGAATCTAGATTATTATCATATACATATTAAATTATAAGCATGTTGAATGTTTTGACCTTTCATGAATACAAAATATTTGGAGTGTTTTATTTTTTTTGGACTAAAAATGAGTATTATGCATTTTTTATATATATTTATATTTTGCAATTTCATTTTCAAGGGTTCTTGGAAATTCGCTGTTTCCACATTTTGATCTGTTTCTGTTTCATTGCTACTTAGCTCGTGTTTTTTCCATTATTTATGCCGTCGATTGATACAACACTTGCTTCTTTAGTGGCAAATTGGGACACAACTTATCCCTTAGTCCTGGTTGACATCCCTTTATTACTTACATTTGATGTTTTGGTTTAATTCTTGCAATATCAATCGTGTTGCCTACATCAATCATTTTTTGTTGTTTGAGTTGAAACTTATGTTCTGTACTTATTTTAAACATTTCCCATCATTTTGTCCGATTTCTAAATTCAAGGGACAATACGCTGCATGATGGTAGGTGTTAGGTGAGATTGTCCTCATCTTATATTTGCGTATTTCCTTGTCCTCATCTTATATTTGCGTATTTCCTTGACCTTTTCAGCTGGTGCACTGTTTAATACATATCAATACCCAAGAAACTTGTGTACTATTTTGTTACTGATTCACTAGATTCTTGCCTTATATTATATATTTTTGATTTTTTTTTTTATTACTTCTTAAAGTTTTGTTTTAAAATTCAAATTCTTCTTCCAACAACCTCTACGTCTATCATTGTCTTCAACCATGCCTCTTAATGTAGATGGAAATTGATCAGCCTCATCAAAGTCTTGATTTAGATTCTATGTTACCTCGTACATGATAAGTTTCACTATATTCAATATTGTGACCTTTTTCCTGAATTAAATGATTCAAATATTTTATATGTGATCAGAAATGTATTGTTGTCACTTCACCAAAAAGACATCAATACCATTCAACTCTGATTGTTGAAGGAGACATCAAGAAGTAAGAAGCAGCATTCTGAACAGCCTTGTCAGCAAATATGGCAAACGCAGGGGATACAAGTGTAGAAGGGATAAAATTGTTATTTGACATCAATGTGTCGATAAAATTGTTATTTGACATCAATGTGTCCTGAAAATTGACAATTTCTTGACACCCTAAGCCACCTACCCACCAAGTTTAAGCCCAAAACTCCCCAGTTAGGCCCCCTTGAAACATGTCGGTAAACAACCAATGCCAGGAGACCATCCTTTGGCCATATCTCAATCATAAAATATGAGATTGGGCTTAAAATTGATCTGAAACATCATTAACACTACCCACTATTCGCAGCAAGTTTTACATCAAAATTTGTTTATTTTGACCCTCAAATGCATAAAAGTCAGCTGCCTGGTTTTTGGTTATAAAGCAGCTACACAATGCTGAAATTAGTTGAAATCTAATATGTAGCACTGGGAAATAGTAGTTGACACACCCATTGAAAATGCCCAAGATTCAACGGTTTGGTCCTCCAAAATGTAAGCTTGGGAAATAGTAGTCGAGATGCCCACCAGAAATCAGCCCAAAAATTCTACTGTTTGGTCCTCTAAAATGTAAAATTTCAGCCCAAAACCTGAAGACCAGGGTTGCAGGATACAGCACCTTTTACCATCCAAATCTGTCGTTGGATTCCTGATATATTTGATGTTTTGGTCTCCAAGGGAAGAGCTATGCACAGACCAGAGATTTTTGAGTCATATTCATGTCATGAAGCAGTACGAGATCTGTGCTGCTCCAAGTAATCCTGATAACACTGCATTTATTCTCCAGCCCCTAGACCTCTGGGGTACCATGATAATATCTTCACATTGTAGCAAGTGGGGTGGATATACAGCATTTATCATAGCACAAGTAATCCCTTTTCCTGATATTTGCTCAATAATGATAGATGGTTGGACAGATACAAACTGCGTCTTGTAATAAGCATATAGCCTGATTTAAATAGTTCGAGAATATCAATACAGTAGAGAGATTTTTGGAACAATTGTGTGCAGTTTACAATAGCCTGCTCCTTCCCCCAATAGTTTACAATTTGTGAAATCCATAGCCTGATTTGAATAGTTCAAGAATATTAATACAATAGAAAGATTTTTGGAACAACCGTGCACAGTTTTTTCAATTGACTGCTATTTTTTTCTTGATGATGGAACATATGAGATGATCCGAAATGTCGATTGAAAAAACTGCACACAGTTCTCAAAATCTCCCTATTATTTTAATGGACTGTGAAAGAATTAAATATTTGATATCAAGAATATTGTTTTTCGTTGCTATTTACTTCAAAGGCTTTAGACTGCTTTGAAACGTATAAAGAAATCACCTTTTCATATTTCTTGGAGATGTTATTAACAATGTAGCCTTGCATATCATGCAAGTGGTTACAAATGCAACATCTGTTTTTTTGTCTGCCAAGGTTGATGATGCAATGTAACTATTGACGTTTTTTTCAACCTGATATGCTGTTCATACAATGAATGATGCACTGACAGACGCAAGGAAGATGAGTGGATTTTTTTATTAGTTTTTTAGGTTTGGTTTAAGCAGTTGTACATTTGCAATCATCATACATCATTTGGGATATACATGTTACATCCATGGTTGGCTTGCTAAAACCAATAAAAATTGGTAAGGTACCATGAATTAATTTTAATATGGTGCATAATTGCATAATCTGCATATAAGTAGCTGGGTTTGGTCTAAGATGAGATTATAAAAGAGGCATAATTTTTTGCTCAACGTAAAATCGTACAGTATAAGCATTAGTAGGATGTTGTCACCTATAGTCATAGATGATGTAGAGGAGAAGGATTCATGCACGCCATATAAAAAGATAACCTCAAAATGAGGCTACTTCTGTTAGATGGCACTTTGTTTCCTTGTTTTGTTGAGGAATGTGGATAGAGCAACATTTGCCCCCAAAACTAAGGTGCATGGATAAAGATACAGCTAGAGATGTATGAAATCTGTGTTTCGATATTAATTGCTCGTAAAGTTGTAACAAACATCTATAATTAATGTACTTAACATGTTCTGTCAAATATTAGAAAATTCAGAAGGCTGATCTGGTTGAAGCTCTAGAGTCTAGAAAGAAGAATAGCAAATTGCAAGATTTTGCAAGGATTTTTATACAGAACCCCCTAACATTTGGACAACAAATGCACAGCAGTGATAGATCATCCAGATGATCTTTCCCAAATTAGCATTTGCAGTCATTAATCAGACATCTTATTGGCAGATAAGGCTCTAAGTCTAAACTCTCTTTCTTCAAACACATGAAAGGGTAAACATGTTGTGCAGTTATGGAAGAGCACAGACAGATCACCACAATGGCACATGCAAACACAACCAATATGTGTGGGATAGGGAAAATCATAGCCATCCCCCAAAGCAGTTGATTTTTGTTTGATGCCATAGTCAGTTCTATATTTTTTTCGTTGTTTAGTTTGACCTGTAAATCATATATTTTAAGTAATGTTCTGTGAAAAAAATATGATCAAAATTTAAGCCTACCAATCAAAGTTTGGGTGATATTATGAACAGTGTTAACTAATGGCAGTTGGATAGAGTCTTTGTCATTTAATTTGAGGCATCATTTAGATACAGGATGTCGCTTATCTGCGAAATATGTGCTTTTTGCATTGTTATGCTGGGATGCACACTTCATCTCCAAGCCAGCCCCAACATTTCAAGTGCTTGGGGACGAGGATGAAATGTCCCCCCCGTGCACCCCCCAAATGCAAAAATGAGAGGAACACCCCGGGGATGTTCCTCGAGTTCATGGAACATTCTGGGTGCTTTGAGACCAAAGGGATGCTAAATGGGATGCTGTGACATCCTCGGGGCCGGTTAAGGCGTGTTGGTATCCCCTTTGCATAAAATAGGCTCCATAAATTAAGAAATAATATTGAAAACATTAAGTATTATGTCTCTGAAAAGAGAAAAATGAAAACCAGTACGTTATGTAGTGATACTAGACATAAATCCTTTTCCCACACAAAGTTACCTTCCCAAGAAATGGACTTCTGCTGTTTTATGCAGTTTCCAAAAGAAGATCTTCTAACGAGAGATTGCTTCTATTATACAGTTTTAAGCCTTTCTTCTACATAGCAATAGCATTTATAAATTAACATGCGTATTTATAAGCATTTCTCCAGTTTCAAAATTTTGTTGTGCAGGTCTTTCTGCCTCCTTTTGTACAATAATGTAGGCTTTACGAGTATATTAGGGTGTCCTAGAGGCCGACTTTGTGTTTAAGTTTTTTTTGGTTTTCAGTTTCCTTAGCCGTTATCGTCTATAGATAGTTATTGTAGTTTGCATGGCCTTTGCTGTTCTAAAAATCTATTTTTCTAATTCGGGTATATAAGTAGCATGATAAAGAGATGTTGCATGCTCTTTGGTAATGTTACTGACTTTGGTGCTGAAATTTTAATCCTTCATGTTTTTTTTGGGGTGGAGAACCCATTGTATAGTTTAAATATTTATATATTATTTCAATAGTCGCCCCCCAACCATCCCTTGACCGTCCCCAAAATTTGGGAATTTTTTTGCCGTCCTGAAAATCTTGTCCTTATGTGACACCTCGCTCCCACCCCCATCCCAAAGTCTTAGGTAACTATGAAAATAACCAATCTTACAGGTCACAACTTTCAACCTCAAAAAAACCCTCCTATTAAATGATTTTTACATTTTCTTTTCAATCAAGATAATTGTAAGATATGTTAAGTAAAATTGTAGGATGGAAAAAGATAGGATTGAAAAATTAACAAGTGATCTCAATACCGCACAAGCTAATTGAAAATAGTTCTCTACTAGTTGTGCCCAAAAGCCCTAGCACAAATAAAGGCCATCTATATCTAAACCATTATTTATTTATATGTGAAAATTAGATGAATGCAATAGAGATTGCAAAATTTAAATGACATTCTAAGTTGTGCCCGTGTTGATCCCTTGCCCTTCAAAATTTTCCTAAAAAAAAAAGAATCTCATCTGTATAGTTACCACTTTATGATGCGATAAAAATTCAGAGACTAGAGAAATCCAAAAGCTCAACCAAAGATTGTGTTGGTGACCATCTCGTGAAAAGGAATGTTTCGAAGGCAATGAAAAATAAATGGGCAGACAATTTTTGAAATCCTAAAACAAGGTGGCGCATCAACTCCACGATTGGCAAGGGCTGAAGCCCTTGCGGATTGCTAGCAACAAGCACACGACATGGGCAGACCTACAACCAGGTAAGGGGTAATCTGCAACTGCACGAGCTGGAAGCACATGGCTACTTTCTCATGGCGCCATTCGTTCAGGGTCCTTCACAATCTTATAAGGATGTTGCTCAATCCAGAGGATTTTCTCCTTCATCCTAACCCTCTGTCTTGCCAAGCCTATATATTATAGAAAAATGAGACAAAGTGGCAGCTCTGGAGGTCAAGCATATAGTGGTAAAGGAATTCTTTGATTCCCTTAAGTCTCTAGTTGTAATCTGTCGATTTAATGGATTCTAATTGAAGGCTGTAGAGCTTCATCAATGGGTTCATTCCAACTGGTCCTCAAGTGGCGATATTCTTTTATGTTCCAAAGGTTTCTTTATAGTTCAACTCCATACAGAGGACTGCAGTAAAATTTTTGAGGAAGGACCCAGATTTTGGAAAGGACTCTTTATAAGCCCTTGGTTTCCATATTTTAACCCTTCCACTATGGTAGTTTCCAAAATGCTAGTTTGGGCCCGATTCCCAAATTTACCTATTCGTTTTTGGCATTAGCTTGTCATTCAGGATATTGGAAATACATTGGGCAAATTTTTAAAGTCAAATGATGAGTTGGTCGCACAACATATTTTCACCTATGCTTGAATATGGAGAGGGACCTCAGTAAAGGTCTACTCGACAGATTGATTTTAACACTGGGTAAGTCCAACTAGTCACAAATATCGGATTATGAAAATATGACATTTAGGTGTCAGTTTTGTCATCAAACAAGCCATCTTAAGGAAACATGTCCTCAAACACAAGGGCAGCCTAAAAGGAAAAGGGGGCATTCTGTCAAACCTAAAAGTTGGCAGCCCTATGAATTTCCTCCTTCAGAAGACAAAACTGACAAGAATACAAAAGTTGTACACACCTCAGAGGTGGAGAAAAAGAAGATGGAGGCACAAAAATCATGAATGAGGATTTAAATCAGTCACTGGAGACTACAAAAGAAGGGATGTCTATGGAGGATCCTTGCTCAAGAGATTTAGCTATAAAAGAACTTCCGGATACAGGATTGAAGAGAGCCCACAAATCTGAAAATTCTAAGTCTAATAAAAATCAATCCTTAATTGAAATTCACAACTCGGATGTTCAAGTGATTCTTGCAGGACCTCCTCTTGGGGGTTGACCTTCGATCAAAAGGAAAGGTAAAAAAGACAAAACTGAAGCCATTTCCTTATGATGGTTTTGTTACTTTGCTTCAGCTTTTGTGTTGCTTCTTTGAGGTGAGCTGGCCTCTTTCTCAAGGCCTTTGTTTCACATTCTGTGGTGTGACTCTTTCCACCCATTTTGTTGTATGATTAGAGTTGTACTATTTTAGTTTTCATTAATAAAAGTGGGTTTTTTTTTATCAAAAAAAGCTCAACGAAAATAAGACAAATTAAAAACTGAATCAATAAAATCTCCAACACTCAAAAATCAATCTCTTGACCAATTCAACTGAAAAACATTCCCCCATATAAAGATAATTTTTTCAGATTTACTAGGGCCTTCCCCCCTCTCAGGTATAGATATAGATATAGATATAGAGGCCTTGCCTGATAGATCAAATAGATTAGTGTTGTCATGCAAAATGTCTAGCATGTAAACTTTAAAAAAATTGTCATGACAACCTAGCCCATATTTGAAATTCCCTCTCCCGGCCAAGGTAAACCTGTCCTTCACCCAACTTAGTTACTGTGTTACCTTCATAATGGCCAGGAGGAATGTGCTAATGTGATTTTCAAGTGCATTTCATGTGCATGGAGGTGATTCATGGATTCATTTAGAACCATTAAGAATGAATTGCTCCTGGAGACCCAAAAAGGCCTATTTTCAGGCTTTTTCATACTGGTAAACACCCCTCGAAAGCTGACTATTGAGGCACAACACACTTGGGGGTTGTGCAGAGGGGCTACAAGATGCACTGATGTGATTTAGGAAAGTTCTGGAAGAAAAATAAGGTTTAGGAACAAGTTATGTAATACTGGGCTATTCTTAGCATGGTATAAGGAAATGAAAGCCGTGAAAAAGCTACTTGGCTTGTTCTAGATATATCAAGAGCCTCGGGAGGAGTAGGAAAACAATCAAATACTCATTGCAAAGATAAGAGTGTCTACTTCATTGTGCAAAAAGTTTTAAGGGATTTTGAGGAGCAGATTTTCAGATATTGGCCCGACAGTGCATATAAAGATCTTCAATCCTGGTGAAGATTGAACTAAGGATTCTGAGAGTTCGAGGGAGAGTTTGAAGCTGATTCAAAGGCCATTGTGACATATGTGAGGCCCCCTTCAGATCCAAGGTGTTTGTTCTTTTGATAATCATGAACTTCGGTAACAGTTTCTTTCATCGGCGCACAAGCTTGGGTAGAATTGAAAAAGGGCCAAAATTTCTAATTGCAGGCAAAATTGGCTCTTGAAAAAGGTGGGAATGTTCTCATCAGCCCTTTTGGAGTCAAAATCATATAAGGTTTGCCCTTGGAAGTCTACTCCTAGCTCTGGTGGTGAGAAACCAGACTCGAATGGCTATTTCAGGCAGTGATCGATGAAGACAGGCATCTATTTTGGGTAAATGTGCAACTTTTCACTCCTGATGTCCCTTTAACTAAGTCAAAGGGGACATAGGGGACACTTAGGTGCGCCACTAAGAAAAAAAGTAAGTTGAGTCACTTAAGTGACAACTTGGGTGGTTAGAAAATGTTATCAACTCACCTAGCCCCACCTACCCCCCTCTCCATGATGTTTTGACCCATGGCACACTTTTTGCATGTTCATGTCCCTTTTGTCCCTTTGCTAAAGGGACATGGGGGACACAAAAATGTGCCACCACATGAGGAGTCCAACTTGCGTCACTTAAATGGCAACCTTGGTGGTTAGCCATGTTGTTTCCACCCTCACAAACTCAGTTTTGCCATGTCCCCCTCTCATGTTGCCCTCACCCATGGCACATTTTTGAGGAGTTGGTGTCCCCTTGTCCCTTTGTCCCCTATTTTTTAGGGGGACAAATCATAGTGTTTGGTTCCACTTGGGTTGGGTTGACTTAGGTTAAGTAGGGTCAATTAAAAGGTGAGTTAACTAGGTTTCAAAAAGGGAAAAGGAGAGATGGTATAAAAGTTGTCCTTAGTCAGTTTCTAATCCATTTTCATGTTTAAAACTCATCCATCACGTGCTCCCTTCTTGTTATTCTGCCAAATTTTCCAAAAAACCCTCATGCTCCAAAACACAAATTTACTCATTTCTCCCAAATCCCCACTCTGGTTTCCATGAAATTTGGACTGTAGCATCCTTGCAAAAACGCCTTTAAGGGGAGTATCTACATGCCTCCATTGCTGTTGTCTTCCATTTTCTACAGCCATCTAAAATTTTCAGCCAAAAATATCCATTTTTCAGATCTACACAAACCTGGCAATTGGAATCCCCCCAAAAATGGAGCAAAGGCCTAAAATGCAAAATAGAAACTTTTGCAAGTGGTTTTGTTTGAATCCGACACCGGGAAGACCACTTTCTATTTTTAGTAAGTCTCCATTGGAATACTTACTAATAATAGTAAGTCCGAGAAAAATGTGAATCCGGATACCTCATTCCAATTCCCCATGTTCACGACACTCAAAATTGGCAAGAGTGGCAAAAATTGATAAAATGGCACAATCATGATGACCATGCTAAAAATAGTAAATGGAAGAAATGAACTCAAAATGATCACATATCATTCCTTCAAGCATTTTCTAATGATCCCGACACTTAGAGGAGTCTTTCTCTTAATTCTCAAGCAAATTCCCACATTCCCCGATGTGGTGAGCATAAAGTGTTTGAATGGGAAACTACCAATTTTGTCCCGAGAACCATTTCACTTCATCTCACATGGAGTGTGTGATCATAAGATGGATGACATTGATTTTGGTTCCTTTCTCCTTCCCTTGCTCCAGTATCAGAATGATTTGACTTCATTCTTCATTCACCATCAGTGCCCTCACGGTGACAGAATCATGATCATGGTTGTGTGAGCAACATGCACCAAATTCTCCCCACGAGAATGATTGATCATAAAGATATAACAGTATCTCAAAAAGCAAAAGGATTGTTTCAACGAGGGAAGTCATCTTTCAATACTCTCAGTGGTTTACCTATCAAGTGTTCATCACTCCTCTTCTCGATGGGTCCAAATAGTGTTGCAGAGGTTCATCATTTCAAAAGTTTTCAAAGGGCGCAAAGTCTTCAAAGGATCTTCATCAAAGCTGATCTCCATCAAGGGTGGAGGCACCTTCATCCATGCTTGGAAGCATCTTCTCTCTCGTCTCTCCATTCTTCCTCCTCTTATCCCCCCTTTCTAATTCTTTATTGTATGTAATCATGATATTTTGTCTTATTCGCTTAAGTGACTCTCTAATGTTGTATTGTAAAAGTCCCTTTTGATTTATAAGGGGACTTATTTCCTCACTCCTAAGGAAGATGAAAAGTCACAAGTGGAATAAGAACTTGAAAGGTCATGTGGGGGGTAGATGAGAAGACAATTTGATATGCTATAAATTGGAATGGCTTCTCCATTCCAAAGGAGTTCAAGTTGTTTTGATTTTGAAGTTTTAGTAGCTAGTGGATTGTTGTATGTTGTTGAGCTTTGTATCACCACTACACAACAAATAAGAGTTGCATTTCTTCCATTACTTTGCTTATGCTTCCTTCTATTCTCTCTCTATTTCCTAGCTTTGCAAGCATAGTGATCTTGAACAAGCAAGAGGAGGCTTTGTAATTTTGAGGAACAGATTAATGGAACTTTGTATCTTTAGTTTGTTGATCTCATTGTTGTTTGGATAAGTTAGATTTTTCTAATTGAATGTGAACCCACTCTAGTTGATGTATGTGGATTTTGGAAGCCTACCCACAACATTAACCCTCTCTCCTTATTTCTCCTATTCCCCTATACCTCCCTTCACTGCAAATACTGTTAGGTTGTGGAGCATGTTTTCATGTGAGAAAGTGTTGAAGAATGTACACTAAGAGTACTGTACACTTTCCACAGTTGTCTCACTGGGGTTCGGGGGCGTAACCCCCAAAAAATTTTTTGGTCTAAAAACATGCCCGATATATCGGGAAACGTGCTTTTCTCATATGGGCGGTATTTTTGACCCATAGGTTTATGGGACGGTTTTGGCCCATGGTTTTAATACCCACGGTTTTGTAAAACTGCTTAAGCAATTGTATACTTGTATGGTTTTATGCATATGGTAGGTATAATGTAACATTACAGATGTGTTTTGAATTCGGGTGTGAATTCTATAGAGTTTGTTGAGCATAGCTCCAAACAAATCTGGGTATTGTATTGAGAGAGCGGTGGCTTGTAATAAAATCTAAGCAAGTGATTCTTGGTGGACGTAGCCCAAATTGGGTGAACCACGTTAAATACTGTCTCTTTGTGTTGTGTTATTTTATTCTGCACTTTTATTTAAGATCTGTAATATTTTTCTGCATATTAGTTGCTACTGTTGCTATTCTGTGAGGGATTATTCCACATATTTTATCCCTTATTTCCTAACAAATACCTCCCTTGTACCTTCGTACAAGCACTTTGCCACATGTTCAATGGAATGTTCTTGTGTGATCCCCGACCTATTGGCCACCTCACAGAATTAGGATAGTTCACATTCAATAATGGGAGCCTCCCCATGCCCAAAAAGGAGGGGCTTAGCCCCGTGACCATTGGTGGAAACACATAATTTACAACACGACAAATTATTTCACCAACAATCAAATAGATCCTCACGAGCTCAACTAATCTCCATAGTTGAGTGCTAAACTAGATAGATCGCTCCAATCGAATGGAATATATTCCATTCCCCTTGAATGCCAGTAGCTGTTTGGCAATTAGTAGCCCCATATCTAGATGGGGGCTTTCTCGCCTCAAAGTGTCATAGAGCGTAAAAGAAGTCTTTTTTGAGGTCCCCGTATTGTCCTTGTTACACTTGACATTGAATGCACCCGAAATTGACCATATCAACGAGATTTATAGTTTTAATCAGAACTAACTTCATCTTTGTCATGCTAGCCTGAGTGCCAGTCGGTATTCCACCCCGAACTATCTATATATAGAACTATTTGAGGTGAGTCTGGATAGGGCCTCGTCCGCACCATCACATCACTCTTAATTGATATGGTAGTCGGTTTGATCATAATCTCTCTCCTGCTCCAATCCTTCCTATCTATGGGGTGTGGCGCTGCAAGACGACACTGATGTCGGGATTGGGTTGCGGTATAGGATCAGGCAGATTAGATTAGATTCTCGACCGCAGCCCTTGGGCCCTCTACTGGAAATGCAAGGGGGGGGGGTGGCCCTCGATCGAGATCTATGGGCGGATGGGGAGCCAGACAATATAGATTCCCGTAGATGGGGGGATAGATAGGGGCAGATCATAGAGTAGTAGAGGGTCGCCCCCTAGGGCAGAAATAAAGTTGAGCTTGATATTAAAATTGTTATATAATGAAGAAGAAACTATAATCTACTTTTCTAACACATCTAACAAAGAATAAATTATAAAATATACACTATGTAAACACAGTAATAAACAACAATGTCAATGGAAAAAGTAATACCGCAGTATAGCAGGCTTTCTCATGTGCTGAAGGCTTTCCAAAGTGCACAGTCCGTGTGATATCAGTTGTTCCATCTAGATACTTCAAAAAAGAAACAAATCTGTCAATATCATTAAAAAACAGTTGAAAAACCCAAAAAAATAGAGATGCCACCAGAGCAGAAAATAATCTAGAATCAAATCAGTTATACACACATTTAATTGAATATCTTCTACATCCCACAGAACAATTGATAAAATGAATAGACATGCACACATACCTGTGCTCCCGAGTCACACAAATAAATACTCTCAGGTTGTAATTCAGCACATTTTCCAGGCTTTGGTTCATAGTGAATTATGGCGGCATTTGCACCAACTGATGAAATTGTAGGAAAGCTCAATCCCTTAAAATACTGTTACAAAACACCAATAGCAAAAAAACTGAGATACATTCTGGTTATCAAAAGTAACTTCCCTAGTACCATCAAAATGTTTCTAATCAATTGAACAATAACTCCAAACAATCCATGAGGACTTGAGATGAACATTTATTCAGAGGAGCATTTCCCTTAAATTCTCTCTTAGAAAAATTAATGACCATATTGTACTTTTTTATATAGCTGTAAAATTAAGGAGTTAAGATTGTAACATGTACCATAACCTAGGTCTTTTAACTGAATAAGAGTTAACATTTAAAATTTGTATGTTCTTACTCTTTAATGTGACGTAATAACATAAAATGCCATTGCCCTAGGAATGCATAAAGATTGACCATAGAGTTCTACAGTTATCAAAGATTCTAGATGTTTAATACAAATATTCTATTTACGATCTCCAAATTAAAGATATCTCAATGGAAATCTGGCTGCATCTTCTGCCACAACAATTGTCGTACCACAGCCTATTATATTGGCAGATTCTTGAAGATTGATCTACAAAACAATTTTATGACATATAACCTGTACCATCAGCAAGTAGCGCAAGCTTGCAAAGAGGAACACTTTCCAAGACACATTGACAGATCTGTTTCCCTGCAAACCATGAACCTGTGTTCCAATTTATTTTCTGCTGCTTCAGACGTGATTGCGCAGAGATCTGAATACCAAATTAACATAGAGAGTAAAAAAGGTGAACACTGCAGTCTC
Source organism: Taxus chinensis (assembly GCA_019776745.2). Classification (NCBI taxonomy): domain Eukaryota; kingdom Viridiplantae; phylum Streptophyta; class Pinopsida; order Cupressales; family Taxaceae; genus Taxus; species Taxus chinensis. The sequence continues at coordinate 119,331,674 of CM034152.1, forward strand.
TGTTGCAAGCCCATGATCATTTTTTATTTAATGCAGGCATTACAGAGCGTTCATGAGAATGTCTGATGTTAGGGGCCATCCCAAAAGGATAACGCCAAACAATTGAAAAATACATGACAACTCAAGTTTGATAATGCCCATACATAAATAACAAAAGTCAGTAATTAAACCTAATAGGTCTAGGCCAGAGGAAAACTATCATCCAACCACATCAAAAGATGATTATCCCTTACGTTCATCACCATGAGACAAAAATTGAAACTTGAACCAGCTATCTTTATCTATCTCAAACATAATAGGTACAACAATCTATTTTTGATTTAAATCAATAAACAGTAACAGTTCAATATTCCTCATGGGTTATCTCAACCAAGGTTACCTCAGCTGAGACTTGCATTAGTCATAACATAATAAGTAACCTCACCCAAACCCTGCAATCACTCTTTGGGAACATGAGTAGCCTTAATTGAACCCTACATGCAGTCTTCAGTGATGTGAGTAACCTCAAGCAAACCCCACAATCAATCATTTAGGATATACCTAATCTCAACTGAACCCAATAACCATTAAAGACTCGAGTATCCTCAACTAGTCACCACAATCAATTTTTAGGGACATGGCTAACCTCAACTAAACCCCATAACCCTTAACCCCACAAGCGCTCTCAACTGAGGATCTCACAATTTTAAGTACAGAAGCAATTATAGCAAAAACAGCTCATCTATGACAAGTCCATTTCATCGTAATCAAGTCTGGCAGCTATAATTTATCATAATCATGAGAACAAATGCAATCCACTAGTGGTGGTTTTCCTAGCCTAAAGCATGGGTTGCATTCAAGAATAGACTTACTCCTTTCTCAAGAGGGTGGTGTGTATTTTTTGAGGACTTTTACCCCCTAGGAGCTTGATTAACACCTTGAATCATGCCCTGCCATTATGGTAGCGAAACAACAGTGAAAGGAACACCACGTGCATATATGCAACTTGCAATTCAGATATTGGTCCTACCCTCTTGTTCTAATATTAGATGGTTTCTTTCTGTAATATCAATCTCTTAAAAGTTTTTTCCCCTGTTATGGGAACTACTAGCTAAGATCATTATAGCTACCATGGAATACACAATGCTGAAGCACAATCACCACATTAGACGTGGAACAGACCTCTTGTGCTGATCGGAAATTTTCCAATTTGTCACTAACTGATACCTCGGTCAATCTTTCTGTTTCACTGCATGCCATTCAAAAACAATTGGAACATCAGCACCAAAGAAAAAATAAATCAGCAAATCCTGTCATATGAAACATCCCACAGAAAAATACAGAAAAGAAATAGATATCTAAAATGTATATTCCCGAATCATCGACTAATGAATAAAACAATGTAGTAGAGAATACAATAGAGACAACTATAAGAAAGTCTACTATAGCTCTAAGCTTTTACTAGTTACTCCTAGTCGAGGTGAGCACCCCATTAAACATGATGAAACCAAGAAGCTCAAATTCTATACTGCTTCTTAGCCAACATCTCGGTAAAGAGAATTGCTGGAGAGAGAAATACTGCTGCTACTCATGTAGAAGGTTTTGTGAATGTAACGTTCCATATCCAGCAAACTGTATCATAACTCTTCAAGTATATAGCATTTTATCCATGAGACATGCAATGCACCCCAAATTCCATTAAAAATCTGTATTTATTCCGGTAGCATATTGATTATTGCATAGACACAAGATTCCAGGTTAATTCAACCCAACAAACACCTGGCATAGTTGTGCACAAAATCTAAGGTACAGCAACTACAATGGCATAAGGAAAAAATGTAGATGAGTATCCTCCCTCAACATATATATCCACATAAGCGATACTGATAGTTTTGTCTGCATTTGCATCACTTAGATGTTATAACTTCTGTAAACTTCTGGCAAGTAAATTTTAGAAAACTATATGCATCTTATTTAATTATAGTCATCTTTTTGAAGTTTCAGAGCAATTTTTTCTTGTCCTCTATTTTTTCAATTGTGCAAATACAAATTTACAATAATTCCATTGTTTTACTTCATGTCTTATGAATTTTATATGCCAGTTGCCATTTCTTTTCAGCACTGTCTAAATATATATTCAATACTCTGCATGCATACATGCTTTCAAGCTTGAATACTTGTTAGAAATTTAATAGGTATTTGAAATATTGCATACATCTGGATTGGGTAGCCCTATAGATCTATATGGAGATCAGTTGATAAACCCTTTCTATCTATATGTGTCTGCATATCAATTGGGTAGCAATAGATAGAGATAGGTGATCAACCACCCAATACCCAGGCTCAAGCATGTATGAGTGAGAGATATGAGTCACAGATATAGATGGAAAGGTAGATAGATGGGCTAGCTAATTGAGACTAGATTGTTGTGTGGCCCAAGAGAGAAGGATGGTGGGGAAGCTCCCACCTATGTGGTGAGGCGAGCAGCTCCCCAGTATAGATATATCCATTTGAAAGAAAGCCTATCTATATCGAGTTGGTTGGGGCATTTCCACCTCAGTGGTAAGGGTGAGTGGGGTTGATGAGGGGAGTGTTCCTAATGATGAGGTCCTCTATATATCTATCTAAATATGGGGCATGCATAGATTCAAAAATCGCCAAAAATCGCCGATAAATCGCGATAAATCGCGTCCAGCCTGCCACACGATAAAACTTGCAAAAAATCGCGATTTTTCGAAATGGTATAAATCGCCGATAAATCGCTTTAAAAAACCCTCGAAAATCGTTGAAAATCGCGTCTAAAATCGGAGAAAATCGGTGGAAAAAAACGCGGGCTAGGGTGCAAGACGAAAATAAAGTAAATCGATTTGTTTTTTTTTCTCTTTCCGTCGGCGCGTGAGAGCACTAAAATACGGCGCGTATTTTTAATCAAATCGTGTGCAATTTCTTACCTGTTCGTGCGCGTTTTTCAGTGATCCGTGGTCGTTTTTTACCAGTTCGTCCTCCTTCCTGTTCGGGCGCGGTTTTAAACTTTTATACTTGTTTTGGGCGCGGTTTTTATACCTATTTGCAGCGATTTTTCCCTGTCCGCGCGGCGCGTATACAGTTTTTACAGAGATTTTTCCCTGTCCGCGTCTCCATTTTGTACAGCGATTTTTCCCTGTTCGTGGCAGCAGGTATGTGCATCTGTGTATATTTTAATATTTATTATTAATGCATGTTATAATATGTAAAAGCTTGTAATATATATTATAAATATTAAATAATAAATATTGTAAGTGTAAAGCTGAGTGTTTACTGTACAGTGTACAGTGGTCACTTGTACAGTGTATACATATATTAATACAACTGGTATATTAATATTAATAAATACTATAAGTATTAAATATTAATATTTATAGTATTATTCTTCAATGCCATCTCTCTCTCTCTCTCTCTCTCTCTCTCTATATATATATATATATATATTAAAGTAGAACAACTTTAGCTAAGACATCAATTGGAGACCTCAAAAGCAAACTTCTGAAGCATCACCTACTATTTGCAATCCCGTTGAGAAACCTCTAAGATTATGATTTGTGTTCCCATCGAGCTGATCCTTAGATAACGTAGAATGCATTAGTCAAGCATAATTGAGATTCAAATAACTCTTTACACACCAAGTTATCAGTAAATATATGCAATAAAGAAAAGTGTACACAATTTGGAAATGTTAGATGTCTATATCATAGCACATTCTGCATGCCATGCATGAATATAAATTGCCATTCAAAATAAGGAATTAACCTAAGAAAATTAATAGTGGAGGACAGGTCATTTTAGTAAAGGCGTCGTTACGATAAATTACCAACCGTTGATTGTTAGCTGTTGAAAGTAAAATAAATTTAGGAAGACCGGATTATATTTACCATGACTATTTGTTAGGTCACAATGGTGCAGCAGGGATAGAGTCCACCAGTACTGTTTGAAAGCTTGTGTAGTAGATATTAAATCATTATTGACCCACCATGCACCAGCAAAGACAGCTATAGAATCTCCATTTGCTGCAACCATTTCCCTATGGCTTATACTAGGTTGTTAGGATATGGGCACGCGAGTACATCGATTTTCAAAAACTCTCAGGTATGGTACGTCTAGGGTACGTCCATACACACACATACACATGAATTTTAGATATATACCATAGTTAGGTACAACGGGACACGGGGACGGAGTTTCCGGGACGGCAAAAAAATTTCAAAATTCCGAGATGGCTATTAAAATAATATATAAAATTATAAATATTAAAAATATATAGATAAATTTTTTAAAAATTATGAATAACAATTCATATTTATATCAGTCCACCGTGTGCATACAGTCCATATTCTGACGTCCATATTAAAAACTCGCAGCGTACATATAGCTATACTAATGTTATATGTTCATACAGTTTTTAATATTTATATGTATGCTACTAGTTTTCATAGCATGTTGTTACAGTCCGTGTGCATTTGTGCTTGAAAATTTCTGTATATGTCTTTGTAATACAATACAGTCGGGTTATGCTTAATGGGTAAACATTTATAAAGGAAAAAAACAATAAACAAATTAATTTAAAAAAAAAAAAATAAGTTTTTTTATAAAAATGTTAAAAAAAAAACCAAACCAGAAGTCCCCGAAACGTTTCGGGGACTTCTAGTTGTCCCCGAAACGTCCTCTGCTATTTCTAAACGTCCCGAGGACGTTTCCCCTCCCCCTTGCCACTTCGGAAATGGGAGGGAATGTTTCCCCCACGTCCTGGCGTCCCCAAAACGTTTGGGTCGTCCCAGACTTGTCTTTTTTGGGGGGGACGCATCCCCGCATAACTATGATATATACCCATTTTACTCATTTTTAGTCCATAAGAAATACAAAACATGAAAACTATAGTAAGATCAAGGTTCAAAACATTCAACTTTCAATTTAACATTTTCATTAATCATGTGGCAATATGAATACAAAGAATCTAGAATACATCATCTAGATTTTCTTCAAAACCAATGATCTTTAGATTAAGAATTATTTAGAAGAGAGATTATTTACAATAGATTTTCCTTTGGATGTTGATTTTTCTTTTCATTAATGCATTCTTCCCATTCCATTTCACATAAATTAAAATCATGATTCTGACTAATCTTTTTTAATACCTTCACAAAAAAATAATAAAGACATCAGCTAAATAGGAATAGGCTATAAAACTACTTGGAGAAGCTCATTTTTTCCATCCCTTGTTACTCATTACCTTTATATGAAGCCAATTGATTCTAGAAGCTACTAACACGGTTATCTCATGAACATTGTTTTGGCCCCACCTTCAAATAAAAGGACTCCCAAATACTCACAAGTTCAGTAATTTGGAATCTTAGAATCTTAGTTTTTGAAGAGAAGTATTTATGAAGAAAATATTAAATTTCAAATATTAGTTTATGAAAAGAAGTATTAACAAAGAATTATACAAGACAAGGCAAAAAAGAATTATGTTTTTTAAGGTCTGTCCTGGGTACATCCTAAGAATCATAGTTACCATGTTCGTACAAACACAAGCCAAATTCAGTTCGGAACGAATTTTCAGGGAAAACCGAACTTGTTCGATAGATTTGTTTAGGGTTCTGGGTCTAAAAAAATTCTTTCCTTTTTTGGATTTTTGGTGAAGAAAACACAAGCAAAGAAAAAAATTTGCCATTTTTGGAAAGGGTCCGGGAAGATGCAACAGCAAAAACTTGCGTGTGCCAAAACTTTCATTTTGTGGCTCCGTTTCAGGTGTCGTTTTCTCTAAAGTGTATATTTTCTCGAGCTCTACACATTGATGGCAATATTTTTCTTATTTTCATAAAATCCATTTTTGCACCTTTTTGGACCAAGCAACTTTTTATTATTTAGAGACATTAATAATTTAATAGCAATATGTAGAGATTAATACTTAATAATAGTAATACTTGAATTTATTACCGAATGTTTAAGTTACTTTAGTAACTAGTTACATAAATTTAATTATTTTAGGTTTAACTTTTAGTATATTATTAATAAGTACTTTAGTTTTTATAATTTTTTTGGTATTTATTCATATTTTAGATTTTTTTTAAATTTATAATTTTTTTGAGCCAAACCGAACCAAACCGAATTTTTACAAAATTCCGAACTTTCGAACTTTTTTCCCTATCCGAACAACCGGAACTTTTTGAACATGATAACTATGCTAAGAATGTTCGGGACGTACCTAGACCTACCGGTATTGTACATGTATCTGGTACGTATCAGGTAGGGTACACAAGGGTTAGGGTCGTACCCATGCTTCTTAGGGCTTATACTAGCAATCACACATGAAATGTACGATGGAAACGCCAAAGGGGATGCATTGAGGAAGTGAAGTTGGAGGGAGTAAAACAAGAGAAAAAGAGGGGCAATAAAGAAGGTGATTGAGGGAGGAGAAGACCCAAGGTGGGGAAAATGATAGGGAGAAGCAATGTGAAACTCTTCTTTCATACGACCGGGCACATATGAACCACATGCCGTTTTTGTCAATTGTCAGAAATAGAAACGGTTGCTTTCTGCAATGTGTTGAGGCATCGTACTTTTCGAGATATCTCAAAAACCAAGGCGTGGTCAATGAATACTTCAAAGGGAAATATGCATATGTTTGAATCCCGCACTCTACATATGTTTTAGATATGGAAACTTTGCAGTGAGGGTGGCTTATATCATAGATTCCATACACATTTAGGAGTGGGGTTTCTCTTTAATGATTTAGGTAGCACAAAACCTTGGCTTTCCATTTTTTGTGATGTGTAAGGCACAACCATCGAGGCTCCGATTTAGAAGTTCATATCAGCGCAATTAGTGTTTGAGGCATTGAAAAAAGAGGACACTTATTGTTTGCATCGAGGATGAGAGCACAAAGTGACCCCTCAATCCATATTCTTCAGCGCAATTAGTGTTTGACGCATTGAAAAAAGAGGACACTTATTGTTTGCATGCTTGCCTTGATCCTCCTCTGATCCTCTAACTTATAAATATGGAATGGATTATAAATATGGAATGTTTCAAGTTGAATATTATAATTCAATTGATTGGTTTAAAGATTATAATTCAGTCAATAAGTTTGAAAGTTATAATTTTTTGATGAGCCAACAAATTTGAATGCATGGATTTGTCGAGGATAGATGTAAGAGATGCCAACCCATAACAGAACAACATTAAGCAAAGATACTATCTCACGATTACTATCTCATGTTGTTATATTACATGATTTCATCCACACTTGCGTTATTTGAACACATAACAATATGAATCCAATAATCCTTGAAAGTTACAAAATGTTATTTGAACACAATGATGCAGGACCATCATCAAATGAATATCAAAAATGAAAATTGTCCTCCTTTCATGGTTGTGGAGGTCAAACTAAGTGTGTTAGAGGGTGTTGAAGTCATGAAAAGAGGTCTAGGTTGCAATAGCAAGCGTTAGGTGGAGTTTCAAAGTTTGAATTTTTAAATTTGTATCTTTTCCTCCATTTTTGTAATTCAAAATTCTAAGCATGTAAAAGGGACAATAATGGTTTGTCAAGGAGACTTGAAGGTCTTCAAGTGTGTGTGAGTGTGGTTAGACATGTAAACATGAGTCCTAAGAGTGAGTTAAGAGTTCATAAATGTTTAAAAGATGTAAAATTCCTCCTTTGCGTTAATGGACGAGTGAAGAGTCATAGAAAGTTACCTAGGTTTATCATAATGGAGAAGATAAAAGGAAGATTGATTCAAAGAGAGGAGTTAGTTATCCTCCTAGAGGAGGTAAGGAGAAAGGAGAGAGCATTCCTCAAGGACTGAGGAGAGGAAGACTGAAAGAAGTATGAAATTTTGTATGAAGAATATAGTTTAATATGATAAAGCTCTGTCTTGTATAATAAAGACTGTGTGGATGTTTATATTTCTCAAGTTTTTACACTTGCATGAAGAAGATTTGTTGCGTGTGTGTGGAACTCCATCTTAGAGCACTAGGAAGAGTTGGTTCAAGGCTTGAATCAAGAATAACCAATGAATTCTTGATGATATTGCATGGAATCAATAATCACTGATTAGTTTTGATGAAGGATTGGCACAAAGGATCGTTGTCAGAAGATACTTCAATAGGTTGAGAAGTGTGATGATCATAATTAATGCATGCAAGCTTAGATTTTGAATTAGAGTTACTTCGAATACTTTGTTCTATGTTATTGACTGTTTGCATGACCTGGTGTAGGAGTTGAGAATTGAATTTGTGGGACATAGAATTGATTTGTGTGGTATCTTTAGGAATGTGTGCATGATTAGAAAAGGAGAAGGCTCTACTTAAAGGGAATGAATAAAGATGAGGGAGTTTTCTTGTTGAAGATCTTAAACCCTGACTGTGTAGACTGTTTTGCATAAGAATGGTACAGGTATGATACAAGCTAAATCAAAGAATACATTGCAAATTTGTCCTCCCTGTTAGACCAAGACCGTGAAGGGTGTTAAAACAAATGTGGAGATCAAGATTTAGAACTTGAAAGACATAAAAACTCATTTTATAAGCCTTTTTGTTCTGTCGGGCTAGTATGAGGGTTTGCCTAGGGTTTGTGCACAAAGTAAGTTTTGAGGGCCTTTTACTTGGTCTTAGGGTCTGAAAATTGGAACAAACTATCTTCATAGTCCCCTCAGTTAGAATCAAGAAGAATTATTGCAAAATGATGGCACAGTCAAGGAAAATTGATGAGAGTCATCAGGGAGGTTGCATGCATAGTTGGGAGGCCTAATTGGTAGACTTAAGTTATTTAGGAAAGGGGATTTTCCTTTGGAGACAGTCTTGGAAACTTTGGGAATAGCTCAAACATGAAAATGGGTAGTCAAAAATAGTTCAGTTGTGTCAGGAAACCTTGAAGATATAGTTACTTTGTTTAGGGCAAGCACAGATTGCCCCAACCATGAAACCACCAAAGGCCAGGTCTTGAGAAGCCTACAAAGGACAATTTGAGGGAATATGAAGGAGGTTAATAACTTTTATTTGTTCTAACCAATTAGATGATTGTTAATGCATGGAAGTGAGCTTGTGAAACATGGTATAAAGTTTGAATGAGGCATTGAAGGCTAAGAGGCCAAAATTTGCAGTGTTACATAGGGACGCGTCCCCTAAATTTTGGTGAGGTTCCGGACGTCGCGAACGTTTTGGGGACTTGGGGACTTGGAGGGGAAGTCCCCAATTTTTTAAAAATCTTTCAAAAGTTTTATGATGTTTTTACTTTTAAAAGGATGTTATTTTTACCAAAAACATCAAATTATAATCTTGAAAGTACCTAAAATACATTAAATACAGTTTAAATCTATAAATGTCATTGAAAAAAGTTAAAATACTGAAATATTAATTTTTATGTATTATTTTAAAAGTCGTACCCTTGCCGTCCCCAAAATTTGTGAATTTTTTTGCCGTCCTGGAAACCCCGTCTCTCCGTATCCCCGTCCCCGAGACTTGGGTTACTATGAAATTTTGCTTGTTTTGGGTGAAGAAGCTAGTGAAGAAAGATGAAGAAGGTAAAGGTATTTGAAGTTTTCATGATATTTGTTCATCTCGAAGGATGGTTTAACATTGCATGAGGTATGTGAAATAGGGTGTGTGGTTAGTAGAGCAAGATTTTGCTTAAATGGTCAATTTTTGCAAGTTAGAGCCATTTTGGGCTACTAGTGAAGATCCTCATTGCAGAGCATTTGGGTATAGGTTGGTGTTTGGCCTTTTCTAACTTGTTGTATGCATTGAAAAGTGAAATGAGCTCTGCATCACATAACAATATGAATCTAATAATCCCTAAAAGTTACAAATCTAATCAAAAGCAAGAATTTTCAAGTTGGTGGCTATTGAGAGGTCCATTTGCGACTTCAAAGTTAAATTCTTCAACGCCTCCCTATTGGCATCTTCAGTGCATCGCTTGGGTGTTTCACGCACAACTGTTGAGACTCCCATTTGAAAACGTCTATCATTTTAATTAATGTTTGAGGCATTGGTAAAAGAAAAAAATATTTGTTCTGTGTGCTCGAAGGCCCTCATCAATCCTCTAGTTCATCCAAGGTTATAAAAAGGGAACTTTTCAGTTAGAAGATTATAATTTGGTTAATTAGCTATCAGAATATTCTCACATCGGTCTAGTTTGGAAAAGCAATGGTTAACGTAATTACTTAACATTACAAACTCAACGACAATTATCGTGCAATATTGCTTGTGGATAATTTGTTATTGGCCTATCTTTAATTGTGTATAGATAAGTGATGGCATCTACTTTTACAATCTGCATTTTGTAAACACAATGGATGATTTGTGAATTTGAGGTTTGAAAAGGACTAGATGGAATCACGTAATAGAACATGAAGCGGGGATAGTATCCCACAAGATAGTTGGAGGACCTCAACAAATTTGCCTGAAGTTGTGAATGAGCTCACCAACATTGGGACAGGAAAGTATTATTGTTCACACAATGTACATGCCTAACAGAGGAGGCAACAGTCTTTAAATGTCTAGCACAATTCCAAATCCAAACTCTTCACAGGCTTCTGAGGTAACACAGTGACCAATTCCTGATCGGGCAAGCCTCAACCTTATGGCATTGACTTTGACTCCGACACGCTTCTACCCTTGCCCATCGTGCCCTCCATCTCATCCTCGTTGTCCGACTTATCCTCTCCATTAAAAGGCAACATAGCGTCAACAAAACCAATCAACATTGTTGTTGGAGTTGTGGATGTCCAGGCCTTTGAGTTAGTGCTCTGATGTAGAGTATATACCATGTTTTTTCTTGTGTTTACCTTCAACACTTACGTTATTAAAACACAACAGTGTGATTACAATAATCTCTATAAGTTACAAATCCAATAACAAGTAGGGATTTTCAAGTTGGCGGCTTTTAAGAGGTCCATATGTGACTTCAACTATAATTTCTTCAATGCCTCCCTCTTGTTGTCTTAAGTGCACCATTTGGGTGTGATTATTAAGTAAACTAAAAATTAGACTTACCTTTTCAAGCATGGTAAATTGGAGCAAAATATGTCTCCCTAGCATGAAAATTCTTTACTACTCGCAAACTCAAGTCATCATAAACCATCTTTTATTAAATTGAAAAAGAATATCCAAAACAAGGAAATTTTATTTCTATTTTCTTCAAAAGCTTTTAGGTGTGTACATCAACATCAACAATAACAGACTATGGTGTTCCACTCATTGCAATATTTTGGGGAGTTATTTATATTTTATTTTGAGTGCTGAAAAATTCAAAAAGATATTTTGACATATATCTACAAGGTTTGATTAAAATATTTTGAGAAAACAAGGAGAGAATAACACAAGTCAACCTAAAAAAAACAATATCTTAAGAATAATTGTGTTGTGTTGATAACTTGTTAGGGCGCCGACGACTGGCCGTCACACAACTTAAAGAAATGAAAAATTCTGAGAAAATACACGGAAAATGGGTTTTGTTATTTGTTTATTTTATATCTTACGGTGTCTAAGGTTTTCTATTGTGCAACGTTTAAATGGTTTAATCAATGGAAGTTTTCGATTGTGACACGTTTTCTGTTGAGCTTAGCACAGGCCTAAACAACAACCACAAGGGTGGTTTTCAGTTTCAATCTAGGTTTGGGGTTCATGAAAGACGATATCAACACAAAATTGACGATAAATATGTGGACAAGCAGACAGAAAATATGTGGACGAAAACAAACAACAAATATGCGAACGAAGTAGATTCAAACGTGTTGTCAATGTCTTTCCATCTTAAATCCCAGCCTTCCCTACAATGATCGATGTCAGACATCCTAACCCTCAATTCAACTAGGGCAACGTCTTTGGCATAATCATCTTCGTACTGTCAAGGGAGATGAATAGATCTAATAAACCAAGTTAATTATTTTTTCTTTGACTATTTCATTTAATTAATCTCATACAAATATGTCAAAAGCTTGATAGTCACATGATCAACACTAATTATTTACGCAAATCTAAGTTATCGACTCGTTTTGGTACACGGGTCTGGGTGCCACAATTCGGGTTCTCTGGCACAACAATTTTTTACAACCTTGGTACCGACGTACAATACTACAAATAAATACTCTAAACCTATTAAACATGAATTAACCACATATTATTCATAGACTAAACAAAATAACCACAAAAACAATATTGATAAATAGTGCTAACTAGATGCCAAATGTCATGATAAATAAGAATTATTCAATCAAGATTAGTACTCATTCAAGTCTTCCTTTTCCATCAAGAGCATCAATGTTAACATCATTACAAAAGAAAATCATTTAAAAGAAGCACACAGAACCTATGGGTTTAACCCGGGTATGTCTAGATGGTCCGAGAATGCCTAAGTTCTTCACTAGATGAATTTGGCCATATTCAAGACAAATTCGCAAGCAAAACGCACCTGTACCAAGATACAAACCGGCCCAGTAGAGGGTAAGAGAGAAGGCCGAATCAATAACGTAGATGTGAAAGGAAGCGAAAGCAAATGCACATTGATAAACATTGCATACTCTTGAAAAGTAATTCTGGTAGTATTTTCGGTCATTAATGAATAAATCAATTTCCTTTGTACATGTTGTCCATATTCCTCATATTGTAAACCAATATGCATTGGTGGTGTCATGCATTTTTGCAATGTCAAAATCAAGGTGAGAGCATGACAACGACACCCCAGTGTTGAAAAATTTGTCTAATGTCCCTACTGAGGCATCCTTTGAATCATCCTACCTTCTGAGTCATGTCCCCTCCATCTTTACAGAGGTTCATAATGTGATGTCAATCCTTCATGTCTACCATGTGTTCAAAAGGTCACCTGGTCCATTTAGGGCAATGTTGTCAAAAGTGGAAGTTGGCACTAGGCCAAGAAAAGTCATTCCCCAGCCTTTCCTAACCAGGTGCACATCATACGCAGTTGATCCAGAAGCCTAGAATCACTAGAGGATGTTATTTATGAGTCTACAGTGCAATAGAACAGGTTTAAGGAAGTTTTGGAAAGTTTCAGAGGTGTTGGGATCAAAACAATGAAAGTGAGTCTTGGAAGCTTTAAGGAAATTGCAGTGCCAAAAAGCGCCTGACCTTCAATTGAAGATTCTGAGAGCTCTAGGATGAGTCAAAAGGCAAACAAGATACCAACGGAAAGCTATTTCAATGCTCTACATGATGGAAGAATCAGATCCTTCACAACACCTAAGTGCTTCTTTGTGCAGACCCACCTTGCGGGAAAAAGTAGTAGTTTTTGGAGCAAGGGGCAGAATCAAGTCTTGAAAACCATTCCATTGTTCTCGAAATGGTCTTTGCAATCAAATTCATATAAAATTTCACCCAAAAAGACCCCCTATAACTCCGGGAAAGTCCATTGCATGTTTCCAGCAATTAGAAAATTTCACAATTTGGGGCATGGCGCATTTTGGTGTTGTCCCAATTGTCTAGGACAATGGGGACAGTAGGGTCAATAAAATGCGCCCTACCCCCAATTGAAGCCCCTGAATCCCTCATGTGACCCGATTCCTCTCCAACAGGTGCTAAATGATTTCAAGTGCTTCCAAGTGCTAAAATTCGCAAATTTGACTAAGTATGGAGCGTCCCAAACCTAGGGCACACTTTTCTCCCCTACTGTCCCAACTGTCTCCAGGACAGTAAAATTGTGCCCCACCCCTAACCCTCTCTCTAGTCTTGCATGTGACCTCCAACTTGTCTGTCGAGTGCTAGAAACCTTCTCCCTCATCTTCCATGCCCACCTATCAACTTCTGCCACATGTCAGGCCTGGGAAGGGGGCGAATTTTCTTGCACCTTTTGTCCCAACTGTCCTGGGATATTTGGGACACAAAAATGCACCCCCCATTGGTTTTCAAAAAGTGTAAAGTAAAAGCAAGCTATCCTGACTCAATAATAGCCTATTTTTTTACCTTTTAAAGAGCCTTGTTTGCCTTTTCCTCTCCATTCTTTTTCCAAGTCAACCTAGGCAACCATTGGAGATATCCCAGAGCTCAAAATAACTAGCAAATTCTTCCAGGACAGCCATGATAGATAAAATGAAGAATTTTTCATAACTTCCAAACCGGTGGTCCGTTCTGCACGAAATTTTATCAATAGTTCCATGATCCAGGTGCCTTCAAGACCTCTGCAATAGCAAATCCTCTCATGCTTTGGATTTTTTACGGCAGCAAACCCTCATTTTGTGCCCTGGAATCATGCTTTTTTTATTTCCCATCATTTTGACACGGGGTTTGCGACGAAATTTGAACCACGTGATCCAGAGAGCAAGCCTATTCCAGCAGAGCCGTTTTCGTCATCAACTGACAAGGGGAAGCGACACTTCTAAAAATACTAAGTATCTATTCTTTATACTTACTATAAATAAAAACCCTCTGAAAAATCAAACCTTCTGAAGATAGTGCACCTAGAATTCAACAATGAAGACAAACCAAGCAAAAAAGCACAAAAGCACTTTCTAAAAATAGAAATTAACAAAGATCATGAAAATGACCCAAACGAAAGTGTACACGGTATGTTAGGAATCTCGAGATACTGAAAAAAGCAAAAAGGAAGAAAAAAGCAAGTTCAAATTCCTACTTACTAAAAATAGAAAGTGTCTGTTTTAGGTGCATAAAGTGTTTATCGTCGTTAGATCAATGACGTTCAAGCTTGCTGGTTTGGAGCTTGTTTCATCTCTCTCATTTGAGTCACATGAATTTGGAAGACTTGAAAATTCGGATGCTTGGCGGTCGTCGAGAGCCTGTTGAAGATAAGATCTATACATGTGGTTAGTCTGTTGTAGGTGGTCACCCTCTATCCATCCAAAGCACAGAATTGGCCATGGCTTGTGCTCAGCATTATGAACCAGACACAAGAATCATACAAGCGGATGATAGTTTGATCTTGGCAGTACTCACACCCCAGGGGTTATCAAAGAATTGAAATATCCCTTGTGGGATATAACTTGGAATTTGACAAATTAATAAAAAATGCAGCAAATGATATCCTGATTTTTCTAGAATAAAACCCAAATAGGGCAGCGAACTGAAAAATAAAGATAACTTGCAAACCACTTGTCCAAATCACATGAAACTTTATAGAAAGATTGTTGATATGATAACAAACACTAGAAAAATATTTTTGGATTTTATTGAATAATAGATAACTGCCAATAAGTTTCAGAATGCCCTAAACTGCTGAAATATTTTAGTAATTCATAACTACCTGAATACAACTGATAAAAATCTGATTTTCTAGAAATAACATCTGCAACGTGTATAGAAATGATCCCAACCTCCAAATCTGAAAATAGGCACTTGGTAACTGTACGATGGAAAAGTGATGAGCGAGCGTGGGAATCTACAAGTAACTCTTCCTCGCACCCAACCTCCCGAGGTCGTGCCGAGATAGCCGGTGGGGATGGAATATGTGTGGGATACAGACAAACTAGTTAGGCAATCTAATATCTTCTACACGCACTAGTGGAAATTGCGAATCTAAGGCAAAGAAGGCCCTCCTAACCTGAACTGGTGTGATAGATCGATCAGCAAGGATGACTGATCGAAGGCTCCAATCAATATCAATCTTTGGCGTGATTCGGTCTATAGGTTATGGAATACGTGGAAAATGACTTGGGATAGTTTCGTGTATGTTTCCAGATAAGGTCATAGGGTGGATGGTAACTATAATTGACTCTATGGGCAATTCTCTGGCCTAGTCCCGAACTCCTTAGCTTTGTTAGCTGCTGTGTCTAGAAAGGATAACTGTTCAATGATGATAGGTGGAAGTGGAGTGGATCTGAATACTAGTGTACGTAGGCCAGTATCTATGTCTGATTCACCCGTGGATTCGTTGGGCTGTGGGATTTGTGGGTCACAACCGTATATTCGTGGTTGTTGCAGTCCTACTATGGTCATGTATGGAATCAGTCCCTAATCCCTAGTATCTAGTAATCGTATGCTTTCTCAGCTTCTATATTCAAAATTAATAGTTGTGCGATCTTCTCAGAGTATCTCACAGGCGTTCTTGCAACCTGAATTCTTAGGCTAGTATCTATGTCTGTGAGAATGTCTCTTGCGTCTGGTTGTGGGACCAAAGGATCACAACCGAACGTTTGCTCTCTTTCAAGCCCTTCTACAGTCATGTGGATATTTTTCTAGGGTAATCTGTGATTTGGTTGACTTGACCAAAATATGTGTGCTTGGTCGTCTTCTATGTTTAACCCGTGCAGTTGGAAACTGATTTGTTGCAAGTTCATCGTTGTTCGGAAGACTTGGATCCTGAGATTTTGATCTATATCAGTTATTGTTGTAATGAGATTGGGTTGAGACACGATTGGCTCGAATACGTATTCTCTGGGCTCCCTAGGTCCCGTGATTGTCATACAGAAGCAACAATATAAATTAACTACAGCAAAGTGAAATTTAACTACTTTGAATATATCTATAGCATATATGATTTCTCTATTTTTGTATTTTCTGATGAACTATTCGAATGAATCTAAAAGAGTAACTGTTTAACATATCTAGAATTGACAGCTAAAATAACAAATTAAAACAAACAAGATAACCGAGTATAGCTATTTGTCTGTGCAACTATGAATCTATTCTAAACAATGAAATAACTGATCTAATCTATTAGCAAGACTCTCGATCCTACCTCAGAAGTGAGGAATGAATCATAGTCTCTCAGACTATCAATCCCCACAACTTCCTTGGCAATATCGAAAGTGAAATTGACTGAAATAAAGTGATTAACTACTTACTCTATTTGATGCGTTTCTAATTTAGAAATTTGAAAGCTAGAACCTGGATTCTGCAGAACAGTGGCAAATCCGATGGTGTGTGTGATCTTGTCCCCTCAGTGTGATCTCCTCGTTCCTTCGTGTTCACGTGGATCCAAAAAAGCGTGTAATGTTAGCATCAACAGAAGTAGATATTGGGACAAAGGCAGCTCAAGATACAGACTGAATACAATGCGAGTAGGAGAGGGATAGCGCAAGAGTACAGAGCTTGGCTTATGCAATTCCTAGCGGGATTTATTGCGAGTCATGCAACATGAAACATCCAAAACCTGAAACTATCCTGTTTAAAGAACAAAACCTGCAACTTTAATGGCTTCCTATTGAAAACAAACTATTCTACTCCAATGGATTGGATGAAATATCAACAGCACTTGCACAAGATGAATATGTGGCTTCCTAACAGCAAAACAACACTAACTAGGCATGCAATGAAAGAAACTAAGAATCTACAAAAAAGAGACTAATCTATTGCAATGAGAAATTCAGAGGCAAATTTGAGGGGCCATTTGCTTGAGCACAAGCCAACTATTTATAGCATTTGCATTTACCCAAGGTAAAACCCAAATAGAACCCTTATACTATAAACAATGGCAAAACACTATTCCAGGGAACCAGAATCATAAATGCAAGCTTATGGCGATGAAAGAAAGCTGGTAAAACGTTGAAATTACGTGAGTTGTGTTAAAAGAGCTTTCTGGAAAATGCGTAAAGGACCGCCGCCCAGGCAGGGCGACGGTTTCGTCACTGAAGAGCAAAAGGCCAAGAAAAGAGGGGAAAAGGGAAAAACAAAGCACGCGGGGGCTAAGGGGGGCATGCGGGATGTTAACGCACACTTGGAGATCTTTTCCGGATCCCGAACACCTTGCGAGGAGACCTGTATCATCATTGGGGCACGTGTTACGTTGTTCCGGCAACGCAGTACCCTACAATTTTGGGCATGTATAGTAACCCTAGAAAAACCAGCTGCAATCTCCTAGGGCTGATGTCACCCTATAGAAGGTGCTAGAAAACTTCTAAAACTCCTCCAAAAGTTGTGCCAAACTTTCCCTAAGCGTTGAGAAAAATCTGAAATGCAAATGACTGAAATATATGGGCAAATGATCTCCTTCAACCTTTGAAATCAGCCTCTAAAACCCTACCTGAAAACCCTGTAGAATTTGGTTGAATGTCTGCTCTGAATGGGCTACAAATTAACAAACTAGGGTAGATCTTTAACAACTGAAGAGTGCTCTGTTAGCTAGGAGTGGATCTCTCACCACCGAAGCTAGGGTTCTTACGGGATCTTACTGCACAAGCAAAGAGAAGTACAAACAACAGTTGCTCCAATATTAAAAGATGTGTGTATGAATGCCTCGTTTTCTCCCCCAAGTGCTTCCTTTTATAGTTTTTTATTACCTTTTTCCAAGTTGGGAGCTCCATGTGGGACTAAAAGTGACTTAAGTGACCCCAATGAAGAAATAGAATAATAAAGTACCACGAACCCCCCCCCCCCCTCAACGACAAAATATAACAATAATTCCTACCAAGTTGCCCAATACTAATGTCAACGATAAAATATAACATAAAGCAAGGTGGTAGTCAGACATTCATACCCAATAGCCTCAAGCATCATTAGCCCCTTGGGTATGACCAAGGCTAAGACTGAAAAATGGCCGTTAGGCCCTCGGTGAAGGAACAAGGACATTACACCCAAGGGGATATCACAGAGTATGTAGATTCCAACTTGGGGTAACATGGTTGTCATCTAGAAGGCATTCGCAGCAGGTGAATGGGCAAAGATACTCTTATCTGCAAGGCCTTGCATTGGGGTCTTGGTTGAAGCAAGTGAGAAAAACTTCATGTGTGCCTAAGTCTTGGTCCAAACACGAATTTCACGAAAGGTACTCGGATGTCATCATTCTTCTTAGCAAGGTGCTGAGAGAGGAAAGCACCAAAGAGTTTCATGACTAGATGGCAGTGTTCATCATCACCATTGTAGAGGGCAAACAAATGATTGATTGGGGCCAAGTCATCAGTGACAACATCCACTTCTAATTGCTCCAGCTCCCAGTCACTAGGAATTTTTTCATGACATTGTATCTAGTGTATGCTCTTGCTAGTACGAGATCCTACAGAGGTTTGACTCTCGCACCAAACATCTCTCAGAAGGCAACTACCTACGAGAGATACCCACAGCTGATTTTGAAAGAGAGTAAGCATCACTTTGTCAGGGTGAATGATGCATTCACCGTCTATGCGGTGAGACTACTCGAAGGAAACCCCAAGCTCAGGTTGTCCTCACAAGCTGCCCCATTGATTCAGAAATACGGATCCTTCACGCAGTTTGAAACCTTCTCATACATCAGGGTAGCCGGATTTGACTTCGCTCTATGAAAGCTCCCTCAGTACCTGAGTGACAAGATTGTCATGTTTGAACTCTACAGACAAGTGGTGCATGTCTACATGAAACTGAAAAGCGGGAATAAGAAAGGTCTAGCTTTCCCCATCTCCTTGAGAATATTCTCATGCAAATCTCTCATCGATGCATACAATTTGGAGACCTCTTTCTCCCTGTTGAATCTCTTTTCTTATACTTCGAGAGCTAACTTTGACATCTGGAGCACCCCCGATATGTTTCACATCCCCGACTTGCATCATGTGCCACAAGTTGAGGATTATTGGGTGAACTCTGCCGACGATCACGAAGCAAGAAGAAGGGATCACGTGAGAATGACAATAGATCAAATGAGGAACTTCGGCTTTGATTGGTTTGAGGAAGGCATCGAATATTATGGAATAGAGCTATATGATTCATAATACTTAGCTGTGAAAGCTTCACCTTTTCCTCAAGTTTCTTGGAGCATCAGAGAATCAGGTGACATCAATGAGAGGATTGAGGTAGTGATCCGAAGATCAAGAGTTTGGTTCAAGAAGAAGAGGGCAACGTTCATCAAATCAGAAGGGCTTCATGCTCTCGACAAACAAGCATCTCCTCTTCCAACCTCGATGGCAATTGAGAAAGCCTCTAGTTCAACTCATTCTGAAAGGTGCAAAAGAGGAAGTCGACGGAATCCGAGCCATAGCACTAAAGGAGAACTTACAAGAAGACCAAGGTAGTTCAAGAACATTCAGGTAGCTTGGAGCAAGGTGAGATTAGGAATTCTCAATCTTTCGTCATTCAAAGGACTCAGAGCATTTCATCTACTGCAATTTTACCTGTCAAACCAGTCCAAGACCCACCTTCTCAGCCAGAGCAGGAAATGGCTATCATGCCCAATACTAAGCCTGACACGAACGAGACATTCTCGTGGGTACAAGACATGTGCGGAGAAGAGACACGCACGAGCCAACAGGTGGTGGTCCCTGACTTCCAATCCATATCTGCGATGATGAAGGTCAAGAAAGGAAAGAAAGCTCAGACTGCCTCTTGCTTCTTCAGTGGTGCTTCAAGCAATCAATATGTGGAGGTGGCTCGTCCCAAGGTCATCAAGCCCCTCAATGAGATGGCACCATCAGACTATGAAATCACCACTATTCCACTTGGGCCAGCGATACATGAGGGTGATGCCCATCTGTTTCAGGACTCCTCTGCTCGCCTTCTTGCGAGAAATCAAGAATACAAGGAGAAATTGGATCAAGCGGAAGACCATATTAGGACCCTCACTTCATATGTGCAAGTACTCTTGGATCCGAATGTCGTCACTTCCTTCCCGACCGAAGAAGTTACCCATATCGGCAGCTTCAACCCTAAGTCCATCAAAAAAACACGAGGTTTCACTATGCAGGGAAGAGTGAATGACAAGTGGGTGAACAAGATCCTTGAGAAGGGGAAGGTGTTGCTTCCAGAGATCTTGAAATTATTCAAATACATGAAGGCGACGACCTTAAAAGTGATCATGACACGAGCGGGGATTGAAGCAGAGAAAGATCACTGTGATCAAGTGTATCCGTTGGTCGTTGAGATGAGCCAGGTCAAATCATCCCTCTTGATAATCAAAGGTGTATTCACTTCAGCATCAAATGACTTGTCCCAAGTTTGGGCTCAAACTTTGGTTACTCACTATGAAATGATGAACTGCATCATTGACGAATTTGATTCATATGAGGAATAGGAACAGGTTAAAAAGATGCAGAAAGATGCCAATGTTGAAATGCAAAAGCTTGGAGTGCCGACAGTGGATGAAGACACTTTGGTAGATGATCTATTGAAGCCTTTCAAAGATCTAGTCAAGAAGGAGGCCGAAGATCCATTCTCATTCAATGAAGACACATTGGAGTGTATAACAGAGATAAGGGCAGCCATATCCAACACTGCAAGGGATCATTAGTCAAGGTACTCAGAAGGCAGAAGGCAAGCACATCAACTCCCTTGCTGAAAATTGGATCAAGTCGCTAAGTTTTGTTCGCATCCTACAGGCCGAGAGAGTGGCACCTGCAGCAACAAGGTACAACTAGTAGTTCAAAGGCATTGAGATATCTCCTGAGGGGCTTTCCAAAAGTCCGTCGATGGAAGCTTCTTCCATAGCATGAGTAGATATCCTCTTCTTCTCTTCACTCCCCCTTCCTCTCTCTTCCTTCACATTTTAATTCTTTGTTGGGAGGTTGCACTTTTTGTTTTTGTCTCATTCACTAATGTGACTATAGTTAAAAAATGTAATAAGTTACCCTTAATTAATAAAAGGGGACTTAACATTCTTTCCTAGGAATATCAAGAGTCACAAATTGAAAAGACACATGGGGGGTAGATGAAGAGTCCTTTGTACGTCTATATAATGTAATGACTTCCCCATTCTTAAGGGTTGTCAATTTTGTATGTTCAGGAGTAGATAACTACTTGTCAAAAAGCAAAAGAGAGCTATTTCTTCAATTCTCCTTCCTCAAATATTCTTCCATTCCCTCACTATGTACAACTTTGCCAAAATATCAATGAAGAAGAATGGAGTTTCTTGCTTTTCTTGATGAGAGAATTACTGAAACTTTGTGTTCCTAATTTTATCTTGTCTTGATGCTAGTAACAAAGTTGTTTTCTTTCCATATATGTGTGTTGAAGTACTCTGATTAATGTCTGAAAGCATCTGATTTTCTACCTGAGATATTAGTCCCCCTTCCTTTTTCCCACTCCCTTTCCCACCTATTCAACAAATTCCTCCCTTACAAGAAATTGCAAGTTCTTTCCGCAGATACAATGGAGTGTTCCTGTTGGATCCCCGACCTCTAGGCCACCCACAGATTTCATTTTCATTCACGCATAAATAATTTTCTCGCCAACAATTGGGTACGGTACATGTTCTACACATGTCCCACATTCCTTGCACTCTAGAAGATTGCAAGGGCGGCAGAGGGGTCTCAAAACTAGTGAATGTGTAATACCCAAGCACAATTCAATGTTGGAAAATAGAAATAGGCATAAATACATTTTTAGAGCATCACAACCTAGGAAATATATATATATATATATAGGGATAAATACACTTGTAAAGTATCACAACATAGGAAATATATATATAACATTAGGTAGAGTCTCAAAACTTTGTGTGTGTGAACTTCCATCTTCTGTTCAAGGCAAATTTAAGGTTGGATATAACGTGTATAAACATTGAATATATGTACATTTAGTTGGCGTGTGGGAATGAATTGATTCAAGGTATAGTTACCAGGGCCGGAAATCTTGATCGGTTCGGGAGGGTAAAAAATCCAAAATCCGGAATTCTTGAAAAAGTTAAGAAAAATATGGTCTGAAATATATGAGTTGAATTTTATAAATATGACAATTTGACAAATACAATGAAAAAATTTAAATTTGTAATGTAAAATGTTATATTTCTAATATATAAGGTTGATAGTTGACTATTTTTTTCTAGAACACTACAAAAAAATATATTTTTTAAATTCCTAAATTTGGGCTGACCCAGACAGAATTTAACCGGATCCAGCCGGATTTTGTGCAAATCCGGCTGGATTTGGTAACTATGATTCAAGGTGTATCCTAGGTTGTCCTTATATTAGTGACTGGGGAATAATAGAGTTTGATGCATATAAGGACAACCATTCTTATTTATAACAAGCAATTATTTAGTAGATAATAACCAAGGAAACTAAATGTTGTTATGTTTGCTAAAATAAGGACATTATTTTGTCTACTCAAAGCATGTAGTGATCTGTCTGTTTGTATAGTTGTTACATGATTATAGGGATTTATTATGGGCTACCAGCACCATATATTGCAGGCATTTTGCAATGTAACTCTTGTTTTGATTTATAAAGCTTATACGCACGGTTGCAGGACACAGCACCCCTACTACTAGGGCACATGTATCTGCATGTTGGTTACGAGTACAACATGGCTCAGATACAGTTCGAATACCATACCTATCTATATCCAAATACAAACCCGTAACTGGGTCGTATCATATACAAACAGTATGTAGGCCAACTATAGCCACATTTGATTTGAAAATTAAAACATCAACAAAGAAAACCCTTCAAAAGGCTAAAAAGATGCTAAAAGCCTGCAAGTAACCTTCTATAATTTTTTCTAGCAGCAACAACTAAGGACATGGAGGTGAGGGTGTTCTTTTGCTCTTTTACTAGGACTTTCACGTTGGCTCTGCTCAATATGCAATTCTTTTGATTTGTTTCCTTTGGCCTACTTTGTTTCTTTTCTTTCATTTCATCTTTTTTCTGTTGGCCCACACAACCTGCAAAAAAAAATGATCCATTGAATACCCAACTTCCTACCTTTCCCGTGGGCTAGGATTGTGTAATTTGAGCGTAATTTTAATATAATGATTCATTTGTTTATAATTTAAAATTGATAATGATGTTTTTTCGATCAGCCAAAAAAAGAGTTGTCGCCCATCTACTTATGAAAACATAAATATTTACAATACCATGCCTAAAGGCACCAACCAAGCACTATTGGAGTCCACATATCAACCTTCCTTCTCCTTCTCACTATAGTCTGAATTTGAAACCATGATAGAAGGACAGGATATTTGAGGAAGTAAGGCCCACTGTACCTTCTATCCCACGGGTTTGGTGAGGAGTTCTGGAAATTAAATTTCATCATTGCATATGCTTCAGCTAAGAATCAGAGTGGAGAACAAGATCAAGAAGGATTCAAATAGGACCCCAATATAGCTGTAGATAAACTACTAGATATTTACGAAGTACGAAATAAGTAAAGACTATGGCCTGTCAAAGTCATCTGATTGTCATTTCCACTGCAGCAGGCCTCAAAAACATATTATGATCCAATAAACATATAGTACTATTCTAACAACAGATGCATCTGAGATTTGCTTGGGACACCAAAGTGGTTCTTAGTACTTACAGCCTCCAACGGCAAGCAAGAAATTAACCCACAGACCTTCCATAACCAGCAATGCTTTTTCCCCAATTTTCTTCATGTCTTGATTAGGCCAGCTAGCAGGAGCCTTCTGAACTTGGGGCCTAGAAATAGGCACAGCTCTCTCAGATCCTTCTACAATTCTCGACCCAGAGCTTTCTCCTTGAGGTTTGAGCAGCATGACATTTAGGAGGCGATTGAGCAAACTCCCTCTCCTCTTTGGCTCCCTACAGTCAGTCTTGCAGCATCCCCAAAGATTAGCTTTACAATGGTACCCATACATTTCTGATTTTTATGCTTTTTTTTTAAGCAGGATGTTGGTTGCCTTGCTCACCACTGTTGTTACCAACGATCTTGATGCTTCTGTCAATATTAATGTAGAAAAGTGATAAGGTTACTTTCCTTGAGAGGATTGTTTGGACCTCCTTTAGAACTATCACCCCCTCCCTGGGAAACTGAAGGATTTCCACCAAATTGATTGGCAAACAGGTGTCCTATGAGCCAGTGAACTCGACTAGCCTCATGAACAAAGTTGTTAGAATCCATGTTGGGCTACTTGAAGCATTACAAGGAAGGAGGGGACATGGAAATTAATAACTATTGGCAAGATTGAAGATGGATTTTCAACTGGGAGGCCATATTACCAAACTTAGCAAGGGACTGAACCTTTATATGTGGTTTGGTGGATGAAGGGGTTGATTGGCCCTGACAGAAGGGGGACTTGCAGATTAACTGGTGGATAGCAGACTGAAGTACCTGTTGCTAATGAAGCTGGGTATGCCCCTGAAGGGCTGTGAACATGCTAGTGTCATCATCATCCAAATTTATTGGCTGTTTCTCGTCTCAGGTCTGCTTGGTCATTCTTGCTACCCTCAACTTCTGATTAACACTGTTAGACTGCACAATTTGTTTTGTCGTCCTTTCTAGAATAAACTCTGATAAGTTTTGGAGGCGAGGAACAAGCACACATAAAGAATTTCCTTCCCTTTTTACAGAAAGGGCATGCAATCTAGGGTTCCTTCTTAACTGCATTCTCTTGCAGGACATGAATGTTAGTGCTCAAGTGTTTTGAGATTTTGCAAAATTGAGAGACAAGACCGCCTCTGCTAATGCTCAAAGAATTTCTTTTAGACGTAAACTTGCACATCGTCAGAAATCTCTTAGGGTCAAATGGCCTGGATGTGATGGCACTTGGATTAAACAAGGTCGTTGATAGCAAAACAGAAACAAATTATCGAGGTCAGTACTGTAACTACATGCCTTATGCCAATTAAAGTAATAATAGATGTTTGATCTCAGATCTAGTAATAATTGAATGCTTATGATTGAGGCACAGTGAATTGCCCTTCACACTGGTGAGTTAAGTTGAACATTGCCAGTATTAAAGTAGTGCTAGGTGTGCAATTTTCCTGCTAATCCATGAGCTATCCTCTACGCAGTAGCGAGTCATGACAAATGTGTGAATATATACCCCTACACATTCTTGGCATTTAACCGTATGAGTAACAATGAAAAGAGTTTATACAGTGCATATTAAAAATTATGAGAATATGTGTAAATGAATTTTGCTTATAAGTGTAAATGGAATAAAAAATAAACAGAATTTGAGTAAAAATCTAACTTGTAGGCTATAGTTGCGAATTGGTGATTTTGACTAAAGTTATTATTGCACTTCTTAATAAAAAATACAAATAGTCAACCAAGTTGAATATATAGTACATAAATGTTATTTGTCAAGCCCAACATTCAAGCATTTGAAGTTTCTTGCCCCATATATTAAAGAAATGCTCTTAAAATACCAAAAATAATCAAAATTAAAAACTAATTGTTTCATAATATAATAGTACAAATTGACTGACAAACCTAGAAAGTAAATCTTCAAGAGAGGGATTGAAACTCACGAGTGCTTCCGTTTGTTTGATTCCTTGACTTCAGAAAAATAGCCAGCAGCTCCATATATCTCTTGCATCTGCATATTCATAGTTATCATATAACCCCCATCTAAAGCTTTACGTAAGAAAAACAGGATACTCTACCCTATATGCCTATGTTAGAAAATAAGCTTCAAGCAAAAAAAACTAACTCTACATAAAAATGGACAATGGGATGGACATTGAAGCCTTGGCATAACCTCATTCACCCAAGAGATTAAATTCTACCATTAACAGTAATATACTAATAACTAACGACTTTCCTTACAATGGCACAGAAACATACCACAAAACTGAAAATATTATTGTAGATATATATCCTAAGCTATCATTCTGAAGGCCTTCACAACTTACGAACACATCACTTCCCACACCATGTATAAAGAGAACTAGAAGCACTTGTTGAAAAACCATCAACATTTTACATAGGAAATGGTTTATGCATCAAGCCCCATTACTGACTTGTTATTTGAAAATTTACATGATCGAAAATGTAAATCCTTACCTGAGCACAAAACCACAGTAACCTAGTATTCCAAACAACTAAATTGCTTCATTGATAGAGGAAAATAAAATAACAAAATCTTCTATGCAGTCTATCAAATCAGTAGCAAGGAACCTACCTGTTAAATAGCATGTTTTCCCAGTTCAAAAAGATGAAACAATAACTAGAAAAGAGCAAGAAAATAATAGCGGACATATCTATATACATACCTTAACAAAAGAATTTATATGCTGGGAATAAAATATAAAACATATTATATAAATGATGGGACGTTTATACTGTATGAACCACCGTGTTGTTTGTTCACCCGATAACCATGACCGTTCATTTGTTACTAGCTTTAGTTAAGTACATAACAAGTCTTTCCATCTCCCTGATTATGGGATTTTTCCAAACAGACCTTGACGGGCCTTAATGAAATCAGAATCCCCCAATTTAATTGCCAAATAGCAACGGAGCCCTCAAAGGCAACACAAGCATAGCCAGCCCACTGCAATATTAGAGACAATGAAGAACTCGTTGAGGGATACTCCATACATATTGACCATAGTGCAAATTATGAATCTGAGGGTTTGGTTCTGGTTTACGAACAAAAATTACCTATTCTCAGCCTATTCCGAGTGATCCAAAGGAAATTAAGGCGGAAGGTGATTAATTAATGGCCATAAGAGACATGAATAAAAGTACAGTCGTGAATCAGGAATCCAATGGTATCATAGTTCAAGCTCAAATTTCCCATTACTATTATGAGGCCAACACACCAACAGATCTCTTGGCCGATTTCAGGTGTTCTCCAGGCTACTAACCAGATGATTCATAGCAATAGGAGGGATAGAGGAGGGTCTAGGTCTTCTTAAGTGTTCATGATTTAGGAGGATCTTTATGATCCCAAAGATTAAAAAGATATGTTTAGAGACAATTCATATATAAAAATTCGTTTTTTGAATTGGGTGTGCTCAAAGGAAATTACTATTCCTCTGCAATGCCTTGAGCAACTGCCATCAGGACACCACTGCCAAATTTTATCCAATGGGATAGCTGTAAAAATGAGAAGGGGTGCCTTGGTGTAATAAATATGTCCCATCCAGCCCTTCTACTCATTACATCTGTGTGCTCAATTTGTTTTCTTCTACCCTTGAACTCAGAAGAAGTCAACAACGGCGATGAGAAGCAACAAAAGGTGCAGTTGAATGGGGAAGATTATCAGTAGTTTGTATGTCACTAGTTCAAGTAGATACAGAGGTTTGATTTGAAAAAAGATCCCGAAGTTTTCCTAATCCCCTGATGCATAATTGTCATTTCTATTCGCCACATGCCAGGCCTGGACAATTTGGAATACAGGTCTGTGACAAAAGAAGCACAAAGCCCAAAAGGAGTGTCTTTCAAGGACAGCTTGCACCCAAAACCACTGGATCCTTCTAAATACTTCCAAAGAAAACAAAGAGGGGAAGAAACTAGTGGTCATTATGGGAGGTAACGAAGCTTTTATGCATGAGCTACTTGATTGAAAAAAGCATGGCAAAGTGACTCGAAGTGATGCTCCTGCACCAAGACCACCATGCACGGTTAACGGAATCGGGGTTGTACAAGGGGAAAAGTGTTAAAATAGTAAGAGTCCATGCAGGAAATCCCGTTATGGGCTAGCATAACTTGAATCATGGCCAAGTTTGAAACAGGGAGGAAAAATCCTGTTATCACATCGAAAATAAAACATCTGAGCCACATGCTGTAAATCTGGAGTAGGACAGTGAGACTCTGGTTGGAACTGGCCCAAGCAGGCAGGTGCATACCAGTATGTCCCAGAAAGGATCAGCTGCTGCCAAGCTTCTGTCCATTTTCCTTGTGATGGGAGGAAAGCATGGATCATCCAAGTGACAACATGCCAGTACAGATACATGGGTGCATTACCACCCCAATTTTGAGTTTTGATTAGTTGATGGTCGTCACCCATAGTGCCAAGAATCATTGATTATGTCTGTAGTTTATCTAGATATTTTCTGGTAATTTCGTCCAGCATTAGCTCCTGTCCATTGTTAGCACTTGCTCCAAAGTCCTTTGTGTTAGCTTTAGAATAAATAAATAATGTAAGGGGAATGTTTCTTTAATATAAAGACATCCCCATTTATTCATGTCATTAGTTATGTTAGTAAACAAGTTGGTTGGTATTATGGCTGATGTTCCCCCATGCAAGTGAATTGGTATGTGTTTGTAGGAGTCGTTGAGTTACCGGGCAAAGATAAATCAATAAATAGAATTACTATTGTATGTCGGGGGGGTTAACAGCATCTAGGCACCCTATGTACTCGCTTTATTTTTAATTTATATAAAATGCTTGTGGAACCACCTACTATGGGAAGAAGATTCAAATAAAGTTGGCAATCTATTGTACCTATCTAAAACAAGTTGGTAATCTATTGTGGTTTATAAAGTGATCAATGGTACCAAAGCTTTGGTACTTGTGAGTGAGGAGGTTTGAGAGAGCAGGGATGGTAGGCCCGTGGTAAAGAGCTCATGGAAGAGATGAAGAGAAGGCTCACGTGAAGGAGAGGAATTAGATATTATATTTACATTCTTTCTGGATTTTTTAAATAAGTTTTTGGCTGTAACAATAGATTGGGTAATTTATTAAATCATTGGAAGATTTAATAAATAAGATATTTGAGTGTATTTTTTGTGAATTTGAAAGATTCCAAAAAACGTGTTTGAAAGTTTGAAAGCAAGCAAATTACCTGAGAAGAACCAATTTAAAACAATAATTACTTATTGCCTGAAAAGGCATTTCTATTTGCTTGCCAACAAAAAAAAATCTAATCATATCCTCTATATACATGTGAAGGTCTGAGAAGTGAAGACAAATAACAAAGATTGAAAAAATGTTTGTCTGAGGTGTTTTTTTGAAATAATTATGCTGTCAAAAGTGATCAAATGATGTGTCTCAAGGTAAAAATATCTTGGTCTGAAGCATTGAAATTTATGCAAAATGTATACCAATCTGTCAAAGTGTTGCAAAATCTATCAAAGGGCTGAAAAATCAAAAGAGGCATTGGAAACTCTGTCTGAGGCGTTGTCAAATTAAATTTAAAGTGAAAAAGCTGCAGATTGTGCACAAAGCATTGGACTTCTGGAAAGAGGTGTTTGGAAATTGAACTTCAGTATTTAATCCTTTGTCTAAGCATATAGAGAATGTAAATCATTGTCAGACATGTTCTGAAGCTGTCAGATTGTCAGAGCCATTTTAAAATCATATAAAGCATTGGAAGTCTGCAGAAGTAGAGTGTAGAAATTAAATAGCAAGTTGTCTGGAGTGATAGAAGGCACCAAAGTTCTGCAACATTGGAAATAAGGCGGCCACATTCAAAGCATTGAAAAATCAGACACAAGTTCTATTCAGCTAGAAAGCATTAGAAAAATCCTCACAAAAGCATTACAATAGCAATGTTACGCATGGACGCGTCCCTTAGACTTTGGTAACGTTCCAAACGTTTTGGGGAATTGGAGGGGACACCCCCCATTTTTTTTAATTTTTCAAAAAGTTTTCTGATGCTTTAACTTTTAAAAAGCTGTTATTCTTTACCAAAACTTTAAATTCTAATCTCGAAAGTACGTAAAACACATTAAATACAGTTAAGACTGCTATATTTCATTGAATAAAGTTAAAATATTTAAATTTTTAATTTTTATATATTATTTTAATAGCCGTCCCCAAAATTTGAAAAACAATTGCTGTCCCGAAAACAATATCCCCCCATCCCTGAGACGTAGGTAACTGTGTGGAATTGTAGAGAACAATGTTCCATGGGGATGCATCCCCCCCCCCCCAAAATGTGTTGTCTCAGAGACTCAAGATGTCTCCGAGACTTGGGGACGCCAGGGGGACCTCCTCCTGCCGTCCCACCACCGCCACTAGTGCCATGGGGATGTCCCCGAAACATTTCCCTCAAAGAGAGGATGTTTCGAAGACATCCCCAATTTTTGGGAGCATCTAGGAGTCTTCAGGACATCCCGAAGACTTCTCGAAGTCTCTCAACCCATCTCGGAAACTCCCATATGCCCCTGGCAGCATAAGCTACCATAAAGTTTTTTTAATAAATTTATTTGTTTTTTAAAAAGTAGGCCCCAACCCTAACCCCAATACTTAACAGGCCTCACCCACCCTTAAGCACTAAAAAAACTATAAATAAGAGTTACACCCTCACTCCAAATCACAATAAAAAATTCAAAGCAAGAGTGAAAGCATTAGCAAATAAGAGCGAGAGCAAGCAAGAGTGAAAGCATTAGCAAGGAAGAGGGACAACATTAGCAATAAGTAACAATAAGAGTTAGAGCAAGTGCCAAGTCTTCATTGCTCAACCATTCAAGTATCAAGTTTTCAACATGTTCATCAAGCCTTCAAGGTAAGCCATGACCCATGGCCCTTCATAGTTAGTTTTTTAATTTTTTATTTCAATTTAGAATCATAAATTGTTCAATAAATTAATTAAAAAGTTGATTTTAGGGTTGTTGAACTGCTGTTTTTGAAAACAGTGGTTACACAACCCTAAAATCGACATTTAAGTGTTTCCAATTTTCTGTTTAATGCATTTATAAGCAGCTATAAGTTTACGGTTTTAAAATTTAAACTTAATATTCATTAGTTAATATTTTAATTTTACTATTTTAAATTTCAAAATTTATTTATTTAATTATTTTGAAATATGTGATGTGAAGTAAGAAAAACAAAAGTGAAATTCTTTTGTCTTGAGCCATTGCAAAATTTATTATTTATTCAAATAATAAATTTGATTTTTAAACAATAAATTTTATTTCTTGCAATGTCACCATGAGTTCTACTTCTCATAGCATGAGTGATGAAGAGGGAGAGCAAGAGCCTATGGGGGTTGAGTATGAGACTCTGAGTACAGATGTGAGGGGGGTTGAGGCAAGTAGTTCTATTGGGAGTGCAACTAGACACTTTAGTTGCCCTTCCAAGTTATTGGAACCTTTTGCCAAGGGTCCCTTTGATAAGAGGTCCCTGTTAAGTCAATTTGCAACGAAACTACAAGCAAGACCTAGGGCAACACAAGGGCACTAAGACATGGAAGTGTCACTTTTGTCAAGTTAAATTTCAGACAACATTACAAGAGTTAATGCACACCTCCTTCACGTCTGAGCCAAAGGTGTGGGGCCATGTGACAAATTGTCACTGAAAGAAAGGGCTGAAATAAATAAATCACGGGGCTGAAAACTTTTCCAATGACGAGTGGTACTCCTACTAGTACTCGAACTTTCCATGATGAACTACTACTTATCCATCTAGTTCAACTTCAGGGGCAGTAGACCCTAAGGGGAAACGCAAAATGCCAGATAGCAGTGATGTTGCAAACACAATGGCAAGGTTATTCAATGTGCAAAATAAGAATCATGCAAATGATGCCATTGGCAAACTATTCTTCGCCTATGGGATTTCGTTCCATGTTGCTCGCTCTTCTTAGTATAAGGAAGCTATGGAAAAAATAACAAGAGTAGGACCATCATATGTGCCACCAAGGGAGAAAATTTGAGGACTACAATCTTGGATAAGAACTATTCCAAAATTAATATTCTAATGGAGAAAATGAAGGATACCTGGGTCATTACTGGATGCAACATAATCATGGATGGGTGGACGGGCATTAGGCATCATCCACTCATCAACATCGTGGTCACATGTACAAAGGGCCCTTACTTCCTCAAGGTTATTGATTGTTCAGGGCACCTCAAAGATGTTGATTTTCAGTTCCAAATCCTTAGAAATGTTACTGAGGAGGTAGGACCAGAGAATGAGGTGCAAATTGTTACAGATGCAACCCATGTCTGCAAACTTGCAGGGAAGTTGATTGAGGCGGCCTACAAACATATTTGGTGGAAACATTATGTGCATGCCATGAACAATGCACTCAAGGGCATGAGAAAGATTGTTTGGATGAAAGAGATCGTTGATGATGCTAGAGATGTGCAGATATTTGTTTGCAACCACCACATTTCACATGTACTCTTTAGGACCTTCTCTAAGGAGTTTTTGAAACCTACAGAGACTAGATATGCATTGTATTTCATTCTCTTAGAGAGGATGCTTGAATGCAAGAGGCATTGCAACTAATGGTCATGACAGTTGAGTGGAATCGGTGGCCCAATTCCAAGTCTGGGCAAGGGAAGAGGATGAAGGAGGTGGTGAAGAGTGACACATTTTGGGTTGATGCAAAATACATTGTCTCTTTCATTACTCCAGTCTTCAGAGTCATTAGATATGGGGACTCTAATGCACCTAGCCTTGGAGAGGTGTATGAGTGCATTGATAGTATGCTTGGCCAAATGAAGGTCACTGTACAAAAAAAAGACCAATTTTACAATGACCATATTCAACCAATCATTCATCAAGGATGGGAGAAGCTCAACACCCCCTTGCACATGGTTGCCTATGCATTAAACCCGAAGTGGTATGTGCAAAGGCCTTGCAGAGTTACCCCAATACAAGATGTTAAGGTGAAGAAGGGGTTCATGAAGGCCATTCAAAAAATGTACAATTCTACATATGCCAACACTATTCGTATGGAGTGGACAAAATTTGCCACTCTTAGGGGATATTCAGAAGAGGCCAAGATAGATAGGGAGACTATGGCACAAGAGGACCCAATTCTGTGGTGGACTATGCATGGCCATGATTCTTTCACAACCACACTCTCTATTCACTTGATGTCCCAAGTTTCTAGTTTTTCTACTTCTGAGATGAATTGGTCTACTTATGGCTTCATCTGCTCCATGAAGAGGAACGGGCTTACCTCTAGGAGGGCAGAGAAGCTTGTAGTTGTACATAGTGCCTTGCGTTCAATTACCACAACACACATAAAAGGAGATTCCAGCAGCCCAATGAGATGTAGAGCCAGGGGAGCCATCTCAGATTGATGATGGTGGCATATATAGGGTTGGTTGGCATCAGTTTTGGGGAACTTGACCTTGAGGAGTCTAGCAGTTCGAGTCATGAGGAGTTTGGCGCAGCTGTGGTCTTTGGCGATTATTAGACTCATTAGAGGCATTGAGCCATTGGCCAATTGTGTTTAAATTTTGAATGTAATCATCATTTTGAATATATATTACTATATTGATATTTGGCATTTTCACTGTTCAATGCAATGTGTTTGGTATTTCAAACTTTCATTTGTTGTTCCTTATACATTTTTTTGTAACTAATTTTTCAAGTACTATTTATATTTGTGATGTCGTCCCACCGTCATTCCCAAACCAAGGCCCTTGGTTCCCCCGTTCCGAGAATCCATTGAACATTGGTAAAGAATAAAGGTGTTTAATTCTTCCAAAGTATTAAATATGAACAATTCGCTTCTTGTTACCATGTGGGCCAAGGTCCGTTTATTCATTCAATAGTTTCAAATTTAGTTCCAACTATTCCGTATACATGCATATGCATATGCATATTGCAAAATATTTTTGTTTTTTTGTAGGCAGGCATAAACAAACAAGGTTATATACAAGATTTGAATATTTGACCTGGTAATTCGTACTAAAGCAAGTGGAGAGAGAAATTTAGTAAGTCAATTAAAGGAGTTAGAAGTTCAAGGTTCAAAACTCAAGTATACTTTTTGCTCAAATTTATTTTAAATGCCTTTTCTTTGAAAGGGGATTTTTTAAGAATATTCTCTTTTCAAATTTGCATGAAAATTGTATTAATTGGAGTAAAAAGGTGTAACATTGGTGATATAAGGGTGTAATTTAAAAAAAAATGTTTTGATAGAGATATAACCCATCGAACAATTATTACATGCTTTACCCTGAAGTTAAGTGAAAAATCCCACAAATACTTTTTAGTGTGTGCACGCACTTCATTGTTTCATGTGGTTTTTTTGTTTTTAGTTTGCATTTCCTTTCAAAAATGCCTAGTATACAAAACGTACATTTTCCCACAGCTAACGCTTAACAATTTCCAACTACGTCGATCGTTAAAGCCTTGTCCTTAAATTGTTGTGGGATGTAGTACAAGATGAAAATCCCATGTTGCCTTACAAGATAAGTTGAACGAGGGATTCCAAAGCCTTTGCTTTGATAAAATATAGTTGCACTAGGGATTCAATATTCATATTGAGAGCTCTCCTCATAGTTACAATACTTGGAACACTCTATGAGTTATATTATAAATGTTAGGAATATATTTGATTGGTGCTCCATTAATGTTTGGGTGAATTATGTTTTGTGAGTCGTAATATTACAACTCATAATTTTAATATTGTTATACCCATGAATAGTATTCCGGGTTATTTGTTGTAACACCTCCCTATTTATTAGCAGGTGGTTTGGCTATGTTTTTGGCTATATAATAGCCTATGTACTGTGCAGAATTACATAATACAGTGATTATTATTACGTTATGTTTGCCTTCGGCTGTCCAAATCTCCAGATTAACAGGCCAAACACAACAAGATAGATATCCATATGCAATTAGTTACAATATCCTTAGCTTATGATGGGGATTGGAGAGAATACATATCAATATTGAGAAACATTGAAACATACTACACTAAGGTGGGATTTGAGCAACTGGATGATGATTAGAGTGTCACTACTATGTTGAAAGGCCTTCCTATCTCTTACAAAAACTTTGTTGAAATGCTACATATTTCTGATAAGATAATGGGAACTACTTTCTGGAAAACTTATTGAGTTTGTTATTCAACAAGACTCATCCCTATCCCAGAAACACATGACAATAGAGGAGGCCCGTGTCATAGAATCCGATCATAGTACTTCGAGTACTAGGCAACCAAACTATAGAGGGGAGAGAGGCTTCAGAGAAGGCAGTTTGCATACTAGAGGAAGAGGAAATTATCAAAACTGCAACAGTCAACCCATTAACACAGTAGTTTGTAGTAATAGAGGGCTTGGTCAAGTCAGAGTTAGACGAAGAGGAAGATCCAAAACAAGGTGTGGAAAACTTGGTCATATTGCAGCCCAATGTAGGACTCCCTTTTGGCAAAGTGTAAAGTGCAATGCCAGGTGAACTAAATCCACTTTTGGGGAAGCATCATTTGAAGAAATTTGGCAAAGTGCAATGCTAGGTGAATATGATGCCAAAAAGAATAATAACACATGTTTTGGTTGATTGTTCTCTAAACATTAAAGTTTTAAACCCATGGGATGCAAGTGGGTTTATAGGGTAAAATACAAATCTGATGGTTCTATTGACAAACATAAGGTACGAATTGTTGCAAAAGGCCACATGCAACAAGAAGGTATTGATTATGAAAAAACATTCGCTTCAACTACCAAGTGGCATACTATTTGCAACAAAGAATGGATGGAAAATTCATCGGATGGATGTCAAGAGTGCCTTTTTGAATGGAGATCTATAGGAAGAGGTCTACACGACACAACCATAGGGCTTTGAGATTCTCGGTGCCAAACACAAGGTGTGTAAACTGGTAAAAACATTGTATGGGTTCAAATAGGCACGGAGGGCTTGATATGAGAAAATGGATTCATATTTGCAAGAAATCGGTTGCATATAGATAACTCAGAAAAAAAAACTTTTTCATTTCTAAAACTAAATACATTTATGAGTTACTGAAAAGGTTTAGTATGAACTGCTGAAAACCTGCACTCACTTTGAGGGAAGTCGCTTGAAATTGTCTGAGCATGATGACGGTGCATTTTGTGATGGAAAAAAATACAAGCAGTTAGTCAGAGGATTGATATATCTGACGACAACCAGGCCGCATATTTCCTTTGCAGTGAGTATTTTGTCAAGATTCATGCATAAGCCCGGGAAAAGTTATTGGCAGGCAGCAAAATGAGTATTTCGTTACTTACAGGGAACAAAGATATAAAGCCTCGCTGCCAAAATAACAACTTCAGAATTGTTGGGAATTCTGATTCAGATTTCAATGGTTGTGTGGACGAGAGTGTCCACAACAGTATACACTATGCATATGGGTTCAGCTGCCATTACATGGTGTTGTAAAAAGAAAGATACTGTGGCAAATTCATCCACAATCAAACTACATTGCAACATAGGATGCCTCTAAAGAAATTGTTTATCTGCGCTGCATCCTTTATGCATCGATAATCAAAGTGCAATCAGGATGTTGAAGAATCAAGTATGTCATTCAAAACCTAGACATGTGGATGTAAGTACCATTATCTGCAAATGTTGGTATCAAAGAGAACACTTAAACCGATCTTTTGCCCAATTATAGATCAGACAATTGATTTGCCACAAAACCCCTTGATTTAGGAAGCAGCTTGGTATGTGTCCGAAGACCTGGCTTTGGATCAGGGGGTTTATTAGGACTTGCCCCAAAGTCCTTACCGTTTGCTTAGAATAAATAAATAAAGTAATAATAATGTAAGGGGCGTGTTTCTTTAATATAAAGACACCCCCATTAATTGATGACATTAGTTTGTAATGTCCCTTTTCCCTCGCCCATGGCCTAAGGGCCAATGCGTGCCCTAACCCTA
Organism: Taxus chinensis; assembly: GCA_019776745.2. Lineage (NCBI taxonomy): Eukaryota > Viridiplantae > Streptophyta > Pinopsida > Cupressales > Taxaceae > Taxus > Taxus chinensis. Next base: position 119,368,721 of record CM034152.1, read on the forward strand.
GTCATGCCCAAGGGGTTACGGACACTCTTTTGCTATTGGGTATGGGCATCTAGTCCAGTTGTTATTATTTTTTTATTGACTGCGTCATAAAGTACTTTTAAAAAGGGACTAGATGTTATGTTTCATCATTGGGGCCACTTAAAGTACCTTTTTGGCGACTTGAGAGGACATGTATGGCATTAAATGTTATATTTCTTCATTGGGATCACTTTTTGGGCCAAGGCGCCTAGGAATGGAAAAAACAACTTTAAGTTATTTTTAATTGGGCCCTCTTTATGAGAAAGTGCGCCTTGGGGGTTTTAGGGTTTCTTTGACATGGAAAAGGTTATAAAAGGAGAAGAGGGGTGAAAGGATAATTATTCATGCATACACTTATTCTCTTTTCATGTGCAACTGCTGTTTGCAACTGTTTAGCTTGTGGAGTAAGATCCCTCGGGAACCCTAGCTTCGGTGGTGAAAGATCCAACCCTAGCTAGCAGGGCATTCTTCGGTAGTGAAAGATCTACCCTAGCTTGTCATTTGGAGTGGATTTTAGGGCTGTTTTATAGAGGTATTTTCAGGATTTTCAGAATTAGGGTTTGAGGATTTTTGAGAGTTTTTGTAGAGATTTTCAGCTGGTTTTCGGATCAGACCTACGGCAGCCATAGAGGAAGGATTCAGCATCATCTACAGAGGATTTCACAAGGGTTTTGGCCATTTACCAAAGGGGGCGACTTGTTTGGGAAATTGCAGCCCTAATTTCTAGGGTTTCCCGTTGGCCCGTTTTCAGATCTGAAGGTTGGAAAGTTATCTTCTATATTTATATATGTTATTTCCCGAGTTTCATTATTTTTGCACTTGTATTCGGAAAGATATTAATTTCTGAAGTTTTCCGGCTATTTTAGGCACGCTGTAAATTTCTGGCAGCGTTATATTGACTGAAAAATTCCAAAAAAATTTCCCTTGTGTTTCTTTATATTATTATCTAGTTCCATTTAAAATTTCAAGTGTTTTGAACGGATATTGTGAGAGTTATTCATATTTTACTGTTCGCTGCCCTAGCTGTAATTTTCTGCATAAAAATTAGATTTAGCAATTTGTTGCAAATTTCTGTATTTTGTCCATTTTGTTGTAAGATCCCAGCAAGGGATATTTCAAAAGCACATAAGTCTATGCAAAGGACAAAGATGGTTTTAGATAGAATAAGATAAATAAAATAATTCAAACTTCTAAGGCTAAAGATTGTTTTGCAAGAATAAACAGCGTTTTTTTTTTTGGTTAGCTTATAAGGAATTCTTTCTCTAGCAGTGTGTCTAAATATAGGAGATGGTTTCCTTATTTATAAGTATGGTAAAAATTTATGGTATTAAGCATTTTTTCCATTATACAGATTGTGTGACTTAGCGAGGCAAGCATCTAATACACTAGAGGTTGATTTTCCTTCATATTGGGGAGTGACTCACCTGCGAGCTTTGGTGTTTCGGTGCATCTAGTTGCAGTAGAAGCAAAATTTTATTGTACTATTTTCCATAATTTGTTTTGCACATATTTCTGACAATCTTGTTTTCAAAAATAGTTTTATATATTTTCCCACCATCCTTGTTACCAGAATTTACTAATTTTAGTTTGCTTCATAGAATAGGTATTAGAGTGATGATTTTTAGGCAATAAATATTCCTTTCACTTTAGGGACTCATTTATCAACATGAATGAAAGGTTCTAATTACCAAATCAAAACCTAGGTTTGAAGGCGGTGACTGAAATCCTCTCTTCTCCATCATCTGGACAGATTGGGTTCTTCAAAACTAATGCAAAAATTAGGAAAGCCTACAAATCAAATCAGCTTGTGATCAACGTTAAACGATAGTGGAAAACTTTATAGGAAAAAGTTATTAACTTCAGTCATTTCCTGCCCGCATTGAAAAAAGGAATCCATCATCATGGAGTTCATTGCACGTTTCCTTAGGATTTGCATCTTTGTGGTTGTTGACTGATTAAATAATTCCACTCACTTCATTTCTATTGATATCATTTTAAAAACTGTGTCTATGGAAGTTGCATGGACTGCTTAAAACAGTTGCGAATAAGAGTGATCAGATATTCCACAGATATATGTGATTTTATCAATCACATGATATTGTTTAACCAAGGAAGTCTTCTTTGACTTGGGATTCTTATCACAAATTTATATATGCTCCTTTTCCCACCAACAAGCAAATACCACCAAAGTTCCTAACTCGTGCTACTATATCGTATCTTGGAAGCTTGCAAAAAGGACATTTAATTCCTTGTCCTTGTTGGACAACACTAGCTCCTCCCGCTATATGAATGCGTGGCTTGTATTTTTATTATGTTTCATACAAAACCATGGATTTTTTCCCTCTTCTGTTAGGGTTGATCCAAATAACTACGTTGCCAAGATACGGATGACGAGTATCCGTTTGGATACGGATACGTCAATTTTAAAAAACCCTTGGATACGATACGTCTTGGATACGTCCGTACATTATATATATATATATATTATGTACATCTACTCATTTTACTCATTTTTTAGTCCATAAATATTAAAAAACTGACAATAGCTATATTGCCAGGAAACGGGTATGAATCAATGGGTTCAAAACATTCAATATACTTAAGACTATGAAAAACCCTTGGGTATTGATACGTCTTGGCTGTCCGTGTATATATGATATACGAATATCATGTTAATATGAATACGAACAGGTTACTTGAAATTTTAGTCCATGAGATATACTAGTAACTTGAGATCCATAGTTCAATCAATTTTCAAAACAAACAATAAACTTGAGATTTTACATTTTCTATGATATACGAATATTGTATTCCTTTGTGTTTCATCCATTTCCTTTGAGATTAATTTTGTGTTGCGATGGTGGCCATAAAAGATGTGTATAGGTAGCTCCTAAAGGAGCTATTTAATGTGATTGACTCTAACCTACAAATGATAACTAAAGAGGTCAGTCCCATGGTTGGTTCTTGCATTCATATTATTTAAAATCACCTTCTAATCCTCCTTAAGGATGTGGGAAGGAGTCAATGCTGTGCCTTAATAGTTTCTAGGAAAGGATGCTCTTTGAAACTTTAAGCTATGCAATTTGCAGTTCCAAATTTTTCTGTTAGTATTGAAGATCACCTAAGATTTGATCTCCTAAAGGACCTATTTAATGTGATTGACTCTAACCTACAAATGATAAACTAAAGAGATCAGTCCCATGGTTGGTTCTTGCATTCATATTATTTCAAATCACCTTCTAATCCTCGTTAAGGGTGAGGGAAGGAGTCAATGCTGTGCCTTAATAGTTTCTAGGAAAGGATGCTCTTTGAAACTTTAAGCTATGCAATTTGCAGTTCCAAATTTTTCTATTAGTATTGAAGATCGCCTAAGATTTGATCTTGTAAATAACTTGTACGGAGGCTCAGATATATGTCCAAATTTCTATGAATAACTTCTTTCCTTGGTCAATTGTGATGATACCAAATAATTTCCTCAAACATTCTTGATATCCTTTGAATATTTTCTCTTCAATAAACTAGAGGGATTTTAAACTATCTTCAAGTTTCCTTGTGGCTGTCATGCCCTCCTAGTCTAGTCCTCGATAAAACTGAAGTTTGTGAGTTAAAATTTAAAAAAACAAAATTTAGACCCCCCCACTGCCCAACCCTGCGGGTGCATCCCAGTTACGTTCAGGTACGTCCCGGTATGTCAGAACGTACCCGGGATGTACCCAGTATATACCTGGATGTACTCGGGACGTATCAGTACCATACCTGTGCCGTGTATGTATGCAGGGGGGTACAGGAGGGTGGGGGACGAACCCTGGTAACAGAGGAAAGAGCAAATAATCACTTTTCTAAACTCATAAAGAAAGGCCTTAGAGGGAGAGTGGCAGAGCGGAGTATGTTCTGCCAAAATCAGAAATTAAGACCCTAATTTTTAATAAATTAAAAATGAAGACCCCCGATGGAAAACATTTGATAATCTTTAAATGTCAGAAACAAGTTTTAGACCTAAGAAATTCCACATAAGAAAATCTCTAGCCCGTTCTAGCCAGAGAGGAGAAAAGTACAGAATAAAAGAAGACAGAATCCCTTTTTACACTGCCTTTCTCCTTCCAAAATCAATTTTTTTCTGAAATTGGTTCACCAAAACGATTTTTAAAACTCCAATATTCTTCCCCTAGTTGTTTGGGGCTAATGGTAGAAAATCCAGAAAACAACTAGAATTGCATACTTTCTTTCTGAAATTCACTTGAATCTCACTATTCCACCCACATTGTTTATCCAACTCTGCTTCTCTTAAGGAACTTAAGCAAAAATGCTTAAACAAAAAAATCAGCGTTCAACTGCAGAGATACCCAATGGGATGAAGTATCTCAAATCTCTCCGCTTGGTCTCCCAAGAATATCCTAGACACACAAACTTTTAGAGCCAAACTTAAATTGCAAGTAGAGAGACAAACACAACTGCCTCTGTCATGGCTAAGTATCGAATAGAAGCCCCTCAAAGCCCCAATGCTACCAATAAATGCCTTACATACAGGCCTTGAATTCACAGAATCCAAGCTCCGATTCATCCATGATAGTCAGCCCACATCACCACTTCCCATGGTTTTCATTACATGTAAATTAGGCAAATTGAAATAAGATTCCCTTCCTCAATGACTTATTTGATGGATGTTTATGCCTTCAACTTTCCAATCCCTTACAACAATTATTAATAGGCAAGTTTAGATCTCTAAGGTAGGTAGGAGAATAAATTTTAAATGTTGTACTCTAACTTTATAGCAAAGTTACATTAATGTTAGCGGCATTATGATCAAATTTATTGCCCTCTCTCCAAAAATAGCTGAAATCTATTGCTTTATTTTTTTGCAAAATGGCTAATATATCTTGGATTGTGAATCTTATTTCTAATATCGACGACCTCACTGTTTTATTGCTCACAAAATGATGTTAGAGATTCATTCAAGAATCAAGGTGACCAACCTCTGTCTTGAGCAATTTGAAGTCCTAATGAGTTGATACCTTCAGTGACTTTATTAGTCGCTACAGATTTATACCGTTGAGAACACAGGAAACTAAATTAACATTATTTGCCAAATGTGGACAACATTCGGATCAATAATCTAAACTTTTAAAACTCTTCATAATTCCACAACTGTGAGATTTTTGGAAATATAATTTAAAAATGAAAGGCATTCTTCATGTCAGCCCAACCACCCAAGTTCGATATTGTGTCCAGTATCCTGTATATGCCATCTCATTCAAAAGGTTTTCCAATAAATGATGTCAATTGATATTAAAAAAAAATCCACTAATATGTCAACAAGTAATATTTTTCAGCAGCACATTTGAATCCAGTTTCAGGCTTGAGAAAGCATTCCATCAATTTACGCACAATGTATACATCACAGAACATGTGAAACAAATAACATTTGTCCTTGACATTCAGTAGAACATAACAAGAATTACCTGTCTATCAAGCCAAGAAAGGTAGCATACAACAGCAACACCATCACGTATATGGGATTTTCTTAAGCCATCAAGCTCTGCAGGATTCTGTAAAATGCACAAAAACAATCAGAAAATAAAATAGAATATTCAATCCTTATCTTATTTCTTCCTAACCACTTCATAGTGATTCCCACATTTCCAACAAGAAAGACCTACAAATATAGCTAGTTTACAGAAACATCACATACAATTAAGAAAATATGTATATAATATATTATCAAGATAAGCTAGCAAATGCCCACAATTTCTAATTATAGTCATCCCGATTTCTCTAGAAAATACAGAATAAGAAAATGCAGATTTTACAACCAACTAGAAAGATTTAAGCAGAGAAGATCATCACATTTTCCACTACCTAAAAAACTGACCCAAAAGATATCTCTATGCTTAACTGAGACTACATGTATATAATTGGTCAACCAAAGCATGACTTTGTTCCTTGACCTCTATATATTGAGATCTTACAAACTTTGACAAACAACAGGTCCAGGCAGTGCATAGGGGACCATATATTCTAGTATATAAAAATATGTACCATTGAACGCTACTTTTCTACCACCATTTTACATATTTTCAGCATTTATGGCAAGGCTATAACTGACCTCGCAATTAACAAAAAATGGTTTGAAGCCAGTAAAAGTTTGTTTTGTGAATCATGACTCATTGGAGGATATCCTGCTTTGGAAGAACAGAAAGATGATGACAATGAAAAGCTTTGTACATCAAGAAACATCAGATAAGCAGTATAATGCCAAGACCAGTCATATCTACATTTCTATGCTGTATTTGTAGACCCAGCAATTTGTCAACGATTATAATCATTAAGAAACACAAGGCACAGTCATCATGCACATAACTTGCCAGCAAAGTCAACACCAAATTTGCCTTCATATATATGCTTCATTCTTGTATGCATAGACCCAGCAACATCATCAGATATCTCATATCACAATCATCTAAACATAATAGGTGTGGTTATCATGGACAATTGCATACAAATTTCCCTTTCAGTCAATAGAACTTCAACTCATTAAAGACTCTACCATACCAAGGATTCCAGTCACAGAAATACCTCTTATCTATTGTGATTTGGAAAGGACAAATATTATTGATGGTTGTATTCACACTCCCACGCCGTCCTTCTATGTATATGAAGAGAATATGACCAGTAAGGAAAAATTCGCTATTGATAAAAACCTTATACTAGGACCAGAATTAATTGGTGAAGTCAATAATAACAGACAATAGGTATTTATCCATTAAAATCAGTTGCCAAATCATATTTATATCTACGTTGTCAATTCATGGAAATGTCTGATTGAGATTTCAAGTATGAAGCTAATGAGTACATCCTGCCTGTGGTTTAAGTTTTATACTTCGCTCATAGCTCAAAAAAGTGCCAGCATTAGGGATATGTATTTGAGATTGTCGACGATACCTTGACATGCGGGGCTTGATCACAATGATCCTAAATTATCTAAGCAACCAAGTCAGTTAAATGTGTAATCATATGCCCATGCTTGCCTAGCGATGCAAATGCAAATGTCTGATAGAGATATCGAGGATGAAGCAGTTACCCACATCATACAGTATTGCTAAGATTCTCTCTTGTTAGCCTTATACTTTGCAACAACTGTACTAATGGTACCTGCATTTTGCTTACGCATTTGAGATTTTCAAGCATACCTTGAATTAGGTGGACTCTTCACACACCACACAGCCACTCCGCCAGTGCATGCATACCATAAACATACACATATACCCGAAATTTTTTGTTTTAAGTGTAGAGGTCTTGCCTGTCTGGTCATTTATTCATACAAATCTATTATCTGAAAATTTGGAAAGACCGTGCTCTTATTCAAAAAGTGGTTTGAGACTTTATGTATAACTTCTTATCAGAAAAATAAAAAGGATTACATTAATACTGAAAGCACAGAAACTACGTCTGCTGCTAGTAGGAAGTGTCTAAAATCACTGAATACAATGAAAAGACAAAATGAAGACACGCGACCTTCTGAAAAATAACCTTTTCAGCTGATTTTCTGATTTCCAAATCATATCAGATTTGATCTTGTTTTTGACTTTTCAAAAATCAAATCTGATCTTTAACTTTACTTTTCCACAATCATATCTGATCATATATTTTCTTTCACTTTTTTAAAATCAAACCAGCATAATATTTATTTTCCTTACTTTTCCAAAGTCATAAGATAAAATCTGATTTAACTTTTCCAGAATTATCTCTGATCTTATCGTATCTTTGCCAAAACAAAAGCTGATCTGAATGGGTTGAGGAAATGAAGTATGGGTGGGGGTGAAATGACAACTAGAGGAAATATAACTTGGGGCTAAGTGATTAATGTCAGAAGGAGGGGTTAGCATTTGACACAAGCACATATTTATAAAAACTTAGGAAAGATAAATATTATATGCATAAGGTTTTGTATGGTCAAGCAAGGTTCTCTTGGAGCTTGGGTTATGCTATATTTAGCTTAAGTGTCGCAACCTTGTTAGCCACTCTTCATATATGACCAAGTTCGATCTTTGTGAAAGAAATAATTCATTGAGCAACGCCTACAAGTAATATTCCTAAAAATCCACTGCAGAGTGTGGGTTCTCCTTGTTGGTTGTAAAGATGGTGAAAATGTGGTGCATTTATAACCGTGGCAGTAATTACATGTGAGTTCTCTTCCACATATAAATGATTAATTTTAAAGCTTTGTGCAAGACTTATCACACAGTAAAGATCACCAAGCCTCGATGTGGCTATTAGCTTTGACTCCAATGTATTCTTTGCAAGCAGTGAGAATAAGACCCACAAAGTTGTGTATGATACCTCCACCTAACCTTTCCTCAGTCGTGGGAACTTGTGCTATCAAAATTAAGTTTCTGGAATGGATGAAGAGTCGGAAACCATCTACATACAAATTCAAAAATGAAGGAAAGAAACTTATAACGACTGCAGAGTTTCCATGATACATGCAAATCCAAATTCCATGGTTACTGAATGAGGTGTATTGAGACTTGAGGTGACATGTACCCGTGATACAAGTGATGGAAAGAATTTGAGGATTTCTCTGTCATCCCCTGGTCTTATGTATGATAATCTAGGATCGTCTGATATCTTTTTCGTCGCGGAGACAAACGAGAGCCTTGTACAACCTCTCCCGAGAATCACGGGATACCATTGGTATTCTGCTTATAGACAAGACACACGGTCTTTGGGTGGGTCAGGGGTTCAGGTGTGGCTTGTTTGTATAGAGACTCCCTTAGGAAGAGGGTTTCATTGGTGACCACAGACGAGTTCGCCAAGTTTATGTGGATCTGTTTCAAAGGGGCAGGTCTTCATTCTAGGGATATTTATATTGCAGATTGCTACTTTCCTCCGGCCTCCTCGTTTGCCATTCACAATGGCCATGATGGTGATCCTTTTGGTGACCTGTTTGCCAGTATCACTCAATACTCGGCAATTGGCGAAATCATCCTTATGGGGGACTTCAATGCCCATACCAGATCCCTCCAGACTCCTCTCCATGACCAATCAGAGATCGTGTTTTGCACCCAGGCAATTGATCTAGAGGCAATGGGACTTCACAAGATATCAAAGGATGATTCAGGGCCCTTCACTGCATATGACCGGAACCTTCTTAAGTTAGGGGAATCCCATGAGTTGATCCTAAATGGGCTCACCTATTTTCCTAACTCTCACTTCTTCACTTGTCGACTTCACGGTGGGGGTGCGAGTGTTGTGGATTATGTCCTTTCGAGCCAGCATCTCTTATCACTTGTCTGTCATCTTCTTGTTTGCCCCATCCCCCTTGCCAATCATGCCCTCCTTTCTTTCTCTCTCCAGGTTGATACCCCCTGCCACTGTTCCTATTCATAATCTCCCTCGTACTACGTTCCTGTTTGGTGAAGGAGACCCCAATACCTTCTCTTCCCACATTAGTCAGTTACTCCCTTTGGAGACCCATTTCTTCTCATTGGATTTTGTTGTAACCAAATACACCCGCCTCTCCTCCATTGTTTGGGAGGCAACCCTCAAATTTTTCCCCAGTTCCACAACGTCTTCACCCACTTCCCATCAACTCAATAATTCTAGATCTTTCCCTATGAACAAGTGGTATGATGATGAGTGCAAATTCCTTCATAGCCAACTTCGTCACACCTTCATCCACTCCCTTCCCTCCTATCCCTCCCTCAAAGCCTCTTACCGATGTCTTCTTCGGCGTAAGAAATGTCTCTTTATTTCCCTAAGCAGACGGATCTTGTGTTTTTCTTTCCGACACTCCCCCAGACATTTCTGGCGCACCATCCTTCCTCACCACTCTCCCCTTCCTCTCAATCTTAACCTCGATTCCATGTTCTCTCACACCTCCACTCTATATGATATCCCTAGGCAACCTCGTATCCAGGTTGATCCTCCTCCCTCATGTTTACTTATTCACTTACTGAAGTATCAGAGATGCAGTTAGGGTGATGAACAATAGCATAACCGTTGATGAGGAGGGCTTCCAGGCTGAATTATTCAAGTTTGGCTTTAGAGAGCTAGGTAGTTTCTTGGTTCATCTTTTCAACCACGTGGTACGTTCTGGTTTTTCGCCGACTTGGTCCCACCACTCCATTCACCCGATACACAAATCGGGCCCCAATTCTGACACCAATAATTACAAGACTATCATGGTTGGCCATACATTCTCGAAGCTTTATACTACTGTTCTCCACAGGCTACTTTCCAAAGAGTTGGAGCAGAGACATCTCAAAGCTAGGGGCAGGCAAAGTTCTGGCCCGCTTACCAGACCATTGACCATATCTTCACTCTTTGGGCATCATTGAGGAGGCACGTCATCGTTCATCGAAAGTTTATTGTTGCTTTGTAGAATTTCGAAAAGCTTTTCATTTTGTCCCTCGTGACGCTCTTTTCCAAAGGCTCAAAGACTTTGGCATTTCCGAGATCCTTTTGACTGCCATCATGTGTTTATATGAGACTGTTCTTGGTCGTCTCTAAACTATTCATGGGATATCAAATTTCATCAAGAGTACCGTTGGGGTTAAACAAGGTTGCCCCCAATCCCCCACTTTGTTTGGGATCTACATTGGAGCTTGAGGCCTTTCTTTGTGAGCATATCCAAGACAATGATGGGTGCCTCCTCCACCAGATTCCGATATCTATCCTTTTGTTTGTCGATGATGTTGTCCTTCTAACCTCTTCTCCCGATGAACTACAGAGACACCTGGATGCTTGAGTTATTTTGTGATCTTCGACAATTGACAGTCAACCTGGGTAAAACTAAGGTTATGGTCATCAACAGGTTGAAGACCTCACACCTCCATTTCTTCTTCAAGGGGGAGGAGTTTGAGATTACCAGTACCTACACTTACTTGGGTGTGTAGTTCTTTGGTTCGCATTTCAATTTGAGACAAGCCCTCCAACCACGTGCCAATAAGGGTTACGGTTCCTTAGCTCTCCTCGAGCGACAGTGCTTTCGGCACCATTTTGAGGACATCTCCTCCAAGATGTCCCTCATGGATTCTCTTATCAGACCCATTGTTCTTTATGGCTCTATGGTGTGGGGACCCTCCTTGGTCGAGTCGGATTGGGCTTCAGCCGAGAGAGTCAAGACACTTCTACTTCATCGCTTCATCAAATGCAACCAATTTGTTCCTCATCACATCATTCTTGCGGAGTTTGGGGCCCGTCCTTTCAAGCTAGATACCATTTTTAACTTGGTTTGCTTTTTGCACAAGATTTGGAGTTTTGTTGACTTGATGGAGGGGAGAGACAGGTACCCATATTTAGCATATTGATCCTCAGAGAGCATTGCCCTTTCTGATTCTCTGGGTTGCGCTCATTGTTGGTGTGTTGGGGCTTCTATTCTCTTAAGGTCAGTGAATTAGGATGGATAGTCTTCCTCCTTTTTGATACTCCGTGGACGCACCGGCTCACCTTCTATCTTCTAGACAAAAGTTTAACAGGATCATCAGAGAGGATATTTACAGACAATTCATCCACACTACTTGGGTGAACCCTCGTGGTGGGTTATGCCCAAAGATGGCTTTCTATCCAGAGCACTTCTTGGAGTTGAAGGACGGGCTTATTATATGTCCTCAATATACCCTTCATCATTGGATGCATGCTCTTCGCATCCCCTTCGGTCAATTCAGAGTGGATTCTCATAGGCTTCGGATTGAGACGGACCACCAGATCGATTGATCAGACATGACTTATCTGTTAGGCAATCTTCAGGAAGTCGAGACGGAAGCCCACTTCATCTTTCATTGTCCCATCCACTACGAGATTAGGGGGAGGTTCCATTGTCTTTTCAGAGTGACCCATGCACTTACTAACTTTTTCAGATATGTTGATCAGAAGTGCCTGTCTTTATACATGCAGGAGGCTCTTTGGCTTTCGGATCATACTATTTTAACACTTAACAGAGCAGACTCTCCCCAAAGGATCACTTCCTTCTTTCCGGCTTTACCCTCGGAGAGAGGCACTAAGCACCAGATCAATACTAGCCTAGCATTACACTCCAGATCAGGTCAATTCATGGGGTTCATATTTAACCCCCCAATATCTCACTAGGCACTATAATACCAATCCCCGTAGTAGAGGGTGGACTAGATCCACCACGCCCTTGAGGCATACTAGTTTCAGCAAAACAACAACACAGGGGGAGATCTTGTCATCTCACCTCCTCTTCCTCGTCTTCGGATCATCACACTATTATGAGTTTCTTCCATTCGACCTTAGATGTTAGGAGAGATGCGTCCACCATTCTTGGATAGGCATTCCCCATTGCTTCTTTCTAGGTCTTCTTCCTTCCCTTCTTCTTCCCTTCACATGCTTTGTACTTCTTTGGAAACCTTAGGGTTTCTTGCTTCACTTTGTTTTTGGTCTCTGGCGTCTTCTCTTGCTTTGCACTTCTTTCGGAAACCTTTTGGTTTCCCGCTTTTTATGGACACATTTGTACTCTGCAGTCCCTTTGACCTACTTTTGTGGTCATTCGTTGGACATTAATATAACTATCTTATCTTATCTGTGTGCCTTAAAAAAGTCAAATATTATGACCATATACCCTAGAAGATTAAAGGAGTTAATTGGGGAAAAACATTGATAATTGTTGACTTTGTATATCAAAGAGACTATACAAAGATGCTCTTATCTCATTGGGTTGTTGTCATACAATATTAAAAAAGACTTGCCATCTCAATGCATAAGGAGGGTCACACTCATAAAAAAGATTGATCTCGTGTTTCACATGCCTACAAACAATTAGCATATTGAGAAGGTGCAATGCATCATTTCACTTCTTTTCTAAGTCATCTCCCACTAGTATTTTGTTATGCAAAACAAGCCAAAGAAATGCACTTATTTTAGCCCGTGTTTTGAATTTCCGGAGCTTTGTCCAAGCGGTTGTTGGGGGAGCCAAGGGTGAGAACAAAGACTAAGAGACCAATTTTGCTAAGCACCATCTGACTAGACATCTTCACCATTGTAGTTGGTCTCTTCTTTGATTGTAAATAGTTTTCCTTGTGCAAGTTCCTAATTGAGGATAGGACTTGCTTAAGGATACTGCAACTAGTACTTTTTTAGTAGAGACCAATTCCAGGGTTCATGATCATGTGTGTAATTAGGCTTAGCATTGTCCACAAACAATAAGAAACACATAATTTCAAATACAAATTTAAGTGGCCCGATTTCCTGGATTGGATCAAGTATATTATTACCATTCCATCACTCCAAAATTTTGTCATGTATGTGTAAATTGAGAAACAAGCAAAACCTGTCAAAAATGCTTTCGAATGACAGAACCACAAATATTCAGAGAGTGAAAAATAGTTTTTTGGTCCGTGTAATTTTGGCGACTGCCTAAAACACAATACCTATGTATCTTAAAACAATGAAAAAGTTAATTTCGTGCCCAAAGCCTGATTAAAACAACACATTTTTAGATTTAATACCCTTGCCCATTTTGCTTCAGTAATTTTCTGCCATGAAATCGAAGGATGTCTATGTTTTTTTTCTTACCCATTTCCATGGAATCCTTTGTTATATACCAACCAAATATAATACTATCTTGTTCACAGGAGACAAATAGAAAGGAAATAAATGAGCATATCCTATAGCATTGTTTGAGCCAACTATATTGAATATTTGTCTCCCAAGGGTTTTCTATTGTAGTCCAATGTCCCAATTGTCCCAATATTTTCCCTACCTCCTTAATAAGAATATTGCACAAAGTAGTCAGATATCCAAGATACTTCATGGTGAAATGAGATCCTTTATTTTCTGAAATTCAGAAATTGCTTGCTTCCACCAAAAATGTGACTTAAGAAAAAAAGATCCGAGACTTTCCCAAATTGATGAATTGGCCGAAAGCTCGTATAGAATAAATTTCAAATGGTGAATTTTACAAATGAAAACCAATGCCATGAAAAGAGTGGCATCTGCAAATTTGGCAACATTGGATCATTGAACCATTGAGGTGTGCATTTGTGTTATTGTTCATATGTACATGCTGCGTTAGAGTTAGCCCCTTTGGCTAAACCCACCCTTTACTTTATATCATTGGCCTCACCCACATGTTTATCTTCCTTTTGTAAACAGACTTAACCTTATACATACATACATACATATTTATATATATAGTGTAATAAGATGCATGCACATAATTTAGGAATCATATGGACAAAAATATGTTCCACAAACACAAAGAGATGGGCAAAATTTCTATTTCGGATTAGGTAGAACTTGACAGTATCCATACTCAGTTTTACCCTTAATTCTTTCACCACAGTAAATGGGCCCTTTCATTTTCAGAGAGTGGTTCTCCCTCCCACAATACAATAGAAAGTTCTTTAGCTGAGAAAAAATTCTTCACACTTCCATTGAATAATTGAATCACAAGAAGCCAACTCCTCCACTACTTTACAAGTGTATGCTTTAGCATAGAGAGGCATGCCCACTATGTTTTGAATCAAAGTCATTTTGGCAATAAGTGCCTCACAATACTGCTAGATAAAATGCACTCAACCTGACCCTTGGTTAGAAAGCTTGAGGCACAAATTACAGACATCATTTAGCCCACATGATGAAGGTAGGATTTCAAGGCCTAAAGTGAGCCAATACTAAAAGGGTAAGTAATTCTGAAATGTTGCTGAGCACATATGGTATTGGTATTACCTTACGTTTGGAGTAAGATTGCATATTATACTAAAATAGTTGAACTATTGTATGTTTCCGTTTGTTATCTCATAACTTCTAACGGTTAATTTGGTACAGTGTGGGACAAAAAAAAATGGAGACAAAAGTTCATGGTTGAGAAGGAGCATTCAGGCACGCATACTAATGCCTTTGCAATCTTCAGTGCAATAGCTACCTTTCAACAGATTATTTTCCATATTATTAAAGATGACTGCCAGTAATGTGAAGGTCTTCTTGGATGATGATAAAAGGAAGTGGTAATTAAAAGATATCCAATTCCAAAACTTGTAATTTGCAGCATGACAACAATCAATGTCCATTTCCCCATTAATAGGTTAAGAGTTCATAGTATTGACCCCTTGCAAGTCAGGTGGCCTGCCCCAAAGGAGGGGTGTGTTGAGCTAAATTTCGATGGCGCTTCTCAAGGAAACCCCAACATTGGTCGGTTGGGATGCATTGTCTAATTGCCTGTTGGAAATATTGTCATTGATGTCAAAAGAGGTGCTGAACTGGTAAACGGAAATCTGTCAGAAAGTAACTGAATTATTAACAGAATTGTGAGTATGTCAACGGAAATAACCAGCAACATATAGAGTAGCAAAAAGAGCAGAAATCAGATATTTATATATGTGAAAAGGGTCGCCTTTATAGGAGAAATACAACAGTATCTGTGTAAAATGAACAGCATTCAAGAAAGAGGAAGATCTTGACAAACATGATGAGAAGAAAGCAGCGCTTTTTCATGAAGACCGTGATTTATCCTTGGAGGCCCACGATTTGCACAAAAGAGGGCCCACGACTTCCTTAGAGAGCAACACTCATGTCTTAAGGGGCTGCATTGAATGTTTAGGTGATAATTAAATTATTTGGGGCAGTCTTTATGTGTGCATTAATTAATTCAAAGGGGGCAGCGATTTGTTTAGAAAGAATAAATTAAATAAAGGCCGACTAATGTTAATGAAAGGGTGTGATGGTTTAAGGTGTAATGCCCTTTCGAAAAGGTACGAAAGGCTATATAAGAAGATTCATATGAGACTTATTAAGCATGGATTCAAGTTGAATATCTTAAAGAAAAAGAAGAAGAAGAGGAAGCGTAAGGGCAGAATTTTAGAACAGCAAATCTGAAAGTAAGAAGAAGAATTTTCCATTATTCGTTGAGGAAGC
This sequence comes from Taxus chinensis, assembly GCA_019776745.2. Taxonomy (NCBI): domain Eukaryota; kingdom Viridiplantae; phylum Streptophyta; class Pinopsida; order Cupressales; family Taxaceae; genus Taxus; species Taxus chinensis. Next base: position 119,384,612 of record CM034152.1, read on the forward strand.
AACAAGTTCAAAAGTGGAAAGCAAATTTTGTAAGGAAGGTCGGTGCCTTCATATTCGAAGAGATCGGTGTCTCTTACTGAGTTGGTGCTTAGCAAAAGGGTGGGTGCTCCTATAGGTTGGTGCCTACAAAACTGTAATTTGGGGATTGGTGTCTCCAGTAGGTAGGTCCCTACAAATTTTTGAGAAATATATATAAAGAAAGAAGTTTCTCCGTGGTTTTCTCCCGAAAGGGTTTCCACGTATATCTGTGTCTACTTGCATTAAGCTTTGTGTTCTTTGATTGATTTGATATATTCACATTGCTCGTGATTATAGATCTAAGTTCAAGTATTAAAGTTTGAAATAATTTCATAATACTGATTCACCCCCCCCCCCCTCTCAGTATTATCTTGTGCTCAACATTGCCCCAACGATCTCTCATTGTTCCCTTCTCTACCATCATGCCCTTGGGAACCAATAATGAAGCAGTGCCTAAAGCACTTGATAAAGGGGCTTAAATTAGCATTGGTTCATGGTGTAACTTCCTTGGAAGTTGAAGGTGACTTAATGGTGGTGATCGTGGCAATTGCTAAGGTCAACCCTCCAAACTGAAAATATAATTAAATGATATATCCTTCACTAAGATTTTGAGTTGAACAACTGTTTCCGAAATATTTCCTTCTCTCACTGCTACCATGAAGCGAACTGCCCCGCCTATCTTATGGCAAGCTCAAGAGCTAATCTAGTCTCAAAATTCGAAATACTTTCCCTTGTAGTTGTCACTTATCCGAGCTGGAAGATCTCGCCTCTGCAGATGCTTGGGATGTTGACTTCCCCACTCTAATTTGAAGGATATTCTGGGTGGGGCAAAAATAAATTGGTCCCAATCTTAGGCTGCCTTATCCCAATGATTAGTAGAACCTCCTAAACATTGTATTGGAATTCATAGGCCCTCCCATGATTAAAAGGTTGACAGCTCCCTTGTCTCTTGATTTTGATGAGACACTTCAAGGTATTGAAAGATGGCAATGGGACTTAACTCAATGTCATCATTAATGGATGACACCCTTCTCTGCCTCAGCTTCATCACTCCATTTGTTGCCTTTATGTATCTCACCCCATTGCTTGCTTCTTCAACCCATTGCCTGGTCCTGCACCCTTATTTCATTTGCGTTCATTGAGCACCCAACTAAATTGCTCCCATAGGTTTTCATGGCATCCAACAAATGTCGTGTTTTTGGAACTTGTTCTCTCAAAGACTTGGTTACGAAATTTTTTGGCTCGAGGGGCATTCGAGATATAGCAACTGTGAAGCACTCAATAGAATCTATCTGGGAAGACCACCTACATTACCCCTGCAATGTATATATTCTTGTTTTTGACAAAAACTTTGTACCCTACATCTTCTCTGCCACAGACAAAAGACATGCACTCCATCTAGCGTGCCTTCCATCCCACTCCCACACCCTCCAACCCCTTGGTGATCCTTCTTTTCTTTCTAACAACACTCTAGACCAAGTTCTAGATTGAAGACCAACAGGGTCTCCAAAGGGCATCACCTTGTTCCAAGCTAGTGATCTAGGTACTCGGGAAAGTTTGGCGTTTATTGAATTGTGTATTCGAAACTGCAAGAGGATGTGCAAAGCCTTCCATAAATTTGCTTCTACCCTCACATTTAACATTGTTCGTTGACCCTCTATTTCCAAAGAAAGTCCTCCATTCCTCAAAATCCTCACTACTCTTTCCCATGAGGGGCTCAAGCCCAAGCACGGTTGGCATAATAGAAGAAAGGGCAGGCTTATTGCACAAGAATGTTTCGATTAAAATAAGAATCCCTCTCTTAAGGACATCCCTTTCGGTCCAATGTTGTCCATGGCCAAACTCATGAATTTGGGATTGAGTGCATACTTTGCCCTAAAGGTCAGTTTTGGTTTGTGGCCAAAAACACCTGTGTTATTTCAAAGGTCCAACTTGGACATCGGGAGAACTTTCTCTCCTTGTGAAGAAGAAAAAGAAGTGTGTTCCCTCTAGTAATGTGGCAATTGATGATGCTTTTGACGTTTGGGGTTGTCTAGACCTATGTTTCTAGGATACGGGTATGGGTATGGGTACGGATACGAGTTCAATACGCAGATACGTCAATTTTAAAAAACCCTTGGGTATGATACGTCCGTACATATATATTACAAAAATAAAAATAAAATTATATATATATATATATATATTATATACACACTCATTTTTTAGTCCATAAAAAACTGAAATAGTAATACAAAACTTGAATCAATGTTCAAAACATTCAATATACTTAGGACTTTACATTTTCATTCATCATGTCATTGCCATACATATGATATATGAATATCATGTCAACATGAATACGAACAAAACTTGAAAAATATACTAGGATCAATGTTCAAATTTTCAAAACATACAATATACTTGAGATTTTACATTTCATTGATCACGTGGCTGCCATACATATGATATAGGAATATCATGTCAACATGAATACAAACAAATCTAGAATATATCATCTAGATTTTCCTCAAAATCAAGTTCTTGCATGCCACTTGCGCTAGCTCCACTCTCCGCTCCTTGCAAACACTCTTAAATGTCATCTTCGCCATCAAATATTGAAAGTTGGGCAAGCGTGGCTGCGGAGGCATCCAAGTTTGTGGTCTCTAGAAGAAGATCCCAAAGTTTGTGAGGCCCTTTAGCATAGTCCTCAGACTTGTGTGACAAGTGGCGCAAATTGGAATGCACATATACCAAATCCTTAGCTTTTTTAGATGCCAACTTGTTTCGTTTAGTTGAGTGGATAAAGGTATAAGTACTCCAATTCCGCTCTGCGGAAGAATTACTAGCCACCTATTACAACAAAGTTAGAAAATTGAAATTCAAATTAGTAACATACTAAGAATGTGTGAAAAATAATCCTACTAAATAAAATTCAAAATATTCAGTGATTATAAATTCATAAATGTTATACATGTGAAAGAACTTTTAAAGCAATAGGACGTAAGTACTTGGCATCATGGCCATGTACACACCACCATGTGGTTGCAGTCAAGTTGCTCTTGTCGAAAAGAGCCTCAATCGCTTCCATGTTGCCTTCTGAAGCAACAAACATGCCCATTTCACTTTTGACCAGATTAGCTATAGATGGGTCAGGAAAAATTCTTCTGAATGCTGCCCTGGTTCCATTTCCAACTTTGGAGTCAGAAAAATGGTGGTTCCATGTTAGGTAGCCAAAGTACATCAGAGATATAATACATTCGGCTCAATGCATAAGCAAGGAGATGTAATGGGGTGGTCATTTTATTCCACCTCTTCATGACCACACTCTTGACCTCATTATAGAAGGTCTCTTTTGGATCTTGCTCTTTTGTTTGTATTACATCTCTAATACGTTCAAACATAGAATTTATTCCATCATATATCTCTCCCATCTATGCTTCATCAATATCTACGAATATGATCATGGAGAGAATGGGTTGTGTGAAACTCAACAAGTACTCAACCTTGGCCCAACAGTCATCATCAAGGACCCATGATTTTACCCTTATAGCTTTCTCTGTATTTGACTACCTCCACACTGTATAGACATTGTTGATCACCATACTGCTTAAAGCCCCTCTCACCTTCACAAGTCATCTCAAAATGAGTGTGTGAGAGGCAAATCTTGTTTCTGCAACCTTCAGCGAATCCAACCTTGAGAATCTCTTGAATATGGCTTGTGACACATGATGGTTTGTGATAAACATCTGAATGTCAGTTGCCTCAGTGTAAATTTGCTCAATTCGTGGGATTTTCCCAATCTTTTGGAGCATCAAATTAAGGGAGTGGACTGCACAAGAGGTCCAAAAAATGTGCTCATATCTACCCTCTATGATCATTCCTGCTACTTTACAATTTTTAGCGTTGTCTGTGATGACTTGGGCAACATTTTGGGGGCCCACTGACTCAATTGTCTCTATCAAAATGTCGGCAATAAATTGTGCATCTTTGACTTCCCCTTCACAGTCAATGGCTTTTTGGAACATTGCTCCTTTAGGGCATACTGCAACAACAATTATGAGGGGTCTATTTCTAGCATCTTTCCATCCATCTGAAATGATGGAAACCCTTGTATCCTTCCATGAATCTTTGATTAGCTGCAAAGTGGTGTGAATGTGTTCCACTTAGCCAAGAGTGTGCTTCGAACCTTTTCATAACTTGGGGATTTGTACCCTTGTGGAGCTTCACTGATAACCTTCACCATTAAATACCAATATGGAGACCTCAATACATTAAAGGGCAGCCCACATGCATAAATGCATTGAGCAACAACCTCATCAGCAATCTCCCTCTTTTCAATATTAAATGTTTTTTCCAATGCTCCTTTTGGCCTTTTTCGTGAGGTCTCTGGACTCTCTTCATCAAAAGGGGAATCAAGTGGTTGACTTTGAGTTTGGATGAAAGGATGAGTAGTAGATCTAGGTGTGGGTGGTCGTGATGAAGGCCTTCTTTGCAATGGAATGGTTCTAGATCTATTTCTTTCAGATTGTCTATCAGCCTCCTCTTGCTCTCTCGGGTACTCTGCCATTTTTTCATTTGATATTTTAGGGCACTTCTTTATCCCCACACCTCCAACCGCAATCAAATGGATTTTCAGTCAGCTATATGAGGATTTGTATTGAGTATGACAACCATGACATATCCAAATCCGACCCCCACCACCAACAAGGTTGTCTACCACTGTCACATGTCTCCAAAGAGGGGAATTAGGATCATATTCACAAGAACTAATGTGTTTTCAAAAACGTCTTGGCCTTGCACTTCGACTGAAGCAGAACTTCATGCCATCCTAATCTGTTTTTTATCACCAAGATCACCATAACAATGCGAGGTGAGAGCATACACAGAGTTAGGATGTTTAAAAAATTAAAAAATATTTTGCCTTAACATAAATAAATTAGTTATGTCATCCTAATTTGTTTTTGACTATCAAGATCACCAAAAAGTTGCGAGGTGACAGCATACACGGAGTTAGGATGTTTAAAAAATTAAAAACATTTTGCCTTAACATAAATAAATTAGTTATGTCATCCTAATTTGTTTTTTATCACCAACATCACCATAAAAGTGTGAGGTAAGAGCATCCACAGAGTTAAGATGTTTAAAAAATTAAAAACATTTTTCCTTAACATAAATTAGTTATGTCATCCTAATTTGTTTTTGATCACCAAGATCACCATAAAAGCACGAGGAGAGAGCATACACAAATTTAGGAAGCTAAAAAAATAAAAAACAAATATATTAACATTGAACAATGCATTTAAAAATTTTAAAAATGATTTTTACTAATTATTAATTTAAAGAACCCTAAAGCATGCCATCCTAATTTGTTTTTGATGACCAAGATCGCTATAAAGGTGCAAGGTAAGAGCATACACATATTTAGGATGTGTTTAAACTCTAAACTTAAAAAAAAAATGCAACAAAATAAATTTAAAAAAACCGGAAAAAAATAAAATAAAAGGATGAATTTATAAAAAAACACCTATAGTGTAGATCCTTATTGCATTATATCCTTGTTGCCTCCAAACAAATGCTACCTCCAAGGACCAAATGTGATGTCTACTCTTTTAGTTTTGAATGAACAATAAATTTAAAACAATCTCTTCCTCTCAAGTCTCAACAATTGCTTCCTCTCCTCCTCCTCTTTGCAATGGTGGACTCCAAACAAAACAAGCAATGGCTGCCCCCAATCTCCTCCTCCTTGCAAAACCTCTTTCCAATCTTTGCCTCCTCTAAGCTCTTCGATTCTTATTTGGCTCTTTGCTCATACACTTGCAAAAACCAACAATGAATTGTTTGTGTGATTTCAAATGAAGGAGTGAGTGCTTTTTATAGCTTTTTGAGGTGATTAGGGTTTAATATTTTATTCATTTAAATGTTAGGGTTCGTTTTTCTGCATTGGCCAAGTCAAAAAATAAAATAAAAAACTTTTTAATGCTTTAAATGACGTTTTTTTGCTTGGGTGCTTGGCGGATACGTGGGGGTTCGTCATGGGAACGTCCAAACGTACCCGTGGCGAACACTCGACAAACCCCCACGTACCTTGTAGGTTTCCGTACCCAAACCCAAACATATCTATGTCGGATACGTATCAAGAAGGGTTCGGGGGGGTCTAGGGCGAACCCTAGCATCATAGGTCTACACAGTTCTAGTGACATTTGGAAGGCTAGTTTTTAATCTGTCTTTATGTTCTGTTCGGTTTCACCATGGGTCTTATTTGTCCGTAATCTGGAATAATTGTTGTGGTCTCAGTTGGTGGTATTGTTGATGTATTGATGATTTGAGCAACAACTTTGTTGGTTTTGGCTGCAATTTTCCAGTTAATTCTCTTCCTATCAGCTATTCATTGTGGCTTTGGTGGCATTTCGATGGTTTTTGGGTGGTACTTCACTGGCATGCTTAGTTCTCATGCATGGAAACCTGTCTAATTCTTGATACTTGTACTTAGTGCTATATCCTCACCCTAATGGAGAGCCCCCCCTGTTTTCTTTATGTTCTCCTCATTGTACTCTTTGAGGTTCACAGGTGAGAGCCCTTATAGAACCCCTCATTTTACCAATCCAAAGAAAACAATGAATGGCCATTCAATTGATGTCATCATTTCTCGAAGTCAATCCCAATTAAAACAATCTTTCATTCTGAGCATCTAACCCATTCCAATCCTTCCTTAATTACTAATATTATCCAAAATATAACGTCCTTTAATACCCATCTACTCTGGCCTAACTAGGGAAGGCAACATACGTCCAATATGCAAGGTTAAGCATGTTGTCATAATTTTGTACAACAAATTAAACAGAGTAATCTGTCACCACCTCATAATAAGCTCTGAATTCAACTTCATGAACCAATTTGATATAGCCTTAGTTAATGATTTAGCATAGTGGAGTGGCCAACTCCTCCAAGCTTCCCAATACATTTTGGGAAGATAAATATACAAAACCTAAGTTGCTTTCTAAAATTCACATCAAAAGCAATCTGGACTTAATGACCTTTTGTCTAGCATTTGCTTCAAATCCTTGTCTAATTCTTCACTGATAAGAGTTGATAAAATCCAATTAGTCGAACATTTTCCAAGAAATGCCGCTCATACATTTTTTGACAGCCAGCCGAAATCTCTAAGTAAGCTCCACAGCTCAATACACTAACTTTTAGTGTGCCGCATACTTTTAATATATTTGAGGAAGGCTTCTACATCTAAATCAATTTCAATTTTCAACACCCTAATATGCTTTGATATGTGCTTGACTTTTATTCATCAAAACAAATATTTACATGGCCTGTCCGCAACTTAAATTTCTTACGCTATAGTACTAAGATTTTGTTGTGGATCAAGTGCACACCCTCTCGCATTTCTTAAGCTGTATCAAATTTCACCCTTTCAAGAATGTTGTCTATCTGTTTTCCAAAAACCCTCCAAGCGAGGCTGCGCTAAAAAGTTACAATACTATCATTTTCCAATTTGAACAACATGGCTTGCTAAAATGCCTCGGGAGTAGCTGACAAGCCCTCTTTATATTCCTTTTGCAGTTAAGGTAATGAAGATTGAGAAATATTAAGCAGAAGTGATTTTCGAGATATGAGATTCTGTTAGCTCTCAAAAATTAATATCATACAAAAGGGTAAATTGATTGCCCATGCATTACATATAGTTACAGTATCTAGTAAATGAAAGAAAGCAATGAATTATGGAAGTTATCACTTGAGGGTGATTACTAATTTGATACAGTTAAAATGCTGCCCACACCTTGGACACATAAAAAATAACAATATATAATACATAAGATATAATTCTCTAGATCTTACGATCAGATTACAAAACCCAAAAGAAATTACATTTAAAAATGTGTTCTGTAACAAAATGCCCATCCAATTTTTTTGCAAAGTCATAAACTTTTGTTTGTCCCAATTTCTAATGACTATCACTAGTCGGCATTTACAAAATAGAATACCCGCTTCAATTTTTTTCTGTTCTTGTAAAAGGAAAATGTACTAGATAAATTATTGCTAGTAAACAAAATTAAAATGGCTAACCTTTAAGGCTTTTGAGAGTGCGATAGGTGACTGTTGCTGCAGCACCCGATTAGATGGCAGCCTTGAAGACACAGCAAAACAACATGACCCAGGGTCAATCCATATTAGATTATGTTTCTCTTTTGTAGTTTCCTTTAGTGACTGCTCACATTGGGTTTCATCTCTCTCAGAATCTGTAGATTTATCATGTTTCTTCTCCAAATTTGTAGGCACCTCCAAAACACCATTTTTCGTAGACCCCAATAATTGACCAGATGAAAGCAATTCCAAATCCGATAGCAATGCCTCATAATTCCGTATTTCTATCGCATTTTCAGTCAAGTATTTCTCCACCTATAATGCAAAGAAAAAACATTCAATTTACATGTGATGAAATCTTTAATCCATGTGATGGGAATGAATTATAAGTAACAGAGTGTGCTGGAAACATATGATTTACATATGATGGAGAGTGAAACATAAGTAAACAGGGTACCACACCAACAAATAATTTATACTTTATGTCCAATATAGCCCAAAATCTGAAACCCGACTATTAAAGAGAGGATTAGATAACATCACGCTTAGCTACAACATGTCTAAACCATGTGGGCCTGAACAAGTTGATTTTCAAAAATTAATTTAGCTCAGGAAAAGAAAATGCAAACACAGCCTATGCGTCCAGACCATTTCATTAAGATAAAAAATGTTAGCATTCAAGTATTTTAAATAACCTTAGAAAAATAAACTAACAAAAAATGCAATAGGGTCAAGAATAACCAAAGAAAAGATCAGATTTATGATTTCTATTCTTACAAAGATCTTAAAAACCCCTCAAACATGAGAAATCGTTAGTCCACGGGAGACTCTCTTTGGCCATGCGCATAAGCATAGAACACTGATAAAGAAAAGCCTTCCAATATTATTGGAACAAATCCCACATCCTTACATCTGTATCAGATATAAGTATAGTAATACTAGAAACAAAACTTGGATCACGATCAGTTGCTCTGAAGACATACATCAAAAACTCCTAATCTTGCAACAAATTAAAAATATGGCATAAATAATAGTACTGGTCAACTCCAGAATAAATTCTTGGACTAGGCCATATAATGTAGGACAGCACCATCTACCTTCTACTGAATACATTAAAGTCCATGTAAAAAGAAAAGTAAATTAAATCCAGGAAGAGAACCATACAGCTGGTTTCTCAAACAAATGTACATCACAACACAGAGGACTCAGATTGTCGCTTATAGAGAAAAGTGATCCTGAAGTCTATATACAATATTTCAAAAACAGTGTCCACAGCTAATAATCCTATAATGAAAAAATTCAAAAAAAAAACATCACTGGTCACACTTACACAATAAAATATCAAGAGAAAATATACAAAATTGTCATATACAGGAACAAAGAAAGCACAATATGACAGAAATAGGAATCTTTTTTACCGTGACTGTAATGTACATGATATCCGATAGTTCAAGCCTGAATCGTACAATACGCTCAAAATAAAACTTGGACAGGGAATTTTTAATGTATCAATCCAACACATACAAACAGGAAAGGGGAAGGTAATTACAACAGTTGACAGCACCAGCACATATGTACCCGCTCAATACTAGCATGCTCAGCTCCCAAATGAAACATTTAATGCAATATTGACCTTTTCACAAGAATAAGATCTAGTGCTTATTTGTTAATGGTTCAATTATTTTCAATCAAGTAAACCATATGGTAGAAATGTACCAAATAGTTACTTATTAGCTAAGTCACCAGGTTCGTGTTTGTGTTCAGCGAGGATAAAATTTGAAATAAATTCATCAACCAAAAGAATTCGGAAAAAAAAAAGGTCAATAAATTCGAATTATATCAATTAAATATAAAAATTAATAGATTTTTAATTCTAAATTTCTAACTATTAATATTAAATAATAATGTTTATACTTTAAAAATCCTAATAAATAAACAATCAAGATTCAAAATTAATAATAAAACACCAAATAAATTAAATCCTAATAACCTATGAATAATATTAAACTTTATAAATTAAAATGCTAAACTTAATAAATTAAAATGCCAATTTGTAGACACCTAACAATAATACGGTGTTACTAAAAGCTAATGGCTGATGCATTGTTCCCAAAGCTAAAATAAAATTCCTAATGAATTAATACCTAATCATATTGAACTAGGTGCATATCTTTTTGTCCTAATGCTAATAGCTTATTCGTAATGTGTAATCATAATAATTCTTAATGCATATTATTATTCATATAATACCTGATGTGAATTCATAATGTGTAATAATAATACCTAATGTATGTTATTATTTATATTACCTAAAGCGAAATGGAATGCATCCAACTTAAAACTACCCTGTATTGGCGGTGGGCTGGTTTATTGTGGGCTATGCTAGGGCCAAAGTCGATGTGCTCCAAGATCGACGTCAATACGACGCCAAAACTTTCGCAGATCCTAGGGCTTTCAAGCCTTCAACACTCACAGTTCACACTTAACAGGGTTTTAACCTCAACTGTGTTTCAGACAGTGTATAATGACCTCGGCGGCATTTTCTAACAAGGGGTTCAAATTTTCCAAGGAATTCCAACGTTTTTTTTTTTAATTTTGTTTGAATTCGACGAATATCAATTTTTTTTTTCCAAAATTCGGCGAATTCTGCGACTTAGTTGTGACTTAAGCTTATTAGTCAGTGGTAAAAGTACAAAATTCATATAATGGATAGGCTTTTCTGTATAATTAGAAACTTTAAATGCACAAAGAATACAACAATCCTTCAATTTTTTTCCTACCCATAGTCTTCAAGATCTGTAACATGTCATGTCAACATGAATACAAACAAAACTTGAAAAATATAGCAGATAAGCCAATTTTTAAAAACCCTTGGGTACGATACGTCTTGGATATGTCCGTTTATATATATATATCCATATACTCATTTTATTCATTTTTTAGTCCATAAGAAATACAAAATTGAAAAATATAGTTGGATCAAGTTCAAAACATTCAATATACATAAGATTTTACATTTCACTGATAATGTGGCAGACATACATATGATATATGAATATCATATCAACATGAATATAAACAAATCTAGAATATCTCATCTAAATTTTCCTTAAAATCAAATTCTTACATGGCACTTGCACATGAATTGTTTGTGTGATTTGTGAATGGTTGAGTACCTTTTTATAGCTTTTTAAGGAGTTTAGGGTTTATTATATTATTAATTTATGAGTTAGGGTTCGTTTTTTGGTCATTTACCAAGTCAAAATAATAAATTAAAAAAACATTTTTAGAGCCCCCTACCGCCCAACCCTATGGGTACATATCTAGGACGTATCCATACCAGGTATGTATCCAGGGGGTACGAAAGGGGCGGGGGGTGCGACAGCAAACCCATGCATCATAGGTTCTAAGAAAAACATGTATAGTAAGTCTTTGTTAAATGATAGGTAGTCAGAATGCCATATCAATTCAAGGTCATGCAATCTGATTCGAGGTTGTGTGTCAGCAGTGTTCGTCTGGCGGCGGTCAAAGCAACCAGAAATTATGTATATTCCTTGACACCATGGTCTACATCTTCTCAGTCCATAATATCTTGTGGGATTTGAATCTCCAAAACAATAGCTTGAAGTAAACTTGGATTTGATAAAGTTCCTTTCTCTATTTTTAGTAATGATCTTTTTTGTTAATGGTTTTCCTTGATAACTAGTCCTATTGATTGATGGACACCAAGATCTCCACACACTAATACCATATGAAGGCCATTAAAGAGACATTAGCATAAACACGAAAGGCACGAGTCCAGTGCACAAAGTAAGGCACTATAAAATATTATCATGTATTACTTGAATAAATGCATAAGAGACCACCGTAAACACAAAAAAATGAGGTACGGTAGTTATATCCCCTACCAACATATATATATATATGACTTACGAACTTGATTTCCTCGTCACACAAAAAGCACAACTATTTTATTCATACAAATACAAAATTTTATGTATGCAAATATGCATTTATTTGATTATCCTAAATTTTAATATAATGTTGTGGATGATGACAACAATGCAAAAATCATATTGTCTACTTGTCATCATATCATTTTCCCTTACAAGGATATTGTGCATGGACCGATTGAAAAAGACCCATATGCTTTGATGAAAACACACAAATTTTGCTTCACGTTCATCGATTTGATGATATGCTAAACAAGCACAGAAGTACTTACAAAATCTTGGTACAGATGAGGACAGTACTAATTCTGCAGCATAGTGGACATCTTATTTGTTTCAAAGTGACTTGCAACTTTGTTGAAGTGAGCTTCCCATATCAATTTCTAGGGATGGCCACCTATGGGACACAAATTTGGCCAAGGTGTTAGATGAGATCACCCTAGAGATAATGATCAGCAACAGTCTTTTCTGTAGAGAGCATACAAATTAGAACAAAGTCAAAATAATCCTCGTACAGTTACATAATATTGTGTTGTCACAAGTGTTCAAGACCATGAAGCAACAATTAGTGGACAACTTAGGCAATATGCTACCATGCCAGTATTGCCTCATTTAGGGTCGAATGACAAGGTGAAATTGATGCAAATAAGTCCTCCACTTCAATTGCCAAATGCTTTGCATCTTTCTTCATCTAACCAAACTGAAGAGATTTGTGATCCGAATGCAAGATTTGTCAAGTGACAATGCACTCAGTGTAGTATTGTCCTATAATCTAAGGAATAAGAAACAAAACAAATGGTGATTACAAAAGTGTGAAGTTGTAAATAATATACGATCAGAGTAGACAGATACTTGTGCCAAGGTCAACAGAATCAAAACCAATGTGGTGTCTATTGACACAAAGAAAGGGGTGTTAATGGCTTACCAATGGTTCTATGTTCATTGTGTAATGAATGAGGACACAATGCACGAGATTAACAAAACAATACCACAAGAAACTTGTCATAATGTGCCAATGGTTTGGACTAAGAGACCAACATGACAGCAATTCCTCAAGCATTTGGTCATTCTAAGGTATAAGCAATTTACACAGTAATAATATTATTCGTTATTATTCAATCGAAAACTCATACATATATATAGGAGAAACAATTCCTATATTCGAGGAGGTTGTTTTAACAACACTCCCTATATACTTATTTACGTGAGTTTGGTTTAACAACCAAAACTCACACATAACAATATTCTAAACAACTCACAATTATAGTTCTACAATATTAATGAAGCACTAATATTTCCTAACATTCCCCCCTTAGTGAGAACATGGGGAAAACATCCACACACTCATCTACAATATAATCACCCTTGTGAAACATGTCCTACTATGTGACTCATGATCTTGATCAAAAGAAAGGCTCTCTCCTTCCATGGTTTTAAACAGGCTTACCACAAACCTTGACGTGAACAAGTTCCATCAACTGTCCACCTCGTGTGGTTTTCTGGATCCTCCTACAAGCCCTTTCAAGATCCATGAACTGACTTACTTGGGTGCTTTTGTTCGCCACTATGCTTGTACATCAGGGAAGTATATACGAATCACAGCTCGCTTATTACAAAATGGCACAATAGAACAGGAAAGAGATTTCACATTACTTCCTATAAGAATCGCAATGTTCTTAATTGCAGCCATTGTTGTTGATCGATGCCACTCGATCTCCAACAGCATAAATAACTACCACTGCCACTGGAAGCTATCGTTGACTTTAGTCGTTTTAGGCTCATAATGGAAATGGAGCATTGGTGTCATGTTCCCCCCCCACAATGTGATATTTCCACACACGAACACTGAGAAGCAAATTGTATCGAAGACATACAGCTGACTGAATCTTGCTAGTTAGATCTTGTTGCACATGGTCACCATTGCAAGTGAACGTATTCACAAGCAGACCATCTTCCAATGAAGTACGACAATTAGAGGATCACGTCAGTCATTTGTGCTCCAACAAAACTTTTTTTCCACAATCCAAAACCATACAAAACAGGAACACTGAAAAGAAACACACTGCAAATAATCACACCACAATGATGTCACCACAACTGATATGTGGCCCCGTCGTTGGCGACTTGAATGACCTCCTTCCTCCATTGCCTTCGTTCTCCAGTATCATGCTACTAGCTCGGCCGAATTTGATCATGAAACACAATTACAACTCTCCTCTCAACTCGGACGTAAGGTTACACTGAAAATGCGTCAGGCTAAAAGTGAGGCAATTTTTTATTTTTTTTCAATTTTTTACTCTGACTCTAATGTCAATATTGATGATATCAATTCTAATACTATGACCTATACAAGAATTTTTTACTCTTCTTTTGTCAAATACAACAACATATAGGCCTAGTTTCATACTGACATAGTTCCTTCAACATAAATGATGAGACCGACCGATGACATACACACCCAATACACTATATTAACGTGCCAAAACATGACCACTAATAATTTATAATGAACTACTTTACACAAGACATGTAAAAATTTTACTACCATGTGGATAACAAAGAATAAAGGACCAGTAAAAGAAACATGCAAATCCCAACCATATACTTGTCAGATATGAGACTTATGCAGATCCAAAATGTGAAGGTGTCAACTCAGATTTGGACACGTCATGGCAGAGATGGTTGGTTCGTTTGTCACCCTTCTGACTCAAACGGTAGCAGAGATGGTCAGCAGTGAACGTAATAAAACAAAAAATGTTGTTTCTCATGACTTGACCTTCCACACACACTCCCCTATGCCAATGTGAGTTTGATTTGGGTCCAAAGACACTACCAAACTTCATCGAGATCAAATGCATGCCAGATTTGAATGTGTTGGTGTCAAATATGAGATGCCATGGCCCTGCGCCTCAGATGATTGGTCCTCAAGCTCTAATGTACCGCAGATCTAAATAAAATATGATGCAAATCCTCTCTCTGCACTCTCGGGTTTAGCAAATACTAATGCAAGATAGCATCAGCCTGTATTCATTTGCAGATCCTCACGTGAGGTAACAGGTCGCTGAAGGTGCAAGATAGAACATGCCAACCTTGATTGCAGACAAGATCTTATTAGAATACAATGGACGCATGTGTCCCACAATAGTGATTGCCCTGAATTTTCCACAAAATAGTTTATAAACAGTTTATAAACCTTCTGTATTCCTCGACGTGCCGTCAGAGAATATGATACAGCTCAAATGCCTGAAAGAGGGACTCAAATCACCTATTTTCTTAGATCCATAACCGAAAACGGCAGGCTTCAGACGTTGTACCAAATAGGTAGCTTATTAAGCCACTAATTAATATGCCACTTTAGATGCTATATCTAATACACGATGCCACTTATCAGTCAAAATTTGACAGAGCATTTGAATGCAATTCTTTCATGTAATGGGACAACCAAAAACAGTAATGGCTCTGCCCCTTCACTATATTCAAAACTCCATAATTTTTCACAGATTTGATCTGACTGCTCTGATACCAAACCTAAGGTATAAGCAATTTACACAGTAATAATATTCTTCGTTATTGTTCAATCGAAAACTAATACATATATATAGGAGAAACAATTCCTGTATTTGAGGAGGTTGTTTTAACAACACTCCCTATATACTTATTTACGTGAGTTTGGTTTAACAGCCAAAACTCACACATAACAATATTCTAAACAGCTCACAATTATAGTTCTACAATATTAATGAAGCACTAATATTCCTAATAGTCGTGACCAACATGATGTTCTAACCAGAGTGTCATGCGGTGAAAAGAAAGCAAGCAAAGAAGATAACACATTCAGCCCGTGGCTGAAAGGGAAAAACTGATGAATGAGCTGACCCAACAAGCCACGGTAGAGTTCGCATACCAGTGTGGATTATCGAGTTTGTTTTGGAAGATAGATACTCACAGTGGCAAACCAAATAGTAGAGATGTCGTGAAAGATTTTTAAGAATTATCACAACAATGCACGTCACACTTGGAACAGCACCTGAATTTGTTCTAAAGAGAAGATGGTTTTTTAAATCCTATGGCATTAATGATTAAAACGCGGTCCCATCTTGCTATGTATGGGACCGATTTGGTCATGCACCAAGCAACATTATTTTTGATACCAGCTCAGAGTGAATTTCCTACCAACAAAAACCTGGAAGAAATTTAGATAAACCCACCTCGTGGCCTCCAACATTCCAACTAGCAGTGGCTAATCAGTTGGGGTAGGAACTTTAGGGATCCTTGCCACCCATTTCATACAACACACGCAATATCTCCAGGCACAAGAGAAACCCATTTAGGCATTTTTGGGAATGCAAAACACAAGTCCATCAAGTAGTACATTCTCAAAAATTGGAAAATCCAACAAATCAGTTTGAAAACCTGACACAGTACGCCACCAGAGCCAAAAGTTTATGGTTTATTCAAGTTTGATTCAGCTTGAATAGAATTCCAAACATTTTACTAAGATTAATCAGAATACCTGAATATCTCTTTAGTCTAAGGGAGTGAAGGATTTCCTGCATTGCCATAATTTTGTCTATGATTTGTCTACCAGAATGAATGCTTATAAGGTTTCTAATATTATTTTGGGCAGCAAATGCTTGATACTATTGTCAATCAACTTGGATATAATATTTTGACAGATAGAGATTTTAATAACATCCACAAGACCAGATCAGTCTATGGGACCCCAAGAATAAAAAGCATAGCCAAAGGAGTGAGAAACAGCTGGAAAAGAGAAGACTTGTGTTATTGGACCCTAGTTTGAACATCTGTTATTGTTTGGATTCTGAAAGTTCATTCTCCTGCTGTGATTTTGATCAGAAGTTCCCCATTTTATTCAAAATTTTCTTCTTCAAATATGGTAGACATAGACACCCCTTGTAGGCTGTCCAGGTATCTAACTTGAATGTTGTCATATGTGTAGCATTCCATAAGATAGTGTTATTCCGTCTCTAAAATGCCCTATGCGCTGAAATGACAAATTCTCTCTTCCCACCTTTCTTTTTGGATCTTGCACCCGTTCATCTCACATCTAAGTTGGTGCAATTCAATCCTCAGCTAGGCTATGAGCATTTTCATTTTCCATTTGATTTTTTCAGATTCCCCCTATGCAATTTTTTTCGTCATACTCATAAGCAGGTTGAACTCACTCATGTAGCATTTCTTTTTATTCCCGAATCCATGCATAGTTTGTTTTGTTTCATCCATGTTCTCTTTCTTTTATTCAGCTCTTCACTCATTACTACCTTTGGCCACTTATAGCCTCCTCCATGCTCTCTATTTTCTTTATATGGCCTAGGAGATGTACTCTACTAGCAAGATCTCACATGGGACTGATGCTTTAATGCTCATGATAAAACATTTCTGAATTCTATGTGTCTCCACTTTAGACCTAACATATCGCTGGCCCAAATTTCACACCTATAGAGCACCATTGGCATAACAAGTGGCCCAAACATGATCCCAGTGGTCTTCCAATCCCACAAATCAGCATCTTTGCACCTGTTGTGAAGAGAGTATAACGCTCTCCAACCTCTATGCGTTCTCTTCACTGTGTTTCCCAACTCAGCTTGTAAGTGAAGTCAGGCCCCATCTCGAGTGATTTCCCCTCAAATATGAAGCTTATAACCATGTTGCAAATTGCAATTAACCTTATACTTTGGTAATAAATACCAGCTTACCAGCACTCATGCTTCACAACATCTGTTTATTTCTTCGTGATTCTTCAATTATAATAGGTCTGACTTTAGCATGCTCCAGAAGGTTTGATAGGAGAGCCCTAGAAAGTCGTCTAGCCCCAGAGCTTCTTCCTGCTAGGAAACAAATACTTAACTTTAATCTCACCTTGTATAGCTAGTCTCATTAAGTTTGTCTTTTCTACCTCTTCCACTCTTCTGAGGATGTTTCTAGTTAAAGAATCCAGTGCTCTTGTTTTCCTATTGCCTGGTTCCTTTGTGAGCAGAGCACAGAAGACGTCTGTTGCATATGACATTATCTCCAATACAGTTTTAAAATATATATTGGATTGTGTTTTTCTTAATTGAGTTTATATGCTGTTCGTTGAGGATAGACTTGTGAAAATAGCCCATGTTGGCATTCCCTTGTTTATTCCATGCCTCCCAAGACCACTGTCTCCAATAACAATCCTCTCCTTGATGCATCATAACAAGTTCTTGGATTAATTTTTGCTCCTTGAGGCCATGCTTGAGTGAAGCTCTCATCCGTGATCTGGGTTTCCAATATGACAAGCTCGTCCATAGTTTCCTCTGACTGGGGAAAGATGTTCCCAAAGACTTGAGAGTACAGCTACATTCTGACTTGAGGTGATTCAATCTTCCCATGAATTTGTACATCTCATGCCCCCATATGCTATTTAATTCTTTCAATCACTGTTCAACGTTTTTGGGGAAATTTAAAGTGTGTCAGCCACATGCTTCCAAATGTGAACTGTCACTCATAAGGGCACGCTGTTCTTGCCCTAATTTCTAATTGGATTGCACAATGGTCAGAAAGAGTGGTGTCACTGACTATCAATATTACATACCCATGGACCCGCACTGGTCTGAGAAGCATAGTTACCAAATCTCAGCTGGATTTGGTGATCTGGATTTTTCAGCTGACCTTGAAAAGTTCAGTCCTGGTCGGTGCTGTTTTTGTTTCAACAAAACAAATGTGGTTCTTTTTGTAAAAAAGACACCCAGAGGCCTTATATATTGTTTAATTTTAAATATATTCACATTTTATGGTACGTTATTGATTATTTTCATTATATTTGTCAATTTTGCATATAAAATTATGCTCATATAACATATGTATATATTTCGGATTGGAGTTTTCCAGTGTTACCTAAGATGGCAGGACAGTAGGACGTGGAGATGGAGTTTCCGGGACGGCAAAAAAAAAACCAAATTTTCAGGATGGCAGGGGGATGGCTATTAAAATAATATATAAAATTATAAATATTAAAAATATACAGATCAATTTTAGAAATTTTATGAATAGCAGTTCATATTTATATCAGTCCACCATGTGCATACAGTCCACATCCAGACATACATATTAAAAAATCAGCAGCATACATATTGTCCATATAACTTTTAATATTAATATGTATGTTACTGGTTTTCATAGTATGTTGTGACAGTCCAAGTGCATTTGTGCTCCAAAAATTCTGTATTCATATATCACTCTTGATTCTTAATGTCGTTGTAATACAATACAGTTGGGTTATGGTTGACCAGTAAACGTTTTTAACGAGAAAACAACAAAGAAATTAATTTAAAAAGTAATAACTTTTAAAAACAAAATTTTAAAATCTGAAACCCCCGAAATGTCCCGGATACGTCCTGAGGTCCCCGAAACGTCCCCTGATATAGAGGGATGTCCCCTTTTTTTCCTGCCCTTTTGGAAACGTGGGGAGGAGTTTTACCCCCTGTCCCGCCGTCCCCAAAACATCCGGGATATATGGTTTTCAGGGGGAACGCGTCCCCGCGTAACACTGGAGTTTTCTGAATTTTTTCAAGAATTCCAGATTTTTGGATATTTTTGCCCTCCCGAACGGATCCGAATTTCCGGACTTGGTATATATGCTGATTGGGTTATCATATCCATCTTTTCAGCAATGTGGTGCCTTTCTTTCCTCCTGTCGCTCCATGTGAACACCCCTTGTGAATAATGAGAAATTTAGTTTAGTGTCATCATTATTTTATACCCGGTTGATTACTTCAAGACAAAATATGAAGTACAGGGCCAATTATTCTTCTAACATATAACTTTTGCTTATAGGATATCAATATATATGCTGATTGGATTATCATATCCATCTTTTCAGCAATATAGTGCCTTTCTCTCCTCCTGTTGCTCCATGTGAACACCCATTGTGAATAATGAGAAATTTAGTTTAGTGTCATCATTATTTTATGCCTGGTTGATTATTTCAAGACGCAATATGAAGTACAGGGCCAGTTATTCTTCTAACATAAAACTTTTTCTTGCACGATATCAATATGTTTACTTCATTATTACAACTTAATAAAAAGAAAATGATTTCATTTACAGGTTCCAAATAAAGATTTAAACATTTACAATCCTAAGAACAAAATTTCTTCTTAACTCAGTCCATACGATGGTTCTTATTAATGCCACCCATATCAGTTATGTACTACATTTTCCCCACAAGCACATAACATTTAACAAATTAGGCAGCTACTAAGTTCAAAGGTAGCTCATATGAAACAAAAAAGAAAGCTTCACGAACTACCAGAGCAATCACACAAACAAATTTTGGAGTTTTAGAGCTTAAGAACTCAGCCAACCTCAGATGTCACTTTTCTCTTGTCAACATATACAAAAGCAGAGAATTTGGTCACAATCGCAAAAGCATGTACAACTGGATTGTAAGCTACATCAGATCCACGAATGTTGTAGAGCCAGGCAACCTGTACAAAGAGATAATGAAATCAACTCAAACATGGTAAAAACTAGTTCCTAGGTCTTCTAAACATGTTAAAACAGAGAAAATCATCCAAGTACCTCATCAAGTGCAGTGAGGATGATGGCCTCAGCTTTCTCTTGATCAAGCTTTTCCCTTAAATCATCCAACTTTTCTTGGACAGAACGCCCAGCAAATTCCAGAGGATGTATGCAGATAGGTGATGCTTCAGGCAAAGGCCGATCCCTCCAAACTTCATCCACCAAATTTCTCTCTAGTTGAACAAGCTTTTGCCCCTTCTTCATAAACGCCTGCTCCCACCTATGTGCAGTATCTACTGATAAACACCATGGATCCACACCAATTGTAGCATCTTTGTCCAAATTCTAACATAAAAGCCAAACACATATGTTAGCAAATGCAACCCAAAGGCTCTCTGAATGGACATCTAGTAGTTAGATTCAACACAGATGCTCCCATTAAACCATTGTCCAACTGAAATGTCGAACTTGGAACATCAACAACCACCACCATTGATATGAAATTCAAACTCCTAAGACAAAACAAACTGCTAAAATTTCACACCAGGCCATGCTCCATGCCACTTAACATACATCTCCTGAACATGCAAAATTTTTAAGGAAATTCACAATTTTTTTCACCTGACACTTACCTCTACAATTCAAGAAGACCAGCCATCCAATACAATTTAGTAGAACATGATATGTTCTTTAAAGCAGTATAACATTCCTAAGGCAAGTGTACCCCATTCAGGGCTCTTCAAGCTTAGAAAAAAAGTAAATTAGATCTTACATCAGCTAACCAAGTTTCCACCACTGGGTCTTCACCAATGCGCATAAGCTTCCAACGTTCACTCAACTGCTGTGTAGCTTGTAAAAAATAGCGACCATCAGTCCAAAGTAGAGCCTCATTCCTCAGTATAAGGGCTAAACCTGTACGAGTATATTAATTTAAAACAGTTAATAATAGATGTCAGATTTCATTTCTATATACTTTTCTCACTACACGTGTAAACACTTTTTATTCAGAACACAACACTGAAAAATATCAAAATTCAATTATGTTGTTCATAAACAACCACAAATATATGATATGTGGAAGCAATTTTAAGATTAGAGAACACTTAAGGCAGCATCTCAAAGTGTCTTTTCAAGATGAAATGAGAGAAGCATGGAGAAATCATCGAGTATAACTTTCTTTTTTGATAAAATAATTGTAGTTGACAACCGGGTCCATTAAAATGTTTTGAAACAAAATTGCTAGCTTAATCATTGAAAAACAAATATTTTGATAGATCTCAAAACTCTGTTTCAAAACTCCCATTGTAGAATAATCAACTAGGGCAAAAGATAGAATTGCATTGAATTACTATGTTGGATCTTTGACCCATGTGAAAAACAGCAAGTTGGCACAGACAAGGCGGGAAGCTGACAAAGGGTGACGAAATTGGCTTTAAATTGACCAGATTAATTTGCTTAAGATTAAGTTCTACAAGTCTTTTTCAGCAGAGGTCCGTATTATGCAATCCAGTGATGATTTCAAAGCATACTTGTACTTTTTTGGTGAATCATTTTGCCTACCCTATTCCAAACTCCAAGTTGAGAGAATGGAGTTTCTTTTGTTGTTTATATCAATGTTTTGATTTTTGGCTACAAACTATCATGAATATGCACAGCTTCATTCTACCGGTTCCCACTCATTTCTCTAAATTATCTGATTTTAAAGGCTGTCAAGCATACATTCCAAAAATATTCATGGACGTGTATTAAAAGACATCACCAGAATCTAGTGCATATTATACAATCCCACCCAAAAATGAGTTCTAACAGGAGACTTAACAACCAATAGCATCAGATGTTGAAAAACAACACCTGAAGAGGTGATTAACAGAAAATCTTCAGTTACTAAATTAAGCTCTCTAATTTACCGATAAATAAATTTGTCTTCTATCCAGTTATTTTGACTAATTTAAACCAGATTGGAGTGTTAAGTTCTATAAACGAGATCAATGCTATGATTTAAATTTCTTAATATTTAAGAGATTTATGGTAAGTTTCATCATATGGGCTTCTCTTTCCAGCACCAGCATACACAGAAGGCAAAAACCAACACAAAGAACACATCCATTTATATGGCATACAATTCTATCCTACTCATGGTACGGACTCGAATATGACCAACATAGTAACTATTGTGGAAACTATCGATAAGAGACATTAGATATTCCATGGCAGGCTATAAGACCACTTTATAAAATGCAAGTTTCTCGTAGTTTAACTGAATATAAACATTTCATATATCAGTGAACAGCAATAATCTAACCCCTAAATGTAAGATAGCTAAATGAAGGACAGATGTTTCTGGCTTGAACCACTCTAAAATTTGTAGTTTGATTAAAAACTAAATGTTTATAGTTTCGCATCTTAGATATGATGTGAAATAATTTGAAAACTTATTTCCATATGGACAACAAAAGTACATTAAACCTGCTTGTCTACTTCAAATCTATAGAAACATCCACACAATGGAAAACCCAAACCTTCAATTCCGGAATTAAGGAATTTTGTGCGATGCCCGAGTTTATTGCGAAGTTACGTAAATAATTGGGTCATGATTGTGCTATGTACAATCTGGTGTGTTTGAAGTTGTTCTGTTCAACAGGAAATTGATCTTTTAATAAAGCGTTAAATTGTTTAATCAAAAAATTAGAGTTGAAATTTTAGAATCATGTGAAAGCCCAGAGTTCTGATTTAGCAAATGTCTTATAGTTTTTACTAGAGGAGTGTATAAATGTTTGCTTTTAAAAGTTTTTCTTTCTAGTATGTGCATCAGAAAGAATGTGATTTTTCAACAAAAGGAAGATAAATATAATGATATGGATAAGTAGAACTCACAACATGCAAAGCAGAATTCTGCTATTACATAGTGAGTGAGTGAAGCCTGAACTAGCACGGATAGTAACTACAGATATCAGGTTGTGCTATTTCACTGAAATTCTTAATTGACAATGGCTGCAAACATAGATAACCAAGTTCAAAAATTGGAAGCAAAATGCTGTTTTCTTTGTCCAGAACTACCTTTCGTCAATTAGAAAAACCGATGAATGGCTAGATGATCAGTGTCTTGAGTTTCTGCGTTCTCTGGGGCTTCCACTGAGATTGAAGTTTCCATTGGCTCTGCTTTCACAGGATTCAGATCCATTTGAACTGTGCGGGAAGAAGCTCCTGAAGTGGAAAAGAGCATAGATGGCAGTTTGGATATAGGACCAGATCTAGCCACTTCTGCTTCAGGCTTTAGTACCAGCTAGTTTACTTTAAACTAAATCTCATGATTCTTCGAGAGGTCTTACTGCAGACAGTTGGAACTTGGAAGTCAGTTGCAGCTTATCAGAAAATCCAGTTTTAGCGATAGCTGTTCAGCTTTAAGAGGGCACTTCCTGTAATTGAAATTGTAATTGGCACTGCATAGTCTGGCTGTTGCTGAGTCAATACATCAGAAGTGTCCACTGGTTGCACCAAGATTTGGTCGAATTCTAATCGATTGGGAGTGTGAGTATGTGGGGCCTGGAGGACCCACCCCACTGACAAGTAAGTTCTCGGAGTACAAGTTGAGTGTCAGTTGGGAAAAGTTGGTGTGATAAATTCCAGGGTTGTGCTGGACAAAAGCTGTTGTGAGGAATTTAGGCTTGCACCAAAGTGACTGAGCACATAGGGTTTTGTTAGAATGATTGTGGAATGAGATTTTTTGGAAGTGGTGAGAATTTAGAAATAATGTGGGGAGGAAAAGAAATGCTTCTGTATGCTCTGAAACAAGTCAATTTTGTAATAAGTTAGATATATCACTTTTGTTATAGCTTGTTTTATATTGTAATTAATTGGCAAAAGACATCATGAATGACTGTGATTACCCAGCTCTTGTTGTATGTCCAGACACCCTTAGCTTTGTTTCTTATTAATCGAGGTTGGTCGACTGGGTGCATGTTGACAGTCGTCAGCCAACCCACCTTTTGGTCAGCACCTGCTCTCTGTACATTAATGTCTGTAAAGAGAGTTGGGAGATCTCATTTGTGTTTCTCCCTAGTGGTATTATTTTATATTCTTCACATGAGTATATGAAAAACTTAAAAGTGCAAAGTGTTTTATTCTATTTCAGTTGTGCATACAATATTTGAAATTGCTTTTGCTACAGCTACCACACATCCATTATTCCTTTTCAATTGGGCATATAATATTTGTAATTGCTATGCTACAGCTACCACACATCCGCTTCATGGAAGGGTATAACCCACAGGTGATGTGTGCTGAGGAGTGGTCGTGCACCTCATCCTGAATCATCACAGCTGATCCACGATCCAGCTTTCCAATCCAAGCTCTAGGATTACTCTTCTAATTCGCCCCATCAAACTTGGGAATGGGGCTTGATTTATGTAATCATTTCGTTTATTCAATATCCAAGGGAGTGAGAAAGCTACCCTTACCCCAAACAATTACGCACAACTTCCATCCAAAATAAAATGACCTAAGTTCTAAGGCCTAAAGGCCCATTTCTATACTTTACACATGTAGAACAACAACCATATCCTACTAGACACATGCATTGAAGATGTAAATATTGACAAAAAATGTGGGTTGGTGGAGAGATACATTGAATATGGAAACATTGAACAAAAAAGTGAATGCGTGGACCCATTGAACTAAAAATATGTTTTGGTGGACCCATTGACATACTGTTGGGTTGGTGGACCCACTGTCTAGAACATGGGTGGCCCGTTAGTCCCGAGTGTCTTTGTTTTTGCACTGGTAACCCTGATCCAGGAGGATCTGAGACCTCAAATAACACACAGCGCCATGGTGCTGTTCCACGTCATGATTTGATTTCACCAGTGGCTTCAGCATCATACCGCACACAAGTGTGCATACCACGAGGTCTTAACTCTTTCTCTGCAATACCACCCAATTCCACGCACCTCTACAGTGCCAACACTATACCGTGCAGTTCTGCAGTCTTGCCAATTGAAGATGATGACACTGATAATTATTTATGAAACAATTGTAATGGTTTAACAAACCTTTAATCATCTCCTTTGTATATCAAGGCATCTTTCTATTCTTAGTAGTTAAAGTGTGAGATAGAGTTGCTAATAAGGAGTTACATAGGCTTCCTACATCTAATCTCTTGGATCTTGTACGAGACTTTGCATTATCTTTTTTGCTTTTTGCCTTTGTTGCATAAACACTTTGACATATCCTTCAGCCTCTATCATTCACAATACACTTTCCGCACATAGCACATCTAGATTCTCATTTCAAGTATTGTCCACCAGGTCTCCTCCTGGCCCTAAGATTAACGGTACCAGAGAACATACTCACTACATCATATTCTAGTGGTATTGAAGTTTCATCTGAACTTTCTCTGTCTGCTTGTATGCCCACTCACGCAACATCTGAATACAAGAAGTCAGGACTCAAAACCCACGATCCATCGTCATATCTTCCTTCACGCCCTTAGATGGCACACCAAACAACTTCAAAGACTGCAAGTTCAGGTATGTTCAAGCAAATGATAGAGGATGCTTTGCAAAAGCAACAAGAAGAATTGGAAAAATGACATGCACGAGAAAGAGCAGGGATCATTGATTGCTTCTCTCAACTTTTTAAGCACGTACATGCAACTCCAAATCTTACTCCTCTACAGTGACCTTTTGGTGGTCACTCCCCATATAAGGTACAAGTAAATTGAGATATCCCTATGTTTTAAGGCAAAATAGATGCAAATGCCCTAGATAGCTAGCATTACTTTGTTTGATCATAGTACGCGGTAATTTGATTCTCTGATAGAAAAGAGACTACATTTGCTCTTCTAAAGGTTTCTTCATCCGTAAGAAATGGTGAGATAACTATTGCACTACACATGAAGATGATGTTGATTTAGACTCTTCTGTAGATGCATGGAATGGTTTCATCAAAGCACTCAAACATACCTATTTTCCAGTTGGGAACTATGATGGCCAATATATCAAGATTTCACAATCGCACCAAGGATGTGATCAATTTGTTCAACAGTACAAGGACACCTTTCATATTCAAGAATCTAAACCAAATCACGTCTTGAAATATAGGTCGGGCTTGAGACCATACATTCAATCTAACATGGACTTCCTACAAATCTCCTCGTTAAGGGAAGCCTACAAATTTTCTTGTAAATTTGAACCGAAATCCAAATCTCAAGACAAGCTGCAATCAAAGAATTCAAACCCTAGAATGAAGCAAAATCCTAACCAAAAGAATGACCCTTCACGCCATACTCAAAACAACGCAACACCATCAAATGATAAAAATAACCAATCCAAGACAAGCAAGTGGTGTACAATACATAGTTCTAGCACGCACTCCACAAATGAATGCCACACTAAGAGAACTCGACTTGCACAACTTGAAGCAATCAAAGAATTCAAAGCCTACAATGAAGCAGAATCCTAACCAAGAGAATGAATCTTTACGCCATACTCAAAACAACGCGACACCGTCAAATGACAAAAAAAAACAATCCAAGACTGGCAAGTGGTGTACAATACACAGTTCTAGCACGCACTCCACAACTGAATGCCACACTAAGACAACTCAACGTGCACAGCTTGAAGTAACCAGTACTACCATTGCGACACTTAATAAAGGGAAACAAGTCATGGACCATGAGCCTAATGCCATGATTGGTACTGCAAACATTGCCTCTTCATTCAATTCAATTTTGGAGAAAGTAGAAGATTTATTCTATTCTCAAATGTGGGTCACTGGACAAGCAGTACATTTCATAGCTGACACTGGAAGTCAAAAAACCTGATTTCTCGGGAAGCAACTCGAAGATTGAACTTGCCAATAACACAAAACCAACAACCATACTCAATTGGATGGTTTATCTTGGGTTCTAGAAAATGCATTTCTAAGGATGTCATCTAGTGTACAAAATCAAGCCTTTTCAAGGTGCAATCCTTTAGGATATTGAACCACGAGAGGTATGTGAAGTTTTACTTGGTCAGCCATATCTTTATCATCGGCATAGAATCTAAGAAGTAAATTTGGAATCTATGAAGCAAATCCTAGAAATGTTGTCAAAGATGTTCGTGATATAAGATATTGCATACCAAAAGTAGTTCCCAAACTCTCTCTCATCAGTGCCAAGCAATGAAAAATGTTAGTCAACTCCAACAGAAAGTTTGTACTCAAATGGTCAAACATGAATTGAAATACATCCTCGCGGCTCATATCATAACGCAGTTCCTTCAATAAACATGTCGCAGCTACCCCACATGTTGGAAGAATACAAGGATATGTTTCAGTCACTAAGGAAGTGCATACACATTGTGTGGTAAAGCATACTATTGATTTGATCCAAAGGCTACCTCTTCCTAATGCATCTTTATACCACGGATCATTTTTGGAGAACGAAGAGATCAAGTGACAAATCCATGAGTTCATGGATAAAGGACACACTTGGCCTAGCTCATCGCCTTATGACAACCCAATTGTGCATGTGTCAAAGAAAGATAACACATGGAGGTTGTGCATTGACTATCAAGCTCTAAACAACATCACAGTGAAGAACCGCTATCCTCTTCCCAAGATCAAGGACTTACTCAAACAACTTCACAAGGACAAGTTCTTCACCAAAATCGATCTTTAAGTATGGGTATCATCAAATCCCTATTAAACCTAAAAACATCTGAAGGGCAACCTTCAAAGCCAAGGAAGGTTTATTTGAGTGGTTGGTTATGTCGTTCGACTTGACTAACGCACTCGCAACATTCATGTGGATGATAAATTGCATTCTACAGCCTTTCACAGATTCGTTTGTTCAAGTCTACGTTGATGACATCCTAATCTTGAGAAAAACATGGGATGAACACTTGCGCAATATTCAAGAATTGCTCCACACTTTGCAGCTAAAGAAGCTATATGCTAACATGGAGAAATGTTCATTTGCCATAAAGATACAGTATCTGGGATAAATAGTAAATGAACAAGGAGTTCATGTGGACCCAGCCAAGTTCCACGTCATCCAAGAATTTGTAAATTTCTACAAAAGGTTTACTTGATTTTTCTTACATCAACTGGCCATTGTATCAAGTTACCATAGGTGGCACTAGAGCAGCCTTTGTGTTGTCATCCACACATTAGAAAGCATTTGAAGAATTGAAATGTCGACTCAATTCCCAGTAGTACTCACATTACCTGATCTTCAACAATCATTTGACATAGAGACCAACGAATCCAATCATGCATTCGGAGCTATCCTAACCCAACATGGTCACTCAGTTGCTTACCACCACAAAACTTTCACCACATTGGTAAGAAACTATCCAACATATGATTGCGAACTTTATGCTATTGTTCAAACATGTAAGCGTTGGAAACAATATATTTTGTGTACAAAGACTATGATCCACACCGATCAGAAACTGCCTCAATTCTTGCAGACTAAGAACAAGTTGCAACAAGAGTGGCATCAAAAATGGCATTCTTATCTTCAGCAATTTCACCTCAACATCAAGCATCCAAGGGAGTGCCAATCTAGTAGCTAATTGTTTGTGCCAACCTTATGTTCAAGTTTTCCTTACAATGCTTATCACTTATGGACACGAAGTAAACACTTGATCAAAATTTTATTCTTCAGATCCAAACTTTACAGAAATCTAGCACAACTTGCTCTCTGGTAAATCAGTTCAAGACTCCCACATCATTTTGGTCACTTACGTGTACCACACAAGGAAGAGAGGCAAACACTACTATGGGAGGTTCATTTCAGCTAGGTTGCATGACACTATGGAGTTGAAAAGACTCTTCCTGTGCTACACTATTATTTATTTTGGCCACAACTTAGATCTGATGTCACCAAATATATTAGGTCTTGTACTGCATGTGCAATTGCCAAAACGGTCAACAAGAAGCGAGGTATGTATACCTTGCTACACCTCTACCAATTCCAACAAGACCATGGGAATCCATTTCCATGGATTATCTCTTAGGCTATATTACTACTAAGCATGGCAATGATTGTATTTATGTAATAGTTGATAGATTCTCCAAGAGGGTAATTCTTATACCTTATAAGAAATTTATTTCCACTCTGGAAAACCACTAAACTATATTTTGAATATGTTTGGGTCCATTTTAGATTATCATAAACTATAATTTGTGATAGGAACTCGAGATGTTGGGTGAACTTCTGGAAATCTCTTTGCTCTAAGATGGAAAAAAGTTATAAGTATACTACATTCCATCCAGAAATTAATGGATAGAAGAAAGTGGTCAACAAGGTGATTGTGCATCTTCTCATAATCTACAATTAAAATAAGCCACATGGGATGACAAACTTCCTTTCATTCTACAACAAAGCTCTTCACAACTCTACTGAACAGGACCATTTTTGGGTTTGTTTGAGTTTCCAACCACTCATGCCCATTGATGTAGCTTATCATATACCGCCATCAATAATAGCAACACCTTCAACTCAAAAGGAAGTTGGCAAAGTTGTTAAGTTCATTGAGCACATTCCATATCAAGTGCAAACCATTATGCAACATACAAATGTTAAATACATGCAACACCATGACAAACACCAACACTACAAACCTTCCAGGTTGGTGATCAAGTATGGCTTCACCTATAGAAGAAAAGACTAACAGGACCTTAATGCGAGCTTCATCCTCCTCAACATGGGCCCTACACCATCACCAAACAAGTAGAAAATATTGTTTTTGAGGTTATTATTCCTACTTACCTTGGGTTACATCCAATTTTCAACACTGAAATCTTGTGCCATTACTTTCCACCTTTGTTGGACACTACAAACATTGCATAGACGCTTTGGCAATCAGAAATCAATCCAAACTATAACACACCAGCAATAATGGATCCGATTATTAACACTAGGGTCAAAAGGGCAAGACAACACAAGATCCCTCTCTTTCAGATTGTCAAAATAGGTCAAGCACCTTCTCAAGGAAAATTGTTCACAAAAGCTCAAGTTGCCAACGACTTTCTACATCTTCTTCCACAACTACACGCAATGGGGATCGTTCCTCTTCAAGGAGGGGCAATTGATCCAAAAGGATCTGAGACCTCAAATAACTCGAAGCACCATGAGCTTACTCTACCTGCTTACCTTGGGTTGCATCCAGTTTTCAACACGAAACTCTTGTGCCATTACTTTCCACCTTTGTTGGACACTTCAAACGTTGCATACACTCTTCAAGAATCAAAAATAAATCCTAATTGTAACACGCCAGCGAAAATGGATCCAGTCATTGACACTAGGGTCAAAAGAACAAGACAACATGAGATCCCTCTCTTTAAGATCGTCGAAGTAGGTCAAGCACCTTCTCAAGGAAAATTAATCACACAAGCTCAAGTTGTCAACGACAATCTACATCTTCCACAACTACACGCAATGGGGACCATTGCCCTTCAAGGAGGAGTAATTTGATCCATGAGGATTTGAGACCTCAAATAACTCGCGTAACCATGACGTTGATCTACGTCCTGATCTTACTTCACTAGTGGCATCAGCATCATACCACACATGTGTACATACCACGAGGTCCTAACTATGGGTACCACACAACTTTGCAGTGTCAACACTATATTGAGCAGTTTCGCAGTAACGCCAAATAAAGATGGAATGCTAATTAGTTATCATACAGATACAATTGCTAATAGGGAGTTACATAACAATCCTACATCCAACCTCTCGAATCTTGTACAAGACTTTGCATGCATGACTTTACATTACAATCCTACTCACTTCTACATCTAGTGTCACTTGTCTTCTTTTATTTCTCCTTTGCTACATCAGCACTATGATATATGCTACGGCCTCTATCATTCACAATACATTTTCCCCATAGAACATATCTAGATTCTCATTTAAAGTGTTAGCCATGGAGCCACCTCTAGGGCCTCGGACCAAACCACAAAATTCAACACTTGCACTTGCTTCTCAACATCCTTCAAGTTTCGAACCTCAACCACCCGAGGTCCTTCGTATGCTCACACCATAGTTCACTCTCCCAATGTGCACTACTGCCCCAGCCACACACAACCTAAAATACGATCACAAGGACCCAAGAAATATCCAACCACAACCGTGAGAGCAAGGGGTCCACCGCTCAATACTACTCTAGCCTATGAATGGTGAAACTCAAATTTCATCACCACTGCATTTTTGACAAGTGGGTTTCCCCACCCGATAAGGCATTAAGCTTAAAAGATGCACTACTAATGTCAACACAATTAGGGTTCCCAATTAAGGGATGACTTAGACCATGTTGCCCACAATCCTCAAAGTTAGATCTCACTAAGGAAAAATCCCAAAACGACTTGTAAGAAACAATAAAAGCTTTTTCTACTAATATGAGGAAAAGATTACAAACTTAGGCACAATCATATAACCCGCTTTACCATAGTCTTATGAGAGGACTACAAAAATTCGCAAAAATTTCTTTCCTAGGACTTATTCGAACTAAGTTTGCAAACTCTACTACACGCCTAGACAACCAGACTCGAATCCTTGGGCAGCTTAGCTCTACTATGCATATTTAGACACTTAATTTGACAGCTCAAGTCATCCTCTAATCTCTAATTTTGGCTAACTCCATTTCCATTCTCAAATAAGATCTCCCCTTCCTCTATTTTCCAATTATGCCTTGCACATTCATCGCTTCCTTCCCTTTATAGAATTAGGCAGGAGAATAGAGATACCTTTGCAAATATTCCCTCAATTTTTCATATCACCGTCAATCTCATCTACCAAATTACGAGCGGTCTCTCATGGAATCATATCCTTCGAATCAAAATATACCAAGTTGCTAGATTAGTCATTGACAAAGAAAACAGATCAAGATCCGCATGTGCTTTCATAATTGTTTTAATGTTGACAGGCACACAAAAGGGCATATTCCATGAAGGACACAAAAGTGAACAATTGTCGGTAGGCGTAAACAACTAAGGACTTAAGAGTGATGATTCTCCAAAAAGGCACAAATCTCCATAAAATGTGTGGGTGTGTAGTTATGCATGGTTTCTGTACAAGAGTTCCCAACTGTGAAAAATTGCCAATTCTACATTCCTTATCTTCCTCTTATTACAGCAACACAATGTGCAAGGTTTTCACAAACTTTATTCTCTCTAAATCTTTATGGCTGACACAAGACTCCAAGTGAACACCGATGTTCCTGCATCATACACCTCAAGTAAGAAGAAACTTGAGCTCTTGCCCAAGCATGTCATTTAAAGTCTTCAATGGAACAGCCAAGTACATCAATCTCTATTGCTAAGCTAATACGCATCCTCAACTTCTTTGCCCTTCCATTTTACCAGATATCATTTCTACTCCTAGCAAGTTACCTTTGCTACATGTTCATTCATATTGTATTCAATTTCTTCATCCTTTTTCTCTAGTAGTTGGCATCTCCAATCTAATTCGACACGATTTGCTTCCTCACTCATTTGCCCTTCTAAATATGGGTGTAAATCTGCAACATTGAAGATAGGTCACATGTTTATCCCTTATGAAAACTCTATGTCATATGCATTCGACGCAAACTTCTTCAAGACTTTACATGGTTTGATATTCTTCAACTTTAGCTTATCATATGTTTCTTATGGGAACCTTTCTTTGTGCAAGTGTCCAAGAACCATGTCTCCAACTTCGACCTCCAACTCTCTTCTCCTCAAGTCTACACGTTCCTTGTACTATATGTTGCTTCTATCTGCAAACTCTTTTGCTTTAACACTTTTTCCCTTTGCTTGTCGTAATTCTAGCATTTCTTCAATTCCTCTTGGACTTGGTCCATAAACTATCTGGAAAGGTGACTTCTCATTGCTTTTGTTCACAAAGTTATTATATGCAAACTCCACCTACACAAGGACTAAATCCCATATTCCTACCTTCTCTCCAACCAAACATTGCAACAAATTGCCAAGACTCCTATTGACAACTTTTATTTGGTCATCCATATGCAAGAGATACGTACAACTAAATTACAACTTCGTGTTCAGCTTCTTCCACAATATGCACCAAAAGTGACCCACAAACGTGTCATCTCTATCCGACACAATATTGCACAACAACCCACGCAATCTCACAACTTCCCTAAAAAACAAGTTAGCTATACAAGTAGCATCACTAGTCTTCTTACAAGTAACAAAATGAGTCATGTTCAAGAATCCATCAACAATAACAAAGATAGAATCATGACCCCTTTGTGTTTTGGGTAACCCCAAAACAAAATCCGTACTTAGTTGCTCCCAAGGTTTCTTAGCATCTGGCGACGATTGATATAATCCCGCATTATGACTTTTCTTGTTCACCAACTGGCACATTTTGCATATATGTGCACATTTGTAGCCATCTGCATCCAATAGTATCTCTTACTTATCTGTGCCAAGGTCTTGTCCAAAGTGACCTGCTAATCGTCCACAACGTTTCTCCTAGATCGAGTTCTCTCTCATTGACCCTCTAGGTATGCAAAATTGTGTGCCCTTGACAACAATCTTTCATGCACAAAATAATCCAACCAAGGGGTGTGAGCAACGATCATTAGTTATGTACATGCCCTCCATGCCTCCCCGAAGTCTTCATCTTTTGCACAGAGTTCTTTCATGGCCTCGAACTGTAGCACTTTCACTTCGATCTCACTTAACAAGACACATCTTTTATTCAATGCATGTATTCAACTTCCCACTTCTGTGCCTCGAGACAAATGAGTGACTTTGCAAGAATTTGACACATTTCATGTGTCTTTGATTCAGCTTACCTCGAATGTTTATGAATTGCAATGATTGGTGGTCTGTGTAAGAATAAATACAATATTGATGGTTAATTCACCATAGGTAATTAAGTAATGTAAGTGAGTAAATAATATTCATATAGTTAGTATCTAAATTGTTAGATTGTTAGATAAAATATGTTCCAATATCTTTTATTTTAGTCATGTTGTTGGGATTAGTTTACCCATAATTATATTTGATATAGTCGGGTCCTATTTCTTAGGTGCCTAATATGGTTGTGCAATATCTATAAATTTTGCAACCATTTGTAATGTTAAGTTGATCAGTTTATTTATATAAAGATATGCTGTGATTTATTTGTCCAACTTTATTCCTGATCTAGTATTTGGTCTCAGAACAGACAACATCAGAGCAAGGAGATCTGAGAAAGTAGAGAAAGTTAAGGGAATAGCAAGCCTCGGAGCAGCTCCCTCTATGAAACATTGTTTCATTCTTGTGTAAACTCCATAGCTACATATTTGAATCTTACTTCCCGTGAAACCTCTTGAAAGCAGGAATCTTGTAAAAGAAAAGGAAACACTAGCTTGGTAAAAGTATTCCAAGAGGGGGACCGCTGCTGATTACAGAGTGCCATTCCACAATCAATCTCTGATTTGGAGAAGCCCACATGTGACATTGAAGCACTGTCCAAAAGCTTCAATACAAGCCAAAGAGATCCACAGTCACGTCCCATTTCCATTGAAATTAGAGAGTGAAAATCCAGTCCAAAGATCTGCTCTGGAGGCAACAAAGTAAGTCCCAAAGGTTAACAATCAGCAAACAAAGCATTTGCAGATAAATAACTCTGAAGACAACAGACAACAATTTTTTCAACCAAGGCATTGTGCACAAGCTGCCCATGCGAGATTTCAATATATGCACCTACAGGTTTTAAATCATTGGCTGATTTTTTTTATTTAGCTTTTAAACTTAAGTTTTATTGTTTTCATCAAAAGTAGGGCTACTATAATTTATTTTTTAATTTAAAAATAAAATAATTTAAGGTAAAACATTGCAAAAACAATTTAAAATGCCTTGCAAACACTTGAGTTGAATTAATTAAATTGTGGGTAAACTGGGAGGACCTAGAAACTGAAACTTGGCCACATTATGTTGTTTCATAGGCCTTTCCACAAAACAAAAAAAAAGCATTTCTGAAAAATACCCACCAAAACTCCTTTTTTTAATGTTTCCGTAAACACCCTGAAAAATATGGTTAATTCTGTAAATCACAAACTGGAAGGAGTTCAATCTTGAAAATTTGCAAGCATTCCTAAAATCCAAGCCTTGAAAACCCTATAGTTTTTGAAATACAAAACTATAGTTAAAAATTTAAATGTCTCAAAAAACCATTGA
Organism: Taxus chinensis; assembly: GCA_019776745.2. Classification (NCBI taxonomy): domain Eukaryota; kingdom Viridiplantae; phylum Streptophyta; class Pinopsida; order Cupressales; family Taxaceae; genus Taxus; species Taxus chinensis. The sequence continues at coordinate 119,420,326 of CM034152.1, forward strand.
CCCCACAATTAATTCATTTCTTGCAATCCATGCATGCCCAAAAACTGCAATTTTGCCGCATTTTGTGAAATAACCTTAGAAAGTTGTGTTTGAAAATTTTTGCTTAGACCTTTCATAAAAATACATTTTTTAGTGTTTTTGCGACTTTTGTAAGCATAAACAAGCAGATTAGGGAACTTATAATGCAAGAGCGTCGCAGGAGAATTTGGAGATCGCATGTCTTTTAGAATTTTGGCTTAGTGTTGGATTGCGTGCAAAGCCACAAGGGTTAACCACGTGGAGGAGGCGCAGCAGAATGTTTTGACGATTACAGGAGCATACGCAGAAGTTTTGCAGAGTTACAAACAGCAAGGTGCACAGAAGAAATGGTGGTCGACAGGATTGCGAGAAGAGGTGCGTGCAAAAGCGCGTAGTGTTTTATCAAACGTATGGGCGCATAGAAATTTCAGGAAGGCACGAAGGTGGTGCGCAAAGTTTGTGCAGTAATTAAACAAAATGCACAGATCTTTCAAAGATCAGTGTGCAAAGCTATGTAAAGGCTAGATTGCGCAAAAGGTTGGAAGAACTAAAGGACAAAATCAGAAAATGACAAGAAGGTAGGTCAAGTTGGCAGGAAACGTGCGTGGCAAGCAAGGACGTCAAAAATCACCGGACAAACAACTGACATGGTAGCTTCAGAGGATTTTCTCAACTACCAACAGGCCTATACAAGGGCGGGTCCACACCACGTTTTAGAGGTGGTTAAAGGCTGCTAAGGGCTGAGAAAGCAAGTGCTAAGAAAGAGAGCAAAAGAGAGAGAGAAGTTGAGTGTTAAAGTTTAAGCTTAAGCACAAATCAAGCCAGGGCCAATGCGAGCCAGGGAGTCCTCGAGTGCAAATACCCTCCTTAAGTGTTGCTTCAGTACTGTAATGGCCCCATTAGAGGGAATATCTTTGTACATGTCGTGAAGGCTTTCAAAGTTAATAGAATTCTGTGTTTTGTGTTGAATTATGCCTTTATAGCAGGAGTTTAACTGCCCCTGCGCCAAGTGGTATGAGAGCACAGTTAAAAACCTTGGAGAGGAAGGTTGCGAGGAGTGCAAAAATTGGTAGAATGCCAACTGTGAGGCAACTAGTCAAGAAGCAAATATGGCGCCGAGGAGAGTTGTACATGGAGGCACAACTAATGCAGCGAACGCAGCCACCATGGGTGCAATAGAACAAGTTATGACCGAGTTTAGGGGAGTAAGGACTAGGCTCGAGGTCGTCAAGGAAGATCAACAAAGAGGATTCATTGTGCAGGATGCTCAGAGTGATGATGGAGCAGCTCGAGGTGCAAGAAATGAAAGAGCCACTAGAGGTGAAGAACTGCAAGAATAAGAAGCGGCCATAGATGTTGGTGAAGTGCAACTCTTGAGAGCCATCTCAAGAATGGGTCAAGAACCGCAAATGGATGTCCCATCATTCCTTGGAATACTAAAGCCGGAAGAATGTATAGATTGGTTAACGAGTATGGAAGAATACTTGGAATTTGAAGAGATAACAAACCCTCAACACATGGCATTATGGTGGAAGGAGGTACAAATGGCGTCAAAGAAGAAGCAAAGACAATATAGTGTGATGGGATCGAATGGACGCTAAGATGAAAAGCAAGTTTCTTCCTTTTGATTACCAAATGTGTTTGCTTAAGATATTGAAAAATTTGAAGTAGAAGGAAATGTTGATTAGAGATTATACCGAGGAGTTTCACCAAATCATGACTAGATCTGGGCATACTAAAGTCGACCAAGAGAAAAACGGAAGATATATGGATTAAGATTTGGGATCTAGGAGGAGCTAAGTTTGATGTGCATACAAAAACGAGGCTTATCAGCTAGCCTTACAAGTGGAGGAAAAGCTAGTTGTAATATCCCCTTCCCAATCAAAGACCCTTAGCCTATTTTGTCTACCCAATGGCTAAGGGAAAAAAATAAGGGTGACTTAAGTTATAATATTTTATTATAAAGTGCAAAATAAAACTAAAATAAAAAGAAAACATTATATGCACTTATAATAATTTATTAGTAACTTAAAACATAGAAAAAGACGACACGGTTAAAAGTACTTGATCCAAGTTGTTTATTTCTACGAAAGTGCAACTTGCCATAGCAAACAAAAAGTAAATAGAAAAAGACAAAAGCATAATGGACCAAAGTTATCCACTTTAGAAAAGTGCAACTTGCACTAGGAAACAAAGTAAATGGGAGCAAAAGGTAGTGGGGAAAAGGGGTAATGATAGAATAAGACATTGAGTAGGGTGTCATGATAGAATAAGACAAAGGTGGTCACTTTAATTTAATAAAGTGCACCCACCACATGGAGTAGTGATCATTTTAATTTAATATTGGGGGGAAAAGTTGGTGAGAAAAGCATTTAATAAAGAGGAAATTATGATTGGGTAGTGGAGGTGGTCATTAAGCCCAATTCTTCTATTTAAGCAAATATGATTTGCTTGAAGGGACTTGATTATTTTCTCTCATATCCGATTTTTGTCTTAAGCTTTGAGCTTTGTCAAAATTAATCTTCTAAGGACAAAAACCCCTAGAGATTCACTCTTGAGGACGAAAAACCTCTCAGAGCCCTAGTTGAAGGACGAAAACCCTTCTACTAGTTGAGAAGATTCTCCATCCAAAGGTTCCCATTGGGCATCAAGGAGTTAATTGTGTTTTCTATTATTTTTCCAACAATGTGAAGGTTGTAATATTGCAGATTTCTACAAGGGTTTCGAAGGAGAAGAATTGTTGTTGAGTCTTCCCTTCATTTCCAGCCATTTCTATATGGAGCGAACTACCTAAGGAGCTGGTTTGAGGGTTTCTAGGGCTGTTTATAATCAAATATTGATTGTTGTTCATATTCCAGATTTTTATAAGTCCAATCAGCTATTTTATAAAAAAATTGGAGCTAAGGAAGTTGTATTTTCAGTTGGGTGTCTGACAGGTATTCTGCAGACTTTAAATAAATAAATCAGCCCTTTATTTTGACCCATATTGGTATTTTTTTCATATTCTTGTATTTATAAAAATCATTAATCAATTTGGGAAAGGAAGTGAGTTGAATTACTTCAGTTTTAGTGGATTTCATTCCTTCATGCAAATCACCATTACCTAGAAAAATTCAGATTTGCACTTATTTAATTTTGTATAATTGTTATTGCTTGTTATTTGGATTGGGATTTGCCTAAAATACTTTTGAGGGTCAACTATGTCCATTTGGGGACACTACAGTGGTATAAGAGCCAGCTTTCCTCCAGCCTTATGGGTTGTGAATGAAGGCCAAAATCTAGCAGATCGAGAAAATCTCAATGTGGGTTTTATGAAAAAAATGTTCATCAACATGGTGAAACAACAGGAAACCACTAACCTTTATTTGAGCCAGCTCACTCAAAATGTTCTCCCATTCATCTAACAAGTCTTTTAGTCTTCATGAGCCCTCTTTCTTGAAAGATTCTGAAGCGTCACATGTAGGGCAGCCAACAAAGGTGATGCATGAGGATTCTTGTTGGAGGAAATACCAATCTTTTAGCAAAAGTTTCAAAGATAATATGTCATTTCTAGATTATTGTATGATGAAGATTGGTAGCAAGCCCAAGAGAAACCATCATATGTCGATGTCTGAATTAAAAAGGTGTTTGGGGCAAGAAAAGAGCTCATTTGAAGAACCATTAAAAGCTCAACATGATAAGCAAGGGGCAACAATTAGTGGGCAGCAAGGTAAGGAAAAGGAATGGGAAAGAAACAACTCTAAATTAGAAACAAGGAATGAGTTAAAGAAAAAAAAAACTATACTTTGATTGCAAGGACCCATGGATACCCAACCATCATTGCAAAGGTAAGGGATTTATCCATTACACTGAGGTAGTTGCAGACAACGAAGAAGCAGAAGAAGAAGAAGAAAAGAATGGTGTTCCAGAAGAAATTGTTGTGCATGGTATGAACAATGGTGTTCCTCAAGTTGTGGCAGCCAAGAGCATGGAAGGGCAAAAATTGCACAGGATGATGAAAGGAAAGGACATAACAGGCAGCTTGCTAATCCAAACACAACTATTGGTGAGTCATTTTGTGTTCTTAACAAGTGTTTTATTCTTCATAATATGAAACTTACAGATGGGCAACATCCTAAGGGATACTCTATCAACAACAAAGAGTCCAAGGATGATAAATATGTTAGGAAAAAAGAGAAATCGGCTGTTGATCCTACCATTAGAATTATGCAGTATAATGTTGCACTCTTGAATTGGGTACATTCTTTGACTAATATGTGGCAAGATAGTGGTGGAAAGAACCAAATATGGAAGGCCTCTCATGATATGAGTGTTCATGAGCACTATAAGGTATGGGATCCAGGTAATATGTTGCATTTGTCCAAAGTTATCAATTCTGCTTTCGAAAATTTTGTGACTGATCTCATAAATAAAAGAATCAAGGTGCAATCTGCTGATTTGAATTCAAGAGGCATTCATGACTTTAGCATCCTAAGGTATGAGAAGGGTTACCATTTCTCTAGTTTGTTGAGTTCTCCCATGTTGTTGCCATGTTTCTATCTTTTGGAACAACGTGCACATGCTTGGATGATTGAGGAAGACTATTTCATAATCAAGTCTCAAGGTATGTGAGATGCAATAAACACATCCTCCTTTCACATTGATCTTGATTCGGCTAATGAGCATATGTCGGCAAATAAAATAATGCAGCAGCCCATGGTATTGAAAGGACATGAGGTATATGGTATATTTATTTCGGTTGAGGTTGCTAGAGGTAAGGCTGTTTTTGGGATGCAATGGTTGCATAATATTAAGGAAGAAGATGTTCCATGGGTTGAAAAATTGAATGAGAACGAAGATGCTGATCCTATATCAAAAAATTTGAGTTACAAAGATATGATGAGCAGCCCCAATTATGTTATTTCAATAGTGATGTCTTCTCTCATAAAAGAATCAATGGGTACAACAAAAGGTATAAAGTTCCTTATGATAAAGTTTATGGATGCATGAGTTCTAATTTTGATTTCCCTTTCTCTTGCATTTACTACGAAATAAAAATATGGGGAAAGAAAATAAAGTATGATACACGAGCAGCCATGTATATTCCCAACATAGAAGGAATTGGTGAGTTATGTCCATGGAAAGACATGTCTTGCACCAAGAAGGTAACTCATTTCTTTATCGTCATTAAGAGATGTGAAGTACTTGAATGTGTTTGTTCATTTGGGTTACTTGAAAATAAAATCATTCATTGGACACATTGGCTGCCACCTTTTGTTAAACTTGCATTCATTCCTCGTGTTGATAAACTGAAATTTTTTGAGGAAAACAAAGAAATCATATCTCATCGTATGCAAAGGAAGTTGCATTTTTGCAGTCATAAGCTGATTGGAAAGGAGAAAACACAATTGAATTCAGAGAAGACTCTGCTTTTATTTGTTTATCAGCTGGTTGTCCTTTTTCCAGACTCTTTATTGCTTCATTGTTTGCTGGAAATATGAATTTGGTAAAGTGTTTGGCAGTTGTTGAAGCGACTCTTCCAATAGAATGCAATTGGGCACATTTTGAGGGTCTAATCCTTCAATTTCAGTCACTTCAGATCTTCAGTTGAATGATGTCATAAAGAGAACTAATTTTCAGTTTGAAGAGACATTTCCCAATCTGAATTCTAAGGGGGAATTACAAGGATACTATGATATCAGGATAGTACAACAAAATTTTGACACAATCATCCAATGGGTGAACATATATCAGCTGATTATTGGGCTTGAAGAGGGGCTGATGAGAGCTCTTGTTTTTTCTAATATATTTGTTTCATGTGCAGGGTTGAAGATAAGCGGGGAAGGTGAAGAGAGACTTCTGCCCTATATACTACATGATGGTATTCTTGAGTGGGCAGCCTAGGAGCTTAGAGAAGCTTGTCTAACTATAGATTCCTCATACATTAGGGAAGGTATAACAATTTGGAGCACATACTTCATGGTTGATTACACTCATACTTGCATTGACTTGATGAAAGCAAGAAAGATTGGCATATTTTCCCAAAGGCTTTATCATTTGACCGGCACCGGATCAAGACTTTGGGAGCACTACATCATGTTCTCTCTATTGTACATGGCACTTGGGCAGATGAGTTTGGAATTGCTTGAGGGCAAGCAATTTTGGGGAAGGGAGGACTATAATATCCTTCCCAATCGAAAACCCTTATAGCCTATTTTATTTACCCGACGGCTAAGGGAAAAAAATAAGGGTGACTTAAGTTATAATATTTTATTATAAAGTGCAAAATAAAACTAAAATAAAAAGAAAACATTATATGCACTTATAATAATTTATTAGTAACTTAAAAAATAGAAAAAGACAACACAATGAAAAACACTTGATCCAAATTGTTTATTTCTAAAAAATTGCAACTTGCACTCTGGAACAAAAAGTAAATAGAAAAAGGCAAAACCATAACGGGCCAAAGTTATCCACTCTAGAAAAGTGCAACTTGCATTAGGAAACAAAGTAAATGGGAGCAAAAGATAGTGGGGAAAAGGGGTGATGATAGAATAAGACATGGAGTAGTGTGCCATAATAGAATAAGACAAAGGTGGTCACTTTAATTTAATAAAATGCAACCACCACATGGAGTAGTGGTCACTTTAATTTAATATTGGGGGAAAAGTTGGTGGGAAACGCATTTAATAAAGAGGAAAATTTGATTGGTTGAGTGGAGGTGGCCATTAGGCCCAATTCTTCTATTTAAGCAATGAAATTTGCTTGAAGAAGGGACTTGATTATTTTCTCTCATATCCAATTTTTGTCTGAAGCTTTGAGCTTTGTCAAAATTAATCTTCTACTTGGACAAAAACCCTTAGAGATTCACTCTTGAGGACGAAAAACCTCTCAGAGCCCTAGTTGGACGAAAACCCTTCTACTAGTTGAGAGGATTCTCCATCCAGGGGTTCCCATTGGGCATCAAGGAGTTAATTGTGTTTTCTATTATTTTTCCAACAGTGTGAAGGTTGTAATATTGCAGATTTCTACAAGGGTTTCGAAGGAGAAGAATTGTTGTTGAGTCTTCCCTTCATTTCCAGCCATTTCTATATGAGGAGACCTACCTAAGGAGCTGGTTTGAGGGTTTCTGGGGCTGTTTATAATCAGATCTTGATTGCTGTTCATATTCCAGATTTTTATAAGTCCAATCGGCTATTTTATATAATTTTTGGAGCTGAGGAAGTTGTATTTTCAGTTGGGTGTCTGACAGGTATTCTGCAAACTTTAAATAAATAAATCAGCCCTTTATTTTGACCCATATTGATATTTTTCTCACATTCTTGTCTTTATAAAAATCATTAATCGATTTGAGAAAGGAAGCGAGTTGAATTACTTCAGTTTTCGTGGATTTCATTCCTTCATGCAAGTCGCCATTATCTAGAAAAATTCAGATCTGCACTTATTTAATTTTGTATATTTTCTACTACTTCCTATTTGGATTGGGATTTGCCTAAAATCTTTATAGGGGTCAAATATGTCCATTTGGGGACATTACACTAGCGCACAAAATTCAAAGCACAACCTGAAAAGGAAGCCACAATGTGCACAGTAGAGGTGGAAGCGGTCATGGATACAACAAGCCGCAAGAAGATGAGCGTTGTAATGCGCAAACGCGCACATAGAGTAGTGTGCAGGATGATGGAGATTCTTACTCATCAAGGGGGCACGGAAGATTTGGCCGAGGCAAGGGAAGAGGATTCTCCTGAACATATTTCAAGTGCGGAGCAGTTGGGCATCATGCATTCGAGTGTACAAATGCACAAAGTAAAGAGTAGGCACACAAAAGTTGGCGCTCATGTAGCACATGCAGAGGTAGAATCAACAAGATCCGCGAAGCATTTTGAAGGTCCAGAGCGCGGAGAAGTTCTAATGATGTAAAAAGTGTTGCTAAAGACTGCACAAAAGGAGATTGAGCCTACGTAGAGGAAAAGTTTGTTCCAAACAATATGCAAGTCTGGAGGCAAGTGTTGCAAGGTGATTGTTGACAATGGAAGGACGAACAACTTGGTTTCTAGTGAAATGGTGGAGAAGTTGGAGATGATGAAGCGCACATCCCAACCCTTACAAGGTGTCATGGTTGCAGAAAGGACAGCAAGTCTTGGTAAATGAGCAAAGCTTTGTCAAGTTCTAGATTGGGAACTATTGTGATGACATTTTGTGCGATGTGATGCAAATGGACACTTGTCACCTATTGTTAAGAAGGCCATGGTGATACGACCTAAGGGTTGTCCATGATGGACGCACGAATGTTATTCACATAGAAATGGTGGAAATAAGTTTAACTTGTTACCATTAAAGGACAAAAATGAAGGCAAAGTGCGCAATGAAGTTTACACAAGAGTTTTGGTTGTTTTTGGAAAGGAATTCCTACGGGAAGTGGCAAAGGAGAAAGTGTGTTGTGTTAGTACCAAAAGAAATGCACGGAGCATGAGGAGATCCTAAGTGAAGTGCGTGGCATGCTGACAGAATTTGCGGATATAGTGACAGAAGACTTACCGCAAGGATTACCACCTGTGTGCAGTATCAGTCATCGTATTGACTTGATACCAAAACCAAGTTTGCCAAACAAAGCACCATATCAAATGATACCGCATGAAAATGCGGAGGTGTGCAGACAAATGCAAGAGCTACTGGACAACGATCTAGTGTGCAAAAGTTTGAGCCCGTGTGCAGTACCTGCAATGTTGGCACCAAAGAAAGAAGGAGAATGGCGCATGTGTGTTAACTCCCAAATCATCAACAAGATCTCAATCGAGTATAGGTTCTCATTGCCTAGGATGGATGATCTTATGGATTGCCTTAGTGGCGCGCGGTACTTTTCAAAGATTGACTTGAAGAGTGCCTATCACCAAATCTGCATCAAAGAAGGAGATGAGTGGAAAACAACATTCAAAACAAAGGAAGGCTTGTATGAGTAGTTGGTTATTCCATTTGGGTTGAGAAATGCCTCGAGCACGTTCACGAGCTTGATGAATGAAGTGTTGAAGCCATTCATTAGGAAATTTGTGATTGTATATCTAGATGATATACTTGTGTTTAGCAAGACAAAGGAGGATCACCTAGAACATTTACACAAGGTGCTGAAGCACTTGCAAGAAGAGAAGATATTGGTGAACATAAAGAAATGTAGTTTCATGCGCGAAGAGTTTGTATACTCGAGCTTCGTGATATCTCAAGACGGATTGTGAATGGACCCCAAGAAGGTATGCACAATAGTGGAGTGATTGTTGCCAAGGAATGTAACTGATTGGCGAGCTTCTTTAGGAAGTTCATTAAAAACTTTTGTGGGGTGTGCACAGCGATCACAGAGACTATAAAAGGCAATCGCAAAGAATTTGTGGGAACGGAAGAAGCAGAGCACAGCTTCCAAGAGTTGAAGCAGAGGATAACAGCACAACCATTGCTAGCGTTGCCATGTTTTGACAAAGTCTTTCAAGTTCATTGCGATCCGAGTGGAGCAGCCACAGATGGAATTTTGAGTCAAGAAGGGAAACCCATAGCCTACTTTAACAAGAAATTAAATGACGCGAACAGCAAATAGTCTATGATCAAGAGTTTTACGCAATCGTGCAAGCATTGAAGAAGTGGAGGCATTACTTGTTGCCAAGTGAGTTTGTCTTGTACAATGATAATCTAGCGCTGCAATTTATCAACAATCAGACAAAGTCAAACCTCAGGCACATGAAATGGGTAGAATTTCTACAAAGTTATTTGTTTGTGTTGAAGCATCGAAGTGGGAAGTCCAACAAAGTTGTGGATGCCTTAAGTACGAGGGTGTTGTTATTAAAAGAGATGTGCAATGAAGTTGCGGGCTTTGACACCATGAAGGAACTATACGCACAAGATGAATACTTCAAGGAAGGATGGCAGGTATGCACAGAACCAGCATAAACGGATCAAACACAATTGTGTATATCTAAGGTATGTTCAGAGAAGTGCGGTTGCGTATACCTACGGGTTCCATATGCAAAAACCTAATCAAAGAAAAGCACAGTGGATGCTTAAGAGGTCACTTTATAGGTGACGAAACTTTTGCACAATTGAAGGAGTGTTACTATTGGCCAAGGATGAGTGCGGATGTGCACAAATATGTGCAAAGGTGTAGAAATTGTCAGTTAGCCAAGGGGCACAAACAAAATACAAGGTTGTATCAATTGTTACCTATACCCAGGAGGTAACAGGAGAAAATCAGCATGTATTTTGTGTTAGGATTTCCAAGGACCCAAAGAGGGAACAACTCCATATTTGAGGTAGTCAACACTTTCTCAAAGATGGCAAATTTTATGGCATGCAAGAAGACCAATCATGCATCATACATCACGCATTTGTTTTTCGGAAAAGTAGTGTGACCGCATGGGTTGCCATTGAGCATAGTGTCAGACAAGGATAAGAAGTTCCTAGGTCATTTGTGGAGGGCCTTATTAAAGAAGATGGACACAAAGCTGACTTTCAGTTGAACAAATCATCCACAAACTGATGGACTAACAAAGGAAGTGAACAGATGTCTAGGCAATTTATCCCGTAGCTTGGTAGGAGATAAGCCCCAAGTAGTGGGATATGGTGTTCATGCAAGATGAATTTGCCTATAACGATTTAGTAAATAGAAGCACATGGAAGACCCCATTTCAAATTGTCTATGGGACAAGTCCAAGAGGAGCCACGGAATTGCGCGAAGTGGTGGAAAAAAGGAGCACATAAGCGGAAGACTATGCAAAGTATATGCATAAGATGCATGAGGAAGTACGCGAGAAATTGGAAAGGAGTAACCAAGGTTACAAGGAGCGTGCGGATGAAAGGCACAGAGTAAATGAATTTGAGGTCGAAGATCAAGAGTTGCCGCATTTGCATAAGGAGATATTTCCTAAGGGGGCATATAACAAGCTGACATTAAAGAAGATTGGACCATGTAAGGTGTTGCACAAAATGAGACCAAACACCTATAAGATAAAGTTGCCAGAAGAATTGGATATCTCACTGATATTCAACGTTGCAGATTTTTATGAGTTCCATGAAGGGGAGAATAGTGAGCAAGAAGAAAGAGATGAGTGCCTAGAGGAAACAGATGGGAGCATGCGAGAATAGAAGGACACCTTAAATTGCAAAAGGCATACCCGGGAAGCAAACAGAAGAAATTGAGGCCATATTAGACTCAAGGGTAATCAAGAAGATACACGGAAAAGAATACAAGGAATACTTGGTGAAGTGGAGGAATCGTGCAGAAGATGTGACATGGATGAGTGCAAAGGAGCTTGGTCAGTTGGGCCATACTCCATAAAGACTATAACTCGTGAGATGGAGCTCGCTTTTGTTTAACCCAGGGTGTTTGACACAAGGGCATTGCGGGAGAATTTGGAGACTACAAGTCTTTTAGAACTTTAGTTGTGTTGGATTGCGCACAAAGCTACACGGGTCGACGATGTGGAGGAGCAGAAGAATGTTTTGACGATTGCACAAGCATGTGTAGAGTTACGAACTGCGAGGTGCGCAACAGGAAAGCGAGAAGGGGTGTGCACGATAGCACATAGTGTTTTATTGAACATATGGGCGCATAGAAGTTTTGGGAAGTCACGAAGGTGGAGCGCAAAGTTTGTGCAATAATTAAATAGAATGCGCAAATCAATGCACAGAGCTATGTAGAGGCTAGATTGCGCAAAAGGTTGGAAGCACTAGAGAACAAAGTCAGAAAACGACAAGAAGGTAGGTGGAATTGGCAACAAGCGTGTGTGGCAAGCAAGGAGGTCAAAAATCACTAGATAATCAACTGACATGGAGGCTTCACAGGATTTTTTGAACTACCAAATCAGAGTGGTTCGACACGATTAATACACAATCTGAGCGAAACAGGCAGAAAGGTTCTTGAGGAATTTCCGACACGCGTATAAAAGGGCAGGTCCACACCACATTTTAGAGGTGATTGAAGGTTGTTAAGGGTTGAGAAAGGAGCTGCTAAGAGAGACAGACAGACAGACAGAGCCGAGTGCTAAAGTTTAAGCTTAGGCATGAATCAAAGCCAAGGTCAGAGCGAGCCATGGAGTCCTCGAGTGCAAATACCCTCCTTAAGTGTTTCTTCAGTACTGTAATAGCCCCGTTAGCAGGAAGATCCTTGTAGATGTTGTGAAGGCTTTCAAAGTTAATAGAATTTGATGATTTGTGTTCTTCATGTGTGACTGTGACTGTGTAGTAGGAGTTTAACCGCCCATGTGCCAACTTCAAAATCTCTAAAACTATGTATTTTGCACAATAGCAACTTTCAGTATATGTAATACCTCTAGTTCACATTTATGTGTAATGTCGTCGCACTTGAACTAATGCATCTAATGCCTAATATATCTGCAACAACAATGTCTATAGCGTTGTCCTTATAAATTGTCAATAGAGAAAAGGTTCAAATTTTCATTGAAATCATTCCCTTCATTACCCATCCACCACTATTGTTCGAAATGAATCCCGAAATTTGAAAAATCCAAGTATATAGAGAAGTTGCACCACATACCAAATTTCCTTCTAAATAGGTGTCATTGATAAGACAAATCTCTTTTACATACTAAGTGACATTGATAAGAAAAAATCTCTTTTATGTACTAAGTACCAAGTATCACTTTGATCTCACATGTCGTTTGTATATAGAAAGGACGAGCTTCTTCCATGTACCGACAAGTATATAGGAAAGGCGCGTACATAGAGAGGTTTGGTATATCTTACTGACGGTATATAAAAAGGGGGGCTAATTGGAGTGATAAGGAATATATCCATCACCCAGATACAACTTGCTTCGGATGGAAACCGGACCAAAGTTCTTTCTGCCAAACACACAATAAGGTGCAATTACTCTGCATGAAAAACCAAGGTAAAAACTCACCTAGAATTTAAGGAGATGTAGCCTATTGTTGAAGGCACATATACCCAACATGCTACTAACATTGGTCAGCACCGTAAGTTTGACAAAACCAACCAGAAGACGAAGCTGACAACCATGTTTGGGGTATCAAATGAGGTGCAACCTCGTATCCATGAGGCTAAAACAACTAAAGATATTTGTGACAAAGTCAAGACCATCTATGAGGCAAAGAATCAAAATACAATCCTCCACCTACGGAGTCAACTTCATTGTCTCAAGTTGAAAGCAAGCGAAAAATTGGAAGTCTTTTTACGGCGTGTTACAACACAACGAGCCTCACTTCAAGCATTGGAAGTGGAAGTGGAAGTGGCAGATGACTCCCTTATACCAGTAGTCCTACGAACCCCGCCTACAAGATCTTGTGACCACTTTAAATGTCACTTGCCAAACACCAACATTTAAAAAGTTGGTTAATATGTTGCAGCAAGAAGAATACAATCCTCAACCTACAAAACCAACTTCATTGTCTCAAGTTGAAAGCAAGTGAAAAGTCTTTTTAAACCGTCTACAAGACCAAAAATTAGAATACAATTCTCCACCTACTAAGTCAGCTTCATTGTCTCAAGTTCAAAGCATGTGCAAAAGTTTAAGTCTTTTTACATCGTGTTGCAACACAATGGGCCTCACTCCAAGCATTGGAAGTGGAAGTGGTAGATGACTCCCTTATACTACTCATCCTACGAGCACTACCCCCGCCTACAAGATCTTTGTGACCATTTTGACTGTCACTTGCCAAACACCAACATTTAAAAAGCTGGTTAATATGTTGCAGCAGGAAGAATCCATGCATAGAGAGAAAAAGGAAGGGAAACATGCTCTTGCTTCACAACAAAAGCAGAAGAGACCCATGAAGCCTTCGAAACAATCCCCAAAGAGAGTAATCAGTGGAATCAACACAAGAACAAACAACAAAAGGTCTACTTAATTTGTGTTAAGAAAGGCCATGAACTAAAAAATTGTTGGTATAATGCAATCGCATAGGACTCGCATAGCAACAAGAAGCTCAACACTTAGCAATCATCACAAGGTCGGAAAAACAAACCACTAGGTTAGAAGAAGGGAGACTAGAAAAGAAACTCCAACAAGAAAATATTGCCGAACATAAAATAAAACATTCTGATGAGGACTATGTGTATGTTGCACAAACCAAGGAAGAAACCACTTCTCTGAGTCCTATCTAGTATGTCGACTCTGGAGCAACTTAGAGTATGACAAGAAGAAAAGATTGGTTCACCCATCTTAATCATACACCTAGTCAGGGCCAAGTGTCTTTGGGTAATGATATGTCTTACCGTGTTCGAGGCACGCATGATATCTCCTTACCTCTTGGAAAGCATGATTATACAATCACAAATGTCTTGTGTTCTCTAAGACACACAAATAAACTACTCTCAAAATAAGTCAATTGCTTAATCACAACCTTAAGGTTGATTTTGGTCACAGAGGGGGTAAAAGATGTGTCTCGTTCAAGACGAGTCAAAAATCTCAAAGATTGTTGCAAGAGCTTCTGGAGTAAAATAAGTGTTTCAACTTGATTTTGTTCAAAAAAGAAAATCAAACACTTGATGCAAAAGGTACAAATTTAATGTATACTTGTGGCACAAAAGATATGAACACTTGAGTTTTGGGTACTTGTTTGCACTAAATAGGCATAATATGATGAGAGGCCTTGCCTCACTACAAAAAAATAGATGTGTGTTCAAGTCATCTAGCAACAAAACAACAGAGAGCTCCATTTGGCACAAGTACATATCGAACTTCTAGTCCATTTGATCTAGTGCAGACCGATCTTTGCAGAGCCATGAGACTAACTGTTAGTGGGTTTCAATATTTTCTACTCTTTGTCGATGACTGCTAACAAAAAAGAGGTTATATTGTTTAAGGACAAAAGACCAAGCCTTTAGAGCTTTCAAAGAATACAAAGCCATTGTGGAATAACAAACTTGTCGCAAAATTCATGTCCTCCGCTTAGATCGAGGGGGGAAATACACTAGTAAAGAGTTCTCTACATTTCCAAAGGAATATGGCATTTGTTGTCCCTGTACTCCATAACAAAAGGGTGTTGCAAGATGGCTCAATCACACTATCATGGAGATGGTACACAGCATGACCGAGGATTCACAACTAACTCGCACATATTGGGCAGAAGCAATCCGCACGACAGTCTACTTGTTCAATCGAGCATGCACCAAAGCTCTTGATGGTAAGACTCCAAAAGAAGCATGGATAAGGCATAAGCCCTCAATTGCCCATCTTCATGCTTTTGGATGCAAAGCACACATGCATGTCCCTAAAAAGAAACGAAGATGTTGGATAAGAAATCTACATTATGCATCTTTTTGGGATACAACGAAGAGTCGAAGGTTGTGTTTTTGGATGCAAAGCAGACATGCATTGTCCCAAAAAAGAAAAAGAAGAAGCTTTATAAAAAGTCTATGTTATGCATCTTTCTGTGATACACTAAAAATTTGAAAGCTTGCCGACTCATGGATCCAAAAACTAAGAAGATATATTTCAGCAAGGATGTTGTGTTTGATGAGAGGGGTAAATCCACTCAACCCTCCACACAATCACTTGATATAGGAATCTGTCTTGTAAATATTTCAAAAAGTGGTGTAGGCATTGATGTTGACAGCATTGATGGGGACGATGGTGATGATCAATCAGGTCCTTCAACTCTACAACCAACAAGAATAGTTAAATGTATGCCTAAATGATATACTAATGTGATACAAGAGGCAAAATTCGGTGGAGTCCCGGACACTTCCACTATAAAACCAAGAACTCGTAGCATGACTCATAATGAGATGAATTTGGCCCTTATGAGCACACTTGCAAAATCATTTGAGCCCTCTATGGTTCATGAAGCCCTAGAATCAAAGCCTTCGAAGGGAGGCACGGATGTAGAATATTAGTCACTAATGAAAGATAATACATGCAGAATATTGATCTTCCACTAGGGAAGAAGCCTATCGGTTAAAAATGGGTCTACAAAATCAAGAACAAAGTAGATGGCAGTATTGACAAGCACAAGTCAAGGCTCGTAGCAAAGAGCTATGCACAAAAAGAAGGCATTGACTATGAAGAGACGTTTGCTCCCACAGCCAAGATAAAAACAATCAGAATGATATTGATTCAGTCGAACAGTTTGAATGGAAAGTTTGCCAAATAGATGTGAAAAGTGTCTTTCTAAATGGAGATTACAAAAGGAAGCCTACATGACTCAACCGAGGGTTTTGTATAACCAGGTCAAGAATAAAAGGTGTGGAGTGATCCGTATTTTGGATCAGGAATGTTAGCCAAATGAGCTAACTAATTCACATTTGTGATTATGTAATTTTGAATCACCTAACACTCTTTCTATTGCACTTTGTTAGATGTAACCATTAAACAAGGTTCAAGAGGAAGTTGTGAAACCCTGAAACCTCAAAAAAGATAGGATTTGGTACAAAGGCTAAAACACTATAAATGTCATCAAAATCAAAACTTGATTACATATTTGTGTTCCTCTCGAAAAATTATGCAAGTTCAAAAAAACGGCACCCAATTTCGAGTTCATATTCAAAAGTTGTGTCCTCTAGAAGGTAGACGACTTTCTATGGTGAGGGAATCGCTAGAGAAGCCAGAATGGCAGTTTCGTAACTGTCACTGGAAGTTGCGTAACCGCCCCTGCAGTTTTCTAACTATCAAAGGCGGATTTGTAACTGTCATTGGTGGTTTTGTAAGCACCCTGATGGTTTCAAAACCGCCTCCTACGGAAGCAGGCGGGAAGGTTTTTGGAAGAGTAATGGTTATAGACAATGTCTCCTCAACTTCTAAGTCTTTTGGGCTTCTGATTTGAGCTCTCTTTGGTGTAAAACTTGTATATATATGTATGAAGAGGGTCTTTTGTAGGCATGGATAGATTCCTAGCAAATTTTCTTCTTGATTATGTGGTTTTCTGAATTAGAGTGTGAAAGGAAACATCAAGTGAATGAGTGGCAAAGCTTGAATGAGTGTTTGAACATAAGCATGTTCATGATGACCTTGAGAGGGACGTAAAGTTGTACTTGAAGAATGAGATGGTGAGATGAGGAAGCATGGCTTCACTCTTGCCGAAGTTTTCTCAACTTGAATTTCTCCGAGGTAATCTTGTCTCTTTAATTCTGTTTCGCTCCCTTTCTTTGTTTAGTAATCCTTTGGGTATGCAACACTTTCAATTCATTCCAAAGCACAGTTCATGACTGTTTTATGCAAATTAACAAGCAAACAGCAAGCTAATTAATGAAGGAAATTGATGGGGATTTATAGGATCCGCGTCACTGAAACTCAGCATGGAATATCCACCAAGTTCATGGATCAGATTGATATCGGAGCAGGTTAGCATTTCATAGTGTGTGGTTTGTTTGATGACCATTATGCAGATATATGTTCGTTATAAGAGCAACAAGTGCTAGTGAAAAAAGTGATTTGATCCCTTTGCAACAAGACATCTCCACAAGGAAGTGGAAGAGAGGTGAGAAGTATGTCCCGTGAAAGATAAGAGGAGACTTCAAGATGGTGAAGCTAAATTCTGCATATTGGGGGAGGACGTTGCCCACATCTCTCACTCCATGGAGGAGCTTGGGAAGATTATGACGTTAGTCATGGCAAAGTTGGGAGTTTATATGGATGCTTTCGAAGCGAGGAGCTTCAGTCCTCCCACCGTGAGAAAGAGCAGCCAGATTCCAGCCAAGCTCCACCTTCGTTCAAACCAAAGGCAAAAACTGATATTTAACCATATGAAAGGGAGGTGAATGCACATAGGCTTGATCATTGGTTAGCTCAATTAGAGTTATACTTTCATTTGCATCGAATTAGTGAAGAGCGACAAATTTCTTTTGCAAGGTTGTGTTGGGGTTGATAATGTCAAGTGGGGATACCTTTTGGTGGACCACTACTTATGACCCTTTTATTAAAAGTTTATTTATAAACTTATGTCGGTCTTTCACAGCTCAAGAGTGAGACGGAACAACCGTTCACCCATCCTATATATATGGGATGATCCCTCACAGGATTGATATATCGATTGGTATGGATTATATACACACCGAATGCTCTATTATGAGGATATATGCTCTAGCTTTTCATGTAAGCGAACTGTATAATTGCGAATGCACATAGGCTTGATCATTGGTTAACTCAATTAGAGTTATACTTTCATTTGCATCGAATTAGTGAAGAGCAACAAATTTCTTTACCAAGGTTGTGTTGGGGTTGATAATGTCAAGTTGGGAAACCTTTTGGTGGACCACTACTTACAACCCTTTTATTAAAAGTTTATTTATAAACTTATGTCAGTCTTTCACAGCTCGAGAGTGAGACGAAATAACCATTCACCCATCCTATATATATAAGATGATCCCTCATGGGATTGATATATCGATTGGTATGGATTATATACACACCGAATGATCTATTATGAGGATATATGCTCTAGCTTTTTATGTAAGCAAACTGTATAATTGCGAAGACATTGATCTGCAAGTATCTCTGTGGGACAAAGGAGAGAAGTGGAAGTGCTGGGTTAAAGTCTTGATAAATTCTTAATACAGACAGTGCATTATTTCAATGGGGTTTTTCTCCTTCGGGTTTCCCCACTTTAAATCTGGTGTTTTCTGTCTCTTTTACTTTCTTGTTATTTGCTTTCAGCGCTTGTTATTACATTCTGTAATCTGCAATTTATATAAACATCTTAATCAATGGTTAATTTAATTGCACATCATAATCTATAATCTTCGACAATTACTTTGTGGATTTATAATTCATTAATTATACATTCCCGTAATTTCCCTAACATGGTATCAAAGCAGGTAATTATGTGTGTGCAAGATCGATTTGGAAGCTTTTAATTTGCTCGAGTGAAGAAACTTGAAGTTTATTTATGGATCTCGGAAGCCCTAATTGTTCCGCAATCGTCTTCAAGCTGATCAGGTTTAAAATTCCAATTCCCGCCCAAATATTTTTTGAAAATATTAGTTAAATAGTTGTTTAGATCGTGTGTTTAAGCAATTGCATGCTTAGATCTATGTTTATGCATCTTGCTTCAGTCATTTACAGTTGAATCCATCATTTGCGAGTTTATTTTAAACTTTTCACGTAGTTTATAGTTGTTATAATTGTTTTTGACTGTGGATCCAAAAGATCTCTTTAGATCCAATTAGTTTGAAGCCTCTAAGTCCGTTCCGACAGTAAATAGCTTTATTCTCTGCTAGATTTGTTTTTTAAGAAGCACCAGCCAATCATTTTGCTCCATTTAGCTTCGTTGTGTCAATTTCTTATAGATCTTTTTCGTTTTCTATGAAGTTCCGTCTTTGTGAAGCTTGTGCCAATCATTAAGTGCCAAGTAGCTTCGTTGTGTCAGTCTTTTTGTAGATCCTTTCGTTTTTGTGAAACCCGAGCCAATCAAAATGCTCCATCTAGCTTCGTCATGCCAGTCTTTTGCTATCTTCTTTTTGTCAGTTGCGAAGTACGAACGAATAAGGTTGTTCTACGCACTTCGCAAATTCAATCTTCTGTTATCTTGTTTCTGTCTTTGCGAAGCCCGAACCAATAAGGGCATTCCACGTTTTTCACATTGTCAGTTTTGTGTAAGTTTGTTTCTGACACTTGCGAAATTCGAGCCAATAAAATTGTTCCAAGTATTTTGCATCGTCAGTCCTTTATTTGCTTTCTTCTGACGCTTGCGAAATTCGAGCCAATAGAATCACTGTATTTCGCATTGTCAATCTTCTGTTAGCTTCTTCTGTCATATGCGAAGTTTGAGCCAATAAGATTGCTCCAAGTAACTTTGCATTTCGCAATTGTCAATCTTTTTAATCATGGTAGTGGCAAACTAATAAGAATTAGCCACCATTTCGCATTTGTCAGTCTTTGTCAGACTTGCAAAAAGCGAGTCATTAAGGAGGCTCCACGTGTGTTCAATTTTGCGTTAGTCATTTAGGTTTCACTACTAAGTGTGAACCAATAGCAAAACGTCACGTACTTTTGTTTTTTCGCGGTGACAGACTCTGCCTTGGTTTTGCATTGTCAATCTATTGTTAAACATGTCAGTGGTTGACCAATAAGGTTAAGCCACCTTTTTCACTTTTTTAAGACTTTGTCAATTGCGAACCAATAAATCATGTCCACAATTCTTTCGCATTTTTGTTTTAACCGTGTCAGAGAGCGAAAAAACGATCCAATAAGTTGACAACACGTGTGTAAGGTTCATTCGTATGCTTTTTCCTATTAATTGATCTTCTGACTTGTTTATTGCACTACGAGGCGCAATCTAATAGCAAAGCACCACGTGTCTTTTTCAGTCTTTTCTTTTGCCGCGTGTTCCTTTGTTTTTTCGTTGCGTTTTCTAACTCTGTTGCAGACCTGATAAGTTATCCATTTTAATTAAATTCTGGGGACTTTACGTCGGCCCAACAAATCTCCTTTGGAATTTTCCAAAAAGACGACACATGCCCCTCTTGATATTGTTGATATGTGCCACGTGTCACCTCTTGCTTCAGTTGTCCTTTTATTTTTTTGTGGTTAAGTGGCTCGATTTGAGCTCGATTAGCTCGCTTAAGAGCTCGCCCCCGCCGAGTTGTTTTTTAATACTCCCGAGTTGTGCATCTTGTGTGCCGAGTTGGTTCTGTAGCTCGTAATAAAAGAGCTCGATCCTGACTCGATATTGCTCTCCCACAGAAATTTTTTCCTTTTTAGTTAAATATGTGTTTCATAGTTGTTTTGTGTGCATTTATTGTTAAAATATAAAAATGTCTAGTTCTGTTAGTTTTTCAATGGATAAATCTCAGTTATTAGAGTTGATTCAAGTAAATGTGAGAGGTCCTCTTGAAGTTCCTTCTTTCACTAGAGCTTTGTATGTTGTTTGCTTCATCGATGACTTCTCTAGGATGACCTAGTCTTATTTCATTAAGAAGATGTATGATGTCTTGTCTAAGTTTCAAGAATTTAAAGCTTTAGTTGAAAATGCTTCTAATCTGAAAATAAAAAGAATTAGGACTGATAATGCAGGTGAGTATGTTAGCAAAAAGTTTGATGAGTTCTGTGCGTCATGTGGGATTCAAAGAGAGTTGACAACTCCCTATTCCCCACAGCAAAATGGCATTACAGAAAGGAAAAATAAGACTATTGTAGAAATGGATAGGACTATGATTCATGCATCTAATGTGCCTAAGTTTTTATGGGTAGAAGCCATGAATATTGTTGTCTATATTCTTAATAGAGTGCCTTCTAAAGCTCTTTATCAAGCTACTCCTCATGAAGTATTGACAAAGCAAAACCAGATATCTCTCACTTAAAAATATTTGGTAGTCCTACTTCTACCTTCATCCCTAAAGTTAAAAGGAAGAAGCTTGATCCAACCTTCTATTCTTATATTTTTGTTGGCTATGGATGTAGAACTAAAGGATTGAGAGTCTATGACCCTCTCAAGCATGACATAGTTGAAAACAGGAATGTTTGTGTCTTAGAAAAGACATTTTGTGACGCTTCTTATGAGCCCTCCTCTGTTTCTCCTAAGATAGAGCCTGATAATCCTCCAACAGTATGGAAACAGAAGTTCAAGAGGATGATTATCCTGATTTAGATATGATGGAGATTGCGGGGGAGTCATCTCAAAATGTGTTGCATCCCAAGATTCCCAAATGGGCTCAAAATCTTGTTAAGGATTCTCATCTTGTTAATCTTAGAAAAGTAACTCGTAGTCAGCATTCTTATCATGCCTTGATGACCCTCTATGAGGTTAAACCACAATCTTTTGAAGAAGCTTGTCAAGATGATAGATGGAATCAGGCTATGAAAGATGAATACAATGCTTTGATTAAAAATAACACGTGGGAACTAGTCCCTCCTAAACGAAACATTGTAGGATCCATGTGGTTGGTATAAGATCGAGTACAACTCTGTAGGAAAAATTGACAAATTCAAGGCAATGCTAGTAGCTCGTGGTTTCACTCAAAAACCTGGTCTTAACTATGTTGAAACTTTTGCTCCTGTAGCTAAAATGAGCACTATTAGAATTATTCTTGCTTTGGTTGCCCAATATGGTTGGGAGATTCACCAAATGGATGTTAAAAATGCATTTTTAAATAGTTGACTTAAACGAAGAAACCTACATGCATCAACCTAAAGGTTTTGAAGACCCTGGTAAGGAACTATATGTCTGTAAGCTGCAAAAAGTCTTTGTATGGTCTTAAGCAAGCTCCTAGAACTTGGCATGCTAAAATTAATAGTTTCTTTCAGGATCTTGGTTTCACTAATTGTTGTTCTGAGAATGATTTATTTGTTAAGTTTAAAAATAATCATATTATCATTATTGTCTTGTATGTTGATGATCTTCTGATTACGAGCAGTAATAAGTAATAAAAATTTAATTGTTAGAATCAAAGAAAGATTAAAACAACGTTTTGAAATGACTGATTTAGGTTTGCTAAATCATTTTCTAGGCATGGTTCTATTTCAAGATCATAAATTTATTGTTGGATCTCAATCTCAGTATGTTGTGAATTTGCTTAGAAGATTTAACATGATTGACTGTAAGCTTGTTGCCATTCCTATTGAAGTTGGTGTTAAATTAGATCCTAAACTTGTTTGTGCTAAATTTGATCCTACTCTGTATAGAAAGCTAGTTGGTAGTCAAATTTATTTGACTATTACTAGACCTGATATTTCTTATGCAGTAGGACTTGTTTCAAGATTTATATAGGATCCTTATGAGGATCATTGGAAAATGGCAAAAAGAATTTTGAAATATGTTAAAGAAACAATTAATTATAGTATGTTTTATTCTTCTTGTAATGATGCACAATTATTTGGATATTGTGATTCTAACCATGTTGGTGATGTTATAGATAGAAAATCTACTTTTGAATATGTTTTCAAGTTGGGTGCAGGGGCCATCACTTAGAGTAGCAAGAAGCAACGAACAATGTCTATCTCTTCTACTAAAGCAAAGTATAGAAGTTCTATGGAAACTAAAAAGGAAGCTATGTGGTGGAAAACATTGTTAGATGAACTGCATATGGGCGTCAAAGGGAGCACTACTCTTCTATGTGACAGCCAAAGTTGCATTACTCTTGCAAACAATCCAGTTCAACATTAAAGGACCAAGCATATAGAAGTTCATATGCACTTTATTCGAGAGAAAGTACTTAATGGTGATATTAATCTCAAGTTTTGTTCGACTAAAGATCAAGTTGCAGATATCTTCACCAAGCCATTGTGTGTTGTGAAGTTTTACAAGTTTTGTGCATTGTTGGGCCTATCAGAGTTGTCATTGAGTGGGAATGTGCATGACAATGCCACATCTTAACCGCTGTTGTAAACTTCCAATACTTCCTCCATTTCGTAATAAGTAAACAATCACAGTTTGTATGTGAGGTTACTTGTAAATCCCAACGAAGTATTAGTTATGGGAATGCCTTGTTTTGTAAAACACTCCATACTTTGATATAAGTCTTCATATACAAAGCACTTGTCTTAAGAATTTCTGTATGGGAAGATCTGTATGATTTCCCTTGTTTGCATGCTAGCCTGAAATAATGTTGTTGATTCATGGATTTGTAAATCCTTTCATAGAAAAAGATAAATTTGGCATGTCTTGTTTTGTTTTCCCCACTTAACATCAAGGGGCAGTGTTGGAGTTGATAATGTCAAGTGGGGATACCTTTTGGTGGACCACCACTTAAGACCCTTTTATTAAAAGTTTTTTTATAAACTTATGTCGGTCTTTCACAGCTCGAGAGTGAGACGGTATAACCGTTCACCCCTCCTATATCTATAAGATGATCCCTCACGGGATTGATATATCAATTGGTATGAATTACATACACACCGAATGATCGATGAGGTTATATGCTCTAGCTTTCTATCTAAGCAAACCATATAATTGCGAAGACATTGATCTGCAATTATCTCTGTGGGACCAAAGAGAGAAGTGGAAGTGTTGGGTTAAAGTCTTGATAAATTCTTAATACAGACAATGCGTTATTTCAGTGGGGTTTTTTGTCCTTTGGGTTTCCCCACTTTAAATCTGGTGTTTTCTATCTCTTTTACTTTCCTGTTATTTGCTTTAAACTCTTGTTATTACATTCTGTAATTTGCAATTTATATTAACATCTTGATCAATGGTTACTTTAAATGCACATCATAATCTATAATCTTCAGCAGTTACTTTGTGGATTTATAATTCATTAATTATACATTCCCATAATTTCCCTATCAAGTTGAAGCTTGCAAGTCGTTCTTTGTCTTAGTTTGAGAGTTATCTTAATTCCTTAGTTGTTAAGAGGTTAACCCCAATTAGTAAATGGGATGAATTTAAGACTTTAATTAAGAAGCAGGTTTATCCTATTTGTTTTGAAGAGGAAAGGTCTATTGATTGGCAATTTTTGAGGCAAAAGAAAGGTCAAAGTGTGCAAGTCTATAAAAGTGAGTTTTGAAAGAAGGCGACTCAAATGGGAAAAGATACATTTGATCGTGGCATCCTCATGAAGTATGTTGGAGGGTTGGATAGTCACTTAAGGAAACCTATTCTACTAATCAAGCCAAATGACATAAGATGAGGCTTGTTCTCAAGCTCGCTATCTGGAGATGGATGAGAAAAAGGGTACATCTTTTTCTTCAAATTCTTCCAATATTCTGAAGAAGAAAGGTGGGGTCAATGCCTACTATTGCCAAGAAGGATTCTACCAAGCATCATGGGCATTGTGATGTTGATGGTCATACCAATGAGACTCGTTGTAAGTTGCATCCAAAATTGCATCCATTTAAGAACAAGAAAAAGAACTCCATGCCATCATTTCAAAGAGAAGCAATTGAGTACAATTCAGATGTGGATGAGAAGAAGTGTTTTACCAACCTTAAAAAAAAGTATGTTTGGGTAATAATGATGCTCAAGACAAAGGTGAACCTTCTAAGCTTTTTCATATTAAAGTGTAAAGTAAGTTGGTAAAAGTTATGATCTTTTTTATTCTTGCTCTCAAGCAAATTTGATTAGCAAAGAGCTGGTAGATAGACTTGGGTTGGAAATGTATGATGATCCTAATCCTTATGCTTTAGGATGGGCGCAACAAGGGGGAGAGATAAGGGTTTCCAAACAATGTGAAATCAAGTTTGCAATAAATGAACATTTCATTTATGAAGGTGTTGTAGATGTTGCACTTGTTGACATTTATGATATAGTTTTTGGCAGCCCCTATATGTATGTTAGAGATATTATTTTCAGAAGGAGATTGAACCAATACTGTTTGGTTAAAGATGGGAAAAACCACACCATAAACTCCTATATAGGCAAATCTAAGCTCTCCTTGGTAAGTGTCACTCAAGGTAATCAGTTGCTTATTGCTAGTGGGAAGGTTTCTTTTCTCATTTTAATAGATAAGCAAGAATGCAAGGATCTCCATAGTTGTTTTACCAACAAGGAGCATGAGATAGAATTTCTACCAAGTTATCCGTAAACATGGAATGAACGAAATGACCCACACAAACGACATGAAAAGGTGGACCAAGAATTTCACAAGGATGATAACTTCATTCAGCATACACACATCCAGGTGCAAGAGAGGTTTAAGAAGTGGGAAAAGAAAATTCCTCACCATATGAGTTTCTAAGCTTTTGGGGACCAAAAGCCTCTAATTAGGGAGGCATGATCCAAATTTTGGATAAGTAACATTAGCCACATGAACTCACTGATTCACTATTGTGATTATGTAACTTTGAATCACTTAACTCTCTTTATATTGCTCTTTGTTAGATGTAACCATTAAACAAGGTTCAAGGGGGAAGTTACAAAACCGTGAGACCTCAAACATGATATGATTTGGAACAAAGGCTAAAACACAATGAATATGTCATCAAAATCAAAAATTGATTACATATTTGTGTTCCTCTCAAAAAATTATGCAAGTTCAAGAAAAACGACATCCGATTTTGAGTTCGTACGCAAAAGTTATGACCTCCAAAAGGTAGAGGACTTTCTATGGTGACAGAACAGCCAGCGAAGCCAAAGTGGTGGTTTCACAACCGTCATTGGTGGTTGTGTAACTACCCAACATTTTCGGAACCACTTCCTGCGAAAAGTGGCGGTTTTGGCACACAGGAAGGTTTTTGAAAGAGAAACAACTAGAGAAGATGTCTCTTTAACTTTTGAGTCTTTTGGGCTTCTAATTCGAGCTCTTTATAGTGTCAAGCTTGTATGTATATATACATACATACATATATATATATATAAAGAGGGTCATTTGTAGGCATGGATAGATTCCTAGCATTTATTCTTAATTATAAGAAGTTTTTTGAATTAGAGTGTGAAAGGAAACAGTGAGTGAGTGAATTGCAAAGCTTGTATGAGTGTTTAAACATAAGTATGTTTGTGGAAGCCTTGAGAGGGCAATAAACTTATACTTAAAGAATGAGATAGTGAGATGAGGAAGCATGACTTCACTCTTGTTGGAATTTTCTCCACTTGAATTTCTCCAAGGTAATATTGTGTCTCATCAATTTTGTTTTGCTCCATTTCATTGTTTAGTATTCCTTGAAGTATGCAACACTTTCATTTTATTCCAAAGTGATTGTTTTGCGCAAATTAACAAGCAAACAACAAGCTAATTAATGAAGGAAATTGTTCCGGATTTATAGGATCTGTGTTGGTGAAACTCAAAGTGGAATATCCACCTAGTTTACGGATCGGGTAGACTCATCAAGTCACTTTATGGTCTCAAATAGGCTCCTTGAGCATGTACATAAAAAATTGATTAGGATCTTGTACAACATGGATTCCAAAGGAGTTCATACATTCTAAACCTCTATCTCAAAGAGAAAGGGGGGAGGTTGTGATTATTGTTGTCTATGTCAACAATCTAGTCATCACTAGCAACTTGATGAAGATGATTGATGCAACAAAGTAAGATCTCAAGCTGTCGTTTGACATGACAGATCTCAAACTACTGCACTACTACCTTGGCTCGAAAGTTTGGCAAAAGGAGCACCACATTTTTGTGTTTCAAATGGAGTATGCCTAGACAATGCTCAAGAAATTTCAGATGATGGATTGTAAGCCTATTACAACACCCATTGAGGCAAACCTTCAGTTGTCTTGTTCAGATCCATCACCGCCAGTAAATACCACTCTTTATCGACAGTTGATAGGGAGTTTCATTTACTTGACTTATACTAGGTTGAACATCACCTATGTTGCTTGCTATCTTTCACAGTTCATACAAGAGCTGAAGATGTTTCACTAAAAAGTTGCAAGGCAGATATTGAGATACATATGAGGAACTATGGAATATGGCCTAGAATACAAGAAGAATGATCAATTCTTCTTGACAGGATATACGAACACAAATCATGCATTTAATATTGATGATAGGAAACCCACTTCTGGATATGTATTCTTTTTGGGATCTAGTCCTATATCATGGGGGGCAAGAAAAATAAATTGTTTCTAGATCTTCCACTGAAACAGAACATTGTGCAACAAGTGGAGCTATCTACAAAGCAATACAACTATCTCGCATACTTGCAGGAATAGGAGTACCATAGAAACTACTAATTGCCTTGTCAACGTATTATAGCAATGATGGTGTTCATAAAATTGTTCGCAATCTAGTGTTTCATGAGCACACGAAGCACATTGAGGTATAGGTTCATTTCATACACGAGCATGTTCAACACCACAATATCCAACTCCAATTTTTCCCATCTAAAGATCCACATGCACATGTCTTCACCAAGTCACTTGCACATGATAAGTTTGAGGCATTCATAGATTCTCTCTTATTCTCTTGAGACTATGATGAATTATGGGGGGAATCTTAGAATAAATATTATATTGATGCTTAATTCACCATAAATAATAAAATAATGTACATGAGTAAATAATACTCACATTGTTAATATCTAAGTTGTTAGATTGTTAGATAAATCATATTCCAAAAGATTTTATTTTAGTCATGTTGTTGGGATGAGTTTACCCATAACTATATATGATATAGTCGGGTCCTATTTCTTAGGTGCCTAATATGGTTGTGCAATATCTATAAATATTGCAACCATTTGTAATGTTAAGTTGATCAGTTTATTTTAACAAAGATATGCTATGATTATTTGTCCAGCTTTATTCTTGATCCAGCAGTGTACAACACAAACTCTTTGGGTAACAAGTAATTTCTCCACTTCTTCAGAGCAAACACTATGGTGTAAAACTATTGATCATAAACTAAATACCTCATTATTGTGTCATTCATTTTCTCGCTGAAATAAGCGATGGGTCTCCCTTCTTGACTTAACATTATCCCAATGGCTTTCTGTTTGCATCACTATCGGCCTGAAATAATTTGTTGAAATCAAGTAAGGTCAACATTGGTTACTCAGTGGCTTTCTTCTTCAACTTCTAAAAGCCATATTATACATCTGCAATTCACACAAACTCCTTATCTCCTTACATCACCTATGTAATCAGTGCGCCAATCTAGCTGAAGTTCCTTTTGAACTTTCTGTAAAAGCTTGCTAAACCATGGAAACTCCACACTTCAAAGACATTCTTGGGTGACAACCACTCCACTATAGTTCCATCTTCAATCCAGCTTGAGATATCACAAATCCCAAGTACACCAATCCCTCCTCCTCCATTAAACCACATTTCTTCAAATTCGCTAACAACTTCTCATCAAGCAAATATTCTAACACTTTCCACAAATTTACCAAAATTCTCTTTGTGTTTTGTTGAAAATCAAAATGTCATCCAAATACACAATGACAAACTTACCTAGAAAAGGCCTCAACACTTCGTTCATGAGTCACATGAGCGTAGCTCGATGCGTTGGTTAGCCCAAATTGCATAACCAACCATCCATACAAGCCATCTTGCATTTTGAAAGCAGTCTTCCACTCATCACCTTCTCTTATCTTGATCTAGTGATATCCACTCATTAAGTCAATCTTTGTGAAGTATCTTACTCCACTCAAGTAATCCATCAAATCATCCATGCATAGCAATGGAAACCTATACTTGATGGTGATCTTTTTGATGGCTTTGGAAACGATGCACATCATCCATTCACCTCATGTCTTCAGCACTGATATTTCGAGTACTGTGCATGGGTTGAGAGACTCCTTGATCAACCCTTCTCAAGCGATTCTTGTACTTTCTTCTTCATCTCCTCGTCTCTATACGTGTCAACCTCAATGAGGCCTTTTTTGGTAAACTAAATCTTGGAATCAGATCCATCTGATGACTTATATTGCGCATAATTGGCAAACCATCCGAAAAATCCTCCAAAATGATATATGCAAACTCACCTAGCATCTCCTACACTGCACGCAAAAGTTCTTTCTACGTGGCTGCACTTTCCTCCTTTTTTTGCACAAGCTTCAAAATGATTACAAATCATTCATTCTTCTTCTTCACCTCATTCAAGAACTCCTTTCTCGAAATAAACAATACCTTCAAACTCTTCTCCACTTCTACACTTGTATCCATCAAAGGATTTAAAGTGTAACAACGTCTGTCTTCCATCAAAGTGTAAGTATTTGCATGACCATCATGTTGTGCTTTCAATCAAACTGCTAAGGTCAACCAAGCAACAAATGGAATATGTACATGGGCATTACATTGCACAAGACTATCTTCATATGCATCAATCATCATGCACACTTTACACTACTCATACAAAAGTAACTCGTATCCTTTGGCTTGTTGTCAATCCTTATGATCACGTGCAAAAATCAATCCTCCTGCACATCAGCGTGCACTACTTCAGCATCCTAGTCCTCAAGTGCTCTTTCTACAATCTCATCATCACTTGCATCATCATCCACCGCCACTTCTTTGCATTGAGCAGTCTCCATAGCGCCTCTAAATGGGCTTGTACTACCCTCATCATCTCCTCCCAGCCTACCAGCCTCAACGCTCTAGCTGCTCCAACAGCCATGGCAATGAGATCTACTCTGTGTCATCACAATTTCTTAACAACTATCAACAGTAATCAAAATATTATAACCTACACCTTCAACCCAACGACCCCAATGTTTGAAGATGTTTGCAACTACTTCCTACTCACACACACATGGAAAGCAACAATCTAAGAATTCACACAAATATACATACAAGACTTAAAAGCCTAGGCTCTGATTCCAAAAATGATGCAGCCATGGTTAGGGGTCCCAATTAAAGGATGCCTTTGACCATACAACCCACAATCCTTAAAGTTAGATCTTGCCAAGACAATATCCCAGCTTAACTCATAAAAAACAATAAAAAGTTTTACAAATAATATTAGGCAAAGATTACAGACTCTGGCACAATCATATAACCAAATTTGTCGTAGTCTTATGACAACTCTACATAAATTCTTTAAGAATTTCAATCCGATGACCTATCCTAACTAAGCTTACAAACTTTGCTAAGCTTCTACAAAACCAGACTCAAGTCATTAAACAATGGAGCTCTACGATGCTTATTCAGACACTTAATTT
Organism: Taxus chinensis; assembly: GCA_019776745.2. Lineage (NCBI taxonomy): Eukaryota > Viridiplantae > Streptophyta > Pinopsida > Cupressales > Taxaceae > Taxus > Taxus chinensis. The sequence continues at coordinate 119,450,753 of CM034152.1, forward strand.
GACAACTCAAGTCTTCCTCTAAGCTTTAACTCTTATGCTCACTCAATCTCTATTCTCAAATAGGATCCCCCTTTCCTCTGCTCTCTAGTTATGCCTTGCACGTTCATTGCTCCCTTCCCTTTATAGAATCTCATAGGAGAATAAAGATACCTTTGCAACGATTCCAAGCAGAAATGATGCACTTATGGTTAGGGGTCCCGATAAAGGGATGCCTTAGACCATGCAACCTACAATCCTCAAAGTTAGATCACACTAAGGCAAGATCCCAGCAAATCTCGTAAGAAACAATAAAAGCTCCTTCTATTAATATAAGGAAAAGATGCACAATCATAAATCCCACTTTGCCACAATCTCATGAAAAGACTGGAAAAATTCCCTAAGAGTTTCATTCCTAGCCAAGCTTGCAGACTCTACTAAGCTTCTATAGAACCAAACTCGACTCCTTGGACAATGGAGTTCTATTATGCTCATTCAATAACTTAATATAACACCTCAAGTCTTTCTTTGGGCTATGACTCTCTGACTCACTCAATCTCTATTCTCAAATAGGATCTCCCCTTCCTCTCCTTTCCGATTTGCTTTGCATGTTCATCGCTCCCTTCCCTTTATAGAATATGACGGGAGAATAAAGATACCATTGCAAAGATTCCCTCAATTTGCTCAAATCGTCATCAAACTCATCATCCCATTTGTAGGTAGTCTCTCATGGAATCAAAAGAACATACTTCATGAACGATGCAAAAGTGAATAACTATTTGTAGGTGCAAAAGACTAAGGACTCGCAAGAGTGATGATCATCCAAACGGGTGCAAATCTCCATAAATTGCATGGGTGCAAATTTTCACACAGTTTCTACGCAAGAGTTCCGGAGTGCGCAAAACTTCCAATTCTACCTACCTTGTCTTCCTCTTATTACAACATCACAATGCGCAAGGTTTGTGCAAGGCTACGCAGAATTGTGCAAGCTTTATTCTTATAACTCTTAACTCTCTTTGGTCGGCAAAAGATCGCAAGTGAACCCGAATGCTCCTTCACAACTAAGGCCACTATCTAATGCTTTTTATTGAGATCAAATTAGAAGAAGCTTCATAAAATTACCCAATAATTACTCCAACACAACCTTGCCACAGTTATGTGGGATATGTGGCTCTTTATCATGGTGGGGTGATTTGAACATGGTTCATACTCCTATCGCATCCCTCATTACCATTACACCACAACCACTAGCATGTATATGGTGTTTACAGTTTTGTCTTTATTGTGTCATTAAGCTGATAAATGTTAGGTAGCTTCTCATGGTAAAAATTATTTTATGTTTCTATATGCTATTATACTGCGCAGTTATAGTTATCATCTGCCACCATATGGGTTTTTAATAGAGAAATTCGCTTCGAAGCTAAAATTTATCCCTAATCTTCTTTTGATACTAAGCTATAGATCTTTCAATTTATAGTGACCAGCACCCATAATAGATGATCCTGCAGTTATCAATATATAGAGAGAAACATGTTGGATATTTATATATTATGTGAATAAATTATATGTTAAAACTTATGTATTTAAATAAAATATTCTTGCCCGTGCATATAAAAAAATGGCATCCTACATGTTTCTAATCCCATTTCTCATTTATTGTTTCTCATTTCCAGTCACGTGGTCTTTAATTAGCTTAACCACATAGATAATTCAGAATCCAAATAGCTCTAGAAAGGTAACTTTTGCCATTACGGCATTTTAAAAAAATGAGTTGTAAGCTTTATTAGGATGCAAAATAAGGATTGTCTAAAAACATTTGTGAAAAAAGGGGGCATATTCTTATCACCCAAAAAATGGGCAGATTCTCATGACCCTCTCTTGTAAATCTAAATAGAAATCAAACATCCAAAAAATTAGCTGAAAAATAATCTTACCAGCACTACCAGTAAACCCAGACACATATGCACGCCTTTTATCCCATGCCGCTACATATTCACTCTGTAAAAATAAATTTTTCATTAGTTGATGAAATACAACAAACTTTTCACATATGCTAAGCAGAATAAATACAAGTAAAAATATTGCCAGAAGTTTCTAAAATTCTTTCATCCACATCCCCGTCCCTAAGAAGTCCACAACCTCCAAGACACCTGTCTAATGCCAAAGAAACATCTACATGGAACACTCAAAAAACCTTAATTAACAAACGCCCCAGAAAATTAGCACCAAGTTGACTTTGATATGGCAAGAGAAAAGACAAAAATAAAGGACACTATCTTCTACATTTAAAAAAGGAATGTTTTTGACAAAACAAAGTGTCATAATTCAGGGTGAAAATCATTTAAGAAGAACATAAAGATAAACATAGTTTGTTCAGAGGGCACAATGAGAACATTAAGAGGAGGAGAATGGGCATCAGTGCATCCAGAGGATCATCCATTTCTCCCATCTTTACCTTACCTAAACCTTATACTCTCACAATTGAATGACTGGTGTATAATGATTGGGAAAGGAAAAACAAGCTTGTAATATGACACACATAGAGAGCATGTAGTGTGATCATTATTTCAGCTTACAACTGTGCACACTCAGGTAGAGGCATGGCTATTTTAGGCGAAAATGACACTACACTACATTGTATGCAGTGCATATGTCTAAGAGTTGTACGAAACTAAGATAGGTATAGGTTCTTTCATCTCCCACTCTACATAAAACTCTCGAATGCAATGAATGTTTAATTCATGATGACTAAAAAAATCTCAAATGCTATGGGTAAAGAAGAAGAGGTTTGCTCCAATGAGAATAAATATATTTATTGTCAGAATTAAAATATCTAACATCATATTAAATAGAATTCTATTTAGGGAGCAAGTATTTCAAAAAAATTAAGGCACTATTGCCAACCACTTTGCTTAAGGGTGTGCTTCTAGCTGTTCATAAAAAAATTTAATGCTTTTGAAAACTGGAAAAATTAATGAAGACACTATTGCTAACCGCTTTGCTCAAGGATGTGATTCTATCTTTTTGTAAGAAAATTTAATGCTCTTGCAAACATTACCTTTTTCTTTTCTGTGTAACTTGCAGAAGAACTCACTTTGCCTTGTGATATGAGACAGCAGACAAGGAATTTGCCAGCAGGAATTAAATGACATTAAGAACATGTATGACATGGTTATGCATCTACCACGTGGCATGTGAAGACTTGGAGGCCAGTTCCAATACTTTAAGAAAAATGTGATGGGAAACTTACAGCCCACATTGACGCATGTAGATGGGAAATGCCCAAGGAAGAATGGGAAGAGAGAAAATCCTTTTTTTGTAATTCAAGGGCAATGGAGACAGAGTGGCACTACACTATGGCGTGTCAGGTGCAGAAATCAAATGGAAGGAGAAGATTAAATAGCTGAAATAACGGCTGAGTCACACAAACATAGGTTTGACCTACAGTGCGGCAATTGGTGAATTTTAAGTAGAAAACGGGGAATTTCAAGGCATACCAAATATGCCTAAAAAATGTTGAAATTCGTTAAAATTCATTGAAATATGTTAAAAATTGGTGAAATTCATTGAAATTTTCAAATTTGTTTAATTTTGTTGAAACTCGTTCTTTCTTTTTTGACTATTTAATCTAAAAAACAAGTATAATATTTTTATAGTCAGATTTAATCACATAGTTTATGGCTATTTTTTAGCAACAAAGTTTTTATGAATTTTGACCTCAACAAATTGGAATGCAGATGAAAAACACATAAGGAAGAGCACGAAGGAGTATAAAGGAGCATATAGGTGCAAAATTCACATGGAAGGCGAAGATTCAAATAGCTCAAATAAGGACTGATTTTCATAAACTTAGGAGTGAGATACGCAGAAACTTAGGTGTGGGACAGGTAGATGGAAAGCACATAAGGAAAAGTGCTAAGGAGCATATGGCAGCAGAAATCAAATGGAAGCGGAAGATTTAAATAGCTCAAATAAGGACTGGTTCACATAAACTAAGGTGTGAGAAATGTAGATAGAAAATATGTAAGGAAGAGTGAAGAAGCATCTAGATGCATAAATCAAAAGAAAGGAGAAGATTCAAATAGCTCCAATATTCACATAAACTTTGGTGTGAGACAGATAGAAACACCTACGGAGGAGTGCAAGCAACACTGTGCGTAAAATCTAATATAACACAAGTAATTCACCCTAGAATGTCTTTCATACAACAACATTAAAATCAATTATATGAAAACCAATAGAAACACCTAAGACAGAGTGCAAGCAAAGGCATATAAATATAACACATGAGCAATTCATCTTACAGCAACGTTAGAATCAATTACGTGAAAAACATGTAGAAACACCTAAGGAAGAGTGCAAACAACGCTGTGTGTAATATATAAATATAACATGTAAGCATTCCATCCTAGAATGTCTTTGCTTAAAACTACATTAAAATCAATTATATGAAACCCTGTAGAAACACCTGAGGCAGAGTGCAAGCAACGCTATATAAATATAACACCTGAGCTATTCATCTTACAACAACATTAAAATCAATTACATGAAAACCTTGTGGACGCCATGTGCTAACTTTCCCGCAAGACGACACAACATCGTAAAAAAATTATCATTCAACTCGACGGAAAAAGAATCAGACTCCATAAGAAAGTAAAATTGTCACAATTTTTAGCCGCTTTACTAAAATAACAGTTATAATTAAAATAAGTCCGCCTCATTTCCACATTTAAACGAGAAATGTTGATTTGACGAGAATATTTAGGGCAAAGCTGAAAATAAGAGATAAATTGTACCTGGTGAGCATCTTCAGAGGGCACAACGAGAGCATCGAGAGGAGGAGAATGAGCCTCCATTAAAGGCCTCAGTGCGTCCAGAGGATCCGTCATTTCTCCCATCTTATACTTGACCTTGTTTTCTCGCAACTAAATGTTTCACCGTATTATGGCTGCGAATGCAAACGGAGAACCAAAGATATATTTATAGGCGGGCCATTTTTTCGGAAGGATACCGGCGCCCTCGGGGGAATGGGCGCTAACACTACACTGCATGATTCAATATAACTCCTATGGGTTGTTTTTATATTATACTAAACTGCTATTCGAAGAAATCTTTTAATGAAAAGAACGGATCCTTTCGATGATTCGTAAATGCGACAGTAATGGGATATGATTTGCGTTTTAATTACGAGCAAGAATTTGGCACACCACTAGTTAACCTGGTGGTCCCATGGAAGTGGCAAACAACTTTCTTCTTCTTTTTAGTTCCTGCCTACGGCAGGTAACTATACGTTTCAACTCAACCTAATAGTTCTCACACTTCCAGCGAATGACAGACATGAATTATTTTCATGACTATAGTTATCTATTTTATATAATATTTAAATATTTTTTATTTCAAATATTAAATTTTTGAAATTTGTTTTCCTGATTTTCTATTGGTATTTAGTTTTGATTTGACAAATTTTCCCCCTTAATACGGTACAGTCTTTTTCAAATTTTTAAAACCAAAATTTCAAAAAATGCCATCTATAACTGACATTAATTGCATTAACTTAATGTGGGTCACTTTCTCTGTAAAATCGACAAAAAATTAATTATTTCAGTTGTCAAATTTGAAGGTACAAAATTAAATCCGATAAAAAGTACATCTATATTTGTGATTCCTACTCAAATTTACGGTCTTTTAATTTGTCAGGGTTTTGTGAGTTTTTCGCCACAGTTGAGTTCAGCATAAAATGAGCCGGCCCAGTCGAGTCTCAAATTTGTACAGCGGCTCGGCTGTGTTATAAGCCGCGAGGATCGCCAGTACATAGTTAAATAAGCGCGATTGCAGGCAAAACCTCTTCACCTTAACATCCTTTCTTATCAGCGAAACCCTGTAAGAAGTCAGGCACAATAGGAGCACATGCGAGAGAGAAATCACTAGGGTTTCAGTCGCACAGGGCATGTAAGCCCCCAAAGCATTTGTAACCATCGTCACCCATATTCCGTTCGCCACTGGGTGACAATACCAGTGCAACAGGGTTTCTGACGCCATTTTCTTTGAAACTTTCTCTACCGTAACCCTGCAAATTTCAGAGCATTTTGATCTCCATGGAAACAGAGATGCACACTTGAGAGGAAAAATTTTTATTGACGGTTTACATTTTTTGGGTGACTATAAAATTATTTTAAACTACCCTTAATAAATAGAAATGCAGTATTTGTTTAAGCATCAAAGTCTTATATGTATATACGATAAAGACAAACACATTAAGAAAATTGACAATTTGTTATTTTTCTAACCGGTAAACATTTACATTGTGTGTAAATTTTTGCCTGTACTATACGGTTTGAAACACCAAAAACAGGCTACAGCGTGTCAATTTCCAAGTCTGATTCCGCGTTGGAGCAGTCTTAAATACATATAGTCTAGAATATTGGATGTAGCAACGATTCACGAATAATGTATGCCCCCACGTGCTCTTTTTGCTCAAATTATCAAGCATTAAATATTAAATCTTTCGGTCGTCTTTTTTTTAGCCGACGTTTTTGATAAAGTTGAATAATTTCAATTAAAATTATTGTTTTTCTCGATTTTCGATCTTTCCTTAAATTTTTTTTTTTTAAATTGATGAAATATTTTTCTGTATTTTATTATGATTTGACTCATAACTTCAATAAACTTTATAAATAAATATTGTAATATTTTAAATAAAAAATTTATATGTTAAATATGTTGTTTTTAATAATAATTAATATAAACGTATGGGAACAAATATTATATAAATAATAATTAGTTAGAAAATTTATTTAAAAGTCATGTTTTATTTTCCTTTACTCAAACTGTTCGTCAAATTCTACATCTTCTGTTCAAAGAAGGCGGTCCTTATACCACGATGTAATACGAGTTTCAGAGATACAGACATCACAGGCATACAGACCTATGTTATCAACAGTGCTCGAGTTCTTTTCCTTAACGAAATATCACAACCAAGCCTGGGCAAAGGCATCACCAATACTTCCGAAATATGTGAAAGAAGTCTTGTTGAAATGTTCCTCTTTTGTTCCCTCAGCTGCAAGGTATATTCACTCACCCGCATTGCTAATTGTTTATCTCCTTTCTACTCAATGAAAACAATCCTTAAGTTTACTGACGGCAATTCTTTCCATCAACCGCAAGGAATAAAGTGTCGCGGAGATATAATGACATTCATCTTACATTCAAAGAATTCGAGGGACGAGTCTTAGATATGGTGGAGTAAGTTCAATGTCGGTTGAGTATTCCCATCTACTCTATCTCCTCTTTCTTTGAAGGAAGAACACAATTTTCATCAATGCATAGGGGTGAATTAAATGTGGTGCCCTCTGATTGCTTTCACAGGGAAATTGTGTTAAGAATCAGAGTGAGGGTTTGAAGTTCTGTTTGCTATTTCTGGCATTTGTTCATATACGTTGAGTTTTTGAATGTATTGTGTGTGTTTCCTATTTTCGGTGAACTTACCGTTGAATGTTTGCCGGATGTTTTAAAGTTTTTAATTTCTATGCAAAAATGAAGGGATTCAAAGGTTTTCTTGCCATCAAGTTTCATTTGGAGGGAAACCTTCAAGGTGCTTTTGAGGCAATTCAATTGTTTTGCCTAGGTTTTCTCATCATAGGTGAGTTGTCAAAACATGCATATTTTGTTCTGCGCAAGGTAGCTCGCATCGTCTCCGGAGGTGAATTCGTCTATTCCATAACTTGGAAAAACCATCTTTTCGGTAAATCAAGAGCGACTTACTTTTTGTATTACACATTGTGGAGAATGCAATGCATACAAAAATATGTACTTTTGGATGTCGGAGGGCATCTTGCAGAAACATGCTTTGTTGATGAATTTTGTTACTCAATTTATTATTTTAATTCTCGGTTGGGTTCTTCAAAACATGGTACAATCAGTGTATCTTGGTCACAGAGGCTAATTTAAACCACTAACCATAGAGTCCATTTTAAAAAATTACTAAGGAAAACTAGCATTCTTCCTAGTAAACCAAAAAATTAATACATGGTCAGATTGTGTGTAGTAGGTTGTATTTAACCTTTATTACTTCAATGCCAACAAAATACCTACCTGAAAACAAGGTTCACATACACAGAACCCAACTAAAATGATGCCAATTAATAAAGATTATAACATTTGTTTATGCATGTTGCCAGGATGCCATAAAGGCTACAAAATGAAGGTCACTAGTTGGCTTCACAAGATTTTCGCACTTGTTAGCATACAAATATCCAAAATACAAAAATATGGCATATATAATAATAATATGCATCTCAATCAAACATGATTAATTGTTGAACACTATTGGAGTAAGCTTTTTAGCAGCAAATTCAAAGTAAGATTAAGACTCCAAGCTTTGCAAGAAATTAAACTTGAATATGTTGTTTGTGTAGGCCTAATATTGGTGACTATTTGCATATGTATATAATATTCCATTGCCATGATCAAATCTTCTCGACCCTTTTTAATATATCAACCTTTTCAGCTATGGCACAATGAATATTAGCATATTCGAAGGCATAGCTATCTCACTAAATAAAATTTTCGTCCAAAGTATCTAAAGAACATATGCACTCTAAACTAGATCAAACTAGTGCGTGCGGGTGTATGAGCCTTGAATTTGTATTAGCAAAATACATAAAACAGGTAAACATTCTTATACATGCACCAATTTAATTATGTAAATGAGCACAACCAAATTTATAAACCAACCTACAATTGTACAAAACAAATATTAATTATGCTATAACAACACAAGAAGGAATATGCTAGCCTTACATTTCAAAAATATGTGCCAGGACAATGACCTGACAGATATCCAACACTTGATGTTTAACTTGGGTACAAAGTTGAATAAGAACTACTTGTGACTTGCAATCTACAACCATATATATGTATATATATGCAAAAATAAACTATGAACAAGCTATGTAAAGACTTAAGCCAACCGAGGCATTAAAATACACTTGTGACTCCAAATAGTAAGTCACTATTTCAATTACCGAAAAAAACAAGTTCAAGGATGGATTTGATCTCTATTGTCTTGGTATATTTATTGATTTAGGGCACACAAGCACTGACATCGATTGAATTGGCTATTAACTATAAATTTCAAAACAACTTTGTTTGGCTCTGGCTTTGTAGGTGTAAAATTATATGCTTTGTTTGCCAATTACAAGTTGCTTCAATGTTTCTTGTTTCCATTTAATATTTGAATATTTCACATGTTTTGGACTCTACAAAGATTTCTTTAGTATTCTAGACAAACTACATTCTAACATATTACAATCCACTCATCTTTACATCCTCAATTTTTGCCATCTACAATTACAATTAAAAGGCAGGAACTGGCCGCTTTACGACTCTTGTTTAATTTGGGTGTGGGGAGGGGTTCGTTTTTTACCCCCTTCGTTGGTAAGCAAGCTAGAGTGTCAAATGGGAGTCAAATTTAGCCCTTTGTAAGAAGAGTATAACGCTCTAGTGTCCTAGGTCTCCACTTTTAAACTCCATAGCATTAAACCCATTATACTATGATCCTTATGTAAATGGAGTAATGTCACGTAATGGTTGGTTGGTTGGTTTTGGGATGAGTATGCTTACTTTTTCCACATTCCTCTCTCTTCCTTTGAAACTTCATAATACCAAACAAATCATGTTCAATTGTGTTCTAAAAAATATATACCCCTTACTCCACCAAATCACTTATGTCTTTCATTGGATCTTGGAATTACTTTTATGACTCTAAAATCTTCACTCATTCAAATAAATAATTTTGATTTGGATGGTAGACTTGGTCCATGACTACATTTAAACCCTAATATATCATTATCATTCTTCCAACGAGAGTGACGTTACAGAGGAAGTGGCCCTCCTACTAACATAATAATTGATTTGTTGTGGAATGAGTATGTTTGTTTGCTATCTTCCCCTCTCCTCCTTTGTGGACTCATGCTAACAAAAAACCCATCCAATTGTGTCTAAAAAACATGCATTACGACATCAAGTTCAATCTACCTTTTTCTTGCATCTTGGAATTGTTTTTACGACTCTAAAATCCTCATTCAATCAAATAATAATAATCCCACATTGATTGTTAGGCTAGGTTTGTGACAACACATAAACCATGATATATCGTGATCCTTATGCTAATGGGATGACACCGCAATAGAAGTGGCCCTCCTACTAACATAATGATCGATTGGTTGCAAAGTGAGTGTGTTTTCTTGCTCAGACTTTCCCTCTCCTCTTAAGTAGTTTATTATACCAAAAAGAAACACATTTAGTTGTGCTTAAAAAAACATGCCATACTACACCAAGTCAAATATGTCTTCCAATGCATCTTGGAATAACTTTTATGACTCTGAAAATCTTCATTCATTCAAGAAACTTATCCCATATTGGTTGGTAGGCTTGGTCCATGGAAACATATAAACCCCAAATACCATTATCCTTATACCAATAAAGGGGACACCACAAATTAAAGTGGCCCTCATTTCAATTGATCTTAGAATTACTTCTACGACTCTAAAATTTGCATTCATTCAAAAATAATAATCTCACATTAGTTGGTAGATTGTCTACGACAACATATAAACCTCAATATACCATGATCCTTATGCCAATGGAGGTGATGCCATAAAGGAAGTGGCCTTCCTACCAACACAATGGATGATTAGTTATGGGATGAGTATGTTTGTTTGTTATGTCTTCCCCTCTCCTCCTTTATGGCTTCATACTACCAAAAAAAGCATTCACTTGCATTTAAAAAACACACATTACCACATCAAGCCAGATCTACCTTTTACTGCATCTTAGAATTGCTTATATGACTTTAAAATCCTCATTCAATCAAAAAATGAATCCCACATTGATTGGTAGGCTTAGTCCACACAAATATATAAATGCTAATATATCATGATCCTTATGCTAATGGGGTGACATCGCAATGGAAATAACCATCCTATTAATGTAATGGTTGATTGGTTGCAAGTTGAGTATGTTTTCTCGCTCAGACTTCTCCCCTCTTCTATACTTATATTATATTAAAAAAATAATTCAGCTACATCTAAAAAAGATGCCTTACTATACCAAGTCGTATATGCCCTTTAGTGAATATTGGATTTTTTTCAATGACTCTAAATCCTCAGTCATTCAAAAATCAATCTCACATTGGTTTGTAGACTTGGTCCACAACAACATATAGACCCCAATATACTAAGATCATTATGTTAATGGGGGTAACATGACATTAGAAGTGTCCCTTCTGGTAACATAATGATTGATAGGTTGTGAGATGAGTATGTTTTCTATCTCACTCTTCCTGTCTCCTTCTCTGTTACAACATTTATATATCAAAAATAATCGCATTCATTCACATCTAAAAAACATGTCTTAATACACCAAGTTGGACATGCCTTTCAGTGCATCTTATATTAAATCCTCGTCTATTACCAAAATTAATCCCACATTAGTTGGTAGGCTTCATCTGTTGCAACATATAAACCCCAATAACCCTCGATCCTTATGCAAAAGGTTCAAGTGGCGAGGATTAGAACCTTGAAATGCAGGAAGGTTTATTGATAGAATATTGGGTTTAACTGGATGATAAAGATTGCAGTTTAGATTGGGCTTAATTTGCTAGAGAATTTTAAGGCTTGTGATGGATTTTTTTATGTTTCTAAAATATTCAATTAAATAAGTGTATTTAGGAAGAGAATTTGGATATGATACAAAAGAGAGGAGAAAAATAGTTTCGGGTGAATGGGGGCTTCTTTTTGTTTCTTGAAAGGATATGATCATAATGATTTCAGCTAGATGACAACCCTTCATAGACACTATTTTTTGTTGCACCAAAGATTCCAATGGAGTAGTTATGTGATCTTTAAATTTTCTCTTTCCTTGAGACCTCATTGTTTTAGTATCTTTATGCCAAATATGTTGTTATAAACTCACAACTAGATTTTAAGAATCGATATAAAAAACTACTTTGTGAGAAGATCATATTTATTTTTCTTTAAGAAGTTCATATTTCATTTAATTATATTATATGTACCTCATACACTCATTTCTTCTCTATGAGATGGGTAGGTTTATCATCACAATTTGCATCATGTCTCATAGAGTGAGTTTTTCATACTCATTAATACATTTGGACATGATGGAACTATTACAAATCATTATTTACCATATTTATCCTTCAATCTTAGAATCAATATCCAAATTGGATAAGAGATTGATTGTTCACCCTTCCTACGAGGGGGAATTGTTTTTTTTAAATTGCATAATAAACATACAGAGCGATTTCTAGGTCGCATGCACGCACTTGGTTAGATGCATTCAGATACACCATTTAGACTCTTTATATTATTCTAAAGGGTATAATACAATATAGCATACACTAATGACATCATTCCTTTTAAAAAAACATTTTTGAATTAGATTTTTTAGATTATTTCCACGAGTATTCATTTTCAATAAATATATAGATATCTTTCTTTTAAAGTTTCTTTATATTACCAATGTTTGGGGTAGAACTTAGACACCCCTCCTTGAGGATACGATAGACAACAATATATAATTGTTTAAAATTTAAAGAAATTTCATCACATACCATCCTTCTAGTTGGTTGGTGATTTCCTAAATTTTTGATATAATAAAATCCTAATCTTAAGCTCAATACTTCAAGGGGATGTGTTGTTGTCTTTGGTGATGGTTATGGCAAAAAAAATTATGAATGATGAAGGAGGTTTAAGAGGATGTGTTGAGTGATTGCTAAAACATTAATCTTACTTTAAACTTTTCAAATTTAGCATATCTTCTTTCTTTTCCTTTATGCACCTTTGAGGTGTGATTGTTGGTCATAGATACCATGGGGAAAAAGTTGAAGTTGTGTTTCTTTTATTTATGAAACAACAATTTGGACAAAGTAGTTAACCTAATCATTTATTAACTAAAATATGAAATTAATAACTATATTCTAAGTTAATCTAACTAGGTACAAAAATGCAATAAATGATACAAGCATAAATATTAATTCTAAATATTTTATTTTGATATTTAAATGAAATGAAATAATGTAAATAGGAGTGATAGGGAACTAACCTGAAAATGACTTACCTTGTTGTATGGTGGACTTGAACAAACTAATGTGTGGACAAGGAAAGATGTGAAGGTGCTACCCAGGAAATTGTAGTAACTGAAGATCCGAATGGATTGGGGCATAGGAAAAGTACTGAAGCGCATGTGGGCGCATTAGTTTGTAATTTGGGTGCTCTGGTATGCAGAAAATCTCATGATCTAAATCTGACAGTGTCACTAGATCTTCACAATATCTTAGTCTTTGTCACATAGTTATCGCAGTGGCTTTATGTATGTCACTATAAGTTAGTCATGAGGATCTACCTACAAAACCCCATACAATGAATCAAATTCCTAAAAAAGAAAGATGTAAATGAAGCGATCATATTGAACTTAGCTGCCACTATGGTGGACTTACAACTAAGTGTTGCACTACATTCCAGACCCAATGTAGATTTGCGTGCTTGTGTGTGCAATTGTGTTCCTAGGGTGCCCTAATGTCAATGACGCAGAAGTAGGGGGCAATAAATAGATGTAAAATTAAAATGGTGAATGGAATAGAATGAATACAATCCTTTCCCCTTATGCTTATGTGATGTAGATGTAAATGATGCCCAAATGCAATCATTTGCCTTAGTAGATAGCTAGCTCTTGATAGTAGATAGTCCGCCCATAAGATAGTGAGTATGTTATGTTTATATAAGGATATCTTACTCAAATTTTGACACTGATGACCTGACATGCCAACTAGTACCTAGGGGAATGAGAGTGAAAATGATAAAGACTGACCTCGAATAAGTAAATTAGACCCAAGTGTTATGGGGACCGGGGCACATAAAATTAAGGACCAGGGCGCCCATGGGCGCCCCAATACTACCCTAGGTGCCCTAGTCAAGGACTAGAGATGACAAATGACTAAATAAAGACACCTGATACTCCCTAAGAGAACCAAAACTGTATAAATAACTGACAAATGTGCAAGACAAATGACGATGACGACTGACTAACTAACGACAAGACTAGGTGATAAGTCATTATTAAATACTTTTCTTACGTGAGATCCATATATAAAAACAACATACTTAGCGGTATAAATGTAATAGTAAGTGCATGATTTTGTGACTACCTTGCCCACACTTTATATTGGTGAGCGGAAAGCTCGGTAACATAAAGTAAATAGAGATGCATACTTGAGAGAAGTCAGAGAAGCCCATGTTGTAGTAGAATGCGCAGATGTGTAGTAGAAGCTTGCCAAAAGAACCATAAAGCATGTCGAACCATGGATCAGCGGGTTGATCCATGCAACATAATGAAAAGTGTACTAGTATGATGAAGTGCACTAAATGAGATTTGATGATTGCAATGTATGATGATTTTGAATGTTGTATGATGACGATGAAATGGGGAAGGGAGTGATTAGTTTCCAAACTAAACACGTGTATACGAATAAACAAATGGAGGATTTGGGCGTCATGCTGCTAGAGGAAGAATGTAGGGAGAAAAGTGTGTTATTCTCCAATCTCTAACTACATCCTTAAGATGTAACCGCTGCGGACGGACTCAGATCAAAAATGTGTGGTCTCTAGATCTAGATCATTTCGATCAAATAGTTGACCCATTTAGGAGTGGTATAGGAAAGGCACTCTTGCCCCCTCTCCATGGGTGTCGCCGCAATGTGATGGCTTCTAAGTTAGGTCATCCTGGAAGTGAACGTGATATGTAAGATGACTTCCAAGTTAGATCATCTAGAAGAAAATGTGAAATGTATAATGGCTTACAAGTTAAGTCATTAGGAAGCAAACGTGAAATGTAGAATAACTTCCCAAGTTAGGTCATCTAGGAAAGTAATGAATGTTATCTCCCATGTTAGGTCATCTAGGAGGCAACACGTAACTCCCAAGTTAGGTCATCTAGGAGGCCAATTGTGTTAAATTTGTAGTGATGATATGATTTTGATTATTAGAGATTTGAACAACTTGATTAATTGATTGATCGATTTATTACTCATAGAGAGATTTTTATGCTAGTTGCCCCCAGGTTAGGTCATTAGGGGAGATCGATAAAAACTGGTGAATGATCACATAGATATATTTTTGATTACTTTTTCCCCCAAATTAGGTCATTAGGAGGGGACTAATGAAATTTCATATAGAAAAATTGTTTGTTTGTTGCCCCCAGATTAGGTCATTAGGGGGGATCGATGGTGAAATGGTGCATAATGTGTTAGTAAATGTTTGGAATTATCATATTAGTAGTGTTTTAAATGCATGATGATATAAGGTGAATTATAGGATGACCCCAATGATATGCCCCCCTTTTGGCAAAAGGGGAAGTGATGAGAATAACAAACACTAAACCAAAAGTAAACACTAAATAGATAGAAATCACAAAAATGTGTATGGATTGGTTGGAGGACAAATTCAAGGAGAGATAATGTTTGCGTAATGTGTTCAGTACGGTGGTAGGAGGAATTTGAGAAATGATTCCACAAACAGGGCATAAATTAGAGTAGAAACGCTCAAGATACAATGAAAATCGTGTAATGTGTATTAGTAGTGGTAATGAGTGTGAAATAATGACTATAGTAAAGTGGGTAATGAAAAAGTAACTATAAATAGCAAGGTAAAAAAGCATTTAGTCACCTCATTTTTTGTTTGCAAAATTGCGATTTAGCTCTGAGTAAGTAAATATACCGCAAGTGAGAGCAACGCATCCTAACCGGTTTGAGAGGGTGGCTACTGTTGTAGTGTCACGCATGACTGCGAAGTTGGTAAGTGCATTGTTTTTCAAAACATGTTTGGTGTAATAGTCATATTGAGTGAATTTTTACAAATTTGAAAATTACAATTTTCTCGACAATTTAGACTGTACAATAGCAATAAGGGTACTAGTGACCCTTGGGATAGGAGCACTCAACTCTGGGCATTAATGTCATGCTCCTGGGTGCCCCAGTCTTGCATCTGGGTGTCGTGGTCTACAATGTGTTCATTTGGTCTAGAATGATGAAAAATGAGATTTTTAATGTATATGAATGTGATAAGTGAGTGTGTTTTTACTTGTAAGGTGTTCTAATGTTGCGTTTGGTGTTGTTTTGTGTTGTGAAGAGGGATATTCACTCGAGGGAGTTTCGCGGAGGTCATCACTTAAGTACTATGCTTGGATTGGGCCTGTCAGATGATGATTGGGATGTTATGGACCGTGTAAGCCTGCGATATATAGCACGGATGGGGGATGAGTACCATAATATGCCTATGTTGACTTCATTATGCAATAGATGGTGCACGATTACGTGTACATTTTGGTTTCCTGTAGGGGAGATAATTATTACACTTGAGGATGTGTATCGTATATTGCGGTTACATGTTGTTGGTGAGAGGGTATAGGTGATGCCAATTGAGAATATAGAGAGGCATATGCGAGCAGGTAGGCGATATTTTATCGGGACTCAAGTACATGCCAAGGCCCATATAAGTTTGGATGTTATCCTGAGGTCTGGTGTTCTACGCTTGTGGAAGTTCATAGAGGTTGTTATTACTTCATCTATAGCTCTGGAGGGATGTGGTGTAGGCATCTTGTATAAGATGCACGATATATGCTGACGTATAGAGGAGGAAAGCACTAGATACGTGTGGGCCAGATGTGTGTTGGCCCACCTATACAAAGATCTATAACAATTTACTCATGATGAGCACGAAGCGGGATAAGAGCTACTATGTTGTTACACATGTGGGTGTATGAGCACATAGCAGTGTTGAGGCTAGTTGGAGGCCCACAAGAAGAGTGCGCCAGACCTGAGATATATGTGAGGAGGTGCGTCAATATTCGTGGGCATAGGATGGATACAGATACCTACATGGCACTGATAGACAGGATGGGGCCCGAGGCACTTACATGGAGGCCATACCATGATTATGAAGGATGACCTAAGGATTTTGTAGAGTTGTGGTGCACTCAAAGGACTATGTGGTTGGAGGATAGATTCCCACGTGTGGCGGAGCTCTTCCAGTTGGAGAAGGTGTTGTGTCAGTTTGGTATGGGTCAGGATGTGCCCGAGAGCTATATATATGGTTGATAGTTATTAGGGCATCGAGGAGGGCCGGAGCTAGACCAAGGTCCACAGCGGAGTAGCTACCACCCCTGGTCCAGATGAGGTAGATGCAGCGATAGATTTGGTAGATGCAGACAATGTGGGTTGCACAGGGGAGTACCGCGTAAGGTGGGTGACACATCGATAGGTATTGTTGTTCCTGTTATTTGTAGGTCTAATGGGGCTACCACATATAGGAGGAAGAGGAGAGTGGGAATCACACGCCTTTGATGATGTGGCAACAACTATAGTAGATCATAAGTATCTATATAGAGTTATGTTATGTACGTTGTTGTTGGCTTATGTTTTAGTAATGGCTATCTAACGTGTTGTGTTATTTGTTTTGTAGGTGATGTGTATTGGTCCTTGATAGTCGACACATCCATCTGCACCTTGACGTGGAATATTTTGACCGACATTCTTAGTGGAGGCATACTTCAACGAGTGGATGAGATCATGGGTGAGCATGCCGATTTATTTGAGCCAGTGGCCATAGCAGCAGCCACATGTATTATATTGCTAGCCAAGAGGGACGAGGCACGCGAGGAGACTCAATGAGCCTGCGAGGCATTAGTTGGTGGTCCTTTAGCATAGGATGTGTTTTTATGATTCATGGATTTGCAGCGCCAGTTTGTGGAGTAGTCTACGAAGAATACCTTATTACGTAGGCAAGTGGAGAGATATCGAGGCCTTGAACAATGGCGCAGAGTGAGTGGTGAGGCATCTAGTTCTAGGGCTCTCGTAGTACCTGAGAGTGATAATGATGATGAGTTTTGATTAGTATGATTGGTATGGGTTGATTAGTCTAATTAGTGATGATGAGGTTTGATTAGCATGATATAGGGGAACTTCCCCTAGTGATAATTGTACTCAAAATATATGTATGGACACCTATGATTTATATATGATGAGCTTATTTTCTGGTGTATTGATGTTGTAATGTGATTGATGATGTGGTGATTAATGTTGGAATGCATGTGATGTTTTTGTATATTGGTAATGCTTACTAAATGGAATTTGTAATGCGTAATTAGTATGATGATGATAGGAAAATGCATGTAAAAAGAGATGAAATATGATTATTGAACTAACGTGTTGTGATGAATGTGTCTTGTAATAATGTAACGTAATCATAATATGTCAATGTGATGAGTGGGATGGGGAAGTGGCGATGCCCCCCAACGTATGGATGGTTAGGTTCATTAAGATCCCTCAACAGTCAATAATGAACCATGAAAAGTAAGAGTGTTTCATCAGGAAATGATCAGAGTGTGCTAGGTGAACGATGAAGTGCATGATGAAAGGTTTTAAAGAAAACTCTTAGCAGTCATGTAAGAACCGTAGGAACACAAGTGCATCATCGGGGGGTAAGGTGATAGTAATCACCTACCAAAGACCAAAGCGATATGAAGCGGTATGAGCATGTGGGATGGAAGTAGTATGAGTGCACGAACCAAACTAAATGTCATATGAAGTTGCAGTGGGATGGGCGAGAGTGGAAACCAATGTGAAGGAGCAATTTGATGTGATGGATAGCGTGAATGCAATGAATGAAATGGATGAGGTGGATGTAATGGATGTGATGATGCAGTGGTGTATGGATGCAGTGGAGAGCGCACATGAGTAACAAACTATTGTGAATGTATTATGGCCTTCATGGCCTGAGTACCAAATGTAGGAGATGGCTCAATTGTGGCATAAGTCATATGGCGAGGTAGAGGAGAGATGGATCGCTCACGTGAGCGAGAGCCAAAGGAGATGATGCCCTTATCCTCTAGTTGTTGCAATTGATCATGAAGGGAAAGACAATCATCATCCTTATGGCCATTTATGTGATGATAGTTACAATAAGGTTGGTCACGTTGCCGTTGTAATCGGTGTTATGGATGATGTTGGTTGCAGTGTAGGAAAATTAAACGCTCAGTAAGTAAGACACACAACACATCATGTGGTCAAGCGTGATGATAGAATTACAAAGGTTTATGCGACCTAGGTGGAGTGGTAGGAGGAGTAACCTATCGCAGAGCTGTAGAAGGAGTATGTGATGCAGAGGATCATAACAACTTCAACTAATCATCAAACAAGATAAAAAATATTCACTTCTTTTATTTAAATTTCAGGTGTACAATAGCTTGTATTTGACTCTAGTAAGGAACTTTGGCACCTTCATGCACTTTTAATCCTTTAATTCATGCATTTACCTTATTCTTTCATCCTATTACAAGACCTCATCATCACCATTAACCCTAGATTCAAGAAACCTGATCAAACCCCTTCTTTTGCCTTGATAACCTTCCCAAGTCCATTAAAATTCTTGTAATCTTAAACAATTGGCTTCTTGGAATTATTTGATATTTCAAGCAATCCATTTACCTAATAACAATGATTCCACAACCAAATAAAGCATATAATTTGATCAACTCCTTACTCTTACTTTAATACCCTCAACTCTTCCCTCGGAGGTTCTTAAGACATGAACTTGCATCAACTAAGCATCTGAGATTCTAGATTTATTTAAAATTCTCTTATGGCTTCCTTAGTTCCCTTTAGACTATCTTGAAATGCTCCCAAAATATCATAGACCAACTCCTTATACAATTCCCTATACATCACCTTTAGGGTTTTTGCTTCCTAAACCTTACTAGGTTTGCATTTATACACTGTCATGGATATATGCAATTCGAGGAAGTTTAAAGACATCGAATTCACATATCTAAGCTCCCATTGATGATATCAAGTTGTGTATAAATTCTCAAAGACAAATTCCAAGTGAAAATAGTACTTTCTTTGTAAAACTCGACTCACACTTAGGTCTTGACTGTGTTTCTTGAATGCGACATTCTACTGTCAAAAATATCTCAAAATTTCACCAATGGAAAAACCCTTCAATACCTTTTTAACATTATATCTACCAATTTTCAAGAATAAAATTGATGATTCAAGCATTCTAAGTTCAAACCCTAGCTGTAGGTTTGTATATAGCCTGTTAGGCACTTAATCCTTTATAACTTTCTCTCTCCTTGTCATTTAACCTCCCAATTTTACTAACATGTGTATCTTTACCTATCACTCATGATTAATTTAGCAGTGGAGATCTATCTTG
This sequence comes from Taxus chinensis, assembly GCA_019776745.2. Lineage (NCBI taxonomy): Eukaryota > Viridiplantae > Streptophyta > Pinopsida > Cupressales > Taxaceae > Taxus > Taxus chinensis. The sequence continues at coordinate 119,471,017 of CM034152.1, forward strand.
CCTTTAACCATTTAAAAGTTGCATCACTACCCTTATGTTGACTGTAGATGACTAAATTTGAAGGTTTTTTACTCTTTCTTCCGCAAAACAAACAAAGAGACTTCCTTAACTTGACCCAAATTTTTTACTACAATGTTATCACACCAAGAACTTGATCAATCTAACATTTCAATGCTTGCATCAACTTATCCCACTATACAAGAAGAAAAATTACTCTTTCTAACACTAAGTTAGGGTCTGTGTTGCCTTTCTTGATTTTATCAATAATATGGTCACACACAAGGTTACCTTCATAGATTGGGGTCTATACAATCATGCATCAAACTCTCAAACACGTTTTCTCGCCCCAAATAACTCTATAATGCTCAAATTTGAACAATATTACAATTATCCACACTTACAGTCTCAGTCTTTCTTTCTCAGAACCTCATAATTATGTATTCAAAATCATATACCTGTAAGCTTAAACTTTACCAATATCTTCTCATATCCTAGCATGTAACACGATAGAGATTTAATCGTGAGATCACAAGATGATGTTACTTCAAGCCTTTCATTTACAGTCAAACTAAGAACATTATTTCTTCACAAATAACCTAACCATATTGTTACTCAAATGTAGAGGTTACTTCATCAACAATGTGCTTCTATACATAATCATGATCATCAAGAAACAAGGAATATTTCCTACATTAAAAGAAAAATGAAAGTTCTCCATACTTAATGGACCTTGTCACTAAGATCAAGTCCTTTATTCTTGCCAAAATTCCAATCTACTTGAATTTCTCTCTCCCTTCCATGAGGGAATGCCAAATAATTGTCTTCCATTTGAATTTATCTCATTTCATGCTCCATACTCAACCCAACTGATTTTTATGTCATGACTCAAAGTCATATTTTGACCTCTAGTTACATCATTTGCTCCTTTTACATACTAGGAGTCTTTATTTAACATGATTAGCCTCTTTTCACTCACTCTCAATGCTTAAGACCACAAAAACATCATAAACAAGTCCATAATGACTTAAAGTATCTCACAATTTCAAAAAACTACTTTTGGAGGGAAAGTTCAACATTTGAATTTTTGAAATTGAGACCTCACTTAGACAACATGACATGGACTTCTAATGACCATTAATGACTTCGAGGACATTCTAAGACACCTTGCACACCAAAATTACTTTGGCAACCCAAAATGTGTCCCAAAGAGAAATGCTTTTGCATCAGTTTTATTTTGTGGCTAAGTGGGTCGAGCCTGTTTGTTTTACTTGTGAGACAAAGGTGGAGATTGTGTAGGATGCTCAACTAGAGGAAATGGTGGAGAACTGGATGAGGCAATATCCATAGAGATTTGTGGAGGATCTATGACATGGTTTGAGAGAAGATCTTGTTCTAGGTCAATAACTTTGTAACATAGAAGAATGAAATACTCACATGTATCATATTGTAATCTTTGCTTGAGTAGAGGAATTAGACCACTACAGAGGATGAATTACTTCTCAAGATCTATAGGTTGGAATACTAATTGATGCATACGAGCATTGAATCGTAAAATATAATCCTTAATAGGTTCAAAGGAGCCCTGATGTAGAGTAGGTAAGCGGTCATAAGTAACCTTAGGGCTGTTTTTTATTATGAAACGATGGAGGAAAGCGTCCTCCATGTCATAGAAAGTACTAAAGGACCAAAATGGGAGATGAGTGTACCATTGTAACGCCTCATCAATAAGACTATAACAAAAGGCCTTAAGTAATAATCTATTATTAGAATGAGAGGCCATAAGCATGTGGTAATGTAGCAGATGAACATAATGGTCGTCAGTACCATCAAAACATGTGAAAGTAGGCATGATGGTGTCTTAAGGGAATGCAGAGTTATGAATCTTCTTAGGGAGAGGGTTACCATGTTATGAATTGTTATCAATGGAAGCATACTAAGCCCTAATTTCTAAAGTGGGTGACTAAACCTGATATTGTAGCTGACCTATGACATGCACGAGAGAGATGATATCTTGTGAAGAAATAGTGGGAGATGGCAATAATCTATTAAGTGGTTGTAATTTTCCATTTTGAGTGATCATAGGAATATCCAAAGGTGATTAAGGAGATTATGATGTTAAGGGCACACTAGTATTAGGTGTCGAGGAAGCTATAGTAGGAGATATAGATGGAACACTCATAGTAATGATAGGAATAGCATCAGAAACATCCTTAGTAGATGAGGAAACCGATGGAGACACATCCATAGGAGAAGATGGAGTAGGAGACGTAGGTGATGTGACAAGAGGAGATGAAAAAGTAGGAGAAGAAGAAGTGTTAGATGGTGGTGACTCATAGACAGTGTTAGATGCGATCTTAGGAGAAGGCAACAATGGAGTAGGTGAGTCACACTCAACAGTATGGAACGAAGGATAACCATGACTATCAATTGCCTCATCAGTATCAAACAAAGACTCAAAAATAATAATATCATGTTGAGATTATGGAGCTGAATTGCTTCACAAATGAGCTTATTTATAACTTGCAGGTTTACACAATAACCGACATCGATCGGTCACCTAGCTTACTAACTGGCATTGCTTGGGCCAAACCTACATCGGTTAGGGTAATCGGCATCGCTTACCTGTGTGTGATTGTTTATATTTAAGTCATGGGAATTAGATCTAATCTTTGTTATAAAGTTGATCAAATGGTTGTAAATGAATGGCTAAAGTGCCCTAAGTTTGTATAGGCTTATATAAGCTAGGAAAATAGGGTTAGAGGTTAGATTGAGAGAATTGTAAAAAGGAATTGTTAGTGCAAAATCACAGCACCCCCAAATGATCTCTAAAAGATATGGTTTTCTAAGGCAGACTCATTTGGTGTCATTGCATAACATTAAACTTTCCCCAAGGTGTGGGACCTTGCAAAAATGAGAAAGCTCTCCGGATTTAAGGTTGGTTCTTTATTCCTCTGTTTAGGTACATACGTAGAAACTTGCAGAGGGTCTGTTCTTAATCCTAATCTAAACTTTACCAAGGAGACAGGGATAGAAGGAATACAAAATTTTAAATAAAGCTAAACTACGAGGTGATGCACCAAAGGAATGATGAACACTTAGTTTGCCTTCGACACGAACTAATAAAATGTATACAATAAACAAGCACAAATAACCAGATCTGTAACAAGAGACCAAATAGAAGCAAAAGAAACAAGAAGGATCTAAGATTGATCACAAACGTATTTTATTGCTCTATAGATTGATACAGTTCTTTACAGAATAGCCGAAAGGCAAAAACGTGTTACAATTTTAATGGAAGGCACGAACCCCACAAATCCTTTGCTAGAAGGAGAAGGGACCCTGCAAAACTAAGAATATCCAACCCTTTACAATGAATCATGTTCCTGAATTTATAGATTTAGGAAGCAGGAAAAACAGGTTGCAGCTCAACCACTGTTGTTAATGCCTCTAATGAAATTTGTCCCCAAATCTATCTTTATTACATCAATCCTTGGTTCGACGTCTTGGAGGGAGAGGAAAAATTGGAAATAGATGGAATCTGATCTGGTTGTTGAGACTAGTGGATCCTGCATTGAAATCTCAAAGATGTTTTCCTCCATTTCCTTTACCTAACCTTCCCAAAAATAAAGTCTTAGACCTCCATTGCGTGGGCGAGGCCGAGATCTTTCTAATGGTGTCAAATTCACAATATTTCGAGCCCTGAGTCAAAATATATGTCATTTCGAAGTTTGTATCAAATTTGTACTAGTGCGCAGGAAAGCCAGTTTGAAAAATGGGCCCCTCTTTAATATGAGACACGTGGCAGTCTTTAGTTGGCTAGGGAGATGCGCTCCAAATTTTTCCTTTATGCCTTTTTGAACAAAAGGAAAACTTTCACTTCTTTCCTCGACTACCCACCTTGGCTTTAACTCAGGTCTAAGTGATGACTTTTTCCCCGAGCGGAGTTGCGGGCCATTTTGTAACTTATACCCCCCTTTGAGGTAAAGGGTGAAAAATCAACTTTTTCCCTGACACCCCGCTTTCCTCTGGGACATGCGTCAATTTGGCGCTTGTTTGGAAGCCTTCTCTTTATTCAATCTTTGAAATAACGGTATTAAGACACTTGACAGCTTCCACTGGCTTCTTTGTGCATTGACTATTCAAATGAATCTGCCCCCATTGGAATGACACATGGAGGCACCGCACTTGCTTATAAACCCGACCCAAAGTTTGCCTTTGGAGAAGTGTCGTTAAGACATGTGGCTCCTTTCGCTGCCTCTTCCATACTTAGTCATTTTTGTACCCTTCCCGAACTGTTTCAAGCCCGATGACTTCAAATCTTCATCATTTCTTCTTCTTCCAGTTTCTAGTTCCTCTGTAGCATCTCCCCTTTTTGTCTGACCCTGCTATTCCATTGTTGAGTCTACCTGTAACTTGCAGAATGAATTTAAGGCGTAGAAATGGCCCGACAGGGTCGTTTCTTTTTGTACAGGATCCTTTGCTCTTTCTTCATCTCTGCCACTTCATTGCTGAATCTTTTTTGCAACCAATTTGTAGGATTAAGATGAGTCCTCTCGGGTTCCTTTTATATGGGGTCGTGATTTGATCCAATAGTTATCTTGGGGCAAAATATGGATAACAGGAATTCTTGATGAGAGCTTAGAGAATCTCGTGAGAGGAAAAATATTGTACATCGTGTAAGGTGTGGAAGATTGCAGATATTCAATTGTACAACCTCTGGAATAATATATTGGTTATTTCTTGGTAGATGTAACCCACACTGGGTGAACCACATTATATCTTGTGTATTTTCTTCTGTTGGTTATTTCTGTGTTTATTGCTTGTATGTTTTAATCTGATATATATGTGTATACCCTGTTTGGTCTAACCCCAACAACTGGTATCAGATCTTTGTTTGAAGGTTGTGTGTGTTGACATATTTACTCACATGGATTTCTGATTGAGTGGGAACACAACAATGGTAGAAGATGGTAAATACAAAGTAGAGAAATTTGAAGGTTGTAATTATCAACTATGGAAGATGCAGGTGGAGGGTTATATGTATCAGAGAGATCTATATTTACCATTGGATGAGAAGGCAAGGCCTACAAAGATGAGTGTTGAAGAATGGAAGATTCTTGATAGAAAGGCTCTGGGATCTAAAAGACTGAGCTCGAAAGCATCTATGGCTTTGAGTATAACATAAGTAGCAACCAAGGTAGAATTAATGAAAGCTTTAGCTAATTTATATGAAAAACCAAGTGCATCGAATAAAGTTTATTTGATGAAGAAATTGTTTAATTCTAAAATGCAAGAATGTGGATCTGTGTCTAATCATTTGAATGATTTTCGTTCTATTGTAAATCAATTAAAACCAATTAATATACCTTTTGAGGATGAAGTGAAAGAATTGTTATTCTTGTGTTCTTTGCTAAATACTTAGGATAATTTGGTAATGGTTGTTAGTAATACAACATCTGCTACTAATATTTTGAAGTTTGATGATGTGATTGGTATAATTCTAAATGAAGAAATACATAGGAAAAGTTCAGGAGGATTATCATTTGGGAATTATTTGAATGTAGAAAGTAGAGGAAGGAAAAAGGAGAGATCCAAGAGCAAGAGGAATGAGAAATCAAAGTATAAGAGTGATAGATCTAAATCCAGAGGTAGAGGAATAACCTGCTGGAATTATGGAAAGAAAGGACATGCAAAGAAGGATTGTTAGTTCAAAGAAAACAAAGAGAATGTACTAGAGAAAGGTAAAGAGGTAAATGTGGCATTAGAGGTAATGAAAGATTCCCTTATTCTCTCCTTGGATAGTAAATTTGAATCATGGGTTTTAGATTCAGGAGCTTATTTCCATGCTACCCTTAACAAGGGTCATTTCAAAAATTATGTCCAGGGTAATTTTGGGCATGTATATTTAGGAGATGATGAACCATGCATGATTACTTGTAAAGGTGGAGTTCATCATAAATTACAGAATGGAAATACATGGATATTGAAAGATGTGAGGTATGTGTCAAGCCTCGTGAGAAATCTAATTTTTACAGGGCAACTAGGTGAAGATGGATGTATGGTTACATTCACAACTAATTCTTGGAAAGTTTCCAAGGGAACTCTTATTGTTGCAAGAGGCAAGAAGGTAGGAACATTGTATTTGTCTACATGTATTACTGATTCCTATTCTTCTTTATCTACTTCAGATTCAGATGCAACCATGTGACATAATCAACTAGACCATACGAGTAAGAAGGGAATTCATATCTTAAAGTAAAATGGTAAGTGTCAATGCAAAATCATAGCACCCCCAAATGAGTTCTAAAAATCTAATTTTCTAAGGCAGACTCATTTGGTGTGATTGCATAACATGGGACCATCTCTCAAGCCGTGGGACTTGCGGACTTAAGATGGCCATCCAGAGAAAGTTGACTTTTTCTTCCTAATCCTAATGCTAAACTACAACTAAGGAAGGAAATGTGACTATCTACTCCTAATCTAAGAATTCCAAGGAGACAGGGAGAGAGAAAGTGCATAAAAAGGGAAATCCTACACTAATGAGGTGATAACACCAAGAAAAGGGAAGTGTTGGTCATAATATCAGCAACTTGAAGTGGAGAGAGGTGAGCAGAGGAGAGGATGGACAATAGCATCACAGATCAAATGTTAGATTCACACAAAACTCCATTTTCAATCCCCACAAACACAGCTCCCAGATATGCAAATGAAACATCCAAAACATGCACAAAATACTCCATAACGATGAGAGGCGAGAAGATGCAATGAAAATAAGCGAAGGATGGACAAACGCATCACAAAAATGAGTTTTATTGCTTCAGAAATTTGCACAGAGCATCATACACGAACAAGAGGCAAAAAATGCCATTTACAGAGCAGGAGAGGAGGTTCAAACTCCATTTTTGATTATGGGGAAGAAAAGAAGAGGGGAGGCAGAGAAGACGAATGAACAACTCTTACAATGATTCATGCCCCTGTATTTATAGATTTGATCGGAGAGAAGAAAGAGAGAAGTAAATGGGAAAATTGCGTAGAAGCTCAACCACTGTTGTTAATGCTTCTGATAAAATCTACCCCCAAATCCATCTTTACTGTATCGATCCTTGGTTTGGCGCCTTGAAGGAAGAGGAAACGACGAAACAAATCGAATCCGATCTGGTTGTTGAGACGAAAAGATCCCACATTGAAAGCCCAAAGACGTTTCCTCCATTTTCCTTCACCTAACCTCCTCAAGATTAAAGTCTCAGACCTCCACGACGTAGGTGAGGTTGAGATATTTTCAATGACATCAGATTTGTAATATTTCGAGCCCTGAGCTGAAATATATGCCCCTTCGAAGTTTGTATCGGGTCCGTACAGGAGGGCGGGAAAAAACTTGAAAAATGGATCCCCTTTTGATAATGTGGGACACGTGGCAGCCAGATTGGAACAAAAATCAGGTCTACGGGTTCGTAGTTTATCTTTTGCCCTTTCCGAGAGAATCAGACAATCCAGAAAACTCCCACAACCCCGCTTAGACACGTGACACCCTTTTGTTGGCAGGGGAATGCGCTTCACCTTTTGTCTCTGTGCCTCCGCTTTGGCTTTGACTCGGGCTCAAATGCTGACCTTTTCCCTTTTTATTTTAGAGCCTACAAAATAGATTTAAAACACGGATTCACGCAACAAAGCCGTTTCTTCTCTTTCTTCTTGCACAAGGTCATTGCCGATCCAATATTTTACTCGGGGGGGCGAAATATGGATAACAGTAAGTTATTAGATTTGAAAGATGTAGATCTTGATTTCTGTGAGCATTGCATATTTGGAAAGCAAAAGAAAGTGAGGTTTCTTAAAGTTAGGTCAACAAAGAAGGAGCATAAATTGGAGCTTGTGTACTTAGATGTATGGGGACCAGACCATGTAGCGTCTCATGGAGGATCCCAATACTATGTGATTTTTATTGATGATGCCACAAGAAAGGTATGGGTTTATTGTATTAAACGTAAATTTGATGTTTTTGAAACATTTAAAAGATGGAAAACCCTTGTAGAAAATCAAACTAATTTGAAATTGAAGTGCCTTAGATATAATAATGGTGGTGAGTAGTGTGGCAAGGTTTTCAATGATTATTGTTCAGTGAATGGAATACACAGAGAAAGAACGTTTCCTAGAACTCCGCAGGAGAATGGAGTGGCAGAAAGAATGAACAAAACTATTATGGAATGTGCTAGAAACATGAGGATACATACTAGATTACCCTTGCAGTTTTAGGAAGAAACAGTAGATACAGCGGTATATTTGATCAATCGTGGCCCCTCAAGTGCATTGAATGGTGGAATACCAACAGAAGAATGGACTAGAAAAGAGGCAGATCTTTCTTTTCGTAGAGTATTTGGTTCAGAAGCTTTTGTGCATGTTAATAAGGAGAACAAGAAGACATTAGATGCTAAATCTGAAAGATGCACTTTCATTGGTTATGGTTATGGTGATTTCAGATTCCGGTTTCTTGATTTCAAAGATGCTAAGATTGTAAGGAGTCGTAACATTGATTGGAATGAAAATATGTAACGAACCATTACACCAAAACCTCGAGGCATTAGTGAAATCCACACATGAGGATCATAACATCCCACCACGCTTCCGTAGAGCCCAACTCGGGCTGGGTTTGCGCTCGCACTCCCATACATACAAGCCCTGCTTCACTGATGTTTAGGCGCCCCATGGGCCCTGGCTACACGGCGTAACCAACCGAGTGGGATTTGAACACGGGTGGTTACTCTGATACCAAATGTAACGAACCATTACACCAAAACATCGAGGCATTAGTGAAATCCACACATGAGGATCATAACAAAAGAGAATGTGTAGGGATTAGGTTTTGGTACCCAAGAATGAATCAAGTGAAGAGTTTGTTGATAAATATACATTCTAAGATTTAAAATTAAACTCCACAGACACCGGCGTCGGTCATGGTGACTGGTGTCAGTCAGAGTAGGAACGACGTCAGTTGGGTGAATTGACGTTGGCGACAAAATACTAGTGTTGGTTGGATGAAATGACGTCAGCGACAAAGTAACCGGTGTCAGTTACAGGTGACCGATGTCAGTCACTGTCAGAGATTGACACGAATGTGTAACAAACACAAAATCAGCCCCAGACACCCCAGATCTTAGTGAGAAGTTCACAAAGGGTAAGCAGACCTCCAGAAAAATTTACTCCTTCATTATCTTATTTATTATTGACTGATAATGGTTTAACCCAAGTGTTTTGAAGAAGCAATGCAGCTGGATACCCACGTGCAGTGGGAGAATGACATGGATGAGGATATGGACTCCTTGGAAAAGAATCAAACATGAGATTTAGTCAAGTTTTCAACATGTAAGAGGACATTACAGAACAAGTGGGTTTACAGGATCAAGGAGGAACAAGGTGGAAAGAAGAGATACAAAGCAAGGCTTGTGGTAAAAAAGTTTGCATAAAAACCAGGTATTGATTTTGGTGATATATTTTCTCCTGTTGTTAAAATGACTTCCATCCATACTGTTCTGAGTTTAGTTGCAGTAGAAGATTTGCATTTAGAACAACTTGATGTTAAGACAACATTCCTTCACGGTGATTTGGAGGAGGAGATCTATATGAATCAACCATTTGGTTATGAAGTCAAGGGTAAGGAGAAGCATGTGTGTAGGTTGAAAAAAAACTTGTATGGGCTCAAACAATCTCCAAGGCAATGGTATATAAGGTTTGACAATTTTATGCATCATCATGGTTATATGAGATGTGGATTTGACCATTGTGTTTATTTCAAGAAGCTTAGAAATGGGAGCTATATTATTTTATTATTGTATATAAATGATATGCTTAGTGCAGGATCTAGTTTGCAGGACATTGGTGAGCTTAAAGAAAAGTTAGCTCACATATTTGTAATGAAGATTTAGGAGTTACAAAATTCTTAGAGACATGAAGAATAGAAAATTGAATTTGTCTCAGGAGGATTATATCAATAAGGCGTTTAAAATATTTTAAATGTAGAATGCAAAACATGTAGGTACACCTATGGATGGACACTTTAAATTGAGTAAAAATTGGTGTCCTACATCACATGAGGAGGTCAAGTACGTGGCACGAGTTCCATATGCTTCAGCAGTTGGAAGTCTTATGTATGCTGTGGTTTATACCAGACAAGACATTGCATGGGTAGTGGGAGTTGTGAGCAGATTTATGGTCAATCCAGGTAAAGAGCATTGGAAAGTAGTCCAGTGGATTCTCAGGTATTTGAGAGGGACATCCAACATGCAGTTATGTATGGAGGGTTATATACTATTTTACGAGACTATGTTGATTCAGATATGGATGAATATTTGGATGGTAGGAGAAGCACCACTGGATATGTATTCATAGTAGGTGGGATGAATGTTAGCTGGATTTCGAGATTGTAGAAAGGTTGTGGCCTTGTCTACTATAGAGGCTGAGTATGTTACAGTTACAGAGCCTAGCAAAGAGATGATATGGATGAACAAGTTCATGAAAGAGTTAGGAAAGGAGCAAGAGGATTGTAGATTATACAATGATAGTCAAAGTGCAATTCATTTGGCAAATAACTCAGTGTTTCATTCAAGAATGAAACACATTCAGTTGAGATATCACTTCATACGGCAAGTGTTGAAGGATGGGCAGTATACAAAGATAGAGAAAAGTCATACAAATGTGATAGCTTATTTCGGATAAAATAACGAAGCCGTATCAAATAAGGAGAAGTTGGAGCTACACTCCACTTTTATTGGTAAAATTAAATATTTATTCAAAAATCTTGCAAAGATGACATTCTAACAAAGCTAGTTATTTCAATTTTAGAATGGAGTTTTTTAAAAGATATTTTCAACAATTTGAATTTTCAACTGGGACAATTGTAGAGATTATGTAGTTGAATTGCTTCACACAGGAGCTCAGTTTAGAACTTACAATTTTACACAGTAACCGACATTGGATCATTTTTAGTTTCTATAATTTAACCGGCATCAGTTTTAATCAAATCGAAATCGGTTTTTTTAACCGACACCGGTTAAATATTTTTAATTTTAATTCTATATTATATAGTGTTTTACATGATTCAATCTTGATTTATTTTTTTTTATAAAGTCTATCTAATGGTTGTAAATGAATGGCTAAAGTGCCCTAAGTTTGTATAGGCTTATATAATTCTTGGTGAGAGCTTATAGAAGCTTGTGAGAGGAAAAATATTGTACATCGTGTAAGGTGTGGAAGATTACAGATCTTCAATTGTACAACCTCTGGAATAATATATTGGCTATTTCTTGGTGGACGTAGCCCACACTAGGTGAACCGTGTTATATATTGTATATTTTCCTCTGTTGGTTATTTCCATATTTATTGCTTGTACACTTTAATCTGATATACATTTGTACAACCGGGTTGGTCTAACCCCAACATATCACTAAGGATGTTATCAATAGGATCATCAACATAATGTGAAGGAGCATGCAAACTAGCAACATCAGAAATGGTAGAATCAATGGCCGAGGTAGAAGAAGAATCAATATACACATGTGAGTGGTTTTCAATAGCAAACAAGTAATCAATAAGAGAATCATCTAAAGTTTCTTTTGAAAGGTTAGAAGGAGGATCACAAGTATTCGTATAACATGGTGTATAACGAGTAAAGACTATTGATCCTCAACAATACTAATACCTATAGGAGAATCCTCAAAACAAGTAGGCACATGTTGTTGGCCATCTAAAAGTTGTTGTTTGATATGATCGGGTGTAGTAACATGAGTACTATATAGAGCCTTGACCTCAACTATGACAGCCTCATCATAGATAGGGTTAACACTAAAATGAGACATGATGGGCGAAGAAGATGAACTATCCTTAGCCATGAGAGTTTGATTGGATCCTAAGGCAAGATATTAAAAAAGACGGGTTCACCAAAATGATTAACTAAAATATGAAATTAATAGCTATATTCTAAGTTAATCTAAGTAGGTACAGAAATGAAATAAATGATACAAGTTGAAATATTGATTCTAAATATTTCATTTTGATATTTAAATGAAATGAAATAATGTAAATAGGAGTGATAGGGTATTAGCCTGAAAATGAATTACCTCACTGTATGGTGGACTCGAACAAGCTGATGTGCGGACAGGGTAGGATGTGAAGGTACTACCTAAGAAATTGCAGTAACTGGAGATCCAACTAGACTGGGGCGTTTGGGAGAGGATAAGGGTGCTTGTAGGCACCCCGGTCTGTAGTCTGGGCGCTCTGGTCTACAAAAAAGCTCAAGATATGAATCTAACAGTGTCGCTAGATCTTCACAATATCTTATTTGTAACACTCAAAATTACAAGAGATGAAAAATGAGGATTCTTTTAACACATAAACATAATAAAAAATTACACAGCTGCAATCGTACAAATTTATTTAATCAAATTCATTAATCAATTTTGCTCTTTTGATCTATCCGATAACATCCATGTAAGCCATGAGCAGGTGAGAAGGGTGTATCTAAATCTCCACGATCTCCCTTTGTCCCTGCTTTGAGTGACAATGCTTACTAGCATTTCGGTTCAACCTTTTAAAGGTCATGGGAACTATGTGAAAGTCTTTGGGTCTACCACGAAGCTAGTTTCCCGACTTCGTATTCTGGTATTCCACCATTTTCTACCTCATGTTTAGTATTTCAACTTCCTATGATCAAGTTACAGACAATTGTTTTTTTATTTAATTAGAGGACTAGGTGATTAGACAATGCACAACCATCAATGCATTACTTTGGCCAAAGTTATCCATTGTGCAGGTTACGGCTAAACTCAAGACAACACACTAGTCTTATGAGTTTTAAGTCTTCTGCCACTTCACAACTATCCCTTTCACAGTTATCTAGATCTTTATAGTTTGTTTTTATTTTATTTCCAATTGAACCTATCTTGCAAGAGTTTATATTGAGACAGATGTCAAAGGCCAACTAGGATCTTTATGAGATAAATACATTTGTTATGCTGAAATGTAACTATATCAACATTCTGCATGTACTTATCTTTTCATCTATTTACCATCCCATTTAGTCTCTTTCTTCCTGATGTTTGATTCTTTAACCTTAAATTACCTTTTACAACAATACTTTTCCATTTTCTATATAATAGGATTTACAATCTTATCATATTAATACAAAGTTTACCGAAAGGCCGAAATAAATATATATTTAAACATGTATATTTAATTATTCCTTTGATTAGCTACGCCACTAAATAACTTATTTAATTTAGAAATTAAAGACAATTGATTGTTATAATAATTGCGCAATTATCGGCTTCATACATTGATAAATATCAAATAAATGTATTCAACATTTTGTGAAAAGTAATATTTCACAACTCAAGTATTCATCATTTACTCATATTGAGATATTATTACACATAAAGTAATCATCTCTTTATTAAAATCATATATTACATATGCTGTTAAGGTGAAATATATAATCGGTATAATAATTCTCACATAGTGAGGTTTGAATATTTCCAATGGGTCCAAGATCCCAATAATTCAACTAATAAATTCAAGGATATCATTCTTTCACCAATTGAAATCTAAGTATCTCATTTAGATCTATGCTACGACAAAAAATCACAAGACATGAGTTTTTGCACATCCGAATGTAATGGCTAATGGTCCTGCAAGACTGGAGTAGTGGTATGATGTCAGTTCAAAATGAATTGACATGAATATTAACTCCATTTTCTGATGCAATTAATTAATAAAATATGAAAGAATATACATGTTGTTTTATCAATAAGCACATGGTAATACATCTGAAAATGTATTACTGCCTAGTTTCTATAAAGATACAACTATGGATGCACACAAATAGAACAACCAATTTCTATTTCAGCGATCATGCTTCCCTCTAATCACAAAAGTCAATACATCCGTATTCTAACTTTAATCAATAAGCATTTGACATTTAAAATTTCTACATAACTTCGTAAAAACAATATGATTAAGAAGAGTATTTTTTTTTAGTTAATGAGCAACTCTACAAATTAGCACAAATATCACCATATTTCCATCACTTTAACATGTTCTATCTGGTAAACAAACAACCCAACCAACAATATAGCAAGACCATGGTTACATCATTTAAATGCTCTTTTTAGTAAAAGAACATCTAATAATTTCTTTCATAAGATATCATTATTTTAAACCCAATCATGCCTCCAATTACTCCTTGGTGCATCTCGGTCAAGTTGTCTTGGCTTTCATGCCCTTAACAAGACAAGCAATTTCTTTTTCACAGTCTTACAAGAATCCAAGTCATATTACCAGGCTAGAAGTTACAGGCTGAATGTCATTTTTTTTTGTAATTATTCACACATAACAAGACACCCTCATTTATACATGAACTAATTTAGTGGTCCATAATAATATTTTTTTTTGGAAAATGTAGCCCCATGCAAGAGCTTTGACACCCACAAATTATCATTCAAAAGATCTCAATAAATTAAAAATCAGACCTGCATATAACAACCAAGAAGAAAAATACAAAACCCCAACTAGTTGCATACCCATATTGATTGGGTTACCCAAATCGATTTGCATACCCAAATCAATTTGTTTACAGAAAACACACAACCAAATTTCAATTTAACAAAATGAAAACCCACAAGCACAATTTGATTTTAAACACACAAATTCACAAAATGTTTTCCTTCTTCCTGTACAGAAAAAATCCAACTCTTTTCCTTTTGGGTATAATTTATTATAATGAAGATAAGGAATTTTTAACCTTTCTTTTACTTTATTTTTGCCGATCAAAACCCAAAACCCCATCTGCGAATTTTTCTGGGTTAGGTTAAAACCACACAAAGAAAACTAAAAAGAATACAGAATCCATCAATTTCCTTTTCATACTTCATCTCCAAACAATTAAATCAAAAGTTGTCCACAATTTCCTTGATTGCCATTAAGAATAGAATGTGTATTTCCTCTTTTTTTTACAAATAATGTAGCAGAGAAAGAAGAAGATATTCATCTGAAGTAAACCCAGAATCGGTAACCTTCTATTGTTCCCGCTCAGATAAGTTGAATCCTTCTTTCCTCCAAAACTCACGCAGGTATTCCAGAAGGGGAGAATTAAAATAGACGAAGGAAAAATAACAGAAAAATGTAATGAAAGAACTATAGTTGGACGGCATATTGAAGAATTTTTGGGATTTCCAATGCTGGTATGTGTTTTAGGGCATGCCGCACACTTGTGCCATGTGAAGGTGTTTCACTTTATGAAACCCATAAATTTCAATAACTAAATACAACTTTTGGCTTACATGTCAAATCCCTATAATATATATATATATATATATATATATTTCATACATTTTTTTTACTTTAGTTGTTACCTAGCTTAATGGTTAAGTTAAAATTAACCTTCATATTACAAGTCCACATATTTCCAACAATATATTACTATAAAAATTAGTTGAATTTCCAGGTTTATATAAAACATTCCAATACAAAAATCACCAAGTCTGTAAATAATTATGTGAATATTCTCATAAAGCTAGCTTGATATAGCATTGTCAAATTAAACAGAGACAATTATCATCGCAGTCATGCAAAAGTTGAACAAAAGAAAAGACGACCAAACCGATTAAAATAAAGTAACCGAAATACAAATAACCGAAAGATTCACTATCATTTATGAACCGTTTTACCTATGATTAAGGCCTAATCATGTTTTAGGAAGGATCATCAAGGTGGGTCCGGGGTTATTCGCTCTGCAATGTCATGCCCCGCAGCAGAAGCTGTGGGTCATGATACGATGAACCAAATGAATTTTACACCCAATGATGATCTCGTCTAATCCTGTTTAGACTTAACCGTAGTTAATTTAACTTACAAGAATTTTTGGGATGTTGCATAATTCTTTGTCACGTAGCTGTCACAGTGGCTTTGCTTATGTCGTTGTAAGTTAGTTATGGAGATCTACCTACAAAACCCCATACAAAGTGAAAACCCTCGGATATGCTAACGAAGCCGTTAGAAAAGGAGAAGTTGGAGCTACACTCCACTTTTGTTGGTCTTCAAGTTTGAGACTTGAATATGAAGAAACAAAGGTAGGAGAGGAACCAAGGATGGAGTTGTGAAGGATAGTGCAACAATTTATCTCCAAGTGGGAGATTGTAGAGATTATGGAGTTGAATTGATTCACAAAGGAGCTTATTTACAACTTACAATTTTACACAGTAACTGACATCGGTCACCTAGCATACTAACCGGCATCAGTTGGGACAAATCGACATCGGTTAGGGTAACCAGCATCGGTTACCTGTGTGTCTTTATTTATATTTAAGTCATGAGAATTAGATCTAATTTTTTTTATAAAGTCTAATCTAATTGGCTTGCTAATGAATGGCTAAGTGCCCTAAGTTTGTCTAGGCTATCTCATGCTCTTGGTGAGAGCTTTATAGAAGCTTGTGAGAGGAAAAATATTGTACATCGTTGTAAGGTGTGGAAGATTACAGATCTTCAATTGTACACCCTCTGGAATACTTATATTGGCTTATTTCTTGGTGGACGTAGCCACACTAGGTGAACGTGTTATATATTGTATATTTTCCTCTGTTGGTTATTCCATATTTATTGCTTGTACACTTTAATCTGATATACATTTGTACAACCGGGTTGGTCTAACCCCAACGATCAATGCATTGTTTTGGCCAAAGTTATCCGTCGTGCAGGTTATGGCTAATCTCAAGACATCACACTAGTCTTATGAGTTTTAAGTTTTCTGCCACCTCATAACTATCTCTTTCACAGTTATCTGGATCTTTATAGTTTGTTTTTATTTTATTTCCAATTAAACCTATCTTGCAAGAGTTTATATTGAGATAGATGCCAAAGGCCAACTAGGATCTTTATGAGATAAATACATTTGTTATGCTGAAATGTAACTATATCAGCATTCTACATGTACTTATCCCTTAATATGCCTAATCGATCTTTTTTAGAGTTGTTTTAACATGATTGTAGTAGGGGTCGTTGGTTAACTCATTTTTAACTTCATTTTTGAACTGGGTTAACACTAATGTAATTGTAGTAGCAATCTGCTTTTTGCAACTTAAGATGCACTCAACCTTAGCCATGAGAGTTCTGATTGGATCCATTAACGTAATTTATATTCAAGTCATACGGGTTCTAGGAAATCCAGCCATCTTCGCTAAAATATGAAATTAATAGCTATATTGGATGTGTAATCTAAGTATGTACTTGAGCCTGCAGATAATCTGTTTTGAGTTCAAATATGTGATTCCTAGCAAATAGTGCCTCCATACCTGATATTTGCATGAACAATCGCAACAATGCTCAAGATCAGGAGTGGTAGTGTAATTTAGCCTGAAAATGCATTACCTCACTGTATCCTGGACTTTCGAACAAGCTGATGTGCGGACATGCCCATCTTGTAGTAGGTGCTCCACCCAAAACTTTCCCTGTAAGCATCGGTTATCCAACTAAGAAGTGGGGCGTTTGGGATCCGATAAGGGTGCTTGTAGGCACCCGGAGCACTTGTATAATTTTGAAGCGCTCTGGTGGACACATAAGCCCACAGATCCAAGGATCGAACAGTGTTGCTAGATCTTCACAATATCTAAAATGTAATGCTCAAAATTACAGGAGCTAAAAAATGAGGATTTTTTTAACACATAAACATAATAACAAATTACACAATTGCAATCATACAGATTTAGTTTATCACATTCATTAATCAATTTTTCTCTTTTGATCTATTTGATAACATCCATGTAAGCCATGTACAGCTGAGAAGGGTGTATCCATATCTCCACGATATCCCTTCGTCCCTAACTCAAGTGACAATGCTTACTAGTATTTTGGCTCAACCTTTTAAAGGTCATGGGAACTATGTGAAAGTCCTTAGGTCTACCACGAAGCTAGTTTCCCAACTTTGTATTCCGGTATCCAACCATTGTCTACCTCATGTTCAGTATTTCAATTTCCCATGATCAGGTTATAGACAATTCTTTTTTATTTAATTGGAGGACTAGGTGATCAGACAATGCACAACCATCAATGCATTACTTTGGCTAAAGTTATCTGCCATGCAGGTTACGGCTACACTCAAGACAACACACTAGTCTTATGAGTTTTAAGTCTTCCACCACCTCGTAACTTTCCCTTTCATAGTTATCTAGATCTTTATAGTTTGTTTTTATTTTATTTCTAATTAAACCTATCTTGGAAGAGTTTATATTGAGATAGATGTGAAAGGCCAACTAGGATCCTTATGAGATAAGTACATTCGTTATGCTGAAATGTAACTATATTAGCATTCCGCATGTACTTATCCCCTAATATGCCTAATGGATCTTTTCATCTATTTACCATCTCAATTAGTCTCTTTTTTCCTGATGTTTGATTCTTTAACCTTAAATTACCTTTTACAACGATACTCTTCCATTCTCTATACAACAGGATTTACAATCTTATCATATTAATACCAAGTTTACTGAAAGGCCGAATTAAATATATATTAAAACATGTGTATTTAATTATTCTTTCGATTAGCTACGCCACTAAATAGCTTATTTAATTTAGAAATTAAAGACAATTGATTGTTACAATAATTGCGCAATTATCGGCTTCATACATTGATAACTATCAAATAAATATATTCAACAATTTGTGAAAAGTAAGATTTCACAACTCAAGTATTCATCATTTAATCATATTGAGATATTATTACACACAAATTAATCATCTCTTTATTAAAATCATATATTACATATGCTGTTAAGGCGAAATATATAACCAGTATAATAATTCTCACATAGTGAGGTTTACATATTTACAATGTGTCCAAGATCCCAAAAATTCAAGGATATCATCTTTTCACCAATTGAAATCTAAATATCTCATTTAGATCCATGCTACGATAAAACTTCACAAGACATGAGTTTCCGCACATCCGAATGTAACGATTAATGGTCCTATAAGACTGGAGTAGTGGTATGATGTCAATTCAAAATGAACTGGCATGGATATTAGCTCCATTTTCTGCTGCAATTAATTAATAAAATATGAAAGGATATACATGTTGTTTTTATCAACAAGCACATGGTAATAGAGCTGGAAATGTATTACTACATGGTTTCTATAAAGATACATCTATGGATGCACACAAATAGAACAACCAATTTCTATTTCAGCGATCATGTTTCCCTCTAATCACAAAGGTCAATACATCCGTATTCCAACTTCAATCAATAAGCATTCGACATTTAAAATTTCTACATCACTTGATAAAAACAATATGATTAAGAAGAGTATTTTTTTCAGTCAATGAGCAACTCTACAAATTAGCACAAATATCACCATATTTACATCACTTTAACATGTTCTATATGGTAAACAAACATCCCAACCAACAATATAGCAGCACCATGGTTACATCATTTAAACATACTCTTTTTAGTAAAAAAAACAGCTAATAATTTGTTTCATAAGATATCATTATTTTAAACCCAATCATGCCTCCAATTACTCCTTGGTGCATCTCGGTCAAGTTGTCTTGGCTTTCATGCCCTTAACAAGACAAGCAATTTCTTTTTCACAGTCTTACAAGAATCCAAGTCATATTACCCAGGCTAGAAGTTACAGGCTAAATGTCTTTTTTTTGTAATTATTCACACATAACAAGACACCCTCATTTATACATGAACTAATTTAGTGGTCCATAATAATAAAATTTCTGGAAAATGCAGCCCCATGCAAGAGCTTTGACACCCACAAATTATCATTCAAAAGATCTCAATAAATTAAAAATCAAACCTGCATATAACAACCAAGAAGAAAAATACAAAACCCCAACTAGTTACATACCCATATTGATTGGGTTACCCAAATCAATTTGTTTACAGAAGACACACAACCAAATTTCAATTTAACAAAATGAAAACCCACAAGCACAATTTGATTTTAAACACACAAATTCACAAAACATTTTTCCTTCTTCCTGTACAGAAAAAAGCCAACTCTTTTCCTTTTGGGTATAATTTATTATAATGAAGAGAAGGAATTTTTAACCTTTCTTTTACTTTATTTTTGCCGATCAAAACCCAAAACCCCATCTGCAAAATTTTTCTGGGTTAGGTTAAAACCACACAAAGAAAACTAAAAAGAATACAGAATCCATCAATTTCCTTTTCATACTTCATCTCCAAACAATTAAATCTAAAGTTGTCCACAATTTTGTTGATTACCATTAAAAATAGAATGTGTATTTCATCATTTTTTAACAAATAAAGTAGCACAGAAAGGAGAATATATTCATGCCTGAAGTAAACCCAGAATCGGTAACCTTCTATTGTTCCCGCTCAGATAAGTTGAATCCTTCTTTCCTCCAAAACTCACGCAGGTATTCCAGAAGGGGAGAATTAAAATAGACGAAGGAAAAATAACAGAAAAATGTAATGAAAGAACTATAGTTGGACGACATATTGAAGAATTTTTGGGCTTTCCAATGCTGGTACGTGTTTTAGGGCATGCCGCACACTTGTGCCATGTGAAGGTGTTTCACTTTATGAAACCCATAAATTTCAATAACTAAATACAACTTTTGGCTTACATGTCAAATCCCTATAATATATATATATAATATATATATATATATATATATATTATATATATATATATATATATATCATACATTTTTTTTACTTTAGTTGTTACCCAGCTTAAGGGTTAAGTTAAAATTAATCTTCACAATACAAGTCCACATATTTCCAACAATATATTACTATAAAAATTAGTTGAATTTCCAGGTTTATATAAAACATTCCAATACAAAAATCACCAAGTCCATAAATAATAATTCGAATATTATCATAAAGCTAGCTTGATATAGCATTGTCAAGTAAAACATAGACAATTATCATCGCGGTCATGCAAAAATTGAAAAAAAGAAAAGACGACCAAACCGATTAAAATAAAGTAACTGAAATATAAATAACCAAAAAGATTCACTATCATTTATGAACCATTTTACCTATGATTAAGGCCTAATCATGTTTTAGGAAGGATCATCAAGGTGGGTCCGGGGTTATTTTTCTGCAATGTCATGCCCCACAGCAGAAGCTGTGGGTCATGATACGACGAACCAAATGAATTTTACACCCAATGATGATCTTGTCTAATCCTGTTTAGACTTAACCGTAGTTAATTTAACTTACAAGAATTTTTGGGATGTTGCATAATTCTTTGTCACGTAGCTGTCACAGTGGCTTTGCTTATGTCGTTGTAAGTTAGTTATGGAGATCTACCTACAAAACCCCATACAAAGCATCAAATTTCTAAAAAAGAAAAATGCAAATGAAGGGGTTGGATTGACCTTAGTGCCACAATGGTGGACTTATAACTAAGCACTGCACTACATTCTAGACCCAATGTATTTATGTGTGCTTGTGTGTACAATGCTGTGCCTAGGGTGCCCTAACGTCAATGATGTAGAAGTAGGGGGGCAATAATTAGATGTAAAATGCAAATGGTGGATGGAATAGAATGAATACAACCCTTTCCCCCTACGCTTGTGTGATGTAGATGTAAATGATGCCCAGATACAGTCATTTTCCTTAGTAGATAACCAACTCTTGATAGTAGATAGTCCGCCCATAAGATAATGAGTATGCTATGTTTATATAGGGATATCTTTCTCAAATTTTGACACTAATGACCCAACATGGCAACTAGTACCTAGGGGAATAAGAGGGAAAATGATAAAGACCAACCTCGAATAAGTAAATTAGACCCAAGTGTTACAGGGATTAGGGCGCCTAAAATTAAGGACTGGGGCACCCATGGGCGCCCCAGTACTACCCTAGGCACCTTGGTCAAGGACTAGAGACGACAAATGATTAAATAATGACACCTAATACTCATTGAGAGTCGACCAGAACTGTGTAAATAACTGACGACTGTGCAAACAAATGACGATGACGACTGAATAACTGATGAAAGGACTAGGGGATAAGTCATTAGTGATTAAATTTCTTATGCGAGATCCATATATAAAAACAACATACTTGGCAGTATAAATGTAATAATAAGTGTGTGATTTTGTGACTAGAATCATCCCATGGAGGTCACAAATGATTTTTTATCTTTCTTGGTTACTGTTTTTTGGTTCTTGCTAATAGATTATTGGAGGCTTTTGGGGGGAACGGTTCCATAATTTTATAAAATTATCAATAACACTCTAAGGTGCAAGGATATGTTAAATTTGATGACTGCAAAGATGTATAGTTGTGTTATTGTTTCAATATATTGCAAGAAAACTATGGAATTAAAAGTCTTGATACTTGAAAACTCAAATTTTGAAACCAAAGTTACAAAACTGAATGCCTTTAAACACCACACCTAAACACTAGAAAGGCGCAAGAATGTTTATTTGCCCTTACTGTATTCTAACTATTTTCATGTCTTCAATCTTGCTGTGGAAATATGAATGGTGACCATCATTTTTTTAAGACTGATTGTGTGAAGGTTGTTTGCAGGATGCTGGTCAATCTGTGCTCCTTCATTTTCTAAAACAGTCATAAACACATCTTTTGATTGAGTCATCAGAGACTACGGCCTGCAGATTGGACCGGTTTGCTTGCGTTTTCCCCGATTCAGTGTAGCAGCATCTCTTAAACATATAAACTCTGCACCCCAACGAGCTCAGCAGCATCTCTGGTGGCAAAAATGTGTTTTTAAACAGTATGCAAAAATGTGTTTTTAAACACATTATATTTTGGGAATTTGACAATACTTCTTCTTTGAACTATCTTTTTAACAAGAAATTTTAATTTGTTGACACTAATTTGTCTGCAGGAATTTTATAAGTTGCTACTAAATAAATTTGTATTTTTGTCTCACTCACACAACCAGAAATGTCTTTCCCTTGCAGCTGCACATGTTTCACGTCTTCGATAGGAGTTTCATGGGTTTCTAAAGTAACAATTGCAAAGTGACGGCATTCCCACTGCACTAACATGTCCATGCATCGCCTTCGCAGAATCAAAGTTCCATTCAAGCAGGTAAGGTCGACTGTGACCTTGCTAAGGCAATGATCTATTTTAAAGAATTGAGATTGAATGAGATGTTAATATCAAATAAAGAAATTACTAATATTTTTAGAATCTCTGAACTTCACAAAACATGCCATAATAAACACAATTCCGAATTCAATATTTTAGATATAATATTTCATAAAATTACAGCGAGAAGTTTTCTTTGTTGTAATATTCTGGAATATTGTATTTAACATATTGAAATGGAAAACAATATTTTAGATATGGTAATGATATAGGGGAAGGGACCCCATAACCGAGTAGGGTCCAATGATTGAGAGTGTTTTAGCTGTTTTTGGAACCTTTCTTTGCTGTAATATTCTGGAATATTGTATGTAATAAGGGACCCCATAACCGAGCACTCTAAGTTTGAGGGTGTATATAGACGTATAAGTGCCCGATTAAGCCTTCGAAAAATCATCAATCGAATAGACGAAGAAGTTAAAAACATAAATATGTGAAATTTATAACTTGTTCATACCTAATGTGCATTGTGGAAAATAACATATACATAATGTGAAAAAATGTAACATTTGAACTAGTGACCGATAACTGTCCAATAAAATTGGACAGTTATCGGTCACTAGTTCAAATGTTTGGACAGTTATCGGTCACTAGTTCAAATGTTACATTTTTTCACATTATGTATATGTTATTTTCCACAATGCACATTAGGTATGAACAAGTTATAAATTTCACATATTTATGTTTTTAAATTCCTTGTCTATCCGATTGATGGTTTTTCGAAGGCTTAATCAGGCACTTACATGTCATTACACACCCTCAAACTTAGAGTGCTCGGTTATGGGGTCCCTTCCCCTATTGATATTATGTGTAATTGTTAGATTGAATGGCATAAACTTGAGTTCTTTGACATACCATTACAGCATATTGTTTTCCATTTCAAAATATTAGATGCATTACTCCAGAAAATTACAGTAAAGATGGGTTCCAAAAGTTTTACATATATAACATTTATCAATATCTACTTCAGCCTGCTGCTAAGGCATTCGATTACATATATAACATTTATCAACATCTACTTCAGCCCGCTGCTAAGGCATTCGATTACATATATAACATTTATCAATATCTACTTCAGCCTGCTGCTAAGGCATTCGATTACATATATAACATATATCAATATCTACTTCAGCCTGCTGCTAAGGCATGCGATTACATATATAACATTTATCAATATCTACTTCAGCCTGCTACTAAGGCATTCGATTACATATATAACATTTATCAATATCTACTTCAGCCTGCTCGACAAAATTTACAAGCTCGACAAAATTTACTAATGCTTACTAAGAAGGTTATGTAAACCAAAATTTGTACAACTTTTCACTTAATAGTTTGGCCAAAATCCTGGAAATGGTGGAGGTTGCACTTCGTTGTGATTCTCTGATGTGGTAGCATTCACAGATTGAATTGTAGTAGGTAGCATGGTAGGAGGTGTACCCTGAACATTTGCATTAGCTTCTGAAAGTTGGCCAGTCTGACTAAACAACACTTGATCTAAAATTCTAGAATTTGTAACATTGCTTGTAGGAGAAGATGGGCAGCTAGATTGGTTTTTAAAAATGGAAGAAAAAGCAGGCATGAATGTGTTATACATGCTCAACAAAATATGATGTTGATCAGGTAGGGGATTTGAGGGACTACTCAATCGCCTATTTTTTCGGTCAGAATCCTTTTGTCGTTGTTACCATTCCTTCATCCGTTTATCATGCTCTTTGGAGATTTTGGCCTGCTCCTTTTTCAACTCATTCTCCTTTTTTCGTTGTAACTGTGCCTCTTCCTTTTTCTGCCTTTTCAGTTCTCTTTCAATTTTAAGTTGCCCCTTCTTTTCTTTTTCTATTAACCTTTGTGCTTTCCTTTCATTTTCCTGCTCCCTTTTCCTTGCCTTCAAATCTTCAATTTCTTTTTTTCTTGTCTCTTGTTCTTGAAGTAAATGCAAGTAGTCATCAGAGGTAAGTATTTGAGATTGCCTTCCAATTCTAATTGCATCGTCGTTTAGCCGTACATGGGTGTGAACCTTCTCAATTGGCAGTTTTAAGAATTTGCTTACTGGTTTATATGCTTGGTTGTTCCCATCTTGGTTGCAGATCACCTCTTGGTTCTCTTGACTGGCTAAAAAGTCATCAGCTTCAAAATTTCCTGTATCTAAACCATTTGCATCATGATCTCCCCACTCCGATGTGTTAGCATAATAGTGCACCACCTCGCTTGGAAGAGGTGAGGGAGGAGATGGCATAGAAGTTGAAACTTCCTCATTGTTGAAATCAATTTGCATTCCCAGGTTAGCAGCCCCTTCTTTAATCCATTCAGGTGCACTGAATTGTGTTGGTAAGCTCATGCTATCATCAATATCTGTAGCTTCTTATGTTTAGCTCACATGAGTTGCTGAACTAAGGCGAAAATCTGAAGGCATGCCAAAACATGTAGACTCAACATGCTCTTCCCTTGTTTTTTGGTTTTCCTCATTACCTACCACATTTTTTGCAAGTTCTTCTAAACAACGTTGCACATCTGCATCTTCCACTCCCGCCATCCTCAATATGTTTTCAACAGCTGCCACCTCATCTCTTCAAACATCAAAGGCCTCACTTGGCCTCATATCATTGGAAAGAGCATTTTGATCTAGTGGCCATATACCTATCCTTCGAAAACCTGCCTTGATATTTTCAGGTGTAACTGCAAGTTGGAAAGCTTGACTGCCAAGTTTTGCCAATTCTGTCCTCCTTATTTCAAGACCTGGGTTCCTTGCCATCCATCTAGACCTGACTGTTTTAAAGTAGTTCTTGAATGGAGAGAACACACTAACATCTAATGGTTGAAGCTTATGGCTAGTATGTGCTGGTAGAGTCAGAAGGTCAATGCCTAAATTTCTAGCCTCTTGGATTGTGCCCAAAGCTACATGGCTGCCATGACCATCAAATATGAGAAGATGCCTATTTTTTGGTGAAACCCCACCTGGAACTGATCTTGCAAAATGATGTAACCAATTCATAAACAACTCTTTTGTCATCCAAGCATGTGGTTGGGCTGCCATGCATGCTCCAGGTTCACATCCAGCTATATAGTTCTTCAGTTGTCTCTTTGCTTTGAAAAGATAAAATCCAGGAATGCTTTGTCTTGCTGCATTAACACAACATAATATGGTAATCCATTCCCTACTTTTTGACATAATATGTGGAACACTTCTACATCCCAACTTAGCAATGACACGCATGCCACAATTCCTGCCTGCTTGAACACCAGTTTCATCACAGTTCCATATTTTGTCTGGCCCATACTGATTTGCAGCATATATTTTTTGCAAGTTATCATAAAAAGCAGCAACAATTCTTGGCCTTAATATGACTGCTCTATCTCGGTCAAGGCCTTCTGCAATTCTTATTGTCAAGTTAGGATGACGTCTTCGAAAACCATACCACCATGACTTTCCTGGCAGGCCATCTTTGAATGGGTTTGGTCTGCATTGGCACATGTGCGCTACATAGGCCTTTAGGTGAATGACTTCAAGACCATGGCCAAGTTCAGCCATATCTTGGCACCAGGTAACAATTTCTTTCTCTTCTTCATCTGTTAAAACAGTTGGAGGTCCCTTCCTCTTACCGGTTCTTTTTCCATACAACCAATCAGTCACATTTGTACTAGGGATTCCCCACTTAGTTGCTGCTTGCCGCGTGGACATTCCATTTTCTTCCACGTCCCTTAAGGCTGCTTTCATGTCAGCTTCTGTCCATTGCCCTCTTATGTATACTTTCTTTGTTATAGTAGTACTTCCAGTTACTTCCACAGTTGGATTAGTAAGGTTGATTTCAGGATCTTGGGCAGCTGTGATATTCTCATGAAAAGAAAATTCTTTGCCTTTTGGCGGATGCCTCATTTTATTGGAAGCTGTTCTTTTCTTATGTATATTCGCTGCATTGATGAAGGCAAAATTTTGTGCTTTGGCTCTTGACTGATTCTTCCTTGGATTCGCTGTGGTGGTTTTTTGAGGTTGTTTGTCGATTATGTTATCCTCATTAGAAGAGATATTTGTGAACTTCGCCCCCCTCTGCAACTTACTCCTCGTTTTTCTAACTGGTCTGTTAGCAGGCTGCTTTGCACGAGCCATTATGAAATCTACCCCAACACGTGCTGATCGCCTGTCCCAACACAAGTAGTTCTGCCACACAATTAAACACAATTAAACACCTGGCGAGAATGAATGCATTCCCATGTGATCGGCGATAGGTGACATTGATCACAGCTGACAATATTTACTGCGCACCATATCCCAACGAAATAAGCATTTATAAAGCATTAAATTGATAACAAGTGGTTCTAAAATTGGACAGTTATCGGTCACTAGTTCAAATGTTACATTTTTTCACATTATGTATATGTTATTTTCCACAATGCACATTAGGTATGAACAAGTTATAAATTTCACATATTTATGTTTTTAACTTCTTCGTCTATTCGATAGATGGTTTTTCGAAGGCTTAATCAAACACTTATACGTCTATATACACCCTCAAACTTAGAGTGCTCGGTTATGGGGTCCCTTCCCCTAGTCCATATTTTTGTGATCGACGACCTGCGTGCGAGTTTTTTCATGCGCTGCAACAGTCTGGACAAACGATGAAGTACTATTAAACCCAGGTCGTCGATTCACACAATTAAACACCTGGCGAGAATGAATGCATTCCCATGTGATCAGCGATAGGTGACATTGATCACAGCTGACAATATTTACTGCGCACCATATCCCAACGAAATAAGCATTTATAAAGCATTAAATTTAAAAAGCTTAATTTAATCCAATAATGGCCAGAAATTATAGTTTCAAGTTTTCTGAAATGCTTCTGCCAATCCAATAATGGCTTGAAATTACAGTTTCACCGTTACACTATTTAAATGCATGTATATTTGAAGCAAAACTTACAGTAAATTTCTAGCAAAACTGCAGTATATTTTTAACAGATCTGCAGTACATATTTTATTTCCATGAAAGAGCAGGTTATGAATAATGACATATGATCAATTGGAAAAACATAGGATTCACTGTATATTTAGTGATTTTATCATTAAAATTGTTACGAATAATAATGAGCTGCTTGTAAACTATTTAAATCAGCCATTATTGTTCATAACAATTTTAATGGTAATCTATCTATACAATATAAACTTCTATACAATATAATTAATGAAGGATTGAACAAGATTACCAAGATGTAAATAAATAGGAAATGGAAGATATTGCACTTGGCTAGTTAGCAGCTTTTGCACAGCATGGAAGAGATTGCCCCTGGCTAGTTAGCAGCCTTTGCACAGCAAGAAGATGTAAACTGTCAGCAGCAACAAGTAAGTTTTAGTTTTTTGCACAGCAAAATGTAAATGAAACTGAAATATTTTTTTGAATGGGAAAGAAGTATTCGACTCAACTCTACTATTTATAGATTTTAGTGTGAGAAATTGGATCCATGTTTGATCCGTGTGCTTCATTTCTATTGGCTGAGGGAGTTTGACATGGATTGGTAAAGTAAATAAAACAATTTATTTGTTATATTTTGACATTTTAGTTGATCCATGCACTCAAATTCTATTGGGTGAGAGAGTTAAGTGGAGATGGAGTGGGAAATACATCACTTTGATTGTGAAATTATTAATTATATTTTTGAAATCTTGTTCAATCCTTCATTAATTGTGATTTTTTTTGTAAATAGTGAGCCTTACAACACTTTTCTTGTTTGCAGGTGCTTGCATTTAATATAGAAGATGACATTGGAGGTTGGGAGATTTTGGATGAATAAATTGTAGATATGGATTTGAATTTGTCAAAATCAATATAAATAGTTGGACTTTGATGAGCCTTTTAAATTTGTTACTAAGATAGATGTATGTACATAAAAATATAATATGATGTAAGCAAGTGAATTTAGTATTGAAAGCAAATATATTTATTACTGCACAAATAATTGTTTAACATTGTACATGTTGGAGCCTTAAAAAACATAAATGGCACCAATAGTTGATGTTGAAATAACCTCTTGATATTAATATGTAATGTATTAATTTGCAGATGTGATCTTTATTTGGTGAGAATGTCATATATTTACACTTCAATATTGAAATAACAATACATAATAAATTTCACAATAACTCAGGAAAAATTGAACATATTTATGTCAGTTTTCATTTAATTTATGAGCAAAAAAGTTTCTACCAAAGATTCCAAAAACAGCTAAACCACTCTCAATCATTGGACCCTGCTCGGTTATGGGGTCCCTTCCCCTATGGCTTTTAAAAGAAACTTTGGTCATTATTGCAATTTGAATATTTATTTTATTTTTTATTATTATTTTTTTCATAAAGTTTAATACATAGTTTTATATATGTATGATTATTTTATTTTTATATCTATTTCTTTGTTTTAAAATTTGTAGTACTAATATTCTAATTTTATCAATACTTTAGTATTAATAATATCTTAATATAAATAGTAATTTAATATTAATATTATTTTAATCTCAATACTAGCATTTAAGTAATAATAATTTTTTTTTTTTTTTTTTTTTGTAATTAACGTTAACTAATTTTGATTCCATACTCATTTTTTTTTTCTAAAATTTTTGTTTTTGATAGTATTTAGGTAAGAGGTTTTTAAAAGAAACCAAGTCAAATTTCATTTATAGGGTATCAAGTTACAATGGTTTTAGAGTAATTCTACAATATCTCAATAATGAATTTTGCACAATCTAATGAGGCTAATCCTAAGTTGCAAGGAAGACTTTTTCTTTTGTCCACTAGTGTTAAGAATTACTCTATTTTTGTTAACCAAGTAAGGACACGTAAATCCAAGTTCTTTCCTATAAACAATAAAGAGACTTACTTCTGTAATACATGCCTTTCAAGTAACACAATGAAATTTAATATTTCTTAATATAAATTTCCAACATTTCACAAAAGAGTGTTTACAACAACATTTCTCATAATATATTTAGAACAAGAACAACATATTTTTGTGGGAACAATTCAACTTCAATGGAATGAAATATTTCCTCTATAAAAGTTTTCATTCCACATACATCACAACTTTCAAACAAGGGTACTAAACTCTCTCCCATTTCAAAACTAATTCTCACAAATATTTCTTCTTCCCTTTCAATACATAATACACTTCCATAGACACAAAGGAATACAATATGTTTCTTTACAATATAAATACAATGTCCTCCACTTAATGTGGGAAGTTACGCAAAATATAAATGCAAGAATGAATGCATTATTACAATTTCTCCACTCTAAGAGGGTAAAATACAAGGTAGTTTCACATGGTCATCAACAAGATTCCATAGCTCCAAACACCAACAAGGTAGCTCCTCCAAAAGTTTGCTTCATTCACAACAAAATAGGGGGAGAGACAACGCTCTCCACCCAACCAAGATACCCAATGGAGAAGAGAAGCCATCCTCTCCATTGGCCCCCGAGCCCCAACCACATTACAATGGGAGAAGATTTCAACTCATGGGAACTATTAGCTTCCACAATACTTAACAATAATTTCATATTCACTCTATTTACATACAAACACAACAACAACACAACAAGAAGAAATCAATCAAAACAACAATATAACAAGGCTTATCAAGGAAGCCAAAAGAGTAAGACCTATGGGGAGGCCACTTATGCCTCCCAATGGGAATGAGTGCCACCTAAAAAGCCTCCAATGCAAAACACAATACCCCTAACAACTCTTATGCCTCCCTCAAGTACCCCGTATCCCTCCATCCACTCTTATGGCTCCCTCGACTCTTATGGCTCCCTCAAAGTAAGAACAAGAAGAAAATGCAAGCATTTCTCATACTAGGTGGGCACCCAACCCAAATTCCCTCCTCAAGAAAATGATCTCTTATGCCTCCCTCAAATAAACTCCCCATAGTCTCCTCCCACTCCCAACTTAGACATTCTACTCATACCCAACAAGCATTTCAAAGAAACAACAACATTCAACACAACATATACACACATACATATAACAATAACATAATATAAACAAAGGTGAAGCTCCTACCTTTCCATGGTAGAGCTTGTTTCAAGTATGAAGTTTCAAACCCCTCCAAAGATCAAGCAAGCATCCACAAGCTCCAAAAAATTTTCAACAAGTATCAACAAGCTCCTTCAAAATCCTCTACTCTCCAAAGATACAAGAGACTAAAAATAAACATGTAACCCCAAAACAAGCAAAAAAGATTCAATAAATAGAGAAAAAAGAGAGGGATGATGTGGCTCCAAGTAGGATGCCACCTCATTTTCCCTCCACTCCACATCACTTGGTCAACCTCATATTCCAATGCACTATTAATGAGTGGTTGGAGGAATGACAAGCACCTTACACACTCCATCTAAGCCCACTCCCCAAAAGGACAAAATTAAATTTTTGAAAGAAAGTGCAATTAATATTTTACCTTTTCATCCCCTAAAACACCTAAAAGCCCCTAAATTTGACCTCCCAACCCATATGTAGAGTTGGCATGGGCTTTTAAGAGGTGTGGGACAAGTTTGACTTATCCCACAAGCTTCCAAATTTGGCCTCTAAGGCCAAATTCAAGTTTCCCATGTGGGGTAGAGTGTTACACTCAAAACTCAAACACATATCACTCAACACAAAATCCAAAGTAAATCAAGCCTAATAAATGAACTCCCTTTTGGTTACATCTTTTAATTAGTTTAAAACAAATTCAAATTAACTTAATTAAGACACTACAACCCATAACTAAAAAAAGGGTAAACACAATTCCAAGGATCTAAATAATAAAACAAGTAAAATTTCACTTACTAAGAGAAAACACATACTAACATAATAGAAAGGGAAAATTAAAACAAAACAACACATGACCCCTAGGTCACAATTTTCCCTTAACCAAATAATTCTAACACACACAATTACATGTTGTCATGGTGACCCTAGTTGGATTCTTCTCGAATTCCGATGTGGTTGGTCTCCACTCCCCTGATGTTGTTGTGGATATAATATCCCTGTAAAACAGATGATACCTCTTTCGGCCTCGTGGCCGCATTAAAACATTCATGTCGAAATATGCGGTATGAATCTAAAATCAACTATATATGAATTATTATCATCTATGCAAATACGATATCACTTACAATTTCTAGAACATTTCTATTCCACATTTCATTCATGTCAAAACAATCATCACATTAATCCAATATCAAGATCTACTCAATATGACTAAATATATCACATGTCAAGGTTACAGATAAATAATCTTGTCAAAAGTATATCACTATCAACATCCAATGTCTTCAGTAGTCCATATGCATCATATAAGAATCAAATCAATAACAGTTCAGTATCTCTGATATCCACTAACATGTTATCTCAAAAACTATAATATATCCATAAGTGCAAACGACATTATCGAAAAACAATAATCAAAAGGTGTCGAAGGAAAGTGGGCACTACAACTCTACAAACTACATCTGTTCCAAAATCATGTTGTGCAGGCTCCCAAGTGCACAAACATTTATGTGTGAGTTAATCCTAGCTTTGTTCTGTCTCTCAAGGTGGCTCTTTTAACAAAAAATTGTAAAAAGTACAAAATGGTAGATAATTCATTTGAATGAATCCCAAGAAAAGGACATAACCGTAAAATGTAATATTAAATATTTGGTTTTTAGGTATTTGTGCTCAAGTATTCGTTTAACTAGCATCAACAACTTGCTAGAAACTTAGAATTTGAGCTTAATAGTATTATATTCATTATATTAAAACTTTTGGTAATTTCAAGTATTACGCCTTGTTTAATGTATTTACGAGTCATATGAAGAACCTAGAAATTTAGAGGTGATTGTTGTTTGTAGAAGTCATCAAAAAAATTAAGATTTAATAATTTCATACAAATTATTGACAGCGATTTTTTTCACCATAGCCCTTCTTTTGATAGTTTTGAAAGTAACTTGCCCTTCTATATTCTCAAATGATTTTTACATTTTGATTTTTTTTAACATACAAATTTTTACCTACATTTTTCTGACGGGTTTGAGGACTTGGGAAGTGCTGTGACGGGCTCAATTTTGAACCTTGCTATAGCTTATTATAGGAGATTAATTTATCACGTGCAATATACACAATGATAAATGCAATAGGTATGTCATGGTGACTTGAATAAACAAATAAATGATAGTATAAGTTGAAATGGACGTAATTTTCCACCAAAACTGTAGTGCCCACTCCACTTCGACATTGATATTACCATGATTTTTCTTACTTTGGATTGGATCCATAAACATTATTATCATATTTGATCTTTGAACATTGGTAGCTAGATGGACATTATTATATTCAATTAGTATTTTGATACACTGTATGGATGTTTTTGACTTTTGACATGATGTAACTTATATGATGGATTACATGTATGGATTGACATATCAGTAGTTGATAATCTAGGGTTACTACTGCACTGACACATTGGATACGATATATAGATTTTGTTAGACGATTTAGTTGGTTTTGTGATCTTATTACTAATTGATGAAATAATAGAATCAAAATATTTGAAATCGTGAACAATTGGTGAAATTATTTGATTTTAATGATGGTTTAGTTATGATATTTGATGGTGTGAATTGATATGTGTATGCGTGTTTTATTGCCTCGATGTCGTTAATATGGCCATGAGGTCAAAAATGTATTGTTTTGATTTTTGCAGGAAATTATAACACAACAAACAAAAAGGGGATAGGAGACCAACAATGAAGGAATTTAGGTTATTGACAACATGTCACCTTGGCAACTTGTGTAATTGTATGTTAATTATTGTTGTTAAATTGTTAGGAGGTCCCCCATTGAGGGGTGGCCTCAAATGTGACCTTAGGTAATAT
Organism: Taxus chinensis; assembly: GCA_019776745.2. Taxonomy (NCBI): domain Eukaryota; kingdom Viridiplantae; phylum Streptophyta; class Pinopsida; order Cupressales; family Taxaceae; genus Taxus; species Taxus chinensis. The sequence goes on from CM034152.1 coordinate 119,505,042, forward strand.
GTTGTTTTCCTTTTTGTTTAATTATTTTGTGAGCATTTAATTATTTTTAATATTGTGAGTCACTTTCATTAGTGTTAGTTAAAATGCTCCATTTAAGTTGATTAAACTTAATGAATTAGCGTAATTTAGGATGTGACCAAAGGGAGTAATTAATGTGGGTAAGTGGTTCTTGATTTGTGTTGGATTTAAAAGAATTTTATTATTTTTGAGTGGTATGTACTCAACCTTTCATCTCAACTTCGGATTTGGATTTAATGGCCATTTTTGGAGGCTTGTGAGACAAGTTAAACTTGTCCCACACCTTTTAATTACACCTACCAACGACCATTATGGGTTAAAGGGTCAAAAATAGACCCCATTATGTGATTATAAGACAAAAATGTGTTATTTATTGCATTTTTTTGCATAAGTTTTAAATTGTCCTTTAGAGGTGCGGGCATGAGTTTGTGTGTGCAAGAAGGTTGTCGTTCCCTCAACCACCAATTTATTGTGTTATGAAAATTGAGTTTGACCTTGTGAGATGGAATGGAGGAGGAATGATGTGACATCTTACATGGAACAACATTGCCTCTCTCCTCTTTTTTCTATTTATTCAAGGTTGTTTGATGATTTTGGGGTTACTTGTTTTATTTTTTCTCTTGCATTTTAGAGGAGCTTGCTTTTGGGTTGCTTATTGAAATTTTGGAGTCGGCTTAAACTTGATTTGGACTTGGCAAGGCTTGGAGCTTGTGCTAGTGGATTTTATACTCTTACAATGACAATATAAGAATTTCACCCATGTATTCTTATTGTTATTTTGTTGTGCCAATGTTTGTGAATGAATAGTTGTATGTTTGTGATTTGGTAAAATAGAATGACATTTATGCTGTGTAAGAGAAAATGGAAATGAGGATATTTTGCGAGGAGGCATAAGAGTATTATTGTGTATCTTGAGAGGGAGTTGAGTTGGGGTGTCCCGCCTTGAAGATAAGTGAAATTTGTGTTTATCTTGTATGTTTTATTGAGGGAGGCATAAGAGTTAAGGGAGACATAAGAGTAGTTTGTTTTGAAGGGAGGCATAAAAGTTTTGTTGGTATATGATTGAGTTTCTAAGAGGCTTTAAGGTGGGCACCCAAACCCTATGGGAGGCATACGTAAATTCCCACATTTCTTTACTTCTTCTTGGCTTGAGGATTGAGCCTTTGTGGTTGGTAAACTTGTGTGTTGTTTTGATTTTTGTTATTGTTCTCATTGTGTTGGTAGTTGTTTGCATGTGGTTGTGGAAACCATGTAAAGTTGCCTTGGTTGCCTTATACCACTTATTGTTTCATTGTTGACTCTCAATCCATCTCTCAATCTATAACCTAAGAGCATTTGTACTACCCTTTGAAGCTATCAAGTATGACTCACAACCCATCATGACTATTTGTCTGGCCCTAAAAACAAACTCAAGTTAATTTCAAATTTTAATGTTTCAATTGGCAAATGCTCATTGATATGTTTTGATGCACAACCAACTCAATAATGACTCATGACTTCATGAAGCCCCCCAATTCTATGTACCTGATTACTTGTTTTAACATAAATTGTGGCAGTTTGTGTTGTAAAATACATATGGTTAGAAGTGGGCATTTTTTATGATTAAATTTACAAGCTAATCTACAACAGCTTCTAAGCCATCTAACTTTGATTTTGTTCTTCCATGGTGGTGATGGAAACACCGGTTTTACGCATGCCAAACATTTGTATGGATCATTCTGAAAATATATATGCTTCCAAAAATAAAAGACTTAAATCTATTCACTCCGTCGAATTTCCACTCCATCCAACTAATTGGAAGGAGGAATTTATCATATAGCAAATAGATAAAATCCATATGAAACAGAGCAAATAAAAATGAGCATAGAACATTTACCAACTAGTCGAACCCAGCAAAACCACATGCATATTATATATATGGAGAATACACATTAACAAGTCAACTTCAATACTTGGTGGACAATGTACATCAAATACTTAAAAATGAACTCACTACTTGAAAAGCGATGTACATAACTAGACGATATTAAATTAAAAATCGGTACTTTTAACATAATAACTAATTAACTTCTTAAACATTTAAAAAGCATAAATTCAACTTGAATTAAGTGGCAGCTATTTAATGCACAGCTCTGAACATTGAACAACTAACAGGACCAGTAAAACATACCAAAAGATGAAATTTTCTACAAATATAATTACGATATACACACTGTGAATCATAATAGACAATAGACAACAATATATCTACAAGCAGTTGTATCAGCTTAGTAAGTTTCAGAAGATTTCCATAGAGCACATGGATTCATTTTGTTTAGTTTGTCCTGCTAAAAACAAAATATAAACTTTTATACAAATATGATTATGATATCATATATATTTGATGGCTTTCATTGCAATCACACAACTATAGAAGATGTGAAACTTGGAACCGCACTAACAAAAACAAAATATTACTTTATTTAAGGCCGATACAAAGCATCTGCAAAGACGAACCATGTATTCATCTACGTAGAGAATATTACAACATTGTAATTTTAGGCCATTGCATACTTTTGAGTCCAATTGCGTGCGGTGGACTCATACTTCCCTTTATCATTCTTGTACATATGTGCAATTTCAGGAACCAAAGGATCATCTGGGTTTGGATCAGTGAGCAATGAGCAAATTGACAGCAGTACCTGGATGTAGTGCCAACATGTTAATGCTAAACACATAAAAAAGCACCCAATTGAGAACGGTAATGAGCACTCAACATGCTTTTCTACTAAAATGATGAAAAAAATGAGCAAAGAAGATTCATAGAACCTTACCTTTGAAATAGTCAATGCGGGACTCCATTGCTCCTTCAAGATGTCCAGACAAATGTTCCCATTGCTATTGATATTAGGATGAAACACTTTTGTCCTGAAGGCAACCTGCATTAGATCAAATGAGAAAAGTCATCAGAAATTGTTTTCTCACCATACAAAAGGTCAAAATGTGATTGCAGAATTACTCGTGGAACAATAGAAAACATTGGGGTCAACAATGTTTACAACGAAAAATTCACTTGACATAGATAAAGTCCGAATCTAAAACATTTGGGTCAGCAATGTTTACAACAAACAATTTACTTGAAATAGAAAAGTCCAAATTTAAACCAGCTACAACTCCGTAACACCCGTAACACCTCCAAGCCCTTTTGTTTTCATCAAGAACATTCAAAATCTCCAATATACACTACCTTGACACTATGCATTGTTATTCTTATCATTATCAATAACAAAATGTGGTCACAGTTATAGCCCTTCGCATACAGGGGGCTCGCAGGCAAGCATTATTAATAACAGGTATACTATTCCAGGTTTTGAAGTAGATTTAATGGTGAACCAGGGCAGAAAGAGAAACATCAAGTAAGCAGAAGCTAAGGTATAAGAACCAAGATGGTAATAATTTGTCTGATTCCTGTTAGGAACAGTCTAAGAACATCCTACCACAAAAATGATACCTCAAACATCAACAAAACCATACATCTACCAGATAACCATGAAACCTCAAATACCGAGTCCATAACAATAAGGACATATATCTAGAAGTTATTGAAACTGAGGCAAAATGACAAATGTTGCATGTGTGTGTGTGTCATTAAGTCCATTATTTAATTTGCAGATCATCTCTACTAATCATGAAAGTTGGTTAACAGAAGATGTAATGGCTAGTAGCCTAGTAATCACGAAAGTTGAAGAGAAATAGACAATACTCAAGACATTGCTTATTAGGACGGGCGAAAGAGTATGTATTTACAAAACACTTTTGGTGGCACTATCCACAAATTAAAGGTAGTTTTATAGGTCACCACAGAACGAGACACCAATGTGGTGTATAAGACACCCTTGTGTATAAGACCCCCTTGTGAAGACCAAGGGGGTTGTTTTCTACTTATCATTTGTATTTTCCAGTCTCAGGTTTTAACCTCATACACCCAAAGTACAAGTAATTGCAATTTAGACCAACAATTATTATTTCTGATTAATGTACATGCATGTTGGGCACTTGGGCACCCATATATAATTCTTCAAATAAAAATCCATATTTGCAGCCAAGAAATAAAAAAACCATTGCTTCCTTGCAAAATTCACAAATCAACTAGGCAGACCGGTCTCAAATAAAAAAGGCTGAAAGCCAATCACGGTAGCTTCACATTCACGTTTAACAATGCCAGGCCTATCAGCAGCAATCAACTTGCATGCCTCGGAAGGCCTCTTAACAAATGTGACACAAAGTAGTACACCACAAAATCAGCACTTGTACCATACAAAATAAGAGTTTCTATAGCAGAAAGAAACAATAGTCCCGTATTATCACTATGATATAGAGAAATGCTTGGAGACATGAATGTAACCCAAAAAACAAGGAAACATGGCAGGCGTCTCCGTGAGGAACTCCTGCCAAGAATATGTACACATCCAATTTTTATTCATTACAGCTTAACTTCTGAGATAAACCTCCTTTGTAGCAGCTTGCTATTGAATCTTAACCCGGTTTATTTATAATTCAGCATTTTTGACAGTTACTTTTACTTTCACAATATTTTTAAACGTTGTGTATATACATCCACATTGCATCTGTTATTAATAATTTGCAGTTCTGAGATAACAATCCTTTGCAGAAGTTTGATATTGAATCTTAACCCATTTTCAATTATAATTCAACATCTTTTAGAGTTATTTTTATTTTCATAGTTTTTAAAAGTTGCATGTGTGTGTGTCATTAAGTGTAATGTCCCCTTTTCCCAATCAAAGACCTTTGGCCCATTTTGTCAACCCGACGGCCAAAGGAAAAATATAAGGGTGACTTAAGTTATAATAAATTATTATAAAGTGCTATAAAAAAATAAAATAAAATTATTAAAGCACTTATATTAATTTATTTAGCTTAATAAAACTAAATTGTAATCCCTATGGAAAATACAATTTGCCTTAAGGGGCAAAAGTCATTGTAAAGGGATTTATTATATTTTAATCCTCCTAGAAAGGATAATGGCGACTTGGGCCAAAGGGGAGTAATGAAGCCTAGGGAAGATAAAAACATAATTAATTTATGTATTTTCCCTAGAGAAATGCGATTTGCATTAGGAGGGAAATATTGTTGGGAAAAACATTTAATATGGGAAAATATTAAATGTTTGCATAGGAAAAATCATGTGAGCTCATTGGCTGGTTTGGAGGTTGGTTGTTGGCTCTTTTCCTTTAAAAGGAAAGTCGACTTGCCTCTTCTATATTCTAGATTTTTATATGATATTTCTCGTGCATTTGAGCTTTGAGCTTTTGCAAATTATATTCTAAGGACGAAAAACCTTAGTTTATACCTCTTATGGACGAAAACCCCAAGAGTTCTCTTGTGGACGAAAACCCTAAGGGATTGAGAGGGTTTTTCACTCAGAAATTCCCATTGATTGTAATCAGATTTTCAGTGTTATTTTCAGTCATTTCCAGCAGTATAATTTGAAGGCATTTGAGGAATAAAATTACAGCAGTTCATCTTCTATTGGATCGACCCAGTTGGGGCAGATTTGGCTTTGTATTTTGGAGGTATTTAGATATGATTTTAATTGCTAAACCATCTACATATTTTTGGGAAATAAGCCAATTAGTTTCATAATTTTTCAAAGGGTTTTTTACCAGTTTTATAATCAGATTTCAGATCTGATTTTAGAGTTGATTTGGCATCCGCAAATTCTGATTTTTATATGAATGAGTTCCTAAAAATATAAACAATCATCCGGGATAGTGAAAATAATTTTTTGGGCTCATTTGATGCCCTAAATGTGTGGGCCGAAATAGTAGGAGGGTCAAATCTGCATGTTTGGTAGTTGCTGTTATAATTTGGTTTACATCATCTTGTTCCTTGTATTTTTCTAAGTTCGGGCATATGTCATTTGCCTAGATTGGAGTTGTGTAGAGAAAGTTATGCTATCTTGAAGATTGCAGTAGTTAAGGTTTAAAATTTAAATTATTTTCCAGCTGTCGAAAAATTTGATTTTTGCCATAATAGTCATAAATCAGCCTTTGGTGTTTTTAATTGATCTAAAATTGTTGGAGAACAAGAGAGACCCATTTGGGGATCTTTCAGTGGTATCAGAGCAATGTTCCTCCCACCTGGAGGGTTTTTGATTTGATGTAGCCACGAGAGGTTGGTGATAGAGCTGAATCATGGGAATTAGACAGAAAAGCTTTCCATGGAATATGGATAGCGATCTTCTTAGGACTATGATTACTACCCATCAACAGATGATACAGACCATGCAACAGATTATGCAGAGAATGGACGTGGATAGGTCAAGAGATAGAAGAGATAGTTTGAGAGCCTGACAGGTGCGGAGGCCTAGATCATCATCACTTTCTATTTACAGAGGTCCAACACCACATGACAAAGAAGCGGAAATGATTAGCATATTTGACGAGTATAGCATTCTTCCTCAAGATGTTAAGGAGAATCTTCCTTTCATGGACTACATGGATATGCACCCGAAGATTGGCCAAGACGGAGCAGGCAAAAGAGGAATATCACACTATAGCTTCCGAATGGTTGATACGTGGAAGGAACAGAGAATCTTCACAGATGGATGATACAACTCTTCATGAGAGCGCTTTGGTGTCTTCAAATTCCTAATGAGGTATGCAAAAATTTATATGATGAATTTGATAGTGCTGATTTGAATTTGGTCATATCATCTACACATGAAAATAAATCAGAGTTGCAGCCAAGGGAAGAAGAAGAAGAGCCTAGAGAGAAAGTGCAGGAAAGGAAATTTGTATATGCAACCAATGAAGATGTAATGGAAACTTTGAAAAGGTGTGAGGAATGGAATACCAGAGCTAGAGCTGCAAGATTGATAGCCGCTCAAGCGAAACAACACTTACAAGAGTTCAAAACAAAGATGGGGACGAATGATGCAAGGGAGTCTACACCCACAAAGTAAGGCTCGATGAAGCAAATGGCACATGAGGAGAAGCCTCACATGGACACTTGTTTGGAATTGCAGGTTGTTGCTATCTCCAAACTAGCAGCTCAAGACAAGCTGATTGATGAAGAATTTTAGCTCTTTATGAACCAGGATGAAATCATAAGGTATGATGAACATAATAATTTATCTTGTTTATTACTGCCTAGTCCAATCTATTTTCATCATGGGATGCATGATATGGTAGAAGATGAAGTCTTCATTTTGGAGTTTGTTGAACCATTGGTCCAAATATATGAGCAACTTGTTGATGGAATATGGTGGCAAGTTATAGCTCACTTGACAGGTACAGGGGCCAGGTTTGTAGAACATTTCAGCATGTTTTGTCTCTTGTGCATGACACTTGGACAAAACAAGATCATAATTGCTTGAGGGCAAGCAATTTGGGAAGGGAGGACTGTAATGTCCCCTTTTCCCAATCGAAGACCTTTGGCCCATTTTGTCAACCCGACGGCCAAAGGAAAAATATAAGGGTGACTTAAGTTATAATAAATTATTATAAAGTGCTATAAAAAATAAAATAAAATTATTAAAGCACTTATATTAATTTATTTAGCTTAATAAAAATAAATTGTAATTCCTATGGAAAATACAATTTGCCTTAAGGGGCAAAAGTCATTGTAAAGGGATTTATTATATTTTAATCCTCCTAGAAAGGATAATGACGACTTGGGCCAAAGGGGAGTAATGAAGCCTAGGGAAGATAAAAACATAATTAATTTATGTATTTTCCCTAGAGAAATGCGACTTGCACTAGGAGGGAAATATTGTTGGGAAAAACATTTAATATGAGAAAATATTAAATGTTTGCATAGGAAAAATCATGTGAGCTCATTGGCTGGTTTGGAGGTTGGTTGTTGGCTCTTTTCCTTTAAAAGGAAAGTCAACTTGCCTCTTCTATAATCTAGATTTTTATATGATATTTCTCTTGCATTTGAGCTTTGAGCTTTCGCAAATTATATTCTAAGGACGAAAAACCTTAGTTTATACCTCTTGTGGACGGAAACCCCAAGAGTTCTCTTGTGGACGAAAACCCCAAGGGATTGAGAGGGTTTTTCACTCAGAAATTCCCATTGACTGTAATCAGATTTTCAGTGTTATTTTCAGTCATTTCCAGCAGTGTAATTTGAAGGCATTTGAGGAATAAAATTACAGCAGTTTATCTTTTATTGGATCGACCCAATTGGGGCAGATTTGGCTTTGTATTTTGGAGGTATTGAGATCTGATTTTAATTGCTAAACCATCTACATATTTTTGGGAAATAAGCCAATTAGTTTCATAATTTTTTCAAAGGGTTTTTTATTAGTTTTATAATCAGATTTCAGATCTGATTTTTGAGTTGATTTGGCATCCGCAAATTCTGATTTTTATATGAATGAGTTCTTAAAAATATAAACAATCATCTGGGATAGTGAAAATAATTTTTGGGGCTCATTTGATGCCCTAAATGTGTGGGCCGAAATAGTAGGAGGGTCAGATCTGCATGTTTGGTAGTTGCTGTTATAATTTGGTTTACATCATCTTGTTCCTTGTATTTTTCCAAGTTCGGGCATATGTCATTTGCCTAGATCGGAGTTGTGTAGAGAAAGTTATGCTATCTTGAAGATTGCAGCAGTTACGGCTTCAAATTTAAATTATTTTCCAGCTGCTGAAAAATCTGATTTTTTCCATAATAGTCATAAATCAGCCTTTGGTGTTTTTAATTGATCTAAAATTGTTGGAGAACAAGAGAGACCCATTTGGGGATCTTACATTAAGTCCATTATTTAATTTGCAGATCATCTCTACTAATAAGCTATGTTACCGGTTCCTCCCATAAAGCCCTCATACCCAGCCAGGGTACATATCCGAGATGTGGTACAGGTACAACACCCCTTGGGTACATCCCGGGCATACCCGTATGCCCAAGAGGTGCCCAAGAGGCACTCAAGAGGTACACAACAAAACATTTTCAATTAAAAAACAACATAAAAACATAAAAAATAACCATAAATCTATGTTTAGCATACTTAGTACTATGATCAGTACGTCCTTTGAGATATTTGATTATTATGACATTTGGCGTTCGTATAATATTTTCATTTTTGTGGTTATTTTGTTTTTGATATGCATACTATATGGTTAATGACAAATATCTATAATTTCTGATTTATTAGGCTATAATTTCTATATATTTTTATTTTTTATATTATTTTAAAAAATTTGTATATGGGCATACCCAAGATGTACTTGAGGTACAAAAAAATTGCCGTACCCACATACCAGGTAGCCATACCACACCCAAACCAGCTACTATGCTAATAAGAAATAGTTTAAAACTCTTCTTTAGGGTTAAGACTTAAGACATTCCATGATAGCACTGATTTCCTGCATCTGAATAAGCTCAACAACCAAATTAACAGTACTCACAGTAAGAGCTTCACTTTGAAAACAAAATGGCTTTTGTTCCTAGTTCCTTCAATACCTCTCGATAAATTTAGCTTGTGATATATGGATGTAGCTAAACCATCTGTCAGAGTCAGCTTACAATATCCCTCATGCTTCATTCATCTTGTTGAAACTGAATATTAAGCAAGAAAATGTGGGTAACTAAATATTTGTCACCTATCTTCTAATTACTTTTTGCATCATATATACCCCTCATGCTTCATTCATCTTTGTTGAAACTGAATATCAAGCAAGAAATTATGGGACCTAAAGATTCGTTGCCACTCCTCTATTTTTTTTTAATATCAATTACTTTTTGCATCATATATACCCCTTTTCAGACATTGGAGATAAAATAACTGTAGGTGCAAAGAGAAGCCCCAACTGAGTTCTGTAGAAATCATCATGAATTGCAGTTGGAATTTTAAATTATATCTTTTTGCCTCAAGAACGTTAGTGATTTTTACAAATACATTCTTTTATGTTTGACTTCAGATGTTTTTTATTAGAACCACTTCAACTTTTATTTTTGTCAATTGGCTCCTCTAGTCAAGCCTGGTAAGGCTCATTTCACATGTCAATAAGAATATTCATAAAATGATAAATCTATTGCCAAGGCAAAAGCAGTCCTTTCTCTTATGCAGATCAGGATACCGTGTTGATGTTCCACTGAGAAAAGCAAGCGATCAGGTCAGGGAATTCTTTAAGTGAACTTTTTGGGAATATGCTCCACATACCTCAAAGTTCAGACAATCAACAGGCTTTAACCATACGTCAAAAAACAATCGGACCAATTTCTGAAGTGGTGACTACCAGAAAAATATTAAAAAGGAACAATTACAGTAAAAACTCTAAAAAATCAAGATATTTTTTTACATTTCCTTTCAACAGCCAAGTCAAATGAAAGATTCCAGGGAAAACTGGGACACATTCATGCTTTTATCACCAGATAACCCAATCTCATCAAAAGGGCATAAAACAAGAATACCTGGTGCAGAAATAGAGGCATTTTTGCCTTTTCACAACTATATGCAGACGGAAAAAAAGCACACACACTTCAATGTGACTGTGCATATAACCTGCAGTCATGTATATGTGCTTATGCTTCTCCAATCTCTATGTGTGGGTGTGTTTGAAGGGGGCAGAGAGAGTAGCTTAGGATTAAGGTTGGCCTTAACACCCATTCATTTCTATGAACAAAGGTTATCCCCTTCTCTTGTCCCTATATAGTTAATTATAAAACATTTTGTTTGTTTGGAGCTACTTAGGACTGATAGAGGAAATGTGAATGGAACTCAACTCCCTTGTGTTTCATCCTTGGGGACAAAGGAACAAAAGCAAGGAAAGTACTTCTCTTACCCACATGAGAGATTCTTTTACCTACATGAATGTGCATATGAGAGAGAGAGAGAGAGAGAGAGAGAGAGAGATGCAAATGTTGATCAAGATAAGTACAATTGCCACACTCACATAGGTTTTAGGACTAAAGGAAGAATACCTTTGGAGGCTTGAATGGGTAGTCGGGTGGAAAGTGAATAGTAACCAAAAATACACCTCCTGCATATGGACTATCACCAGGACCCATTATTGTTGCTTGCCAATGGAACATATCTTCAGCCACGGGGCCTGTCATGCATACACATTACAGCAAAAATTAGAAGAAAAATAGCAAACATACCATAAAATTATTCTTCACTGATACCAAATTCATGGTTTACCCTTGAACCAACAAGAATAAACAAATATTTAAGACTCAACCAAACTATTGAGGCAATTTGCTATTAAGCTCAGAAATGATCATGTACATTCACTGTTCCAATTAATATTGGGGGGAATGTTTTGTGAATTAAAAGCTAAAAATTGAAGCCCTCATATCAGTATCATTTCAGTACTGAACAAAATAGGTCAATGGGACTGTATAACAGCTCAGTACACTGAGTGAATATCACACTCTGCAAGAACAATCTGAAAAGGTTATATCCATAACAACCAGTTAAAAAGTTAAAAACTAGTGTTGAGTAAGCAGAATCAATAGCACTAAATGCTTATAAAGCAGATAAATAAGACTGTGTGGAAAGAACATAGCTAAGAACAGTAAAATTAACAACAATGAATGTTCTGTTGTGAATGGTTTGTTCTGCTGGCGTGATAGAAATTAATGTAGACACCTTCCTGAACTCTGTCACAGTGTGTGTGTTGATGCTCAATGGCTCCAAAGCACTACAACAAAAGTTACACGCAGGTTTATAACTATCATTTGAATGGGATAATAAAAAATGGGAAATTTTCATAACCCGTGTTTTCTCAATGTTAAGCAAATTACTCTGTCACTATCTTTACCAGTAACAACTTTATACTTTTGACATGGAAAGTGTGAACCCTGCTGCAAGATATGTGAAGGTCACCCTGTCAGGCCTTCAATGTTTGTTAGACTGGGGTGATTCCTCAAGTGCAATCCCCAGGTTGCCCGGATCAATTGCAAACAACCAGTGTATATCAACCTACAGGAGATCATCACGGAATGGTAAGACCTAATGTATGTCTCTAGAATACATGCTTCGAACTTGGAATGGGCTAATATTAATGAGTGTATTTGAGCGCTGAGACTCACTAGCTCAAAATTTAACAGAATACTTTGGATTATGTGCAGTTTTTGGGAGTCAGTACGTGACTCAAATCTGTGACATTAATACTGAGTGTATTAGAGCCCTGACCTCACCACCCCAAAATTTAAAAGAATAAATTTTTAATGGATACTTGGGATTATGAGCAGACTTTAAGAGTCGGTCTGTGAATCAAATCCGTGCTAGCTATTATAAAATCCCTAAGATTCAAGGTTGCACACTCAGGATAGTGTGGCGTCTTCAGGAGTGCATCGGTGATTCGAATCTGTGCCAGCTATGGTAGACTCCCTAACATTTATGGTAGAACCATCAATGACAAATGATCGATTTTTGAATTGAACCAGCAAAGAAAAATGGCTGATAAAAGGCCAACTTATTTTTTGGAAGGCATCTGGAGTCTGTGGGGTTCAAATTCTTGTTTTATAGGGTGTGTTTTGAACCTGGGCCTTCATTGTGACAGTCGGTATGCCTCAACACTCGACACACCCGCACATAAATGTAGTGTCTGGTGTGAGATCTGATCAATAAGGACTGCTGTGAGATCTGTTCCATAAGGTCATCGTTCGTCTGCTTAATGGAGCCAGGGTAAATATTCATCGTATGTGCATGATTAAACCTTATCACCCGACCATGAAGCTTTCCAACCCAAAACAAAAAATCTCACTAAACTTGGAAAGAGGAATTTCTTCACCTCAAACAGAGAAATTTCAATCCACCACAAACGTAGAAATAGCTAAAATTAAAAATCCAAAAACCCGAAAGGGGTAGTGACCAAGATTAAAACCGAAAGAGGAATGACTTCACCAGACACAGAAATTTCAATTCATCCCAAAAGTAGTATTAATCAAATTTACAAACCCAATGAATTTCAAAAAGAGAAATTACAAACACAAATAAATTTCAAACCATGAATTACTTCACCACACACACAAATTTAAACCCACCGGAAAAAGAAATACTTTCCAAGATCACGGACCCGATGAATATCAAAACAGGAATTAATTCACCTCACATTGTAATCTAAATCCACCCCAAAACAAGCACTACCCATAGTTATAAACCCAAAACCCCCCCCCCCCCCCCCAAAAAAAAATATAAAAACCCCCAAAAAAAGAAAGAAACTGAAAACAAACTTAAGTGAGATAACAAAACCTGTCACAAATAAGTTAGACAAGGGCATGATATAAAATACCGGCGCTGCAAGAAGTGGGCGGATCTCTTTGCAGGTCCTTCAATTCCTTCAAAATGCGTTTGGAGGCCATTCGAGCAATTGCGAATCTCGCTACCCACACAAATTCTACAAAAGTTACCGGATCGAATGCAAATCTCACCACAGACTAGGAGAGCTTAAAATCCCTTCGATTTTTTTTTATTTTTTTTTGAAATCCCAGAGAGGATAGGATAGATTTTGGATTTCCCACGATCCAAAGCAACCCCTTTTATGGATCACGAAAACGCGGTCGGCTGGATGACAGTTGGAAAATTAGGTGGCCGTCTTATGTTACACGGTAATGAAGCAACTGGTACAAATAGAGCGTGAGGGGTGGGTCTACTGGCATGGAACTTGACGGCCCGTGGCCTGTTTCAGGCCGTAAATGACCGGTGAAATTTCAATGGCGGCTAAGAAGGGGTCGCCCACCGGTGCCGGCGATTGAGAACGAATTATCGAGGAATTTAGAGCCGTACAAGCTATTCCAACCTGGTGTGGGGACCTGTATATCCGATTTAGTTAGAATGGGTTGTTTTATATGGGTCGATTCTTAACATATTGATTCTTCATGTAAGCAGACTCTTTCGTTTTTTAAAGATATTACAGTAGTTAATGACACCTATTAATGGAAGGTAAGTCTTCTCAACCACTTTGTAAATGTAAAGGTAACCAGTTTTACGATTATTGGAAGATTCGTATTTGGGTGGGTCGTTGGTTAAGGATTAATTAGGTCACATTCTTGCGTTCCAGATAAATTGACTTTTACATATTAAATGTTTTTTTTTATGGAGGAAAAATAGATTCAGCGATTGTCATTTTCTACTAACGGTCAAAGGTTTGAATCTTATTGTCCCTGTTATAACCTCTCCATGCCTTGTTAAACCAATTTAATTCGTAGAAGTAATTTTAATATATAATAAATATATATATCTAATTTAGGTAGTCAATTTTTACATATTGATTATTTTTTTCGTATAAACAATTCCAACATGTAATAGAGAGATATATCTAATTTCAATAGAAAGGTGTTGTTTCATATAGGTCACTCTTACATATTGATTATTTTCTTCGTAGAAGCAATTCCAACGTATAGTGAAGAGGTATCTCTGATTTGGCTAGTAAGGTGTTGTTTCATATAAGCGCATTCTTATGTATTGATTATTTTCTTATTTAATTGATAATATAAGTAGTTGTTTTTATTACATGAATTATATGTAGTTTAAGTGGTAGGACAAGAGACCCACTTATAGTGGGTTATGAAGTCAAATCTTAAGGGTGCTAGCGAGAAATCCATTGTATTTTGTTGTTCACTTAATTGTTAATTTAGGTTGGAGTCGATCTCTTATCTTAATTTAAGTTGGAGTTGATCCCTTATCTAAAGTGTACAATTAATTCTCTAAAATATGGATCTTTTTTTAACACCGTTGTTAAAATGTAGGAATTAATTCCATAAAGGTTGTGAATGTGGCTCCTTTTTTCGTCATATCACCATTGGGACATATGATGGAGTCCTCTCTTATTTCAAATGGCTCTTCTAGCTTGTTTTTTTGGATGGTTGTTTTGTTTAATGTATAGTCCCTTGCGAATGTGGCTTCCTTTTTTGCCATGTCATTGTTATGACTACGAAGGAGTCTCCTCTTATCTCAAATAAGATTTGAAGCTAACTTTTTTGCAAGAAGTTCCAAGAACGAGACTTATATACGTGGTTAATTTGGTACTTGACCGTGAAGGGAAAATGATAGCCAAATTTGACCTCGCATATTTAAGCACTTATTAGGACTCTTCTTGTTTAGCATTTGATACAAATAGATACATCTTTGTTTAAATTACATGCCTCCAACATTCAAATCACAACTTGAGGCAAGAAGACAAGCCATTCTTATCTCATTGCCTCTTTGATGTCTATGGGACCTCCGAAATTCCTTAAGTTTATGCAGGACAACAATGAGGATTTCAAAGTGCATGTATATGTATTCACCATTATATGTGATGTCTCATAAATCAATTGTAACTACACAACTTATAATATCAACCATGGTTAGAGCTAATGATGTGACGGTGATATGAAATGGGTTTAATTACACACATGAGACCCAATAGTCTACGAAACCACAAATTGTTACAAATGTCTTAACCACCAAAGGATGTGGAAATTGAGGGATGACTTATTTCTTCAAGAATGTTGTTCCTTCTCCTAGTTGAATCAGATCAACTACTCCCCTTACGTTTTTACTCTCCTATATTCAAATAAGTTCCATGTAAAGTCTACTTCCAAAGTTTTTGTGTCATTGACTCATATATCTTATATGTTAGGTATCCTTAAATGAAATGCTTCTACAATTATGTTGCTCCTATAGTGTAAAGCAAACATATCCTTAGCTTTAATTGTTTCTTGACGATTAACAATTCCCTAGTGTTACATTTAAACGACTAGTAACCAATTCTTATCAATGCAGTAGTAAAAAGGATAACAAATGACATGTCTCTCATGAATGTTACAAAGGAGCCCATCATCGATTCTAATGCAATACACCAACAAGCGACGAGTTTAAATAAAAACACAGTTACCTCTAATAACTCAATCGATTATGGGCCTTACTTGAATGGACAACTAGAATCCCTCTCTACATAAAGGGTTGCATTTGATCACTCTCCACATAATGTGCCTATTGGGCGTACCCACACTAAATTACATCCATGAGACATGGTTTATGGCCAAACCAAAAATGGTTACAATTTTTTTAACCGCTCGAGGATGTAAAATTTGAGAGATAAGTTATTTTAAAAAGGTTGCTCAAATTATTGATTGGTCTCAGTAGTTTTCAATGATCCCACCAAGGATCAAGTCTTGCTGAGTGTAAGACCTGGAGATACTCGACACAGAGAGTCAAAACGCTTGAGGCCAGGATCGTGCCCTAGGTGACTTTGATGACGTAGATGCCCCTTACTCATAGTTGCTTGACTGAAGGTGATCACTACTTAAATTGTACGCTTACTCATAATTATATACATGTCATTTGAAACATGAATAGAAATACCCACAATCTATGTAATCTAGTGTCCAATTGTGTGCACTACACATAAAAAAAAATCTTAAAAAAAAGAGAGTAAGCCAAATAAAACCCCAAAACATCAAATCCCAAGAGGCCACCACGAGAGGCGAATTAGAATAACATATTGTGGTCCCTGCTCGGCTGGATGGCAATAATAAATGTAAATAATATTGGGCAGACAAACCGCCTTATCACTCGCGGCAGATTCGATTCGGCGGGATTCAAAAGTTCTCAGCTTTGTAGCGAAATTTCATTTTTCAATGTACAAGGACAAAAGGGTAAAAGGGTGCAACTCCAAGTTGCAAATTATTCGAATAAGATAAAGGGAAATTTACAGCAAATGCAGCGCCGGTGAAACTTCCGAGACGCGCTTTTAGGAGCGATTTTGGTCCACACACGTGTCGCGTATCGGGTCCTTTAACGTAACATAAAGATTGGCGAGAATATTGTGGGAATTTGATGTGACGTCGAGATTCGTTATTTTTGGGAAAACGGTGGGCTAAAGAGATTTTGTCGAGAGTTTTCGAATAATTTTTTTAACCTTACGGACTATGTACAACTTTTTTAAGTATTTAGTTTTAAAATTCCACGGGGGTACATGTACACGTCGTAAGGGAACGGTGACCAAACCCTATGACCACGCCTTCTTGTTATGATACGAGTATTATGATGTTTGGGAAATTGAAAGAATACATTTTGACTATTTTAAAACTATCAATTGTTTTCGTAGGTGTTTGTGGAAAGTCGATGGTGTAATCATAGTATTTTAGGAGTCGACATGTTATTGATATAATTTGTAAAGAGTTTGCACGTAATATGTATGATTCCATATTAGAACGATAATCTCAAACAAATTCTACTTCTGATTATATTTTGATGAATATTTTAACTTGCACGTGAAATCAACCTAGAGACGTTAACAAAACCCTAAAAGTCTTTAATAAAAATAATCATTCACTCACGAGGGTCTTTTATGACCTTGGAGATCTTTTATACTAGAGTTGTATACATCCCTAAACACTTCATAATACACTACAAAAAGCATCCAAAGGTGCTTGTGAGAGGCCGATAGGCATATATGAGGAGTATTTGAAAGTAGTTTATTAGTGAGTAAATGGAAAGTTTATGGAAGTATGATGTAAACCATGCAAAATTTGTTAGCCTTGCAAGATTTGGGTAGCCATTGGATTTTTTGAAGGTCAATTGTGATTGGATATATGTTAATAACATTAGTAATGTTCTTGAAAATTTGAATGCTAGCAAGCAGGGTCGTTAATAAGAAACAAGGATTTAACAAAGAATTGTGAAGTATTTAACGAAGAGTAAATATTGCTTTTAAATTCCTCGTATTTAGATGTTTTCACATTTTCCATGCACACCTAACACGGTACTTGTAGCTTCACAATGTTAAAGAATACTAGTGTGATGGATGATTATCACTTTGTGAAGAGTTTCCAATTTGTCATATATCGGTAAACTTTTAAGAGACAAAAATTCATGACAAATTAATTCTGTTATTAAGAATAAATGTTTTTTGACTTGAATGGACTACCCTGGTACAACGAAAATAAAGGGTCTTGCCACCAAGGTATAACAGTAAGAATAATACAATAAAACATTTGCGGTATATGAAAGAAGGGTTTAAATCATGCAATATTTTGTAGCCATCAAAGATTTAGGCAGCAATCGAAGGTGTTGAAGGTCAATTGTGATTAAAAGATCCTACAATCATTAATCGAATTATTAGCATCATAGTTTGGAGGCACAAAGAATGGAAGTGTAGTTACAGTTGATTTAAGTACATGTTGATAACTTGTTTATGATTGACCCTTATTACGGACAATACAGGAACTGATTTAGGATTTATTGGGTCTTATGCATGACCAATATAGTTTTCAAGTTCTACTATTACAGACATGGGCAAGCAGGGCAGTTTGGAGGCAGCGATATAGATAATGTTTTGTATAGTACCAAGAGAACCATTCACTAATCTATCTTCAATGCATAAATTGCATAGTAACATAACATGTTGACCTATACATAAAATAACTTCACCACTCCATGCAATGGCCCTAGATAAAGACATAAGCATTTGCTTGTAAGGCAGAAGAACACATTTTTTAGTTGCATATAAGTGGATTGTTGAATCAAAGGATTCCCTTACACTCTGGTTGAAGCATGCATTTATTTGTTTCATGAGTGTTTCCCAATCATGAAAATAAGGTTCAACATTTCTAATGATTTTCAATAGTATATGGAATATGATTTGTTTTGGATCATTTATTTGTTGTCGAAATATTACATCTAAGGTAATAACAATGTTGAAAGTGTCCCAAAGTCTTCTCCCAATTGTGCTTCCTAGAATTGAAGTAAATTGACCCATGTAAGTGGAGATAAATATAAAGTATTCATGATTATTATAAATGAAAGCAATTTGCAAAAAAAATCAGAATCCGTGAAGGGTAGCCCGCAACAAAGAATTTTGCTCAATCAAGCAAGTCATATGTCCAAAATATCATTTTTCTCAATTTACATACAACATTTTTTTTGTTCAAAATGAAAACATTGATGAAAAATGTCTTGTACATAAAATTGAAATTGTTTTGAACAAGAGATCAGATGAAATGGTAAAACAATCGGCAAAAATTACAGCTTGCATATTGTTCCATTGCAATTCATGGATAAATCTTTGTTTTTTGTATTCCTTTGGTAGAACAACTTTAGGAAATTTGATTCTGAGGCAATCTAAAAGAGCACTTGTAATATTGTTTCCAAGCAAATCCTGTTGTTTGAATTCGTCGTGATTGTTCTTAAATACCACATTATTTGTTAAATCAGAGTTTTTCCCAAGTCCTTTAATGCATAGCTTTATTCCATCAGGAAGCTT
Source organism: Taxus chinensis (assembly GCA_019776745.2). Classification (NCBI taxonomy): domain Eukaryota; kingdom Viridiplantae; phylum Streptophyta; class Pinopsida; order Cupressales; family Taxaceae; genus Taxus; species Taxus chinensis. The sequence goes on from CM034152.1 coordinate 119,524,268, forward strand.
CACATTAACCCCGTATTTCAGAAGGCCATGTGCGCCCGTTTCCTTCGAGTCATAGTAAGATTTTAGGCCTAAAACACAATCAACCACTTTTATCGATGAGCCTCCCTGACCACAAGGCAAGATAAGATAACACTACAGATGAAGAATTCATCTTGAAATTTCTACAAGAAAAGAGAAAAAATCTTACTAACTATTATTCATTAGATTGAAGAAACAAAAAATTTGGCTTCAAAAGTAATGTGCAAAATATTTCTATTTCATGAATGCTATACTTTTAGATGGAATGTGGAATAAAATGTAAAGTTATGTTTCCGAAAATTATTGAGAACATATTTTGGTGAAAACATGGAAATTATTATATCAGGGACAAAAGCATTTCATTTCATTTCATGATACATACAAAAGAATTGTTTCAACACTAGCTGTTGTGATGAAAAAACATCTATGGCTTGTAAACGGCAATGGGCAACCTTAAAATGTTGTGCAAGAAATGCACTTTTCTATAATACCAAGATCCCGAATTCTCAATCAGGAATGTGGTCTAGCAGTAAGAAGGAACAATTATCACAATGTCGATCCACATTCAAAACCTGAAAGAGAATGCCCCCCAAATTAAGTAGGTTGTGTGTTCATCTGGCTTGGTAGGTGAGGCAGAGGAGTTGGCTTTCTGTGAAGTCTTGATCTGAGGGTGGTATGATGAGGTGGTTGTGCAAAAATAGAAAAGATCTCGACTTGCTACTGCTGTGGAATTCGAGAACAATATACATTTCTACAAATGACCATACTCTTGCAAATCTGGAACAACAAGAAGATAATAAAATTATAACGTTGTTCCAGCTCGGAAGCCTAAAGGTTGGGAGCTGCATTTCTTCAACTACAACAAGCAAGTTCCTCGCATTCTCAAAATATTGAATTGCAGACAACGTTGGCCCATCTAGAGAAGGAACTGAAGGTGGCGGATTTTCCACTACCTGTCAAAATGTCATGCCGAAACCAATGAAATTCATGCCAATTCCAAAGGTATGGTAAAATATCATGCAAATAGAATTAGAACGGATTATTGTTATTTGGGTTCACCAGATAGGATCTATTGGATGGATTATGTTACAGTAGAGTTTACTCAAGACTTGGATTTACTTTAAAATAATGTGCAGAAGCTCTCGAAAATTCAAACTCTAACACATGTGCTCTAAACTTAGAATTAAAAACATCCCTTGTTTCAATTTTTAAAACCATCGTTTCAACATTAGGAATGTTAAGCTCAAAAGTTAGCTGGAAATATTAGATATTTGCTCTGTAACCGATATATAACTATTTAATCAGAACTTTATCACATCTTTTGGAACATATATTATTTCACTAGAAAATTAGTACAGATTCTTTTGGATAACGATTGCGTGCATTTCATTTTAAATTCGCTAGGTTTTCATTTCAAGCGATTTACAAGCATTTCAACAGAAATTTAGGACATTTTTTCAAACGGATCATAACCATTCCATTTTAAATTTACAAAAATTTCTTTTGAAATGGGTTACAAGCTTGCAAAGAATTTGAAATCTTCTTTTAGAATCGATTAAACACATATCATCAGAAATTTAATACATCTTCTTTTGGAACAGAGTACAACAATTTCATCAGAAATCTACTACATCTTGTTTCAGAAGAGTTTACAAACATTACTTCTGATCTTCTGGAGTAGATTATAAGTATTTTTTCTGAATAAACTGTGTGTATGTTTACAGATTGAAGGAGTTTATACCAAATCTTTCTATTCTCTGCATCTTCTTAATCTTTGATTTTTCCATTTGTGAAAAAATCAATTTGCTTCAAATAGATATTCACATTATCTCCAGATCTGCATCTTCAGTTAAGCAAGGTTGAATCGTATTTGTGTTTTAAGGCCTGGGTGGAAGCGGTCACAACGAAAATGGAGGGCAACTCTCTCTTTGGCTGATTTCTCGGGCAGAAGCCTACTTTTTCCAGAGATTACGTTGTTTCAATATTCTATTTTTTCTCAAATCTTCACAACGAAACAAAGATGGATCATAGGAGCCATCAAAAATAAGATATGGGATTATGTTGTAAAAATATCCTCCAGGGAAAAAACAAATCATAATAAATAAACAAGAGGATGACGACGAAAAAACTGGCAGTTAAACAAAAAATTGTCTCTAGGTAGGCCTATCAGCCAACAAGAGCACTCTTAAAGAATATAATTTGAGTTGAAGTCTATCCATCATCTAATTTTCATGCTACAAGTGTCTTGTGCCAAGAGAACGGTTCATATTGTTCCATTGATTGAGCATATAAGGAAAGTGAAGGACCAACACTTCACTCGAATGGGAAACATATTTGCATAGAACTGTATAAGCCCTAATTTATAATGGATATGCACTACACCACCTTATAATCCATTGGGGGGTAGTTTGGGCATAGTTTAGGTTCCTTTCCTTATGTTCTTTCAGTGACTTGCAAGGGAGAAGCCTATTTGTTGATTCACACATCGTCACACAGATCAGGGATAATTTTTGCACAACAAAGCCATAAGAGAGTGTAGGTCATATTCAATCCCAACATAGTTAATGTAATTAATAATCAACAACACAAGGATGAAATCGACAGTCAAAATTGTCCTCGTCAAAACTATCCCAAGCACAATCACAAGTAGAAAAATTTGTTACGTTTGATTCTAAGTTTTTTACAAGCATGATATGAGATTATTAGTCTTCTATTAGCCAACTCGGGTACACATTTAGAGGCAAGGTCTTACTCGTGCTCTAGTACACTTTCCCCTTCTCAATAATTTATAACTTTTCCAAATTTTTTAGGTATGACTTGTTGTCTATTATTAGAGTTTGAATTTAGCAGTGTTTTAGTTCATTGTGCCTTACCCTAAAACAAATTGGTGAGCTCCCTTACATTGATGGTTTTAGAATGTCAATTCTTGTGATGATCGCGCTTATGGTAATGATGCTAGTAACAAATTTATTTCCAAATATACTACCCCAAATGAGCATGTCATGCCTTTCTTTATAGAATATCGTTTTCTACATCCGATGGAGATTGATGTAATGAGCTAGTCTATAGATAATGAATCCATACCTAAGGATGTATATGTAGATAATGAAGCCTTGAATGTTCCTATCTTGCCTACTAGAGACTCACATTCTACATGATGCGACAAGGTTGCTAGTATTGTTGATTCTACTCATTTGCATCCACTTATTGCTTCTACAATGTGATTTAACCCTAATTTTTAGAAAAACTATAAAGGCCATACCTAGGATTGAAAAATAGAAAGGATGCATATTCAAATTACAAATTAAATATTCATATGTAACTATGTAAAATTATAATAAATGATTGAGATATTCAATTAACAATAATACATGTTAAATATAGTAAAAACTACAAAAGGATAGTGTGCTTAGCTTTTCCATGTTCTGGTGGGCTGATATGGACTTGAAACTAAAAGGAACGTGCCAAAATCTGTATGTAGATGCTTCATCTCTAAAATCGGGTCTTTGTCTACTCCTAGACAAAATTCACCATTATGGACAAAATTGGCCACCTGATGCTAATCCTAATGCATATAATTTTTTCAATGCGATTTCTGCCTTTATTTCAATTTATGTGTTTTTGTTTAAGGATCATCTTTCCTTTTTCGCTTGTGATTGCTCCATAATGTGCAAATATTCATGTAATGGCAAACCCTGGATTTCATTTACAAGCACTCATATTGGCATTAAATGGGGGGAATAAGGTTAAGGGATTTTTGAGTTGTGGCACCCTTGCGCCACCTGAATTATCTCGTGAGGAGATCAAATCCAAATGTACTTCTTCCACCTACATGAAAGAATAATTTTTCTCTTTCAACTGTATGTATACAACTAGAGTTTGTATATTTTATACTTGATAATGCTTACTTTGAATGGATTTAAATGCTCTTGACTTGGCTTGGAGTGCTTCAAACCTACTTGGGGGATACTACTAGTGTATGCTTTTGCAATAGGGAAAAATAGGGCAACTTGATTGATGTTTTGACATTGAAGACCAAGTGTGTACTTTGTGAATGCCAAGTAATGACCAAGTATGTGCCAAGAGAGTAAATGAGTGGATTTAATTTGTATTTATGCTTCTCCAAGGGTAATATTTCTCACGAAGGCTGCCCTAAAGGGGAAATGCCTACTCATAGAAAGATGCCCATTTGAAATTTTGATTATTAGAGAGCTATAGACAACATCGATCATCATAGATGGAATCAACCAGTCTATTATGTCTATAAAATTCAATTTAGATTTGAGAAGTTAATGATCAATAATACACAATAATCTCACCATATTATTCATATTATAACTTGCACATTTATAGCTTTCCAATCACATATAAATAAGGAAAGAGCCATAACAACTATCCATAGTATAATTCCTATAATCTCTCCATAATTCTATCTATGAAAGTTGTTTAAACAACATAACCAACTTACGTTATAACAAATATAAATCTAACTTATATACTTATTTTATCTATATGAGTTGTTTTATATGACAAGTCTATTACAATATTTTTCACTCACTAACCCATAAAAACAAGAACACTAGCATTAATATTTCTAACATTCACCCTAGTGTGAGCATGGGGAAACAACACATCACAACAATTGAGAACAAAATCGTATGCCAACATTTACTTTTAGGTTTTCATATAACTACTCGGATATCTATTTCACATGATCACCTGCATACGAAAACACAACTATTTTCACTTTCACTTCCAATGAATGCTCTTTCACCGGCCAACCACACTTCCACCTATTCACCCACATACAAGAACACAACAGTTATGACTTTCACTTCCAGTGCCCTTCCCACCAGTCGATCAATGAAGAAGTATGACAATCAGACAATCTATGTAGATAGTTTCCGTTCTATACAATTATTTATAGTATCTACGATCTGCACATTCTCCTCTTTGCAATCTTAGTAAGGGAATGATTACACACCATACATCACACACATGAAAAATATGACACTATATCAAATATGCGGCCCTGTTGTTAGCAAAAAATGAGAGGATTCTTATTTCCTTTTGACCTCTGGTGCCTCCATCCTCCAAGAAGACTTATAAGTATTTAGAAGAGGAATTCTTCATCACCAAGACAAGAAATATCTTTGTTGTTTGAGTATTCTTCCCAGTCAATTTATTAATCCAAATAAGCCCTTTCATCTAGTTTATCATCTATGAGATCATGTGCCCTCTTCTTATAATTTAGAAATACATGTCCTGGTTCTTTACAATATTAACATTTGATTTTTCCTTTAGGAGGATTAGGCTTTGACGTGTACTTGTTTTTATTTGAATATGTATTTGCCTTGTTTTGTACATACATTACCTCTTCAGATTCAACAATTTCATTCAGATTTCCCTTGTCAAATAAAAAGGAAATCACCCCTTCCAAATTAATTTTTACTTTGGTTAAGGTAAAAACCATACTAGAAAAACTTTTGGGCATGTTATTTAGAAGTATTGTTTTAACATCATCATATTTTTCTTTCTCATTAATACCAACAAATTGATTTAGTAGAGAATGAAACTTACTTATATGATATGTCATTTTTATGCCTTCTTCCATCTTCAAACCATATAATCTATGATTTAATGTCATCTTGGTACTCTCCACTTCATATCCAAATAACTTGTTTAATGACTCCCAAATATCCTTATCAGACTTTTTGAAGTCTATGTGATGTAGGTATGCTCTTGACATATTGAGTCCAATAGTACTCAAGGATTTTTTATCTTTGACTTTCCATTTGACGAGATCATTTGCACTTTTTGGTATGATTGTACTTGGTTTGACAACATCTAGAGGCCAATTTCAATCAATTGTAGTTGCATCTCTATCTACTAAGTATGAAAATCCTATCCATCATTTTCAATTAGACTTAACTTTTCCATTTTTCTCCTACAAATTTTAATCAAACAAAGAACGTCGATTTCAACCGATAATATGTCTGTTACAAGTAATAATATTTTGTTACCTATTTATTTTCCTCTACCTCAAAAATACATTCTAATTGCAACCTTAAGGAATCTTCTTTCAACGATGATAAAATAGATAAAGTTGCATTATTATTTTTTATGTTTTTTAACAAAAAGAATTAACATGACTTACACAATTTGACATTGTATGAGGAAGATACATCTATTTTACCGAGAGATATTTGTTAAGTTTTCTGGTGGATTTTTCAATCTTCAGAGGCATCCATGAATTTGGAGATGCACCTTCAAAACTCCATATTGCTCTTACATAAAACCTTCTCTGGTACCATATGTAAAATTCAATTCATATTTCAAAAGTTAATACTCAATAATACACAATAATCTCACTATATTATTCATACTAAAACATGCACATTTATAGCTTTCCAAACTCCTATAAATAAGGAGAGAGATATAACCACTAACCATAATATAATTCCTATAATATCTTCATAATTATATCTACACAATTTTTTTAAACAACTTACATTATAATAAATACAAATATGATTTATATAATTATTTTATCTATATGAGTTGTTTTATATGACAACTCATATATTACATTATTTTTCACTTGTTAACCCATAATAATGAGAGCACTAGCATTAATATTTCTAATAATGTCCTTTACAATTGGTTTTGTCTAGCAAGACCAACAAATGATTGATGATCCAAAGAATTTTGTGCATGAGGTTTAAGGTGTTTTTCTTGACAGAAGTATTCCTATAGGTGATTGGGTAATAGAATTAAGGATTATAAGCCTTTGGATAGAGTGAGATAGTATGTTTGAGTTTGGATTATGTGTACAAGTTATGTATAAGGGATATAAGCCAAAAGTAACATTATCAAATGCCAAATGACCAAATTTGGGTGTCTACACTTTGTTATTATAGCCTAGTATACCTATTATGGTGGCATCACACACAACTTCTCATATTGTAACGAATATTCCTTCACAACCTATAACGTCCTATGTGCATTTTAGACCTACTTCTTATGTTACATCTTTTATGTGAAGTCTTAGAAGAGTAGAATACCTATTACTATGCATGTTAACATTCATTTCAAGATGGACTCTTAAAAAGAATTTACAATATTGAAGCTAAGCTCCTACTATTAAAGTAGGGATCTCAAAAAGGGAGCCATAATGTGAACTCTCATGAGATATTACACAATCCCTCAGTTTCTGCCAAAACATAGGTGTTTCATAGTTGAAAAAGAAACCAAATGTAAGCTTTTTTATATTATGTCACCGAGCATAGAATAAGATGAATATATGTAATCCTCTTAAGTTGAGAGATGCTTTTGCATATCACTAGTCACGAAACAAAAGGAATGAATGCACTTATAACATATATAAAACAAGAGTTGCAATAATCATGAAAGTATGTGTATATCATAGTTTGATATGTAAATATTTAAAAGATATCATCATGAAATAAAATAGAAGATGTAGAAGCAAATGTTGAAAAATGAGAGCATATGATATGCACCAATGTAACAATAGTTCCTAAATAATATATAACGATGTATAATTGGTAATCATATGTATGTAGTATACCCCAATATAAACAAAATATAACAAGAAATATCTCACATATAATAAATCTCGTAGTGGTTATGATTATTGAAGGACATGATACTAAGGCTTATCTTTATATAAGGCATATAGGATCTATAGACACATGGGCGTATCATGTGCTCAATAGAATTTTATAATCATTATAATAGTATGTAAGAAGGGTGTAAAAAATATGCCTAGATGAAACTATAAAATATGGATAAGGGATATGCCCCACTAATAACCTTATACCCCATAAGGACAAAATATATTGATGAAGCACACCATAATAGCATGCCCCAATAAATGCATAGTAGAGACCATATCAACACAAACATCAAGTTGTTTTAATTATTTTGCTCGTAAGAGATATAAATGTAACTAGAATACAAGCTAATCTAAACCATATAAATAATAACATTAAAAAAAAGCTAATTCATATACTAGAAATAAGTCCACCAATTATAATAATCTGAGTTGTGAAGGATAAACATATGTTATAATTACTTGATTTATAATTGAAAAAATAATAGAAAATGAGTTAGTTGGTTTTGATTGTCCACAATTCAAATAATATGCCACATGGCCTAGAAGTGCTTCCTCAAGTGCTCAGGTTTGGAACACTACTGACAAACTATGATGCTTGCACTAAAATGGCACTATCAAACTTTGTCGACAATGTTTAGGAGGAATATAGGTATTTGTAACCTTTATCTATGATCAAATTTTGGATATGTGCAATCTCTTTGATCATGTGTGGTAATTGTTAGGAAATTAATGTGTTAGTGTGAACATTAATAATGTTTGTGGAATTATACTATCCAGATGATAATATAATATTGTAATAGTTAAGTGAGTGTGAGATATTATTATATTTTGTGTGTACGTGAGTTGTGAGAACAACTCATTATTAGATAGCTATGAGAAAATAAAGGTGGAGAGAATCATGTTGGAGAGATAAGTGGGGATTGGGTAATTGATATGGTTTAACTCCTTATTCTAAGGATGTCATTTACCTATTTATATGTAATCTCTTCATGATGAAAATCATCCCAAATGAATTAAATTGTAATATTTTTATATTCGGTGTTTTATTAGTGTGTTATATTTTATTCTTTCTAAATTTGAATCTGAACCAAAAATAATATTTGGTATCAGAGCATGTATGCAAACCTGACAATGGATTTTCTGTGATTGAGCAAGAGCATTGTTTAAGAAAATAAATCTGAAGAATAGATTGTAATTTTCGTTATAGGATTTGGGTTTCTCTAAAACTTATTGGGTTTCACGAAATATGGGTAATACAACTACAAACGAAATTTCAGCCGAACCTAGATAATAGTTTTGGAGAAAAATGCATTTCACCGATCCTGCATTATACAAGTTAGGAGTTTCTGTAAATGTTTCTTTTGCCACACGGTATGCAATTCATGGTCAGTTCGTGGGAGATTGCAGACCTGCCATGCCACATGGATTGCATGTACCTTCCTTCTCATTTGGTCATTATTTTTTAGTCTCTGATTTATTTTACCATCCACGCGTTGTTTTGGTTTTTGTTTATTTTTAAGAAGAAAAAGAAATGTGATATTTCTTCTCTCTCGGTTAATTCATTAAGGAACAAGTCTTATTTATTGTTTAGTTACGTAAGTCTAAGTTGTAATTTATTTTTTAAATATTGTTGTTAATTTTATTTGTATCATTACAAACATCATAAAGTCGAGTAAAAAAATTTTAAAGTCATTTTTGTGTCATTTAGGTGATTATTAGGAAAATTATATATAAAAAAAGAGCTTGCTCGTATTTCTCTTGGTCGCATTTTCACTTGTACGTGACGACCAACTTCAAATTGATGGAGGAAGGATGCAACAAAGGAAGGAGGTTAATCAGTGACCTCTCACCAGCCACAAGCGAAGGGGCCACACAATAAATTTGTGGCATTTATTTTTGTTGTGTGTTTAATTTTCATTGTGTGATGTAATAAGAACAAATTATTTATTCATGTTCGCTCTTGTAATAAACGAGCTCCTGCGTGAGCAATATTTCTTATATTTTCCCTTGAATGTAAAGATGGGGGTGGGGAAACATGTACGCTGCTATGGAGTGGTTGGTGGTCCACTAGAAAACCAATTTGAGAGTTTGTGAATCTCTTAGAAAATCACATACAAAGTGGTTAATGGTTCCACTATAATCCCTGTTGCAGTTGATGGTACTCTTTGAAAACCATCGGATTGTAGAACATGAACAAGTACTAGACAGAACTCGCCCATGTTCACATTAAGGGGGTGAATGTTAGGAAATTAATGTGTTAGTGTGAACATTAATAACGTTTGTGGAATTATATTATCTAGATGATAATATAATATTGTAATAGTTAAGTGAGCGTGAGATATTATTATATTTTGTGTGTACGTGAGTTATGAGAACAACTCACTATTAGATAGCTATGAGAAAATAAAGGTGGAGAGAATCATGTTGGAGAGATAAGTGCGGATTGGGTAATTGATATGGTTTGACTCCTTATTCTAAGGATGTCATTTACCTATTTATATGTAATCTTTTCATGATGAAAATCATCCCAAATGAATTAAATTGTAATATTTTTATATTCGGTGTTTTATTACTGTGTTATATTTTATTGTTTCTAAGTTTGAATATGAACCAAAAAAATAGTAATGCATGTTTTTTATTCTTCTGTCTAAACCCTAATTGTGATCTATTAACCATAAGAGACTTTTAAAATGGGGTTAGCATTTTCCATTGGATAGCCTCGCCATAGCCTCGTGATGAAATGAATGTTTCCTACATACCAATAATTTGAAGAGTCATAAAGAAAAATGTATTTCGCCCTCTCGCATGAATGTGTGCAAAATAATGTGCATATAAAATTGACCTTCATTCATACTTTGACATGTAATATCATGTAATTTCGACCTCTTTGAATTTAGATTTGGCTGAATAGATCCCTCTAGGGATGTTTCTTGAATATTTCAAATATGATTATGCTCTTTGATAATGATCCCCAATGTAGTGAGAGTTCTCCAAGAGAGTGTGAAGTGTTAAAGAGGTGAAGATGTGTGGTATACATTTAGAAAGTGTGCGTGCGTGCACACGCACGTGTAGTTTCCTGTAAGATTTGACACATGAAACATGTCTAGGATAGTCTAATGGAGAATTCCCAATTTGAAAAACATTTGTTGGTAATCCTTGGACACTGCTAGCAGAGGGTTGCCCTGCAACAACTAAATTTGAACAAGTTTATCAATAATGTTTTGGGAGTGCAAAACATGGATTTAAGAATGTTTTCCTAAGATTCTTAAGGTGGTCAAGTATATAGACGAAGGTGATCCTAAATAAATATGTTTGGTAAATAGAGGTGATTAAGACAATGCATGGGTACATCGATAGAGGGAAAGTGTGTTCAAGAGTCAATTATGTGCGAATTGTCTAAGTGTATCAAAGTATGTTAAAATTGATGATGCCAAAGTGGCAAAACCATTTAGGTGTATACATATGCCCTTTTTCAATCTACTGTTGAAAATATTGAATTAAAAGGAAATAAAATAAATTAGTACTTGTGATAATTGCACTGGGTGTTGGTAGGTGTAATTGTAATGTGTCATTTTCACCATGTGAAATCTACAAGAAAACATGAGTGGATTAGCTTCCTCTTATGGAAAGAAATATAAAATAATATGAACCATAAAAAATATTGAAATTAAAAGAACTAAGAAATGAATACCCCTACTGATATATGACCCAAGTTGTAATTTCTAAACTTGATTGGAGGGTTTCATCAGGTTAACATGCCCAAAGGGATGCAACTACCAAAAATATGAGCTAAGGAATGCAAATTCCCCAACTGTCACCAAGAGAAGGCAACAATAGAGATCGAATGATATAGTAAAGATCAAACACATTGCCCTGAGTATATAAAAAATCCACTTTGAAATGAAGTTTTTTTAAAACTATCATTGTTCTCTTCTTGGCCAAATAATTGAACATGGGTGTTCTACTGCCTTCTTTAATATTTTGAATCTCATTGTAGACACCTAAATTCCACTTTCACAATCTTATTGCCAAACGCATGCAAATCAACCATCATTCTTACCAATTCTATTATAATTAGTGATTTCCACTAATTAACTAACGTTTCTTGCCACTTTGTCCAATTAACAACATGTTTTTGATTGCCTAATCCCTTTCACATTCAAGATGCCACTTTACAACGAATCGTAAGCCAAAATCCTCTTCAAAACAGACAATTAGCGTTTATTAGCTAATTAAGCCTATTTTGCCCTTGTTTTGGTCAATATACCCTACTATTGGCTCAAACCCCTCTTCTAACCACTCAAAATTACCCCACTTTCCTCCACAACGTCTCAGCAAGCTTCAATAGCTTATCCTAGCCTCCTAGGTGACCCTAAGTGGTTGATTAAGGCTCCACACATCTTAATCACTTGTTAATTCACTGAATGTGATTAGTAAAACTTAATCATGATTAGAAATTCTACTCTAATTTGGGGATTTTAGTCCCACGTGCACTAAATTATAAGTTTTTCACAAAGGAAAACTATAAAAAGAGTTTACCTCTTACCTTAATACTTTACACCATGCTTTGAATTGCATCTCATATAATAAATATGATATATATCCAAGTTCAATCCTTGCCTAAAGCCTTCAACAAGGTTAGTAGATGGATATCTAAAGCGACTTTGTAAGTCATTTGGAGAGGCCATTTCACCTTGTTTGGAGTAGCAATAATCCCAATTTGATTTCCCTCTCAGGTCTATTTAGGCTTATGTTAGGTAATTGAGCATATTAGTAGGCATGATTAGTTAGATTTTGAATTGTATTCATGTTAGTTAAGCATCCCTTTAAGCTTCTATCTTAATGTTACATTCTTAGACTTAGAGGCTTGACTAGAGGTGGCAATGGTGTTAGCCTTCCTTAGTTATTCATGCAATTTTATTTGTAAAGTTTAGGGTGCTTTCATTTGGCATGCTCAGTGGGACAATACCCCATTGCATTCAATTTTTAAGCTTTTAAACTTAGTTTCAAAGTTTTGCATTTCAAAGTTTTCTAGCTTAGTTTCAAGTTTCCTAGATTAATTTCAAGTTTTCTAGTTTAAATTCAAGCTTTCTAGAGTACTTTCAAAGTTTTTAGATTACATTCTCAAGCTTTTTAGATTAATTTCAAAGTTTTAGAGTAATTTTCAAAATTTTGTAGTTCAAATTTTCAAGCTAGGTAGTTGTTTCAACTAGATTAGTACTAGAAGTTATGTTTTTATGTTCCTTGCAGGATATAAGGAGGTGAAGCCCTAACCAAATTTCCTCAAAATACCAAATATTTGACCTTTTTCAAGAAATCCTCTCAAAAACTCAAATTTTGAGCACCTACAAGAAAAAGTGTGCATGTGTAGGAGAAAGTGTTCTTGTGCATCTGAAAGTGCGCCTGTGCATCACTGGTTGCACCCATGCAACACTAGATTTTTGTGCTCTATGTGTAAAGTGTGTTTGTATGGGAGAAAGTGCACCTATGCATCACTGACTGTGTAAAAATTTCTAGAGATACGCCTATGCACTACTATGTGTGCCTGTGCACTAAGGTAAAATTTCCTCAAACTTCAAAATTTCAATTTCTGTGTTTTTAGGATTGCTGTCATTTTTAAAGGGGTTTTAATTGTTGTTTTTGTCAATTTATTGATTTTAGAGCAATATTCCTAACAAAATTACCTTAGGGTTTGATAAGGGATTATTGATTAAATTGGCTTAGGGTTTGATGAGTGATATGTTTTCATACTTTGTTTGAGTTTGGAATAGGGTTGTGTATGATCTTCTCTTGCACCTAGTGTGATCTCGAGAACCAAAAAACACCCCTAAACCACTTTTTGCTTCTTGAGAGTAAGTGGGAACAATCATCATTCATTTTGTGCTTAAGGGAACAAACTTGCATTTTTGGCACGTAGTTGATCTTTTAGTTTAAAAGATTTTTCACTTGATAAATAATCAAGGCTAGAATTTGTGGATGCTCTTCCATTGCACCTAGTGTGATCATGGGAACCAAAAGAAATTTTAGTCTTTCATTAAGAAGCACTTGGATTAATCAGGAATAAACCTTGTTTTTGCAAAGATTGATAGTAGTTAGTTGATTTACAAGCATTTTCATTGCTATATTTCTATGATACTGTGAATCTTGTTGAACTACTAACTATTTGTGTGAAGGACCTAAAACTCTTGTCAAAGAAAGAAGGGCTCTCTTCAAACCAAATTCTAACATTCACGTGTGATTGTAGGTTGCCAAAAGGAGTGTGAGAAAAACTACATTAAATCTAAAAGATAAAAAACACACCACAATCATCACATTGTATTTGCAGGTTTCAGTTAAGAGCTACGACTTTTCTGCTTAAGTAGAACATAACCCTTTGGCATAAGCCTTAAGCTACAACAATGGGGGTGGTCCTAAGAACCCTAAAGTAGTTCACACAAGAGGGAACCTTGTGAACAAAACAAGAAAGTGCTTCAACTACCGACTTGATTAGTACGCCTTGATGAGATTAGAGTCAAAGTTACTTCCATTGCAACCCCAATGATAATTCAACTGAACGCACTAGTTTCTCATTGTACTAGAAGGGGGTAAAGTACAGTTGAGATACTCCTTGGGAAACCTTGGAAAACTGAGCTTGCAGAAGTAATCTTGTGACACATAGAGAGAGAACCACCTAGGAAGCTTTTTGGCTTGGAGCCATTTGTTTTTGACATCGTGTTCTATAGAGCTATCACAAAGTGAAAACTTTGATAGATTCAAACTCTTATTTTTTAAACAAGGGGAATAATCTCTCAAAGTTGAAACCACATGATATTTCATCACAAAATCTATTTAGTATTACTTTGACCTAGTTTTTTACTTGTCCTAAGACAAGGCGAAACTCTGCCAAAGTTGCATCAAGTATTTTTCACCACCACTTGGTTTATACCTTTGTTTTCTTGTTGCCCATTTTGGGACCAATGGAAACAACATACACAGATCCTACTTGATCATATTACGTGTCCACCACTTTTTTATTCTACTTGCGCGACTAGGTTGCAATGTCGGAGTGTAAGTGTTGAAAGTGTGCATGGTATGTACTCATGATCTAGTAGACCCTCATTATCTCAAAAACCCATATTTGAGACTTATTATCATTTGTAGTTAGGTGGTATCATCATTTTCATATTTAGAATCGTTACACTACTTATATTATAACCATAAAATTGTGATATTTACGTCTTGTTTCCATTGTGAAAATTGGTCAAAATCTCTATATTGTATCATTACGCTGCTTGCACGCTTAATAATTACTTGATATAATTAGACATAGTTTGTACATCCTAGCTTTGTCTTGAGTTTTTTGAGTGTTGAGGTTACTTTGTTAACATCGCTATAAAGACATTTTGATACTAAAATATTGCTTTCTCACAAAGTCTGATTATGTGTCCAAATAGCGTTGTTACGCTGCTCACATTTGTATCATCCATTTTACAAGACTTAGACTTTGTTAGTATTCAGAAACTAATTTTGAGTATACCTTGTTAGAAGGTCACTTCAACACTTTCTTAGCATTTAGGTCTTGTTTGTTTCAAACTTGATCTAATTGGTGATATTGTGTTGTCACTATTTTGTTTCAAACGTATCTCAAAGAAACATAGGGAGTAAAATTTTGCTGCGAATGACTTTGAGTATTAGATGTAATTGTATTGTCTTAGAAATCCCGTGTCATATATTATCTTGCTAAAGTATATCATTATTTATTCTTTAGCTTCCTTATGTTCATATTGACCTATTGGATTCATGGCTATTTTATAGTCACCTTTTTTGTGACGACTTATCGTTGTTATGTTGTTTGGTTTGTCTTGGGGCCCATGTTTTCCAAATGCTTAGTTGGTTTCCGTTACGTTGCCCAAATCGACACAAGACTCCCTTCTAATTGAAGTAGTTCAATCGCACTATCTTAGTCTCGACATTTGTATCCCACAAACGCCAACAATGACTAACTATCACAAGGTTCCTTATACACATGAAATTAAGGAATCAAATTTTTGGCATTCCCATCAAAGGATGCCCATCATGGCTAAGCCTCGTTTGGTTCTTCACGCTAGAGAGCCCAATCGGGTACCCTACTCCCCACCTTCATCTCATAGTCGGTGGTATGGTTTGGACACTTCTGATCCAAATTATTATTTGGGTTCCTCCCACTCTTCTTCTGAATCCAATCCAAACTATTAGTATGATTCTTCAGATTCACCTCGGTCTTCTGAAAATTCTCATCAAAGCTATTCACCTCATTCGAATCTTGAGTCAAAGTCCTCCCTCTCTATGTAGGACTCCCCTTATCAGTCACCTAAATGAAATCTTCCTTTAAATATCTGTGGGGCTCCAAGTCTCACTACTCAAACATCTAATTTGGTTCTCGAGCCGTGGTCCTCCCTTACTTTGGAGGACCTCCCTTATTCGTCGCCTCGACAACCTCTTCCTCTGTTGAAGATCTAGGTGACTCCAAATTCATGCAAGTCAATTCCCATGTCATAATCATCTTCCAAGTTGACACCTATGTCACAATCTTCTACGTTGAATCCCATGTTGCAATCATCTAAGTCAACACATATGTCGTAAAAACCTTAGACGACTCCTATGTCACAATCATATGCTGATTTTATACATGATCCTTGTTGTTTCCTGACAATATGCCTTCTTCTAGGAAAGAAAATACCAATAAGCTATCTCAAAGCCATGTCTTCTTCTACTCGCGAGACATCTAGATCTAAATCTACTTCATCTCTTGAGTCATCATCTTCTCAATCTTCCATACCAATTGGAACTGTTTCTTCTAATCAACCTCCTATGGTCAAAGGACAAATACCCCTACCGATCGATTCATCTCGAGATGAGGAGATGATCATAGAATTCCTAGGGTCACATGATGGCATTCCCCTAAAGGATTACAATCAAGGATTTAATCTCGAATTCAATACGCTTGTGTATTGGGAAGAAGAAATTGATTCGTTTTGTCGGGATACTAAGGAAGATCCTAAGACCATTGAGGAAGATCCTATCTTTTCTTCACATCCTTATTTGCATAACATGATTCCTCAATGGAAATCTCACCTTGGGTCACCACCTGGTAGCCCATCGTCTACATCTATATGTGGGTCACCTCCAAGTTTCCCTTCATCATCTATTTGCAGCTCACCTTCAAGTAGCCCATCATCTCCTTCTATATGTGGGGAACCTCTAAGCATCCCTTCATCATCTATGTGTGGCTCACCTCCTAGGAGCACATCTTCTTCTGTATACCCATCTTCATCTATACCGAGGGCACATCCTAGAAGTCCCTCATCTTTAATTCTTGGGCCACATCCTAGTAGTCCATCGTCTTCTATCTATTGGACACCTCTAGACAGTCCCTCATCTTCAATCTTAGACCACATCCTGGTAGTCCTTTATCTTCATTCTATGGGACACCTCCTTGTAGCCCATCCTCTTCAATTCTTGGACCGTATGCTTTGCGTCCATCAATTTTTCCTTCTATAAATGATTGTGGCAAGCCCACCATCATTTCTCACATCAATTCTATTCATCCACTTTATTCTCCCACTTCTCAAGATCAAAAAATTCAAGTAGTAGCTTACAAGAAACCCAAACAGTTCCTTCATCCAACTACGATTAAAAATTCCAAGAGCTTCAAAGCTAACAACAATTTAAACAATCTTAAAGTTTAAAATCAACCACGATTCAAAAATGCACATCAACATACCCATCAAGTATGGTGCAAAGTGTATACACCTCTAGATAGGGACCTCAATATCCCGCATACGAAATCCACGTTTCACAATAAAACACAATCATCTATTGAGTATAAGCTCACCACGATCATTGAGATCAAGGATAATATGACTCTTGATAAGAAAACATGCCTAGTCTTCCTTATCAAGGAAATAAATAACATTATTGTTGGATCTTATCATGCCAAGTGACCTTTTCGGTCCCACTTTTCAAAAAAATAAAAAAATACAAAAAAAATGAAAAAACATTTCAAAAAAACAAATCAAAGGTAAAGATCAAACATTGCAATCCAGTATTGAATACACATGGATGTTCTTTCTTCCCTTTCTTGCTCTTCTTTTGTAAGTCTTCCTACCATTTTCATCCTTCAATGATATTTTTGGTTAGCCAATTCACACACATTTGGTGACATTTACCTCTATGTTATCTATTTGGCCTTGGTCTTTCATCACCTTGGTAAATTAAATAACAACTGACCTGATAGAGATCTTATCACAATCAACTTCTAAAAAATTTGTTGCGAAGAACTTTTGGACATATTTGTTGACACTAGCCAATGTCTTCATCATAATCACTTCCACCTCCTTCCATCAAGCCATCGGTGGTTCTTAACCCCTTGTCAAACAAGAGAGCTGAAATAAGTTTTCCAAAAGAAAAAGAATCAATCAAATCAAAAAGCAAATGCTAAAAGCAAAAGCAAATGTATATATAACTTTCTCTTGAGGTATTTCCAATAATCTCTACCGAGGCTATGGATGACTGACTCGAAGTAGAAATTTTTTTCGATTAGAATCAAATGCATCTCTGTCAGGGCTATGGATGCTTAGCTGGTAGCAAAACAATGTACGACTCTCCTTCCAAAAGAAATATAAATCATTCATACACATTGGCTAAGGTGTCTTCACTTGTTGTCTATCAAATCTTCCCTCCAAGAGGTGATAAATTTCCACTTGCACACACTGGATCTTGATGAGAAAACATGATTATTATGTTACCAAGTGTATTTTTTTTTACCTTTTTCAGACTCTTACTCTAGTCCATATCTTGTCTCACGATTCATGCTTTTGGCTAATTGCTTCTTCATTGTGAGGCTTCTAAGCTACATTCACAACATTCACATTGTTCTTCTACTTCATTCAGAACATCCATGTGCATAAGATTTTATTTTTTCCATGTTTGTGGACACCTTTTTCCCCTTCACAAAAGCAATCTTCCCCTTCTTTCTATCATATGCTTCTTGGACAACTTACGCTAGGGACATCCTTGTTCCTTCCTAACATGTCATTGGGTTATGTTCATCTTCATGTTGAAGCTATCTATATTGGCCCTGATCCAAACTCTATGTGTGAAGAGTTTTCCTTGGAATAAATTCCTATCTAACACTTGGAGCAATTTTGCTTCTTAACTTTTGTTGCACATACGTGTGGCATTTTGCCCTTGTACATCCCATTTGTCGCTAGGGCATCCACGATTCTTCATTTCCTGTACATAGCTTTAGAAAACTTCTAAAAATAAAAAAGATTCAAATATGTTTCAAAAATAAAAAACATTCAAATATGTTTCAAAAAACCCAAACAAATTGGTAAAACAATCAAAAACCTGATTTTTTTGGTAAAATCATTAAAAATCCAAAAAAATGCAAAAATTCAAAAATTGGTAAACAACATACACACAGCTGAAGCTTGTATCAAATGCATTGTCTTTGAACATCGAAATATTTCCTATGAAAACATCTTTCTAAGGTTCTTGTTTGTTCTAGTTTCAAACAACTTGCGGATCATCGTAATCTACCTCCACTAACAAAAGCTAGTTTGCATGCTATGTCAGTACTCATGTGCAACAGTGAGTTGTCAGAGACTGTGTCATAGTGGAAAAAATATTTTCCATGGGACTACTTGTGTCCTCCGTTATTCCCCTCACATGTATCCTTGCTTGGGGCACCATTTTTAACCCTTGTCATTACAACACGAACATTCAGGAACTACAACTTGATAACAAAAACATATGTGCAATTTTCTTGAGTGTTGTTTGTTTGAGTATGTGTGATTATACTGGTTTCTATGCTAGGTTAGTTGGTTTACTTTCTCGTATTTCATTGCATTATGTATGTTGCATAGAGTTACGTATTTTTAGCAATGAAAAAATGTTAGTAATTTAGCTTTTCATGTTATCTCACACTTTTGTTTATTTCAATAAATGCCAATGATGTAGACCTAGGGAGAAGATGATATAAGAAAGTTTCTTATTGAAAGGCTGGATGCAAAGATTGGGCTTGTCCTATATTCTCCATTGTCATTTATTACCACTATTATTTTTTCTTCTAAATCACATGGGGAAATAAACAACCATGTTTATCCCTATTCTTATTCCTTATGGATAACCAAGGGTTTTACACCCATTCTATCCATTTCAATCATATATTTCATCGTCGATTGAATTCTTTTATCACCCCATTGACACTCGAGGGGGCATCCTTCATCGTACTATTTTTTCTTTAAAAAATTATTGGTTTACGCTTGTCTACTATATTTGAAGAGAAGTCACTTACTTCACCTCAAACAAGGGAAAATGTAGACACCTAAATTCTGCTTTTGCCATCTTATTGCCAAATGCACGTAAATCAACCATCATTCTTACCAATTTTGTTATAATTAGTGATTTCCACTAACTAACTAATGTTCATTGCCACTTTGGCTAATTAACAACATGTTGTTGATTGCCTAATCCCTTTCGTATTCAAGATGCCACTTTACGACGAATCGTAAGCTAAAATCCTCTTCAAAACAAATAATTAGCATTTATTAGCTAATTAAGCCTATTTTGCCCTTGTTTTGGTCTATATATACCCTACTATTTGCTCAAACCCCTCTACCAACCACTCAAAATCACCCTACTTTCCTCCACAACATCTCAACAAGCTTCAAAATCTTATCCTAGCCTCCTAGTTGACCCTAAGCGTTTGATTAAGGCTCCACACATCTTAATCACTTGTTAATTCACAAATTGTGATTAGCAAAGCTTAATCATGATTAGCAATTCTAATCTAATTTAGGGATTTTAGTCCCACATGCACCAAAATATAAGTTTTTCCCAAAAGGAAAACTATAAAAAGAGTTTACCTCTTACCTTAATATTTTACACCATGCTTTGAATTGCGTCTCATATAATAAATATGATATATAGCCAAGTTCAATCCTTGCCTAAAGCCTTCAACAAGATTAGTAGATGGATATCTAAAGGGACTTTGTAAGTCATTTGGAGAGGCCATTTCACCTTGTTTAGAGTAGCAACAATCCCAATTTGATTTCCCTCTTAGGTCTATTTAGGCTTATGTTAGGTAATTGAGCATATTAGTAGGCATGATTAGTTAGATTTTGAATTGTATTCATGTTAGTTAAGCATTCATTTAAGCTTCTATCTTAATGCTAAATTCCTAGACTTAGAGGCTTGACTAGAGGTGAAAATGGTGTTAGCCTTCCTTAGTTAGTCATTCAATTTGCTTTGTAAACTTTAGGGTGCTTTCACTCAATACTAGATTCGTAGTGTAAAGAGGATCAACCATTACTTACAACTATAAACCCAAAGTACTCATGTAGGATTTTTGTTCATACAAAAAAGAAAATAGGAAAATGCACATAGATTTAACCCATGCCTCAGATAATCAATCTGGTCCTCAATATTATATAGAATGCCCCTGTACTAACTAAATGATAGCAAGTTTATCAATAGTGGGGTTTCCCTGTACTAAATAAATTTGAGTAAGTTTATCAATAGTGTTTGGGAGTGTAAAACATGGATCTAAGACATAAAGAATGTTTGTCTAAGATTTTAAAGGTGTTCAAGTATATAGACTAATGTGATCCTAAATAAATATGTCTAGCAAACATAGGTGGCAAAGAAAATGGATGGGTACATCGATATTCAAGATTCAAGTATGTGTGAATTGTTTAAGTGTATCAAATAGTGTTAAATTTGGTGTTTCCAAAGTGCCAAAAACCAAATTTAGAGGTCTACAGATGCCCCATTTTCAATCTAGTATTGAAAATATTGAATTAAAAGGAAATAAAATAAATTGGTACTTGTGATAACTACACTGGGTGTTGGTAGGTGTAAATGGAATGTTCCATTTTCACCATGTGAAATCTACATAAAAACATGAGTGGGTTAAATTCCTCTTATTATAAGAAATATAAAATAATATGAGCCATCACAAATATTGAAATTGACAGAGCTAAGAAATGAATACTCCTGATGATATGAGACCTAATTTTCCATTTCTATGGAGAGTTTCATGGGGTGAACATGCACTAAGAGATGAAACTGCCAAAACAATGAGGTTGGGAATTCAAATGTCCCAACTGTCACCAAGAGAAGGAAACAATAGAGATCAAATGACATAGTAATCATCAAGTACATTACCCTGAGTATCTAAACAACCCACTTTGAAATGAAGTTTTTGTAATCTATCATTGTCCTCTTCTTGGCCAAATAATCAAACATGGGTATTCTAGTGTCAAATTCAATATGTGGAATTCCATTACTGGATTCGTATGTAAGGAGGATCAACCATTAATGCCAAATGTAGACACAAATTGTTCATGTAGGATTGTCATTTTTACAAAAAGAAAATAAAAAAATGTATACGAATTCAACCCATACCTTAAGTGATCAATCTGGTCCTCAAAATTATATAAAATGCCCAAATTGTTCCTCAAATTCAAATGTAATACTTTGATTGTTCCTCAAAATGATGTGAATATGTCTAAATATATTCATCCTAATCCATCTGAATCATATAATCTATCTTCAAATATGGAATTTTATGTCTGAAAAGGGCCTATATCTCTAGAATACGCCAGTTGTATACCCACTTTTTATATCAAGAATGAATTATGCATATCACTTGTCTCCAAAGAAAGGGTTATGTGGACCACATGTCATATAAAAAACATAATCATGCAAATTACGTATATATTCATGATATTATTCGTCATCATACAAAGATATTAACATTGCAAGCATATATTAAACATGTAATCCAAAGCAATGACAACTACTCATTACTAGAATATAAAAAATAACTAGTATTCTAACCCCAATGGTGCAATAGAGATGTTGATAGGGAAGGAAGGGTTCTCAAATTAAAGGTAAAAATGTAAAGGAAATGCTAGGAAATGGGTTCGGGAGGAATATGTGAGGAAAATGAAAAGTAAAAGTAACATGGAATGATAATAAACAAACCACTAGAAAGGTATGTGGAAGGAGTGCATAAGAGGGGGATTGACACAATAAATATAATTCTTAACAAAAGTGGCATAGTGAAGAAAGTTTTTCCTCTTCATTTTTCCCAATCAAGAATTAGGCACTAAATTTAATTTGTTTACATGGTGTTAGAAAAAGAAAGGAGGGATAATGTGAAGGAGATAGAGGGAATGAACTTTACAATTGTGTTAAAAGTAAGACCTTGTCAATCTATGTTACAATGTTGATGTTTCTTTCTACAACATCAAACCTTGTAATTTATGGATTCTTAGAGCCCAAGCCATTTTGAGGGGAAGTTGTATGCAATTACCATGAGAAACTAGAGACATGCATACTTGATATGTATTGTCGACATCCCATGTTGGGTTGATGTAATTTTTGAATTCAACAACCACAAACATGGGAAATTTAAAAGGATTTCGACCTTCTTTATAAATAAATGATTGAACATGTCCAATTACACCATTCATGAGCTCATCTTCCATTGACAAATTGGTAGTCAACATAACAATTTTTACCTTACAAAAATAAAATTGGCCTCTAATTGCTTAACATTAGGTTCAACCGAGGTTTTCTGCATTGTGAACTCTACACTGGTACAAGTAATCAACAAGCTTTATGACTTCAATATTTTTATTATATATGTCAACCAAATCATTTTTTGCATACATGTGTTGAGGAATGAAGGGAATTATTTATTTTATAGAAAATGATACATCAGTTTCAAGACTTGAGGACCTCCCAATCCTCATTTTTTGCCTCAACATTTATAATATTGACTTATAGGTTGTGGAAAGTAAGCTTGGATGGGTCAAAACCTTGTTCGATTTTTTTCTACAAGGTGATGAATGTAGTAAATATATACCAAAAGGTTCAATGATATCATGTGCAAACATAAATTTGTTTGTTTTTAAGTAAAGGTAGTTGTTGCAAGTTACAAACAAGAATGAATGGCCACCCTTCAAAAGGAATTGTTTTATGATGGGGAAATCCTTGCATAGCCAATGGTCAATATCTGACAACAATTTTGGGGCTGTGAATCTCATTTCATCACAAAGAATATAGTGTATATGATTCAAATATTGTCTAAAATATTCAAGGGATTTCCCTTAAATGGTTTCATTTCCTTTATAGGCATATAAATCCAAACACATAACATTGATGTGTTAATGTTGAAGTGTCAAGCCCTGTTAGAACATGGCATTGATTTAACAAAAATAGATTTTAGGCTAAACCCTAATATTATTGAGTCACGTATGATAAATAAACAATATAGCACAAATATGACATAAGAAATAAGCTAAATAAAACTTAAACCCTTAGTGCAAGAGAGAGGATAAAAGAGGCTTAGTTGATATTTCACTTAATCCTAGAGTGTTTTGGACTGGAAAATTGATGAACATGAGGAGAAAATTGTCGCAATCGCACCTAGAAAATTTTGTAATTGTCAGATGAGCCTGGACTAGGGCGCCTAGACTGGGGCAACGATGCCTAGGCACCAGGGACCTCTGTTAGACACATGTGACTACACAAGATCTCGTAATCTAGTTTTTCTTATGTTGCAAGGTGGTCGATAACCTTCATTGTTGGTCACTTGTATGTCACCGAATGATCATTGTATTCGCATGTAACCTGCAAAACAAATGATATCCTGCAAAACCCTAAACTACATCAAATCCTAAAAAAGAAATATGCAAATAGGGAGTTGAACTGACCCCGTCGATCACCCAAAAAAGTGAACTTACAACCGAGCACTGCACTACATCTCAGAATCCATGTAGTTCTTGTGCGTGTGTGATAGAATCATGCCCTAGGAAGCTCTTTAGCGAGATGCACTTGATAACGAGCAATGGCTAGATGTAGCAATGTAGATAGATGTGTGGATGGAAAAATAAACTTCCCCTCTTATGCATGTATGCAAAAAATGCGGTCCTTTGTCCCTTGTATGGATGCTAGATGAATGTCTTTGATGCTCTTAGAATGCCTTTAGATGCGAACTTAGGTGTTGATAATAAATGCTTAGATCTTGGTCCTTTATTTTGGTCACATAGCTTTGTAATTATATGATTCCCTTGTTTTAATTCCATAATTGACAGCTAAAAGGTCGACCCATAAGAAAACACGATGCCTAAAAGATAAAAGAGGCCCAAAATGGGCGAGTAAGAAACAAAGAGGTCGGGGGTGCCCAAAAGGACGTGGGTGCTCGGGTGCTGGTGTCTAGAGTCATGAAAGATAAGGTAATGAAGTTTAGACTGAGCAGTGGGATGTGTAAGATCTAAGAGAAAGCAAGAAAGATAGAAAAGAGGCCAAAGACAATAGTCAATTACTAGTTTTCTCGCCTAGGAGTCATATGAATAGTAATATGTGATTAGGACCTAGAAA
Source organism: Taxus chinensis (assembly GCA_019776745.2). Taxonomy (NCBI): domain Eukaryota; kingdom Viridiplantae; phylum Streptophyta; class Pinopsida; order Cupressales; family Taxaceae; genus Taxus; species Taxus chinensis. The sequence goes on from CM034152.1 coordinate 119,549,337, forward strand.
TGTACCCAAGTGTGTGATTTTGTGTCTACATTTTCCCCCACTTTATGTTGTTCAGTGAATACTTGATAACATAAAGTAGATAAAATATGCGCACATGATAACCATGTAAATCGATGGCAAAAGTGTGCCGAAGAGACAAGAAGAGGAAGTGATAAAAAATGAATCTTGGAAGCTAATGAAGAGGAAGTGACCCCAAGGGTGAAGCGTATGAGTGTTGTACCATGTTGTGCCTGTTGTTGTCATAGCTTAATGAAGTGCTACTTATTTTTGTGTATTAAGGACAAACTTGCAAAAGAAGAGAAAAAGAGTAGTCAAAGTCATGTGTTATGAAAATTTTGTAAAAAGTACGCAAAAGTATGTAAAAATGGGAAAAAGAAGTAACAAGGAAAGTGTGCACCTAATTCGTGATGAGTGAAAAGGGTTAGAAAATTTCCTGAACTATTGTATAATGCCAAGTTTTTTAGGTGATCTCACGCAAAGAGCAATATTTTTGGATGATCTCACACCAAGAACGAGTTTTTTGGGCGATCTCACGCTATGGCATAAGAGTGTTGAGGAGAAAGGTCTAGTGTTATTCTCCATCAACGATGGCTTCCCCAATTTATACACAACTGTAGATGGTGTGATCCTGCTAAGGTTCCATGTTTATTTAAAAGGAGATAAAATGCATTATGAGTTTTGGAGGATTGTGCATGTACTGTGAAAATTGATTTGTGAATTAATTTTAACCATGTTGATATGAGAAAGTAACTGTAACCACCTCTCGGTCATAGGCACCCAAGAATGGTCAGGAGCACCCAGGCGTTAATGTTTATATCTAGGCGTTAGTGTATGTGTTGAACTGATGATCCAAGTCAGAATCTGGGCCATCCTTGGGACTACAACTTTGTTTTCTTCCTATACCGTGCAGGCCTGTACTAAAGCTCTAAGTTGTTGTATGGGTGACTAATTCACCCAATGTATGCACCCCTCATTTGGGGTGCATACGAAATCACTAGGAGGATGTTGCCCAAAGGAGAGGACCAAATGTTGATCTTAAATTGATACCCTGCATGGGGGAGGGAATGTGCATGGTAGAAACCAAGGCACATGCAAACAAAGTGGCTAGAAATATGTGTTAGTACAAAAAGTGAAAAACATGCAATAGAAAACAATGTAATCAAATAATAGTGTAAACAAAGTAGATGACGAAAATTGGGTTTTAGACATGGGACATTGCTCACAATGTCACAAGACAATCAAGGTTGAAGCTTCCAAAAGCATACACGCAATGATCAAACAAGACATAGGGCATAACCCACAAACAATGGCATACAATGGAAGACAATATCAAGCAAAGTATCAGACAACCATGGTGGCAAATATTTCATGCAAAGTAAATTCTACACATGAAGAACCTGTTAGCATGTTATAAAGATAAAGAGCATGTCAAATCATGTATGATCAATGGAACAAGTAGGGTGCAAGTGAGAATAGGAAGTAGTATAAAATAAAACAATAACACCTGTAGTGTGTACAAAAGTAGATGCCCCTAGGAGCCTCAGGGGGACTAGTAAGAGGTACAGTGAAAAGCATCAATGTTGCATGTAGATATTGGTATAAATTCTGCATTCAAAACTATAGTACAAGTGAACGCGAATGTGTATACGAGAAAGATAATGACAATTTTTTTTTTGTCTAGCATGTGCAACAAAGTGTACATGTAAGCATAAGTAAAGAAAAATAGTCACATCCAAGATATGCAGTATGTTGTGAATGAGTGAGATGGAATGAGATGCAATGTGAATGTGATAGGAGGAATGTGCCCCTCGAGCGAATGTGTATGAGTGAGGTTCATTTATAAAATACCCCTCGACAGTCAAGAATGAACCATAGAACAAGAGTGTATCATCGGGAAATGGTTTGAAAATGTGCATTAGAAAGATAGATCATGAAGCATAGAGTGTAAAGAGTGTGAATGTAGTGTGGTTCATTTTAGATTTAGACCCTTAGCAATCGAGTATGAGCAATGAAACTAGAGTGTGTCATTGGGTAGTATGATGTATGATAATAGGATGCTAGACAATTGTATCGTGAAGTGCAGAGCATGTAATGTGTAGTGTGTGAGGTTCATGTATGTAGTATGCCCTCAACAATCAAGTGTGAACGTTAGCATACAAGGAAAAAATCATTAGGGTGATGATGATACAAGTTGTGTAAGATTGATACTTATAAATGTGAAGTATAAAGCACAAAGCATAATAGTAGAAATAAGAGACACCTAATAATTTTAAGTGGGGGGGGGGAGTAAGCATGATGCCCTCAATGATCCAGATGACATTTTGGGATGTTTGGGATTTCCCTAAATCTCCCTAAACCCTGACCAAGGGGTAGAGTGTTTCAATAGATTTCCGTTAAAAGGTAGAACTCAGAAAACAAAGATCATACACGAAAGATATGGTCAGTGAAAGTTTGGCATAAAATGGGGTCAAAATGGTCATCTCACGAATCACGCTTTAACACTTGGTATATTGGCAAAAGGTGAAAAGATTGAATGTTTGTGTTTAGATCACCTCCCGTATTCGACAAATGAAAAATTGGTGGGCTCCGCTATTTGCTGGTCAGGGACCCTTAGGCAGGTTCAACACACTCTTTTGTAGGGAGGGGTGTCTTTGCTGCCTATTTCATATTGCCGTTATCAAATTTTCAATTATATATGCCATATATCTCTCTAAAATTTCCCGTGTGGGATTATTGTATTGAAGAGCTTATTTGTGCATTACAGGGTTAATGATTTGCATTATGCAGAGCTCGGGTGATTTATTTTATTAGCTCGGTTGGCTGACCAACTCCCCACCGAGTTGAGTTGATCACGTTTATTTCCACATGGTTTGGGATGACTTTATTTCCTTGACACAAGATACCCTTATTTCATATTACCTTGGCGAACACATTGATTTGCATATATTTCGGCACCTTCCATAGTTAGCTTGGTGTATACAACCAATGTGAGATGGCGGGTTAACATTGCATTGGAGATAGCTAGCTTGCCATGATACGTGGCCATTAAACAATGCACAACGACCTCTTAACTCAACATGGTTCCACATTGCACACCTTAGCAGTAGACTTAGACAAATCGCGAGATAGTTGTGAGGCCCAACAAAAGGGGCCTGTGTGGCCCAAGCCACAGATAATATTATTGGTTATGCCTTTTAAAAAGGCTTTCCCACCTTGTATTGCCACACATGTGGGACATCAAAATACTTCCCCCACCAAACCAAAGGAGGTCACGTGGAGATATGGATGACACATGCAAACAAATTCGTTTCCTCCATGCCAACATGAAGGTCCACATGCACATTGGACAACGAATAGGTGGAAGCCACGTGGTGTGGCAAAAGCAATAAATAAATGTGAAGTGGGTTATATATAGCCTTAGTGCTATTTGATTTTAGTAGATCCACGAAGGTTTGGTTAAAAAGGTGGAGTCGGTGGGGAGATTCGAACCCCCACCACCCACGTTAAAACAAATATGCTCCGCCAACGTGTCATTGAGCTCGACATGGTTGTAAAGGGAGCTCATTGTATTTGAATGGTACCTTCTGGCCTGAGAAAAGCCATAGAGCTTAAGAGGGCAGTTATGGAAATCCTCCATTTTTGGAGCACTTAGAGGTGAAATGAGGCCTTAGTGTAAAAATGAATCCAAGAGGATTCCAACCATATGAATTTTTTTCATGTAATGCTTAGGATTCTCCATTTGTAGGTACTTTTTCCAGTACATTGGCAGGAGAACGCATTACAAAGACAATGTAGGGGCCAAAGATGGACTTCATAACGGTTTCTAGCTAACTGTAGAGTTCCATGCAGTCTGGTATCATCCCATTTGTAGGTTTTGTGATGTATTTGTCATTATTGAAGGTTATTGTACTTCATTGGACATTAAATAGATCATTTCTCTTTTCGAGAATCCAGAGACATAACCCATTTGGGTGAACTCCATTATCAATTTCATTTTTGTGGATGTTTTATTTTTGTTTTGATGAAGCTTTTGATTAGATAAGTTCAGTAATGGATTTGTATTAATTTTATTAACCAATCATATTTAAAATGGTAAAATGGACTCAAGTATCAATGATCCAAAACAAAATGAGGTATGCACATTTCAGTGTTATGATTAAAAAAATCAAACGAGGTGCATATTTTTAAGGGAATTGATCAATTTTGGGAGTAATTGAAACCCGAAAAATTGATGTTGAGTTCCTAGATCCTTGTGAACGGTTCAAGTTTGAAAATTGTAGCTTACACTTTCGGATCATGTTTGGTATCAAAGTTGGTTGCGTGTTTGCTTCAGTTGCATTGTATACCATTTTGTGATTTTTTAATCCCATAAGTGCAGACTATTTGGCTTGATCTTCTTACTTGATCATTTTGCAGTATTTTAGAATATAAATTGTTTGCAAATAATAATGGGGAAATCATTAAAGAGGGAAAGACTGGAAGAGCTCGAGAGTATCAACAGAAAAATATAGGAGGAAAATGTGTTCCTGCTATGCAAGCTCTACTCCCTCAAAGAGAAAGTTGATCAGTTGTAAAAGGAGCTACCATTGAAGGATGAGCTCTTGATCAGTTTGAAGTGTGGTTATCAGAAGAAGGAATTACCTTCTTCTTCATATGTAGAGACCATGACAGAGTGCACCATAAGTTACTCACCACATGAATCTTCTTCTTCCTCCCATTCAGTTTTAGATTTAGGTAATGAAGTCTTTGGTTTATTAAAAAGCATACTAAGAGGAATTGGATCCAAATTTTTATATAAGATGGGTTTTGATGGAAGAGGTCTTGGAAAAGATAGCCAAGGCATTGCTAACCCAATACAGGTTGAGGATCTTCCTCATTTTGTAGGATTGGGTTTTACTAGTGCGGAAATGGATATTGGAGAATACTCCAAGCACGCCAATGGAAGACAAGCTTCCAAAGGCCAAGTGAATACCCCATTAGTCCTACAGGTAGATTCGGTGCAGGAATTAGGTGATTCTTCATCACAAAAAGGAGTTGGTAAGAAAATTCAGTGTAGAGGTATTGAGATTCCACCTCCACTTTCTTACCATAAGCACCATGAAAATTGTAAAACTTCTAATCCACTCTTTCAACTTAAGAAGTATGGCTATGATTTTCAAAAAATGTGGAATGCTTTTCCCTATACTTTTTGTGGATTGCATAACCATTTTGTTTACAATTGTTAGAAGAGAAGGACATTTAAGAAGAATTTGATGTCGTTCATTAAGAACAAGGCAAATGGAAAAGACCAATCTCGTCGTTCAGAAGCGAGAAATGGTAGTGGTGTTTCCTCATCCTAGAAGAAGGACAAGAGGACATTTTGCACTCATTGTCACATGAGAGGACATCGGGTGGACACTTGTTGGAGACTTCATCTATCTCACCATCAAAGGAATGGTAAAGTGAAGATGGAATACAAGCCTATTGCAAAGGTAAGTGAAGTTGTGACTCCTCCATCTGTTAAGAATGAATCAACATTGGATCTATCCAAAGATGAGTCCATTCTATTTTGATATGGATATTGAAAACTCATGTGTTCTAGATAGATTTATATTTGCATAGCTCTTGATTGTTTATACCAAGTAATTAATTCAGAGCTCGTGTTGTGGGATTCCATTTGATCATTATACATAATAGTTTTCCCATTTAGCTTTGAAGGGTTCTAGAGTTCATATTTTTGAGAGAAAAGCTAAGGTACAGGTTTACCACACTTAGTGGGTTTTCTTACATTGGAAATATGATAGATACTGTAGAACAAGGACGAAATCTTGTAAATTATATTAATCAATAGAATCAAAATACAATAGAGCAGGCTACAATATTTATACATATTGGATAGCCTGAATACAAATAGATATGGATGTTGCACAGGGACAACAATATCTAACTTATACAAGCTTCCAAAAAGATATTCGGGAAGCAACAATAATTAAATACAAACAAATAATAATTGTTACAACTACGTAACAATATAACCTATGCAATAATAAGACAAATATTGTTATAAAACTATATAACAATATATCAAGTAATTACCTTATTAAATAATTTAAATTAATATCATGCATAAATTAACCTAACATTCCCCCCCTTACTTTTGCATTGCCTCAAGGGATGAGCAGAGGAACTCTCTGAAAAACTCGAACTTGTCACATGTAAGTGACTTCGTGAAAATATCTGCTTTTTCTTCAGTTGTTGGAAAAAATTGAAGTTGTATATTTTGCTTCAACACATGCTCGCTTATGAAATGAACCTGTACTTCAATATGTTTTGTTCTTTCATGAAACACTGGATTGTGAACAAGTTTGAGAACTCCTTCATTGCAAACATACATGGTGGTTGGTTTGTTCTATGGTATTCCAAGTCCTTCAAGTATGCGACCTAGCCAAATCGCTTCACAAACAACTTCTCTTGCAGAATGATACTCAACTTCTGTGGAGCAATGAGAAACAAAGAGTTGTTTCTTGCTTCCCCATGATATTGGTCCAGATCCCATAAAGAATACAAATCCTGAAGTGGATTTTCTATCGTTAATATTGCCTGCATGATTTGAATATGAATATCCTGCAAGAAGAAGTTGTCGTTCTTCTTGTATTCTAGACCAAGATCCATTGATCCTTTGAGATATTTCAAGATGTGCCTTGCTGCTTTCCAATGAAAAACTTTGGGTTCCTGCATGAACCTGGATAGATATCTCACTGCAAAACTGATATCCGGTCTAGTGTAAGTCAAGTAAATGAGACTCCCAATCAACTACCGATAGAGAGTGACATTTACCTCAGAAGATGGATCTGAACAAGATAATTGCAATCTATTCTCCATAGGTGTAGCAATCGGTGTACAATCCATCATCCTAAATTTCTCGAGCGTTGTCTTGGTATATTTCATCTGAGAAACAAATATGTGATTCTCTTTCTACCATACTTTCAATCCAAGACAATAATGCATCAGCCCGAGATTGGTCATGTCAAACGATCAATTAAGATCTTTATTCGTTGCATTGATCATCCTCACTAAACTGCTAGTGATGACTAGACCATCGACATAGAAAATGACAATAGCAATCTCCCCCCTTGATTTTTGAGGTAAAGATTGGGATCGTATGGATTTCTAACAAATCCATGTTGTACGAGATGCTCATCAATTTTGATGTACCATGCTCGGGGTGCCTGTTTGAGGCCATACATAGATTTCTTGAGTTTGCATACCTTTGCTTCTTGACCAGGTATTACATATCCCTTAGGTTGAGTCATGTAGACTTCTTCTTGTAAATCTACATTCATGAAGGCAATTTTTACGTCCATCTGATGGACTTTCCAACCAAACTGTGTAGCTAGAGAAAAGATCATCCTGATCATTTTGATCTTAGTTGTGGGAGCAAATGTCTCCTCATAGTCAATGCCTTATTTTTGTGCATACCCCTTTGTTACTAGTCTTGCTTTGTACTTGTCCATTGTCCCATCTACTTTGTACTTTGTTTTGAATATCCATCTACATCCAATGGGTTTCTTCCCTGGTGGAAGATCGACAAGTTGCCAAGTGTTGCTTTTCATCACTGATTGATATTCAGAATCCATGGCATCTTTCCAAGCTTTTGACTGTAGGGCTTCTGGACTATAGAGGGCTTATCAGATTCAATAACTCTACTCATCAAAGAAAATTTAACTTCTTCTCTTGCTTTACTATGAGTTTGTGGTGCAGCGGTGGATGTATCTGGTGGAGCATCCATTCTTACATCTCGTAATGTGCTAGTACAATACTTGGGCATACACTGAACTGTTCCCATGGGTTTTGGTTCTATCATGATCAACACCATCATCCCCATCATCACTTTCATCATCTAGTGGGAACATCAATCTTCAAATTTTACAACTAGTGAAGAATCTACATCAGGTGAGTCTAGAGGAGGAGACTTTACTTCCTTCTTCTCAAAAAACTCAACATCTTTGCTGGTGTAGACTTTTCTGGTCTTTGGATCCATCAATCTGTACCCAAGAGTCTCTTCACTGTACCCAATGAAGATGAGTTTTTGTGACTTCATGTCCAATTTATTTATGTTTTGCTTAGGTATGTGCATGCTTTCTTTGCACCTGAATACTCTAAGGTGTGCAATAGATGGTTTCTGCTTTGACCATGCTTCTTGTGGTGTTACTCCTTCAAGAGCAATTGCAGGCACTCTGTTCAAAAAATACACTATTATATTTGCTACTTCTACCCAGAATGTCTTTGCAAGTCTAGAGTCGTCGATCATGCATTGCACCATTTCCATGATAGTACGATTTATTCTCTCAACAACACCATTGCCACAGTGTGTTGGATGAGGAATTTGTCAATGAATCATGAGTTTGTAGGTATTCTTTCCCTCACTGGTGAATTCTACTGTTGAGTTATCCCTCGATATGAGTGGAGAGTTCTGATGTGATGACTAGTTTCATTCTCAACAACTACTTTGAACTTCTTGAAGGTTTCAAAAGCTTCACTTTTCTTGCGAAGACAAAAAATCCACATTTTTCTTGAATAGTCGTCAACACAAAGCATGAAGTACTGAAATCCATAATGACTTGGTTGCATCAGACCACAAAGATCGGTATGAACCAGATCAAGCTTACCATGAGCTCGATATGTACTCTTCTGGAACAAAGCTCTGTGTCATTTTCATGCTAGGCAGTGATGACACTTGTATGTATCCTTCTGAAGAGATGGTAGCCCATGTACCATATTGCGCCTGGTGAAGTGTCTCAAGATACTTGAAACTAACATGACCAAGTCTATGATGCCACAAATATGCTGAGGTAGAGTTCTTAGCCATAAGTGCCTGATCATCTCTGTGGACAAAATCAAGCTGGAACATGTGTCCCACATTAGAGGCTTTTGCAACTATTTTTGAGCCTCGTAATTTATCTTGAATCAAACACATTTTCTTACCAGAATGAGTATCAAAGTCAATTTTTAGGTTGTGATCTAGGAGTTGACTGACTGATAGCAGATTTTTTTTTCAACCTAGGGACATATAAAAAATTCAATAGTCTACAATTGTGTGAACCAAGGGGTAGAGAAATGTTCCCAATCCCTTGAACTATATATGAAGAATCATCTCCCAACGAAACATGATTTTTTTATGGTGTGTCCCTCATTGAAGTAAACCAATCTCTGTGGCTGGTCATGTGTTGAGTGGCTCCCGAATCAACATACCAGACATCACTAGATGACGTGGATGGTTCACTTGATCGAGCAGTGTACAAGAATTCTTCATTATCTAAATGTTCTTCTTGTTCAACAATATTTCCTTGCTGATGGGGTCTTCTTTTCCAGTTCCCCTTTTTCTGCCCTTGATTGTAGTTAGAATGTCCCTTGTGAGATTATTGTTGTGGAGGTCCAGAGTTGCTTGATGAACCTTTCTTGTAAGTATTATACCAACAATATTTTAAGTCATGTCCTCTTTTACAAATTGGACATTGCTTCTTCTATTGTTTGTCCCCATGATACTGATTCTGATTTTGGGACTTTTGATAGGAATTAGGTTTTACTTTTCCTTTTCCTTTCCATTTTTGATGTGAAGAAAGTTCCTGCTCCTCTTCATCATCCTTATTATGCATGGCTTCCTCTTGTTTACGTAGGTTTACCAGCTTGTCGAAACTAACTATCGTATTTGACATGTTTAGTGTTGTGACAAAAATGTGGTAAGAAGAGGAGAGTGCTCTCAGAATAATGGGAACAAGAGCATCATCTATGACTACTTCTTCCAGGGCTAGAAGTGAAGTTCCTCAACTCTATAACTCTTCTTAAGAAAGCTTCAATTTTTTCATTCTGCTTGAACTTCAGTGTGTGTATTCAGTATGAAATTCTTGTTTTTGGCCTCATATACTGTGCTCAACTTATCCCACACTTCTTTGGTTGTTTTGGCATCTCAAATGTGGGGTTGCACATCATCAGACACTCCAAACAAGATGATGATTTTGGCCTTCTGATCTACTTTATCAAACTGTCATTGTTGTGTTGTATCAGTAGTTGATCTGGTCAGAGTACCATTCACAATAGTCCAAATTTCTTCAAACTCAAGTTGTGTCTTGATTTTAGTCTTCCATGCAACATAGTTGTTTCCTCTGAGTAGTTGTGAATCTGGAAGAAAAAATTTGGGGGCATTGGTGCCCATTTTGTAGAAATCACTGACAAGGTTTGGCTCTTATCACTCCAGGTATAAGGTCTCCCAATCTATATACCACCAGTTCGATATACCGAACCTTTCTATATACGTGCCCTTCTGATATACCTCGGTGGTACGTGGAAGAAGCTCACCCTTTCTATATACCCAGTGGTACGTGAAAGAGACGTTAACTTACATGAAAGAATTCAATACGTGGTACCAAGACAGTACTGAAAGGGGTCTGTGTGATTATTGACACCAACTCAAAGAAATATCCTCATACGTGCGCGTGTAACTTCGCTATATACTTGGATAATTTATTAGTCCAGATTTATGTTGTGCAATCATTCACAGATGGATGGGATGGCTCATAGTGTGTGCATTGTGACCTTATTACTCCCCGTCGATTTAAAGGGTTGATGCCCAGAAAATGTTGTTGCAGCTATATTAGGCATTAAGTGCAGTAGTAGTCGTGATGACTTTACTCGTAAGTGCTTCCCAGAGGCACCGTATATACTGAACGCTGTGAATGAGATCTAGGATCCCGTGAGTGTTATAGAACCAATTTTTACTATTTTTGAGTACAATATTTTGCCAGTTTCTAAGTAGTTACAATATTTGTTGTTGACTATGGAATCCTATAAATTAGTACAATATAATGAAGTATGCAATTACATTAAAAAAATAAGAAACAATTGAATGACAAGCAATTTTATTTTTCGCGGGCTCTGGCTGCCTCTAGAGCCCAATATGGATTGCTAAGAAAAAAACGGTAAAAAACTAGCTCAAAATGAAATTTTTAGGTAGCCCTCCTTTGGAAAAATGTGCTCAGACTGTAAAAATATGCAGAGTGAAGAAAAAAAAGTTTTTCCCTAAAATAGGGGTTTTCTCGCTAAGTTTAGTTAGTTATAACTAAATTTGAATTTACCGCTAAAGTTAGCAGTTACACTAAATTTACTACTAAATTTGGTAGTGGGTGAGGGAGGGGAATATGATCCCTTGACCTCTCTTGATGGGAAGTGTCTTACAAAAGTTATGTTAGCCACTTGGGCGACTAAGCTAAACAAGTATGTCTAAAGAGCAAATTGTAATTAAACACTTCAAAACTGTAAAACCATACCTCTTTAAAAAACCACGGTTTAGAAAAGGTGGTTTTGAGCAAAAATTCCAGCAAATAGAAAAAATGACAGGCGGTTTTGGCAAGAATGAAGGCGGTTTTGAGGAATTTGATGATGGTATTGCATGGGATGGGGTTGGGAAGTTACAGAGGCAACTCTGGCTCTCATTCTCTTACACAAGCTTCTCCAATGCTCCTCAAACTCTGTTGCAATCCTCCAATATCCTTAACCTGGTCTGACACCAAATGTAGAACATGGACGGAAGCTTGTAAGTTATATTAATCAACAAAATCAAAATACAATAGAGCAAGCTACAATATTTATACATATTGGATTGCTTGGATACAAACAAATATGGATGTTGCACAGGTGCAACAATATCTAACTTATACAAGCTTCCAAAAAGATATCCAGGAAGCAAAAATAATTAAATACAAACAAAGAAATTGTTACAACTACGTAACATTATAAGCTATGAAATAATAAGACAAATATTGTTATAAAACTATATAACAATATATCAACTAATTACCTTATTAAATAATTTAAGGTAATATGATGCATAAATTAACCTAACAGATACTCCATTTACATCTCCTTATTTCAAGTTAGAGTTTTGGTACAGTTGGGTACAACTCATGTTTTAGCTTGGGATATTTCTAACAACAGTATATAGGTTCAGTGGGCATGTTTGAAATGTCTATTTTTGGAAATGCATTTTAGTATCTGTTGTTAAATTCAAATATGTTTTGGACATATTTTAAGACCCATAATTTGGGCATGTTTCCAATGGTATATGGTTAACACACCTGATATGTAACTTTGGCAGAGAATTTATTTCTATCTTATTTACATTGCAGATTATGGTGATAGAATATTTTTCACTGGTAGTTCACTTGATCCAATTTTGACTATATCAATTCTAGCGTGGATGGTCTAAACATTCTAGATCGTGATATTTGCATTGTTAACAATTTCACAGGGGACAGTGGACACTAGCTATCTTGGCATGTAGTTGTCTTTTTACATTGATATATTTTTGGTGAAATTATTTTTATAATGATTGGTCGTATCACAGAGCATCAGTTGAACACTTGATTTCTGTTGTTGAATGGTTGTTATTACCTGATCGATTGTTTGTGATGACATCACAATGGGATTTGGCAATTCAGAATTGTTTGCAGAAGTTGAAAGAGTTGCAATGTATTCGTTGTACACTAGCTTGAATGGGTGTCGATATCTGATCGGTTTATGTGACTAGCTAATCAACTACTTGTAGTAATTTAACCCATAATGTTATTTCTGTTTGTTTTATGTGATTGTCCAAAGCAGGATGAGTTAGCATGTTTTGTGGGTGGAAAATAGCTTTTTGTGAAAAAAAAACCTCCTCACTGGGAGGTGTGATCCAGAGGAGATTTTAGGAGGTTGAGGAGTTCCCTAAATCTTAGTAAATCCTAACCAAGTGGTAGAGTGTTTTGATAGCTTTCCGTCAACAAGTAAAACTCATAAAATGGAGCTCATACGTGAAAGATATGGTCAGTCAAAGTTTGGTGTAAAATGGGGTCAAAATGGTCAACTGACGAATCACATGTTGACACTTGACATATTGGCAAAAGGTGAAAAGGTTGGAAGTTTGTGTTTAACCTTGGATTGGGTTGTCGCTTATGCCTTTTAAAAAGGATTTCCCACCTTTTATTCCAGTGCATGTGGGATAACAAAATAGTTCCCCCGCCAAACCAAAGGAGGTCATCTAGAGATATGGATGGCGCATGTAAACAAAGTCGTTTCCCCCCTTCTTGCATGGAGGTCCATGTGCATAGTGGCAATGAATACGTGGTGGAAGCCATGTGGGGTGGAAAAAGTAATAAATAAATGTGAAGTGGGTTATATATAGCCTTAGTGCTATTTTATTTTGGTAGATCCACGAAGATTTGGTTAAAAAGCTAGAGTCGGTGGAGAGATTCAAACCCCCGCCACCCTCATTAAAACAAATATGCCCCGCCAACGTGTCATTGAGCTCATTGTATTTGAATGGTAGCTTCTGACCTAAGTAGAGCCATATAGCTTAAGAGGGCAGTTATGGAAATCCTCCGTTTTGGAGCACTTAGAAACGAAATGAGGCCTTAGTGTAAAAAAGGAAAAATGTTTATTTTTCCAAGAGGATTCCAACCATATGATTTGTTTTCATGTAATGCTTAGGATTCTCCATTTATAGGTACCTTTTTGAGTAAATTTATAGGAGAGCGCATTACAAAGACACTGTAGGGGAAAAGGATGGACTTCGGAAATGTTTCTGGCTAATTACAGAGTTCCATGAGGTCTAATATCCATCCATTTGCAGGTTTTGTGATCTATTTGTCATTATTGAAGGGTTATTGTACTTCATTGGATTTTAATCTCTTTTCAAGAATCGAGAGACGTAGCCCATTTGGGTAAACTTTGTTATCAATTTCATTTTTGTGGATGTTTTATTTCTGTTTTGATGACGCTTTTGATCAGATAAGTTCAGTAATGGATTTGTATTAATTTGATTAAGCAATCATCTTTAAAATGGTAAAATGGACTTAGGTATCCATGATCCAAAACGGAATGAGGTATGCACATTTCTGTGTTATGACCAAAAAAAAGACTGGGGTGTATGTTTTTAAGGGAATTAATCAATTTTGGGAGTAATTGAAACCTATAAAATCGATGTTGAGTTCCTAGATCCATGTGAACGGTTCAAGTTTGAAAATTGTAACTTGCATTTTCGGATCACCCAAGTGTATGATTTGAAGAAGAATAAATTAACATCGTCTAAGAGATCATCATTGTCATGGACGAAGCCAAATAAATATGTGTCAGAGACCTGGTAAGCAATAGTATGGGGTTGATCATATAAAGATCCATTATGGCGTAAATTGTACATACCCATTGCATATTCATCATCAGTGAAAGGTGGTAGTGGATATCCATGTACATACCAGCGAGTAAGATTTTGTTTATAGCTGAGAAATAAATCATTGCAAAGAGAAACAGAACCGAAAGGTATGAGAGATATGATATCAATATGATTAGGATCCAGAGTGCCACCAATGTAGTGAAGCCAAGGCTATCCAAGAGTAAGTGGAGGTGGAGAAGTACAAGTAGTTTGTGCAACAAATATTTATAGATGGAAGACATGGAGTCCATAAGTAGTAGTAATGCGAACATATCCATGATAGAGATGAAAAGAATGAGGTTGAGTGAGGGGACTAGAAAGTGTGCATCCAAGCCGAGTCAAACCATCATGTGTACAAACAATGTGGACAATCCCTCGAAAAAGAACCATATCATTAGTAGAAGTAGGGGGTGAGGATAAATTGAATGGGATGATGTTCAATGCACAAATAGTTCCTTTGAGTGGAGGCAAGTTGATAGGATACTCCCGGGATTTTTGGTCATCAACAGGATGCATATAAGTAGCATAAGCTAAGTAGGTAATATAGTGGTGAGGTCTAGGTGGAAATATTTTAATGGGTCACGATCAACGACGACCGTGGTATATTCAAAGCCTTCATGTATTAATTTAACACGCCAGTGAACCATAGAAGGCATTGCCTGCATGGCGTGAAGCCATGGCCTACCAAGTAAGCATTTATACTAAAATGGGAAATCAAAACAAAGAATACCCTAAGAACAATTTTTTGGCCTGATTGTGATAGGTAAAGTAATAGTGCCTATATACAAACGTGTAGAATAATCATACGCACAAAGAGAAATGGGGGATGGGCTGATATTAGCTGAGGAAAGGCCGATATTCTGAAGGAGCGATAAAATACAAAGATTGAGCTCAGATCCATTATCGCTTATAGTCCACTTAATACCCATGCTATAGATGCAAATAGTATACATTGGGGAGGATCATTGTCATAAACAAAAAGATTGTCAACTATATTACATGGAAAAGTAAGTTGTTGAGAAAATGCATTTATGAATGTATGATATACTATGTCTGGATGAGTAGTAGAAGAAATGCAGGTATCAGCCAACAAAGATGATTTTAGCTCTGCAACAAAGATTGGCTAGAAATGAATCATGAATGAAGATATCCATAATGAGAGAGAATCTTATGAAAATGAAAGAAGTGATGAAATGAGGACATGAGAGTGTTTGAATGAGACGGGTTCACCAAATGATTTAACAAAAATAGATTTTAGGCTAAACCCTAATATTACAGAGTCAGGTATGATAAATAAATGATAAAGCACAGATCTGACACAAGTAATAAGATAAATAAAAATGAAACCCTTGGTGCATGAGAGAGGATAAAATACCTAGTTGATATTTCTCTTAATCCTGAAGTGTTCTGGACTGGAAAACTGATGAACAGGAGGAGATTGTCGCAATCGCACCCAGAAAATTCTGTAACTGCGTGATGAGCCTGTTCTAGGGCACTTGGACGGGTGAGGATGTCAAGGCGCCAAGGACCTTTGTTAGGTGCTTGTGACATCACAAGATCTCATAATCTTGTTTTTCTTGTGTCACAAGGTGGTCGTTAACCTTTGCTCTTGGTCGCATGTATGTCGTTGGATGATCATTGTATTCACATGTAACCTGCAAAACAAATGATATCTAATAAAAGGCTAAACTACATCGAATCCTAAAAAAGAAAGATGCAAAAGGGGAGTCAGACTGACCCTAAAAATCACCTTAAAGAGTGAACTTACGACTGAGTGTTGCACTACATCTCAAACTCCATGTAATTTTTATGCGTGTGTGATAAAATCGTGCCCTGGGACGCTTTTGTGCAAGATGCACTTGATAATGAGTGATAGCTACATGTAGAAATGTAGATAGATGTGTGGATGGAAAAATGAACTTCCCCTCCTATGTGTGTATGTAGAAAATGTAGTCCCTTGTCTATTGTATAGATGCTAGATGAATGCCTTTGATGCTCTTAAAGTGCCTTTGGATGCAACCTTAGGTGTCAATAATAGACGCTTAGAGCTTGGTCATTTTATTTCGGTCACATAGATTTGTATTAATGTGATTCCCTTATTTGAATTTTGTAATTGACAACTAAAAGGCCAAACCTTAAGAAAATAAGATGCCCAAAAGATAAAAGAGGCCGAAAAGGGGCGAATAAGAAACAAAGAGGTCAAGGGCGTCCAGAAGGATGAGGGCCCTTGGGCGCTGGCGTCCTAGTTGGGCGATGGTGTCTAGAGTTATGAAAGACAAAGTAAAGAATTTCAGACCGAGTTGTGGGGTGTGTAAGACCAAAGAGAAAGCAAAAAAAGGTAGAAAAAAGGCCAAGGGCAGTAGTCAATTATTAGTTTTCTCATTTAGGAATCATATAAATAGTAGTATGTGATTAGGACCTAGAAATGTACCCAAGTGCATGATTTTGTGTCTACAAATATGTGCATGGAAATATGGGATCAAAAAATAACCCAAAAAGTGTTTTCATTGCATTTTTAGCATAAAACGCTCGCATTATGGCTTGATCAGATTATAACATGACCGTGTTATAACTTGGTTGCATTATAACATGAGCGTGTGAAAAAAACTCAGTCGAGACCAAGCATCTTCATATTTTTTCATTTCAACAAACATGAATGAGGAAAAAATGAAAAAGGAAAGACACGAGAACATTTTAGCCAACACCAAACCTCTTAAACACCCAATTGAAAAATTTGGAATTTTTGAGAGGTAAGTTAAAGGTTTTAGGGTACTTTAAGTGAATATTAAAATATTTTTTTCTTACATTACTTGGAATTTATTGAATTTTTCTGTTTCAATGTATCCAAAGCCTCCTCCTCTTACTCAAAACCCTTCTCCACCTAAAAACCCTTCTTTACTTAAACATATACATGAAGAAAATATTATAGAATTACATCGTGAATAAAACCCCTCAAACTCCTCCTACGATTCCAACACATATTCCTCAAATGCATGAAAACGTTTTAGGGAAAATAAAAAATAAAAAATTTCAGATTCAAGTTTTGATGGAAACCCCAACACCATGTTGGAAAATTATTTTATAAAGGAAAAATATGGGGTTTTCTTCCAATGCTCTAGGACTAAGTCCCTCCTCTTGGGAATGGAAAGGCTCCCATTTATTTAAATTAAGAAATATTGTACACTAATTCTATTCTCTAGGTGGTCAAATTCTAGGGATCACTTAGGAACACTCCACTGAACCCATGGAGGAAAGAAGTGTTATGTATGAGTAAGAGAAGGAAAAAGAGAAAGGGATTTCAGGTAATAAATAGAAATGATGAGTTTATTAACCAAAAAACTAGAAGTATTTCCAGATTTATTGAGAAGACAACATTATGTAAAGCAAGATGAAAAAAAAATTCAACACAAAGTTTAACTACATTATATTCATCAAAAGATTAATTCCTTCCCTGGTCTTGTAGGATTACAAATCTCTATTGGAGTAGGAGTTGAGAAAGAGAGGAATGCATTAAGCAAGAAATAGAAGAAATATAACTTACTATATGGGGATCAAAACCCGATCCTTATAATATATAGAAGGCCTGAATATATAGCCCAAAAACCTAGGACTCTTCATATTCATTCATGACAATTCACCTTCTTTTCCATAATAAGACATTTTTCCTTATTTTAAGAAAATTAATTTTATAAAAGTGGAAAGGAAGTGACTTAAATTACTTTTTGAAAAAGTGTTTTCCCCAATCAAGAATTAAAAAAATTCTAAGTTGCTTTTAGGAAAATCTTATTGCTACATGCAATAATGATAGGGAGAAAGAGAATAGAAGGAGAAAACATTAATCAATAGAAGGATCACACGAAGAAGAAGATCTTTTGATATCCCTTACCAAAGAAATCATTTGAATTTCCATTATTGCATTGTACCTGAACATGACTTCTGAAACTCCCTTCCCCTGGGGGATGGTAGTATTAGTGATGATTTATAACCAGTGATCCACTTCACCTTGGATTACCTTGCAATGCTTAATCCATTTTGGTATCTTTTGAGTTGTATCTGAGATGAATGTTCTTATATGAGATAACATATCCATGAGCTAATCTCTATAGATTCATAGATTAGGAAATTCACCTCTTATAATGTTTCTAAAGCTCTCTCAAAGTTCATCAAGTGACGTGGACTCAGAATGCAATGAAGGATACCTCATCCTACTCAAACTATCATTGATTTCTTCCTTGATCTATTTCCCTCGATTTTAATGATGTGGACAATATTAAATAGCCTTTGCGAGGGCTCTCATCTTCTATTCAATTGTCCTTATCCACTTGTGAAAACAATTATTCATTTGGTCTTAGGATCACCTTCTTCTCAAGTAATGACCTTGGATCCGCAGTGCTCATCTAATGAATGACTGGTAAGATCTCATTCCAATGATTGCCTTCTTTTCTAACCATGGAGATGACATTTGGCACCTTCGCAGTTTAAAAGAAAATGATTTTGAATATCTTGATGATCTATGGAAAGAGTTCCTAGCCTTTGTGTATGATGGAGTTGACCTAAGCTTCACTCTTCTTTCCTACTTTGCCAAGCCACTTGAATTATTGAAATGCATGAGGGTCAATCTTACTCAGAGGCGTAATTCACTTGGAGGGGGTAAAAGGAGGAACATCTAGGTCCAAAAAGGTTTGGACCAAGGATAATTTTAGTGGCGAATATTCGTAATATGGTGAAAATTTCATTTTAGGAAAATTTGAAAACGTGATTTTTTCGAAGAGGGTCGGTGTCCTGTTTTCCTAAAATTTACAGTATATATATTTTTTTGGGTCAGCTTTGCCTACATTTGATACACATGCTTGTGTGAAAAAAACATAGGTGATTCGTTGGGTATTATACTAGGCCATACTACAAACTTTTATAGGTAGTTTACCAATACTGTGATACTCGCATACGCGAAGCATCACAGATCTATTGAGTAGCATCATACAATAGTCTACATGTCGGATTTCATGTTATTTCTTATTGATATTCACCTAAACGCTTGAGAACAGGGATAATACTTTACTTGTAACTGACTATACACAAGTATTGTAGAAGTGAAAAACATAGGGAAACAGTATCCTTATACACCGTGACAACTTCATATTCTTGACAACTTGTGACCTACCTGGAATCACACTTACAGACCTATGCGACATACTTTTGAAGGTAATCTAATATGCTTACAAAAAATCGGGTTAGCGGTTGATGTGCGATAGGGATAGTTGACGTCGTCCATTTACACATGACAAGGGTTACTTAGCAGACTTGTATAATACACTGAGGGACCCTTGTGATGGTTGATGTGCGATATGGATTTTAGCCATAGTTGATGCGTGTCTTGGTTCTTTTACTGATGTAGGACTTCTGTTCAAAATAATGGAAGGTGCTAGTCCTCAGAATGCGACAGACCCTAAAAGTAAGTAAGAAATCTCAGAAGTCCATGTTAAAGTATTTTGGAAAATTTACTGATAAAAATATTGAAACTACCAACAACAATATAGTTGCCACAAGAATGAATCAGAATAATGAATGTGTGGAAGGTATTATTGAGGAGGACATGCATTCTCCATAGTATCAAACATATGACACCTACGATAATATGCCAGATCTTGAAGATATAACTGTTGAGATGCCAGATGCTGAAGATATTCTTTTTATTGGGGTGCAACCAGGAGTGCATCACGATATCACACATACAAATACTTAGCAAAATGGAACACAAATCAAATTCAAATTCTTTTTCACAAAAGAGGAAAGTTGGTGATTATGATATTGCTAAAAAATCTACTAAAAAAAGTAAAACATTGAAAACAAAGAAGAATATGTGGACTATTGTGAGGACATACAAGTTTGATTGGGCAGCCAAATTTCCGTTTATCAAACATGTACAATCATATAATTTAGAAGAGATCCCATCTGAATGTACATGTACAATATGTACATGGAAATTGGGAAAGCAACAAAAAATGCAAATGAAGCTGGACACTATAGAAAAACATTGTGGAAAATAATATTTGACTGTAACGGGGACGGATGGCCAGAAAATCAAAACACATAGGTGGAAAACTGAAAAAGAATGCATGCATGTTAAATACATAGTGGATTATGAAGTAGAGCAGAAAAAATGCACACATCTCGTGGAAAAGGGAGGAACGATCACATCACAAATTGGTAAGATGAATCAAACAAATCTACATGCAAAACTCATACAATTCTCTACTTTATTTCACATACTAAAGAAAGGAAGACCGATTTTGGATTTCCTCGATTTCAAAGTTTTGTATCAATATAATGGAATGCCAAACGTACCTCAGTCTCATTGGTCTGAAAGTAGTGGATGGGAAATGGAAAAATGCCTTTTGATGA
This sequence comes from Taxus chinensis, assembly GCA_019776745.2. Lineage (NCBI taxonomy): Eukaryota > Viridiplantae > Streptophyta > Pinopsida > Cupressales > Taxaceae > Taxus > Taxus chinensis. The sequence continues at coordinate 119,569,960 of CM034152.1, forward strand.
TAGAGAAGGAAGATTTGAAAGAGAATGTAAAAAAATCAAAGTTTATCTCTCTTTCAATTGATGAAGTGACAACAGTCAACAACACTGCATGGGTATGTATCCATGTCTATACTTTAGAAAATCATATAAGGACACCTCATCTGTTGGGTGTTATAAAAATGGTTGAAAACTGTAATGTCGAAAACCTACATAAAATAATTGTTTCTCATTTGAAAGATATTGCTAGAATGACTGATTATGAAATTGCTGCAAAGTTAGTATGCGTCGGAGTAGATGGTGCATCAATCATGCATGGTCACCGAACAGGGTTGTGTGTTAGATTACAAACAACAGTGGCCCCATATATGCTACCAATTCACTGTATGGCTCACAAAATGAATTTAGCATATAAAATGGTAAGCAACTACGAAAATGTTGCTAAATTAGAAGACCTTATAAGAGAACTTCATGCCTATATGGCAAGTAGCCCAAAGTGATTTCTTGAGTTCCAGAAATTTGCAATTGGAATTACAGATGGCAAAAAACTTCTGAAAGATGTGAGACGAGATGGATCTCTTTGTATGAACCTGCATGCAGATTTCGTGAGGAGTATCCTTCGTTGGTTGGTTTCATGCACAAATATCATCATGAAGTTGATAGGGTGAGGGAATTTTTGTTCCATTTAACTGATTTGGAGACATTGTCTTACATTGGTTGGTATTCTTCCAATGTTGTAGGAGATCAATACACTGATGAAGCATGCACACAGGGAGATTAATCTATATTGTGGATTTTATATGGATGAGAAAAATGGTATGTCAAAGTCTTGATATCTTGTATTGTTCCCAAGATAGTTTTGATACACCTGTTTTCAAGAATTGGAAAGCTTTATTAGATCTTAAAAATTCTAGTAACTATTTGAGATTTAATATCCATGATCACCTCTACATCAATGTTAATGGGAGGGACATACCACTGCACATTTTGCAAAAATGTCAAGATATTACAGGATCAGAACGAGAAGATGTTCCCATGACACGTAATCTCTTTGAGTCTGTTATAGTTGAAACAAGAATAAATCTTTAAAAAAATTCTGAATCCTTATCATCAGAAATTAGAGAACGTTTCTCCAAAGATAAAATTCTTGAAGCAATGGGTGTGATGAATCCTAATTTTTGGAACACTGAAGGTGGTCGAGAAGAATTTATAAGAAAGCATTTCCATAAATCCATGGGTACAATAATGGAACATTTCATAAAGACTTCAGAGTTCAAGGGTATGGAAATCAAAGGTATACTGAATGCTGATTTATTAAAGTTTCAATCAACAAATTTTGCAACAACAATGAGGAACCAATATAAAAATTTAGACGAACCTTCTAAAAGTGGTGCTATTACAAGGTTGTGGTGAGGAATCTATCAAAGTTCTATCTTACAAGAAGATATCAATGAATATTTCAGATTATATGAGTTATGCCAAACAATGATTTTGGGGTCTGTGGAGGACGAAAGGGTTTTCAGTGCATTATCATTTATAAAATCAAAACTGAGAAACAGGTTGGATAAAAATATGGAAAGTTGCATGAGGTGTTATGTATCTTGCTACTCCATGGAAACCTTTCCTTTCGAGGAGCAATTGCGCATTGGAATTCCCTTTGTGAAAGAAGAGGTGTGAATAATACAGCTACAAGTACAATTATTCCCAACGATGAGAGTGGAATTGGCGCATTGTCACACTCTATAGAAGAGAACATCAAGTTTGAAGAAGCTATTGATAATGGATTGTTTCAACTTTAAATAGGTATCTCCTTCACCTTACTTTTATTATTTGTCACCTTAAATTTTGTTTCAGCTCTTGTTATCATTAAAGATGTTACAGGTATATATATTTACATTTATTTAAATACAATTTATTTATTTATTTTTTAAAACATGGGTTGATATCCATCCGAGGAAGCTGGTACTTCTCAGGACTGACAATGTCAGGCAACTCACCCATCTATCTACTAATCCATTTCTCGTGTTGATTTTTCTTAAAACAAAGATCTAACACACTACAAGGGATGATTTCACAGCCATTTAAAACACTAGAGGTAACTTAAACCCTATCATATGACCTTTCTTGATTTTTTACAATTATGTTTAATTTATTTTTTATATTTGCAAAATGCTTTGATATATTTTTAAAACTTTGTGGGATAAAATCACACAATCAAATTTTACAAAGAGGAAGATTTTTCCATATTATACAATTCATAATCCACGATCCATTATACAATTCATCATCCACGATCGTGTTTGAAGCTAAATCTACGTCCACATAAAATTCATCTTCATCCATATATATCATATCATTATCATATCATAATCCTGACACTCTAATTATTATTAAATTCATCATATGATTATCATAATCCTGACACTCCAATTATTATTAAAACAATTATTTATCTATTTCAAATGTGCAGAAACATCTCTATCCTAACACATTCCATTTTTTTAAACAATTATCCATTATCATCATTCATCATCATCTATATCCATTCTAATGTCATCATATCATTACAAGTATAGAGAAGAAGACTTTTGGGAACGTGTAAATGTCTCAATCGTACAACATTCCAAATTGTCTTAAAACAATTATCCATTATCATCATCCAGATTCCATGATTGTGCTTGAAGCTAAATCTACATCTACATACAATTCATGATAATCCATATCTATGAGACTGATTCTATTGTAATGTCATCATCCACATCTAATGCAATCATCATTACAAGTAGAGAAGAAACATAAACACCATATACAATCTAGAAATTCTATACATAATATATAGGAAGTTATAAAATTAAAGATTATATAGTATTTCAAATTTTCAAAGGCTATCAAATTCAAGTTTCAATTTTCAAATCTAGATAATAAAATTCAAATGCCATGACCATCACATTCAATGTTTCAAATTTTCAAATATAGATTCAATTTTTCAAGTTTCCACACTCAATAATGAAAATTTTCAACCCTCAATTTTTTGTACCCCTTTCCACTCTTGTACTCCTTTCCCCAATGGATTCTCCACCTGTACCCCTTTCCCCAATGGCAGAAATAATCCCAGAACTTATGAGATCTTCCGCAGCACTGTCTAGATTTTTAAAAATTCTTTCTTCTTGCTTTGTCGCATCTCCATGGGATAAAAATTTGGATTAGCAGCTGCCTTGGTTTTGAATAAAATTTCAGGGTCGAAGCCATGCTCTTTAATTATCTGCTTCAGTGTATTGTTTTGTTTGTTAACCAAAACAATATTTTCCTTCAAATTCTTTGATGCGGATAAATTGTTCTTCACGGTTTCCAAGTGAACTTGGAAAACCTTTGCTTGACTCTTCAAATTTTCATATTTCAACTGCACAAAAAAAGTGATGTCAATTCAACATATTACTAAAATAAGAAAACTTTAAATTAACAAAAAATATTGTTTGAAAGTGATAATACTTATGACCGCTCTATCTCTCTCGGCATTTGCAACTGCTACCAGATCCTTGTCCTTAGACCATTTGTTAAAATATGCTTGGGCCTCAACACTAATATTTTCCAATTTGTTTAATGTCTTATCCAAAATGTCGTCTTTATAGTTGTTGTTATACGTGAAAGTCCCACTTCTTACTTGGGTAAGTAAGGAATCCATCTTCGCAGGTTGATTCTGGACTGCAACGTATAAACTATCCCTTTGCCAATAATTTTCATAACGAATTATTATCTCATTGATAAGTACTTTAGCCCTTCTCTCCCATTCTATGAGCTGACTGATATGAGGTAGAATAAACTCATCGACATGGGATTGACAATCATAACCAATTAAGTTCTCTAAAGGAAAAGGTAGCAACTGTTCACCATTTGTATCTGATGAAGATGATCTCGCTGGAGAGGTATGGGGGCTTTCAGGTTGATCAACTGCTACTTGTTTCTGCCTTTGGGTGGCCTGATCCTATTTGTGATAAAATAAATCAATATTCAAACAAATAAATCTAAAGTGAAATGTAATTCAATATGGTAAATTATGTTGAAATAGAAGTATACCTGCTGGCCTTGAATCATCTCACATGTATTGAAAAATCCAGTTGGGTCATTGCTATCAATGCCCAAGTAATCTTCATCTAAATTTATATTATTTAAAATTGATATGCCCGTTGCACTGGGCAAGCCACCAAGTGAGAGGGTTGGAATTCAAAACGAGGAGGCAATGTTTAGTGTCCCACTAGGGGCCGGAGCAATTGGCATGCGTTTACCAATGTTCTTTTTTCCTGATCCTCTTGGTTGGCATTTTGAATATTATTGGTGGAAGAGGGAGTGGTGCCATTGTTTGTACAGAAGGAGGAGGACTGTAATGTGCTGAAAAGTTCAAGAAAAAGATATGAAAAACTAGAAAACTATGCAAAAACTACGAAATTAAACAAAGTACTATTCAAAACTTGTACCTTGTTGTTGAGGGGTAGCTTGTCGCGGTGCTTGAGGTGGCCGTGTTGGAGTAGTAATTGGTGGTTTTTGAGCTATCTGTTGCTGGGATTGCTGAGGTGGTTGTTGAGAAGACACAAATGCATGCGACTGAACTGAGTGAGTTGGGGAAGATGGTTGACTTTGAGAAACATGCATATGGTCCAAAGTCCCTGCAATGTCATCAACATACAATTGTATGTCAATTCAATAGGGTAAAATTTAAATGGGAAAATGAAAATACAAATTTGGAATTTGTAAATAATACATGTAAGGGTATTACTTCTCTGGCGTTTAACGAATTCAAACGGTTGGGGGTTTGGAGATGAGTGAGCTTCCATTTCAGATTGTGAATCTCCCGATGCCTCAGTGTGTTGTTGGCCTCTTCCTCTTGATGCCACCTTTTTTCAGGGAAGGGCCTCCATAAATCTTCTCTGCAAACAATAAATAGTTAATACTGTTGTCAAGTGTAATGTCGAAATACAAACTTTATAGTTTATACCTGTTGTTCTTCAAATGGAATTGATAAATTCATCAACGCCTCATCCGTGCAAGTGGGAATTGTTTTATCTTTTAAATTTAAAAGAGCCTCGTAATAAAGGCCAAGGAGATAGTTTGTGGAGTAAATGACAGGTTTTTCTGAAAGCTTTGCATTTGTAATGTCAGTTCTTATTTTTTTTGATAAAAAGGTGCACCAATCAAATTTTGTTTTGTGATAGTTGCAACAATGTATGCAATGGCCCAGTTTGGTATATCTGTTTTCCGACCCTGCAAAACTATTCTGGATTGAAAAAAGGAAATCATAGCAGCAAGAAAGTGTTGTGCAATTGATTGCATATCCACACCACATCTGGATTTATTGACATGAGCTGCAAATGCAAAAAACTAGTGGGAATTAATATAAATTTAAATTGTATCAAAATAAAAAACTGAATAAAAAATGATGAATGAAAATAGTTTACACTTACAATCAACATGGAAACCAAAAGTTGATTCGAGATATTTCTTATCGTCTTCGATGAGTGTTGCCTTCATTGTAACAAAGGGTAAATTTTTGAATGGGAGGCTTGTAAACCGATGAATATCAGCTGGGTCGATACCAAATTGAAACAATCGGCCGTCGTCCACAGTAACATTAAACAAGTTGTCCTCTGTATTGTACAAGGAGAGAAGGTAGTTCAAAATATCTTGGTTTGTTTCGAAATGGGGCATCTTAACGAGCCCACCAAAATCACATGCTTCGATCAAATCCTTGTATTCTGAAGTCATTTGTAAAATAGTCTGGATGTGGGGGCACAAAGGATTCATGTAGAGTATCTTGCCCGTGGATAGGGCTTGTCGGTTGACTAGATTTTCCTCTTGATTTTTGTCTTGAGCTTGGGATGCACTTGTAGTCACCATTGTAGTTGTCCTTGAGCTTGATTGTACCTGACCTAGATAATCTATTCCTTTATACAAGAAAATTTGAGATCCGGAAAGTGTAAACATGAAAATGACCGGTGGGAGGGTATTTATAGGACTAAACTAGGGTCAACGAGCCTTGTTGATGCGCGTCAACAAGGTTACATGTGACGTTAACAAGCGTTCATTTGATTACATGTCACGCGTCAATACAAGATAGTGTTGATGTGCATCAATAGAAGGCTCAGTGACGCGCGTCAATAATGATAGTGTCTGCACCCTAGAAGTCTCTCTGGCTCAAAAAAAGTGGGTGAAAATTTAGTTCGTCAAAAATTGGTAAATTCGCCTTTCACTGAAGATGGTGTCGCGGGATATTAGCCAAGTATTTTCCACCTCGAATTTCCTAGAGGTGTCAGTTAAAATGAACCCTGCGTCATCAGGGAAGTAGTGACAGTCAAAGTTACGAGCCAGTGTCGATGTGTCATTGCTCGAGCTAGTGTCGCGCCAGTGTCGCGCGTCATATGGGCTATCTAGTGTTCGCTCTAGTGTCGCGCGTCATTACGAAACAAGTGTCGCGCTCAGTGACGTGCGTCATTCTCGAACTAGTGTTGTCGGACGTCATTTGATGGAGCCTTGAGTTAACCTCAGCGAAAATTCATTTTTTTTTAATACTTGGTCAAAATTCACCTTTCGCTGAAACTAAGTTACGGGGATATATCGCCAGGTATTTTCCACCTTCAGATTTTATAGGGGTGTCTTCAGGGATGAACCCTGCTGAATTTGGTTGTGAACTCGCAGCTCCTGTCTCACCCCTCCTGATCGCATGGCGCTTCTGTCGGCTAGTCCTTCACAATTCTTGATGCAAGTAAGAATGGCATCGCTTGATTCTTGCAAACCAGTACCATGGGAGAAAGACCATATGGCTTGGTATAGCTCTTAGTTGATGCTCAAGAAGTGGACCCATTTTGGAAATCTCTTATTGACTCTGGAGGTTTTGAGATAATCTCTTATGGGACTTCATCTTTGTCCAAGTTCTCGGACTTCTAAACTTTGACAAACCTCCGGTTGTTTGTGCCGATCTTTCAACCTAGTCGTTTTTACAGTCCTAATGCTAAACTCAGGCACCTAGGTTTTAGTATGTTGCAATCTCATCGCTTCATCTTTCGTATCTTGTAGTGTGGTGTCCCACCAATCCTCCAGTTCATAATTCTATTCATAAAGCGTTTAATCCTAATCTAAAGAAACGATAGCACAAAAAAAATAGTGGGGAATTTGTAACACAATTACACAAGAACAAAGGGAAGGAATTATTTTAATGAAGAGTAACTAAATTTCAGACAATAAATATGTCAGCGATTACTACAATATACACAGTATTCACCATACGACAGTTGACTATATATATATCATATATATATATAATATATATATATGCCACACATGTACCTTCGCCATAGAAAGACTTGTATACTGCAATCCAAAATTCAAGAATAAGGGCCGAACGAGCCATAACACTAAATTTTATGTCCTGGAATGTAGGTACACTAACTATTACAGATCGAAACAAGAAGATAATAGCAATTCACTGAATCATGACGATTGAATAGGAATGTTACCAATATTGTACATACACATTACACAAGAGAGAAACCTTATATCATAAGATGCCCAAATTGTAACAAATATACAATCAAGAACAAAAAGTAGTAATATTGTGATAGAGTAGATAAATTCTGGAAGCAATAAATATGCCAATGATTACTAGGGAATATGCACAATATCCTCAACCAACCCCAACTACTATAAATACATAATCTCAGGCAAGTAAGGCTAACACCCTATTTATGCAACAGTAAGGAATACATGCCTATCTTCTTAGTGAGTTGCCCAAACAACATTTAATGAAATGCAATAATATCTGCCGCCAAAAATACTAAAAATCCACATGTGGTATCTGTTGAATGGAGTTTCAAACGACTCGAGAGGAGGGGCTTCCTCACAATAGACGCCTCCAGTGAAATCAAAACCAAACATATAGAGTCCCAATCAGCAAGTCTTCCATCCATATCTGCAAAGACTCTAATGAGTCGAGATCAAAGCCCAAGAAATTTAGCAAAAATCCATGAAGGCAGCCACCGATACTAATTGTGTTGACACTCCTCTTGATCCCAAGATTTTCCACTCAGTCTTGTGTGGCTCGTGGACATCATGTAGAATCATCTCCTTTGTATTGCGGCACCCTATGTCTACGTGGATTTAGAAAACCTTCCGCAGATTGAAACAAAGTTGTGACTTGCTTCCTTGTGACGCTGCAATCTGCCTCGAAGGCTGTTGTCTGTAGCCTCCACGACAAAATTTACGAATCAGTCAACGATTCTGAACTAAGCACCGCGGCATAAACTCGTTTTACTGTAACGGATATACTTACGGTCACTCCGTGGTAACTTTTCCTCCAATTTACAGCATGCCCGCGGCCTCTAACAAGTTCTTCAATTTGCACCATCTGCAGAGCGAATAAGAGGGTAACACTTGTGCAAGATGTTGGAAGTGGTGTTTGTAACGAATCGGCAAAATTGGGAAAGAAAGTCCAGAGTGAAATGCAACGAAGATGACACCATTGGCGATAGTGAAGAAGTTCCTTCCTCCGTCCTCCACCTCAGATCATGGAAGTCCGTCCCGTCCAAGATGTCGTCATTCAGATGTCTGAGTACTCAGACATTTACAGAAGATCACATCACCCTCCAAGTTGACTATGCAGATTTCATGACTTTCATGGGCCTTCGAACTCTATGGTGACAATTCAATTGATTCAAGTGTTTCAAGATTCCAAGATGATCTCTTTGAATATTCAAAAATTTGTATGACTATAACAGACTGGTATGTATGTATCTACTGCCATTTCGTGTGAGGCTATAAAACCCTAATTGGGCGTAATTTGTTTGTTTTGTGATATGATAAGGATGCTGCGAATATGGGTTTGGATGATGGCGTTTTGGGTGTTTGTAAGAAATGGTTGAAACAATTTTTCGTGCCCTGAGAAGGTTTCTGTTTCAAATTTGGGTTCACTGAAGCAATCCGAATATGTTGACGGAGGATTTTGGAATTGGGTTTTATTGGTTGTGAGGATTGTACCTCCGTCCAAGATTCTGATAATCCTATGAGTATTTAGAATTAGGGTTTTATATGGTCTTGGGATTTGAGAGAAACTACATTTTTTAGTGTAAAAGAGGTTTTTGAGTGGTTTTAGAGGAATACGTGGTTTTTCTCATAACCCATGCATTTATTCATCATAGAATAAATTTTATGGCTCAAAATTGAGGTTTCGGTAAGGGGGTTTTTTTGACAAAATTTGAGAGGTTTCCTCCATGTAAATTTTACAAAATCATCAACACATTTTTTCTGGTTTTGGTAAAACAAACTTGGAACAACTAAAATTTTCATGAGATCATAGAAAATATATATCCAACCATGGGAAATGATCGATGGATCTATGTAAAAAAAATTGGGAGGATTATGTAGTTAAAATTTGGAAGGGATCTGACCATGGGATCACAAGATACAAACAAAACCACTTTTGGATGGGCAAGGGCACGACAATGGTGTTGGTAGCATGAGGGGTGCAAGAATAAGTGTTTTTAGTGGTTTTGGAGCTGCACGTTATGTTTTAATGGAGAATTTGGTATTGGGGGGAAAGTGGAGTTTTGAAATTGGCTTGCACATATTTGTGGAAAATGGACTTTACAAATGAAAAGTGAGTTTTCCACCTTGTTTGCACTCCACCCCTCAAGAATGCACCTCAATTAGCATAATGGGAACTTTTGGGGTGAAATTTCACCTCCAAAGTGCACCAAGGGAAGATGAGGAGCTAAAATGCACCCTCAATAGAGTTTGTGGGACCCGCATGCAAAAAACCTCTTGATTTTCCTTTTTTCCATCACTTTTGCTTGTCCTTTAGTCAACTAATGAAAAGGGGAACACTTTTTCATGTGGAGAATGCAAAGTGCACTGCACTTCCAAAATGCCTCCAACCTCCCAAAAGAGTGGCAGTGGAGATGATGACATCATCAACATAACACAAAATTATAACATGGAGTGCACTTTTCACCCCGAGGTCCAAAATTAACCATTTCAGATAATATAATATATGATTTTGATTGGAAATAGACCAAAAAATATAATTAGAGAATTTAGAAACTATTAAAATGAATTCTTTGTGATTTTTGTCATATCTTCACTTTTTATCATGAAGGTACGCCAATGAGCTGAACTGTCGAAAGAGTTTGGAAAAATTGTGAACCAAACCATCACTTGAGACATGGAGGAGGATTTAATGTGTTTCAACTAGGCCATTTGTTAGGATCCCAAATCTTCGTGATGTGTCTGAAATCTTTAGTGCAAATTCCTTATCTAGAAAGGCCACCATGCTTCAGTGTTGCGAAGGTTTCTTCTTTTTATAATCTAAAAAACTTGTATTACATATTCCATTATGTAGTATTGATGAATGTGATTTTATCTCCCAAAATAACCCAAAGTTCTTGAAACCTTTGTCAGAAGTTGACCCTTCAATGATGCACACACACACATTTCCCCCAAAATGTGTTCAGAGAGAAAGTTTTCCAAAAACCATTCCAAACCTTGCAGAATATCCTCTAAACAACACTTTCATGGAAAAAAATCTAAGACCTTTCTTTTGAATATAATCTAGGCTCTTGAAACACTCTGAGGCTCTCAAAACCTTTCCCAAAAGTTGACCTTTTAAAAGAGGCAATTTTGGCAATTTGGACCAAATTTGACTGAAAGAGGTAAAAATTTCAATAGGGTTGTCCAATAAAACGTGGGAACATTTTACAAAATACCACACCATAAGAACCCCCCACCAAGCACTTGCAATGTCATTAGAATCATTGATTTCCCATATTGATTATGTGACTAGATAAATAAACACACGGGCTAACCATACAAACAATTGTCACCATTTTTTACAGACAAATTGTCTTATGATATGATGACAAGAAAGATATTACCAAAGATAATTCATGTACGTTGTTTACTAACCCAAAAATGCTACACCTTTACAAATGAACTACAAAATACTCCCAGCCCATTGGTGTAATCCCAACAAAATAAGAAACTTTTGGGATAGATGTTGGGTGGTGTTTGATCAAACTCCTAGTAATAAATTTGAGGTGCCTTAGTATTTTTTAAGGAAACTCTATTGTGTAAATACCAAACTATTTTAACACCTATGATTTCCACGGTAGAGGTAAAGGCTCTATGCAGGATAGGTTTGGGGCACATTATTTATAAAACTAGTTAATGAGATATTTAGACACTCCAATTCATTCGTTCATTGACACATTCCTTGGTTCAATATCATGCACATCTTTTCTAGGTTGATAATGGTGAGCCTTCAAGGCATCGAGTATCACCACACGTAGTTTTTCATGTTTGCGGATATTTATGTACTTATGATTCTAATGAGTCTAGTAAAAATTATATGGAAGATTCCCACACCTTAAGAAAGGTGATTAATAGGATGAAACACACCATGCTTTTGTGTTTGACAATATCATCATCACATATGACTTACTAGAGGTGACCTTTGGTACTGAATGACAAGTAATTTTACATAGATTTAAATACAATTTAGCATATGTATTTTGTATTGAATTTTACAATCACTATATTAATTCCCTATGAACGAGAACTAATGAAATAATGTGAATTTTTTATAAATTTTCAAGGTCAAACAATGCACCATGTATGCCATGATACTTCCTTGTATTTATTTGCAAGTGTAACAACCCCCTAGGTATAAAATTGTAATAAATTAGTTAATATATTGCATGTTAATTTGTTTTTCATATAGTAATGTTGATCTTAAAATTACAATTTGTGTTGAACACGTGGATGTTGGACCTTCCACATATAGGTACTTTGGTGTGAGGGTGCATGTTGAAGAATTCACTTAAGCGAGTTTTAGTATTTTTAATCATCATTTATGTGTAGGTAATGAACTATGTAATGTATGTGAATAATGTTATATTGTGTATGCACAAAGGTTTCATTATTTGGGTTAGATAACCTTATTCTTAATTGATGACATCATTACAATCTCCTCTTGATATTCGCCAACCACTAGAGACGAGATTTGTCATGGGAATAACGTGTGTTGTGTCTCTTACACAAATATGAGCTAATAATATTGCATTATGAATTTATTGTATTAACTAACATAATTTAGTGTAAATAAATGACATTCATATGTACTCTAAACTATTTCTTCATGTTTTCCACAAGAGGAGGTGAGAAATCCAATTCGAACGCTTGTACTTGAGGTTGATGCTAAGAGGTAGAGGATGATTGAGAGGGATTATGAGCTTACGGTAAGTGTATATTTGTAACTTATTTCATTTTATATGTCCATGTGTCTTATATTAATGTGTATATTGTTTATTTGTATTTATAGGTGGAGCTATAATCATCCTTCTAAGTGTAAGAGGTTTGATCGACAGAAGGGAGGTGACAAGTATGAGATTGGTTCTTCATCTTCGTAACACGCCAAGAGAGGTCGAAGGTTTGATGATAACAAATATTTTTTCATAAATAGAATTTTTTTTACCTTCATGGCATATAAACATAGATTTGTACTATGTTGATGTATATTATTGTATGTCTATATGGATTTGTTTAGACGATAATTTTGTTCAATTTTTGTATGCCATTATGGATTTTGGAAATCAATATACCAGAAAATGTTTTATACTTTCAAACTTGTAGAGTGGATTGCACTTTTTATATGTAGAAGTGGACTGATAAGGTTCAAGATGTATGTCACACTAACATGTTTTGCTAGTTTAATATTTTTTATTATGTTTTGAGCATGGGTATTAAAATATATACAATTAACATACGATTGAGCCATTATTATAAATCATACAATTCCATCAATCATAATCATACAATGCCAATGTCAATGCTATCCACTTCTAATCTCAATCTAACAACACTATGTAAAGGTGATTTCTTGAAATATTTGTTACGCATTCTGGTTACTAAGCATAGCTCTATGTAAACTATAACACAAGCTTTCACCTACTATATACATGTGTTCCCAAGAGATATTTTTAAGAGATCAAGAAAATTCGTTCTTTCATAAATTAGAGTGAATTCAAGTTTTCCACACAAACTATTACAAAATAGCCTTATACACATGTATGATAGGTGTAGATATTTAGTGGATGATTATTGAGTATTTTACCAAATGATTGAACATGTATATCAGAAACTAACAACAAGATTATATTGAGATTGGTGTCTATGTGTTAATCAAAATATCCCATTATGGTACAAATTACGAGTATGCTGAGAAAGGTTGGTGTAAAGAACTACCAAGAGATGATATCTCCAACATCTCCAAGTGTTGGATTGAATGTAAGCCCTTCTCTCACACACTTAGAAAAAACATACACGTAATAATCGAAGGTTTAGTTGACAAGTTGATGATAAATATTAGAGTTTCCTCAAGATAGCCCACACAACAAATAATGTCAACCATGTAAACATAATGATCATTTTTGGCATAATGTCATTAAAGTGTTTACAACCATTATCCATTAAACATGTGTGGTTGTATGCTAATAAAATGAAAATGAACTTTACACAGTCAGGATACGTTATAGAGTGCTACATTACATTGAAGAGTTTGAGATCATCCTTACAAAATCCATATTGTCCATACCCTCAATTATGGAATTCTGTGAGACCGCATTTCTTCATGTCATTTTTTCAAACAAATCACGTGCCTTATGTGTGCTTCCACACTTTTGTGTATATGTCTACTTGTGAATTTACAACTACAACATTTAACAAAAAACTAATTTCTATTATGCTTTGATTGGTGTCTATATGATGTTCTAAAGACCCCATTATTGCATGGGCTATGAGTATTCTAAAAAGAAAACACGTCAACGGTGTCAAAGGTTGGTGTAAAGAACCACAATATCTTGTCTCCCTATTATCTCTAAGCATTAGATTGATTGAATCCCTTTTCTCATGCACCAAGTAAATGCATCCACATAACAACCACACATTTAATTAGTATTTTGATGATGAATTTTAGATTTTCCTCAAGATAACCAACACATAGTGATCAATTGTAGGTGTAATGCCATTGAAGTATTTACAACCCTCATCCACTAAACCGACATGATTACATGATAATTAAAAAATAAATCTTACATGGTCAAGGTACGTTCTATACTGCATCATTACTTCAAAGATTTTGAGAGCAATTGTAGAAAAATACATCCACATACAAACCACATGTTTAATTGGTATTGTGATGATAGAGTTTAGAGTTTCCACACGATAGCTAACACGACCAATAATGTTAACTACATAGACATAATAATCAATTTTAAGTGTAATTCAATCCCACATCAATCATAGAGAATTTAAGTTTTCCACACACAAAGTATTAAAAGATACCCTTATACACATGTAGTCAAGTACAAATGTTTAGTGGATGAGTGGAAAGAGTTTGATCAAATGACTGAACATAAATATTGGAAACTAAGAATAATAACAAATTTTCATTTTACATTCTATATTGTATGAAAAATGATCTTTTTAACATGTATCTTGCAAACCAATAACAAGAACCCATTATCATTTCACCTTATATATTGTATGAAAACATTTATGGACTCACCTACTACAAATTAATATGTTTGGGAAATAAAATCATGCCTCCAGTAAAATATACCATCCAACCTAGACATGTGTGGTTATTTACTTTGGTGCCATGAGGTGTTGAATGTAAAATATCACCCTCGACACCCTAACAGTGAAGTAAATTGATGTTTTTTGCAACGTTTTGTTCGTTGACACCATGAGAAAACCATATGGAGTTGGGAACAACTAGGAGAGGATTTTGTAGATAAATCCAATTCCTGACTATTGGTTTAGATGAAATATTCATAGGTGTCATGGATTTTAAGATTTTTTGTCAATGCTTGAAATTTTTTTGCTCTCAAGGATTGTGTGAGACATCATTGAACTAATGTAGCCAAGAAGTATCAAAATACTTGTGTAGAGAAATTATGCCTCAAATAACATCTACCATCCCACTTACACATTTTTTCACTTTCAGTTTGGTTCCACAAGTTGAGAAATGCAAAATATCACCCTTGACCCCCTAACATTGAAGTAAATGGACACATTTTAAAACGTCACATTCGCTAGCACAACAACAAAAGGAGTTGGGATAAATAAAGAGAGGATTTTGTAGATTGACCTAACGCCCAGCTGTAGGTTTATACGGGATATTTTTAGGTTCCATTTATAGCAATAAGTTTCTCATCAAAGTTTGAAAATATTTTACTCTCAAGGCTCTTAAGAGACATTGTCAGACTAATTTGGCCAAGAAGGATTAGGGGACTGATTGGGCAGTGAAATGAAACCTTTAGTATAATGTAACAAGCCACCCAAACATGTGTGTGCTATCATTTTAGTGCCACAAGGTGTGGGATGTAAAAGATCACCCTACCACTAATGTAAATTGACATTATTATAACGTTACATTCACTCTCACCACAAGAAAACCGTTACGCATTAGGAGAAATTGGTAGAGCATTTTGTAAATTGAATTGATTTGCAGTTGTATGTTCATATGGTACATTCATAGGTGTCAGAATTTACTCATCAAAGTTTGATAATTTTTTTCTCTCGTAGCTTTTAAGAGACATCTTCGGACTAGTGTCAACAAGAAGGATCATAATTCTTGGGAAGAAAAACAATGCTCCATTAGTTTCTACCATCTCATTCATATGTGTGTGCATTGTTGATTCAATACCACGAGGTAAAGATTGAAAAATATCACCCTCAACACTCTGAAAATGAAGCAAATTGATGTTTTTTCAATGTTGTTCTACTACCACCATGAAAAAATCAGGAGAGGATTTTATATATTGACCCAATGCCAAGTAGTAGGTTTATAGGAGAAATTAGTATGTGCCACGAGTTTCAGGAACTTTCTCATCAAAATTGGAAAAAATTTCCCTCTCCAGGATCTTATGAGACAAAATTCACACCTTCAATGAAGAATCATTTATGAACCTTGAGATCAAGTATAAATAAATGAAGGAAAGTAAGTGGAAAGTCAAAGGATAAGGGATTTAAAATGTATTATAACCCAAGTTCTTAAAGTAACAGAATCAAACGATCATTTTGTAGAAGATGTTTAAGCTTCCATTCGCTTCAAGAAGAACAATTCTTTACAGATGACACGAACCATGTGAAGGTGGAATCTTTATTTGGCACCACTAAGCTACATTAATATAATTAATAGTGATATAAATAAATAAAATAAAGGAAAAACGTACACAAAACACAAAACTTAAGAATTCAACAATATAGTTACAAAGTATAAAGCTTGTGTGTCATTATACCAATTCAATCCAATGAACTATGTGGGGTTGACCTAGTATTTTATGCTATCAAGTTTTGCTTCACGATCTGACTCACGAACTTTCCACAAGTTATTATTACACTTTTTACCAATATATTTAATCAATTGAATGTAAGATGCAACAATGTGAAAATAATGAATAATATTCTTATGTGTGCCAAAGTTCTCAAAGAACCACACATTGGAATTATTCATTGGGTATTTTCTAAGCTATGTTTTAGTAACAACCATAGACCATGTAGGGTACTCTTGTCCTTCTTTGTCTATGATCGGGGTTGTCAATTGCTTTTTTGTGTCAATACAGCTAGACAAGTAATAATTTGCTCATTATTTTTTCTGTAACAAGTGCATAAACGACCTTCGTCAAATTGTATAAAATATATAATTTCAATGAATAATTCATAAATACTACATAATAAGCTAAATATTAATTTTAAGTAAATAATACATCTATAATACCTAGTTTCAAAAGATTTGATATATATGGTCAAAGTTAACCTATAATTTGATCTCCATGAGTCGTGGCACTCATAGAGGTCAATACATATCAAGTGGATTTGAAAGTATACAATACCATTCATCAACCCATTATCTTGACTCACACTCATATCAAGAAAAATACATAAATGGAGAACAAAATCATACCATACATCTCGTACGAATAGCCTATAAACCTACATTTGATCTACTAAAGGAGTGTAACTCACTTCATTTTGTTAGTGTAAAAAAATCTTCATATTTTGCAAAGTTAGCTTCTTCTACCAACTAAAAAAAACTATAAATTATAGACTTACCATCATTATTGGATCCATCATTCAGTTTCATCATTCCATGATGGAAGTTGAAGTGGTAAGCTTCGCACCATATTTATACTTCAACTCTTCTCGTGTTAGGGCTCTTTTAAAACATGCCCCCCTTTTCTATGACTAGCCTCAGTAAAATTCTAAATATTTTGAATAACACTCATCATATGCATCCTTATCAACCAATGTAATATTTGCAAATTCTTGAATTGTGATATACATTTATCTGACTATATGATGTGTTGACCAAATATGATTTTTTTGTTATTGAAATTATCATAGAAGATATCAAAGAAACATTTTACAAACTTGGTATAATGTGTATGATCATCACTAATATAGAAATGACACTCCCTCAAGATATTTTTGTCTTCCTTTGTGTTTTTTGAAGCATGAGTGAATGTTATATGTGTAAATATGGAAACCTGAATAGAGTTGTAGTATTGTGATTGGAATTCATTGAGGTTTAAGTGTACGGTTATCTATAAAATCAATACTTAAATAATGGTATCAAGAGGAAATGTGTCCTTACATAACTTGAATTTATCATCTAATCATCGAGCTTTTTATGTACACCTTGCATACTCATACATACTTTTTTCTTCGAAAATAGTCATAAATTATGATATAGTTATTTCTTTACTCATTAATTCACATATTTTTTCCTCTTTACTATCTTTTTAAATGTATACCATTGACTTGTATTTCCCAAAATTAACTAGTTTATTTTCAATTACATGTATATTCTTAGTGTATCATACACTCATGTAAATTATTATCAGTACGCAAAGTAACACATATATGTTGGAAAACAACATAATGCACAACAAATTCAATATGGACTCTATAACAACGAGTAGAGAACAAGTGATTTATTTTAACATAAAAAAGGTTTTTTCATTTTAAAATATTTTTGACTAATGTCTATTTTAGGATAAGTCTCTTTAAACTATTTTTTTTTGCCATATCCAAAAAATGTTTTTGGATGTGGTTCATGGTTTCAACACAATTCTTAATTTTGAAATGTCTTTTTCCAAATGTCTTCAATTTCAGATTTTAAGTCTTCAACTATGTCTTTGTCTTTCCATGGGAGTCTACTAGAAAATTCACATAATTCATTGTTATCGAGATCTTCAACTCTTTTATGTCTTACTATATCTTTCGATAATGTTTTTCTATTTATTTTCAGTGCACTACTTGTTTTACCAATTAATACAATTTTATTTACTACTTTACTTACTATAGTTGATGTAATAACACATCAGGTAGCATTACTATTTTTGGTGCATGAGGTAAAAAATATTTCTTACTATGTATTCGTTATATTTTTTCAATAAATTTCCACTTTTGGTCTTAGATGTTCTTAGACCAAGGGTCTTCATAGTGGATCTAAACTTAGCATTTCTCACCATTTCAACAACCAATTGACATCTACCTATTACATTTAAACTGTCAAAAAATGTTTTCCATAGGTTATTCACTTTTATTGTACAAGTGTGTTCAACAATCTTATCACTCACTGTGTTTAAAATATTTTCATCAATTTCAAATAAAAAACTAGGTGTTGTATGAAAAAATCTAATTGGTGATTTTAATGGTAATGTTGGTTGAACATCTATTATTTTTTGTTCATTTCTTATATGTTGTTTATCTTAATACTTTGGTAAATTTTGTGTGTTTTGAATAGGTTGATCATTTGGTGTAACATCTAAGTTCGAATTTAGAATTGCAGCATCATTCATTATTTCATTATTTATTGATTCAATCGGTGTTTAAGGATTTGTTTCAATATCAAATTCATTTAGATCAGATGGCATACCTTCACCTCTAGAGATTGATCTATTTCTTGGATGGATTTTTCACATTCGTTCCCATTTTCTCTTTTTCATCCTCTTTCTTTTCTCTAGTAGATGGTAGACGAATTTTTTCATCATCTAAGTTTTTGGAAAAGATTTGGAATTCGGTTTCTACATTTACTCCCTTTTTATATATGTTTCCTTTGTTTCTATAGCTCCTTATGTGTTTTCCTTCATGTTTTTCTCCCAGTAATTCTTAAATCTATATTAGCATAAGAGAATTGACATAATAAGAATGTTCTAAGAATGTTACAAATATAGAAAAAATTCTCAATTCTTAAACAATGATAAGAAATTTCTCAAAAGAATAAAAACAATGATTCTTTGTATCGATATAAGACAAAATACACAATAAGAACATTCTATGAATGTCCTAAAAATGTAAGAAACATAAAATGCACTCAATTTTCAAACAATCAAATGGAATTTATCAAAAGAATAAAACAACGTAAAAATATGAAGATAAAAGTGCAGAACAGAGTTTGTGGGACCAAAATCATGAGTATTTGTCATTTGTAATTGTGATAGTGATTTTTCATAGAGAATAAAATGCAAGAACGTTATAAGGTGAGTGTGTTATAACATGAATGTGTTACATTTTATTTGTATTGGAAATTACTCACTCTTAGACTTGGATTTGGTTTGGGTATTTAAGCATAAGCTTGAAATGTTTATATTATATGATTGAATCTATGTTTTGCATTATAACAATTGAGTGTAATCCTCATTATCTTGCATATTTTAAGAAAAATATTCCAAAAAACTACCACTAGAATGTCAAGATTTTTCTTAGCTATGTGTCTATGTATTTATTTCGAAAATATAAATAGTTTAAGGTTTTGATCCTTAATTACTTTTAAAGTGTCTTCATTTTTCACAAAAAACTCGTGTATTATTTTTTCTATGTAATTTTTGGTATGCTCATTTGATTTTTTTTAAAAAGTGTTTTTTAGATCCAAAAAAACATAGACTTTTTTAAAGGTCAATCTCCATTATTCGGCAAGCCTTTAAGCACTACTACCATGCATATAGAAAATTTTAACATTCAAATCTGTAACTTGCCCACATCAAAATGAAGTCTACTTATTTTAATACTTGAAAAATGAATGCATAACAACCTACTTAATAAGAATGGGAGAAATCCATGACTAACAACGAAGAGATGATCCAATAATTTTGTCAAAAAAATCACATGCTTTGTGAAAACTCCATATTTGCATACATGCATGCCCAAGCGTTTTTATTTCTTGAAAGTTTCTAAGGTATTTTAACTGACCCATTTGTGCATATTCTACCTTAATGACAATATAAGGAGCCACACCTCCTTTAGGAATTACGTAAAATTGTTTTCATACCTTGTGCATGCTATCACATTTTCCATACATATATGTCAGGAAACTTACATTTATAACACCAAACCAAAATCCGCATTCCATTATGCTTTATAAATGTCCATACTATGTTTCAAAACTCCCATTTAGAAATGGTTTGGAAAGATGCAGAAATGCTTGCAAAAGTATTGGATTCACATTCTTTCCCAAGTAATCAAATGCCTCTCTTAACTGCTCACCCAACCCACAAAACAAAACCCAATATAGATGTCAATATTTTGTTCCTCACAATACATAATATTAGGAAGAAGCTTGAGGAATAAACATGTCTTCCACACTTCAATACCTACCACACTCCACCGTACATCCATCACTTCCTTCTTTTCTATCAATCCTTCCACCAACCACTTTAAATCATGCCACCTGCCACCTTCACCTTTCTGCCAATAATTTTGTTTGCAATTTTATTTATCATTTCAATAATATCGTATATATGTATAATTTCATTTATTTTATTTATTCATTTCTTCTATTTTATTCATTATTATCATTATATATAATTTAATTTTTTTAGTCCCGCAACTTTCAAATAGATTTCTACGGTTAAAAGGCGTTAGGACTCAAACCTGTATTAAACATCAAACTAAGGTACTTAGAAAGGCACCTAAAAAGTTTTGACTGAATGGAAAACTCCCTTATGTAGAGGTTTAAGCTCATTTAACATTCACACGCCATCACCATGCAACACAAATGCAAATTAATTAATTTAAGAAAAAGGTCCCACACTGAACATTATTTGGGTGAAGAAGTATGGGCCACTACATTTACCTCCCCTTATAAAAACATTGTCCACGTTGCAACACTACATCTATGTTAACAAGAGTACATTAGGAAAGGGGACATGAACCACTTACTTCCCTATTGTAGACAAAATATATGCACTTGGGTACATTTTTAGGTGCTAAAAACATGTTACCAATTACATGATTTCTAAGCAATAAAACTAGTAATTGACAACTCCCTTTAGCCTTTTGCTTTGTCTTCTGCATTTTTATTGGCTTTATACATCTTGCACTCTTGCCAGCATTTGACTATTTTATTTTTATATGGCCTCAGACACTAGTGCCTAGTTGGGACATTGGCATCAAATGCTCATGTCCTCCTTTGTGCTCTTGCCCTTCTATACCTCTTTCTTATCCTTTTGGACCCCTTTCGCTTCTTATTTACTTTTTACTAATTTGGGTTGGCCTTCCAGTTGTCAATTACAAAATTCAAAAAAGGGAATAATATAAATACACAATTATGTTTTCAAAATAAGGGACCAAGCACTAACATTACTTATTATCACCTAAGCTTGCATCCAAAAGGAACAAGAGCACATCAAAAGCATCCATCTAGCACACTCACTCAAGGGACAAGGGGTGCATCACTTCTGCATACAAAACATAGGAGGGGAAGTCTATTCTATTTCATCCCACACATTTTCATCTGGAGCATTCTAGATCTAAAAATCGCTATCTTAGCACAAATTGCTACAAGGGCATTCCTAGGGCATCAATTTTTACACACTTTTACACATAGAACTACATGGAGTATGAGATGTAGTGCAGTGCACGGCAATCATGATTTCATTCTTCAGGGTGATTGATAGAGGTCAATTTCGACTCCCCATTCTGCAAATTTTCCTTTATCAGGTTTGATGTGGTTTGTGGGCTTGTTTAGGTGAGACTTATCTTCTTTTACAGGTCACAGGTACCTTTGGCGATCAAGGAGTGCAAACATCAAGAGACCTGCATAGAGACTAACTATGAAACCATAGTGATACAAATAAAAACTCAGATTC
Source organism: Taxus chinensis (assembly GCA_019776745.2). NCBI lineage: Eukaryota > Viridiplantae > Streptophyta > Pinopsida > Cupressales > Taxaceae > Taxus > Taxus chinensis. Next base: position 119,592,129 of record CM034152.1, read on the forward strand.
CTGAGCATCCTACACAGTCACCAGTGCCTATATCCAATCGCTATCACCAATGCCCAAATGTCCTTGCCCTACATTGGGCACCCCTATCTGGGGTCATTATTCTTAGGTTCCATAGATTTTCAAGTGATTGTTGGAAGCAATCAATGATGTTGTCTATAGTCGGTCCTATCAATATTTCTTATTGCCTAGATAACCATTAACATTCATGCATTCATATACATTCAACTAATTCCTTATTTAGTGTGCACAATACATTCAAACAACCACAACACATGATAAGAATCACATAGACATAAGATATAAGTGGGAAAACATCATGGGGAATAAAAACCACAAAAACTATGCTTATATAACACAAAGCAAAGTAGATTTAGTGAAGCACCAACTTCGCAAGGAGCACCAACCCCTAATTTACATGAAGCACCCACTCCACAAGGAGAGATACATTCATCCCCAAGATGTGAAATAAGCACAAAAGTTCCACCATGTACTCAATACCATGATCTAACAAGATTGATTAGGTCTCTTACAATCAAGATTATCCCCTCAAACCAATAAGGCTTTACACATGCACAAGTGGCTAGGAATAGGCATGGACATGACCTGAATCAACTATTGGCAACCCATGAACTGATATTTATGACAATAGGTAGATCCTCATAGACACCTATAATACATCATACTAACCATGATTTACTTTCATGACACACTCTAACCGAATCTCATTTTATAGACTCAAACCATGACTTTGCATAGAAAACCAAGCTCCATGACCTCATAAGACTCCACTAATCTTGAAAGCTACCAATTAACCTTCATAGTTACTGAAGATTTGACTAACACCTCATGGAGGCACATACAACACCATGACACCCTTTGTCCACCAATTGAGTTTCCACATCATTTGATCTACTTGATTATCAACACATAAATGGCCATTTTACATCTCCCCCTTATGGTTGCATTGATGGTAACCACCTTCAGGTTCTTCATTGATGGAAACCAATTTCATGAAATAACACTTCTTTTACATGACATCATTTATCCATGTTTATGATGCCTCTCATACCCATCTTTCCACAGCTATGACAAAGACTACAAATGACCACTTATACCCTTATGGAAAATGAAAACGTCTCAATGGAAACATATTTGTCAAATTACCATGACTTACTATGACTCATGAAGTTTCCACCATGACCATTGAATTCTAAAGGTCCTTTACTTGAATCTTCAACAGTAGAAAATGAATATGCTTATGGACATAGTTTCCCACGAGATCAATCAAAAATCCCCCTATGTACATCTTGCACTTATATTTATGTCTTCATTCTCATTCAACACCATTCACTAGGTCTAGATCAAGCTCAGATTACAATCTTATTTGCCTCCAAATTCAGTGTTAATTAATCTACCTTTTAGGACTATTGTCTCCTGAAAAATATCTTCAACTTATTGCTATATTTGAACAGGACACTACTCTTCACAGGATATATTCATCCATATACACCTCATGATTTCAATTGTATGACTCCCCCTAACCTGGGGGTACCATCTATTGTCAACTGAAAAAATAAAAAAATAAGATTTACATACCTTACTTGCATGGCTTGAAGGGATGACAAACCTCTTAGGGACAGTCACTTGAAGATCCATTTAAGTGTTATATACTACCTTACTTGTTCATGTCACTTTCATGCCTACTTAAATCAAACACCTTCTTACCTCTAATTCATTTACTTATGAAAAAACATCCTATAGTTCTGCAATTTAAGATCACTTGATCACCTATTTCATCTAGGTGTTCATAGAATACTCAACATGACAACATCATATTTGATCCATCAAGACCATTACATAACCTGTGATATGGACATTTGATCCTACTGATCATCATGTGCTATCACAACTCATTTAGGATTACAAGGCCACCTACACATCATTGATCCTATATTACATCTTTCATCTTTATAAATTATATCTTCTCAACCATCCTACATACACAATTGAGGTTAGAGAAAAATTTATGACACATGCCTAACATTTTAACAGTAAGATGCTACAAGCAATACTCTTAATCATTGTCAAAAATGACCTAACTAGAGAAGTAACAATAATTCTGAGATACACTGGCATAAATATTTACTTAGAGTATCAAAACTAATAGACCACTAGAAAATTGACTTTCATAACATCTATTGCTTACCAATAGGTCTTTAAATAACTTCAATACCACAAGCTCTTCATATTCTTGACAAGGATACTCAACTCTATATGCCTTCTCAAGTTGAAGATCTATGTAGACATAGTAACATATGATGTAGATTACACATTTGTGGCCCCACTCACAAAGCACCTTCTTGACCTCATAACCCAAGTGCATATTCCATGCAACGCTTGATTCCTATACAATCCTTATTTGATCTTGGAATTGTCTTGCAGGCATACTACCTACTTTCATGAGGATTCAATCACCAAGAACGCACATAGTGAAAAGAGGAGTAACGCTCTCCTCAAATGACCTCTAGCAGCCCACACTAGGAAGCAAGCTATTTTAGCGACATTCTATACCATTGTAATTCCTGATGTCACACATAAGATATATAATTCATTTAGAAATCTGGAAGTAATCAAGGATCCACCCCTGTAGGTCTAGCCATATTAGAACACCAATCACTCTCTTTGAGGTAATACACACCTAACATGTCTAAGATATATCTTCACACCAATCTGTAGATCATCATGGAGCTTTGATAATTTTTTTCAAACTGAATTCCAATAAAACTGTTGGTTCTGATCATAAACTAGTCATAGTGTATAAACAAAATTCAAACTGAAAGGATTCATGATTACATGCACTGATCAAAATCTCATGGCTACTAAGGGGTACTTTCTTAGAGTGCTGCAATAACTCTATAACATTATGCCTAGCTGAGAAATAAAAATAATGAGACCATCATATGATTATAGAAAAAAAATTCAATTGCACCATACATATTTCTCAGCCTCTCATAAGGCTCGACATAGTTGGCACCAATCACTATAGCTTGTAATATTCTAATCGAATACCGGTTTAGGAGTCAAGAACAGGGTTACAAGTTTTAGTTTCTTGATCCTAAAGATGCATACGCACCACAATTTACTTATTAGTACCCATTCAGAAAATGTCATGCATTTAGAGATCACAGAAGTGCTTGATTCATTCTATGCATAGGGTTGAGTATAGAATTTAGCTTCTCATTCTCGAGTTAAAGTATGGAATATTGTCAGTCACTCTTGGTCTCCTCACTCCTTCATGTAGCACATTGATACTACCTGTAGGGATCTTCAGTTTTCAGTAACATCATATCACAACTTTTTGAACCTTTGTAACTGTGCATTTTCAATATTTTCTAACATAGTCTTAGAACTTTTTTACAGGCATATTGATACTTCACGATAATCCAGGGTAAAACATCTCAAGATATTCATTCTTCATAAGTCAATGAGTTCATTACATAACTTACTTGATAGCATCATCGAGGAAAAAAATTAGGGAGATCACAATATTTCAATATGTATCACACACTTCCTTACTCAAGGAACATGATACTTCATACAACATATTGATAGCACGGAAAAATACATCCACGATTCACAAACCCTACATGTTTATCACTTAACATACTAATAACACAAAAATAATGTAATCGAGCAATATAACATCATTATAAATCTATAGTTCATAAGGAACACATTTTTCATATAATACATTGATAACACACAACATCACACAAGATGGGACGTTACTACATATAAAATTACAACATCACATGTATTAGCTTGTTAACAACAAGACATAACTCTTAAAAAATTTCCACCAACTCATTCTAAGTAAACAAGTCTCCAATATTTCCCAAGGGTTCCATGGTTTTAATCTCTACTTTGATACCAAATTACAATGCCAAAAATTCACCAACAAAAAGGGTAAGTGCATGGAAATGGGGGGCCAAAAAGGGGTTAAAAAGGGACACATTTTTCCTGAAATCAGTGAAACCTGAACTTCATCTAATAATTTGGCATGCATATGCTCAAAAATTGACAAAGTGATAAGAATGACTGTCATAGATCTTGGAATCTAGTTTCTAAACTACTAATTTTTGTTAAATGGTGGAGATTAAGATGGTAAAATGTGGTGCACACACAAAGTATGTATATTTTTTTGTCAAAAAGATAAGAACCTATTGTGTGTGCCCCCCCCCCCCCCCATTTTTTAAATTCTATAAATTATTTTTCAAATCCCTTTGGTATAAAGTTAGCTAAGACCATGTGTGAGGTCCCACTATTTTTTCATAATTTTTTGTGTGAATATATAATTTTTTATTAATTTCCAAAGTGCACATATCGCGAAAATGAAATATTTGTGTGTGCTCCCCCATAACTTTGAGAAAAAAATCATTTTTTTGTTTTTTTTAGTGTGTAGAATGAAGTTTAGAAAAAACCACTTTTTTTTTTAAGTTGGATGAAAAAATCATAAATTGTGCACCAAAACGTATGCATAGGTTTTGCAAGAAAAGAAGGCACTAGTAAAAGAAATTATGGATGAAAGCCTTAAACTAATAGGATTTTAGAAAGAATTATATCATCATCAAGGTAAAACCGAGCTTGACATCGTAGTATAATTTATTTTTGAATATTATGTTATAATGCATAAGATATCGGGGTGCACATATCGGGGTGATGAGATTTTGATGTTTTTTTGTCAAACATAGATTTATTCACAGATTACACAGTCCAAACCTTTGGTTTGGATATCCAAGGAAAATCCAAGCCTATGGATTGGGAATTTAAAACCCAAAGAAGATGAAATGTGGGCGTGTTATAACATGCTCGCATTCATGTTTGTTATGTGGTATATGTGCTTGTAGGAGGGATATATTTACTAAAATAAATGTTTTAAGTATAATTTTTGTTATTAATCTTTATAATTATTTATTAGTATAAAGAATTAATAATTTATTTTAGTAAATATAAAGTCTAGGTCCACTCTGCAACTTATGGAACTAACCTCATAGCTGCATCTGTAACAGTTTAGAAGATAGTTTTTCATATTCTAACCTGATTAGTACATAGGTAATTTTCTAGATTTTAGCATTTAGCATTCAGCCTTCAAGCTTTTAGGGTTTAAATTATACAATCAATATCTATTTTTTGAAAGAATATAGTCATTGTTTAGGTTTTGGGGCCTTTTGGATTGGTTATTGACATTTGTAGGAGTGTTGAATGTGTCAAAATTAGAATTTACAAACCTCACAACTCTTAAAGGTAGCGACAACTGATCGACTATATAGACTCATGAATTTTCCCATGAACATGGAGTTGAATCCCTAATTTTTTCTTAGAATATGGTAAAATCATACTATGGATGAGTATCTACTTTACAAGCTTAGGGAATGCATCTTTCGCTTCCTAGTCAATGGTGCGTCCTTCCTCTGGCCAGCCTGCCTCACTACCACTCTCAACTTGGATCAAAATAAATTATTAACAAGGTTTTTTAAGTTTGTTTCAATGTGCAGGGATGATTGGATACAATGATTAATGAATTCAGTGTAACTTGATGGAAGATAACTTCCTTTGAAGGCCTAAAAAGGTCATCCTGAGCTAATCAAACACCCTTTGGGAGAGTTCAAGAAATATATTAAGCATATGGAGGTGATGTAAGAGAATATTAGAAGTGTTGGAGGAAATTTAGGAATATTTAGGAATATTTTTTAGGGTTTAGGGTTTAGGGTTTAGGGTTTAGGGCTCCGGGTTTAGGGTTTAGGGCTCCGGGTTTAAGGTTTAGGGTTTAGGGCTCATGGTTTAGAGCTCGGTGTTTAGGGTTTAGGGTTTAGGGTTTAGGGTTTAAGGTTTATGGCTCAATGCTCAGGGTTTAGGGTTTAGGATTTAGGATTTAGGGTTTAGGGTTTAAGGTTTAGAGCTTAGTGTTTTGGGTTTTGGGTTTAGGGTTTAGGGTTTAAGGCTTAGTGCTCAGTGTTTAGGGCTTAGGGTTTAGGTTTAATGGTTTATGGTTTACAGTTGAGGGTTTATGGTTTACAGTTTTAGGTGTATAGTTTAGGGTTGAGGGTTTACAGTTTACGATTTAGGGCTCAAGGTTTAGGGCTCAAGGTTTAGGGTTTAGAGTTTATGGTTTAGGGTTTAGAGTTTAGGGTTTAGGGCTCAAGGTTTAAGGTTGAGGGTTGAGGGTTTAAGGTTTAGGGTTTATGGTTTAGGTTTTAAGGTTTAAGGGTCAAGGTTTAGGGTTCAGGGCACATGGTTTAGGGTTTGGGGTTTAAGGCTTAGTGTTTAAGGTTTAGGGTTTAGGGCTCAAGGTTTAAGGCTCAACATTTTGGGCTGAGGGTTTAGGGTTAATGACTTAGGGTTTAAGGTTTAAGGTTTAGGGTTTACAGTTTAGGGCTTAGGGTTTAGGGTTTAGGTTTTATGGCTTAGGATTTAGGGTTTAGAGTTTAGGTTTTAAGGCTCAGGGTTTAGGGTATAAGGCTTAGGGTTCAGGGTTTAAGGTTCAAGGTTTAGAGTTTATGGTTTAGGGTTTAGGGTTTAGGTTTTAGGGTTTAGGATTTAGGGTTTAGAGTTTAGGTTTTAAGGCTCAGGGTTTAGGGTATAAGGCTTAGGGTTCAGGGTTTAAGGTTCAAGGTTTAGAGTTCAGGGTTTAGGGCTTAGGGTTTAGGGTTTAGGTTTTATGGTTAAGTGTTCCGGTTTCAGGGTTTAGGGTTTAGGGTTTAGGTTTTAGGGCTTATGGCTTAGGGCTTATGGTTTAGAGCTTACGGTTTAGGGTTTAGGGATTAAGGTTTAGTGTTTAGGGTTTAGGGTTTAGGGTTTATGGCTTATGGCATAGGCTTTAGGGCTTGGGGATTAGGTTTTATGGTTTAGGGTTTAGGGTTTAGCGCTCAGGGTTTAGGGCTTAGGTTGTAGGCCTTAGGGTACCGAGTAGGAAAATGGTGTTTATGGATTAGGATTTAGGGTTTAGAGTTTAGGGTTCAGGGTTAAGGGGTTTAGGATTCAGGGTGTACAGTTTAGTGTTTAGGGTTTAGGTTTTAAAGATCAAGTTTAGGGTATAGGGTTTAGGGTATAGGGTTCAGTGTTTAGGATTTGGGGTTTAGGGCTCAGGGTTTAAGGTTTAGGGTTGAGGATTTATGGTTTATGGTTTAGAGTTTAAGTTTTAAGGGTCAGGTTTTAGGGTTTAGGACACAAGGTTTAGGGTTTAGGGTTTAAGGCTTAGGGTTTAGGTTTTAGGGGTTAGGCTTTAGTGCTCAGGGTTTAAGACTTAGGGTTTAGGTCTCAGGGTTTATGGTTGATGGCTTAGGGTTTATGGTTTATGGTTTAGGGTTCAGCGTTCAGGTTTTAGGGTTCAGGGCTCAAGGCTTGGGGTTTAGGGCTTTGGGTTTAGGGTTAAGGGTTTAGGGTTTATGGCTTATGGTTTAGGGTTTAGGGTATAAGGCTCAAGTTTTAATATATAAGGCTTAAGATTTAGGGTTCAGGGTCAGGTTTAGAGGATTCAGGGGTTTAGGGCTTAGGGTTTAGGGTTTAGGGTTTTAGGGTTTAGGTTTTATGGTTTAGGGTTTAGGGATTAGGGATCATAGTTTAGGATTTAGGGTTTGGGGTTTAGGGTTTAGGGTTTATGGTTTATGGCTCAGGGTTTAGGGCTCATGGTTTAGGGTTTAGGGCTCAGGGTTTAGGGTTTAGGATTTAGGGTTTAGGATTTAGGGTTTAGGGTTCAACATGGTAAAAAAAGGGTTTAGAATTTAGGATTTAAGTTTTTGGGTTCATAGTTTAAGATTTAGGGTTTAGGTTTTTGGGGATTAGGGCTTAGGACTTAGGACTTAGGGTTTAGGGCTTAGGGTTTATGGTTTAGGGCTTAGGGCTCAATGAGTGAATTGATGATCATCATATCCTTACTCTACCATTGTGTCCAAATATCTTCTAGAAACAAATCAAAATGAGCTAGTTAGGCTAGTGAGGCATCCAAGACCATCATGTGTGAAGGATCAAGAAGTCACCTATTCTCATTAGAGGGATATGAGAAAGAAGTGTATGAGCATCCTAAATATGATTCCATTCAAGGATGATTTTTAAGACTGGAAGGGTAAGAGGATGATCTTCATATGGATATGTTATCATGTGTGAAATGAATAACCCAAAAATGTAAAACTTAAACCATGAAAACCAAGCCACAATGTGAAATCTTCCTCCCAAATCTTCTTGAATCCCTCTCCAGGCCCACTTTCCTCCTGTGTGATGATCACCTTGTCCTTGAAGGTATTCTTAATGCATTGCATGAACATGTATAAGTTTGCAAAAAGGTTTTAAAAGGTCCATTATTCCATTTCATTGAAGTGCAGTAAAAGACTAATTCATTTGTAATCCTAAAAAGGCCAATTTTGGCCATTTCAAAGCCTGTGTGCATCCTTCGTAAGGGTTATGAAAAGGTATTAGGTATCTAAATGTGGTATTACAAAGCCTTGAAGGTGTTGGAAGTAGTTTAGGAATATTTAGAAAAGTTTTTATCATATAGGGATAGTCTATTCAATAATGGGCTTTCAGGTGGAAGGAATGACCAGTCAAACTGTGAACATTGACTTCTCTAGCTAATTCCGGGAGCTTCATAAGGATTTAGGAGGAAAACAAGTAGGAACTAGAAATCTTGAATAATCCGTTAGATTTTTGGAGCCATTTGTTCAACATTGGGTATTCAGGGTGTAGGGAATGAGAGCTTCAATGGTGAATGTTGTCTTCTATGGAAGATTTTGGGAGTTCCTGAATGAGTTTAGAGGAAAAAAATATGCATTGAAATGTGTAATAGACAGTCACTTGGACAACAGGTGTAATCAGGAGAATCATGAGGTCTGTGAAGGATCTGAAACATCTAGAACCTCATTGAAATTCAAGTCATCAAGGGAATAATAATCATGAGCATGATGAGAAAGGATCACCATGAGTGGCGTTGATAGTCATCTCGAGCTCACAAACGGGGCATATCTCTTGATATTGTTTATAAACACATATTCAATACTTGGCAATGTGTTCACATCTTGCAATTTAGTGAGTGTATTTCACAGTGATTCAATGCAATTGGAGTGCAAGAAGATGAATCTCACCCTCAAACATTCCTTCAAATATCATTTAGGGATAAATCCCCTATTTCCATGAGGAGCAATCGGGTGAATGTGTCCAGATACTATAAGCATGTTTCCACTCATGTGATATCTTGGTCAAGGAAGTGAATTGTGAAGTTAAAAAGGGTGTCATCGTGTTAAAAGGTGAAATGGGAAGCTCATGGAGTAAGTTAAGGATCATCATATCTTGACTCTACCATCATGTTCAAACCTCTTCGAGGAACAAGCCAATATGACATAGTCAAGCTACTGAGGCATTCATGACCATCGTGTGTGAAGGATCAAGGCATCATCTATCTCCATGAGAGGCATATGAGTAAAGAGGTATATGAGTATCTTGAAGTTGATTCCATTAGAGCCAGGAGGGAAGAGGATGATCTTCATATAGAGCACCATGAATGTAAGAATGAGAAATCATCTGAGTTTCACTTGGTAGTGTTATTAAACAGTCTTTTGAACCTTGTAGTGTGATCACACTTCAAAGGAGGAAGGATATTACAACCATCTCATTTCATTCTAACATGTGGCCACATGACATGAATCTCATTCAATGATAAATCCTTCCATCCACATGGTGAATACCTATTTCAGTAAGTGATAGATAATCAAAAAATGGTTTGAGCATTATGGAGTCGATATTTGATCACTAGGGTTAATTGTGGATGCATTGAAAAGTAAGAGAGTGATCCTCACTTTTGCCTTGTAATTGGAAGAGAGCATCATGTTGTTCACATCACGATGTGGATCTCATAACAGTGTTTCTAAACACTTAAGTCATCACTTGAGGTTTAAGAAACATGCTTTCAACTCATGGCAACTCATTTTTTTACCACTTTTTCATGTTAGAAGTTTCGTCACTCAAAAACACAACCTAGGGTGTTAGGAAGGGGTTTTCAACTCACATAAATTGACCCCATCCTCATGAGATCCTCACCCATGGTAAACAATAGTTTATTTATGACAGTACCCATTTCGAGAGGTACTTATCAACATTTACAAATATTCACCTATCATCATGCGGTGACCATCTCTTTATATCTTACAAATTTAGGGCCATTTTTATCTGGAACCGAAAGGGGCGGCTATACTATTTTGAAATTTTTCATGAAACGTTTAAGTCTTAGATAAAAATAGATGTTACCAACATGTATAGGATTCACATATCTTTCCATTTCCTATTATTGTCCTCCTAACTCCTTATGGAGCTCCCAAAATCATCCAAAGAAGTCATATTTCACCATTACAGTGTTTGTTCCCTACACCTAGAAAACTTGTTGTTGAGTAGATTGTCCTTGAATAAGCAAACCTTTCCTAAATCTTCCTAAATTACCTCCAACACTTATAAAAGGCCCCAAAACCTAAACAATAACTATATTCTTTCCCAAAATAGACATCGATTGTATAATTTAAACCCTAAAAACTTTAGGCTGAATGCTGAAATCCTGAAAAATACCTATGTATTGACCAAGTTAGAATATGAAAAACCATTTTCTAAACCGTGACTGATGGAGCCGTGAGACTAGTCCCATAAGGTGCAGAGTGACCCTAACTTCTTATATTTACTAAAATAAGAAATAATAGAGTATAAAGATTAATAAATGAAAAACTTAAACCATTTATTTTAGTAAATATATCCCTCCCACAACCACATCTACCACATAGTAAATAAGAACGCGAGCGCATTATAGCACGCTCGTGTTTTAGGCTTGGTAATCACCAAACCTGATAATTCATAAGGCGCTTGCGTTTTGGTTAAAATTGAAAATGTGCCCGCACCCCATCTCTATGCACTTGTCCAAAAATCACAACCAAAACTCACAAATTTTTTTGTACAGTATAGTGATAAGTGCATTACTTCAACAACACTTAGTACGCAACAACCACAACTATAATTGATCGGGACACTTATTCACAACCCACTCAAATAACAAGACAAGATTTTCTTGGACCAAGATAGGGAGAAGGGCATCACTCTAAAATAAACGTGAAAAATCAAGTCTTCTATTAAGACTTGCATAGAGGAGAGACTAGCATTAACCCTCCTTTTCACTCCATCGAAGGAGGTGTTGTAGGCCCTTGGTTCCTTTGGGTCGATCAACACATAACACATTAATATAATATTTTCTCTCCATTTAGAAGTATTCCCCTTTTCTCTCCACCGAAGTCAAATTGTGCACTCTCTTGGTTCCTCTATGTAACAAAATAACACATGCAAGTACTTATCCCTCCATTAATAACCAATCCTTTTCCCTCCATCTAAGATGATAACTCTCACCCACATACACACAACTGCTCTTGCACGCCAACATTGGTGCAATGCAAGTCCACAAAATTCAATTCAATTTAGCACATCCTTAAAGGAGCAACCAAAACACAACATTTATGCAACTAAGGAAAAGAGGGTGAGAGGAATGATTACTTATACGAATGACAAATAAATTAGTTAATCCTGACTCCTATCAATCTTTTCCAAGTCTTGATCATTCAAGTAAACAATGGAGTCCAACTAGATTACAAGATAGAATAGAGCCCCAAAAATATGTACAACTCTAGGCTAACACAAAAGGGTAGTTATTCTCATTATTAAGTCCCATTATACACATGTATATCCAATTATTTACTTGTGTTATTTCATTAAGTTTTCATATATGATGTTTATGGTTCATTTAGAATATTATATCTAACGCAAAAGGGCAATAACATTATTACAAAGGTTTACAGAACTAAATACATTTTAATAAATTTGATGTTTCACTTGTTACAATATATAAGATTTTTTTGCATATGATCTATAATAATAATTCTGCTACCTAATTCCTTAAAATAGACTCATTCATCTAGGTACAATATTCATTTACAACTTTGAGATTTACATGATACTCTTGATTAATATACATGATATAGATATAATTGTATCTTATCTTTTATTTCAAATATCACCCAAAATGTACATCATTTACTTCAAAACTTTTGTACATAAACGAAAAAGGATCTCTGAAGAAAACCCAAAAAATAATCTAGCTTAAACACCTTCCATAGTCTTCCACACAGTCTGGTAGAGTTTATGCTTGCTTCTACAGCTGAAAAGCCCGACTAAGACTCTATCGACATTAAAATTCTTCCATAGGCCTTGGAGGGAAATTAACTTGCTTCGGCACCTGAAAACTCTGAAAAACACTATGAAAAAATTGTGAGGTGTTTTCGCACTTGAAAAGTTTAATTAGGACTTAGGTGGGAATTCAAACTGGTTGTGCACTTGGATTCCTGGACAACCACTATGACATAGTTCAGGAATTCTTTCACCCCTGAAATCTACATCCTACACTCACACGGGGTTTCAAGTTGTTTTCGCATCCAAAATCCTCGATCCTTACCTTTGCGGGTTTTTGAAGTGCTTGCACACTTAAAAAATCTGCATGGACTTAAAAGACTTGTGTGCTTTTGCACTGGAAAATCCCACCAACTATGTGGGACTTTCTCGTGCTTTTACACATGAAAAGTTCCTTGAACACTAGGCAAGAACCACTTGGATTTTGAAGGTAAAAATGCATCTTGTAGTCAAGTTGTGAAAGTGCACAGGGGTTCTGAAAGCTTGACATACATCGTGTTGAGACCATTTCAAGATCCATGGATTCAGGTGCAATTGACATGCAATTTGCAAACATGCACAAAGGTTGTGAAACACTGATAAAGACTAAGTCGGGATTTGGAGGTCGAAAAACATTTTGTATGACTTATGTGGACATGCACAAAAAATCTAAAAGTACAGCTTACAATAAGCCAAGGGTATTTTGGGTTTTGGGGATTGAGATGAAAATTGTAGGTGTGCCTCGAACCTCTAAACTTATAATCGATAAGGTAATAAGACTTTTAGACTGCCTGCGCAAGTCAAAAGTCTGATTAACAAATGGATTGTGCATTTCAAGAATCAGAGTTCCAAATGTAATTTACATGTGAAATGAAAATATGCATCGAAACTACGAAAGTTTGATTAACACAAGGATGAATGCATTTTGGGATCCAGAGTTCTGGATATAATTTGCATGCTAAGTACAAATCTGCATCAATACTCTGAAAACCCAACAAACACCAGGATTAGTGCATTTCAAAATCCAAAGTTTCAAATGCAATTTGCATGCAAAATTCAAATGTGCACCAAAACTATGAAATCCCGCAAAACACTAAGGAAGATTAAATTAGAAATTGGAACTTGGGAAGTATTTTGGAACTTGCAAAACTGCTTGCAGACAAATTTTGATGAGAAAATACAATTTTAATTTTTGCAAATTTAAAGCTACGAGTATGAAATATCAATCCTCTTTATTTTACAATTTTATATTTAAAACAAAATACAATTTTTGAACATTCCATTCATCAAATATCCTCCGTGATACCTACAAACCTGTTAATATCATGGATCGGCTTGAAGATGGCATGAATTTAACCTTCCTAACAAGCTATGAAATCATACATTGCACTTTTCAATGGGTGAGAAACACAGAAGGTACGAAAATCAATTAATGAAATTTCACCATTCATTTAACCCAGCCATAGTGAATAGGAAGAGGAACATGACATTTTCACATGCTTTCATAATTCATATACATTTCAATTTTTTTCTAGGGGGGAGAGATAATTTGAATTTCCAATTTTCAGATAGAGAAAGAAACAGTAATAGCTTCACATGATTTCATACTTCTTTTACATTTCCAATTTTTCCAGAGAGAGAAAGAAACATCACCAATCAACATTTAGACTATGTCAGGATTTTGACATGTTTTTGCACGTTAAATCTCCACTTTACACAGAAGCGAAACTTCAAAATGTTTTTCCAAATGGAATCTCTGCTATACTCTGTGGCAAAGCTTTTTCGTGCTTTTTCCTGGGAAGGTCTGCTCTACACTACGATGGAACTTTCTGTGATTTTTCATGAAAAAAATATGAAATACAAGGGGGGATCTTTTCCATGCTTTTGCACGAGAAAAGTCTTACTTGCAGTGGGAAGAGTTTTGGCTTGTTATTGTAACCAAAAATCTCGAAATAGACCGGGCAGGGTTTTCGCATGCTTTTGCACCGAAAAAAACCCGATAAATGCAGGGCATTGGCAAAAATATATGTTTCATTAAATGACATTCATTCACACAAATACGAGGCCAAACCTCAATTTACCCATTAAGGTTATATTTCACTTCACATTTAAGTATTTGTTTTAGGTGTTTTTCATATCCGAGAAAACACAATTCTCTAAAGTTTGGTCTCCATTATCTTGCAAGTGTTTAAGCACTATTACCATGCATATGTAAATTGTTAATGTAACTTGTCCACATCAAAATGAAGGCTGCTTATTTTAATATTTGCAAAAAGGAATGCATATCCTAGCTAGTATAAATGAAAGAAATCGATGCCTAATATCAAAGCGACAGTTCAAGAATTTCTTCAAACGGTTCATGTGCTTTTCGAAAACTCCAAATTTGTGCACACACCTACCTGAACATTTGCATTTCTTGATAGTTTCCAAAGTCTTTTAATATACTTGGTTGTGCATGATCTGCCTTCATGGCATTCCAAAGAACCACATCTCCTTCAAGGATTATTTCAAACAATTTGCACACCTTATGCATGCTATCACATTTTCCGTACATATCTACCAAGCCACTTGCATCTACAACACCATACAAAAATCCACTTTTCATTATGCTTGATGAATGTCCATACTTTGTTTCAAAACATCCATTTGGTTACAAGCTAGGAAAGATGTAAACAACACTGCAAAAGGGTTTGATACATGTTCATTCCCGAGCAAGTGAGCTCCTCTCACTGTTGTTTCCACAACCCACAAAACAAAACCCAATTTGGATGCTAATCTTTTGTTCCACACAATGCATAAACTTATAAATGAGCTCGATGAGGCAACACGCCTTCCATACTCCACTACCTTCTACACTACACCGCCACATTTATCACTTCCATCTATTCCATTAGCCCTTCCACCAACCACCTTAAACTTTGCCACCCACCACCTTCACCTTTCTACCATTTAAAAATATATATACATTTTATTTATCCTTTCTGCTAGTTAAAAATATATTAATTTTACTTATCATTTCATTACATATATGCATAATTTTGTGTATTTTGTTTCTTTCTTTCTTTTATTTACTTTATTTCACGCACACGCACACGCACACGCACATGTGTGTATTTCATATTGTTAGTCTCGTAACTTACATGCACACACACGCACACGCACACATGTGTGTGTATTTCATATTGTTAGTCTTGCAACTTACACGCACACACGTGTGTGTATTTCATATTGTTAGTCCCGTAACTTACACGCACGCACACGCGCGCGCGCGCACGCACGCGCACACACACACACACACACACACACACACACACACACACACACGTGTGTGTATTTCATATTGATAGTCCTGTAACTTACAATTAGGTTTATGAGGTTAAAATGCCTCACAATTCAAACTTGGACTAAACACCAAATTGGGGTACTTAGCATGGCACCTACAAAGTTTTGACTCAACAAAAAACTAGCTCAACCGAAGGTCTTAGCTATGCTCAGCAACGCCACAAGACATGAACTTAGATTAATTACTTTGGGAAACAGAGCCCACACCAAACACTTTTTGGGTGAAGCAGTACGAGGCACTACATAAATTTAATAATTTGCGAGAAATGAATAATATTGCACATCAACTTAGGTGCCCATGTTTGATTCAACAACATAAGACATGTATTTATCTAGATTGGATATAAATATGATTAAATAATGGTATGTGCTAAACCACTAAGTGCTACTTGCCAACCACTAATTGGTAACTAATCAAAAAGTGCCACATAAGTATGTCCATATAGTTCTTACATTGGGAGGGACAATTCATAAGGAAGGTTCAAGGGAAAACGATCTCATCCTCTTTCTCCATGCACCTTGGCACTAATGAGGGAGTCAATTGCGCTAGTTTGTGCAATACACCATATGATGTCGACGTATGAAGGTAGGCACGCATATGGGTGCACGTGTTAGTCAATCAAGTGGATCCTTTAATTTGTCCTACTTCCACTACCCCACAACAATACCTTCCTAATCCTTTGCCACCTTTAACCAACTCCAAGTAGCATTATGCTCCACTATTAAGCCACCACCCTTATGCAATACTTCGGTTTGTTCATACATTGTTTCCTTGTTGTAGAGATGCTTCACCTTGTCCCTTTTACTAGTTTGTTGATGTTAGTAATGTTCCACCCTATCCCACTATTATTCACCACTCCATGATTTACACTCACCTAACCACCAAGCTCCTCTAACGCTCCTCTTAGGAAATATTTTGTTACATACCACCCCTTTTAAATTTGAATACAGGTAATGAGAAAAATTTCAACCTAGGTTATGATGTGTAAAATGGAAGAAATAAAAAAGGATCAAAAATATATCCACTAGACTTTATTTTTGTTAATTTCTTAACTATGCAAAAGATTTTGCAATTAACTCCCAAAATAAGGTTTTCGAATAAAAACCTAAACCTCACTCGCAAGTTGTCAAGAGTTGGTAGCCGTTGGAATCACATGTGCCTTGAATTGATCAACTACTAGTAACAAATTTGAAAACTTCTTCTTGTAAAGGTTTTATGTTTTTCGAGATTACCCCCAAAGCTTCCCTACCATGTCAAAAAAATGATTCCCTTCATCCTCAACATGTACTTCATCATCATCTACGCTACAAAGATTGGATACAACACATAATGTACATCAAATTTTGAGATGTGTGTGTATGTATGAATGTGTGTGGGTGTGGGTGTGTGTGTAATACAAGAAGAATAGACCAATTTGGAATGAATAGTCCATAGTCATTGTGAAAAAGATCAAACAAAAATGCTTGAACCTCCTAGAGCTACATCTACCACAAGATAACATTCCTCTTCTATTGTATATTGATGCATCCAAAGATACGTGGGGAGCAGTTCTCGTGCATGAATTTCCAAATAGTAAGAATACCATATGCGTTAATAGATTAGGTACATTTACTGATACACAAGATATCACATCTATGAGTAAAATGCATAGAGAAATTCAACATGTGGACCAAACTCACGGGCATGATTCTCAATATATATATATATATATATATATATATTCGGTTTTGGGAAATGGATCCAAGGTACGCAAAACTTGTCACTAATTGGGCCCGCCAAATTAGAATCCTTGTCAAAGTCCCAAGAAATAGGTTTACAATGATGTACGTACTCCACTAACATAACATTTAATATACGAGATTACCTTGCATCCCTGATTGTTCTTAATCCACAAGACCTGCATACCCTAGCCTCCTTTGTATTTGAAAATACCATTAAAATAGAAAAACAAAATATATTTAAGGATTCTTTCTACAACACTATAACATTTTTTTGACCTATTATTAAATTAAAAACTATAATTGTAATAGAAAATGAATAGATATGTTTTTTTGTGAATATCAGCAAAGAACACAAGTTGCAGGTGAATAAGCGAAAAAATATTTTTAAGGTATACGAATGCAATAAACGAGTTTTTCCCTTTTTGAAAATCCTATAAGCAAAGGCTAACAAGGAACATTATTTTCCATCTTTCGCCAAACACCAAGGGAGAGCCGGAAGTGGTTTTTATTGAACAATCACAAGGTACAGTGGTTAGAACAAAGCTCTCATTAAAATTAAACCAATAAAGTATGAAGACAAAGATCGTCCGCTCACCTACACATTTGGAAAGAACCTACACATTAAAATGGAGGATAATGTCACACAACTACCTCTTGGCGCACAATAGCAGAAATTAGACAATATGCCCAAAATACATATGATGGGTTCACTGGGCTGGGTTGACTGGTTTATATGGAGCATCAATAGGAGAAGGACCCAGGTAAAAACCTTGGTGCGCTGAGAGTCGTACAAGCTTGAGTTCCCTAAATAAAATAAAATCTTATATAATATGCAATGCGTTTAGGCATGTGAGAACAAGTTGGAGGATGCCTTGCTTTTAATCATACATATAAAGTCATTTTAGTACACCCACACTACGCTAGCAAAATCAGGTGGGAACTTTTGCATAAGGCAGACAACTTTATAAGTGAAAGGGAACATGAGGGATCTGTAATGCTGATGAGAGACAATCTTTGGAAACTGGGTTTAGCAAAATCCATAACTGCATTTATACGTAGAGATATTACCAACATCATGTATCTTAAGCATATTGATGGATCACATCAACATCGGAGGCAAGAATTGTCAACTGCCAAAATCAGATACAACATAAAAAATTTAAAAGACTTTTTAAGTACATCAACAATGGGGCTACACGTGAACTTTGCACTTACGAGCATTAACAAATATAGGTGTTATTAAAGAGATTTAACATTTGAATTCGTGCCATAAAATTTGCAGGCACAAAATCTTCACAAGTCAGTGTGAAACGATTCTAAAAATATTTTAAAGCAATCGAATGAAATAAAATTTGTTGCTGAAAATATGAAAGAGTTGGTCAGCATCCACTCTATGTTAATATCTGTTTTTTGGATTGAAACATTATATTACCCAAAGGAAGCTAAAATTTTTACAACTCTGTAGTCTAAGTAACCACTACCAGAAGCAATGGAAAACGGAACAGGAGTGGTACAAGTGACTGAAAATATTAGGACTAGGTTTTGTCAATTCAGGGTTTCCAATAGCTGAAATTAATTAATAAAACAACATATAAATAATTATTATGCCAAGAGGCATTCTACAATGGCAGGCAAGGATGTAATGGAGTGCATTGTTCATTTCTATTCTCTCTATTAAATTTGACGTTCATTTGACCGTCATGTCACAGTTCATTCATAAATTTGACTTGTATTGGACTGTCAAATAATTTTGTTCCTTTTTTCTTGTAGAAATCAATCAAACAATAGTAATATCTTGGCCATGTGTAATGTTTATGCCTTTTTTTCTTGAATAGATATTTTTGAGTCTAAGACAATAGCGTAGCTAAATTATTCTATTTGCCACAAATCAATAGGAAATTGATAAAGAATTTAATGGAGTTGTTGATTGAAGAGGTATGTAAAAAATCAAACCTAGGAACCTTGGAATTGATATCTATGAATATATTTCATATTGATACATTTATTATAATATACTAATTATATCATATATTTTTTAATTTTTTACTTTTTTAGTATACTTATACTACACTTGCATAGTTAGATAGGTGCCTCATGATTGATATCTATTAGCATATTTTAAATAGATGTATTTAAGATATCTCTAACATAAAGAATGCCTTTCCTAAAGCTAATATGGGAACTTGCAACCTCTCTAACATAAAGAAGGACTTTCCTGGAGCTAATATGGGAACCCACTAATTCTGACTGGACAACTCGTGTTTAAAAACCACAGTTGAGTATCTGCCAATTAATCAAACCTTTAAAAAACAAACAGCTTATAAAATACATCCTGCAGTTCAGTTCAAGTAGTGAGCAACCTTTTTAACAGGCAGAAGCCCTTCCTAAAACTGATATGGGAACCCACTGATTCTGCTTGGACAATTCCTGAATGTTCGAGAACCACAGCTGAACATGCAAACAGAGATTAGAATTGACACAAACAACATCAAATAACATGTCACGACTCACAAATGACACTTGTCAAACAATAGCTCAGAGAAACAATGTTTGTACAACCCACAGTGAAAGCAAAGACAGTTAGACTATATGCAGAGGCTAAATGAATCCACCAAACAACTATGACAGTTAGACTATTTGCAGAGGCTGAATGAACTTAACCAATAAATATCGAAGATATCAACTTTCACTGCAAAGAAACAACCATCATTGAATTACATTGAAAATCAAGCTTCCAATACTTAATAGAGAAAGTATCAAGAAGGTTAAAGCTAAACAGAGAATACACCGGCATACAAGGTCAGCATTACCTTCCCTGCCAGCAAATCTGAGCAGTGGTAAACCTCCTCTGATGTCATGGTAAACCTCTAACTTAAATAAAATGGGCAAGTAGCAATCCTCTAAACCAGAACTTCAAGGGCCCATATGAAAAACGGCCACCATATGAGAAGCTTCAGTCAATCTTCACTGACGAGTATATCATTCGCACAAACCAGAAGCAGGCGTAGAAACCTATTGTACCAGTCAATACAAAGAATGCATATGAAATGATCGTCATGTAACCAAAGTACAAAATACCCGAAACAAGCTTTGTAATCTCCAGCTTGGTGAAGAAATAGAATGTGGCATATAGAAACAAATAAAATGCTGAAGACCCAGCAGTCAAATAAGATCTCCACCACCAGTGATAATCTTCACTGCACAACTGGAAGTAACATAGGACGATGGTTATCTCTGCACATGTGATGGTAAGAATCACAAAGACAATGAATAGGAACCCGAAGATGTAGTAGAATTGATGCAGCCATATAGAAGTTAAGATGAAGAATAGTTCAATAAAAACAGCACCAAAAGGTAAAATGCCTCCAATAAGTATTGAGAAAAATGGCTGCATGTACCAAGCTTGTTCTGGAATCTGACGGGGGATTTTATTGGTTTTCACTGGATACTCAATTGCAGGTTTCTTGTACCCAAAATAACTACCCACAAATACCAAGGGAACAGAAATTCCAAACCAGAGAGCAACCAAAGCAAACATGGTACCAAAAGGAACGGCTCCAGATGATTTTTCACCCCATATTAATGTGTTCAGTACAAAGAAAATGCAAAATACAATGCCTGGAAACAAGAAAGCTGTCTTGAGTGTATTTTTTCTCCATTCTGTGCCTTTGAACATCTTATATAGACGAGATGAAGAGTACCCAGCAAACAAACCCATGAACACCCACAAGAGGAGCATAGCCGTCATCAAACCTCCGCGATTTGATGGGGAAAGGAAACCAAGCATAGCAAAAATCATTGTGACAAGGGTCATCCCAAAAAATTGTACTCCAGTTCCCACATAGACACACAATAAGCTTGCGTAAGAAGGAGGCCTGAATACATCTCCATGAACCAGCTTCCAACCTGTTTCCTCTTGTGCTTCATCTTGTGTTTCTAATTGGTTGTACTTTGATATATCTCGGTACAATGTTCGCATCATTATCATTGCAACCATTCCAGACAGAAATAAAACAATCATCAATGAATTGATAATAGAGAACCAATGAATCTGATCATCTGTCATGAAAAGGTATGTGTCCCAACGAGATGCCCATTTCACAGGGCTATCCTGCAAAACCCATGAATATAACAAAAAGATGACTGTGAATATCTAAGGTTACAGCTCAACATAATGCAAAAGAGAGTTGTATGAATATTCATATGAATACAAAACAGTACCAGGAATGAAACATCATAAGTAAAAATGATTTCTTTGTCTTCCACAACTTCCTCGGGAATATCAGCATTTGAAACTGTACGTTTAGTGTTGGGATCACAAGTTGTCAAATGTGGCTTTGCATCATCCCAGGGTTTCTCATACTCATGCTTCACGCTGCAATAAAAGAGAGTGATCAAAGATTTCAGAAAAAAACAGAGGCCCGGGAAAGAGTTTGATAAAAGAGATTGACAAATATTAACAAACATAGAAAGAAATTGGTAATCAATTACTGTAAAAAGTGAATTGAAAGATAAATTATCTACTTAGCTACTTTGAGATCATGGAAGCTGGTCAATTGTATACTAGCAAAATGTATTTTCCCATTAGTTTTAACTTTTAACTCGGACCATCAAGAGAAAACAATTTCATCAAATTCCACAATCAATTTAGGTAACATAATGAACAAATTAATATTCTTCATTTTTCTCTGACATTTTAGAGCAGACGAGAGTTAATTTCATAAACAACAGATATAAATCATTTCTATAAGAATTTACCTCAACTGAAAACTTAATGCAAACATTTTTCTATATTACATTTTAAGAAAGATGAAAGGAGATAGGATCACACATAACTGGTTGTAATCGTTTCACTATATAGCAAACCTGAATGGTGTGACTTCAAATCCTACGATCCGTGCATAATCTGTTTCAGTATCCTTATGAAAGGACACAACAAAAGATAAATGATTGTTGATGAAGTATCTCTCTTCAGGACTCTGTACCAAGACAACAAAGCACGTCTCGAATCAGAATAGTGTTCATATTCATAACATAAGTTTTGTATTAACCTGCATGAGAATCTAGTTCACCAATTTTCCTCAAGACAGGAAATCAATGCTGAAAACGAGATAAATCTTTAGAATCTCAATGGATACAAGTCTATGTCTGTGGTTCCATGAGAATGAATTTCCACTCACCCCATTGTAGCTTGCTTTGAACCCAACCCGAAAGCCATGCTCATAAGTAGGAGCCTGACCCCCATCAGGTCTCTGTCTAGCAACTGCCACAGGGAGATTATCCAAAATCCTGATTTCATTAAAACAAAAGAACGTAAGCACAACATCTCAGAATAATTTGATGACTATCAAATAATACTGAAAAACATCTCCTTGTTGACAGAGTATCCGTTGCATAACAGCCACAGAGATCTTAAAGATTAATATATAAGAACTTGCTGTATGTGTCAAACTGCAACTAGACATGAAAATAAATGAATAAAGCTGTTGTTGTGTTGAAACAAGATTCCTCGTGTGTTCTCCTGCAAGATACTGAAACTCTAAAATAGAAAGAAAAATACAAAACAAAAAATCACATACATATTGACACGATATTCGTCATCGATCTTCTCCTTGAAATTCTTTACTCCATTTGCATCCAACTTAGTCTTACAAACAACATTGCAAAGTCTAGTTTCTCTCATTTGAAACTGCAGCAGCAGGAGCTGTCAGTTCGTCTGTTTATAACCAAAAATATTTGAAGCAACTTCAATCAACACTAAAAACAAAAACAATTAAGTTGAAACAAGCTTATAACTCACCATATAAGGAGAGTTTTCGATGCGGTCACCGCGAAGAACTTCACCCAGATTTTCCGAGGTATCAACAATCCTCTTTGGATGACAATATTGCAAAGAATAATACTCGTAAGGAAGTTGAGTCTTTGTAGAAGTCAACTTGTTTACTTTGACCTGTAGCAGATCGCCCTGAACACAAAGAAACAATGATCATGTGGTTAGCTTCACCACCATAAGGAAGCAAAGAAGTAAAACATATTGATATTGATTACATGATACAAGTTTTCCACGAAGACTAGTAAAAATATGTTGACCCTCTTGTAGGAATATAAGGCTTATAATTTAGCGTTAAGTCAATATTAGTTGAATATTAACTAATAAATGGTTGTAACCACTTCAACCATTTTGTAACTATCCCCCACATAATAAAATGACGGACACACAATGAATAATGTGTGCATTCCCATTCCTCTTCATTATTCTCTGTTCAAACTTCATATCTTCTAACATTGGTATCAGAGCCATTGGTGCTTGATAGTGTTTGTAATTCGAATGGAAGATTGCAAATAGTACACAAAAGGCTATGCAAACGTCATTTCAAGACTGAATTGCAAAAAATTCATTACAAGTCGCCATTTAAACTAGAAAATTTATGACAGTCGCATGAGGGTAAAATCGAGGGTATCTGCAGTCATTTTGAGCCTAAAAGAGGCCATTAGGGCATGTTTTATGAAACAGAATACAGTGGACATGTTTTTAGTACAAGAACATAGTAAAAAATGCCACGACGAAGCCATTGAAGAAGTTTCAGACTGGAGAAAATCATGTATTTCAGAAAAACCATACAGTCGATGGTGAGGGCCTACGAAGGCCCGGAATGAAGTAGCAAAATGTATAGAACAAAAATACCAGAATCAGAGACAAATTTCAAAGGGTTTCAAAGGAGCATTTATTTACAGTAAAGGCAACCATTGATATCAGTCACAAATCCCATTTCTGCCTTTGCGAGCACTGGAAAGCTCAGAAAATCAGTGGCAGGGGCACACGAAAGCCTGTCTAGAAACAATTCATGAAAACGCCATTGAAAGCACGTCATTTACAGTCATGACCTGTTCTGTTTAGGGCACAAAATCTGCCACCATTACTGCCATTTCAAAGCAAGTGAAGTTGTGAATTTAAGAAGCAAAAAGGGCATGGTTTTTGATGTTCGGAAGGGCATAAATTTGTTTGCAAAATACAACAGTCGCGATTTTAGAAGGGTACAGGTCGAAAGTTCGCAAAATATTTTTATAGACGACTGTGACATTGAACAAATTCAGACATTAAAAATTCCTGCATTAATTCTAAGACAAAATCAGAACTGTATTTCTTTCTGTTGACTTTATTTCCGTACCTGAAGCATAAATTATCACTTTCATTTTGCTACATTACTTTGCGGTTTGGAAATTAAATTTGGAGTGAAAAATGGATGACGAAGTCACTATTTTTAGCCTCATATAAAATCTGAGGCCTCTCATAAAACAACCAGCAGAAGTCAATACTAGTATAGATGACGAAGATGGCAAAGCTATTTCATTGAACAGTCTGCCTTCTACATACAAGGAAAAGTTCAAAACCAAACCAAATGGATGAAAAATTTGCTGATGAAGATTACGTATTTTAAAGAAGCCCAACACTTTAAAGACGGGAAGGAATCCTGTGTAGGTAAAATTCAGCATGGATGGCTGTCCAAATAATTCAGGAGTCTGTGGATCTAGAGAATTTACCCTTACAAGGGTCATGAGACAACTTGATGGAGCACTATGGGAGTAAGTCAGTATGAATGGTTGTCCAACAATTCAGGAGATTCTGTAATTCGAGACTTCGGAGAGGTGGAATTTGACAACTCGGAAATTCAGCTCAGGAATAACACCTTTACAAGGGTCAGGGAGAACATGATGGAGTTCTACTGGGTCAAAGCACTGTGTTCGGAGTGGAAGCTTCTGAAGAATGCGCGACTTTGTTTAGCTCTATTACTTTAATCTTCTGTCAATATTTTTGGTTGTTTTTTTGCCTTCTGTAATGTAAGCCTTAAGAGGGGGTGTAGGAATATAAGGCTTGTAATTTAGCATTAACTCAATATTTGCTAAGTATTAACTAATAATTATAAACAGTTGTAACCACTTCAACCATTTTGTAACCATCTTTCACATAATAAAATGACAGACACGTAATGAACAATGTGTGCATTCCGATTCCTCTTCTTTATTTCTCTATTCACATCTTCTAACACCTCTAACAAACGATATCAATAGCTGGTCAATGTGATATAACTGAAAGGGATATCAAATGCCCAACTAGACATTGGCAAATGCATCCGTGTATTTCAATTGCTAGTGATTTAGAAGATTCATGAGGTATAATGATACTTTTTCTTTTGTATGATCAATAAGTGCACTGTCGCATCAGATGATTGTATTAGTTGTTTCAGGCCAGTCAGCAACGATAATAGGTATTGGATCATTGCAAGCTATTTTTTATTAAATAGTTAGAATGGTATTGTATTATAAGCACCTTCAAATGTGGCAGACAGAAGGCAATTACAGGAAAATTTACTACAGTATCTTACCAGCAAAAGTCGGCCCAAGTAGAATTACCTGGGAAGGGGTTGAACCAAATTTAACTAAAACTAGTAATGATAGATCATCACTAAGGAAGAAACAAGATTCCCCTCATGTTAAGGAATTCTAATAAATCACAGACCAATTGGAGTTGAAAGATGTTAATTGGAATGGGCCGAGCAAATATGCCTGGACCAATACACAGGATAAGACAAATTTCAGTTTCACATGATTTAACAAGATTTATATTCATGGAGATCATTATATCTTACTTAAGCTATTCACCTGCCATGTTGTTTTGCTAACATGTATCTCAGAGTCTCAGGTAACATGCCTGTCTGTTTAGGGATTCTGTCCAAAGCTTGGATGATCCGAGGCCAGAGGTAAGATTACAATTTAACAAGCAAGCAGACACATAACAGAAGCTTCTCCAGGAACGAAGTCACAAGATTCAAGTTAGAGTTCATGTTCAATGATGACAAAGTTGGTTCAAGTTGGCCAATGGATAAAGTTCAAAAAAAAGTCATTAAGTTCAAACAATATCAAGAACTCATCAACTTTAATTTTATTTTTCTAAAAAGAACATAAATACGTCAAAATAAATAAACACTTTTAAAAAGCTTTAAAAATAGTGACAAAGCATGTCAAAAACATACGAACTTTGATAAAATGATAAATTTATAAACTTTTGAAGCAAATATTTAAAAATAAAATATGTTAAAAACGAAAGTAAATATAATACGTATTTTTAAAAGAACACGAGCAAAATTTAAAATATATAAAAAAGATAAAAGTAACTATAAAATAAAATAATGATAAAAAATCAAAATAATACTTTAAAATCATGTCTAAAGGTCAAGAGTACGAAGCATACTAAAATAAAAACACTAAAAAATGCAAGTCTGGGAATCTAGTATCAGTCTGCAACAATGGTCTGTGGATGAAGCTACGCCGAGGAAGATTGTATGCAAAGAAGCACACTAAAAACAAAATGGAATTTAAACCAGTGGATACCAAACATCAAGCAGCACCTGCACAATATAATGCTAAACAAGGTTAACTAGAAATGCATACGATACTGGGGACATTCAGGATTCAAGCCAATTGAGTATGGAGCTGCAGGAACTGCATTTTATATTTGAAGATATCAGAATGATCAGGAAATGGAACATACTAAATTCAATACCATAGGCTCATTAGTATACAAATTCTCAGCGTTGAGTGTTAATTTTGAAGTTTTATTTGTTAATATATTGCAAACCTACAAGATTCACAGAGCCCTTTTTGGCTTGAGTAAAATTTTGAGAAATGCTTGTATAATATTTGCAGTACAGGAAATAGAAGCCCTACTTTGGTCGGAAGCCCAACATCTTTATTTACAGACTACAAAGGGTTGGGAGGAGGATATATAACAGGAGCCTTTGACATTGTAACATTACCTGCCATATAACTCACTGAATGAGACTCAACAGCAGCAACTGGCTCAATCTGCTGAACATTTACAGGTAATAACTTGCCACCCTCAACCTTCGCTGTCATCTCAAACTGCAGCCTTACAACAGAGGGCTTTGTTCTCCACTCTGGCCACATACTCGAATTGTACATTTCACCGCCAAGTTTTTTCTCCAACTCAAATTGCATTAAACTTTATTTATTGTCTTTTAGGGTACTTCCATGATTAGGGTTCGATATCTGTGGTAAAAAAAATAGCATCTTTTTTTTTCGGGGGGGGGGGGGGGGGGGCAGCGCGCATTAAAAAAAAATTAGTACGCCCCCTCCAAGTCCCCAACATGTTTGAGGTGTCACCGAAAACTAGGGGATGCATCTCTGCATAACTCTAGTTTATATAGCTAATTCTTGATAAGGCAGATCCTCTGCTCCATCGGATAATATACGAAGTTCATCTCACTAGTTGGTTGTAGTTATCTACCAATGCTGCCGTAGTAGCATTTATCCATAAAGGTTGACACTTAAACAAAATTCTTAATTCAAGGTCAATCTCTTTGCATAATATCAGTTATGAAATAGTCACAAAGTCCTAGTTAAAAGGGGCTTCAAACTATCCTTGACAAAAAGATAGTGGTGAGAAATGAAATGAAATGATTTCAATTATGTCCACAAGACCTAACAGTCTATAGGTCTAGAGGCAATTGGATAGGTTGACTTAGGCTCATTTCTCTCGCACCTTTAACAGTCACCACGGCTCCATCTGTGAGCATAACTTTCTTTAATACTCCAGCTTCAACATCGTGCTGGTGCAAGACAGACTCATATCAGAACCATTAAGATTTTTGCCTTCAGTTAGAGAAAAGTGATGCGTATAACCTTATTTGAGAAAGATGAAACAGAACTGCATTTCACTCATCACAAATTCGGCATTCATGTAAGTTTACAATCTTGCAGCTTCAGGGTCTCGAAGATGTATTTAGCAAAAATATGAGGCTTCTGCTGTTAGAGGTCCAAAACAAAATTTGAGCTATGGGAATCTTTTCCCTATTTCTGATTTCGGCCCCTATGTATGCTTTTTTTGGCATGCCCATAAGTCAGGTTGAACCCTGTTATATAATGCTGTCATTTCTTGCTTGTTTTCTTTCTCCATATGACGATTCTAAACCTTTCATTTCACATTAATTTTAATTTCTTTGAATTAAGGTTCAGGCATTCATTTAGGTTGATATCTCATTTATTGATCCATTTGTAGTTTTGTTTTCATCCACATGTTCTTCCTTTTTGTGCAACTCTTCTTCTCTTGCAGCTCTAAGCCACATGTCGGCTTTGACGCTTTCCCTTTTTTCCAAATAACATAGTAACTTGGTCATAGTGATTTCCTCTAAAAGGAATGCCCTTATTTCTATAAGGATATTTCATTGGGAATTGAAGCCTTAATTTTGAAGTTTTTGATTAAACACTTTTGGATCCTTTGTATTTGCCTTCACTTCAAACTTGACTTGCTAGTAGCCCATAGCTCACATCCACACATTACCTCCGGTGTGGCTAGTAACTCAAATAGGACCTTGGTGGTCTTCCAATCCCATAGCTCCTCATTCCTACATCTGTTTTGAAGTGCATAAAGAGCTCTTTGACCTCCTTGTATTCTTTTCATTCGACACATGAATACTAGTTAAGTTTGTTGTGAAAGTCTAGGCCAAAATATTTGTATTTCGATTCTATTTCATGAGACTCCTCCTTCAAATTGAAAGTTGAGATGCTTCTTCTTCGTTTTGAAAGAGAAGATCAAAATTTTGGATTTTGTTGATGTTAGCTTGCATCCCTACCTCTTTACAAAAGAGTTACAAGGCCCGTAGGCGATTCCCCAAGTCCTGGGTCATCTTTTCCATTAAAATTAGGTCATCGGTATATGGTAGAAGTTTCACCACATATTTGGGCCAAGTGAACCCCGCCATGTCCACATTCGTCTATCCATTCATTCTATCTTATCAATATAAAGGCCAAACAAGGCAGGGGAAAAAGGGAAGCTTTGTAATTGACTCGTATGTCACTCTTAGTACACTTTGAAAACCTTGATTGTTTTGATCTTTGCCTTGACTTGCTTCAATGCAGTCTGATAAACTACTGTCCTATAATGCACTGGAACCCCTATTTCCTCCAGTTATGCTCCATAGTTTTGTTCCTTGGTGGCATGTCAAATGCCTTCTTGAAATCTATGAAACAACAATAAACATCAACCTTGGGGATTAATCCCACGCGATCTTCAATTAGGTGTCTGAGCATGACATGGTGATCCTATAATTGAATGTTTTGGTTTGAAACCTGCTTGTCCCTTTGCTTTCTTTCCTTTTTCCTGAGCCCAACTGCTCATCCTTCTCTCTATCATACTACCTGAAAAGCTTTACGAAAAGAGGATGACCATGATGGTTTGGTAATTTGAGGGATTATCTACATTCCTACTTTCAAACAAAGGGATCGTTAGGCTGGTTGTCCATGTTTTTCGAGAAACTATTTTGAGTGATCCCATTGAAAACTTCTTTTATTGGATGTGCTAGAATTTTAGCTCCCCATTTTAGATGTCCTGTCTTGCAAGTTGCCTATGTCCTGAGCTTTACCTGTCACAAGTTTCTTAATCCTGTGTATGATGTCTTTAGTTGTAGAAAGTTCTTCCTTGACATTGATAATAGGAAGTGCACCTCTTTCTTTTTCGCGCAATCATAAAGCTGTTTTGACTATTTCAACCGCTGTCTTCTTGTAATGTTGTTCCGTGCTTGCATTTTTTCCTTACGTTGCTCCCTCCATCAAAATTTCTTTGCTTCATGTTTCCCTAAGTAAATCAGCTTGCTCTTTCTTGTTCGTGTATATTCTTCCTTTTCTGTTTTACCATTTATTCAGCCTGTGTTACCTGCTGGTTTCTTTAGCTTTCTTCTGGTTGCCTTGCATTTTTCATTATACCAAGGGTTCGTAAGGAAGCTAGTTATGTTTTCTTTATTTTTAAGTTCAGCTCTCTTGCACGCAGTTTAGGGCTTCCTAGAAGTTCATGCACTAACCTTTCTTTCTTAGTAGAGTTTACACCTATGTTAGCTGTCCACTTGCTTTCTCCTTGCAGTTTTGCTATTTAAAGCTGCCCTGAAAGATTTGCTGATTTTCCACTGTTAAGAGGATTTTCCCTTTAGTTGGCTGTTTACCTTGATTGGCCCAAGTGTGGTTAGCTTCTGTTAATGTTCTCCTTGAAATTGCAATTCATATATATTGATCTGTGATCTGATTTAAGCTCCACGAGAGAGTCTTCTTCTTCCAACTCCACTATTCTAGATATACGTTTTTGAGAACATATGGAATGTAGTTGATTACACTATTCTCATTGTGGTTTTGCAACAGGGTATTTCCCTGATTTTTTTCATTTATTCATACCATCATTGCATATGATTAAACTATGTATATGTTGCATAGGCCTAATAATTCTTCTCCACAG
Organism: Taxus chinensis; assembly: GCA_019776745.2. Classification (NCBI taxonomy): domain Eukaryota; kingdom Viridiplantae; phylum Streptophyta; class Pinopsida; order Cupressales; family Taxaceae; genus Taxus; species Taxus chinensis. The sequence continues at coordinate 119,622,733 of CM034152.1, forward strand.
TGCATGATAGCCCCATGCTCATCTTTTGAGACTCTAGTCCATTTTTTATTTTCTTCTTCTGTCAGCCAAAGAGGATTCATATTTAGGTCCTCATTGCTTCCTAGAATGTTGGCTTCTTTGTTTGATGTCCTTGCATTAAAGTCCCCTATTAACATTATCTCTCCGAGCTTATTATAAACCATAGTTACCTAAGTCTCGGGGACGGAGGTATGGAGGGACGGGATTTCCGGGACGGCAAAAAAAATCCCGAATTTTGGGGATGGCAGGGTGGCGGTTTTTAAAATAATACATAAAAATTAATATTTCAATATTTTAACTTTTTTCAATGAAATTTAGGGGTTTAAACTGTATTTAACGTATTTTAGGTACTTTCAAGATTATAATTTGATGTTCTCGATAAAAATAACCATCTTTTTAAAAGTAAAAAACATCAGAAAACTTTTGAAAGATTTTTTTAAAAATGGGGATGTCCCCTCCAAGTCCCCAAGTCCCCAAGTCCCCAAAACGTTTGGGACGTCACCAAAATCTAGGGGACGCGTCCCCACGTAACACTGTTGTAAACTTAAATGTCCCTATTTAAGGACAACTATAATCTTCACGATCTAAGCCACGTTTCTTATAGAACTTGGAATTCTTGGCGGCAAAATAGCATGCGGCTATGCTAATATTATTTCTAATCCATATATGCTATTTAATTTCATCTTGTTTTTCTATTCCAATATTTATGCCCCAAGATTCCTTTATTAACAGCATTATCCCCCATGCCCCTTGCCATTTTCAGCTTCTTTAAACCACGCTGCTGCCCTCTTGTAATCTTCAAAGTCTTGGGTCTTGCACCCATCGTGTTCATGCATTTCTGTTAGAAGGATTATAAATTTATATCTCTATCTCCAGCTATGGGCCCTAACCCATGCCCTCTTCTCCAAGGGTATCCTCTACAATTCCAACTTACCAACATAAGATGCTTTCACACGGGCCTTCATCCAATTTGTTTTGGATTTGTCTAGTTGTGATATAGGCTTTACCATTGCTTAGGTATGCCCATCTACTCTTTATTCCTTCCCGCTTTCACTTTTTTTCAATTCCTTATTTCTCTATTCTAGATGCAAAAAGGCTATGTCTTCATCTAGGTCATAATTTGGGCCCCTCAATAGGCCTTTATTTCTTAGCACCCTTGTTCTATAATCAAAGTTCAACATTGTGATCTGAATATGCCTATATCCTCCCCCTTATCTCAACATACCAATTTTGCTTGCTTGTCTAATCTGACCTTTCCATTGTAGCCGATTTTTAAGTAAATCTCTTGCTAGGTTGTGTCTTACCTTTCTCCATAGTCTTTCAGCCCTTTGATGATAATGTTTAATGATCTATCATAGCATTCTCTTTCTTCTACCATTCGACTCTTGACTTGCCTATCTATCAAATCCTCTTATTTACCCAATGGTTCTTTCACTATTTGCGCCCATGTTGTGGCCTCTTTTAGTTGGTTCCTAAAATCATTTTCTCTTGCTTCTATGTTGTGAAGGGCCTCTTGCACTTCTTTCATTTTCCTTGTATTCTCTTTTTCATATGTTACCTTGGCATTTGTTGGAGAGTGAATGGCTTGATTGAGGGCATGCCATTCATGTTGTCCAACATCCACAAGTCCTTGCAGTTTTATAGCTTGCACTATCAGAATGTTGTTGTCTTCTTCCAACCTTCGCTTAGCTTTTACCATTTCTTCTATTTTAATATCTTTTATTTTCTCCCTTGCTTCCATGTTATCTTGTCATTCTTTAAGTTTAAGACTCATTAGCTCTTGCACATATAGCTTTGGTGACCAAATGAACGGAGTTGTTAAGGTGTTTGTTTCCTCGCCATCTTACATCTCCTCTAGGTGACCTCTACCTCCAGATGTGTCTCCTTGTTTCTTTTAATGGCTTTTTTTATCATTGCCTGGATCTGCTCCTGTGCTCTTTATTGATACCAATGTGCCCTAATCTATCTTTTCCTCTTTCCCTGACCTACCCGTTCTGATTTATGCAAGACCATTGGTTGTTTTTTACTGTAAGCCTGTTTTTGTTGTATCTCTTTTGTTTTCAATCTTTGTCTATGCTTCTTCATATCCTCTGCCCATGTTTAAACTTGCCCTCACCTTATTATTCCCCAATGTTGTTTTGCATTGACATATATCATTCTTGTATCTGCTTCTGAGAAAGGCACAAGTGGCTGAGATGCTTAGATGGTATTATGCAGAAGCCCTATCATTAACTGATATAGATATGGATGTGCTCCATATACCCCGTATGTTCCAATATTCTTTCTGATGTATGAATATGTATATGCAAATGCATGGACCAGTTTGTGTTCTGTCATACCTTCTGATGTTAGGGTTTAGGGTTTAGGGTTATAAATATCTATGACTGAGTTTGTGATCTGTCATACCCTCTGTCATGCCGGTTTGTGGGCCCTGCTATTCTCTAGGCTCCTGTTGTAGAATCTGCTCCATCCCCAGCGTGTACGTCTCCATAGGGAGTACTTCCCCTACTGCGAGACAACCAATTTAAGCCCTGAAATCCCTCTGTGTTGTTCTGAGACAATTTCTTTCTGCTTTCTTTCCGTATTTCCTTGAAACCTCTCCTTTCTGCTTTGATATCCCTCTGTCAGTGTATATCCACTGAAACCTTGCTCTAAATGAGACCCAGATAAGTTGTTCTAACACCCTCAAACCCGCTCTGAAAAGGGACCCCAATAACCTACCCCAGAGTTTTCTGTTTATGGCAGATCTCTTAAACTGGCCAGATGGGTTGTTTAGAGTAATGACAAAGTATTTGTGCATATTATGTCTGACTTACCATATATTGTAAATAGTGTGTGAACCCAGCTAGAGAAACATACATAGTATATGGAGTCGGGGCACCACCCTGTAGTGGTAACAGTTGTCACAGCCTTCAAAACAGTTACAATCCTTGGCACCTTTAGCCATAGATTTCCCTTGCAGAAGTTTCAGTCCACTTCCATGCACGCTTCTTGGCAACGCTCTGCTTCCACTTCCGTGACAACTTTGAGATGCAAAGAATTCTAACCTATAAAGACATTGCAGGTTCAACCCCATGCCACGCCTTTCCTTTCACAAATGCAGCAGCGTATTCTCCATCTCAGGCAAGGAAAAAGAAGGAAACACTCCAAAACAAAAGCTCCACACATTCCTTCAGGTTTTGAGGTGGACATATCACACCCACATACGTAATATTGAGCTTCAACATGGGCACAAGTAAAACCCTAGTTTCAATGGGCCTAGCCACTTCGCTCCTCAACGACTCGCCAAGTTGGCATAGACTTTTTGTTTTTGTTAAGAACATCTGTGGCATAATCTTCTTTAATTTTTGTACATGCTTCGCAAAGTAGTGTATCCATCCTATTTAATGGTCAAAATAGTTGAACATGATTTAAGCCTTTAAGGGTGTCAAATTACAGAAGAATTTAGAGTCCCATTGATTATTTGCAAACGATACCATACTTGTGGGTGTAGTAGGGATGGAGACGGCTCAAAATGGTAGAAAAGCCCTCAATATTTTTGGGGTTGCTTTAGAAGCAAAACTTAATCTTGATAAATCAACAATGATAATAACTCATACCAGTCACAGTGTTATAGAAGAATTTCCCACAAATAACATGGATTATTGGAAACCCCAACATAGGTTATCATCAAGTTCAACTTTGATGATGTCTCAAATGGTAAGCCTGACAACCAGGAGTTGTAGGGATTTTAAAAGATCGTACAGAGAACATAATAGCTACTTTATCATGAACTTCAGACTTAGACTGAAATGTGAAGCTATAGTAGCTAATCTGGAAGTAGTAATCAATCATAAGACTATGTATAAGGTGGAATGTAACTACATGATCATGGTTGGAATCATACGCTAAGCTAGACACTTAAACTGTTATTAGAGAGGATGGGAGTCTCGTGATTAATTTTAAAAAGTTAACTACATGATCATGGTTGGAATCATACACTAAGCTAGACACTTAAACTATTAATAGAGAGGATGGGAGTGTCGTGATTGATTTTGAAAAGTTAACTACATGATCATGGCTGGAATCATACACTAAGCTAGACAGTTAAACTATTATTAGAGAGGATGAGAGTCTCGTGATTTAATTTTGAAAAGGTAGATTCTATTCATGTTAAAAGCAATCTGAATGAGGTGGAAGAATCATTAAATACGAGGAGCCCTGATATTTATGAAGCAATCCTTCTCGTGCTACAGTTATTATTCAAAGTGACTGAGAGGACTATCGAGATAGTTGGATTCATCAGACTTAGAGAAATGATTCTCAACAGAAGTAACTATTGCTGTGCTTCATGCAGTTTTCAGAACTTGATTTCTCTATATTGTGGTTTCTCCTCAATTTAAGTGTTCTACCCCATACCATGAAAGGGGATGAGAATAGGAAGGAAGAATAGAAGAGATGTAATAGGGCTAGAAAGGGGAAGAGCAAAACTATTCTAAAGGACTCCAAAGAAATTAACTCTGCAAAACAAATCTTACACAAATGCGAAGGAATAGGAAAATACCTAAGGATCAGTCTCACTCAGAAAAAGCAAGACGATAAGGAGAAAATAGTTGATAGAGGTTCAAAGGTTCATGCTGGGATCTTCCTGGTCATCTGCTTCTCAATACCCCCAATCCTAAATCATAACCTCGCAACTGTGCCTGTTGAAGGTTGTAGCTGGACTTGTGCTGGAAAGATATGGATTTTGGAGATGGGGACTCAAATATGACCCAACGTACAACTGAAAAATTGAATGACTCAACTGAGCAGCAAGTGGACACTCTCAAATATCAAATGAATTTTCTCATTGGTCAAATGAAACTTTTGTTTTCACGTCTGGGATTCACTATAAGCCATGATAATGAGGATACTTTTGCAAATGGTAACAGAGGAAATCACCCTAATCATGGAGGGAGCAACTCAAATGAGAAATCTGCTGATATGCTTATGATAGCCTACTTTTTCTCACTGCTATGGTACAGATATCTTCACAATGCTTGCAAATTTTATATTCAACTTCCAGTCTTTGTTTCCTGTACATAACTTCTGTAATAGCCGGGGGCTAGTACATTAATCACAGATTTTTCCAGGGTGTCAGGGCTTACTTCCATAAAAATGTCTGTTACTGTTTAACAGAAGATGTGACATTCTTAGAGGCATATGATTGGATTGATCCATCTTCCAATAAGGCCTTTATAATTACTATAAAAGATTACATTTTCAAGCCCATCAACTTTATACTTGAAAGGCAAAATGCTTTTCCTACATGCAGCCCTGATCATAGCCCTCCAATGGCCCTGTCAAAGATTTTACAGGCTATTTTGAAATCGGCTTTCTGATGAACAATTGGCCAAATCTCTTACTGTGTACAGAAGGCAGTTTTGCATGACAGAAAAACTGGCCACACAAAGAATACATGCAGATGGCTATTCTTTGCTATATTTAATATGGAATTTACGGTCTATCGGTACATATTCTCTTTATTCACTGTGATAAGACATTAAAGTACTAGGTTTTGCTGAAAAGTGAAATATCTGGTCTTACATAGAGTACCCTGTGGCTGGCCCCCTCTCTGAAATCATGAATGTTTTGTGAGTTGCAGCTTTAGAATTGGACTTATCTCTTTGTCATCTGGGTATCCCTTAGCTTTTCACAGGGCACCATATAAAGATTGGAACCATTTGTTTCTCTATAGGAATCAACCCTATCCCAATTTCCTACTTATGTTTCCTCTGCTACAGCTCCTAAGACCATTCACATGAGGTTGGGTGAATATTTTTGTAGACTACTAGTGGAGTCCTTTCAAGGAACTGCTATCTTGGAAAATAGTTTATGCTGCTAAATAGAGGTGGCTTAGGAATTGGCACCCTATGTTGTGGCCTCGGCCGTTTACTAAGGGTTTCTAAATGTTGTTGATTGATTACAGATGAAAGTTATCCTCTTAAGATAATTAAGAGATCGCACCCTTCTAAAGACTATGTCCCAACCTTGTCCCCAAAAGTGAAGTGCCTCTCTGTAGTAACTTCAGAAATTAGCTTAGAAAAAAGTGGTCCCTCAGATTTTCTTTGGCCCGAAAAAGAAAGGAGATAGGGTTAATGCTAGGAAAATCAACTGGAAAGGTCCTGAGTTGATAACTTTGCCAAATATACAGGAAAATGCAGAACTAAGAATAATATGGCTGGATAAGAACTCCTTAGAGATGCAGGATTTTTATGAGCATTTGAAAAATGGATTTGATTAGCAAGTTCAAATACAACTTCCCGTCAAATCTACCAAGTACAAAATCATGGAGTTAAGATAGGTTTTCTGAATCCTACACTAAAGATTTTTATTATGAATTGCATGACAATATCTTAATCGAACAACCAACCTCAAGCTAAGGTAGGCTTGCCAAATATAACACTAAAGATTTCAATTATGAATTGCATGACAATATCCCAATCAGACAACCTCATTTCTTCGGAAACTGAAAATGGGTGTGATGGAAGTATGCACTTCCCGTGGTATTGAGCATGGAGGAAGTGCGTGTTCTCAGAGTAAGGATAATTTCGCTCATATATTTTCAATATATTGGATTTTGAATTGATTGCCTCTTTTTTAATGCTTTGATTTGGACAATATGGTGCAGCATTTTGAGTATACAGACTAAATACTGGGATATATTCTTTGCAGGGCCATATAATGTTTATCATAACCTATTTTCCACAAAGTTACCCGTATGAGGGGACAAGTTTCGAGAACTCAAAATAACGTGTTTGGATTTTGGGGACAACATTTTGATAATTTAATAAGTAAACAAAGAAATATACAAATTCGTAGTTTTTCAGTTGTAACATCAAACATCACTAATCATTCAAAAGCATTGCACTGCAAATTTTCATCTTTTTTAATGCTTTAATTTTTTTTGTTTCTTTTGATGTTGATATGCAAGCTGTCAGAGATGCGCGGGTGTCACCAAGACAGTAGAGGGACATCCCAACCTTCCCTGGGACAGTTGAAACACACTTCACCCGTCCCAGAGATGCATAGGCATCCCAAACAAAGTAAATATCAGGAACAGCACCGGAAGGGGAAAAATGTCCCAGGGATGACTAGGTCATCTTCCTAGGTGGCTGTGGATGCAAAGGGCATTTCATCCCTGTCCTTGTCCCCTAAACGTCGATGACATCTGGAACAGGGCCTTGTGGACAGGGGAAGCGTCTGCAGGGAATACACTGGTTTCATAATTCTACAGTTGGTACATGTTTGTCTTCTAGCAGACTAGAAATACAAGCCTTCTTTCAGCAAGTGATACCAATTTGTGCTTCTATGCAATGTAAGCAAAGAATGCAAAGAGATGTAAATATGTGGCAAATTCACGCGAATTTGATCAAGAACGAGATTCACTTTCCAAATCTCCCTCCAGAATATCATTCATTAGTAGCTTGACTCAGATAAACCATCATATAAACATGACTAAGACTTCAATTCATTTTGGAAGAGTAAATGCCTTTGCTCACGGTGCAAATGGTGATGTGTTTAAAACAATTTATGTTATTAGAGTTTTTAATTTTTGCCAGATTTGACTCGTGTGTTTTCACATCATCTCAAAATGACCTCCATGAGTAGTAATTACATTAATGGCAATTTTCCTCATGTTGTTAATAATTACAAGGCAAGGGGACTACTTAGCAGACAAGCCCCTTTAAGCATTTGTCAGTAAGATGGGAACAGTAAATGCAACCCACTGCGTTGGGCTTTTCATCTCTAGCAGGGGAATTTCCCCACATAAAGTACAACATGTAACTTGAAACTCCCCCTTGAATGTTTGTATAATTTAAACTCTTCAGTAGGAGACAGTAGTGACTCATTTGTTACACATTAAACATGGTATTCTGTCAATTGTTCCATTTGGTCCATGCTAGTGTGAGATGCTAGAACAATTTTTACCATAAAAATGCTGACCTGAAGGCAAAAAAGGGCTTACCAAAAACACTCTTATTTATAAGAATTAACCATAGTTACCAAGAATCTCCAATGTAGGGACAAGGGTTGTGTCCCCGTCACAATCAATGTAGGAATCTCCATAGTTACCTCTTCTGGTAACTATGGAATTGACCCTACCTCGGCTTAATATCTAACAATAAAAGAGAAACTAGACAACACGAGGGATACTAGACAACAGCAGTATGTATGTATGAACAAAAATATTAGGGTGCACTGGGCCATATGGAGGTATAATATTAAAAACAACAGAATAGTGTCGCATGCAAAGATAGGGAAATCAAATAAAATTAAACATAATACCATAAACCATCAAGAAAAATACACACTCATCCACTAAAATCTGAAGGGGCGGGAATAACGCCCATTTCATTAAATTCCAAGTTATAACTACTCTTTCAATTGCATCTCATCCTTTCAAGTTTCAACCTTGTCTAAAATTAGTTCTTTTAGAAATAGATACTGACATGAGTCAAAAAAAACTCTGGTTATTCTTCATTTCTGTTTTCATTTCTTTAACTTTAAAAAATTAAAATTTAAGAAAAAAAATTCTTTCATTATTCTTTAATAATGTTTTCATTTCTTTGACTTAAAAATAAATAAAATTTAACAGATCTTCTTTCCAACATCCTATTCATGTTTATTTGCACCTAAAGATTCTATCGCTAGCTTTTAACACTCCTAGAGTACAAATATAGCAAACAGCATCATAAACTACTTAGAAAACTACAAAATATGAATATCCAATTATTGACAAGGTGTTCCACCTAACCCCCTTTTGAGAGAGATGAGGAAAATGGTACGCCCAGAAGCCCCCTTGAAATCTTAAAAATTATATTTGAACAGGAAAATAGTCGAAGTAATCCCATCAAAGCATGTTAGCCCCAGTAATCGCAAACTTACCATGATAAAAAAATGACCCCAGATTTTGGCATATATAGCCTGAACCCACTTCAATCCATATTTCATTTTCTCAATATTTGCAGAAAGAGAAGACTCGAACAAAACCCCAATAAACATGAAATGAAACAAAGAAAAAAAAGAAAAGGGGATGTGACATATCTAAGAAAGGGGTGATTGAAACATGCCTTCTTGAAATCCTCGGGAGCAACTCCGGGAAGATAGAAGCACTCTGCTCTGAAGAACATCACAACCACCATAGAAACCCACACAACCATCGTCATGACTGCCATATCCAAAGAAGATCTGTACCTGTTTCTATATCTATAAACCCACTTTTCCAATCTCAGCTTCAGTTGGGTATGTTAAAAAGTAGGATTTCTGCAAGGGTTTATTAATTTAATGGCACCAACTTCACCACTGCCACATGCGAAGATGATGTGTACCTGTTCCTATAGCTACAGACCCACTTTTCCAATCTCTGCTTCAGTTGGGTATGTAAAAAAGTTGGATATCAGCAAGGATTTCCTATTTTAATGGCACCAACTTCATCACTGCCATACCCAAAGAAATATAAGACTGTTTCTATAGCTGTAAACCCATTTTCCAATCTCAGTTTCGGTTGAATATCTGAAATAATTAGTCATCTGTAAGGGTTTTCTGATTTCAAGTGAAGGAAGTAAACGGAGGAAGTCGCGAGGAAATGGAATGAATACAATATTTAAAGGCGCGTTTATTTATTTTCTGTTGATTTAACTATTAAACCTTTCCTTTCCACTTATTTGTTTGTACTTAATGGGGAAGGAAAATGCGAAACCCGAGTTTGGGCACAAGCCGCACGACTGAGTACAAGATGGAGGTGGTGCTGGTGTTCCTTTCGAGGATATCATCCACGGTTTGTGGTTGACATTACTATAGAGGAGTTAAGCTCCGAATTAACTCTCGTTGAAAATTTGGAGAATTCATTTGAGAGCAGTGATCAAATTTGAAAGGCTAGTTCCAATTTCATTGCGAAGGGTATATATTGGACCAACCTTTCAATGATGAAAAGTAGTATAATCATTTCACACTTCATATGAAAAGAGTAAATCAATCACCTTATTATTTGAATAAAGTAGTTTTATATCCCCGCTAATGGAGTAGTTAGATATCTAGATGTCTAAAAAAGTAGTATAATGGACATCTCGTACCACCAAAACATATAAAATAGTACTTAGTGCCTTTAAAAATTTGTCATAATACGACAAGGTTGGCACAATAATAGAGAGAGCAATGTTAGGAGAAATGGTTCTTATGGGTTTTAGCTTGGATATTTTATCCCATGCTAGGGGCATAGTTATACGTCTTAGTTAACCTTATATTCATGCGGAAACAACATGGTAGGTTATAGATAAAATCTTTTACAGTTCAAACTATGTTAAGATCCTAAGAGATTAGGAGTTGTTGAGGGATAGGTGCTCGATTTTGAATGGATAACTTAATTCAGTTAAGGACAATTTTTTTTCAATATCAAATCTTAATATAATGTGGATATATAAATTTGTTTACAAGTGTTATTTTTGTTTCAAAATATAAGTAAATGACATAGCTTTTTACTTTGTCCTAATATTCTTTTAATGTAAGGGTTAAACTATTAGCATATGCAAATTTAATTTGGATCGTATTTTAAACTAAAACAAAATAATGGACACATATGTACGGTATCAACATCATGACCTAAAAGAAGGTTGTGTGGATGGTTACGCATTCTAAATAGCTTACTTTAACGCAAATTTATGCCTAGAAGACTAATACCTACATGACGGTTAGGTTGGATCACGAGTTAAATTTGATGCCCCCCTATACCTCTCATATTGTTTTATATTTATTTAAATAATTTAAACATTTATTTATATGTACTTTTATAATTTACATATAAATATATATAAAAATATGACACTCAAATTTTGAATATACAAATCACATGAGATGATTATTACAAATATTTGCAAGTATTTTATAACTAAAATCACATTAAAACATCTAAACAATAGTGAAATTTAACCTTAAATTAGACTATCAACTTTAAACCACGTCTTTGGACACAAAAATAGTTAGAACTGGAAGTATGTTATTTGTGATTATAGTAGTTTTTAACTACATAATTAATTTCTTTTTTCCTAACCAAATCTTATATTACACCTGTTAAATCTAAGCATTTAACTATAATCTATAAAAACAAATAAAATTTTATTTTTAAAATTTATTTATCTAACATATAATTGGACAGTGGACTGTTTCCCAAGGGTTGTGGGATCCATAGAAAACCTTCAATAATCAAGCAAATAAAGGAAATAAAATGATTTGTAGTGATCGAGAGTAAGTTGAGCTACCTTGGCCATGATTGATCCACATGCGGGTGAAGCTAGTTTCTTGAAGTCCCCTGGTTTGGTGAGATGAGCTGGTGACTATACTCCATGACAAGTTGCATCTGAATCATCATATACCAACATAGCAAGAGATCAAGGGAACATGTAGTAGACTTGTGTGGTTTAATGTTCCATAACAAAATCTGCAGAGTCATTACTAGAGGTCAAGAGGTCCATGCAAGATCATAGGCGCAGCGAGGGTTCACAAGAATCATTTTAATTCTGGTAGGATGATCCGATCCCATTGAATGAAACCGAGCAAAGGTTGAGCTATAATCAAGGCAAAGAAAATTTTTTAAAATATCAATTTTCAAGAGTAAGGAATCTTGAGTCGGCCACTACCAAATACAACGCCGAAAGATACGTTTAAAATTATTATTATGGATGTTTTTCTGTAACATTTTTGCCGAGTCAACTAACTAGCACTTTTTATATGTTTCCCTTCAGCTAACAATTTTAAAGAAACGTGGACCTTCTTTATCGTTAAATAGTTTTTACATTTTGATTTTTTTTTACAGGTAAATTCTTGCTTGCACTTTTCTGACGTGTTGGAAGCCTTTTGACGGGTTGTGACAGGTTCAATTTTGAACACTGTTTGAAAGTAATCTTAAATGTACACTCTTATAGGCAGGAAGCTATTCACACAAAACGCGGTGCATGTTCATGAGCGACCTATAAAAATAGACCTTACACATGTATGTATATGCATTGGTAGGACCCGTACGTCAGCGGTCATGTCAATATTTTCTTTTTTTTTGACAAAGCATTATGCAATCAGAATGTAACATGTGGCAGGAGTAAGCTGGTGGGGAACGTGTGTTTGAGGCATACACAGTGGTCACGGGTTCGACACCAATTGAGGCTCTCTACGCGCTGCTGAAAAACACAGTGTGTTTTTCAACCCAAAAAAAACTAAGTCCTAAATGTTGTGCCATGTGGCTCCAAATGACGTCATGGTTGGCATGATGGTTCGGATGGTCATTGTGATGTATGTGGTGCATTTTGTGGGAAGTATAGGCCTTGCCCTCTTATAGCATGGTTCTATCGAGTTTTCACTCATATTTTCCATAGCAAAAGGTTTCATAGTTTTTTTTAAAGCTAATTAATGGGAATACAAGAATTTTGTTCTGTAAAATAGGAGTTTCACTTTTTTTGCCCATTAAACTTAAGAGGTGTTTAGTGAGTGGGTGGGTAGAAATTACCCATACAATTTAGGGTGATTTTTGTCTATTTGGCACATTACATGCATTCCTGTCATCATTTTCTTGTGATTATAGAAGGAAATTTATTAAATGATCCTAAAAAATGTGTAAAGAGATCCTAAAAAATCTGCAAAGAGATACTAAAAAATCTACAAAGAGATCCTCAAACTTTTCAGCACATATTGTTGAAGAAATTAATTAATAACATGGGACCTAGAAAACTATTAAAATGCCCCCAAATTTTCTCGATGACACTCGTTAAGATTTTTTGAGAGCCCCCTCCATAAAATCACGACCTTAATCCCAATTCTCTCAAAACATTTGAGAAGCCAAATATAAAAAAAAAATGGTAGAGGATAAATGTGGGTGAGGAGGACATAAAAGATAGTCTATCTAAATTATAACAAAATCGAACAATAGATCTCAAAAGATCTAAAATAAATGAAATAGGATTGTTAACTATTGGACCTTATGTTGTTGATTGGAAGTGGATGTAAGTAGTTTTGTAGTAGAAAAATGCACACTACAAGTCGTCATAGTAGCATGTAAGGAACTCGGGCTGGAATTGGGGCTCATACGTCTTAAATACTTAGACTGATATCAAATATACCTAGAACATCTCTTCCTTTTCAAAAAATAATGACCAAAATGAGCCCACACTTCATTTTGGGCAATTGGTATCAAATTCCACACTTGAGGGCATTTGATCTTTATTATTCATTCATTTTAGCACCTTTATATCTCAAACTTGTTCAAATCACATGCACATATCAACTCCAGGATCATACTAGTTAATCAAATTAAAAACTTCGCCAAAATTTTATGTTTTGGACTCTGATGGGAGGTGACGTCCAAACTCTCAAATTTATAAAGGGTCTAAGCCATCAAATTTGATCAAGTCACAAAAAGAACACATGGCGGTAGTTGGTCACTTGGGTTTAATTCCATATTCACAAGGAGTTGGGATCAAGTCATGTTCAAAATACATGGTAGCCACTTCATTGATTGGAGCTAGGGCTCCATATATTTCCCTTTTACACGAGTCGACCACCGAGTTGGTTGCCAAGTCGGGTTGATCAAAATCGGTTAGTCCCGGGAGGGGGCGAACAAACATGAACACAATGGTCAGTCATTAGTCAACGTGGACCAATGATAGACACCTCTGAAACTTAGTCTCCTAAGAAGGCAGGCAGCCAATGATCTTGGTTCTCAATTCGAGGACCCCGAGAACCCCATGATTTCACCGATTGAATTAAAAAACCCTGAGTGACTTTGAGACTCCAACAGAGCCCAAGATCCCAAGTTTCAGCGATGGTGATGCGTGGCCCCACGGCCCGAGTGATTAAAAGACCTCGATAGGAATAGGCATAAAGTGGCCCCGAGGGTCTGAAAGTAAAGAGTTGCATGTTCACGTAGACCAGTGACAAGTCGTTTCAAATCTAAAGTGACTAAGGTAAAGGCTTGGAGCTCCTGAAACCCTGAGAACACAAAGGAGACCCCCAAATCCATTGCAATGTGACATGTGGCATAGATGTGAGTGGGAAATTAGATCAAGGGAGATCAATCAGAAATTGACATGTGGCAAAGGTGATAAAGATGCTAAATTGGCCTTGTGGTTGTCATCTCTATCGAACGGTGTGGGGATCTTTGAATTGTCATATCTTTTGATCAGGAGTTTCAAATCACACAAAATCAGTACTGTTGGAAATATATTAAGGAGAACTATATGTTGGAGGTGGTTTTGGGTCATTGTTAATATCATTTTATAACCAAAGTGATGAAAGGGTCTCGTAGTTGTTTTTGAACTCGAGCTTTAAGACCATGTCATGAACTAGTTTCAAATGCTCATATCTTTTGATCCAAAGACCCTATTTACATGCATGTGGTACCATTGTAAAGGTCTTGATCAAGGCTCCAATATGGGATCGTTTTCAAAGAGAATGGTGGATAAATCAAAGAGATTTTAATGGCTAATTTTTGGGCCTTTTTTAGTTGTTTTCTCAATCATACAATGCCCAAATTAGTTAAAAATCAGATCAGATCAACCTCACCAAGCCACGTTAAATGTTGACTTGTGTAGCCCCTATGTTTAAATGATATTTTACAACATCCAATAAATTTCTAGTGCCCATGTTTGGTATGCACACTAAATTTTGATTGGTCCTTAGTGGGTGAAGAATTGGGTGATCTTCTTAATTTCTCATATCTTCTCTCCTTTTTTCTTCTATAAAATACAACTCAATTTTAATTGTAAAATATCCTCTCTCGAATGTAAAGTTACCATGCCCAAATGGTGGTTGAACATTATGAGTTGTAGATTTCTGTTTTAATCCCATGCAAGGCACTGAACATTCTGAGTTGTAGATTTATGTTTTAATCCCATGCAATGCACTTAGTTCTTTCCCCCATTGATGCAATGGACTGTGTATATTTTGATCAATAAAATCTTGTTGGTATGGCTTGTATTTGCCCTTAACTTGTGTTTATAGTGCCTCTTACATCTTTGTTCATTGATTGCATGATGTGTGTGAGCTAGACTTGGATGTGTTTATTTTTCTGTGTCTTAAATTTGTGGAATGAGAGTTTGGTTTATGTAGGGTGAATTGTGGCTTGTTTATGCCCTCTTGACACTATATTTTCCTTCTTATTCTTTCCCTCAAGGGGATAGATCCTTTCTATTTTGGTGCAATCACCACCTTTTTTTGCTTAGTTTAATCCATGTTTCCTCCTTCCCCTTGATTTAATATAATTTGAATTAAACCTAATTACAGAGTAACTATTGTTCGTAATGATGTAATAAATGCTAAAATAATGTATGACACAAGAAAAATAGCATGTAAAGTATGAAATCCCAAGCAAGGAGAGATTGAGGAACTTAGCTAATTCCTGAATGAACATGAAGTGATCTGGGCAAGGTAAGGTGTTGAACAGGATGCAAACAACATCGTAATAGCTCACTGTGAAATCTGAAACTTGGGTTTAGAACTGGACAGGGGCACCCGCAACAAGACAAGGGCGCCTAGGTGCTGGTGATCGGATTTGGATGCCTATGACTGTGCAAATGCTCAGGATCTAGTTTCTGTTGTGTCGCAAGGGTTTCACAATTGTCCCATGTTGATCGCTTGTTATTTGCTCCTTGATCGTCGAAGGTACCTGTAACCTGCAAAAGAGAAATTCACTTGCACGTACCCACAAACCACATCAAACCTAAAAAGGAAAATGTAATACGGGGAGTCAGACTGACCCCTACAGTCACCCTGAGAGTGAACTTATGACTGAGTTGATAGATTTTGGAGCTTTATGAACTAACAGATCCAAACACACATAGAATAAAGATATAGATTCAACATATTGTTCGAAAAAACATTACAAAAGCTATTATATAGCCATATAGATAGCTAAACAACTTCCTAATAAATAGGAAGAACAAATAACAAATAACCTGTATATTAGTTTTACGGGTCTAACAAACTAACATATAAACATAGTTATGAGTTGTTCAAATAAAAAATCATTTACATCTTCACAATTACATTCACACAATAATTACCAACCCAAAGTGAAGCACTAATAATATTTACTAGCATTCCCCCCTTAGTGCGAACATGGGGAAAAACACTTGCACTTCTGTTGCAGCTTGTCACCCGTGCGTGCTCATGATCTGGATGGTTTTACAGGACAACCAACAACCTCAACAAGGATGGTTTTATAGGACAACCAATAACCTCAACAAAGAATGGTTTTACAGGACAACCAACAACCCAAATATCATGATGTTGATTTTCCTTCGTGCTTTTGTCTATCCACTATGTTTTCCTTCGGGGAATTATGTAGGAAACACGGCTCACTGAATACAAACTAAAAAGACGGAAAAATCAAAATGGAACATTGAGACCATGTTCCCGCCTCAATGTGAACATTTTACTTATTCAATACAAAACATGAACTCTAAAATCATACTACACGCAACTAAAACAAACTGCAACTTTGAAATAAATAGCAAACTCACACACACTATCACCACAGCTTCATGCGGCCCCGTCATCAGTGACTGACGAGAGGTCGTTGTTTGACCTACAACCTTTATTTCCTCTGTCCTCTAGTGTACGTGTTGTTAACTCGGTGGAATGCAAACATGAAGCATATTTGTTTCCACATTGAGCTTACTCTTTTCTTCCCTCCCGCAATGTGAAACATTTTGTTTTCTTGGACGTCGGGTAACACCGAAAATGTGTCC
Organism: Taxus chinensis; assembly: GCA_019776745.2. Classification (NCBI taxonomy): domain Eukaryota; kingdom Viridiplantae; phylum Streptophyta; class Pinopsida; order Cupressales; family Taxaceae; genus Taxus; species Taxus chinensis. The sequence continues at coordinate 119,639,502 of CM034152.1, forward strand.
ATGAGGCAATTTTTTTTATTTTATGGACTTTTTACAATGACACGAGCGATAATGATATTTTTAAACAAGGCGATAATGACTCAAACAACTAAATAATGAAATAAAATCCAACTAAGAATTGGAATTTTTCGACTCTATTACAAAAGACCTTATAGAATGACAACTTGAAAATTTTAGTCTATGGAAAAACAATACTAAGTAAATAGGACTCATTTGTTTGTTATACCTCTATAGGACTTAAAAAAACCAAATAGCATTTTTATCTATTCTTGATTTGTCACTAAAGAGTTTTTAACTCTAACACATAAACATTAAGCTTCGACTAAAAACTATACTCATAACTGAAAGCACCCTAAACTTTACAAAGCAAATAACAAAGCTAATCAAGGAAGGCTAACACCATTGCCACCTAATATCCAAGGATTCTAAGTCTAGGAATGTAACATTAAGATAAAAGCTAAAAGGAATGCTTAACTAGTATGAAAAAAATACACAATCTAACTAAACATGCCTACTAATATGCTTTAATTACCTAACACGGGCCTAAATAGACCGAAGAGGGCAATCAAATGGTTATGGTTGCTACTCCAAACAATGGTGAAATGACCTCTCCAAATGACTTGTTAAGTCAATTTAGATATTCATGTACTAACCTTGCTGAAGGCTTTAGGCAAGGAATGAACTTGGTTATGAATCATATGTATTATATGAGATGCAAATCAAAGCATGGTGTAAAATATTAAGGTAAGAGGTGCACTCATTTTATAGTTTTCCTTTTGGGAGAAACTTGTATTTTGGTGCATGTAGGACTAAAATCCCAAATTAGATTAGAATTGCTAATCATGATTAGGCTTCACTAATCACAATTAGTGAAATAACAAGTGATTAAGATGTGGGAGCCTTAGTCAGCCGCTTAGGGTCAACTAGGAGGCTAAGATAAGCTTTTGAAGCTTTTTGAGACATGGAGGTGAATGGGGTGAATTGAGTGGTTGGAAGAGGAGTTAAAGCCAATATTAGGGCATATTGACCAAATCAAGGGCAAAATAGGCTTAATAAGCTTAGAATCGCTAATTGTCTGTTTTGAAGAGGATTTTGACTTACATTTTTTTGTAAAGTGGCATCTTGAATGCGAAAGGGGTTACACAATCAACAAAGCGCTGATAATTGGCTAAATTGGTAAGAAACATTAGTTAATTAGCAAATATCACTAATTATAATGAAATTGGCAAGAATGAGAGTGATTTGTGTGCATTTGGCAATACGATTGCAAAAGCAGAATTTAGGTGTCTACATTTGCCCCTGTTTGAGGTGAAGTAAGTGACTTCTCTTCAAATATAGTAGATGAGCATAAACAAGTAAATTTTTGAAGAAAATTTAACAAAATGAAGGATGCCCCCTTGAGTGTTGATGGAGTGATAGAGGAAGTCAATCGACGATTGAAAATATGATTGAAATGGATAGAAGAAAATAGGTTAGAATGGGCGTGAAACCCTTAGGTATTGAGAAAGAATAATGAAAGGGATAAACCTGGTTATTTATTGCCATGGGTGATTTGGAAGAAAAATTAGTAATGGTAATAAATGATAATGCAGAAGAAATGATTAATGGAGAATATATGACAAGCCCAATCTTTGCATCCAACCTTCTAATAACCAACATGTTTATATCATTTTGCCCCTAAGTCTACATCATTGGCCTTTATTTAAAATAAACAAAAGTGTAAGATAACATGAAAAGCTAAATTACTAACAATTTTTTATTGCTAAAAATACATAACTTCATGCAACATACATTATGCAATTCAAAATGAGAAAGTAAAATGATATTTAGCTTCATTCAACATATAAAATACAATGCAATACAAGAAAGTAAACCAACTAACCTAACAGAGAAACCAGTACAATCACCTACACTCAAACAAACAACGTTTAAGACAGTTGTACCAATGTTTTTGTTATCAAGCTGCAGTTCCCAAATGTTCATGTTGTAAAAGCAAGGGTTAAAAATGGTGCCCCAACCAAGGATACATGCGAGGGGAATAACGGAGGACACAAGTAGTCATATGGAAAAGATTTCGTGCACTATGACAGTCCCTGACAACTCACAGTTGCACGTGAGAACTGGCATAACATGCAACCTAGCTTTTGTTAATGGAGGTAGATCACGATGATCCGCAAGTCATTTGAGACCAAAACAAACAAGAACCGTAGAAAGATGCTTTTGTAAGACATACTTCGATGTTCAAGAGTAATGCAATTAACACATGCTTTAGCTACGTATATGTCATTTACCATTTTTTTTTGTAAATTTTTTATAATTTTTTGGATTTTTAATGATTTTACCAAAAAAAATTGTTTTTTTTTTTTAATTTTTTTTATTTTTACGGAAGAAAATATTACAAATGAAATAACGAAGCCAGGAGACAACGTTAAAAGTTACCGCAAGGTAAGGTGACAGGGTGTTATTCTGGGACGATCATTGGAATGGTTTTCCCATGCTAGGGGAAAATCCTGAGTTTGGGGGAATCAAGAGGCTCTTAGTTGAAGAATAGGGACCATATGTTTCCAACTATGGGTTGATTTTGGAAAATTTTCCTACTCTATTGGAATGGAAAAGTATTGATCACCTAAATCTCTCTTTGGAAACTAAGGATAGTTTTCGCTCGGTTCTACAAGAACGACAGATAGTGCTTTCCGGGGGTAATGATGAAATTGTATAGACTGCGACCTCTTATGGGAAATACTCCCCGCGCTATGGCTATAAATTATTACATGTTGAGCAGGAAGATGAGACTCTAATCTGGAAGGCATGTTGGTCCCCCTCGTGTCCCCCTAAAGCTGGCCTTTTCGCTTGGATGGCTTTCAAAGGCAAAATTCTCACTCAAGAAAGGAGGAAGATATTTGGTTTTCATGGTCCCTCAATGTGCTTTCTGTGTGAGAAGCATGAGGAAGATCGTGATCATCTTCTACTTCATTTCCCATTCACAGCTAAATGTTGGAGTTGGTTGTGTGCCAAACTCAATCTCCCATGGGTCCAAACCTCTACACTCCCGGCAGCCATTTTGGCTTGGCCTGTAAACCTCCACTCTGGCACTCTCTCCTCGATTTGGTTGTGTGGTATCATGCTACTTCTCTGGCACATCTAGTGGGAGCGTGACAAAAGAATATTTAGGGAGTAAAACTCAGTGGATAGGGTCATTCTCAGGTTGGAATGGGCTATCTCTAAGGTGGTTTCTGCTAATTGGTCCCACTTTCATCACTTCTCCAACATTGACAGGTAAATCAAGCAGCGTTGGCCTATAATCGTCAAGCCCGGAGCAGGTGCTCAACGCCCTTTGATCTCCTCGACCTCGCTCCTTTGGCTCCCCCCCACCCGGGTTTCCTCCAACTAAATTTTGATGGAGCGGCCAGAGGTAACCCAGGCATCTCCGGTGCTGGATGCATTATAAGAAACAAAAATGGATTATTAGTCGGTGCCACCTCCTACAAGCTCAGGGATGACACTTGTAATTCAGCTGAACTACAAGCTCTGAGCAAAGGTCTAGATCTAGCGGCCTCCTTAAAGATAGAAAATATGGAAATTGAAGGGGATTCGCTAGTAATTGTGAATGCCATAATTAAAAAGAAAGCCATGTCTTGGAAACTAGACCTAGGAGTTAAAAAGGTCCTTTGGCAACTCGGTAATTTCAGTGCTTGGAACATTAAGCACATGTTTCAGAAAAGTAATAATTACGTAGACAAACTGGCGAATACAGTGATCGAGCAAGCACAACAGGAGATAGCAGCATTCAATTCCAAAGCATGGGAAGGATTGGGGATATTGATCTCATGTGAGGTGGATTTCAGAGCACACGCCATAGAATGATACACTTGTAGGTTGTGAAGGGTCTATTTAATGCTTTGGACAAGGGCTTCTCCTTATATTTTTTTCTCCCTCCTTTTGCTAGCTATGGTTGTCCCTCATCTGCGGCGAATTGCCTTGAGTTGTGATCTATGTGAAATGGTGTTTCATTCCAGGATAACAGACAACCGGCTGAAAAGAATTTTTCGTATCTCCTGCGTCGAAGAGTTGGATGTCATTAAAGAATTCCTGGGTGAAGACTATCTATTTGTTGTTGGTTGGCCACTCGTCAATTGTGGCGTTGCCTTTATATTCGTTGAGAACCTACTGATAATTTGTCCCTCTAAAGCGGATGTTGTGAGTCTGGATCTACAATGGCTTCGACTGACATATTGTAATAACCTAGCCTCTGAAGGGGTGAATTGTTGTTTGGCGTTCTGGGTTGTGCATGAGTATTTGCCGAGCGCGTCGGCGGTGGCTGTGGGTGTCTTCAGTGAACTCAAAAAATGGTTTGGCATTCTCCTAGCCTTTACTGAGTAGCTGGTGTATGTCCGGGACCGAGCTGCCAATTGTGCCCACCTGGTGCTTCCTAATCTGAAGACCCTCTGCGCTCTATTGGACCCTATCTCACCTGAATGGACCGAGTTACGGCTGTCTGCGGTAGGGGCCTATGACTTTCTATGGCTGAACTGGGTGAATTCTGAAGTGAAAGTTGAAATGGAAGATGATATCAGCCTTGGTCAAGTGTCTCAGACTATTAATGTTGCTATCACCTTGGGGTTTGGAGAGTAATCCCTCTCTTGCCTAGTACTATAGTTATAGTATATCTCGTCTAATGATGGCCTATGTTCATGTATATCCAACTACTTTTTTGCTCTTATGACTTTGTTGTTTTGCTTTGAAATCTTGAGGTTGGGCCCCTATTTATGTAAATAGGGAACAGGTCCCTTCAACCCACTTTATCTATCCAAAAAAAAGGGACCACAAGGCAAAAAAATGCCCCGAGTAGTAAAAAAGGCCGTCAGGAAGCAAAAATATGCCCCAACGTAGCGAAAACATGTCGAAAATAACTCTTTACTAAAAATAATCACTGCAGCAAATGCTAGAGGAATTTTAGAAGAAATACGGTGGTCTCGAGGCATTGTGGAAGCAAGAAATGCACCGCGGAAGGTAAAAATGAGCATATAAGCCACCGCGACAAGTTATTTACCACATTTTCTTACCATTTGACTATTGATTTGAGCTCTGATCTACAGGAGGAAATAACGAGGATAGTGAATCAGAGGCACCGCGCGGACCATGTGACGGACTACCTGAGGCTTCCAATGGATGGACCACAAGTACACACAACTATTCTTTTTACCCTGGTAATTCAAATTATTGAATTTTTAGCTAAAATACATGTTTTTAGGCTAAATTAGGGCAAAACCTCAATTAAAATGCAGCAAGGGAAGCAGCTAGCTAATCCTCTCCATCGTTGTAAAAATGCAACGAAGTTTTCGTTATTTTGTTGTTTTGCATTGCAGAGATCCAACATGGTGACATTGTTTTCTATATTAAAAGAGAAGTGTTGTACAAAAAATTATGTTAGTTATGACCATGTTGATATGGATCCCTTAGGGATGTGTACAAACCATTCTAGCATCATTGCTCCTAAACTTCATGGAAAGAGGTGTATAAGATAATTGTCGTTGAATGCCACCTCTTGACATGCCATATAAAAATCTTTAAAATGGTCACGAAGATCACCTTTTCCCTTATACTTGTCAAATTTTGGAAAATCAAAGTGTCTTGGGAAAGGCACCTGTAGCATGGCTTTGTTAAATGGGTAGGCACATAACTCATCGAACTGATACTTCTTGTTATTATTACCAGTTTGGCCCTCTTGTAATGCTTCAAGGGCATTCTTCATAGTAGACCATTCTTGATGGAAGAGGTGGTCTTGCCAAAGGAAAGCACCCTAAACTTTACAATGCAAATAACAAAGCTAATCAAGGAAGGATAACACCATTACCACCTAATAGCAAAGGATTCTAAGTTTAGGAATGTAACATTAAGATAGAAGCTAAAAGGAATGCTTAACTAGTATGAAAACAATGCACAATCTAACTAAACATGCCTACTAATATGCTTTAATTACCTAACATGAGCCTAAATAGACCTAAGAGGGAAATCAAATGGTTATGGTTGCTACTCCAAACAATGGTGAAATGACCTCTCCAAATGACTTGTTAAGTCACTTTAGATATTCATCTACTAACCTTGTTAAAGGCTTTAGGCAAGGATTGAACTTGGTTATGAATCATATGTATTATATAAGATGCCAATCAAATCATGGTGTAAAATATTAATCTAAGAGGTGCACTCTTTATATAGTTTTCCTTTTGGGAGAAACTTGTATTTTGGAGCACGTGGAACTAAAAGCCCAAATTAGATTAGAATTATTAATCATGATTAAGCTTTGTTAATCACAATTAGTGAATTAACAAGTGATTAAGATGTGGGAGCCTTAGTCAATCGCTTAAGGTCAACTAAGAGGCTAGGATAAGCTTTTGAAGCTTATTGAGACATTGTGGAGGTGAATGGGGTGATTTTGAGTGGTTAGAAGAGGGGGTTTAAGCCAATATCAGGGCATATTGACCAAATTAAGGGCAAAATAGGCCAATATTAGGGGTTTGAAGAGGATTTTGACTTACTATTTGTTGTAAACTAGCATCCTGAATGCAAAAGGGGTTATGCAATCAACAAAGCATTGTTGATTGCATAAAGTGGTAAAAATGTTAGTTAATTAGTAAAGATCGCTAATTATAACAGAATTGGCAAGAATGAGAGTGATTTGTGTGTGTTTGGCAATAAGATTGCAAAAGCGGAATTTAGGTGGCTACAATGACATAGATGAAGACCATTTTAATAATACACAAGACTTTGGACTTCAAGTTAGATAGAAAAAACACAGACCTTTAACAAGATACAATGTGACCGTTTGAAATGATTGTAGAGAGGAGACTTGCAGACGCTTTTAGAGAATGCAATGAGATTTTGAATTTTCTTTTGCAAAGCAGAATCCACAAAAACTGGAGATGGACGGGTACATGAATTTCACAGTAACTATTGCACGCATGTTCTATACACAAGAATGAATAGTCATTTGAAGAGGGATTAATATTGTGCCATCTTCAATAACCCACTCACCACGTATTACATGCCACACATCTAGGTTGAGGAAAGTTTAAATCCCCTTCATTTGATAGCTATAAGAAGGGAAACAATTTGCATTGAGGAGTGAATCCACGTGTGGAGGATTCGTTGCTGTCAGTGAAGAAGAAAGATGCTACTATTTATGTTTGGTACTAAACATTCAAAATTTGAGAAAAGGGCTAAACATTCTAAGAGACTAGTGAAGCAGGATCAGAACGATCAACAAGATGGAACGAATTCATCAGACAATTAGTACATGAAGCGTGTTTAAAGTATGATCAGAAGTATCACTATGTGTATATAGGTGGACATGCACAAATATGTGCCCACCGCAAATAAAAATGTCAATTTACACGATGGTACCACAAATTTACACAAATACCATCGTCATCTTAAATTTTGCTAAACGTAATAAAACAGATCACAACTCGAAGAATACCTGCGTATTAGATCTAGAAACATTAAACATTCAAAGAATTTCCAAAAGGATTTACTCATCTCTACTAGCCTTGAGACTGCAGAAAGGAGTCGACAAAGATCACATATATGTATGATATATATATATATATATATATATATATATATATATATATATATATTCACACATATACATGTTAACACCATTCTTTACTACGCGAGCGAGGACAACTAAAGGTATATTGATATATATAATCTCCATGCAATATCACTACTCAATCTTTCATCACACAGAGCGACAATTGCTTTGATACCACTGATAGATTCTTGAGGAGCTTTATGAACTAACAAAGCCAAACACACATAGAATAAAGATAACTATATTATATTAGATTCAACATATTGTTCGGAGAGAGGCTATTATATAGCCATATAGATTGCTAAACAACTTCCTAATAAATAAGAAGAACAAATAACATGTTTATTAGTTTTACGAGTCTAAGAAAGTAGCCTATAAACATAAATATGATTTGTTTATAATAACAACTCATTTAGATCTTCACAATTATTACCAACCCAAAGTGCAGCACTAATAATATTTTCTAACTTGAGTGTTGCACTGCATCTCAGACTCCATGTAGTTCTTGTGTGTGTGTGTAAGAATGATGTCCTAGGATGCCCTTGTGCATGTTGCATTTGATAGCGGGTTGTAGCTAGATTGTAGCAATGTAGTAATATGTGTGGATGGAATAGAATAGACTTTCTCTTCTATGTAGTGTATGCAGAAGTATGCAACCCTTGTCCCTTGAATAAATGCTAGATGGATGTCTCTTGAGTGTTTTAGTGCCTTTGGAATGCAAACTTAGGAGATGATAATAATGTTTAGTGTTTGGTCCCTGATTTTGAAAACATAAATATGTATTTATATGATTCCCTTGTTTGAATTTCATTATTGACAACTGGAAGGTCGACCCATAAGTGAAAAAGATGCCCAAAAGATAAAAGAGACCAAAAAAGAGAGAGTAAGGTAAGAAAGGGTCTGGAGCGCCCATGAGGGATAAGAGCGCCTAGGTGTTGTTGTCTTGGCTAGGCATTGGTGCCTGAAGCCATGAAATATAAATAAGTAAAGTTCCAACTAGGTTATAGGGTGTATAAGACCAAAAAGAAAACAAGACACAAAAAAAGAGGCCAAATATAGTTGTCAACTACTAGTTTTCTTGCTTAGGAATCATGTAAATGCTAGCATGCTTTTAGGACCTATAAATGTACTCAAGTGCATGCTTTTGTCTCTACACCCCTTTCCCTCATACAATTCAATATCTTAGCTTAGGAGTATTCTTGGCATTAGAATAGTTAGACGAGAAACCAACCTTCTTTGCAGGTCTATCCTATGGAGCAAGGTCCCATACCTCGGGGACATTCCAATGTTTCACTAAGGTGTTGAGTCTAACCTTAGTAGGGGTGGAATCTTAGGTGATAATAGTAACATAGAAACAAATCTAGCAAATACGCAAACCTCTTATAACATTGCAAAACCTGTAGATTTCATATAAATAATGAAGTGGGATATTTCAGTGGTCATTTAACTTTGAACACGATATGTTAATATGGGAAAGGGTAAATATGATAATATTTATGTTTCACTTATTTTATAGTTATTTAACATGTTAGACGTGGAATTATTAAGTGGCGTGTTCATCAGATAACTGATATAACATTGATTTAAAATTAATATCAATTTAATTTATGTAGTGATATGAGACTATCATAGTTTTAAAATTGATATCTTGTGAATATCACGTGCCCTTATTACATAGGCATCAATTTAGATAATCTTACCAAAATATTAATAAAGATAATTATAAACACATTTATCTAATTATCATGTATTATTTACTGTTAAAAAGACATGTCATCTCACGGAATGCAGTATTTCAACACACAAGGAACTATAACTACTTGACAAATACCTCAAAGGAATGTAGTCTCATGGAAATATCTATGTATTGATCACTTATTCTTTATTGTAAGAAATATTTCATTTCATGAAATGTATGATTTCAACATGCAAAACATTATAGCTATTTGAAAAATACCTCAAAGAAATGTGGTGTCATGGATTGCTATGATGATTGGGTATGCACAAAAATGTTTTTGTTGAAAAAGGATTTGGAAAATTCGAGGCAAATGTATATTTGAAGGTCTAATGCCGAAGTCCACAACCTCTACCACCATACTCTCGAATCGTGCCAAAGTGAAGCTTTAGAGTATGATATGGACATACAACAAATTATATTAGAAAGGAAATTTTCATTAGAGGATTTAGTTGCAGAAGCCCCTCATAAAATATGTATGTAACATGTGTAAGCATGTATAGGGTAAGGAAATTGTTTGACAAAATACCTCAAAAAATGAGGTTTCATGGAATATTATGATTTTTGTATATGTAAAATGGCGTTCTTGTCAAAAAATCCATCCTACATTGGTTGGTTGTTCTATTTTACAAGTTAGAAGTAACACATAAACCCTAACATACTATGCTCCTTACACTAATAGGTGTGACACCACAATGAAAATGGCCCTCTCACTGATACAATGGTTGCTTGGTTGTGGGATAAGTATGATTGTTGCATTGTTACCCAAGTCATACATGCCTCTTTGATGCATGTTGGAATTACTTTTATGACTCTAAAAATCTGCATTCAGTCAAAAAATCAATCCCGCATTGGTTGGTTGGTTTAGTCTGCCGTAATATATAAACCCCAGTATAAACCTCAAAACGATACACGAGGGCAAGATTTTGGTACAGACTGAATATGATGTGTTGATCTTGACAAGGAAAAAGAAGAGAGGGAGGGAGACTGAATTGGCCTATGACCCCTATAGTGTCACGAACAATTCACTACATTTTATAGTGGAGGACCTTTGACTTCCATGTTATATATTTTTATGCTTCCTTTCATGACTCTTTTTTCCTTATGTAGTGTTGTACCTATTTTATTTGTTGTTAGTGATTTGTTTTGATTCCCTTTTACTTCTTTCCCTTACCCTCTCGAGGTTTTAATTGAGTTTTTGGTCTAATAAACATAAAATTGCTCACTATACTTTCTTTATCAACTTGCTTTTGTTTACATGATTGTAAGACATTTTTTAATCTATGTTTTTGTTTCTTCATATCCACTGCTCTCTCCCTAGGTTTCCTGTGCCTTAGAATCCCCCAATACTACTCGATATTGACATGAATTAGTCTTAAAATCACTTTTGTTGTTACATTTGGTTGCGATGACGTATTGACATTATATGGGAGTCCAATTCTTTGAGCATATATGAATGTTTTTGCTTTATTGACCCCATATGTTCCATTGTTCCCTTTAGTGACAGGGTTTGGGCATGCATATGCAAGGACTAATTGGTGTTTTGTGATTCCCTCGGGTGCTATAACTATTCCTAGCTTGACCATGTTTTTGGAATGTAGGATTTGTTGTTCTTATTGCTCTCTTATCCTTAGTTTTCTTCCCCAATGAGAGAGGTTGTAATGTCCCCTTTCCTATGCCAAAAGGACCAAGGGCCAAGTCGAGTCCAAACCGTGGTCATACCCAAGGGGCTGTGGACACTAGGAGCTATTGGGAAGGGGCCCCGTGGTTCTAATATCCAAGTTTCACATTTGGGGGTCACTTTTGGACCATGGTGACTCAAAAAGGAAAAAGTAACTTTAGTTACTTTTATTTTATTGGCCCCTCCATGGAATGAAATGCATCTAGGGTTATCGGGGCTCTTTTTCCATAGAGAAGTATATAAGGAGCTGGGAGAGAAAGGAAAGGGACTTTTGAATACATTTTATTTACCTTCATGTGCAACTAATGTTTGCGCATCTACAACTTATGGAGTGAAATCCCATAGGGACCCTAGCTTCGGTGGTGAGAGACTCATCCCTAGCTAGCAGGGCATTCTTCGGTAGAGAGAGATCTACCCTAGTATGTCATTTTGGAGCCGCTCTCAGGGATGTGTTATAGAGATATTATCAGAGGGTTCAGAGGAAGGGTTTGAATTTTTTTGGGGGAATTCAGGGAAGATAATTAGAGGAGTTCCAGATCAGACTACGACAACCATTTGGGCTGGGATTAGCATCATTTTGAAGGCGCCTCCATCAGTTTCGAACCCCTTTCCAAGCGAGGCGACTTGTAGCCTTTATTTGGTGGGTTTTCCAATTGGCCCCTTTCAGATCCAAAGGTTGAAATGTCATTTCCTATATTTGTTAATGTTATTTCTAAAGATTCTTAATTTTTGCTCTTGTATTTGGTGAGTTACAAACCTCTGAAGTTTTCCAGCTGTCTAGGGCACGTTAAAATTTTTTGGTAGCAATTTATTATTCCAAAAAATCCAAAAATGTTTTTCTAGTGTTTATTATTATTATTACAAGCTTCCCTCAAAATTTCATGCACTTTGGGAAAATATTTTTGTGAGATATCAATTAAATACCATTCACTGCCCTAGCTGGTCATTTTTTGTAAAAATCAAAATTTTTACTTTGCTGCAATTTTCATATAATTTGTGCATTTTTAAGTGGTATCCCACTAGGGATATTTTAGTGGTATCAGAGCAGTTGTTTCTCCAGCCTGTTGGGATTAAAAGATGGGGGACAAAGACAGTGAGGATATAGGTGTAGATCTGATGAAACAATTGTTCACCAACATGGTAAAGCAACAAGAGACTACCAATCTCTATTTGAGCCAGTTCACTAAGAGAGTAGCACAGGACAAGTTTGATACTCATGCAGAAAGAGGAGAAAATAACAATAGGGGACAACATGGTCAAAGAGGTGAGGGTGGACATTCAGGGCAGCGGTCCCCCAATTCTTCTATTAGGTCTTTGGGGTTTCACGAAACTTCTTTCTTAAAGGTTTTGGAACTTTCATAGGTACGACAGCCAAGGGATATTATAGATGAGGAGTCTTGTTGGGAAAGGTACCAGACCTTAAGTGATGGCTTTCGTGACAACATGTCATTCCAAGAATATTGCAAAATGAAGATTGACAGTAGGCCTAAGAGAGATTACCAAGTACAGGTACCAGAGATGCAAAGGAGGTTGGGACAGATTTCTATTCCACACTTCAACAGTTCTAAGAAGTGTACTGCCCAGTCTTGGGTGCAGAAGTTGAAGACATACTTCAACTTGAATCCTATGCGTTAGGAAGATGTAATTAAGTTTGCAATCTTACATCTAGAGGGAGACACTCATGATTGGTGACATCATGGGTTTATTACACATGGACACATATACATCATGACTTATGCAAAGTTCACAAAGAGGCTAGTGAGCAGATTTGATAAGAGGGACCCCAATAGGTATTTTAGAGAGTTGACTCATTTAAGGCAAACCGATTCCATCGATCGGTCACGGTACATGATGTTACAAAGATGAGGTTGATTTCCCTATTCACAGCAAGTTTGATAGATGCTATCACTGGATTTTTGAGGGCATTTGAGCTTTCTTCGATGCATGAGGCTATTAGGAGAGCTCGTGACTTAGAGTTATCCACTCCTAAGTCGAGGTTTCCACCTCGAGTGCAACCTAAGGGTTTCTCTTCTAGAACCCAGGGTTTGCAACTGAAGTTACATCCACCTAGGAAAGATACAACCTGGAGACCATTCGGATCTAGAGAGGATAGGGAGGAATTGAGGCGAAACAAACTATGTTTCGATCGGTCATGCAAATGTGCAACGACTAAATTGGAAGTTTCCAAGCACGAAAACTATACCCCTATGCCGAAATTTTCATGTTTTATCATTCCTAGGAAACCCTGGCTCCATCCAGTCAGTCCAAATGACCTCCCAACCAAATTTATAACATCCCCCTAGGTGATTTAGGAAATTCCATTCATTCCCCCTAGGTGATTTTAGGAGTTCATTGAAAATGCAAATTTTGGGCAGTCATGGGAAGGGCTATCGCTAGCCTTCCCAGGACTGGATTCAACTCCCTGGAGTGGAACGGAAGGGAAAAATTCAACACGGAGATGAAATGAAGACCTTAAAACATAATGGAAATGATTTTTGAAGGTTTGGGGAAGTTTTGCAAGACTTGGAGCAGTCTGAGTAAAAAATAGGGTTCACAAGCCTAGGCGGTACACATGCCTAAAACAACTGTTGGGCTTCAGAAGAAGATTTGGGAGCTCTGGATGGAGTTAGGAGAAAAAAAATATCCAAAAGAGGATTCCAAGGCCTACATTATGGTGAAATAATATTTTTCACAACACTTTGGCGCATCAGGTCTGCAGGTAGTTTTTCTCAGGCACAAGTGGAGTACAAAATCAAAAATCCAATTTTTCAGGGATAAAATGGAATAATCAAGACATGATACCCCCACCATTGGATTTAGAAGGCCATTTCAAGTCAGGATCATATAATTTTTTTCCAAAAAATTCCATCAGGAGCTCAAGTTATCACTGTTACAAGTTCAGGACTTAGCCAAATTTTTGGGAGGACACGTGTCAGCACCAGGAGCCTGGCGGGATTTTGTGTCCCTCACGTCCCCCAAGGTTAGGGAAATCAAGGTTTGAAAAGTGCACCCAGCCCCCTTGAAGCCCTCTCAGCCCTCATATGACCTCTTGGACCCTCATGTGACCTCCAGACTTGACAGTTCAGCCCCCAGGTGCATTTTTGGAGCATCCATTCCCTACCGTTGGATCGGGCGCCACGTGTCAGCTCCTTGACCACCATGGAATTTGATGTCCCTTATGCACCTAAGGTGGGGGACATAAGACCTTGAAAAATGTGCCCAGCCCCCATAGGGAGTCATTTGGACACCCATGTGACCTCCTTTCAGCTCCCAGTGCTTTAAATCAGCTTTTTCCTCCTTCATTCCCTGCCACATTGTTGGATCGGGCATGCCACATGTCATGCTCTTGACCACCATGGAATTTGATGTACCTCACATCCCTAAGGTCAAGGAACATCAAGCATGGAAAAATGTTCCCAAGCCCTAATTGTGCATATCTTTTTAAAAAATTTCCAAGTGCCACTTTTTCCGCTTCTAACTTCTAACAGTTATAGGTGCACTCCATTCCTCCATTCTTCCTCTGCAACATTCTACCATCACTCCACCATTGCAAATGCTCATAACAGCTTGACCTAAACACTGAAACAAATTCCCCATAGTGACGTGCAGGTCTCAGAAGGATTTTTCATCAAAACAAGAAGGAGAAATGAAGAACAAGAGGAAGAAAACGGTGAAAATCTCCATAACCTAAAAACAAAGATCTGAAGAAATATTGCAAGCCAGTGCATGAAACAACGAACCATTTGTTGTTGTTCATTCCTCTATCCAAGGCCATAAAAAAGACACCTTCAAACTCCCCCCTCATGTGACAGAGCATCCACAATGAAGAAATCTCATTTCCGGCTCAACGAAGAAAGAAGTGGGATTTCCCGTCAAACCAGTTGCCGGATTGAAGTAAGATCACACGTGAAGCACCAGAAGAAAAAACCCACATCAAAAATATAATTTTATTTGCAAATGGAGGATATTTTCAGACCTGCAATTTCAAGGTCCATTAATGGCTGCCGTACCCAGAATCACTGCCAGGTCTAAAAATTAAAACTTTAAAATCTCCTGGACTATTAAGCAGGCGGGTCCGAAATTTTAGAGGGAGGATATTGGGAAAAAACCCATATCAAAAAAATTCATTCCACAGTCAATCCGACTCCCAGAGGCCAACTTTCTAAAAATAGCAGGTCTCCTACATAGGAACTGCTATTTTGGGAAAGTCAACAACAGAAGAACCTGTGAAGGAGACAAAGACATTGGAGGTGCACTACTGCTGAGAATTCACCAGAACGGACATTTTTGGCACTTACTAAAAATAGTAAGTGGGCCCTCGAGCACCTGCTAAAAATAGAAAGTTGATCCAGAAGGAACGAAGAACACAGGGAGAAAGAGGAAAACTAAGCCGCAACATCCAGTTGAAGATCGGGGACTTGCTTTTTCACACTTACTAAAAATAGTAAGTTTCTTTTTCGAAGGGAGATATGAAGACAAAATGGATGGGTCAGAAGCTGACACAACCCTTTTCCTGTGAGTATGATGTGGAAGAAAGTGATGTCTTGTACATGGACCTAAACAACCTTAAGACTCGCATGGCCTCCAAGGATCGAAGGAGGATTGAAGACCAGATATTCACAAGTGGCTTGTTTGCCACTGCAGGGCATCCAGTGTTTGTGCAAAGTCTTGAGCTAGTCCTAGCCTGCTCTTTCCACTACGAGCCTGAGACACGAACCATCTGAGCTGACAATGGTGCAACGATGGAATTCATCATCCCTAGGACCATTTCAATCTCTCTGCAGATACCGACGTCCCCCAACATGGTTGTCATTTCCAAGGAAAGGGTTGTGCACGATTGGGAGACAATGGATTCATATGTCCAAGGAGTAGCACTCGGCTCATGGTTGAAAACAGGAAGAAAGCCTTCCAAGATACCCAAGAATCTACCAAGGTGTGAATTTTGAGAAGGGTATTCTGATGTCATCACTCTCCTCAGTAGAGTAATGGGTGAAGCAAGCACGAGAGACTTCCAGGACTGGATGGGTCTTTTCATCCTGACATTGACAGAAGGAAAGTAGAGAATTGATTGGGGGTAGATCATCAGTGACAATCTCCATCTACAACTACTCCAAGTATCCACAACAAAGAAGTTCCACATGACTTCTTATCTGGTTTATCTCCTCACAAGCTCGCGATCATTCAAGGGATTGGATCTCACACAGAACATTGCTTCCAAGGTACCTGCATTCGAGAAACTTCCGTAATTGATATTGGAGGAGAGCAATAGGCATTTCACCCACGTGAATGATGTGTTCACCATGTATGTGGTCCTGAAGCTTGGAAGGGGACCTTGAAGCTAGGATGTCACCAAAAGTGGCATCCCTGATTAAGGAATATGGCTCGTACTTCATACAATTCTCAACATTCTCCTACATACGAGTCGTTGGCTTCGACCAAGCTCCATTGAAACTACCTAAGTACCTCAGTGACCAGATTGTATTGTTCAAACTCTGCAGGCAGATCACCCAAGTAAATAACAAGCTCAGAAGTAGGAGAAAGAAATTGATTTCATTCCCTATATCTCTAGGGGAGTTCACATGCAAAATCTCAAATGACGCATCTCACCTGGAGGCCGCTTTCACACATTTGACTTTGCATTCCTACATCGCCAGGCCCAACTTTGACATCCGAGAGGATCCCGACTCATTCTATGTCCCAGAATTACAACATGAGCCACAAATTGAGGACTACTGGGCCAACTGTATTGATGAGTTCAAAGTACGTAAAAAATATCACATGAGGATGACAATTAGTGAGATGAAGAAATTCAAGTTCTCTTGGTATGAAGACATCTTACATGATGATGGGACAGAGATGCTCGATCCTGAGTACACAACAGTCAAGATGTCCCCAATGCCCCAAATCAACTGGCATGTTTGTGAATCAGGAGATATACTAGAGTAGACTGAAAAGGTGGTGAGGAGAATGAGGAACTGGTTTCAGAAGAAGAGGACTATGATCATTTGGTCACGAGGAATTTCTCCAAGCTAGAAGCAAGCTTCACATCATTCATCTTCAAAAGTAGTAGAGGTAACTTCCAGCTCTAAACACTCTGGAGTGAGTTCAAAAAGGAAGGCCATGGAATTGAAGACATCCAAAAGATTCAGGGGAGAAAAAGATTCGGTGGCGTTGCCACAAGAGGAAGACGTGATCCCAGTAATGTAGACAGAAAATTCAACAGCAGATGCACAAGTGAATGAGGAGCATATGACTCATGATCCAGTATTCGAGCCACTACAAGAGGTCTTGCATGTTGTTGATTCTGATGCTCCTCTCATTCAGGACTTGCCTCCTCCATCAGAACAAAGAATGGTTGATGCATCCATCATTGAGCCTGAATCTGGAGAGATGTTTCCATGGATGTGGGAAATGATCATCCTTGACACTCGTACTATGCAACAAGTAGTAGCCCCTGATCTATCAACAATTGTCTTGATGGCTAAAGAAAAAAGGTCAAGAAATATTGCATAGACAACATCACGATTCTATAGTGGGGAGACAGGTAATCAGTACATTGAAGTAGCTCAGCCAAAAGTAATCAAGCCAGTGGATGAGATGACACCAGCTGACTATGAGATGAGCATGATCCAGTTGGGACTAGCTACTCATGAAGGATATTTGCACATATACCAACAATCTTTTGCTCACATGGTGGCAAGGAATAAAGAATATAAAGAGAAGATTGAGGTGCTAGAGGAACAAGTACGAACTCTTTCATCTTATGTACAACACCTAGTGGAACCAAGCACTATAACACTTCCTATTGAGAAAGTGGTACCCATCAGTAGCCTCGATCCAAAATCTATCAGGAGAACACATGAGCTCACGATGCAGGGGTGAGAAAATAATGAATGGATCGACTCAATCTCCAAAAAAGGGAAGTCAACACTTCAAGAGGCAGTCAAGCTCTTTGCATACATGTGCACAACCTCCAACAGAACGTGAGCACTCAAAGAGGATGTGGGGAAAGAAAGAGATTACTGGGAACCTCTAGGAGCAATAGTGAGTGAGACGAGCAACACCCGTCATCAGGAATTGATCAATAAAAAGGTTTTTGAAACTCCTATAGAAGACTTGACACGAGTATGAGCTAGGGCCTTGACAATCAGATTTGAAGCAATCAATCAGGCCTTCTCAGAGCTAGAGGAGAGAGAAGAACAAACATACAAGCTACAGGACAATATAAATAAGAAATTTCAAAAACTTGGAGTACCCGCAATGAGCGAACACTCAACTACTGATGAGTTGATCGACCCTTTCGAAGAATACATCAAGAAAGGGGTGGGCAACCCATTGTCCTTCACTAAGGATACTCTTGAATTCTTCTTAGAAATCCAAGCCTCCATTGCACTTATCGCAGAGAAGCATTCATCATGGTTGGGGAAGTGCAAGGACATCAATAGTGTGACCGATGGATGGACTGAAACCTTGAGCTGCATTCGTATCCCTCATGCCGACAAAGTAGAACCAGTAGTGGCTCGTTTCAACCAAGAGCTTGGAAAGACAGAAGCCTTCTCAAGATCACAAAGTGGAGAGCAGTCAGAGAATGGGGCTAAGTCCACCGCAACAGCCCATCCTTCAGCATAATTCCTCTTCTTCTTCTTCTTCCTCTTCTTTCTCTCTCTTTTCCCTTCTCATATAACACTCTCTCTCTCCTTAATGTTATATTTTTGCGTTGAGAGTTGCACTTTTTGATATGACTTAAGTGACTTTAGAAATATAATGTAAATTTAAGTCACCTTGCTATTATAAAAGGGACTTAAATATTTAAAGTGGAATGTGAACAATCTTAAGTCACATTAAGGTATTCGAAAAGTCACTAGGAAGATGAAAAGTTTCCTCCTCTTCTATAAATTGTAAGAAGCTCCTCATTTGAGGGTCTTCTAAAAATTCTTCTGAATTTTTCTTCTTAGATGTTGGAGCTATTTTTTGTGAATTCATGAGAGAGTTATCCTTGTGAAGAGAGCAAGAGATAGCAAGTTTCTTCCATTTCTCCTATAAAAAAATGTCTTCTACTTCTCACACTATGTACAAATTTGGCTTGAGCTTCAATAAAGGAAGAAGGAATTTTAGCCTCTTTGATTGAGGAGTTTGTTGGTACTTTGTGCCCATTAAGCTTCATTTAGTCTTGTAGCTATTACGCAGATTTGTTTTCTTCTATATTCAAGTGCATGTAATGAAACTTCTGGCTGGTGTATGCAAGTCTCTGATTTTCTACTTGCAGCATTAGTTTTTCTCTTTTCTAATTTTCTCATTCCCTTTCCCGCCTTCCTAGCAAAGTCATCTCTTGCAGGTATATGCAAGCATTTTCCGCAAGTTCAGTGGAGTACCCCTTTTGGATCCCCGGTCGAAAGGCACCAGGATAAAACTCACATTTCACTCACACATGCACGTACGACAACTGCATCGATTAAGTAGAGGGACTTAGAATCCCAAAGCGTTGGAAAGATAACCACCAATTTGTCCTCGACAAATTTTCTCACCAATAGGGTGTTGAGCAGGATAGTGAGACTTTTCCCCAGGAGACTATTGCCACCTTGTCTAGTACCCCGAGGTACAAGGCATTCAAAGTCAGGGGAGTTTTACAGGGACAACGAGTGGTGGTACTCATTGATAGTGGGGCAACCCACAACTTTATTGATGTCTCATTGGTTGAGAGGTAAGGGTTACAAACAGAGGAATTTGAGGGCTTCAACGTGGTTATAGCCAATGGAGATTCTATAAGATGCACATGACGGGTTCCCCAATTAAGCATCACGATGGGTAACTATACAGTTACCAATGATTTCTATATTGTTGGTATTAGAGAGACCAACATAGTGCTTGGGGTATAGTGGCTCCATTCCCTTGGTGAGTTTCAGACTAACTTCTAAACGATGGAGCTGAAGTTTAAGTCCAAAGGGAGGAATGTGATCTTGAGGGGATTATCTTTAAGGGCACCCTTAGTTGTTACAGCCAAGAGGATCAAGAGGATCTATAGGTACGATGGGGTGGTTTGGGTAGTACATTGTTTGGTTTCGACCAAGAAATCAGAGGATGGACAACAAGATTACCATGTGGATATACAGTGCTTATTGGACAGACATAGTGCAGTGTTCGGTGACATACCTCTAGGAATACCTCCAGATAGGGGATTTGAGCATGTGATTGAGCTCTAGGATGCTAAAACCGCAGGTTACTTCTCCTTACCGTCACCCCAAACAGTTTAAGGATGAGATCGAGAAGACTATATAGGAGCTCATTGATATGGGGCATATTAGACCGAGTTCCAACCCTTTTACTTCTTCGGTGGTTTTGATGAAGAAGAAGGATGGGACCCTGCGGATGTGTATGGACTACTATGCCATGAATAAGAAGACAATAAAGAACAAGTATCCTGTACTAGGCATTGATGAGTTGTTGGACGAGCTACATTGTGCAATCTATTTTTCGAAAATAGATTTGTGTTCTGGATATCATCAGATCAAAGTCAGGGAGCAGGATGTGCATAAGATAGCTTTTAGATGTCATTACGGTCACTTTGAGTTCTAGTTTATGCCTTTCGGATTGTCTAATGCTCTAGCTACATTCCAGTCTTGCATGAATCATGTGTTCAACTGCCATTTATGGAAGTTTGTATTGGTTTTCTTTGATGATATTTTAGTCTACAACAGGACTTGGGATGACCATATCAGGCACCTAGGTGATATATTGGGGATATTAGAAGCTAATTTGTTATATGCGAAAGCCTCCAAGTGTGATTTCGGCATGACCGAGCTTCTATACTTGGGATATGTAATTGGTGGGGGTACAATGAAGGTGGATAGAGAGAAGATACAGGCAATCCTGGATTGGCCGGCACCTAGGATCTTAACACAATTGAGAGGATTCGTGGGGTTGTGCACACACTACACGAGGTTTGTGAAGAATTTCTCTCGGGTAACTACTCCATTGAACGATTTGACCAAGAAGGGGGATTTTACTTGGTTAGATGCAACACAACAGGATTTTGATCACCTTAAGGAGGTGATGAGTGTGTGTCTCGTCCTCGCATTACCAAACTTCTCCTAGCCATTCATTCTAGAGTGTGATGTATCAGGAGAGGGTGTTGGGGTAGTTCTCATGTAGGATAGGCATCCCATCACCTATGAGAGTCAGAAATTGAAACCCGTGGAGAGAGGGTATTCAATTTACGACAAGGAGATGTTGGCCATTATGCATGCTTTGGCCAAATTCAGACAGTACCTTGTGGGCAGCAAATTCATGGTTCGTACGGACCACAACAATTTGAGGTTCTTCTTGGGACATAAAGAGCTCAATGATCACCATCAAAGATGGGTGAACAATGTACAAACATATGAATTTGACATAGACTACACTAGAGGTAAGAATAATATTGTTGATGACGCTTTATCCATGAGGCTTTACCTCACTTATATGCTTAGTTCTATGTCTGAGATTTTAGTGGATTAGAAGGCTCGTATACTTGTTGAGTATTCCAAAAATCAATTTGCATGTGAGATCATGGATGGTATTATACAGGACGATCGATACAGAGTAGTGGATGATCTCATTTTCTACAAGGATAGGATTTTCCCTATACAAAGATCGAAAATGAAGGAGAAGATCCTTCGAGCAGTACATGATACACCACTAGTTGAACATCCTGGGTATTTCAAAACATACAGGTTTATCAGGGAGAGATTTGCATGGAAGGGGACGAAGGACAATGTCCTTAATCATGTCAGAGAGTGTATGGTTTGCCAACAAACCAAATCCGAGCATTCTTTCCTAGCAGAATTACTTCAGCCTCTCCCCATTCCCAAACAAAAATGGGAAAGCATATCTATGGAATTTATCACAGGGATTCCCTTGGTTCATGGGCATAACTGCATTTATGTTGTAGTTGATCAGTTAACTAAGTATGCTCGTTTCTTTTCCCTACCTAAGGGGCACGAGGCAGTGGATGTGGGCCGGATCTTCTATACCTATATTTTTAGGCTACATGGGTTGCCTAAAAATATTGTCAGTGACAGGGACAAGATCTTCATGATCACCTTTTGGTAGGAGATCTTCATATTAGCAGGTACGAAGTTGACTCCTAGCACTAGCTACCACACACAGACAGATGGGCAGATAAAGATAGTTAATAAGTGGATAGAGGGCTACTTGCGGAGTTATGTGACAGGACACCAGCGGGCATGGATTAAATGGTTACACATGGGTGAATATAGCTATAATACCACCTATCAGATGAGCATATGTATCACTCCTTTCCAAGCCTTATTTGGGTATGACGCCAGTACATTTGTAGATTTGGTATTACCAGATAGTCAAGCTCCTAAAGCTCGAGATTGGTTACAGGAGAACTAGGATATTCTAAAAGCTCTTAGAGAGAATATTCAGAAGGCACAAAATCAACAAAAGGTATATGCAGATCAGCACAGGACAGAGAGGTCTTTTGAGGTTGGGGATCTAGTATTCCTACGTTTAAATCCATATAGGTAGTCCTCACTGAAGCAGAAGGGTGCAGAGAAATTGAAACCACGATTTTATGGTTCGTACTGGGTAGTTCGTCGAGTTGGGGCAGTTGCATATGAGCTAGAGCTACTAGAGCATAATAAGATACATAATATCTTCCATGTTTCATGCCTTAAGAAGGCACTCAGACAACATATTGTACCATCTACAGAGTTACCACCACTAGATGAGGAGGGGAAGTTGATGCTAGAACTAGAATCCATTATTGAAGAGAGACATAGGGGGCTCAGGATCAAAGTAATCACCGAGTATTTGGTGCAATGGAAGGGACTATCACTTGAGGATGCTACTTGGGAGGGAGAGTAGATTTTGCAGCATCCTAATTTACATTTGCTTGAGGACAAGCAAAATTTGGGAAGGGAGGACTGTAATGTCCCTTTTCCTACGCCAAAAGGCCCAAGGGACAAGTCAAGTCCAAACTGTGGTCATACCCAAGGGGCTGTGGATGCTGGGAGTTATTGGGAAGGGGCCCCATGGTTCTAATATCCAAGTTTCACGTTTGGGGTAACTTTTGGACCATGGCGACTCAAAAAGGAAAAAGTAACTTTAGTTACTTTTATTTTACTGGCCCCTCCATGGAATGAAACACGTTTAGGGTTATTGGGGCTCTTTTGCTGTGGAGAAGTATATAAGGAGCTGGGAGAGAAAAGAAAGAGACTTTTGAATACATTTTATTTACCTTCACATGCAACTGTATTTTGTGCATCTATAACTTGAGGAGTGAAATCCCACAAGGACCCTAGCTTTAGTGGTGAGAGATCCGTCCCTAGCTAGCAGGGCATTCTTTGGTAGTGAGAGATCTACCCTAGTCTGTCATTTTGGAGCCACTCTCAGGGCTGTGTTATAGAGATATTATCAGAGGGTTCGGAGGAAGGGTTTGAGGATTTTTGGGGGCATTTGGGGAAGATAATCAGAGGGGGGGGTTCTAGATCAGACTTACGACATCCATTTGGGCTGGGCTTAACATCATTTTGAAGGTGCCTCCATTAGTTTCCAACCCAAGCGAGGTGACTTGCAACCTTTATTTGGAGGGATTTCCAGTTGGCCCCTTTCAGATCTAAAGGTTGAAATGTCATTTCCTATATTTTTTAATGTTATTTCCAAAGACTCTTAATTTTTGCTCTTGTATTTGGCAAGTTATGAACCTCTGAAGTTTTCCTATTGTCTAGGGCATGCTGAATTTTTTTGGTAGCAATATATTATTCCAAAAATATTTTTCTAGTGTTTATTATTATTATTACAAGCTTCCCTCAAAATTTCATGCACTTTGGGCAAATATTTTGCGAGATATCAATTAAATACCATTCACTGCCCTAGCTAGTCATTTTCTGTAAAAATCAAAAAATTTACTTTGTTGCAATTTTCATATAATTTGTGCATTTTTAAGTGGTATCCCACAAGGGATATTTTAGAGGTTCCTATATCATGCCCTTAACATCCCTAGTAACCACTATTACTTACTATGAAACTTCAGTCTCCTAGCCCTAACACTACACTAAAACTTTGTGTGAAACCATGGTTTTCTCACCTCCTACAAATAAGACAAGAGAGGAAGACATAGACACCAAGAAGATAGAGGGAGCCAAAAAGAAAATGGAAAGTCACCTAACTTGAAACAAACCATGTCCTCTAACAAAAGGAAAAGTTTAAGAAGTGAAAAAGAGTTTTTTTAGTCAATCAAAGGCCTATGTTCATTGCAAGTTCACACAAGGTATACAACCCCAACTAGCCTTAGAATTGACTTTTGAGCAAAAAATCACTTTCATAGATCCAAAAGCCTCCAACAACAAAGTTTTACTGCCACATTTGGAATGTGCAAGCCTGAGTGACAAACATGCCGACCAAAAACCTAGAAAGCCCAAGTAAAATAACACTATCACTTGCACTAGAAGGAGGTGCGATGGTTACATCAATAAAAACATATATGGAGTTATAAAGTTAATGAAACAATTCCCAAATGTATTGAAGAGGCACATCCAACCAAAAAAATAGAGGTGAAATTTTACTTTAGTGTCTAAATTATCCTACAACTTTAGATAAGTATGTGTGAATATATTCATACACATTACATGTACACCATAAATGACAATGATATTATATAAGGCAATACGTATTTGTAAAGGAAAAAACAATAACTTGAAAGAACAACAAGTGATGTGATGCATGAAAAGTTTTCACTCGTAGAGGATGCATTGCTGGGGAATATTATTGGAAATGAAATGAAATGAAATTTTTTTAATGTCCACAAGGCTAAAAATAGCCTATGAGACAATAAAACCAGTTTCTTTTATTTTCATCATTTTTGATCTTCTTTTGTTAGTCTTTATGATGAAGTCCACCATTTTAGCTATCTGTTCTTTACAGAACATATCCTGTAATGACAATGTTGTGAAATTAATTGCATATCTCAAACGAATGTCATTATAAGCATTACATTTTATAATAAAATGTTTTTTTGTTTCCATTGCCCCGTCTGAGAAAAATACATAGAGTCTCACTTCCCATTTTTCTTTAGGCCTTTTCCATCTACATGTTTCACATCTAAGCCAATGAGAGTTAGTCCTTAGTTGATCTATGAGAATCTTAGCTCTCCAAGGGATGAGGGCCCTTATGTAGGCCTTTTGTTGATGATTACAAGTGTAGTTAAATCCTTCGAGGTATTATCTCTTTTTTCTCCCCACTTTTTCCCACATAGCTATAGACACAAAATCGCGCACTTTGGGTAATTATCTAGTCTTGATTACATAATACTATTGTTAGAAAATAAGGGATAAAATACGCGGAATAATCCCTCACGGAATCGCAGCAGTAGAAAACTAATATGTAGAAATTATTATAGATCTGAAATAAAAGTGCAAAATAAAAAGAACATAACACAAAGAGACAATATTTAACGTGATTTACCCAGTTTGGGCTACATCCACCAAGAATCACTTGATCATATTTTATTACAAGCCACCTCTTCTCTCAATACAATATTGATATCTATTTGGAGCTATGCTCAACAAACTCCACATAATTCACACCTGAATTCACACACATCTACAATGTTACATCAACCCTACCATATGCACAAAACCACATAAATATGCAACTACTTAAGCAATTTTACAATACCATGGGTACTAAAACCATGGGCCAAAACCAACCCCAACGAGACAACTCTGGAAAGTGTATAGTACTTTTAGTGTATAGTCTTCAACACTTCCACACATGAAAACAAGTTCCACAACCTAACAACTATTCATATGATTCCTAAGTAAAAAGAGTACTAATTAACCCATGTCTTTGCTACTTTCAGTTTTACACCCTTACTTGCTCAGTCTGAATTTTTACTCTTCGGCATTGGTCTTCCTGGACAACAACGCCCAGCTAGGACACCGACACCAAGTGCCCTTATCCCCTCTGGGTGATCATGTCCCCTTTGTACTTTACTCTCACTTTTGGGGTCCTTTATAGTCATTTGAGCATGTTATCTTTTTGGTAGTCAGCCTTTTCGAGGTTAATTACAAAATTCAAGCGAAGGAATCATATAAATATAAAGTTATGCGATCATAATAAGAGACCAAACACTAAGCACTATTTATCACCACCTAAGGTTGCATCTATAAAGGGATCTAAGAGCTCCATTGCATCCATCTAGCTCCATCACAAGGGACACAAGGGCTGGTTTTCTGCATCAAACCTCATAGGAGGAAAGTTCATTCTATTCCATGCACACATTTAGTACATTCTACATCTAGCTACTTGTTTGTTATCCGCATGTGACTGACACAAAAGCAAACCTAGGGCACAATTATGCACACACACAAAACTACATTAGGTCTGAGATGTAGTGCAACACTCAGTAGTAAGTCCATCATTGTGGCAGCTGAGGATAGTCTGACCCCTCATTTTGCATCTTTCTTTTTTAGGATTTGATGTCTATTTGAGGGTTTTACATGTCCATTCTTTTCCATTTCAGGTTTCTAGCGACCTCGACATGATCATTGTGTGAATTCATAGTGACAAAAGGTGAGTATCAGCGAACATCTTATGACCATGAGAATTCAGGATTTCTTAGCATTTCCATGTAGACCCAGACACCTATAAATAAGACCTAGGGTGACCACATGGTGCACCCTTGTTTCTCTCCAGGCACCCCAGTCCATTCTCAAATCCTCTAGATTTGCAATTTTGTGAGCTCCAGTGCGACGGTCAACGCTTCACATTTCTTTGTTTTCCAGTTCTATGTACTTCTCCATAACTCCGAGGAATCAGTTAAGGCCTCTATACCCTGTCTTTGCACACCTTAAGGTTTCATCATTTATTGCTTAGTTCACTTTAGTGTATTTCATGCTACTGCATTTAATTTACCATTTTATTTACTACAATATTGCATTTAGATTAGGCTCTATGCAATCACATTTTAGCTTAATCATTTTGGTGAACCCGAACTCGATGATACATGTCATTAAGATCCTTCTATTGGCACATCATTTTTTCTATCATGAGCTATCTAAAATTGCTCAATTCTGTTCTTGTTTGATCCTTACTCAAGATGCATCCCAATTGCCAAGTTGTCCTTGCAAAAAACTTTAGACACCATGTATCTTCTTAAGGATATGCCGCCACACTCAGTCTATAAATCCTATTTGTTGATGCAATTATCTGACAACCTAGCATTCGTTGATCCTTCATTCAATCAACCCATATTGGAGTCAATTGTTATCTTTGACAATGATACACCATTGCATATCATGATTCACATTTACAATATGGGTATCAAATGTACTTTAATCAATAATAGATATGAACTCAATTTGTATCCTATGGCATTCCTCGAAAAGATTGGTCTTTCTGCTACAATTTTTTTTCTCTTCGTGCATATGATGTTTCTATTCATCCATGTGTAGGTCACATTGTTTTACCTATCAATGTAAACCTCGAGTACTTTCCATTAACACAATAACCTCTCACCTTTGAAAGGTGATCACAATACTAAACAACATGACATTCTTACTTGGTAGGTCATGGCTTCATGTCATGCAATTGATTCACTTTACCATGCTATCATCATGGCAAATTCCTACCTTAGGGTGCCTTGTAAAATATTAGGGTCGATCCATATTGCATATAAATCATCGTGATCAATGGATCATAAATATTACAATGAATGTTCTATGAATTGATACTAATGAAGACCTCAAGCATCTCGAGCACGTCAAGGGGCCATTTATGATCGATTCACTTACAACAACATCTCTATGGAATGCCCATGCTACAATTATTACATCCCAATAGGTTCTTTATCAGGGGCTTGATTCCTCTATGTCTAATGAACATCATGCCATCATCTCTCACATTCCTTCTCATGGAAAATCAAGTGTCGACATCTAAACAACCTCCCATTATATGTACACTTAGTCATAAATGACCCCCTCCTAGGAACTACAGTCCATCTGATCCTAGCAATGTCACTATATGTTCACATGATGGTTTGACTCGACTCGACTTTACTTTTGAGGATATTTATCTTCCAACTCATGATCTTCATCTCTATTATGGATTCATAACAATCATTTTTTCCTATGGTCTGCATGTCTTTCGTATCACCATCTACCTTGCAAGATTCCTCCTCCATCCTACTCCACTTCACATTAGGACAATATTGGCATTTAGCTCAAAACAACTACTCCTAATAATACGCTAAGACACATTTCTACCATCCATTACCATAGTCATATTGCTTGCTGTGTTACCATTTGCACATAGCTTCCACTTTCTTGGCTATACACAAATCTTGGTCTTTGGTAGGTGAATCGATTGTTACCATTACCACCCTTCACCGATGACACACTCATATTATGTGTATGGTTCTTATATGATTAGGCTAAGACGGTGTTTTACGTGATCAATTTGATACTATCGCTTATCAAGTCTTAGATACCTCACTGTACGATTTTGACCCTAACAATGATGATATTTTAGATGACTTCACCTTATCACTTTCATTATTACACGTTTGGGGGGCATCACATTATTTCCCACCTCACTCCCCCTCTCGACATCATTACATGTGTTACATTCTCATCACCTTGCATCTTATCACCGCACATCTTTGCATATATTTGTATCATTGCTTCTTGATGACACACTCATATTATTATGGTTCATATATGACTATTGAGGGATATTTTCCAATAAGAACCTCATTCCATCACATAATCACTCACACATATAGACATTTACAACCATGACACGTAAAACGCAATTATCTACACCGCTCAATCAATCATGCATTACCTCTTACACTTTAGCACCATCACTCTTTTCCACTTACAGACGTCGTGTCTTGTTTTCTACACTCATCATACATTCCCATCATCATCACACTATGATGCACGCTTGTGCTATGGTTCACACTTGACTGTTGAGGGCATACTATACACATGAACCTCACACACTGCATTCGTACACATTCAACCACTCACGTATTCATTCATCATGCGACATTCCTAGATATAGTGATCCTACATTATAGGCTATGCATCATCCACTTCCGCTTGTGATCATTAGTGATCATATGCTATAGGATACATCATCACATTCTACGAACTTGCATCATTTAGTGATATACTTTTACATACGCTACATCATCACTTGCCTCTATCATCATCTAGTGACTATTACGCTTTAGACACTACACATCGTCACTTCTTCTACATCAGTCTTATGATATACGTTTTATGTTAAATCTATGACACTTCTTCTCAGCATCCTTTAGTGACTATACACTATAGGATACATCATCAATTCCACTTGCATCCACTTATAGTGATATATGCCACTCAGGCTACATCGATCACTTCACTCTAGCATCATCTAGTTGATATATCGACTATTGAGGGTCTAAATCATCACTTCTTCTAGCTCATCTCTGTGATATACGCTTTATCAATTGAATCAATCAATTCTTCTAGCATCCTTTATGTGATATACGTTTTAGGCTAAATCATCACTTCTTCTATTATATTGTTGTGATATATGCTCTAGTGATAAATCATCACACATTCTTGCAGCATCATACTCATACATGTCGCATATCATCACTACACATTTGTCACATCACACTACGCATAACACATCATTCGAACCATTTCCCAATGACACACTCTCGTTTACGTGTTCATTCTTGACTATTGAGGGGGCATAAATAAATGATACCTCATTATCATTACATACACATCCACTTCGGGGTATATATGGCTCCTAGAATCATTCATCACTACATTCCATTCCATCTCATCACACTTATATCATACTACATATCTTGGTTGTATTTACAATCAATTGCTTACATTTATTTGTATCATATTATCCAAAACTTCTAGCCATCACATGCAAGATAGATATCTTGTATGTCATTATTCTTTATGCATACACACATACACATTCACTAGCCTTTTTATTTGTGATCGCATATTATACAAGTCCATTATCACGTATACATGGATTGTGTTGGCATCAGTACACTAATATCAGTCCCATCAATCGTGTTCTTGGGGGCATCCATTTTCGTACACTGATTAACTAAAATTAACTAATACGTAGTATGTGGGGATAGTTAATCTAAACTATGAACAATGGTAAATAAAGTAAATAGATGTTGTAAATAAATATAAAAAATGACCCAAATAACTATGCAAAAGGAAATTCTAACCCTAATGTGCAAGAGGGAAGAGGAAAGAACACAGCTAAATAGAAATGCTCGCAGGATTGTGTCCCAGAGGTGACTGAAAAATTTGAAAGCAGGAACAACTGTGTAGAGGCCCCGAAAAGGATGGATTTGGACTGATTCCCTGGATTAGAGCACCTGGATAGGGACTGGGGTGCCTATGGGCACTTTGGTTTGCAAAATGGGCTCCCTTGTCTGTGTAAAAGCTCTAAAACTGGCCTTCACAGGTTTGGCAGATGGTCTGAAACCCTCACTGTCTATCGCATCAGATTTTGTATACTCCTTCAGATGTCTCGCCAATAATCCAAGATGATGAAAAGACCTGCAAAAGACCAAAAGAAGTATCAAAACCCTAAAAAATAAAAATGCAAATGAATGGGTCAGACTGACCTCAACTGCCACAACAGTGGGCTTACTAACTGAACATTGCACTACATTTCGGACCCAAATGTAGTTCTGGTGAGTGTGTGCATAATGTGCCCTAGGTGCTCTTGTGTCAGTCACACTTTGTGAAGTAGTGAGAAATAACTAAATGTAGAAAATGTAATAGCATGTGTGCATGGAATATAATAAAATCCCTCCCCGTATGAAGTTTGTGATGTAGATGTCTTAGCATTGTGCATTGTGATGGAGCTATGTGGATCCAAGTGATCTCCAATGTAATAGATGGATGTTACTCTAGATGGACGATAGTAGTGACTAGTGATTGGTCCCTCATTATGGTCTCATAACTTTATATTTATATTGTTCTCTTGATCTAATTTCGTAATTAAACTTGAAATGGCTGACCACCAAAAACATAAAAAGCTAAAATGGCTAGAAAGAGCCCAAAAAGTGGTGAGAAAGTTTAAAAAGGATTGAGGTGCCCATGGTGGGACCATGGTGCCCATGGGCGCCCCAGTACTGGCATGTGCAACCCTGTCGAGGCTAAAATAATGCCAAGTGACGAAAGTCTGACTGGGCATGTGGGTGTAAAAGGTCAGGAATGATGAAATACAATAAAACAAGATGGCCAGAAGATAGGGTTAATTAGTACTTTCTTCACTCAAGAACCTTCTAAATAGTAGTATGAAACTGAGATTAAATAGTATCTAAAGTGCATGATTTTGTGACTACATTTTACCCCCACTTTATGTTGGTGAGCGAAAATCTTGGTAACATAAAGTAAATAGAGATGCGTACCTTATATCTATGAATATTGTAGTAGAAAATATGTTGATGGACTAGACAAAGTGTGGAATGACAAAAAAATATGGAGGAGCGTGGAAAGTAAAGATGAAAATGCGCAAAAAAATGATGAGAGTGAACCTAGGGTGGAAACGTGTGTGTAGTTGTTGATGTATGTGATGTACCTGCATGGTTAGTATAGTGTGTGTTGTCACAAAGTGTTGGAGTGTTGTTGTTGTTGTTGCCCTCATTTGACTATTTGTTTCTCATATGGTCAGACCTGCAAGGAGAAAATGATCAAGTAGTCAAATATGTATGTATGTATGTGTAAAAACACAATGTAAAAGATGCATGTAAAAGTATGTAAATGTAAAGTATGTAAATGGAACATGTGCACTTGATCCATGTTGAGAAAGAGAGTGTAGAAGGATATCCTGTACTGCGGGGTTTTTTGGGTGATCTGACGCCATAGGCAAAAAAAGTGTAGGGAGAAATTACGTTGTATTCTCTAACCTCTAACTTCTTCCTTGAATGTGTGTGAAGAGATCTCTGTATGTCCTGGTTTTTTGGGCGATCTGACGCCACTGGATAAAGTAGTGTAGGGAGGCACACCCACTGTAACCTCCGAGCCTATAACTGCTTCCCAAAATGCTAAGGACACCATGTCCTATAAAAGCCATTGTGTATGGGGTTCGTAGACTGGTCTGAACCCACTCGCTATATGTAACCCATAATGCCAAGGGTGAAAAGTGCATTGAACTGAACCAGTGTAAATGTGTTGTGTTAGTATGTAAAACCCCAAATGATGCCCCCCATCTTTGGGGGCACATGTGACATCACTGATAGGAGAATACAAACCCAAAAGAGGACCAATCGCATGAACTGTACCCTAGAACATGCTTGGTAGAAACCAAGGCGTGCACAAACAAGAAGGCTAGCCAAAGACAAGTGTTAGTATGAACAAACATGCATATAGAAAATAATGTATAAGCTACACAAACAATGTGTAAAAGCTACCAAGAAAATTAGTAATGTAAACACGCAAGAAGACAAATAAGCCACACAAAGTGGGATGCAAACATGGGACATCACTCATGATTTCGCAAG
Organism: Taxus chinensis; assembly: GCA_019776745.2. Lineage (NCBI taxonomy): Eukaryota > Viridiplantae > Streptophyta > Pinopsida > Cupressales > Taxaceae > Taxus > Taxus chinensis. Next base: position 119,672,065 of record CM034152.1, read on the forward strand.
ACATGCAAGGCCATCATGGCCGCAAAAAACAAACAAGTGTGCACACCAAACATAGGAAAGGCCTGCAAACAAGAGTAAACAATAGCAGATAATGTAACAAATAAGTATGGAAGCCAATATCCCTGCATAAAAAATTTGCACATGAAGCACATGTTAGCATATTAGAAAGATAACTAGAATGTCAAAAGTGTGTATAACCAAGTAATGTAAAGTTCTAAGTACAAAATGATACAATAACACCTGTGAGAGACGAATGTGGATGCTCCCGGTGACTAGTGTAGGAAGGGTAGAAAGCGAGTATCCATGTTGCATGTAAGAGACTTGTATTTGTGATCCCCACTAGAAAAAGATGTGAATGCATGTGTGGATGGTATAGATAAATGACATACAAGTAAGCTAACTAGCATGTGTAATAAAGCAACCATGAACAAGCAAAAAGTAAGCAAGAGTAAAAGCAACCATAATATGCAATATGTTGTGGATGGATGGAATGGAATGCAAAATGGAGTGATAAGGGCAGTGTGCCCCGTGAGTGAATGGAAATGTATGCAGTGAGGTTAATTTAGTTTTCCCCCTCAACAGTCAAGAATGAACCGTAAATGAGAGTGCATCATCAGAAAATGGTCGAATAGTGTGAATTGTATCTAGCGCGTTGTGATGAGGATGTATGTGTAGTGATGATGATATGTGACATATAGAAGAGATGTGTGTGAAACTTATAGCTAAAACATATATCACGAAAAAATGAATGTATGAGTGATGATTTAGCCCTAAGCGTATATCACTATATGATGAATAGTGGGGAGTGGTGATGTAACCTAAAGTGTATACCACTACAATATGATAGAGTAAGTGATGATTTAGGCTATAGTGTGTGTCACTATCCTAGAAATTTTTCATGATGAGAGATTGAATGATGAACGTGTGATGAATGTAAGTTCCATTTGATTTTTAAACCCTCGGTAGTTGAGTATGGAGTGAGGAACTAATGCAAGTAGCATTGAAAGTGTTGGACTCCATGTAGTAAATCAATATTTGTGAGTGAATAGGAGATCATTGATTGAGATAGTCATGATGACCAAACCCTAAGATGACAAGCAAAGAATATAGAACCTAGAAGTGTAGAATGATCGAGTCAGGTTCACTAAAATGATTAACTAAAAATGTGATAATGGGGATAGTTAATCTAATTTAGAAAACATGTAAATGCAGTAAACAAATATAGAAATGACCCAAGAAACTAATCTAATGAAATAGAAACCCTAATATGCAAGAAGAGTAACTCGGCTGATTAAAGAAGTTCACAGACTGTGTCGTAGAAGTGATTGGAGAAACAAAAATTAGGAAGGACTATGCAGAGGTTCCAAAAAGGATGGATTAAAAATATCTAATTGGACTGGAACACCTGGAGAGGGACTTGGGCACCTATGGGTGCTCTGGTTTTTAGAATTGGCACTTTGTCCTGTGCAAAAGGTCTAGAACTGAGTTTCACAGGTCTGACAAGTGGTCTGAAACCATCGATGTGTGTCGCATCAGATTCGTTGTAGTACTGCCAGGTGTCGCTAATAATACAATAGGATGGAAAGACCCACAAGAGAGCCACAAGAAGTATCTAAAACCCTAAAAAAAAAAGAATACAAATGAATGGATCAGACATGACCTCAGTTGCCACAACAATGGGCTTACTAACTAAGCGTTGCACAACATTTTGGACCCAAATTTAGTTATGGTGAGTGTGTGCATAATGTGCCCTAGGTGCTCTTGTGTCACTCATAATTTGTGAAGTAGCGAGCAATAACTAAATGTAGAAAATGTAATAAAATGAGTGCATGGAATAAGAATAGTTATCCCTCCCCCTATGAAGTGTGAATGCACGTGGGCTCTCCAATCTTGTCCTTGTGATGGAGCTAATGGATGCAAATGATCTTCAAGTGGGTGCAACTCTAGATGGATGATAGTAGTGACTAGTGATTGGTCCCTCATTATGGTCTCATAAATTTATATTTATAGGGTTCTCTTGATCTAATTTCGTAATTAACCCTAAAATGTCTGACCACCAAAAAGATAAGAAGCTAAAATGGCTAGAAAGAGCCCAAAAAGTGTCAGGAAAGATAAAAAATGATCGGGGTGCCCATGGTGGGATCAGGGTGCCCATATGCGCCCCAGTATTGGCTTGAACTGCACCCCAGTCGAGGCTAAAATAACGTCAAATAAACAAAACAGACTAGGCATGTGGGTGTAAAAGGTCGGGAATGAAGAAATAAAATAAGAGAAGATGGCCAAAAGATGGGCGTTAATTAGTACTTTCTTCACTCAATAACCTTCTAAATAGTAGTATGAAACCGACGGATTAAATAATATCTAAAGTGCATTTTTTGGAATTACGCTAAGCTGACATGTGGCGCCCTCCGTGAGTCTGTTGCTTTGCTTCAAGTTGAATCATATGTGAAGTCCAAAGAATTTAATCTTTTCTCCATTTTTCTTCCTCTCTAGCTCTAATCCCTTCAACATTGTTTGGCCTCATTTTCCGACCTTGTTTATCTATTGTCGAGCTCGCCCGAAACTTTAATTTTTGAATCAAATGTGAGCTCACACAACTAAACCAACCTTTCCATTTCCTCCTGTGCAAGGTCATGTTTGATCAATTTTTCCTAAGGGGCAAAATTGGATAATAATTACATTAACCCTACCATATGTACAAAACCACAGAAGTAGACAACTGCTTAAGCAATTTTACAAAACCGTGGGTATCAAAATGATGGGCCAAAACTATCCCATAAATCTATGGGTCAAAAATCCCACCCATATGAGAAAATCACATTTCCCGGTATACCGGGCACATTTTTAAGGCCAAAAACAAATTCTCGGTATATTTGTGGGTGTGCCCCCCCGTACCCCCGCTCAAGGCTTGAATTGACGAGACAACTGTGGAAAGTGTACAATACTCTTAGTGTACAATATTTAACACTTTCTCACATGAAAAAAGGCTCCATAACCTAACACCACTGGCCGAAGTAGTGTAGGGAGGCACACCCACTATAACCTCTGAGCCTATAATGGGGTTTGTAGAATGGTTTGAACCCACTCGTTGTATGTAACCCACAATTCCAAGGGCAGAAAGTGCGCTGAACTGAACCAGTGTAAATGTGTTGTGTTAGTGTGTAAAACCCCAAATGATGCCCCCCTCTTTGGGGGGTGCAAGTGATGTCATTAATAGGAGAATGCAGCCCTGAAAGAGGACCAACCGCATGAACTGTACCCTGGAAAGTGCTTGGTAGTAACCAAGGCACGCAAAAATAAGAGGCTAGCCAAAGATAGGCATCAATACAAACAAACATGCATATAGAAAATAATGTGTAAGGTATGGAAACAGTGTAAAAGCTACCAAGAAAGCAGTAATGTAAACACAAAACAAGACATGTAAGCTGCACAAAGTGGGTTGTAAACATGGGACATCACTCATGATGTTCCAAGACACGCAAGGTTGTCATGGCCGTAAACAACAAACAAGTGTGCACACCAAACAAATGTCAATACCCACAAATAAGAGCAAACAATAACAAACAATGTAACAAACAAGTATGGAAGCCAATATCTCTTCATAAAAATGTTTCACATGAAGCACATGTTAGCATGTTAGAAAGATAACTAGTGTGTCAAAAACATGTATAACCAAGTAGTTTAAAGTGCTAAGTGCAAAATGAAACAATAACACTTGAAAGAGATGAATGTGGATGCCCCCAATGACCAGCGTAGGAAGGGTAGAAGGTGAGCATCCATGTTGCATGTAAGAGACCTGTATATGTGATCACAACTAGAAAAAGACGTAAACATGCATGTGTGGATGGTATAGATAAATGACATAAAAGTAATCTAACTAGCATGTGTAATAAAGTGACCACACACATGTGTAGATGGATGGAATGGAATGCAATATGGATGGTAGGGGCCACGTACCCTCTGAGTGAATGGAAGTGTATGTAGTGAGGTTCATTTTGTTTTCCCCCTCGACAGTCAAGAATGCACCATGAGAATGTGTCATTGAGAAATGGTAAAATAGTGTGTATTGTGTCTAGCACATTGTGATGAGTATGTAGGCGTAGTGATGATAATATGTGACATGCCGAAGGTATGTGTGTGAACCTTATAGCCTAAGCGTGTATCACGACAAAATGAAATGGAGTGATAATTTAGCCTAAAGTGTATATCACTATAAGATGAATAGTAGGGAGTGGTGATGTAGCCTAAAGTGTATACCACTACAAGATGATAGAGTAATGGATGATTTAGCCTATAGCGTGTGTCACTATCCTAGAAATGTCACATGATGAAAGGTTGGATGATAAAAACATGATGAATGTAAGGTCCATTTGATTTTTAAACCCTCGGCAGTCAAGTATGGACCGAGGAACTAAAGTGTGTCATCGGGTAGTAAGTGCACTACGTAGAAGGGTATGTAATATCGGTGATGATAGGCTCCAATGTGAGGAGTAGAAATTTGTAAATACGTAATGTGTAGAATGCAAATGCAAGATGTGTAAAATGTGTAAAGTGTAGCGTATAGAGTGGCATGTAATGTAAGAATATAGACTAGGAATGTAGTATGTAAGATGATGTAATGCTAGACTCATATGTGATGTAGACTAGTATAGGGTGTAGATTATGTATGGAAATGTGTGGTGTAATATGAATGGTATGCAAGGAATGTAGCTGAATGAATAATGTAGTATGTAGGGTAAGTAGTGTAGGATGTAGCCAATGATGTATGCATAATGACAAGTAACCTTACGTATGATGTATAAATTCACAAATGTCAAAATTTTATAGACTAAATGTATAATGTATGGTGTATGATGTGTAATGTATTAATAGATGCAATGTGTAGTACCTAGTGTGCAGAGTGTGGGGTTCATGTGTAGTAATCCCTCAATAGTCAAGTGTGAACCGAAGTACAAGAGTGTATAGTCGGCTAATGATGACATTAACAGGTAGGATGAGTATACTTACGTGAGAAGATTGATGCATGAAAATTCAAAGATGATAGATGCGCAGATGTAGCGATGGGTGGGGGGAGATGTACTATATGTTATGCCCCCATGTGTATATGAATGAGCTAACAAATAAGCGTGAAGGATGAAGTCCTTTCATCCGATGAATGTGATGATGAGAGCGTATGACCATGCTTTAATATTGGTGGTATGGTAGATAAGCATTGTGTTGGTAAATGAATTTGATGTGTATGTGAGGGATGAATATATGATAGAGGTTGTGGCGTCACAAAATGTGTCAGTGATAGAGATCTACGTGATGCAAAATGTGAAGGTAAAGAAGATCCGCGTGGAATAAACTAAGGTGGTGACCTATGTCAAGATGTAGAAACTGTCCAAGGAATGGGCCTATACTTATGTGTAGGGCTAGTGGAACAATCTGGTCATGTAGATAATACAAAAGTAGATGAACTAGGCGTAGATTATGCTTTAAGTAACATAGAATATGAGATGTTAGAAGAAGATGATGATGCACTAGCTACTATGTGAGGAGATGATGACCATGGAGCGGATGGAGGGACATCGTCGATAGAAATTACTTGATTGCTGTGAATAAATATAAGTCGTAAATGATTCATAGAAATGATAGATTGAGAGCAACGAATCCAATTGAGACCAAGAAGCATGTCGCATCCATCAACTGTGTTGCCAACGAGGAAAGGCACAAACATTGTAAGAGGACCAACTGTAACATGAATCTTAACAACGCTAAAGGGTTTATTGAAAGGGTATTTAATTTGAAATGGAGGATATCCAATAGCCTTGAGAAGTGAAATAGAGCATGCACTAACAGGCCATGATGGGTGAACATTAGTGTTTTTAATGGAGGTCAAGCCAACACATGCATTGATGTGTAAATTATTAGATGTGAAATTCGCATGATAGTCAACAATGGAGAAATAAATGATTGGTGGCGAAGCTTCAGTGTTGGCAACTAAGAAATCAAGAGCTCTTGATGCAAGAGGAAGCACTAGATGACATACATAATTAACAGAGGGATCAATCACTTTTGTGTTATGGTTTGGTAAGGGGTTATTAAAGATTTTGTGTTTATTATTTTCATTAATGGGTGTAGATGTTGTAGATTCTTGAAGCTCAATTTGACCATTGTCAAGAAAATCCAGAATGAGATGTCATAACTGGAAACAATGATCAATAAAATGTCATATGCATTGATGATAATCACAATAATAACTGTCATCAAAATTATGCCCTTTGGGTTGAGATGGATCGAGTTGTGTAGGCAACGGTAGGGTAATAAGATTACTATCAATGAGTTGAGGTAGTAAAACACTAAGAGGTGTGCTGATCTTAGTAAAAGTATGTTTGTATGGTTGTGGTTGAAGTTCCCTAGGAGTAGAGACTGCATTCACAGTGGTTTTTCCATCCACAGGTTTAATTGTAGAAGGCTTAAATGTTGGCTTATTTTGAAAACGTGTGGATGATGATGCTTGCTCCTGATATTAAAGTTTGCCTGTTTCCATGAGTTTGGTCTCACGAAGCTTGAGAGTTTGACAAAGGTGATTGAACAAAGAAGAGGTGTCAAAGAGAACACTCTTTTGAAGCAGTGGTAATAGACTTTGAATAAATAAGTCATGAAGCTCAAAATCCACAAGTACATTAGTCATCTTAGCTAAATTGTATTTGTATCATAAGACATAATTTGATAAGTGTTCGATGGGCCCTTGCTTGAGTTGTGCTAGCTGAGCATAAGAGATCTTAGAGCCAATATTAATAGAGAAATGTTAGAGAAAGATGCATGAAAGAAACTACCGAATGGACAGGTAGGTCATAGAACCAACACATTGCATAATCTTATAAACTACAAGGAAAGAGCTTAGCGAGTATGGTGTGATCATCCACATAGTTGAGACATGCTACGTGGAAAGCTCAAAGATGTTAGGTGAGATGAAGTTAGATGGAAATGTATAATTGGAGATAATTAGCATAAAAGGGATATGTAGAAATGAAGTAGAATCTAAAGATAGTGTTCCTGGAGAAGTAGTGAATTGGAGCTGCCAAATTTGATTTTGTAATTCCTAATATAGAGATGTTAAATCAAGAGTGTTTAAGGAAGAGCCAAGCTGCATATTAGAAGCGTCAGGGTGAGCGATGTGAGTGGTAGTTGTAATAATAGGGGCAAAAACATAAATGGGTGGAGTGGAGACCATGGGAGCCGAAGAATCCATGACAGAAGTGGAAGCATCATGAGTTCATTTCATGGAAATTAAAGCATACAAGACATGAGGGAGATGAGTAGGATTTTCACGTAAATCTTGCTAGAACTCAGTAATAACATTAAGTTGTTCTTGGTCAACATTGGTGTCTTCATAGTAGGATTTATCACTATCAGATGCTTTGATTTCATGGAGAGGAATACGGGTGGAATTATCTAAAGGGTTTTCAACCACAAATGTAGATGTATCAACCATTGACCTAGAAGTACGATGCTTAGATGAAGGGAGCTCACAATATTAGAGGGATCCAAAATGACCGTTACGAGTAATAGGCATAAAATGAAAGAAAGGTGAAGTAAGCCCTAGAATGATAATCAAAGAATGAAAATCTTATAAGCGTGAATGATCGAGTCGAGTTCACCAAAATGATTAACTAAAAGTAAGATATGAGGGTATAGTTAATCTAAGATATGAAGAACTATAAATAAAGTAAATGAATGTAGTAAATAAGTATATAGGTGATCCAAACAACTATGCAAAAGGAAATGCTAACCCTAATATGCAAGAGGGAAGAGGAAAGAACTCAGTTGAATAGAAGATGCTCACAGGAATGTGTCGTAGAGGTGACTGGAAAATCTAGAAGCAAGAACGAATGTGTAGAAGTCCCAAAAAGGATGAATTCAAACTGATTCCCTAAACTGGAGCGCTTGGAGAGGGACTGGGGCACCTACGAGTGCTTTGGTCTATCCAAATGGGTGCCCTTGGTCTGTGTAAAATCTCTGAAATTGATCTTTATAGGTTCGATAGATGATCTAAAACCTTTGGTGTCTATCGCATGAGATTTTTTGCCTTGCTCCAAATGTCGCCAATATTCCAAGATGAATGAAAAGACCTGCAAGAGACTAAAAGAAGTATCAAAACCCTAATAAGAAAATGCAAATGAATGGGTCAGACTGACCTCAGCTGCCATAACAGTGGGCTTACTAACTGAGCGTTGCACTACATTTCAGACCCAAATGTAGTTCTGGTGAGTGTGTGCATAATGTTCCCTAGGTGCTCTTGTGTCAGTCACACTTTGTGAAGTAGCGGACAATAGTTAGATGTAGAAAATGTAATAAAATGTGTGCATGGAATATAATAGAATCCCTCCCCTGTGAAGTGTGATGTAGATGTCCTAGCCTTGTGCCTTGTGATGGAACTATTTGGATGCAAGTGATCTCCAATGCAATAGATGGATGCAACTCTAGATGGATGATAGTAGTGACTAGTGTTAGGTCCCTCGTTATGGTCTCAAAAATTTATATGTATAGGATTTTCTTGATTTGATTTTCGTAATTAACCCCGAAATGGTTGACCACCAAAAAGATAATAAGATAAAATGGCTAAAAAGAGCCCAAAAAGAGGCAAAAAATTTCAAGAAGGATCAGGGTGCCCATGGTGGGATCAAGGTGCCTGTGGGCACCCTAGTACTAGCCTGGGCACCCCAGTCGAGGCTAAAATAACAACAAATGACCGAAACAGACTGGGCATATGGATGTAAAAGGTCGGGAATGATGAAATAAAATAAAATAAGATGGCCAAACTACGGGGATTAATTAGTACTTTCTTCACTCAAGAACCTTCTAAACAGTAATATAAAACTGAGATAAATAATATCTAAAGAGTGTGATTTTGTGACTACAATGCATAATGACGACTAGTATGATGTGTGATGTATGATGTATGACGCGTGATTTGTGAATAGATGTGGTGTGTAAGATCTATTGTGCAGTGTGTGGGGTTCAAGTGTAATAAGCCCTCAATAGTCAAGTGTGAACTGAAACACAAGAGTGTGTCATCGGGTAATGACGACGCTAACTTGTCGGATGAATATACCTAAGTGAGAAGATTAAAGTATGAAAATGCATAAAGGATACATGCGGCGATGGGTGGGAGGAGATGTATTAGATATTATGCCCCCAAGTGTATATGAATGAGCTAACCAATGCGTGTGAAGGACAAAGGTCCTTCATTTGATGAATGTGATGATGAAAGCATATAACCATGCTCTAATAGTGGTGGTATGGTAGAGAAACGTTGTGCTAGTAAATGAAGTCGATGTGTATGCGAGGGATGAATACATGAAGAAGGTCATGGCATCACAAAATGCGTCAGTGATGGAGATCTACGTGAAGCGAAATGCGAAGGTGAAGAACATGCCCATGGAATAAACCGAGGTAGTAACCTATGTCGAGATGCAATAACTGTCCAATGAATGGGCCTATACTTATATGTAGGGCTAGTGGAACGGTGCAGTTGTGTAGATGATACACGAGTAGGTGAACTAGGAGTAGGTTGTTCTTTAAGTAACATAGAGTGTGAGTTCTTAAAAGAAGTAGATGGTGCGCTAGTTACTGTGTGAGGAGATGACGACCATAAAGTGGATGGAGGGACACCATGGAGCGGATGGAGGGAAACCCTCGATAGAAATGACTCGATTGTTGTGAATAAAGTTAAGTCGCAAATGATTCATAAAAATGATAGATTGAGAGCGATGAATCTGATTGAGACCAAGAAACATGTCACATCCATCAATCGTGTTGCCAACGAGGAAAGGCACAAACATTGTAAGAGGAACGACTATAACATAAAGCTTAACAAAGCTAAAGGGTTTGTTAAAAGGGTACTCAATTTGTAATGGAGGATAACCAATAGCCTTGAGAAGTGAAATAGAGCATACACTAATGGCCCGTGATGGGTCAACATTGGTGTTGTAAATGGAGGTCGAGCCAACAGATGCATTGATGTGTAAATGATTAGATGTGAAATTCGCATGATAGTCTATAATAGAGAAATAAATGATTGGTGGAAAAGCATCGATGTTTGTTACTAAGAAATCAAGAGCTCCTGACGCAGGAGGAGGCACTGCGTGATAAACATAATTAGTAAAGGAACCGGTCGTTTCTGTATTGTGTTTTGGTAAGGGGTTATTAAATATTTTAAGTTTATGATTTTCATTAATTGGTGTAGAGGTTGTAGATTTGGAAGCTCAATTTGACCATTGCCAAACAAATCCTAAATGAGATGTCATAATCAGAAACAATGATCAATGGAATGTCCTATGCATTGATGATAATCACAATAAGAATTGCCATCGAAATTACACCCTTTAGCTCAAGATGGATCGAGTTGTAGAGGCGACAATAGAGTAATAAGATTACTATTGATGAGTTGTGGCAGCAAAATGCTTAGAGGTGTACTAATCTTAGTAAAATTACATTTGTATGGTTGTGGTTGTAACTCACTAGGAGTAGAGACTGCGTTTATAGTGGTTTTTCCATCCATAGGATTAGTTGTAGAAAGCTTAAATGTTGACTTATTCTAAAAATGTGTGGATGAAGATGCTTGCTCCTGATATTTAAGTTTGCCTATTGCCAGGAGGTTGGTGTCATGAAGCTTGAGAGTTTGACAAAGGTGGTCAAATAAGGAAGAGGTATAAAAGAGAACACTCTTATGAAGCAGTGGTAATAGACTCTGAATAAACAAGTCTTGAAGCTCGAAATCTGTAAGTATGTTAGTCATCTTAGCTAAATTGTTTTTGTATCACAATACATAGTCAAATAAGTGTTCGTTGGGCCCTTGCTTGAGTTGTGCAAGTTGAGCATAAGAGAGCTTATAGCTGATGTTAATAGAGAAATGAATGAGAAAGGCATCAGTTAGATGCATGAAAGAAACTACTGAATGGACAGGTAGGTCATAGAACCAATGCATCACATAATCCTGTAAACTACAAGGAAAGAGCTTAACAAGTATGGTGTGATCATCCACATAGTCGAGACATGCTACATTAAAAGAACACAAATGTTCTTGTGGGTCACCATGGCCTTTAAAAATAGACAATTTGGGAGAGATGAAGTTAAGTTGAAATGCATAAGCAAAGATAACTGGCGCAAAAGGGGTATAGAGCGATGAAGTGGAATCTAAAGATGGTGTTCCTAGAGAAGTAGCAAATTGGAGCTGACGAATTTGATTTTACAAATCCCGGTATAAAGAGGTTAGATCAGGAGTGTTCGAGGAAGAGCTAAACTGCATATTAGAAGCAATAGGGTGGGTGATGGGAGCGGTAGTTGAAATAATAGGGGCATAAACATAGATGGGTGGAGTGGAGACCATGAGAGCTGAAGAATCCATGACATAAGTGGAAGCATCACGAGTTCGTTTAGTAGAAATTAAAGCATGCAAGACATGAGGAAGATGAGTAGGATTTTCACGCAAAGCTTGCTGAAAGTCAGTAATAACATTAAGTTGTTCTTGGTCAACATTGGTGTCTTCATCATAGGACTTCTCACTATCAGATGCTTTAATTTTATGGAGAGGAATACGATTAGAATTATCTAAAGGGTTTTTAGCCACAAATGTAGTTGTATCAAAAATGAGCTTATAAATACGATGAGTAAATGAAGGGAGCTCACAATATTGGAGAGACCCAAAACAATCGCTACGGGAAAAGGTATATAAAGAAAGAAGGAAGACAAATTCACAAGTCAGGTTCACTAGAATGATTAAGTAAAAATGGGGATAATTAATCTAAGCTATAAACAATTGTAAATAGATGCTGTAAATAAATATAAAAATGATCCAAGCAACCATGCAAAAGGAAATGCTAACCTTAATGTGCAAGAGGGAAGAGGAAAGAAATCGGCTAAATAGAAGATGCTTGCAGGACTATGTCTTAGAGGTGACTGGAAAATCTAAAAGCAGGAATGACTTCGTAGAGGCCTAGAAAAGGATGGATCTAGACTGATTCCTTGGATTGGAGCACTTAGATAGGGACTGGGGTGCTTACAAGTGCTATGGTCTAAAAAATGGGCGCCCTGGTTTGTGTTAAAGCTCTGAAACTAATCTTGACAGGTTCAGCAGATGGTCCAAACCCTCGTTGTTTGTCGCATCAAGTTCACTGTACTGCTTCAGATGTCATTGATATTCCAAGATAATGAAAAGACCAAAAGAAGTATTAAAACCCTAAAAAAAATTGTAAATGCATGGGTTAGACTGACCTTAGCTACCATAACAATGGGCTTACTAATTGAACATTGCGCTACATTTTGGACCCAAATGTAGTATTGGTGAGTGTGTGCATAATGTGCCTTAGGTGCTTTCATACTAGTTGCACTTTGTGAAGTAGCGATCAATAACTAAATATAAAAAATGTAATAGTATGTGTGCATGGAATAGAATAGAATCCATCCCCCTATGAAATGTGTGATGCAGATGTCCTAGCCTTGTTCCTTGTGATGGAGCTATGTGGATGCAAGTGATCTCCAATGTAATAAATGTATGCAACTCTACATGGGTTATAGTAGTGACTAGTTCTTGCTCCCTCATTATGATCTCGTAACTTTATATTTATAGGGTTTTCTTGATCTAATTTCATAATTAACCCTGAAATGACCAACCACCAAAAAGATAAGGAATTAAAATGGTTAAAAAGAGCCCAAAAAGTGGCGGGAAATTTCAAGAAGGATCATGGCACCCATGGACACCCCAGTACTAGCCTGGGCGCCCTAATTGAGGCTAAAATAATGCCAAGTGACGAAAGTTGACTGGGCATGTGGGTGTAAAAGGTAGGGAATGACAAAATAAAATAAAACAAGATGGTCAAAAGATGAGGGTTAATTAGTACTTTATTCACTCAAGAACCTTCTAAATAGTAGTATGAAATTGAGATTAAATAGTATCTAAAGTGCATGATTTTTTGATTGCACATGATATACGCCTTGTGCTACATCATCATGTTTTCTAGCATCTTACTCACGCATCTAGTGATATACACTTTAGACTAAATAATCACACATTCTAACAACTTCATGATCATTTATCCATATGTCGCATTCCATATCATCTACACATCATCATTATACAATCAACACTCCATGCTCTATTCATTAACTCTTTCTCACACACAACGACATATTGCTCATACCATTTCCCTATGACGCACTCTTGTTTACGGTTCATTCTTGACTGCTGAGGGGGCATAAATAAATGAACCTCATTGCATACATACACATCCACTTGGTGGGCATGTTGCTCCTATCATTCCTTCTACATTCCATTCCGCCTCATCCACAACATATTGCATATCTTGGTTGCATTTACTCTTGCTTCCATTTACTAGTTACATGTTCATCTTACTACACATGCTAGATATGTATCTTGTATGTCATTATCTTTATCATACACACATGTGTGTTCATTTGTTTTCTAGTTGTGATCATAGATTCTGCAGGTCTATTACACACAACATGGATGCTTGGTGCAATACCTCATACCAGTCACACAATGACTCTTGGGGCATCCACTTTCATACACTAAACAATTTTTTATGCATGCCTATTTGCTTCCATGGTTGTTTGTTACATTGTCTACCATTGTATGTTATTGTATGCAGGCTTTGCCCTTTGTCTTGTGTACACACTTGTTTGTTTGCGGCCATTATGGTCTTGATTGTCTTGTGACATAGTGAGTGATGTCTCGTGTGTACAACCCATTTTTCGTGGTCTACTTTATCTTCTGCTTGTCTCTTAGCTTAGACATTATCTGTATACCTTACATTTTGTCTTATACAAGAGTGTTTGTCTTTATTTGTACTAACACTTATTTTTCATAGCCACTTATTTGCGCATGCCTTGGTTTCTACCAAACACATTCTCTTCCCCTCTGCAGGGTATAGTTTCAACACATCAGTCAGTCCTCTTTTGGGCCGCATACTCCTTCAATGACATCACATGCACCCTAAACAAGGGGGGCATCATTTCGGGGAATCAGTCACCCCATACAACGTTATACACAACATGCTATCGGTACAACATAGTTTACAAGGCTTAGAATCAGACTTGGGTACTTAGTACAACATCCTTTCCTAAATGCTTGAGACTAGGGGACAATACAATGGTCTTTCCTAGATGCTTGAGACTAGGGGACAATTATACACAACGTATTTTACAGGGTAAACATTCCTTAGCACATACACACCATCTGCAGTGGTGTTTTACACAACGGGAAGCATTTAAAGGTTGGTGGATGACACTAGATAGTTCTCCATACACTTCTTCTATTACACTGGCATGAGATCGCCCAAAAAAATCATGCATCAACATCATATACATGATCCTTTCTACACTCTTTTCCTCATCACGGATCAGGTGCACATGTTCCTTTTTCACATTTTTCATTTTACATACTCCTTTGCATGTTTTTTACACATATACATGTGTATTTGACTACTTGTCGACTTCTCTTTTGCAGGTCCATCCATATGGGAAGCAATATTCAACATCACACACCTCGACATCGACATCGACAACAGGTACATCATGACATCTACACATGCATTTTTTTCCCTGGGTTCATTTTCATCACTTTTTACACTTTCTCCTCCTTGACATCCACACTTCACATTTTTATCACTCCATGCTTTATCTAGTCCCTCGACATGTTTTCTACATCGATCTACATGGATATCAAGTGCACATCTCTATCTAATTTATGTTACTGAGTTTTCTGCTCATCAACATAAAGTGGGGACAAATGTAAACACAAAATCACACACTTTGGTAATTATCTAGTCTTGATTACGTACTAATATTCATATGATTCCTAAGTAAAAAAGCACTAATTAACCCAAGTATTTGGCCACCTTTCTTTGCTACTTTCAGTCTTACACCCTTACTTGATTAGTCTAACTTTTTACTCTTCGTCATTGGTCTTCTCGGACACCAGCGCCCAACCAGGACACCAACATCGGGTGCCCTTGTTCTGTCTGGGCGCTTTTGTCCTCTTTGTACTTTACTTTCACTTTTTGGGTCCTTTCGAGCCGTTTGAGCATCTTATCTTTTTGGTAGTTGGCCTTTCGGGGTTAATTACTAAATTCAAGCAAGGGAATCATATAAATATAAAGCTATGTGATCATAATAAGGGACCAAACACTAAGCACTATCTATCACCACCTAAGGTTGCATCCATCAAGGCATCTAAGAGCTCTATTACATCTATCTAGCTTTATTACAAGGGATGCAAGTGTTGGTTTTCTGCATCCCACTTCATAGGAGGGAAATTCATTCTATTCCATGCACACATTTACTACATTCTACATCTAGCTACTTTCTCGCTATCCATGTGCGACTGACATAAGAT